>OZ059830.1:16429595-17752643 GCA_964057195.1 Orthosia cruda
CGCCAGAAATGCGACTGGATGATTTGTGTTTTGTTTATTTTGCAGGCATTTTATTCAACATAAGTGGTCTGATTTTATTGTTAAGTCTTTGTTGTCTACTTAGTCGTGAACAATATAATTAATTAGTTAGTGTACCTAAATTACTTATTTACGTGAATGAGGTAGCTAGGAATTAGAATGTGTCAAATTTCAATTAATATTTTGCTTCTTTGATAGCGCAGTTTCATTCGAAAACCTTGGAATCATAATTCAAAGTTAATATACGATTAATTAACCTAACATCTCGCTAAGACTAATTCAAATTAAGTGTTTTATGAGGTGTGTCAATAAAACAGCCAAATGAATGCTATTTTAGTATTAACTTAATGAAATAGCAATCTAAAAACAAGATGAAGACGTTTTTGTATATCCCTCAAGTTGTCTGTAATAAAATATTTAGTAGTTTATAAACATAAAAAGAACGTCTTATATTGTAGGTATGTGACTCTCACAGTTATTATATGATATTAACCAAAACTAATGTTTAAATAGGATACTCAAGAATAATCTTTGTATCCTTTTTTGTATGTTTCAATTTTAAATAATTATACTAGCCTGTAACTGTTTCACTAAAGGCCAGAGAAAGCACGAACTAATGCCACCATGCTTGCTCAAGTCAAGGTGGCTTTGGAAAATTAGAAATTCTATTAGGACCTAAAGTAATTATCAAATACACACCTAACAAGACTTTAACTTTTGCATTAACAACCTCGCTCTTATTCGCAAAACAATTATAATAAAACATGCTAATACACGGAGCGTTTAAAAACGCACGTATACACATATGTAAGGCGCGTCAGTGGCGGTCGCCGGGTCCCGTGAGGCAGGTAATGACACAAAACGACGCGGTGACCGCCACATAACTCACGAGGATCATAAGAATCATAACAGAGATACACTGCATACCTCTGATGATAGATAGATCTGCTTGTCGCCGTGTTGTGGGATAGATCCTGCGCTTGCACCAGTTTAAAATAGTCAGAAGTGATCCTTGTTGTTGATCGTTGTCAAATGAGGCAAATAAACGGTATGGTACTATTGACTATTGGTTGAGCGATTGACTGCTGCGCTGCGTGTCGCGGGTTCGATTCCCGCACGGAACAAATATTTGTATGACCTACAGATAGTTGTTCCGGCTCTGGGTGTTGTGTATGTGAGTTTATATGTTTGTAAACGCACCCACGATACAGGAAGAAATTTCTAGTGTGGGGCAAAGTTTTTAAAAAAAAAAAAAAAAAAAAAAACAGGTGGCTTCGAACCCGCAGTAATTTTCGGAATGACAGGTCGCGCAAAGGGACTCAGTAGTGCTTTCCATCAGTGGCAAAATATGTATAGTTGGATCATTACTTCCAAAGATATCCACTTACATACAAATAATATCACCTCATTATGATTGCAGTTTAGACTACTACGAGTAGTTTAGGAGTAAAATGAACCAGGTTAGGAAGGCCTTTGTCCAGCAATGGACGACGGAAAGATGAGGTGACCGCCACATTACTTACAAAGATCATAATTCAGATACACTGCATACCACTAATAATAGATAGATCTGCTTGTCGCCGTGTTGTGGGATAGATCCTGAGCCAGTTTAAAGCGGTCTGAAATATAGTGACTCTTGTTGTTGATCGTCATCAAATGAGGAAAATTATCCTCATGATTTATCTGTCAAATACTACATTTTTCCTGCAACTTCGTTGTTGTGGCCGTGCATTTTTTGAGGATAAGGAGGAGTAGAATTCTATGGTAGTGCCTCAACACACAATAAGTGAGGAAAGATTATGTCCAGATATGGACGTTTGGAAGATGAACAAAGATACACTAGTTAGGAACCACTAATGATAGGAAGACCATCGAGAGGATGATCGTCGTGTCACCATGAGAAGAAGCTGCGTTTGCTACAGTTTAAAGCAGTGATGCCAGACTACTGGATCATAGTGGAATGTGTTACTGGGTCGTTGTCTAATGACGAAAATTAGAGACGTGAGGTGACCTATTAGACATACTTAAAATGACAAATGTAGTTGAGGAAGGGCAAACGGTAAATTTCTTTTGGAAAATCGATAAACTTTATATCTAAGTCCCTCACTTTCACTCTATGCTTTCCGATTTAGATTTGCAAACTTGGTAAAATTTAGGAACAATTAACAATAATAAATACCTAATCATATTATGAACAGCAATCTTGATTTTTTTGGAAATATGGACATATTACTTTTTAGGATTGGATTTATTACTGGATTCTATTTGTTTTAGATTTAAAATTAACAGAATCGTCAAAATACTAATCATCAAAGATACTAACATACTTAAACAATTTATTGATACGTAAATCCATACCCTATTGGTGCCTCGGAATCCGCATGACGACTCAGACTCCTAGATTTATGAGAATTGTTCTGAAGCTAGCCGCTCTGATTACTATCTGTTCATATATGTCGATGATTGGCCTATGACTATTAATTAAGAGCCAATTTAACGAGAAATAGTCGTACTACTATATTATGGTAGACACATTAAAATATACTCAATAAATTTTTGGTAAAGGACACAGATAATTTGAATAGACAGTCTTCATAACAATGAGATCCTTAATTTTACTTTGATGACATTATTGTGACGTAACTATTCATTTCAAGAGATTAAGACTGACCCGATCCGGTTCAGGCACCTTAACTATTCCAAAATAAGTTATACAAACTTATTTAGGACACCTACTGCCAAAAGTATCGGTCATCGTGGCCAATCACAATAGAGACGATAGTCACTGAAGCGGGCACAATTGTAGTGCTGAAATGTGTGCGCATAGAAAAATACTGAAGTATTTTCTTACTCATCGTTCGATGTGACAGCAAGCTGACAATACCGTCGAAAGAGCAACGATGCTTAAGGAGCTGATATTAATATAATGCCAGAGATGGCAGCACATTAGTAGTTAACCAGAACTATAAATTGCCTATATAAGCAGTAAGCACTAGCTTAGTAACACAAATCTCCACAGATTACACACTCGCCACTATTTTTGGTCTCCCCCGTCCTACTTGCACAACTTACTTTGTTAAAACAACACGGTTAAGTACGTAATATAATTATAGCACCTTGTTGAACAAAGATGTCAAAACAGAATTATTCATTCGGTACATATTTGTAACTGGTTTTTGCGCAATAACCACGCTTCGCTGAATGATTAGATGCGCTGGACGACCTTTAGACCGGGCTGGTTGCCTAACTGTGACGTCACATAGGCTCAGGTAATCGATCACAGTTACAATGGGTTCTATGCAAATATCAGGCTGTCTCCTTTTATCTGTGTTATGTTTACCTGCCTGTGTCAATGTATTGATGTGTTGCAGGTTGGGTAATAATTTTTTTTAGGTGTTTGTGAGTAGGCTCTTGTCGAAATCGACTAAAAATTAAGAGTATTAGAAAGTAATGATATTCGGCCAAGGAATGTGAAGAAGACAAGACGATAATTAGACCATTAAAACAATTGAACAACTTTCTAGGCACGAAAATCATAACAATTAAGATGGAATTTATTTGATTTATTTATTTTTATTTTTTTAAATGGCAAATGACATTATGATAATAGATTTTAGTGTGTCAGGATTTCCAATGCAGTTGAACTGCAGATTTAATTTGTCGAATACAGTTGCTGGCTATGTTCGACAAATTAAAAAATGACAAAATACATTAAGAAATTGCTTTTAAAATCACATCTTGATTAAAACTTATAATTATAAATTATTGTATCATTTCAATCAAATTTTAGCACTTGCTATTCACTGTAAAGCCTATTTAATGGCTAATAAAAGTTGAAATAATAAACACTTTAAAGTACATTAAGATGGGGTGCGAATTAAGAAATAAAACTGTTAACACCTGATAAGTAGGCTCGTTACACGATTAGCTTACAGCTTTTTATGCGCAAATGTATAGTAAAGAGGGGGTTGTCGATGACGTAAGAAAATAGGGTTTCCCAGAACTAATAATACTTTGCAAAATAGTCTCTTAAAGCCCTGTATTCTTTTCAGTTATAGCTTATTGTTTATTCGAAGGTTTTATTCCGTACATAGTAAGAGCTACTAAGTTGAGTGGAGTAAAGGAAGTTATTTAGTTTTGAATATAGCCCTTAGGTCAAAAATGGAAATATTATTGGTAGTATCTAGACATGAGTTGTATTACATGAGTGATACTCATTTTCCATCAGCTAAATTATAACGAACATATACAGACAATCATTAAGTTAAACCAGCGAGAATGCATGAATGTGCATGTGCATAGCTTCATTGTTAACTAAATAGTTAAATGATGATTCATATCCAAACAATTGCCAGTCATCAGTGCAATGGAACTTGCAATATAATCTCTGCAAGGCCATCTACCAAGCAGTTCCTACACTACCATTCGCGTCTCTTAAGAATACCAATAAAAAAGTAAAACACAATTAGCTGGACTGTCAAACGTGGGAGGAGCAGTCGGACTGGGGTCTTAATATGACCACAATTACGTACATTAAAAGATCCAATATCAACTCGTGTGGGCATCAAGGTCCCAGACCATATTGGGCAAAATTGTCTGACTGGCATATCACTACATAACCCCTTTGTGAAGCCGACCAATAAATCTGTTGACATTGTTTAAACATGTGTTGTTCATTTTAAGTTGTTTGTTTAAGATAAATTAAATTGAGTTTAAACACTGGGAGAAAATGTAATAGGTAGATAAGAATATCAGGGCCTAGAATGCTACCTTGGGAAAATCCATAAGTTAAAAGTATCGCTATAAAACAAAAAGACAAAAATGATTAATTTATACGATTATTATTTTGAAAAATTATATTCCTTTGAGTTTTTTTTTGTTTATCTCTAAACACAGATAATTAAACAAGAAACCCACAGGCCTGAGTGATATCGCTAACTTCATTATTGCAGAACAAAAGATAATTCTAAAGACAATCAAGCTACAATAAGACTTTATCCTCAAGGCTGAAGTATGAGGTGTAAATAAATACCCATCTTTTGATCTCGCAGATAGACAAGACACGTGTTAACATAAACATCTTATCCGTAGACACAACACTGCAATTATAAGTAAGTAGTCATAATTAAAGTGATTTTAATCGTTTGCATTGAAACAATGAAAAATAACTAACAACTCATAAAAGTTCTGTGAATAGCAGAATCTTCTGTCGATGGCTGAAATCTTCTTTTGGAATTGACTATTAATTTTGGATAATGTGAGAACTAAGAAGAACAAGGGTGAAAGAAACAAAACAGGCTGACGATAAAGTATCGATGAACAATGTTGTTTATAGTGTGTCGTATTTTTTCTAAATATGTATATATTTTGGCTTACTGCTTTGTGGGTTAATTTGGGAAGGAACTAGGTATATTAAGTATTGTATTCAAAACGTAAAGGAAGACGATGACAGAACAGTTGGAAACTAAAGACTTCTAAGAACCTGGAGGTAATTTCTCCATACAAGGTAGCACCGTCACCAAACATTAAACAATGATATATCAACCATTTCCAAAACTAAAAAAGTACAATAAAGTACAGAATTCGCTACCTACGTATGAGATAGCGGATACGACCCGCCCACAGCGTTATTTACATGTGTCCAAAGTACAGATGAGAAAAAAAAACTCGCACAGCCATTTAAAGTAATAAGACAATGTGGTTCATTAAGTTAGCTGCCTCCTCCCACTCTGTGGCACCTTCGTCTCTCGATTTAACGAGTCTACGTAAAACGTTACATTTACATATACCTATACACAGAGTAAAAAATATGTTTGTGATTAAAAAGCATTGATTGTAATCTTGCTCTGGTTTCACGGGTTTGGATGTTTTATTTGTAAACGTAGGTGTTTTCAATTAAGTTATGATTAATTGATGAAACACTAGTCAAAAAGTTCCTTGACAAAATTCATTAGATATATAGATCTAAATTCTCATCTGGATTTGATATTTCCTTTGTGACATATGTCTTCAACTTTTGGATTTGGCAATATTGAAACTTAGGTAAAAAATTATCTTTTAGTAATTTTCCGCAAATTTATATGAAAAATGGAGTAATATTGCATATAATACAGCCCCAGGTCTAGTGGGCGCAGTCATGACTTCTCAACGTATGAATGGGGTCCTGAGTTCGATTCTTAGATCGGTCAAAGCGTCGTTAGGGTCTTTTATCACGAACTTCTTAGAACCAATCAGCAATAGCCTAGCCCTTATATGCATGGGACTGGTGAAATATGTTCCCTAGCCTAAGCTCTCAGAGAGTACAGATATAGTGCTATTTTATTAAATACTATCTACTACTTAAACAATCACCAAACTAAGGTCAGTAGGAACAAGCAGTACCTACAAGATACAAGATAGGTTACACAAGCTACAACTACTTACCGTTTGAGTTCAATAGACTTCTCTATTCCAATTAACTGCTAACGAGTAAACATATCGACTGGCCACCATTAGTCATTCGTGTAGGTTTTGTTCATCGGCTATACTGTCATCGATATATTTTTTCTTAATTTTGGTAATTTTTTTTGGGTAATTTATATTACTTATTTTGTTTGTTTTATGGATTCTGATTGGCTCTCAATGCGAGACTTTCTTGCGCAAACGTTGTGTTAAAATTCTATGAAACCATTATTTTCCATTGACAATTAAAACTGTTCTGGTTCTCTTGCATTCCAATTTATTTTCGGTCTACATGTTTCGATCTTCTTTCATTAAAATAATTACCTGCATCAGCCATAGTTGTTTTGCAACGGTTATTACTATGTATTTCGAGTTCTCTTACGTTTTGTAATTGCATAGTTTACCTGTTAGCAACTCCATAATATCGAATGACATTGCCCGGACCATGCCTACAATATTATGTAACTTACCTTTCAAAATACCTTCAATATGATGTGAAGGTATTTTCGTTACTTAATTTACCATCATCACATTAGTCAATATTTTGATATGTCATTGTCACTTGTCACGATTCTGTCAGTTCAATTATCTATTGCAAAAGATTGTTGTGATTGACTTGGTTTAATTGGCCATTAATATACCAGCTGGATGAGAGATGCCGAAAATCTAGACAAATGGCGTCTAATTGGAAAGGCTTATGTCCAACAATGGAGTGCTATAAGCTGAATTATTATTTTGTGAATGTGTGAACATTGTAGGCCTTCTAGATGTTAGTTAACATTTGTTAACTTTGTTATATATTATATAAACTTTTTTTTTTTTCCTTACTACTTATTGTCGGGCCTACGTTGTCCCCCCATAGTACTAATGCTGTAACATGGAAATATTGTAAAACCAAACCATATTTAAAAGAGAAACCATGGAGTTTCTTGCCGGTTCTTCTCCATAGGAAACGACCAACCCGAACCGTGCACCTTTTGTCGACGTTTTATAAGTGCCCATGTAGGCCTATGTAAAATAAAAATAAATTGATTTTGATTTTGATGATGATGATAATAGCTGGCAACATTTTTTGTATAAATGTGGACGACGTACAAAGTGGAGGAAGACCAAATAAATTATGGGACACTGGGGTGACTTTATAGGTAAACTAAGCAATAGATAATATTATTATTTGCATTATAGCTAGAAAGGGGCTGAATACTGAGATGATAACTTATAGAGAAATAAGTATGTAAGGAGATGTTGATTTCCGTAAATTTTTGATCAAATTGCATAACTTAGAGGATAAATTAATGATATCATTAAAAAGGATTGAACTTTATGAGAAACTACTTCAAAAGGATCAGGCCATTCAGTTTTACGTACCTTGTAGTTATATTTAGAATTGATGACTCAAATATCAATTAAATGTTACATATACTTGCCAACCTTGAACTGGGTTAAAATGTATGAATGGATCGGTCAAAAGATCACGCCTATCTTAATTATGATGTAGATTGGACAGGTCGTGTGAGGTTTTACGTTCTCAAATATACACAGCAATTTAATAGCCGAATTCTGGCTTGACTTTATTTAGATTACCATCAAGTTAAAAAGATATAGATAAACGAGTGATGGAGCTCAAATGGAACTGGACAGGGCACATGACAAAGCGCCGTGATAATAGGTGGAGTAGGTCAGTGACCAAGTGGTGTCCAAAGACTGGCAGAAAATGTTTATCGACCAGCGGCGAGATTGGCAGACGACATTTTTGTCATCACTGGTACCAGTACAGTTCGCGGGAAAGTGGGGAATATTAGAAGAAAAGAGGGGCCTATGCAGAACAGTGGGTGAAGCTGGGGATGATGATGAAGGAGTAGACTGTTAACTCTGCTTATTAGAGTATTGAGTTTCCGTCAGACCTCAGGCGTAAGGTCACATTACGTAGTGTCCAGTCATGAGCTTTCATTCGATGGTCCAATGTCCTAGTCATCATCATCTTCCTGCCCTTGTCCCATGCTACTTGTGGTCGGTGCAACACGTTTTCTTCTTCCATACCGTCCTGTCCCCCGTCACGCTATCACTGACTCCCTTTTCTTTCATATCACTACTCACACAGTCCATCCATCTTTTCTTTGACCGTTCCCTCCCTCTCCATCCATCCACATTTATATTCATAACTCTTTTAGTAACATGCGCCAATGTCCAAGTCATGTTAGTATAATTGAAACTAGCAGATTTTCTGAAAGCCATTTTGAAATCTAGGACATCCTATCTTGATGTTATTCTGTTTGACAGATAGCTCTCAGAGCAATTGGATTTCTCTGAAAAAAATCCATGTATCTGAAACAGGGTCAAATAAATAGCGAAAAGTCAGAGGGCTAAATCTAGGCTTAGTCAATGATATTTTGTGATTGTAATGTGAGGTTATAACAGCCTAAATGCGTAAGTGAACTCGGCAAGGCAAAGAGTTTGATCCCATGAAAGAGTATGACAAATACTCTTTAAATATTTAAGTCTTGCCAAAAAATATTGGAATCTTTCGAAAAGAGTATCTTCACCAATGAAAGCGTCTTACCTTGGTTCTTATGTTGATTGAAACTAAACCATCATAATCATTAATAACTACATAATTACTAGAATACCACTTCAAAAGGAAAATTGGGATGTTTAGTAATCTTCAATTAGAGTGGTATCTACTTCTTACTTCTGTTATGAAACATTTGTCCCTTTTTATCTAACGGGTTTACGTTTATAGTACAAGCTTATTATCTACCGTGCTACTGGAGTGCAACGGGCTCTTCTCATGTAGAAACATACTCTTGGCTTTATGATAATCTTACTTAGGTAAATTTATCATAATACGAAAATTCTTCACGATATTTTCTTTCATAGATGTTAATGATGTCTTTGATAAATTAATAATAATATTGATTAAAAAGTCTTACTGGTTTTTCCCGAATTTAAAACCAACACTGCAAAGCAACACTGCGTTGATAATTATGACATTAACCCTCAGTTTCCCACCTTAAAATTATCGGAGAATTAATGTGACAAATTGTCAAGCACGCGTTATCTGCTGTGATTGATTGAATGAATTTTCGACAGCCAATCACAGAAGATAACGCGTGTTTGACAATTTGTCACATTAATTCTCCGATAATTTTAAGGTGGGAAACTGAGGGTAAGTGCGAACAGTGGGAGGATAATGCACACTCCACGTGCTCAGTGCTCACCCCTCTGAGGTCACGGCCGTACTATTGTAATTAATAAGATTTTCTCATTTTTCCATTAGAACACTCATTATCCGATCAATTGTTAAGATAATTCAAGAAATACCTTTAGATACACTGATTCATGTTATGAGTATTACTTAAGCGGTATTATGTATTGCTATACATACCATCGTATGCATAGGTCAAACGACAAAATGCCTTACATTACCTTGAACTATATAAACGAACTATATATGTATATATATTCATGCTTCTAGACTAAAGGGTTTAGGTTGTGGGTAGCCTGTCTTAATATAAGATTTTTATTCATTAGGTACCCAGATAAATTTATTAATAGAGACGAGTAACTTCGACGTTCGAAGTTAAGCTTCACAATTAATAAACAAATGCCGAAACAATTACTAAAACAAACACATGAGAATTAAAAAGCAGTCGATTACCGATTAGTAGGTATACCGAGTCGGTAATCGATTTAACTGCAGTTACGAAATGCATAATCAAGTGTTTGATCAGGCCGTCAATGCAGTCAGGTAGTTTGAGTGGGTACTTGCTCAGGCCAAATACGAAACAGTTACGTACATTGCGGACTTCAGGCAATGATTTCAGAATGTGTGACTTTGATTTTACACAGGTGAAATCAAAGCAAATGCACAATAGTGTGATAAATGTGTGTTTAAATATAATAAAAAAATAAACAAAATATTGATTGCACCTGAATTTGAATAGTATAAAAGTTCTATTTTATTAGATAGCAAACATTCTATGCTTATGGAGCAGTGGTGGCCCAGTGGTTACGGTCTCGACTTACGAGTTGTAGGTCGTGGGTTCGAACCCGAGCAGGCGCTTTACTTTGTGTAATTTATTTCATCACCACTGCTCTCAAAACGGTGAAGGAAAACATCGTGAGGAAACCGGCATGTTCTAGAACCAAAAATTCAAAGACATGTGACATCTACCAATCCGCACTGGGCCCGCGTGGTGGATTACAGCCCACACCCTCTATGAGAGGAGGCCTGTGTCCCAGCAGTGGGAACTTTAAAAAGGCAGATGATGACGATGATTCTATGCTTGGAAGACTTAATAAATTAAGCATTTTTTGTGGATTTATTTGGGCCTTGTTAGAGGTCGAAATTTCTAGTGAGTTGGTATTTCTTTTTATTTAGGCTTAGAAGATGTATAAGTGATAAAGTGGTTGTTTGAACACAGTAAAATGCTGTGATACGGAGCAACCCTCTTGGTAATATCCAATTACTTGCCTGTACTTCAAACTATTTAACTTTCAGCAACATTCTTGGTATCTCTCAAAAACAACCGTATTTATATTAACAATGCAAATCATAAATTACTCCTTAGTTTAAATTTTATAATAACAAAGTATGAACAATCACGGAAGATTTATTGTACTAATGTGCTTTAAAAGAAATCATACATAAATCAACATCAAATTTAAATACATCATTCACGGGTCGAGGAATCTGCTAGAAGAACATATAAAAAAAGGCATTGAGTTATCAAAATATTTGGGGATAGAACTCACGAGTGACGACTCCATTTGAACAAAATAAAGAGTTAAATCTAAACTAATAGAAGTTTTATAGTAAATACGTAATGAGCTGGGAACGTAGCGGTGATCGCCGAGCGGCCATTGTCCGAAGTCCAGGCGCCTTCCGCTTCCAAATAACCATTCACCGTAGAGCCCCAACTTTACACGAGTCCTCTCTTCATTACTATCAATACTAGGTGCAAGAGAGAGGCAGGATAGGTCTCGCGAAGCTAGTTTAGTGCATGTATTAGTATAGGAAAGTATCGAAAGGCGGAACGGCGCGATTGAAAAATAGAAAACGTGTGGGTGCACAATGTTCTATATGTAAATAACTAGACTGTCACCGTTTATACTGTGGAGGAAGTATCTGACGTGTGATTCGATTAAACTGTCCTGCGATTTATATAAAAAAAGGATTTAGACGCATCTCTCTTCGAAGTTTTTTATTGAAAATGAAATGAACGGACGGTCTGGGACGCTTGTCTGTGTCATAGACTGCTGAATTATTTTTATTTTCAATGTTTACATTTTGAAAGTCATTGCCCGGAGACACAGTTTGCAAATAATGGATTTTATACTTAGGAAAGTAGGAACTTTAATACATAAAAATATAACCTCATACTGGGGCTGAAATAAAAGAGCCTTCACGAGTATCGATTATAAATTAAATAGAATAATTTTGTTTGGAGTGACTTGGACAGGGCAGTCCACTAGCTGGTTGGCTGGCTCTTACTGGTAACTAGGTTCTTTGATTATTATATTGGCAATTCCTACATAGTTTGAGCGCCAACAAGAAAAGACTTAAACATTCATTTTTAAAATTTAACGCATAAGCCGAAGATTAATTTCTCAAAAAGCCTCAATATTCGCAATTGTCTGACGGCCTCAAATTAATTATTATGATAAAAAATATCTAGTGAAAAATGCAGCTATCAACGTAATTACTTCTCGAACCTCCCACGTGCGTATAAACTGAGTAGGAGGTAAGCTGATGAAGAATTGTGGTCCGCCCGAGGAGTTTATTTTAGTCTTAATTCTGTATATAAGGAAAGCCATAAGGAAAATTGAATGTTCTAGAAATAGAATGCAGGAAAATGCCGACCTTTACAGTTCAACAGGCAATTCCAGAAGCATTTTATAGTATCTATCGTATCTATCTTTTTAGGCGCTGTTGGATTTAGCTCAGCCGATAGCAGCTGTTATCTGCTTTTCCTAAAAAATATACCTACTGTTAGCCACAGAGTATAATAGTACATTATTGCAAAGGTCGGGAAATAGGCAATTGCGGGTTTAATATGAGTTTGACTTCACTAATACGAGACAGGCAATTGCCATTTTCGCCGAGGCATATATAGTGCTTTTCTCAAAAGAATGCAGGAAAATAAAACATACTTTTTATATTATACACTTAATTTAATTAATATTAAAAGTTACAACAACATTGCTGGAGCGTTGTAATGTTCCAAATTCAAAAAACGTTCCAGCAATGGATTTTCTTTGTCCGTAAATTTGATACTACGCGTGTTCTTTTTTCTAAAATAATGCCAATGTTTCCATGCATGTTTGAGAAAAATATGTTTCACAATTACTTTGCAGCAGTTATCGTAGTTCCAGTACTCGCAAACGCTTCAGCTAACTAAGATGTCCTGGGTTTGATCCCAGTTAGAGCATAGTGTCATTGTGTATTTCCAAACAAAATTTTAAGCTGTGGTTGCCTATAATTGGGTGTGCATTACAGGAAAAGCAAAATGTTGTAAGATTTTTTATATTTTGTGTAAGATGCTATTGTTTTCTAATCCTTAAATAAATAAATAAAATTCTCTATAGCTTTATCCTTTTTAATCATTACATAATAGTAGTTTATGAAACTGTTGCATTATAAGGGTTATTAAAACATGAGTGTGTGTTTAAAAACCGAGCCACAGGCGAGTCTTTTAATAATATCTCACGAATATGTAGAGTGGGGTATAGTAATACCTAGTTATGTGCAGTTTCATACACTAATTTATCTACAGTCATACATTGGGATTGAACCTACTAAATAAAAGAAAAAGTTTTTATAATAGGTACTATAAAAATTGGCGCGCCTCGCATAAGATTTCAATTTAAAAAAAAAAATTGATGGAAACTCCTTGGTGATATTAACTTCTTGTATTTGCCCTGTATCGTAACAGAAAAAAAAAGGTTTTATAGCATTATTTTGTTAGAGAAAAATTGTTGTAATGAGATTATATTTTTGAATTTCGTTATTGTTTTTATAATGTCAATATAAACTTTATAATTCGTCGTTTTGAAGTTTATAATTCGAATATTAACTACGATGTGAGAGAAAGACACAGTAACAAGTTCCCTGGCTCCCAAACTAGGCTTATTGCCTGTGACTTGGGAGTCAGTTCCTCCAAAAATAAGCAATGACATTAATCTGTATAAGGCTGCAATCATAATAGCGGCCCGGAGTCTAAATTTGTGTCCGGTAGACGGCAATATACTCGACCCCTTATTACATGGGACTTAACAAACCAGGACCATAACTGAGGCAATGTGCGTGTAGGTACTAAAGGTATACCTCTGCTTAAGCTTTCTGCAAATAAATAAAACGCATTGTGATGATCAGTGATTTGTGCGTGTGCGCCTGTACCAATTCTTTGAACATTATTTTATAATAAAAAAGCAATATCTACAATGATTAATATATATAATGTTAGAAACGCTTGGCGTGAGAGTATGGAGGAGACATCGGCCGCCCTCCCGCCATGCGCCATGCACTATATAGCCGCTTACGTTTCAGAGAGCGAATCGGACGATCCCACTCTAAATACTGCTGGAACTTCGGACATAAGAACATTATTGTTTATTTGTTTTTTTTTATTAACGATAGGCTCTCGTTTGACCACTATCTCGCCGGATGGTAAGCGAGATGTGGTTGACGGTGAAGCACGATTGCCTAGAAGTCACCTATTCACTCTTGCTTGACTTAAAGTTCCTAAGGCTGTAACTACCAGGAAATAAAGACTCTTCTCCTTTAGTAATTTTATTATTTATTTAAAGCAAGAGGGAAAAGAATTCCGCCCCTAAGATGACCCACTGACCCAGACATCTTCTAGGAACGCTTGCTGCATCGAATATCTCATCTATAGCTTTCCATAATTTCTTCATCCATTATTGGTCAAGGTCAGGAGCTGGCTCATGATATAATTAAAAAAATATTTATAAATTTGAGTGATTAGTGAAACAATACTTGATTTAAGAAAACTTTGGTAAGTATGGCCACCAACAAGCTGGACCGATGACCAGAAAGCACCGGAAAGGACCGGTCGGTGACGCTTCGGAAAACCCTTTGGCCAGCTATGGACGTCTTTCGGCTTTGGTGTGCCTTATTATTAAATAAATAAATAAGTGGTTATGAGGATTTATTTATTTATATATATATACCTACTTTATTGTACACCAAGATAAAACAATACATAAAAAAACTTAAGACAAAAACAAACATACAACAGGCAGCCTTATCGCGTTCCGCGATTTCTTCCAAGGCACCAAGAATGGAAAGAGTTACCCTGGGGCACGACATGGGGTTGCACATGGTGCAAATTTTCAATAAACAATTAGTTGAATAGAGAAGGTTACTAAGTACAAATTACTAAAATAGATACATCTAAATATACAGGCAAGAAAACAATTTAGCATAAACAAGAATAAGATTTCAGTGACAAGTAGTGTTCCTTTAGAAGTTTCTTAAAAATAGGCAGGATGATAAAGTATTTGTGTAAATCCATAATCTAGGAATTAATTGCATAAGGAAGGTTACTGAAACTATATTCAATATATTCGGGTTACCTATATTGTTACTATGTAACTTACATACGGTAAGAGGAAGAAGAACCTTTGTAGATTGCCATTTCGATATACATTGACAGCTTTATGAAATAAAAGGTATTCGAAACTCTGAAAAAGCAAGGGCAAGGAAGTCCAAGTCAATTAATGAAATGGTTAATAACAACACAAGGATTTTCTTGTTTTACACACATTCAAAGTAATAATGTTGACTTAAACTTTGTCCAAGGCTGCCATTTTTCAGCGGACAAAGTGAAGTGTTTACATGGTCGTATTGTAAAAGTTATCCAACTCTGTATTTCTTTACGCTCACTACCTTGGTACAAATAAAGGTACAATAGCGGAGAGGCATAAATAGGAAATCGTCGCTCCACTGGCTCGAATAATTTACTAAGAACCAGAGTTTCACATGAAAATCGTAATTTTGTATGCAAATACAATTCACAGCGGTTACTTGACGAGATTAACCTTTTATTTACACTCTGACATTATATTCGTACGTTCAAGAATGTTATTACGTACATACCTAACAATGACCTTTTTGTCTCAATGTACAAAAAAGGAAGAGTATGCAATTCGACACACACATATGTATTTTAATGTTTGAAAGTGCTAAATATAAATTGGAGGTCTCGGTGGTACAGAGAGTGAAGTATCTATTGATTCATAATTTCATGTTATATCAATAAATTCAGGTCTAATTGTAGTGCCAAGTTGAATACAAAAATAGGTATAGTTATATAAATTAATATTTAATGATTGTATCTATCAAGTGTTTCTATTGTCCTGGTATGGGTCAACTCTTGCGCTTCTTCCTTCTTTTTTGCATCAACTTTTATTCAAATCCTTTTGACACGTCACAATCTATGTTGATCGAGCACCTTCTTAGTGCATTGGTCACCAGAGTCATGGTCGACGATTCTGTGAATCATGTAGGTGAAACCAGGCCAATAAATTTCTTTAACCAGAATATATTCCATTTCCTCACTCAAATAAGCCTCTATCATAGAACAACATTAAATAAAAAATCAACTTAATATAAAAATCCCCTCGAAACCAGCAGAATTGTACAAAAAATCACAAAAAAAAGGATATCCAATCACAATAATATTATGTTTATTGTATGACAACATAATACGAGACAGTTAATTACACGGAAGATACGAAGGAGCGACAATATCATTGAGCCTTACGTTTCATACAAAGGTTACCGTATAAGTATTCTAGTCATGTACCTTGCGTATACGTCGTGATTGTACACAACGCTGTACAGTAATTGGTCAGGTGATTAGCTCAGTTTCAACGACGCAATTATTGTTTTTAGTTACTATTTCAATGTTATTATGTGTTTTGTTACGCATGTCATTTTGTAGTTAAAAACGGAATTTGATCTTCCATCCTACCTATTTGCGAGATTAATATTTGTTTTAGAAATAAAGGTGAATGGGGAAACCAGTTTCAGTTTCAAGAGAGAATTTCAAATAACGATTTGCAAAAGAAATCTTGAACTAGAAACCGCATAGAAAAATAAAATATTCTCAACAAATGTCATAATCACGCCATATAAAATCACCACCTCGTAAACATTGGGTGGTCTAAATGTTGTGATTTGTTAATCATTTGGACCACTCTCACAAGCCGTTGATAGATTTAAATACGTTCAAGTTATGAATAAATAAATAAGAAGCAAGTTTTATATGACAAAATAACATAATAACTGTCAATAAAACGTCCAACAGTCGCAATAATGATAATACTAACAAGTTGTTGGACATCTGATACCTGAGTTAGGTTGTGGATTAATTTATAAGAAGAGAGCGATTCAAGGTGTCTGACTTTTTTCTTAGCTGTAGGAGTTTTTAAACAAGAAGTAAACAAGTTTATTAATAATAGCTGTAATAGATGGAAAATATCAACAGCTATAGGATTTATATCTATTCTATCTAAATTAATTTCAGTTTATTAGTAAATTAATTTTAATAACCAACTAAAGTCGTGACAATTAGTCGGATTTGACAGCTATAAAATACGTTAGATTAGTTAAAACTGATGCTTACGAGTGATACTCGTTGTTATAGTGTATGGGTAACATAGTAATTAATTAGGATTATGAATTTGATGCTTCGTAGACGTTCATACAAAGTTTGCGAGGCGTGTAAAATGAGAAACGTCATCAGACTTCTTAGATTGCCACGATTATACGAAAATATTTTTGAATTGAGTTAAATCTGACGAACAATGCCTGCGATTTAAATAAATTCTCCTCTCCTTTATTTATTATTTTGTGGTCCATCGTAATTAAAATGTAACATAGTAAGTGACCTTATCAACGATATTCCGAGAAACCCATAATTTACTCCTTAGCTCGCTACATTGTACACTATGTAAAGATAATACAGAAATATTGAGAAGTGTGAACAACAATCAATCTCCCTATAACCCCCAACCTGGCACGGAGATCAGAAGACCACCACGAGGACAAATGTAAGTTGTGCATGCATGTATCACTTGCCACCTATACGGGGATCGGTATCCCAAAAAACAGACCCCTAGCTACCGCTGCCGCGTATCGCGGTTTCGCGGGTATAGACCTTGTAAGATCCAAGAGTCGCAGCATTGCTCTTGGGCCCCAGTGTTGCCTCATGGCTTTGTGATCCGCAGGATTCAACATTTTGTTTGAAATCAAATTAAAGAAATATTGAGAAGAGTGAAAACAAAAGAGGTCATAGATATCTCTCGCTAAAGGTAACTACACAATATTACTCCACCCACTAACTCTTATGACTTGTTCCACAGCACGGCTGAGCAGCGGTTAGAAGTCGGCCGTCAAATCGCAGCGCGCGAGCGTCCTTCACGCTTCAACGGGCAAGACGCGAAACGCGCCACATGCACATAGCATCGTACACACATATACATACATAGTTACATGTACGTAAAATAACAGCATTGTTTTAATCACCTGTTTTCTATTTCCCATTACAACTAAACTCCTGACGTCAACGGCTAAGTATTTAAACATGTATGTATTTATTTCCGTAATTACATAAGTCCGTATCATTTTACGTGTACATAAGAATGATCATTAAGATCGTAACAAATAACCTCAGTCTTGCTTCCCTTTGTAATAGAAATAATACAGTTGAAAATTATTAGTAATAATAGTGGGATTGCGTTAATAAGTATTTACCTACCTACTCGTAATTGACGAACCATGGTTGTTTGGAATATCCGTGAATCCGTATCCGGATATGCTGACTTCATTATCAGCGTCATAAGCTTGCGGTGTAAAGCAAATAATACCCTATTCTTAAATGGTTATGCCACTATAATTAGCAAAAATTCCGATGACGATAGATCTCGGTTAAAGTCAATCAATTATCAAAATAAAATCCTGAAATTATGATGCTTACTGACAGCTGAAAGATTCATATGATGGAAATTCCTGAATTTATTATTTTCTATTAATCCGAATGCATAAATGTTTGTGTTCAACACCCGTAAGGATGCTGCTGCATCACAAAAGTAATTGGTTTTTACGATACCAACTAACGGTTGACCTTTAACACCAAGGGTCATTCAAATAACACGTGTAAAATGCACTAACGCATCTTCTAACAGATAAAGTAGTCATGTCATGATTGCCCAATATCGTCCAAATACCGTGCGCGTGATTACCACAGGTGTCCCCACATAAAGTTCAAACAGGCCACATTAAAACAATCCAGTTTTAGAGATCGGTAAAATTGATCTACTATTCATTTGTGTGCCATCCAGGAAGCGAGAGGTCTTTGGCTCCCGCTGGAATGCGCCCCGCGTGGGTGGACGAACCAATCCCATACACTCCCATGCACACGGCTTTCTATTGATTTAATGAACACTATCTTATCTTAGCCAATAGGCTTATTACGCTCACTTTACGCGTTTCGTGGTTGATTCATCCAATTAATGATCGAAACAACGGGGCTCGGTACAATATCGAACAGACCGGATAATGAATCTACAGTAAAATAGAACATTAAAATTACTATACTTGCATGGGTTTTCGTAATAATTGCGATATAAATCGTGCATTAAAGCGATAACAGATGGCGCCACTAGTGCGCTCGGTCCGTTTGTGTACTTCATTTGAGGCGGATTAGGTATTAAATAATTATAATGTGATGAGCTTTAGGCATCAATGTGTTTCATATTTATTAAATATTGATATATCATTATTAATTAATTTCTATGAATTAACTTTTATGAATTTGCTTTAAGATTCAGGGAATACCTGAAATTGCCATAATATTAACGAATCATTTAATGGTTTCAAAGTTCACTTTAGGTAAGCAATATAATAGTTAATTATCTATGAAATTGGCGTTCTGCAGTACTGGCCATTTTAAATCAAAAGATTTTTTGGTAGGCTAATAATTCTAATTTCAAATTAATTTTATTTTAACAACATAAAATTCTATTTTCAAAATTAGTTATTTGTTTATTGATAAGCGTTACGTTTTCATCACATTTCAATCTATTACATCATCATGCCATACGTTAAAAATCGAGTATTTATCGAATATGAGTACCGGCGTGGCAGCAACGCGGCAAAAGCGGCACACAACATCAACGGCGTTTACGGAGCGACAATACAAACAAATGCACCACCTGTTATTGGTTTGCCCATTTCCGTTCTGAAAATTTCGACCTGAAAAATGAATCCCGTGGTCTTTCGAAAACTTTGGTCGACAATGACGAATTAAAGGCAATTGTGGAAGCTGTTGAGCTTTTAACGTTAGCATCTATACGATATTGGCCCACTTGCGTCAAATTAGCAAGGTAAAAAAGCTTGACAAATGGGCGCCCCACGAAATCAAATGATCGCCAGCGTGAAGTACACGTCGAGACGTGCCTTGCACTGCTTAACAGGCACACAACAAAGGTTTTTTTTTTTTATTATTGAAAACCGTCTTGCAAACAGTCAAAGTGACCGACATATGCTTAACCGGGCTTCCCTGTGGAGACTAATCTCTTAGCCTCCGGCCAGGCTTCACAACGAAGGAATTTTGAACCACATTTTTATCTGCGACGAAACATTTAAATCTTTGTTGACAATAGCAAGCGCTCAGCAAGTTGGTTGGATCCTGGTTCAGCAACTAAACAATGCCATAAACGAAAACTTACCCCTAGAAAATTGATGGTCATTGATTGGTGGTCTAGAGCCGGTGTGATTCATCACAGCTTCTTACCAAACGGGATGAGCTTTACTGCAGATGTGTACTGTGAGGAACTGAACACAATGATGGAGAAGCTCGCTCATCTCCAACCAGCTTTGGTCAATCGCTCATCTCCGCTGCTAATGCATGTCAACCTCATTATGCACGCAAATGGTCTCCAAGTCACAAGAGCTGTGGTTGGAATATCTCCATCATCCGCCATACTCACCAGACCTTGCGGCTACAGACTTCTACTTTTTCAGAATTTGAATAAATTCCCAGGAAAAAAATCAACACCCGAGAAGCAGTACCAAATGCCTTATTAGAATTTGTTAAAAATCGGCAA
Organism: Orthosia cruda; assembly: GCA_964057195.1. Taxonomy (NCBI): domain Eukaryota; kingdom Metazoa; phylum Arthropoda; class Insecta; order Lepidoptera; family Noctuidae; genus Orthosia; species Orthosia cruda. The sequence goes on from OZ059830.1 coordinate 16,450,191, forward strand.
TTTCATAGTTAAAGACCTTATATTACCATGGATGGATGCATATATTAGTTACTTCTTTTTCTTGCCACCCCATGACCCGTCTAATCGCATTTATTTGATCTGATCGTTCAGTATAGCAGTTCTCTTCAGCATCTTCTCTTCTACATGATGCATGAGAACGTGTCAGCCCTTAGCTTTGATAGATAAGGGATTATTATCATTCATATCACACCGTCCCTCAAAATGGTTGCAACTCACCTGCAAAAGAAAAACCAAACGAAAATAAGTAATACCATTCAAAATGAGGATATACCAGCGGTATAGTAACGAGTATGTTGCCTCTAAACGATATTGTAAAGTTATGCTCAATGAACCTCATTACCGAGCAATTTCCGATGGTTTAATGTGTCCATAAATTTGCTGAGTCCGGAACAACGGTTTGATTGCCGATAAAACCTCGGCCGCAACGGCAGTTCTGTATTAAAAAGCTGTTAATATAATTTGCACCTCGTTATGATCGAGACTCGTCCTGAGAGTAACATGGGGAATTAACGCGTCATGGTGTTAAGTCTTATGGTTTAAGTGACTTTGTGGTTCATGCAACTCACTAATTGCTTACAATTGGGCATTTCATTAAAAATCTGAAGTGTTGTTGGGTTTTTTCATCAGGATTTTCCTAGTAACAACCAAGGAGTCTGAATTTGTTCAATTACTTAATAGCAATTGACTCACCCTTATGAGACTTAACAGGTGAAATGTGCACCTCTGCATGACATTCCGTCGAAAACAAGTGTAATGTTAATGTTGTTTCAAAATTTTGAGTGCCGTTAATCTGAAAGATAATATGTGACATTGATTAGAATAATGACATATTCATCTTTATATTGACAATAATAAGATGGTGGAGATCAGAACAGTCCCTCCATAGAAAACATCTACTAAAGCCTGCTTATACAGGAATAGTTTACTAATTCCAACAAAATTGAAACAAGTGTTTAACTGAGTGATAAAGCAACTACTGAAAATTTGGAGTATTTTGCAAGGGCACCTATAAATAGAGTAAATGGTTTACATGATCATCTACGCCAAAGCCAGGCTGTACCTATGACAAATTTTAACAAAGGTCAACATCTTTTTCCCTAGAATTCTACGATCCAAATATCTAAATTTAGAAAAGATAATGTCGAGGATATCGTATATATATTAGGTCACAAGAAATCTGCTTTCAGAAATCAAGAATAATTGAAGGATTGTATGTAACGTTTTCTTTTTACTCTGAGTAACTTTACATAAGAGTTGCAAATTATAATAAAAATTCCAATAGGTAGGCAAAACCAAATAATCTTTCGGAAAAACCGAGAAGGCAGAACACAATATAAATTGCGTATGCGTTTATCGTTTTATCAATGAATGATAATAAAGCTCTTGATAACAACCGGGAATGCCCGGATAGCCGCTGGAAGTAAGTCACTTGATAACTGGTGCTAATATAATATTATAGGTTGAAACAGAGATCAATATGGAGAAACCATCCATTGGGGCGTTTCGTTCTGTATACAAAGCAATTCCATAAGACACATAGGCATGACAATTAAATGATACAAAAATTGTGCAGAAAGTACTATTTACTAAAAGAATTGCCATACTTAAGTGTTAAGATAAATAATACGGTTTATCCCGTGATAAAAAACACTTGATCTTGACTATCTGAGATAAAATATCTTATATTTGGGCATCTTGCTCATCGATAGCATTGTTTAGTTAATACTCTTGTTTGGTAAAATGCAGTTGTCAGTTGAAATCATATTTCTATTAGGTGAGTGTATCCTTGTTTTTGGTTATTAATCATCATTTTTTTTTTTGTTTTTTATTCGATGTTAGGAGTTTATTCATTATGTTCATCATTATTACCGCCTTCTTGCCTTTTTTCATGTCATTTTGGGTCGAAGCAACACGTTTTCTTTTTCCATTCTGTCCATGCCAACCGTCTTACTATCACTGATTCCCTTTTCTTTGATATCATTCTTCATACAGTCCATATATCTTTTGTTTGGCCTGTCTCTCCCTTGAAAATCTGAATTTATCGGACAATTCTTATAAAAAAACATATTGCTTCTATTTCAGTTTGCTTCAGCTATGTGCTATCAGTCCCTGTATTAGAAACCGCTGAATCTGCGAGGATAGTGAATGGGGATGCAGTGGATATCAGTGAGGTGCCGTGGCAGGCAACTATAAGGAAGAAGGTTCTGTCAGGATGGGCTCACATGTGTGGTGCAGTTGTAATCAGTGATAGAGGCATTTTGACTGCTGCGCATTGTGCTGAATCGTAAGTATACCTATGAGTAGACTATCATATTTCTAGTAAAATTAATAACTATATGTATTTTTCAGACTATATTCTCTCTCTATTTATGTTACTTATGTATATTTTTATTTACATTTGAAATAAAACGTTATGATAGATTACTCTCTATCTCTCTCGGTAGCCTTCGATAAGTTTCTGAGCTCCTTATTTCTGTAACAATATTTCTTACTGGCCGGTTTATTGTTTCCAACGAATAACTAAGACCAATATTTTTATAATTTTCAGATATGTGTCACAGCCGTCTAACATACGAGTCACCGTCGGTACTTCGTTTCGTATTACTGGAGGCAAGACCTACGACATCTCCGTTGTCTACGTACACGAAGGATTTTCTACAGCGACCTTGGAGCACGACATTGCATTACTTGGGACTGCAAAAGCTATCGAGTTTAGTCAGTATGTCGCTCCAATTGCAATTGCTGCCGAACATTTTGTTCTACCACCTGGCACTGGAGCTTTAGTATCTGGGTTCGGGACTACATCGGTAAGACCTATTTTCTTACTTTTTACCGCACAAACAAGATAATGATCATAGTACAGGATGCGTCAAGTAAGTTACCGCAATAAATGGCTGCGCAGTATTAAATCTCATGCAAAAACAACAGCTCGTCATGCCTTTACACATCGAAAAGCCTGGTTGGGCAGACTAACGTGACGCGAACTGTACGATTTTACAGTTTATAACATTTAAATATTAGTCAAATTAAAACAATTGCTAGTCTCTTATCTTGTAAGATTAGAGACTAGCAACTAGTTGTAACTAATAAATATACTTTTTGCAATTTTCAGTACGAAGGCTCGTCATCTGAGATTCTAATGGCCGCTCGCGTCAGCGTAGTCTCTCATGCTACATGTGCGCGGGCATATCTGCGCATTGCTACCATCAGCACTGGCATGGTGTGCGCTTACGGCAGTAACCCTGCACGGGATGCCTGCCAAGGAGACTCTGGAGGACCGCTGGTAGTAGGAAATCACCTCGTCGGTATCGTGTCCTGGGGAGAGGGCTGTGCAAACACCAAGTATCCCGGGGTATACACAAGAGTGTCTTCATACAACTCCTGGATAACGGAAAGGTTACAAGCTTTGCGAATGAGTGGATAAAACGATCTGATTAGTAAAACGAAGTGTGATTTCAACGAGACTGTCGCTCATGGTGATTTTTATAAGAATACTAATTGTACAATGATTCCAAATTTAAATGAATCGAAATATTTATTCACGACCAAATACAAAAATAGACACTAAACAGGCGACATAGAAGAATATTCGAGACTAATCGAGACCAGTTAAAAATAATACTGTATTGTAAATTATTATTGTTTAAAATCTAATGGAACCGTGTGGAAGTATTGTAAGAAGTGTGCAAAACTTTGTAAATAATAATAATTTATGCGCAAATGGTAATTTTGTTAATAAAATTAATTTTATTATATTTTTGAAGAGTTATTATTGAACTTACAGTGCATTGTACGGACGGAGGACACTTATTTAAATACAAACAACTTTCTACAATAACAATGGTTCTTACGGTATTTCCTAAGTACATGTCAATGACATTTTTACTTACTGATAGTACGTATTTTGTCATTGCAATACCGTTAATGCTCAATAAGATTGTACTGGAAAAATGTGAACACAAATTCCGAAGTAACTGGATTGGCTGTTTTTTTCACGTCAAGTAGAATTTGCCTATTTGATAAATGATAATTCGTAAAGCGATAAATATTATTCGCGTCTTATCATTGACAAAAGGAAAAGAACTACTTACATATAGATAAGCAAATGAATAGATAAAATTATGTGTACCAATAAAATAGAGAATCTATTAAGTAAATAGTAAAGTACTTATATACCTTTAATAGAATGATTAAAATACCTTGAACGAATCAGCTAATCATCGAACAGATTTGTCGCTACAACATAATTATAACACAAGTCATGCTTATAAAATAAACAAAAGCGAAATAGTTTTCACCTCGATTGAATCTTAAATAGATTCATTATACCATATAGAGCGGTGATTAAAGCGCTGTATAAGCTGTCTGGTTAATTGAGATGACGCCTGGAGTGATGCGGAAATGCAATGAAAATAGTTAGCATTGCTTGCACCTAGCATTGTTCATCTTTACCGGTTTGAGTGGCTTTAACAAAGAATTTTTTAAGCGCTTCTAGTTGTTTGTTGCTGGTGGTGGTTGGTCCATTTTTAGGGTTCCGTAATCAACAAGGAACCCTTATAGTGTCGCCGTGTCGACTGTCCGTCCGTCCGCAGCTTAGCTTAGAGACTCTTAGTACTAGAAAGCTATAATTTGGCATGGATATGCATATTGATCACGCCGACAAAATGGTAAAAAAAAATTCAAGAAAACATTTTTCTGTAGGGTATCTCCTGTACATGTAACGCCGGTTTTTTCTCTCGTCTATTCCATGGTATGGGGTATCGTTGGACAGGCCATTCAGAAATATCAAAAAGGTCTGTAAAAATCATTTTTCTATTCAGGGATCCGTTTGCGTAAAATTAAGCTTCAAATTGCTAATTTTTGTTACAATCAAGTGTCCACCCCCGTGCCAGCTAAATGGTTGCTTTTGGATATGTGAAAAAATCACGGCAGTCGTAGGTAAGTATATAGTAATTAAAAAGAAAACCATCACAGCTAAGTAGGCTTTACAAGTTTATGAGTAATAGTCGACCAACTTATAAAATATACCTGGAAAAGTAAAAATTTTGTATATTGATATATGATGATATATTTGGGGGCTGAGTCACCCGCGTCCGTAGGAGAGTTACCCGTATTGTTGTTACCCTACACGTGGTCCCCGGGTGGTGCTAATCAGGTGACACTAACTGGTGGTAGGCTTCGGCCGAAGGCTTGTGACCACCCACCGGGCAAAGACGTACCGCCAAGCGGCCTAGCCGTGTTCCGGTACGATGCTCGGTGTAGCCACTAGAGGAGTTGGGTCGAGATAGTTGTTCCACTGCATGCTGACCAGTCTGACTCGCGCTGTTTTGGGCGTATCGGGAGACTAGTTGCGGAGGGTAGCGGGATCCGAGGCACGGTGCGCCGCTGGCCGACCGCAGGTAGTTGGGGGCCCAAGTAGTGTGCCAGCCACACACGATAGGCTGCCCCGCCAACTGTCGAAAAAACCCGGAATGCACCATCGTGCTGGTTGGCGACCAGATGGGAGGGCCCGATGGACATCTCCGGGGGGGCTCGGGCGTCCCCGCAGTCTCCGGACTAGTGCCCCAATGATGGCGTCCTTTCAGTGCGTGTCTGTAGGTTAGTAGCGTGGAACCTCATCTCACTTCCTTCTCCTCTCCTTTCACTCTAACAAAAATGGCAAGAAGTAGAAAGAAAACTGGAGTTAAACAGCGGCTGCACCCCCTCCCCCACAAAGTGCACCTCACTAATATTAGAGGCCTGCACTCCAATCTCACGTCAGTCCACCATCACCTGGAGACTGAAAAGCCAGCACTGTTTTTCCTTACGGAGACGCAGATAGGAAGTCCGTCAGACGTGTCGTACTTATCCTACCCAGGGTTTACCCTGGAGCACAATTTCAAACCACGCGCGGGTGTATGCATGTATGCCCGAGACGACACTTGCTATCGGCGTCTCCGTAACCTTGAAGACTCCAGGTTCTCAGTGCTGTGGGCTCTGGTGGACACAGGTCTGGATAAGATTATCTATGCCTGTGTCTACCGCTCGCACAGCGGAGATCAGGATACAACCAGGCTCACAGAGTACCTCAGTGAGGCGGCTGATACGGCACAGCAGCGGTACCCTTCCGCCCAACTAGTGCTACTGGGGGACTTTAATGCCCACCACCAGGAGTGGCTCTTCCCATACCAGTGCACTGATCATGCTGGACGAGAGACGCGCAAGCTTGCGCTAGCGCTAAATCTCACCCAGCTGGTCCAGGGGGCAACAAGCGTGCCAGATGTTGATTCGCACACAGCCAATTGCTTGGACCTTCTGCTGACAACAGATCCAGACCGTTACTCAGTGTCGATATCTTCACCTTTGGGTAGTTCCGACCACTGTCTGGTGAAGTCTGTGTCCGTCTACTCCCCGCCCGATCCCAGCCCAAAAGGCACCCGGCGGGTATGGCGGTACAAGTCAGCAGATTGGGATGGGATGCGATCTTTCTTCGCATGCTATCCTTGGCAGCCCACTTGCTTCTCTTCGGACGATCCATCGTCGTGCGCTGATGCTGTGACAGATGTGTTGCGTCGGGGGATGGAGTACTATATTCCATTCTCAGACGTAGCAATGTCTATCGTCGACCGGCCATGGTTTGGAGCCGAGTGTAACCACGCCAACGCGGTTAAACACAAGGCCTACCAAGCATGGGTCGACGCTCGAACGCGCAAGGCAAATGACGTGAGTCAGAAGAAGAGAGCCTTCAACACAGCTGCCAAGTCCTGCAAAAAGGTGATGCGAAGAGCACGGTTTGACCACATTAGCAGAATCGGGCGCAAACTTGCTTCATACCCAGCGGGTAGCAAAGCGTTTTGGTCCCTGGCTAAGTCGGTCGAATCAAACTTTTGTCGCCCCTCACTACCACCACTGCTGAAACCTGACGGGTCACTGGCCCACTCCGCTGAGGAGAAGGCAAACTTGTTTGCCTCCCTTTTTGCGGAATCTTCGCATCTGAATTCTGATGGCGCGCAGCCTCCTCCATCTCCTGATGGATGTGTGACGAGTATGTCGGACATTCGCATCCATCAAAAGGACGTCCGTAGGGTGCTGCGTAGCCTTGATGTGAACAAAGCGAGTGGCCCCGACGGGATACCAGCAATTGTCCTTAAAACCTGTACACCTGAATTGTCTCCGATCTTGACACGCCTATATCGCCTTTCGATAGAGACTGGAAAAGTGCCGAAGGCTTGGAAGCAAGCCAATGTTCAACCCGTGCCCAAGAAGGGCAGTCGAGCTGAACCGGTCAACTACAGACCCATATCTATAACGTCCATCCTCTGTAAGAGTATGGAGCGTGTGATCAACGGTAAGCTCCTGGCATACCTAGAAGCGAACGACATCCTCAGTGACCGCCAATACGGCTTCCGCCGAAATCGGTCCACTGGGGATCTTCTAGCGTATGCCATTCACATCTGGAGTGAGGCCATCGAGAGCCACGGGGAAGCGCTAGCCGTCTCCCTCGACATCTCGAAGGCTTTCGACAGGGTCTGGCACGAAAGCCTCATTGGTAAGCTTCCTTCCTTCGGTCTGCCTAGTGGTCTGTGTGATTGGATTGCGGACTTCCTGAGGGATCGATCCATCCGAGTGGTTATCGACGGCTGCTCGTCCGGTCAGTTAGATATCAACGCCGGAGTCCCTCAGGGGTCAGTGCTCTCGGCAACATTATTCTTGCTGCACATTAATGATCTGCTAAAACCCGGAACCTTTGGGTACGCAGACGACAGCACTGTTGCTGAGAGATACGTGTCCGGCGCACGGGCTACTGGGCCTCAGATTCGGTCTCTCCGGGAGGCCATGGTTGAACGCTTGAACCTGTCCTTGAAGGCGGTCTCCGAATGGGGTGATGCCAATCTGGTCAGTTTCAATGCTGCTAAGACCCAGGCGTGTCTTTTTTCCGCTAAAAAGAGCCAATTCCATCCGGCTCCTTCTTTCCGTGGTGTAACCGTGCCGTTATCGGACCACCTCGAACTTCTTGGTGTTACGGTGACATCTACCCTCAACTTCGGTCCATACATTGAGGCAAAAGCTCAGTTAGCTGCAAAAAAGTTGGGGATTCTTGCAAAGGTGAGACGGTACTTCACGCCTGAACAGCTGCTCAACTTGTATAAAGCACAAGTTCGGTCATGCATGGAGTACTGCTCTCACCTCTGGGATGGATCTGCCAAATACCAGCTTGATGCACTTGAGTCGATTGACAGACGGGCCAAAAGGCTTATTGGCAACGTTGCACTGGTCGCATCAAAGCTCCAGAGCCTCGAACATCGACGCCGAGTCGCCAGTCTGTCGGTCTTTTATCGGTTACATTTCGGGGAGTGTGCGACGGAACTGCACAATTTGATTCCGCCTAGCCCTTTCCATCATCGGACTACAAGACGTACGGCCATGCGCCATCGGTACATGGTAGACATCCCTCCCATACGCACAAAGCGTTTTGCTAATACTTTCATTGTGCGCACAGCTAAGGAGTGGAATTCCCTTCCGGAGTCTTTGTTCCCTGACAGCTACAACCTAGGGGTCTTTAAGTCAAGAGTGAATAGGTTTCTTCTAGGCAAGCGTGCTTCACCGTAGACCACATCATCGCTTAACATCAGGCGAGATGGTGGTCAAACGCTAGCCTATAGTTTATAAAAAAAAAAAAAAATATGGAGACAACAGTTTTCGAATGGCATAGTTAATTTTGTCCCTTTCGTTAGAGCAATGTTGGGTGCTTTCATTGTTTATGAACGTTAGTAATGTTACATATTTATTTTGGTGAATGTAGCTGTTTATACTGAACCATCTGTGCGCGAGTCAGACTCGAACTTGGCCGGTTTTTTTAAACAAACTGTGTATGTTGCAACTATATGTACTTATATTACAGCAGGTCCTTACTTCTAAGTGCGTCGAGCCAGGTCCACGCTTTTATTTTATCTTAATTTGTATGGTCAGAATTTGTGTGATAAGGAAAACGTCATGAGGAATGTTTTGAGTATTAATTAATATATGGACAGTTTTAAAAGTAGAGGGAAATCAAAGAAACGAATGATAGATTGTGCGAAAGATGAGATACCTACTCGAAGGAGGAGACGAATGCAAGACAAAAGTCGACAGACTCGCAAACGCTACTGCTGAGCATGAGGTCCTAGGTTCGATTCCAAATTCAGGCAATGTGTTTTTAATTTTTACCATCTGTGAAATTTGACAGTAGCAGCCTGGAGTCTTGTTTTGTACAATTAATTTAGGAACACGTCTCAAACCCTTCGAGAAATTCAAGCACGATAATGATAATCTGAGACAAAAGAAACAACATTAAAGTGGTTTTTTTTAATACTTCGAATAATAGACTTTAACAATTTTACGTCACATTTACAGACGTTCCTTTGAGTGTTTAGGTGTAGCGTATTATAATATAATGGAGGGATTTGTAGTTTCGTCTAGGACGTTGGACGTTGTAAGCTTTCCTTTCCGAGAATTGTTGGAGTATCAAGAGTAGGCCCGTGCCTTCCAATCACATGCAGACGTAATCTTTACTAATAAATTATGTTTAAGATTTTTTTGCTTGTTCTGATAAATGATATAACGTGTTTGACAAAAATGTTGTGTTAACAAAATTAAAAAGAGCCATGTTATTTTTTTTCTGATGGCTTTGGTAAGTATTTGACTTAAGACTTTTGATTTTTTTTATTTTTCTCTTTATGATAAAAATACGCACATAACTCATGCATTAAAATTTGCTAAATCTGTTCAATAATAAGGTATTTAACACATCACCCCTCTAAAAAAGATTGGTTAGGACAAAGACGGTATTTTTCCCGCCATGTCACCGCGCGCTGTGCTCTGATTGATCGCTTCATTTGAATCCAGTCGAGATTCGATTTGTGATTAGCACCTATCGGATTTGAGAATCGTCTCTTGTGAGCGTTCGACAATGGGGGGTTCTAAGTTCAAATTGTTAGCTTGTAAAAATTTAACAGTTTGAATTTGTTGTCACACCTTTTCCCTAATAAGTGAAAGTAAGTACTTAATTGTTTCCAAAACATAGTTTTTATTAACTGCTTGAGAAAGATAAAATCTTTTTAATTGTAGTCTTCAATGCTGACCGTCGTGCTCGTCTAAGCCACTCTGTCTTCGGCTCTTCTCAGGGCAGTGGTTACCGAGATTCCTGTAATCGCCCTGATCTGATCTGACCAGCTAGTATACCCGCGTGGTCTTTTTCCATTTCTTAGGTTACTTTAGTTTAATTTTTAAAACTTGTCTTGTAATTATTTTTTGTGTTGCAGTTGCTCGGAAATTAAATGGGTTGGCAAATACTTTATGCCTTAAATCATCATAAGGTTCGGAAAGGATCATTCCACTTTTGATCATAAGCTTGCTTGTTTTTAATTTATTACCTAATAAATAAAAAAAAACTGTCGAATAAAGCAACTTGAACCCATTAAATCTGCTTTTATGGGTGCTTTTATTACATCACATAAACCAGTAATTAACAAATTAATCAACAATACAATCAACACTTATGTAAACATTATATCGAAAAAGTATTGTAATCTACGTTAAATACGGTGAAAGCTTCCGACACTCGCTCGTAATCCGTTTCCTCTTTCTAGACTACCACATTGTTCTTTAGCGTTTGTTAAACAAATGATTCTGAACTCTACGACAAACAAAACAAAGTTACATTTACCAAAACAGGGCTCTTGATTAAAGATCTTTGAAACGTAAGCGCAAAAATTTATTTACGACACCCCCTCATTTAACCGTCTTCCATCTCCCTCATTAGTACGTATCGATGGTATATTTTGTCTCGCTCCGTCGACCCATAATAAATTTCGGGACGATTCTGAATTAACAATACCATAGTCATAATTCGCGAGCCTGTTGCGGCGCTCATCGGGATGTTTGACGATTGTTTTAATATTTAATGTCGTTTTAACCATTAGGTTTGCAGTTTACAATTCATTTACTTTGAATGTTATAATTATGGATTAGTTTTATGAACGTTTTTAAATAGTCGAAACCACAGAACGGATTACAATAAGATCAATCACAATGCCGTCAGTAGCCAACAGAATTTAGGAAGGTTTAAAAATCAACTGCTATCTTAAACCTATTCAATCCTTTCTATAAAAATATTAATCTACTTAATCTATACGATTTACAGTTTACTGATTAAAACCATAATACAACTGTAACATCAAAAATAAATCCAAAACAAAACTATCGATAAAACCGGTCCTTGCAACGGCACATCACTAGCCGAATGACGGAGCGTACGCCACTTAATTCAGGGGTGGCATTGCTCAGACGGCAATAACGTATACACGAATAGGTGTCGAGTCGGGCTCCGCTGACGATGGCGTCTTACTCGGATCAATTCTAATCTCTGTCGTCACGCCCGGAGCGCCGCGTCGTGACACTTCGGCCAAACATCCACTGTATCAATATTTACGTCACCTAATCATAACTGAGCTTCTTTCTTCTCAAATTACAGATGTTTTGAGAGTTTTTGTTGTTTAATTTTAGATATCAATTTTTTTGTTGTCTTTTATAGTTCAATGCATTTAGTACCTAATAACTTTGAAATTTAGTTGAACGTAGTTACCGAAATTGTATTTAGGTATGTTTATTTTGTATTATATATATAGATAATTTAGATACATTCAGATGTATAAATGGAGTAGGTAACTAAATAAAAAAAAAACATAATATGTGCTGAAAGAAGTTTATTTACCAAACAAAACCCAGGCAAATCAATTCATTTCTAAACAACTGGGCCTCAGTCAATCCTTTAAACATTCAAAAAGTCAATACGTCGCCTAATATTCAATTCGATTAGGCCGTTGAGCGTCTAAACCCACCGATAAGTAAGTGTAATGCTATAGTCCCTCGGCCTATTACCTGGCAATTTCACAGAACGATCTACGTCGGATCGCGTCGGCAGTCGACAGCACACAATGATGTGACACACACGGGCTTTGTAACCGAGAGGGACGGCACTCGCTCCCGCGATTTGTTTACACAGTGTAGCTTTCCCTTTCGCGGCGCGTCTGTGTGTGTTACCATCTGGCGGGCGGCAACCCTGCGCCTGTGCTAGTGTTGTGCCCCCACACGGCAACGAGCACCCCGCTCGGGCCCGTTCGGGGCTCGGGGTAGCCTGCCTACGCCTGTATGCGTGACCCAGTCGAATAAATCTAATATTACACACAAACATATTGGTGGCACGGCGTGTCATTTTTACGCTTGTGTTGTCGCTACTTGGGGTTCTTTATGCGGCACGATGATATTATTATTCTGACGATTACGACATCCTTTATGCTTACAATAAAATAATTAATAAGGGATGAAGTGTATTGTGGAGCGCGAGTTTGTGATCGGTATCGGGCCACTCGCTCGCTCGAGATTTAAAAAGGTAACGATAAAGTTTATTACCATCTTCACGGTTAATGGTGGCGGCATTGTTTAATTAAAATATTAACACTTGGGTATTTCGTTTATTGTTTACCATCTATTGTGCCGATGAGAATTGTTTAGTGTATTGCAAGGCTCACAAGCGTGCTGGTGAGTAATGACTTAGTGAAAATGATTTGTATACAAATTGTGTCAAAATTATGATAAGAATATTTAATTGCTTATAATAAATAACATTTTCCATTATAACCTAAAACAATCTAATATATGATGATGTATCTATAAATAAACACACCTAATAACAGATAATTATTAGCAAAACCAACAAAACCTAATATTTTTATTCACGCGATCATTTACGCAGTTCAACTTGCTAACTAAACCGGCTCCATGAATGGAACGGTATACTGATGTCGCTATTAGTGATGTCAAAGATCAGCTATCGATAACATCGACAACACTCATTTTGAGCTACCATTATTTTTTATGCCTTTTCCTGCACCCATAAATGTCAAGAAAGAATAAAAATAAGCTAGGTACTGATAAAGGTGACACAAATATTATGTTTGAAACATAAACTAACCTACAAAAGCCCGTTAATTAACCAGGCTGTAGGCACAAAATCTCCAAACATTCTCAATTACTTATTCTGTGACGGAACAGTTGACAGGGCGCTCAACCCCCGTTCAGTTTAACAATTACGCGGCAGGGCTCATTGTGGCGCGACCCTACCACTCCATCCATTGTGGACACCACTATAACGCGTCCAGAATAACCTGACCCCAGCCCAAACACAATCATCCCCCTGTTGACTCCCCTTGGAACCTCTCGCGGGAAGGCAATCGGCTCAATTTACACTGGGCAGTAATATACAAATATTATTATCCAGCCTTTTCACAAATATCAATAACGTATTACCAGCTTCGGAACAGATTTAAAAGTTAACCAACGTGATTTTTAAACGTTTAAATGACTTTATTTGGTGTTAATTTGAATAGGCTTCCGTTAACTGACGTGTCAATTTTGTTTTTTATTTTAGTATTGTAGTGTGGTGGTATATTCAACAATAACGTTGAATATCATATTACATTTTGATTGATAACTGTCAATATAATATGCTGTTGCTGCAGTTATTTTGATAATATTATTAATTTTATAATCAAGTTTGATTATAAAATTAATAATATCGATAATATTAACACCAAATTATTCCATCTTCTATTCTATATATTCTATATTCTAATATTGTAGACCGATGATAGACAACCTATCTATCAACTAAACGTAATCTTAACACTTCAAACGATTATATGATTAGTCAAGATTAAAATGATCCAAACTGTTCCACTGAGCCGAGATATAAACTTGTTGAAGTTTTAGAAATATTTCACTTTGAAACGCGCCTCGACTTAATTATAAATTGGGCGATTTAATTAAATTTGTAAGAGTTTTACTTGTTCTCCTCTTTGTGACCTTAGAAGGGTAACGTCAGCATCATATAAAACGCTAGCTTTTTGCCGTGACTTCGCTCAGGTGGCCATTCTCAAAGAGCCATAATTTTCCACAAAAAAAGAAGCCTATGTTTGACACATCGTTATTGCACCTTTCTATCTATGAAAGGATTCGGGTAGGTACTTCTTCATGAGATATTTTTTACAAACGTATAAACCAACATACAAACAAACCATCAATTTGCCCATTTATATATATTATTAGTTTACGTGATTCGTAAAGGAGTTTCGAGTAAATATTTCGCATATAATTGTGCAACAGATCTGGGATACCGTCGTGTGGTCCCTGACTGAGAATAAAACACGACTTCCCGTGGGAACCGAACGAACTTTCTGTGGGACCTTATTTTGAACCCTAGCCGGCTTGGCTTAGGTGGCTGTGAATTATAAAACAATAAAAAGGATAACTAAACATGCTACTTGCGAAGATCGTTTGTTCCCACGTAGATCAAACTGATATTTTCTACAAAGTTGTCGAAGTTGCTGGATGGATGACCCACTTTAACTCAATAGGACTCTTCCCTAAAATAAATACATATATATGGTCTTCAAAGGTCCTAAATCTTTACAGGCAGTACAGAAGATTTTAAAATACTTAACGACTGAATCCATTTTTGAATGACCAGCTTCTTACACTATATAAATAAAGTAGGTCAGATCAATCTCAAGTGCTCCTGGTAACATAAAGTTATTCTGGAACTAAACGAACATCAAGCCAAAACGACCTTAATCGATTCTCAAACCGATCTCGATTCCTTTGCAAAGATAATCAAGGTTAAAGGGCGTACAGGAGTTGCACTCATGATACAAAAGTAACTTATGCGTCTCCTCTGTAGACGAACCCCTCCCCACTGCGAGCGCAACCTTTTTCTAACGGGTATAAAGTCATGAACTTTGAGGTCAATAAAATTCGACCAGACTCGTCCTTTGTGAAGGCTGTCTACACACTGTACTTACAGGTATACAATATTTTGGATGATGTATTTGATACACAGTTAAGTACTACATTAGATAGACAATATTTTAGATGATTCTCTTAGAATTCGAATCTTCTGGAACCATGAAAGACGATCCAAGATGAAAATGTAGCCGATTGAGACTTATTAATTACATTTACCCTCAGTTTCCCACCATAACATTATCGGAGAATTAATGTGACAAATTGTCAAGCACGCGTTATCTGCTGTGATTGGTTGAATGAATTTTCAACAGCCAATCACAGAAGATAACGCGTGTTTGACAATTTGTCACATTAATTCTCCGATAATTTTAAGGTGGGAAACTGAGGGTTAGAGTTTTCTTTGATAAAATCCCTGTTTATCACACGACGTGGACGAAAACGTGGTATTTATTTGTCCAATTTTAATCGCATTTTGCATGAACAAGACAGTGTTCTTACGAGTACATCTAGTTACCTGCAACTGGCCAGGGTTCTTTTTAGATCAGTTAATTTCATTGTCAAAATCAATAGCAGGTAATTTTACGCGTCGGAACAATATCCACAGGAAGTAAGCCACTAAGCCAGGGAAGAACATTCCAGTGAAGTTCTCAGGTATGTCAACAAAGTGGTAATAGAGAACCTTTATCCCATTCAACTTAATTCATGATTGTTTTATGATTCGTATTAGCGTTTGACCACTTTCTCAATGGAGATGCTCACTTCTTCTTTGCTCGTCAATTGGACTTATATTTTGTTCGACCAGAACAGCTCTGTCGTTGCTCTCGTTCAAGTCTTGGAAGGTGCAGGCAGTTGTGCAAGTCAGGAAAAGTGGTGGTGGAAAGGGATGCTCCTGTCAAATTAGTTTCTAGTAGATGGCGCTAAGTGTTTGTTATGTTTATGAAAACCTTCGTCAAAAACGAACTGCCGCGGCACGCTCGTTTAGCTTGCTCACCTTCGCGCTCAATTCTAACCTAACCTAACCGAAGTGATTCATCAATAGTACAGGGGATTTGCAGCATGCAAGCAAGCACGTAGCATGCATGCAGCGTGCAAGCAGTCACGCAGCATGCAAGCAAGCATGCAAGCAGTCATGCAATATGCAAGCAGGCAAGCAACATACACAAGCAGGCATGCAGCATGCAAGCAGGCAAGCAGCAAGCAAGCAGGCATGCAACATGCAGCAAGCATTGTTTCTGTCACGGCTCTGGCGCTGCGGTGTTTGGGCGGCCCCACGCGATCTTATCGTCGCGGATGGATTTAACGCTTACCACCGCAGCTTCGGCTTACGAAACCTGTAACCTTCGTTGAAACATCCAGAGATGGCGCTATATGTTTTGAAATGTTCCTAGATGGCCGATATTCATTCAAAATGGTTTTGACGAATGTTAAATAGTCTCAGCTCTCTTGCTGCATTTATGATACGCGTACATGCCTGCTTAGTTTCATTCACTCGAGACTTGAAAACTCCCAGAGACTTTAGCTAGACAACGTATCATTCCATAAGTGAACGCGATGGTCGAAATGCCATGGTAAGAGATTTATCACGTGACATTTCGATGGCACTTTGCAATCGCACTTTTGACTTTTTCCCATCGCTATCGTTCTCGACGCTTTCGTTGACAGAAAGCCACTTGTCTAGAGCTTGTTGTACAAATTATTCGTCCGTGTGTCATATGACTTTCTACTATTGGTTGCTGTTTTGAATTCATGAGTCGTGGCGCTACAGGTTCATAACCAGTTAATATTGTTTCATATCAAGATAATTTAACTCTTCAGTTGAAAGGTTAAACACTCGTTTAGCACACTTGACTATGGTGTCAGTGAAAATCAATGAATGTGTGATTTATTTTATTAATAAATCTGCTTCTCATTTCAAGTCTATGATTTAAAGGAAAATCTAAAAAATGTGTACACTTTTTAGTTTATTTTATAATCGGTATATTAAAAACTAATGTTATATTAAAAAGATTTAGTTAGGTATTCCTCTTTAATTTTCTTTTTGAATCCAATATTTTCGACAGGCATGTAGATCAGCTTCTGAAAGATAATAAAAACTAATATAATAAATTATCCTTGTAGCCCCTGCCAACAATAATAAATAAAGATAAACATCAAGACAAAACTACACAAATAAGCCAGTGTTAACACCGAGTATACCTATGTAACCAATATTATTATATATTCACCACATTTACATTCCATAGCGTACGGGACAAACCTTCGTGTAACTTAACACACGCGATTTTCTCTGCGAATCTTGCTTGTACTGTAGTAAATACAGATCTAACTAAAGAGACAATATCTCCGACGTTAAAAGGCCAGCCCGAGTAGATGGAGGGAGGAGGAGGGGTGGTCCACCCCCTGTGAAATTACTACATTTTGAAGGGAACAACTTTTTATGAGAATAAGCCGCCGCTATGAATCTCGAATTATAAGCGAATTGAGTGGTGTGGGTGCAATACTGTTCTTGATAGACTTGAGCTGTTTTTGTAATTAAGTATTTGTTGATAATTAAATTATGAGATCACATTATATCAGTAGATATCACACTGTTACCCCGTTTTTACGCAACACCTCAACAGTCTGTCTTCAATCAACCAATTAATCTAAGTTAACGAACTATTCAAGTTAATTAGTAATTCAGCGGGCGCAGGGACAACACAACAAAGTTTTCAAATAACTTTAAACTCTTGTAGTGACAACCTTATCGTCGTAAACGGTCGGGATGAGTCGGGAGAGGTCGGCTGCGGTCGGTCTCAGTCAATAAGGTGCATTGGCCGCCCCAAGTTGCCTACTCGACGTAACACTGGACTAAGGAGGACGGGGAGAAATTCTCCCGCGAAATGGGGTAAAACGATGACAATTTGGTTTTACTTTACCAGATTGTTGTAACGGAAGATATTTATTATTAATGAGATTTTACTTAAAATATTTATTAAACGAAGTCTTTATTTAACCGCGAAAGTACACACGAAGAGAAAATGGCAGAAGTTTCTCGCTCTGAATTTTCTTTTTAATCAGTTTTCGTTTTTCATTTTTCAGTTAATTAATTAGCAAAACGTTTACTTTGATAGTGTGTAGATAACCAACACTAGTTAAGTTGCATCCAAAGTCGTAATAAAATAATTAACACACGCATTTACCTATATTGCAATCCGATAGCTATTATGAAGGTATTTCGATCTAAATACACGGTCGGGCAGCTTGGCATACCATATGGCCACACCGTCGCTCCGAGGAGATGAGATTCTCTACGGGTCGTAGGGTGTGAACAGGCGCACTGACTCAAATACCGTTAGCGATAATTGTGTCTCTTTTATTTACACCAGAGCTTTACCAACACATAGGAGCGATCTAATACACTTCGAAATTCAAGATTTTTTGTTTCTCATCTAGTTTATTTAAACAGTCCAAAGACTAGTCGCCAGTTAGTTGTTTAAGTAGAAGTCAGTTTTTATTCGACCTTGAGAAACTCGTCTCCGTATGATCTACGAATTTTATTGCTCGTAAAAAATTGCCATGTATATTTGTATTCCGGAATATACCTACTACAAATACAGGTGCGATCATACTATAACTAAAGTGACCGTAGAACCAGCAATCAGTACCTATAGCAATTGTAACCGAATATTGGTGAGGTGTTACATAACATGAGCGTGAGATATCCCTGTGGGCGGCGGGAACGGAATGCCGGAGGAAAGCCGACGGCCTTGACACGACAATATTTGGTGCGCCTACCCAAATATACACAGACCACAAAAGTCCACTTAGAATCAAAGTCGAAGTGACAGTGGTTCAACTTCTCTAGATCGACATTTCCTGCTCTGTGATCGTTGATATAAGGGTGACGTTTACAGTTGTTGAGCTTTCACGCCCGATGCGCCGGCGCTTCTTATCGCTACACGGTAATTAAGACCCTGCGGTCGCGCGTGTTATACTTACTAACTTTTGTAGAGTCAAGTTCATACTGTATTGAATTTTTTCAACATCCAGAAAGTTTCCCTTATAGTAGGTACCAATACCAAGTTTATTTATATGACAATGCAAAAAGCTGAACCATATCGCAAACAACAAAAAAAAGTGGAAACGCTGATATGTGTCATTTTTGCCGTGTAACGTTTTTTGTTTTGCGAAACGGACGAAAAAGAAAAAGCAAAGAGACGATTAAAAATGATCCACGTGAATGTATTCGCGCGGACAATATTTTAAAACAAAATGTCACACGCTTTCCACGGGTGTCTGCTCCCACCCCCGGCGGGGGATGAAGGGGCGCATGGGGTGGGCGCCCACCCCCGGCAGCCAGTGGGGTGTCATTGTGGACTGTGGTGTCGTAACTCCGCGAACTTTTTAATTTACAATTAGGTAGCTTCCCATTTCTCTGCCCTATTTAGCTCTCGTTTTTCCGGTAGACACCGCCGCGGTCGCAGTTCGTAATTAAAATTTATTTATCAAATTACTGCGCCCTAAATCTTTGGGGTTTTTTTTGAAGAAGGTACGTCTTAAATTAACCCTTAAAGCAATCTGCGTGGTGCTCCAGATTTTCAATGAGACTGTTTTATAACATCCCTTGTTGAGGAATTCACTGAACGAAATCACTACTCAGTTGACGAAATTGTATGCTCATAAAAATAACAAACAAGTGCTACTCAATGAAACAGTAGAATCGTTACTAAACACCCGTAGGTCTAGGTACGTCCCATCCGGCCGGCAAAACAACCGGCATGAAAGAGCAATTGTTTCGGCCCAACGTGAGTGACAGCGACCCTTGACGACGGGGTGTCGTCACTGATCGCTTATTTTGACAATATCGGACTAATAATTAACTTGTTTTAAAACAGACGATGTTGAACTTTTTCGCCTATTATTTGTCTGGTATAAGTGACGAGCAGGACGCTTCGTCAACAAACAAAGACATTTTTTCCTAAATTCTAACACACAATTAACCAACACTAAACGTTGTTGGTCTGAAGATAAAGGAGTGCGATGGAAGTACAGAAATACAAAAAGTTAAGGAGATATAAATAACATAGAAAGAATAGACTACAAAAAAAGCAACAAACGCAAAGTTAGCCCTACATAACCCATACAATATTCATCAGTAACAAATTAGGTCCTTGGGCTCTACATAAATTGATATCCGAAACTTGGCGGAAGCAATGCCGAAATGCCAAAATATTTGGAATAATTAACGTGAAATTTTGATTGCTAGTCGATCCCATAAATTTTTAACTTTTCGCCAATCATTACCGGTGATAGAAAGCCACTTTCTATCAGCGATAAACAGTATTCGGTAAATTGTGACCGTAAAATACTTTATACTTTTTAAAGAAGTTAATAAAAACGCTGCAATGTATAACTTGTGCCACACACCGTCGCAAGCATCCACTGAATTTGTCGCCACACCCGCGGCGTCTGTTTTTGTACCGCTTATTCACGCGGATGCCTTCACTTACAAACTTACTATAGTTCTTTTATGGCCAGCCTTTACACTACACGTTGAGACAATTATACTTCATAATGCCATTGTCAATACAATGAACTTGCTGAAACGACTAGTTTTTTGGCATAGCGTCGTTTATACGTCGTCACTCTTTTGTAGAAAGTGGCAGAAGTTGGTCAACATTGTACGACAGCTGCATTAATTGGGTACCCTCACGCATTAAAGTAATTTGAAAAGGGGTTCGTTCGTATGTACCAGCTTATATTAGCATACCTTTATCCTATTAGGTATATTATTTGAAATAGTGCGAAGTATTTAATATTTCTAAATTACGTCTATTATCCCCATTTACTTAGTAAAGTATCCTCATAATATGTTATCATCATCATTTCAGCCGAAAGATGGGTATAGACCTACCTCAAGCTTGCCACGTCGACCATTCCTGTGTTATTCTGCTGTACCTATTTGTCATGATTAGCTTAAATTAGATAATTATACCTCAGTAGACAAAAACACAACATCAATTGTAACAAAGTCGTGATCATGAATGAATGACTAAAACGTAAAAAGTCTATAATTAAAATATCTACCCTCAGTTTACAACTTCCTACAATGACCGGTCTGGGTACACAGCAACCGGGTACTTTACAGTTTGGTCTACGTTTAACAGTGCGTAGTTATTTTAGTGTTAAACTGAAAATAGTAATAAGAGGGCGATCACTCCGGCTCTATTTGTGTACTAATAAAGTTATTTCAGTCCTTCCCATATAACGGGTGGCGGGAGAAACCGCAGAGAAAGCTAATGGTTTTCTATACAAAAGGCATCCGATCTCATTCTGGTGAAGATTTTATCTAGTGGGACTCTTCTTTCAACCTACTCAACTCTCATAGAAAATTACACTAAAGTATATAGTCTGACGGCAAATTATTCTATCATTAATCCTACTGCGAAACACTTCATCAATTTATTCATTTGACTTAGAAAATTGCGCCCGTTTTAAATAGTATTTCATTTAATGAAAAGCTAGACGTAGTTTTACAAAATAACCTTTCAAGAAACCTACGCATCTTGTTACAAAGAAAATAGACACAAAACAATACTTAGATATTGTTTTTCTGAGAATTAATCTCAGCACAGCCCTGAGCCGAACCGAGCCCACGTTTAGCCAAACATGTAAGGTAGCATGAAGTCAGTACTGAAAATCAAACATCCCTGCGTCTAGACTCGATTCAATTCCTACGGGAACGCTTCCGAATGATCCGATTTCCCCACGGTAAATAAATTAATCTCAACTCGGTTTATTTTTATACGCCGCTAAATAACGATGTCTATTTTTGTTTTTATAAAGATACATGATATAACTTTTGGGGTAAAGTATAATTATAATAATCTAATAACGGGATGGCATTGCCGATTGTAACTCCTTAGATTTATTACATAAAAGATACAAGAAACCATAAAACCTTAAAGTAAAAACTTGGTTTTCACGTAAGTTATCTCTAAATTGAAACAATAATAACTCAAATGACATTGCTAACAAGTAAGGTATACGTAAATTACAATGTTTGCGAGGCATATTGGAGCGCAATAACTTGATTTATTTCTGTTTGCTAGGGAACCATTCCTAACAGCCTTGCTGTCGGACCATCGGCAGAATAATGCTCAGGCGCAGGCAAGAGGCAATATACCGTTAGGGCGGCCTTTTGTCGACGCGAGCAAAAAAGCCTTTTGGAGCCACACCGCCAGTCCGCCACCCTTGCCGGCAAAAAACATAAAACAGAAAGAAAGGACCTCAAATTAGAGAATCGGCATTGGAATGTTGCACCCGTAACTTGAAGATGGGCATTTATTATAAATCGTTGAAATTATAGCCTCGAAGCATGGCGCATCCCTTTTGTCCTTGCCTCGAGTTTTAGATTGATGGAACTTTATTATGCAAAAAACATCGGAAACTATTCTGTTATAGTTATTTACACCGTGGTGATGGCGCCTTGTTTTCGTAATTGATGTTCAAGTGTGACTGGTTTATTATGTGTTGACGTTGTTTTTAATAAGCACGTGTTCTTAAATAGACCTTTGGGAGAAGTAGCAAACATTATGTCTATTTGTGTTGATACAAATAAGCTCACAAGTTGTCTCTAGCACCTTGCATTTCAGAAAAGTTTAAAGGTATAAAAAGACAGCGAAGTAAATATACCTCTTCAAAACTTTGAGAGCAAACTATGAACGTGATCTTCAACGTGTGGGAAAGAAGCTTGCGCGACACAAAACCACCTCCTGAATGTAACAAGGCGATTCAAATTCTCACAAAATGTGGGAATCCGCTACACTTGAATGGAAATCCACAACTCGATCAATACCCGTCTGGAATATTCCCAAAATTGTAATTTGGTTGTAAAAAATGTTTACCTGTTAAAGAGCGGAAAGGCCCAATGCCACGTGCGACTGCAGCTTGTACGGGTGTTCGTAACAACGCACCTCCTCGGCATTATCCTCGACAATCTGTTGTTTTTTGTATTGACATAACAATTAGAACCATATCTTTGTTGTACTTTTAAATAAAGACGACCGTTTTAGTCGCAAAACAATACTGCTTGACTTTTCTAGAAGAGTTATGTAGGTTATTACTTATGGTCAAGATTATTATCACCATAATTATTTAGCTGATGAGCAAATAAATTTATTGAGATTAGAAAGACACAAAGTAATCGTAAAGCACGAGGTTCATGAGAATCGTTGTCAATTTCTTTCAACAATAGCATTACAAAGAAAAATATCTTGGGGCGCAGATAGCAGTGAACTGAGCGGCGAGATGAGTTGCCCTTACTTGGAGAGGGTGTGAGGCAGACGAGATTGAGCTGTGGTGTGCGACACGAGCGGAGAGCGATGTCACATTGATAGCGATTTGTGTTTGTGGGTGCGAGAACACTACTTATCTATCATATCATATGAGAAAAGTGATTTGAAAAATTATAAAATAACTAAGAAGAGAAAAATGAGTGGCGGCTCAATTTAGACTCTTGGACATAGGTAGTTCTGAAAAATTTAGATTGCTCCGCAAGAAGACACTTCTTGATCTCCATAAACTTTACCAAATTGTTTCAGATACGAAACTCTAAAAACAAGAAAACTCTTATTAATCAAAGGCATAGAATATAGGGTAGTTGACAAAAAGTGTCTATTTAGTCCGTCAGTTAGATAACCTAAAAATATAGGACACATATTTTTCTTTCGCCATGTAAATAAAAAATACGACGATGCAGTGCGTTGAAATATCGTGTGACTTCACGGTGTGCTACACTTTATACTGAAAAATTGACGTCACAAGTCCCCACTCCTAAACTTTGATGCGCTTTATCTTTGTAATTTTTATTTATTTGATAAAGCAAAAAATACGGATCCAATATTATTTGGTAATCTCATTGTCGGACTAAAAAGAATTATCATTTTTCTGTCCAGGAAATATCCCTATTGTTCCTTATAAGAAATCAATTATTGTGAGAGTTTTATGTTGCTCCTGAAAGACAAAGACTCTACTCACCCGATTGCTTCCGCCTTCTCCAGTTACTTGTGGCCAACACTCGAAGATCCCTGTTGGATGGGACTCACCCGCTTTGCCATAAATCTTGGGACCCTCGACCGCCACCCGGATTCTCGCCGAAAATATCTATAAATACCCTCTCCTACCTACATATTTCAAATATTAACAGGGAGACTAGCCAAGTGACAAAGTCAGACATTTGCAGACTTGTTTCAGCGAGCTAATCAAGCAACGCTACTGTTTCTACCGAGTTTTTCTTCTATATAATCTTCTCATTTTTAACCGACTTTGAGTAAAGGACGTCTTTTCAGGAACGCTGATACTTTCTTTGTCTGAAATCTGTTTGGTTTTATGAAAGAGTATTTTTCTTGAATATCTCTGAAATAATATTCCCGAATTCACAAATTATTTTGGCATTGCTTATTAAGTTAACTTTACATAATATATAATTTTCTAACAATCGATAAATTTGATCTCATTTTTACCTGCAGAAAAACTTAAAAGAAGGGTAATGTTTTCAATATTTTGACTAGTTCTTAGCAGTTTCGAGTGTATCCTTCATTCAATTGAGGTCGAGGCCTGAGGTCGCACGGTGATTGTCACGGGTTGGGCGAAGGATCTTTGTGTTCCGTTTGCTTTGCTTGTTCACTCATAAAGTAACGTGAAGTTATAAAACTTCTATTTTGTTGAAAATAATAAGAGACACAGCAAAACGGTAAGGTAAGGTGGGACGCCCCCGCTAGGTGGAGCTACGGTCTTCGCAACGTACGTCTGGTATCAACTGGATGGGATTTGCCGAGAATGGAGTTGAATAGTGTCCGATTGGAGAGGCCTTTATCCATTATTGGACTGCTGAAGATGATGCATTTGTAAATACCTATCTATTCCAAAATATAAGTGAAAATAAATAATATTAGATCGTTATTTATTAAAAAAAATCCCCAATTTATAAAAATATAAGTTATAACCGAATATTCAGATGTGTATGATTACTGCAGACACAGATGATGACATAGAGGACTTTGAATTTTTGTCACATAAATACCATGACATGTAGTAAATTTCAGCTACGCCACGGTACCAAATCCGCCTTGTGCAACCCTTATCATAGCAAGATTATCGCAATACATTGTTATCAGTAAACAGTTGGCTGCACTAATGTGGAACACCACAAATTAAGAGGAAATGCCCCACCCACTGGATAAAGCTAATAAAACCGCCGCTATACACGCCCTCAGGTTAAAATAAACTAAGTAAATGTTACTTCCGGTTGTAGAGAAAGAATAAATAACAACAAGTTTTCTCTTAAAATAAATAACAACACTTATTATTCAATTTTTTTCATGAAAATCAATAGGCAGCTACTCAGGTTTTTAGACTTGAACCCACTTGCAAATAAGCCAGACCTTAGTTCTTCAGAAAGGCCAGGTGCGCAGTAAATACTCATAACCAGCGTGCGTGTATGACTAGATATAGAACGTGAGTGAAGCAGAAGAAGTAGGTGTGTAAGGATCGTAGTAGGTGTCGTTCTGTAGTAGGTGTCGTTCTGTAGTTTCTGCCTACCTCCATGGGCAAAAGGCATGAGTTTATGTCTGTATGTAAAATAGTTACTGAGGCTTTAAAAAAATGTTATTGTATTAGCGATAACGATTGTGGAAAAGTCAAAAGAGGACTGACCTCGAGATATTTCGATTTAGTTCCTATAATCCTTTTGGTGTTTCAGAGAATGGCTTTCGCTGGGTCAAATGATACTTCTGCTTACACAATTCTGTCTTCATAGATACAAACTCAATCTAAAGTCATGTCAAAAACCCCCAAAAAGTGATCCAAGATGGCGTACACAGGTGTTTTACGGCGTACCGATCCATATCGTGCAGCCTTGATTCTATTCCGCGACGGCCACACTGACACAGTTAAAGCGAGTCGACAAGCAATGACTCAATCGACCGACGCGTGACGAAAGCACGATCCTTGATATGATCGCTCACTAATAATGCATATGTACTATATTAATATAGATTTTTTTCGTCATGATCTGGGGAACTACATTCCATTATTTTTTGAATGGGTTTTGATGATGTTACCATAGGAAAATTGGCGAGTTTTCCTCAAGGTGCCCTGTACTTCCATGTGAGTCATTTCAGTTCGTAGTAAGCTCGTGGTAAAGCCTAACAAGATAACTTATATTCCGTAACGATAAACAAAGGAAAACTGGAAAATCTCTACCGGGAAAATAATATAACATCTTGGTTAATTAGTTATTATAACCCATTAAAATTTGTCATAATTGTGTAGGTTCGCGTAGCCTACTCAATCCTTGCCTCATTTTATAAAATCAATACAAAATAAACGTGAATCTACTTAATAATCTCTATTAGATATAATCAATGATGGTACTCTACTCTGCCTAACAATATTAAACAAAAACCATAAACAAAACTTTTTCTGGCCATGTCATTCAATATTTATAAATTACACACACAAAACATACATAACCATAACATAGTACACGCGTATGTCAAGGAAAACTTACTCATAAAATACTTACGCAAATAAGTTATTATCGATAACTTAACCTCCTTGTTACCGACAAAAATCGCTCGAGGAAAATCGATTTTCATTGAGATGGGCGCTCTGCAGACGGATCCACTTTGAGTGTTGGCAACTGGCAACCCGCAACTATATATTTATGTTTTTTTTCTAAGTAATATTATTTTTAAGTAACTGCGCAAACATATCAACTTAGTTGCGAGTTTCGGTGATCGACAACAGATAACGGTTGCTCCACTAGGTGCAAAATCAATTCTAAATTGCCGCAACTAGTTAGCAACCGACAAATCTATACCATTTGGGTCCTATCATAACTCTTTTACACTTCCGCGTTTGATTAACGTAAACGAGGTAACTGTAAACTGTCCTTTTTGATGCTGCAACTGGCAACTATTAACGAAAACTTAAAAAGTTGGTAGTTCCATCAACTAAAGGTGCTCCGTGTGCGTAGCGCCTTAGATGTACCCATGTTTCGGAGAATATGCCTTTACCTCGAATGACGACAGTTCAAAGTAAGAATCTTTACGTAATGGGAATGACGCCCACGTTTTTTACGTGTTTTACTTGCGGACTTATGACGTACCAAGAATAGAATGAAATTGTTTCGTTATATGACAATGACGTCGGGTACGAAAATAAATGGTGGTTACATTGGGCCGTACCTTTGTGGATAGGTAGGTCTCAATGTTACGGGCCTTGCCTCGTGGACTGAGACGAGCCTCCGGGTATGGGCTATTAAGAAGCTCACAATTTAGGACCTATTAATGTTTACTTACTATTATTCCGTGGAGCTTCCGTACCGTATGGTGCCGGACGTAAAGAATTTCACCATCCCATGTCTTCCCGTGGGTGCCGTAAGGGACAAACCAGAGAATAGGCAGCAACGTTCTCTGTGCATCTACAACAACCACTGCAATCGCCAACCCGCCTGCCAAGCGTGGCGATTATGATTAACCCCTCCCCCTTGAACAGCACAAACAGAAAATGGCACCAAGTGCCCGGCAGCCTGCCTACCCTCGACTACGCTAGCGGTCGAGGTTATGGCATGGCAAGGGGTATTAAGAATCTCCGGACGAGATCCGGCTACCCCAACAAACACCGACGACTGGACCTGGCAACGTACAACACGCGCAAACTTCGGTCCGACTCGAAGAGGAATTGAGCAGGTTACGATAGAGTATTGTAGGGTTATCTAAAGTCCGAAGAGAGGAGGAGGACTCGATAATCCCCAAAGGTATCTTGCTCTATTTCCGAGAGGGTGACCGGGAGTCCCAGGGTGGTGTCGAGTTTATCGTTCACTATTCCCTTGTGAATAACGTGGTGAAGATCGAGAGTGTGTCGACCAGGGTGGCGTACCTTATACGCAGTATATCCTCGAGATATTCGCTGAAGTTCGTACAGGTCTACGCCCCGACGATGAGGTGGAGACCATGTATGAGGATATTTCTAGAGCCATGCATAGTTTCAAAACTGACTTCACCGTTGTCATGGGGGACTTCAACGCGAAACTGGGCAAACGAGGCGATGATGAGTTGCAAGTGCCCCACTTTATTTACACCCGAATTAGGAGTTGGACGACGGAACCACCGGGGTCACCTACTGGCCAGTTTTATGGAGAAGGAGGGCCTCTTTATGATGAACTCCTTCAGAAATCGTGAACACAGGAAGTGGACCTGGCAGAGCCCCAATGGTGAAACAAAAAATGAGATCGACTTCATCATGTCAACCAGGAAGCAAATGTTCAATGATGTCTCTGTAATCCATTTGGTGAAAACCGGGCGCGATCACCGCATGGTAAGAGGCACATTGAACATTAATATTAAACTTGAAAGGTCGCGACTGATAAATTCCACGCTCCGTCCAGCACAGATCCAGGTCAAAAACCCCGAGAGCTTTCAGCTCGAACACCAAAATCGTTTCGAGTCCCAAGGGAGCTCCGTCAAGACCCGTCGTACATATAGAAACAAAAAGCTCTCTGATCCTACTCTCAAGCTTATGAAGGAGAGGCGTGAGATGATCCTGCAGGCTTCGGATGAGGCGTCCTTGAAAGGAGACGCTGCCGCTTTAATACCGAGCGTATTAAAGACGCGATTGAGCAAAATAATGACGAGCTCACGAAAATGAAGACCGAAGATGGCAGGATGGTATCCGCCAAACCGGATCTTCTGAGGGAGATCGAGACATTCTATGGGCAGTTGTACACATCAATCAGCAAGCCCGTTGCGAGTCTAGCAAACGACCCAAGAGCTAGATTGACCCGACACTATACCGAAGATATCCCGGACGTCAGCCTGTACGAGATTAGGATGGCTCTGAAACAGCTTAAAAACAACAAGGCACCGGGTGATGACGGCATCGCGGCCGAACTCCTGAAGGCGGGTGGGAAACCGGTCCTTAAGGCCCTTCAGAAGCTGTTTAATTCCGTCATACCTGTGGCGTTTTGCCCTCGAGGCAAAACGCCACAGGCATGGTGCAGGGGTGTGGTGCTACTCTTCTTCAAGAAGGGCGACAATGCCCGGCTGAAGAACTGTAGGTCCATCTCACTTCTTAGCCATGTCTACAAGTTGTTTTCAAGAGTCATCAAGAATCGTCTCACGCGCAGGTTTGATGATTTCCAGCCTCCCGAACAAGCCGGATTCCAAAAAGGCTTTAGCACCGTAGACCACATACATACGATGCTGCAGGTTATACAGAAGACCAAAGAGTATAAGTAGTATAACCTGCCTCTCTGTTTAGCGTTTGTGGACTACGAGAAAGCCTTCGATTCGATCGAGACTTGGGCTGTACTGCAGTCTCTCCAACGGTGCCAGATCGACTACCGGCACATTGAGGTATTGAAGTGTTTGTACAAAAACGCCACCATGTCAGTCCTTCTTCAGGATAAGACCTCGAAACTAATCCTTCTCCAGCGCGGCGTGAGACAGGAGACGTAATTTCTCCGAAACTTTTCACTGCTACACTGGGGATGTTTTCAAGGTTCTGGACTGGAGGGGGCTTGGCATCAACGTTAATGGCGATTACATCACTCACCTTCGGTTTGCCGACGACATAGTGGTCATGGCTGAGACCATGGGGAGCCTCAGTACAATGCTCGATGACCTCAGTAGAGCTTCCGAAAGAGTGTGTCTTAAAATGAACATGAACAAAACCAAGATCATGGTGAATGCCCATGTAACACTACTCCTATCAAGGTCGGAGACTCTACATTCGAAGTTGTAGACGAATATGTCTACCTGGGACAAACGGTCCAGTTGGGAAGGTCTAACTTCGAGAAAGAGGTCAACCCTCGAATCTGACTCGACTGGGTG
The DNA here is from genome assembly GCA_964057195.1 of Orthosia cruda. NCBI lineage: Eukaryota > Metazoa > Arthropoda > Insecta > Lepidoptera > Noctuidae > Orthosia > Orthosia cruda. The sequence goes on from OZ059830.1 coordinate 16,479,911, forward strand.
GCGTTCGGGAAGTTGCGTGGTATCTTCTCGTCCAATTTACCGCAGTGTCTCAAGACAAAAGTCTATGACCAGTGTGTGTTGCCAGTGATCATCTATGGGAACGAGACGTGGTCGCTCACAATGGGCCTTATCAGAAAGCTTAAAGTCACCCAAAGGGCAATGGAGAGGGCTATGCTTGGAGTTTCCTTGCGTGATCACGTCAGAAATGAGGATATCCGCAGGAGAACCAAAGTAACCGACATAGCCTGAAGAATTACCAAACTTAAGTGGCAGTGGGCAGGGCACATTGCTCGCAGAATGGATGGCAGATGGGGCCGAAAAGTTCTGGAATGGTGACCGCGAACCGGAAGACGATACTTTGGAAGGCCTCCCCATTAGGTGGACCGATAACCTGCTGAGACGCACGGGATCGGTCAATGTGGCGACGCCTGGGGGAGGCCTATGTCCAGCAGTGGACGTCTTTCGGCTAAAATGATGATGATGAATGATGATTCCGTGAAGCTTGGCAACTGGGTTTATCTCAGTTGTAAACGTTCTTTTATGCTATTTACCCAGCTCAGTTCTGTTTTCAGCTTGATGTCGTTGAAAGTTGACATAATGTTTTATTCTTATTCCTTCTATCTGATTAATTCCGTTGCGGTATCCAAGAGAGATGAAAAAGTTGAGATGTCCAAGTTCTCGGACACTAGTCGAGCTTCATAGTTTTGAGGCTTTTCTAATGTCACCACTGTTGGTGATACTGGATTTCAGGAATGGCACCGGAAATACTGTGGTAAGCGAGGCCACACCAAAACAATCATCAAATCTCCTTACACGTGATATTGACGGTTGATGAAGTTAAACTTACCGCAACTTCACTACAGAAACCTCAAAATAAAAAGAAAACTGTTGTCAAAGTAAACAATTTTATTATAAGTGTGATTACCTTATTTGGCAACTGTTTTATCAGATAGATACCTATTATCTAACTAGTCAGAAGCGGCGGAAATTTGGTAACACCAAGTAAACAATATTTCAATACTTAGTGAACTTACTCGAATTACCATCTGCTTTTCATAAGTTAAGCCGGATGTGCGTATGTAAATGTCGTTATCTATTCATCATTTTGTCAAAACCTGCGTCATACACCTTTGTACAGTCGCTTATTATACAGTTTATCTTTTACATATTACGGAAATAATTTATTTTTAATAAAACTTAGCTATGAAAAGATCATAACGATGGGTTTTCAAGTTCTCTTTTAGCACAGGACAGAAACTGAAAAGTGATGGCGTAAAATGTAATTCCTAACCTAAGAGAGAAATGGTACAAAACCATTTCAAATCGATAGACATGCCACAAAACACATATTACCTAATTTGTTGAAACCTTGTCTTGTCAAGGTTTTAACAAAATAAGTAATATTTGTGAACATGATACAAGAACCCATGACACATAATCTTATCACAGCACTACGTGCTCTAAGATTTGCCCCACACTAAACTAACTGTTCCAGTCTACTTTTCATGAATACAATAGTACTTTATCTACTCCAACTATAATGGAGATCTGAACTAACTGAATAGTTTAGGTGTGGTCTAGGCCAGTCGAAAGTCTTTGAAAATGTCTAGACTAGTTAAGGCTTACTCCACATAGGTAGACCTCACAATCGAGACCGCAGTCTGGCGATAATTGACAGTGGGATAGATCTGTACACGTTCATGGTCGAATGCGTAGGTAAACAAATTATTCGTAAATATTTTATACCGAATTAGCCCAAAGAGCCAAAGCAAAATAGGAAGTTAATAGACTTCATCTATCGCTTATCGCTACATCTAAGTAAAGAGTGGACTCATCAGCAATAAAAAAATAATGATCAAACTGACGTGCCAGTGTTAAGGCACATTACTCGCAGAATAGATGGTCGATGGGGCCGGAAGGTTCTGGGGTGACAACGCCTAACTGAGAAGCACAGCGTTGGTTTACTTTCCACTAGGTGGACCGATGACCTGGTGATCACGGGAAAACGTTGGATGCAAGTCGTACAGACCGGACGATGAGGTTAGGAGAGATTTGTTTCTAGCAATGGTGACTTTCCACTGAATGATTATGATAATTTAAAAAGATCTATAATACAATATTTGAAACGACTTTACTTATCGTATAAGAACGTTATCAAGTTATTAAAATCAATTACTTTCTCAAGTCGCATGTTCACTTCTTTGGCCGCGAAATCGTGATTTATGCGACTAGACAAATTACGATATTTAATTATATTTTATAGTGCTACATTCACTTCATCTTCAGAATAATAACTGCAATAATAATTATAACTTAATGTTTCATTAACATTACTTCCAAATTTTATATTCCCTACTGTATACTGTTGTAAAATCAGCTACGATAGATGATAAAATAATAATTTATTTTTATCTTAACAAAATATGACGACTGTCATAAGTTCAAAATTGCGGTAACGCATCTGTATTTCCTGGGCAAGCATGCTTCATCGGCGACCACATCAACGCTTACCAACAGGTGAGATAGTGGTCAAGCGCAAGCCTATCAGTAGTAAAAAAAACGCATACATATATACATATTGGCCTTTTTAATAAACATTACTACTTTGTCCAGATCCTCTGCTTTAGCCCGTGATCTTGCTTGATGAAAAGCATTGGTGATTAGTAACTGATTCTGAAACTGGAATAATCCTTTTTTCTAGCTAAGATTCATTTTTTTATTGCCTTCTTCATTATTTCGGCCAGTTTTTCCTCATACGCATATAATGCGCGTATGAGGAAAAACTGGCCTGTTGATATTTTTCTCTTTAATTTGTTTTAACATACTAGTGCGGCCCAGAATACAGGAAGTTAAACGCTAAGATAACACCGCTCCTCATATTAGGTACACGGAAAATCAAACAAATTGGGGAATACCCGGTAAATATTAATTATCAACTAATTTTGGTGACTATACGAAAGAATAATTTATTTATTCATGATTAAACTAGTGACTTATAGAAACTACTGTAAGTGTAACTTCCTATGCCTAATCAACACAGAATAGATACTAACCACGCTTACCAGAAGCATTGCAGATCATTTTTTAGGGTTCCGTACCCAAGGGGTAAAAACGGGACCTTATTACTAAGGCGATTATCACACTGCCACGCATCACGCAGCCTGTTGCGTGAAAACGTACCTATGCGCGTACTTGCGTGCGTTTTTTCTATACAAACGGAGACTTACAGGCAACGTAAAAACACGCATTCACGCGCTACGCTGCGTGGTGCGTGGCAGCGTGTTAACCGCCTAAGACGCCGCAATCCGTCTGTCACCAGGCTGTATCTCATGAACCGTGATAGCTAGGCAGTTGAAATTTTCACAGATGATATATTTCTGTTGCCGCTATAACAAACACATACTAAAAACCGGCCAAGTGCGAGTCGGGTAGGGTTCCGTACCATTATCGCAAAAAAACAGCACAACATCACGTTTGTTGTATGGGAGCCCCACTTCAATATTTATTTTATTCTGTTTTTAGTCATTTTTTTTATAGCGGCAACAGAAATACATCATCTGTGAAATGGTACGGAATCCTTCGTGCGCGAGTCCGACACGCACTTGGGCGGTTTTATTATTGTCTAGTTCAGTGATTCCCAAGATGATCCACCTGGAACCCCATGGGTCTTTACAGATTTGTAAGATCTTTGACAGGTTAAAATTAAATTGAGAATGCTTGAAGGGTAAAATGGAGTCCACAAGAATGAATACCATTTAGGCAGACCACTACCAAAATGTAGGCTTCCCGAAATAGTAGTAATGCAATTAAAAATCCGGCGGCTTCTACTACAAAAACAGACGACTAGACATACCTGGGCCTGCAGTCTCGACATAGTTTGCGATCGCTACGTTAAGTAACGATCGTTATCTCTTACCGACAAAATACGCTTGCCGTAACGACGCTAACGATAAACGCAAGTCTCGACAGCCGAGTTAGCGTGCAAAATCTGTCACTATATTGACTTAACGTTGTCGGTAGGCTAGCGATGCTCGTATTCATAGTGCGGTGATTTTTTTGAAAAATTATGGCAGTTGAAAAAAATCCTTGTATCATAGGGAAAATTGGTAGACAAGATATTCAAAAAAAACAATTTTTCTTTGAAAATTGTGCAGAAGATAAGTAAACCTTATCATGTTAACAATTGTTTGCATCGAAACTTGTAAGTAGCTTATGCCGTTTTTAAAAATACGCATAACAAAGAAGAAAATAGTTCGCTTCCTTGCAACACAGACGTTGAACATGGGAAACAAACTGTCAATGTCAATTGTCAAGTTTGTACACAAAATACGACAATGAGATAGAATTGGATTATTGGAATTGATAAACTGGAAAAGAACCGTATTTCTATAGTGGAGGACAGTGACACAGGCGCAGGCCCTAGCCCGAGTGCTAGCTAGCAGCTTGAGCGTCAGGTAATAACAACCTACAACCATTTTCGATTCCTAGTTTTGGTACTAAATTGAATACTTTGCATATGTCCGAAGTAGTTTGTGTTTACTTAATGAATATCTTAAATGTTTCAGGCGTACTTCGGGGCATATTGATGCGCATTTGGCAACTATAGAAGCCCATCCATATCTCCACACGGGCAAATTTTGAAACATGCTGAAAGGAGGTTCCCGATGAACTCAACAAACTCCCAAACGGATCCATTAAGTCGCCCGAGCAGTACATGACGTTAAATATCAAGTTGGTTTTTAAATTTAAGTACAATCCACGTCAGTTTTATTTATATTTAGTAGAGTACATTAGTTATTCTAATTTGGATAGACTTAAAAAGCTGCGCCTGCACTAAGGCAGCAAAATTATAAAAACAAATCATTCAAACTGGCAACCGAGGCGTCATCACTGCTTCTTTGACTGAAGTGGAGAGACGCATAACATCCTTAATTAGTGTAGAGTACACATTTGGCACTGACTGCCTGGATGCTATGCCATTTCCTTTTTTATTATTAGAATCACTAGCACACTAGAGCATTAAGAGACATTTTTAGTACATCTAATTTTTTTACAGATGGTGGCAGCTGCAACTCAAGTGCAATCAGACGCTGCCAGAGGCAGGCAAGGTACAAGCTGAGGCGTGGATGCTATTTGCATAGGCTGCAAATTCAATAGCAGAGTTTTACAACTTTTGTAAATAAAAATAATAAATGATTTTATGTTTTTTATTTAAATCACAGAGGGTCAATAAAATAAAATTATGTAAAACTAGTATTATTGAGTCTTCTTATGCACTCTGCGACACCTCACCCATTGCACCACACAAGTCCTGTATAACAAAAACAAATTTTTAGGAGTAATCATACAATGATACACAATGGCATAAGTCGGACTTGATGCTAAAGCCATTATATATCACCTTTGGGTCAAATAAATGGAGATGCTAATGAAATAGGTATAAAGATCTAGGGAAAATTATATGTTATGCAAATATAGGTATACTTAATTATTAAATATAGTTGTCTGTATGAGATTGCTCTGTGCGATAAGACCGCCCATTGTATACTTGCTTTTATGATTTTTTGTTCTGTATATATATTTGTGTGGTTTACAATAAAGAATATAAATAAATATAATAAAATATAAAATGAATACCTTAAAATAAATCATTTGATTTGGTATCTGTATCTTCTAGGCCATCATCATGAACACTACCATCATTGTCCACTATTTGCATGGGTGAGGTGGCCTCCGGTTCATATAATTTATATTTTATATGCTTGTTGTGTAACACTGCACATGCATTGAGTGGGACAGACCCCGTTAAACAGACTTCAGCACAGCAAAGCATCTTTCAACCACGTTCCTGGCTGAACAATGAGCATTTGTTTATTGATACTCCGGGTGTCCCAGGGCGTTGATTTTTTAAAGGAGTCATCAAAGAGGATATCCATCATCACCTTAAAGATAAAACATAGAAAGTACTTTCAGCATTTTAATGGGCAACTGTTCAGACAGATTATAATGAACATTTATTATTTGTTACCAAGCAGCCATGTACGGTGGTCCCAAATGATAATTTTTTATATGTTTTATGGCTCCAATCACAACTGGGAATGGCTGTGGAGTATTTCTAAACTTTGCTTTAACTACACTGTTCTTCTTGGGTCATAGGAAATTTGACATATCTTCTTAAAAGGTTTTCATTGATAGCCAAAGTTACAGCATGTACTAATCGGCTTATTGACTTTTAGCTTATGCTGCAGCCCCACTGCAAGCCAATATGTAGTTGTTAGCACCCACTTGACTATTATGAAGAAAATTACATTAAATCTTGGATATTAGAAAAAAAAAAATAGAAATATTATTTAGGCAGGGTAGGTACCCAACGCAAAGACACTCACTTGAGACTCCACAGAAAGTCCATAAGACCCTCGTCTTTGAATTGTTGGCGAAGTTCACCAACGAGCTCATGAAACATGTCCTTGTTTATTCGGTAAAGATAGAGAAATTGGTCATCCTCTAAATCGAAAGGATTTTCACCTTCACGCCGGTTTCGTGCATTTTTCCGCCTCATTATTATATCGAGTCTGTTTTCTAGCACGACCAAAGCCCACGCTTAATACTATACAGCCATATGACTCTAATTATTATTTATTTATTGTTTTTGTAACCTCTAAAACCAATGATAACGATCGTTACGACACTTATCGGGCTGTCAAAAATGCTCGCTAGGAAATTCGATATCATACCGATAAATCGTTAACTTAGCGACAATATACGTTAAGTTTGCGATGACAAACGTCAAAAATCGATAGCTTTGACTGTCGAGACTACCAAAAATCGTTATCTTCCGATCGTTACGACTTAGCGACCGATCGTTACGAGATAACGATCGCTATCTATGTCGAGACTGCAGGCCCTGGTAGATAGTCACAGTTTTCTAAACAACATTTATTTTTAATGGGTGTATAAACACCGTAATTTGACACCTAGGAAACCACTGGCCGTTTCAATTGTAGTTAAAACAAAAAAAATAAAACAAAGAATTGTACCAGACATTGTGTAACCCAAAATGTGAATTACTCACCGAAGTCACCGGTCCTCCTAAATTATTAGTCATTACCGCAAGGCTTGCTTCCCAATGACTCATGACTTTAGCATGAACTCGATGATTCCTGGATGTTGTCGATAATCACGAGTTTGGAGCGTCATCGTCATGCAGAAGATACCTGCGCAAGTCATACGTAGAACTCATAATATTTTGAAACGAAAAAAAAGTGAACTCTGGAGGTACCCATGACCCCACACCGAAAAAGGTGATGCGGAATTTTGTTTGGCATTTTGTACGTCATTGGGAGTTAGAAAAATGGATGTACTGGGTACCATTTTATAAACGCAAAAGTTTGTAAGGATGGATAGATGAACGTTAAAAGTGTTTATGTTTGTGTTGTTGTTTTGTGTCTCTTTAACTCAAAGACTGAACGGATTTTGATGACATTCGGCACACAGATATTTATAACCTGGATTAACACATAGAGTACCTCCTTTTTATCCGGGTAGTAGATTTCTTTCGATTTGTTGATGTTCACGCTGGAGATGCCGCTGGCTTAAAGCTAGTACCTAACTAATATTTCTGGGAGTAGGTACCTATCTAATCAACGCTAATATGAAAATTGTTCAACTCATCCCGCAAAAATAAAATCAGCACGTCGTGTAAACTAAAATAAAACATCAGCTTGTCGTTAGGTGCCAACACGTCTTCGTTTGTCGCGAAAAAACATACAAACAGCAATAAATTAACAGGTAACACGAGTCGGTCGTAGGTGGCCCAGTTTCTTATCATTATCAGCGGCCCGCGCGCAAGTGGCGGGCCGGAAGTGATCTCGACGACGCGACGCACGCGCTGCACCGGAAGTGGGCTTCCACACATGCAGGTCATGGAACCCAATTTGTGATTACGAAGATGTCATTTGCAAGCAGCTTGCAATACCCCAAGAATAACAATGGACGGTCACGCCTAGTTTTGAATAAGCAAATAGTTATACGATTGTCTTTTGTCCCATATTTCGACGTTATGTAAGCTGTTATTTAATTTATCGGAATTTATTAGTTAACAATATTTTTATCACGTAAATCAGGAAGTCATATTTATTCATTTTTATGGTAAAAAAATATAAAAACCAAAGTTTCTCGAACTTTTACATTATTGCATAATATTGGAATGCAAAACAATACCCTTTCGATTCAAGATTAATCATTGCGATAGTTGTGAAGTCTTAGGTATAATTATTGAGAAAAATAATGTAACGAGGAAACATATGAAACCTACTGTTCTAATGTTCTCCAGTTGGCTGGCGATACATCAGTCGGCAAATGATTGTGAAGACATAATGTGGGTGATATTATTTCTCACCTCTAATCGACGGAAGACGGGTTATTTTAATATGATTATTTATGTCTCGTCGGTCAGACTAGGTCGTTGAGAGACGTTTTAATCGGAGCATGAGAAAAAATAGATGTATCGTTGACGAAATTTTCCTCGTAAAGCTTGTGGTGCATCTGTCGATGCTATTGATGTTAGTATAAAAACTCGGAAACAGGATAACTATAAGGTCGTCTACTTGATGTAGTTTTCGTACAACACGAGACACTAAAAAGCTATAATTTTGGAACCTTCATTGCACTTAAAAAAAGCTTTGGACCTCAAAGCAACTAAAATATTTAAGCTTAATTCAAACTGAATGCCACTTAGTAACGCGTCCAGGACCGTCCAGGACCTATTACATGACCTGTATTAACATTCTACAACCATACAATCATGATCAAAATAATAAATATGTAAAGATTACAATATAATTCACTTAGTGGGAGGGGGCGTCGACCTGCGGCGCCAAGCCGCCGCGTCCGCGACCTTATTACAACGCGTCTTCTACAGTTGATACGTACACAGTAATCCAACTTCATATGTATATAAACGTGACTAACCCACACAGACACTTCGCAAATTCTCAACGTTAGATGATCGAATACCAAACTACGAGGAACACCGAACACTTCCGTCCGATCTCTTTAAATCTGTAAGTAGCACGGTGGATTTGGAACATATAAATAACATTCTAAAAGACAGGGTTTGGGAGTTTACCTACTCTATTTTTAATTTTAGACGATCTTATTAAAGTTTTGTCTTATTGAAAATAAATCAAAACATGAGACGATTTATTTTCAATATTAATCATAATCAATTAATTTAGTATCCATTTCACAGACCGTTTTATTTATAAGATCTAAACCAACTTGTTTCTCTCAGCCCGTCCGCACACAGTGACGCATGTGCCATTCGGGCCCACGGCTCATAACCTCATTGTCCATCGATTCCTTCCTATAATCCTTCACGTCCATCCTTCAGTTATATTTACAAGCTTCGAGTATCACCAAGAAAGCCGGATAAAGGGAAACGAACTTCCCGATAAAAAAACAAATGAAAAACAACTTTTTTTTCATAAGTCCTTGTAATAAGAATGGGGTCAAACAACACTCCCAAACACCAGATTTATCTGTAAAAATAAACGTAAGTAAAGAACAGAAAGAGTTCGGTCGGATATTAGAATTTATGTCAAACTACAATTTGTCATTTGTGTGCAGTAAGTAGGTATGTACGTTCATTTTCATGTCCACAATGTCAAACTTAAACAAACGCTGAAAGCAAACGACGTCCGATGATAGGGAAGACATACAAAGGTGAAAAATTAATAGCCTGGCAACCTGTCCACGATTTGTAAACATTCTCGTCTCCCGCCAACGTGACGAATTCAATGAAATGTATGCCAAACACCAGCACTCTAATTATAAACAGCTATCAGAAAAAAAGTACTGCTCGCATTAACACCCGTCTAAATAAAGAAGCGACGAATCAGTAAGCGATCGAACGAGGTGTACTCATCACGTAATTCAGCTGACTCACACCGAATATGTGCAGACAGGTAAATATTTAGTACATCGTACGTACTTGAAACCATGCCAATGATTGTTGGACTTCAATCGACGGAGAGACCTCAGTTTTGTTAATTTATTGTTTGTGAATTTACCAGATCAATACTATTTTCAGCGATGACATCTCTTTTACGTTAATGGGTATTGTGGCCGAATAATTTACCAATCAACTCAGCACTTAATTATTTCGGGTCGTACCTATCAACTTGTCATTTGGATTGTCCAGTGTTGTTTTATATTATTCTTTTTGCATTGAAACGGCAGCTGTTACGTCTTGTATCACCTGCAAACATTACCGAGCAATAACGACTTAAATAAACGTATCAAAAGCATGAAAGTTTTCTCTAACTAATTAATACGCCGGTTATACAAGTGAAACATAGCAATTACGCTGAACTAGAATTGGTTTAACATTTTCTAAAACCAATACGTAGGAGATTTAAATTTGTGGGTGAAGTCTTACAATTAGAGATGCGTGGACGCAGGTAAGAAAGCGACAATACATTAACCTACAGAGTACAGTGTCGTAGGGAAAACCGTCACACGAGTTTTGCTCAATTATAGTGAACAACATGGGGTTAGCACTGCTAGATGTTGTATTTATTGCCTCTAATTAACTGCAGTGTTTAATAGAAAGAAAAGAAAAAAAACTGGGTTAATTATTTTCATGGAAAATGAACATGAATAAGCTTATTCAGTGAAGACATGACTTTTCACCGACAAGAAGTCGAAGTCGGCAAAAATACGACAGCTTATTTAAAATCTCATGTTCAGGGTATACTCATAATTGCATTCAGACACAGAAAAACAGAAAAAAAAAACGATAAAATCTTGAAAATTACTCCTCATAGGTTTTATTTAACCGGAATCGCCCAGAAATGTCACATCAAGTAGGCATAATTTTCTAAAGATCCCAACAAAAACTCAAGCGACGAACTTAACAATTGGTCACAATATCTAAACGTCTCTTCCAGCAGAAGTAAGTTCGTTTATCATCGGCAACTGAGACAAGGCGGCAAGAAAGTGGACTTTCACTCAGTCAGTCGATGCTCGCTCCTTACTATATCACACCTCATTTGATTCAAAGGGCCTAGTTTTATTACATGTAAATAACTAACAATTATTGAGAGAAATTGTTTATAAATATTAATATTGTGAATTTATTTAAACTAGGTAAATGTTGATGGTAATACATTAGAAACTGTGCTAGGAAACTATTGAAACATGGATCTATTTTGAGAGTTGAGCTTTCCAAAGATACACATAAACGTTTACTTCCAAAATCAGATCAGGAACACAACAAATCAACTTTTTTAAACAAAACCTAATACACCCGTAACTCATGCAAACATACTTTAAACTCATAGACGCATTGCACAACGTATTAAACAACGATTAGCAATAGCCAATAAAACCGCTGTTTTGTAGGTCATCAGACGCTTTAGTGTCCCAATATCTTCGATTAAACTTGCGACGTTCATTAATAACTACGAAAACGTAATTAGTTTCGACCAACATGTGCTCTTTGTCGATTGACGTCACCCAAATCTAAAGACATTTAATTGCGTATAAATCGGAAAATTTTGATGTAAGATCACCCACCGATGCTGCGGCGTTTTTCTGCTAAGCGAGTAGAATATATACACAAATATGACAACTGACGAGTAGGCTATAAACATAAATGAAAAATATCTTTTAATGTATCAATGTCCACCTATCTTACGTCGACATTTTTAAAGTGCTACATTTTGTGATATTTCAAGGCATTCTATCTCTTTGATCTAATCAGTTTACGATGAAAAGAAACCTCATAAATGTCAAATAAAGGTCCTTGTAGCGAGTAATCTCCTTGCATAAGTTTAATATCCAACTTCATCTAACTAAAATTCAATTTCAATGTGACTTTCATATAAAGTTTCATAAGATTTGCTGGTGACGTAGTGGCATAGTTTTGCAAGGTCACAGGTAAGATTTTCAGGAAAAGATAATTTTGTATAGTCTAGAGATGATTGTTCGTAAACATCCACGTAATGTTTGTCTGAATGATTTGTGTGCGTAATAGCAGCTACAGTACAAGGTGTTCTAATGTGAAGCTGTCAGTGAGAAGCTTTGGACCTGTTGTTGTTTTTGTACCTTGTCTCTCCAAGCCTTAAAAGTAATGTTTTAACGATCGTCGGTTCGTCTCCTTTCTATGTTATATTGTTTTTCTTGTAACTGGCAGCCGTTTTTCATTTCAGATCTAGATCTATTGTCTTAAATGCTTCTTCGCCTCTTTGTTCGTTTGTTTTTCATTTAATTGTAATCTTATTTTTAAACACTTTCATTTACCTGAGTAAGTTATAACCTCACGTTCGAGTGTTCTGACCTTGTCAATTGAATTTACACGCGTCGGATCTGCCTACGCGAATTTCCAACGAATCGTGTCATATTCTAACAATGAGTTACATCGAGACCGACGTCAAAGTCAAACATCAGGTTATAATTAGACGATGTACTTCTAACGTATATACGAGTATGGATTCTATGAACGTATTTACGGAAGCGCCTGCGCAGCGCTAAAAACATACTATAAATAATTATTTAGTACTTGGCTTTAAGTTTTCTTATTGTCTCTGTCAGCCAGCCTATTGATATTCTTAGTTATGGCTCAGTCTGCTCAGAGTTTATTTCCTCTATTTAATTGTACCTTAGTAGGTTTATTATTATGTTTGTTAAATAGGTATATAATTACATTTCCTTACCTATAAGACACTTGATCATTGGCTAAAACTTCATGTTCTAGATGAATCTATTGACAAATTCCTAGTACAGCAACAAAGTGTACTAACCCGTCTCCAATCAATGACTCACTTAGCCCAAAAAGTGTTCCTATTTCCTAGAAATAATCTTCATTGTTATACTTAATAACGTTACGTACATGAGTTCCGTTGTAGCTCAGTCCAGTTATTGCTTCTTACGTTGATCGGCCCACGCTTCCTGCATCAGATTTATTAGCGCTTAACGCTCCATCACTATATATTATTAGAACACTTTATATATTCCGTTGCTAATATTGTTCATCTTATATTGATGGTTGGCTGGCAGCTGTGTTGGATTCGGGGTTGGAAATCTTCCGGGATTGGCAATGTTTACAGATGAAATAGGAAAGTGGACTAAACCGCAGAAAAGTGGATCGCTCCAAAAAGTAAAGGTAGAAACGACGAAGAAAAATCACTCTTGCATATTATTTTAGAGATTAATGAGCATAGACATCATCACCTGTTCGTGGTCAATGATGGCTTAGTTCATAATGACTTCGTAAATCATCTGCTAAATTGATTCGTAGTCACTAAAATCATCGTTGGTAGCAAAGAAACCCGTTGCACTAGATTTGAAATTCACAAATCTGAAGCCGTCACTAAAAAGACATCACTGGGCCGCAACCCAGATGAAAGTGTACAAACAAATGATTTTCTTAATCTGAAAGTGAAAGTAAAACAATGCATCACACTATTATTATTCAGCATAAGTTGCAAGCAGTCGTCTGGGCAACCCTGATTGAATAAGTTGATAGTAGATGGAATTGATTCAGAATTAGCCCCAATTCTCTTGAAGCGCGGAAGAGTCACTAGTTCTACATAGGTACAGTCATGGGCGAAATGTGTGTCAAACCATTTGTGTAGTCATACCATTGAATAACTGGATAAATTCTCAGTTGTCAAGCAAACCTAGCCATTTCTGGATTACAACCTCCCATTCATGAAATCATTTTGATCAATTAAACTTAAAAAATAATGAGTAATGACGTTCGACAATAATTTCAATTTCTAAAACATTTCTGTTAGATATCACATATTATCCTAGTTAACAACTGACGCTTTATTAAAACTCTTATATTTAATTCATTATTCTCAACATTGGCATTCACTTCTTGGACTACCGGGAGTAGGACACTAGTCCTACTCCCGTTTATTCCATGCTTCCTTAATCTTTGCTAGTCTCATAATGGTCTTATCCGCGACCCATTATATGTCATAAGTTTGTTTATTAATCTATTGATCTTATATTAATTACCACCTCTTCCCAATCCCTGATCCCGTCGTCATCGCGTCGCTCCACCGCGCGTAAGTATTCAGTTCGAGACATAACGCACGCAGTCGGAAGGTGAAAGGCGTATCGCTTTCGAATTAGATCGCGTTATGCCGACAACGGTGAAACGCCGACACTCTCCAATGTTTATGTACTTAAACGATGTCGGATTTACTTCGTTTGTGATTGTATTCGTCAGTTTAATCAATCGGTTGTATGTGATTGAGTTAATTAATTTTGAATATTGGCATTTCCTGCCTTGTTTAATCTGCCAATAATGTGTCTCCATACAATCTTTGCGCCTGTACTTCTAGTTTTATGGATTACACCGGGAAAACGGATGGTGTCGGAAAGACTACTAAAAATAAATATTTCTAATAGACTCAAAGTCATTGTAATTGTTGTAGTTGACTGATTAGACCAAAACAATAAAATCACAAACTGAGAGTAACCTTCATTAATTTGAGAAGGCTTTCAAAACACGACATAAGTTTTTGAAGTAGAGATTAAAAATAATAGTTTAAAAAAAATAAAAAACCAACCACGCTTTAATAGAAAACCAAACCCAAAAAGTAGCAAATAATTTTCAATTAATTTAAATTAAGAATAGAGTGACCAATAAAAAAAATATTGTAAAAAGCGTGGGCTTTTAAGGTATTTTCAAAATGACTCTGGTTTTACCAATATCTGTCAATAAAAGATTATAACAATTGATATCAATCACTACACTTCTTTTAGACCATATTTAAAAAAAAAAAAAAATTGAAATTATTTTCTACTTTTTAGCTTGGTTTTCTATTAAAGCGTGTTTTTTTACACTATTATTTATTTAGATTTTTATTTATTTATTTATTTAAACTTCATGTACAATAGTGGTACATAGGCTAACTTAATGCCACAAGGCATTCTCTACCAATCAACCTTTCGGTTAAAAAGGACAACGTTGTGAACGGGTACAAACAAATATTTAAACAAATTGTATACGAAAATATATATACTTACATATAAAATAGACTAATATATACCAATAAAAAAAAGTTTTTTCTTAAATTATTATTTTTATTTATTCGTAAAAACAAAAAACACGCTTTAATAGCCGTTTCTCAGGCGGGTCTCCGGCACATTTATTTAATAAGTGTACTTGGCGCAAGGCACTACCATATCTTCGGATATAACTAAAAATTTAGCCATGCCAATCTTAGCAAGCGCCTTGGTTCTTGACACAAAGACACTGGTATTGTAATGTTCGAGGGTTATTAAATAAAAGTCAAGCGTTCTGCCTCAGAGCTATAATTATGCTGATCCCTGTACGACATAAATCTACCGACATACTTACATACGTATTAATATTAATCTACCTACATTACAGACATTAAAAATTGCTAATTTCGAAGATCCTGGAAAGGATAATGAGACAAACATAAACTATTTGACAAATTTGAACAATTGCATTGTCATCGGTCCTTGATGCAGTGTGCAATTTTTTTAAATTTATCCGACGTTTTGAAGGGGGTGAAAATCACGTTCAAAGATTCGGTTACATAGATACCTACATACACCCCAAGCTAATAAAAGCGTGTTTAAAAATAGGAAATCATTCGAACAAATATTTTGAAAATTCATATCAGTCATTGTACCAGTCACACCTATGACCAATAGATACCTACAACACTTAGTAATTACGATCATCAATCAACTAACTCAGCCTATAGCACTCTTCTATTCAGCATACACTTCCAAATAAGGACATAATGACGGTAATCACTCCGCTCGTCATATGGGTTTATGACCGCAGTGCCTGACCTTTCGCCCTGGTAGGCTGCTTCTCGTCATTGACCTGCAGGATTTGGATTGTGTGTTTTGATATTACCTAATCCTTCTATCAATAAATTGTCGGGATTTTAAATCAAATCTATAATATAATCGGGATTTGCAATTCACCATCATACTTATATCATAACTCTACCATCTTTGTGTTCTCATTAAGTAAGATAAGTCTGGATGGCTGCTTCTCATAATAATTGACCTGAAGCATTTGGATTGTATGTTTAGTTGTTACCGAATCGACATTTTCTCAGAATTTTCTAGCTTGGTTGAACTGGATACAATCCATGGACAAAAATGCATAGACCTCCTTTTTTGTGGTATATCTATACCAATATTATAAAGAGGAAAGATTTTTTTGTTTGTTTGTTTGTACCGAATAGGCTCCAAAACTACTGGACCGATTTCAAAAATTCTTTCACAGTTGAGAAGCTACTCTATCCCCGGGTGACATAAGCTACTTTTTATCCCTGTATTCCCACGGGAACGGGAACTACGCGGGTGAAACCGCGAGGCGTCCTCTAGTCATATATATATATTGTCTTTAACGATCCTTAATAATATGCAGTTCAGGATCGTTTGTAACATCACCATCCATAACAACATCGTTTCAGCCCAAAGACGTTCACTGCTGGACAGAGGTCTCCAATTATGTTACAGATACAAACATTTTACATATCATATAAGTGCTTTACTAATCGACATTTTCTTAGGTGCAGCACTGTCAAATAAAAATGTGAGTCCTTGAAAACTTACTCTCACTCCACCATTGCATCCGTCGTTCGGTATTCAAAATGAATCAAAAATCTCTTTGAAATTCTAAACACCAAATTGCCAAATTATCTTCCTACGAATAACTTCTCGCTCAACAGCCCTAACTATACAAGTTAAGGTAAAACTCATGTCAATTCTAACAGCATAGTTAATTGTTACACACGTTGCTGATAAGGGCGCGGGCGCAACTCAATTATCGACATCACCGCAAATGGGGATTTTTTCGCTGTTTTATGTTCCCAGGAGTTTGTGGTTTGGTTTGTATTTGTTTAAACTTGTACGTATTCATTTATTACGTAACAAGATGTATGCTTGATGGCAAAAAGAATACTTCTATAATCTGTACATTCAACTTCTTTACAGTTGCAAAAGAGCAACTGAATACAGACGAGGTCTGCAACTTCTTCAAAATCTGCGCTAAATAAACCTTTCTTTTCTGTATTTATTAGAAGACCAACAACCAGATAGACCAACTCCAACAGAGGAAGCATCGTGGATGAGTTTTAGATTTAATAAGCATAGAATATCCAGGTGAGTTATCACTCTATAAAGACTACATCTAGTATATCTATATGTTTAGGTTATTCTTCTGAGTATATATAATATAATAATATTGTATTTATAGTTTATATATATTTTTACCTAAACCTGATTCGTTTAACTGTCAATATTGTACCTACCATTAGTTGTAGAAACGACTGGTAGAAAATGCCTAAGGCATTAAGTCCGCCTCTGTACGTTTGTGTGCATGAATTATTAAATAAATAAATAAATACTCAATTTCATTATAGCTATAAAATGGAGGGATATGCAAAAGGAAGTACTGCCACCATACTGCCATGCAGCGTGACTATGTTCTGGTTGGAACGAATTTAAGAGTTTTTTTCTTAGCCTCTATTTAGCATTCCACCATCTACCATCTTACGATATTGATGATGAATACATATGCTGTGGTAACCACTCTCCAACACGAAACTGTCACCCACGCTTACGTGATTTATGGAAAAGACTCAGTCCACTATTTTCCATGAACACGCTATAATTGATATAACGCATATAAATATGTGGCATAATAACTGCATGCATCGCTTGTAAGGCAAGGCAGACTTATAATAAGTAGGCGAAGGATTACCGCTTAGCACATGAATTTATCAACAAACATTAACGAGAAAATACTTTTATTTGAGCTAAAGCAAAAGTTCGTACATCTGGCGAACATATTAAGATAACAAAGGCAATAAGATTAGAAATCATTACTTTCTATACGGTGTAAAATTTCCTATTGCGTAAGCGTTCAAACATAGTCACGTAGTACGCGATAAGCACATGCAACGATGTTTTATACATATACTTATTTACTAAGAATGTTTGATTTGTTACTGACAGATAAATTGCGAAGAAAAACGAGATAAGGTATCTGGGGTACTTAGCGTAACAACTGTGACTCATCCACGGTATGCCATGCCGGACGGAGCGTGGACCATGAGGGCCGCAGGAGTGAAAAGCACAGCACAGATCGATGTAGAGACGCTTGAAGAGGCCTCCTATGAGCTGTTCATAAATAGCCATGTCTGCCGTTTCCATAGGCGGCCTATATCTTATGAAAGGATATTCAGCCGCCTGTAGCAAAACAACGCCAACCAGTAAATGCTACTGCTAAACACAGGTCACTAGAACAATGCAAATGCCAAATTTATTATATTGATGCTTACCATAACTAATTATCGCGCTTGACAACGACCAATGAGAACCCTACCTACCCTTCATTGACTATATTTAACAACCAAGTTGTTGCTAACAAATTCCAACAATGCAATTCAAATGCAGTTTTATGCAACTAACTCCTTCAAATTACTCTTTTGATAAACTACTGATAAGGTCGCATATTTTTATACCTACTCAGATTAGCTACGAAACTACGTTGTATGAAACTTGGTAAACATTACTTGGTATTATTTTACTTAGGTATGTGAGAATTTTTTCTTATTTCTAACAATTGTAAAGTGGGCAATCTGGTTGTTATTGGAATATTTGTTAGTTAACGACTCCCGGAAAAATAAGACTAATTAGCATAAAAATTTACAATAAGGTTTTAAATAATAAAATCAGACACCACAAAAACAATATTTAGGTAAATATTATAATATCATAATTTTGGTATCATTATAAGTGTTGATTTATTTTTTTAACTTAGTAACCTCGAAACCACTTTTCGAGACTATTCATTTATGAAGATTGAAAATTAAATTCTTACCTTGGTTCGTATCCTATAAGTACTTAAACTTTGTAATTAATAGCCCATTGTAAAATCATTATTGCAAAATGTTCCGGCATAGATAAATAAAGACCATTTACTATATTTTTTGTATTCTTCTTATATACACACATTTAATTTATTTGCTTAAAACCAAATCCAAGGTCCAACCAATCCTAAATCTACATACATTTTCACGACAAGGAGCTTATTATTATGCAAGCAGACGTTGTTTTACGTATCAATGAAATTCACGCGAAAGTGACCATCAAAATCCCAATTTACTTTGGATCGGTACATGACATGAAAGCATGTCTTCTTCTTCCATACTACATTACAATTCTTCCATACACCTACCTACACTACATTTTTGCTTTTACTTCAGTAGACATCCCCTTACTCGCTATCTTACGCTTCTTTTTTTAGTCTCCTCTGTTCTTATACACATTCATATAACTCATCATCATCATCATATCAGCCGGAGGACGTCCCCTGCTGGACATAAGCCTCCCCAAGCATCGCCAAATTGACCGGTCCCGTGCGTCTGGCATCTAGCAGGTCCCCGCAACTTACACCAGGTTATCGGTCCACCTGGTGGGAGACCTGCTTCCAACGCAACGTTTTTTCGCGGTCGCCACTCCAGAATTTTACTGCCCCATCGGCCATCCGTTCTGCGAGCAATGTGCCCTGCCCACTACCACTTAAGTTTGGCAATTCTTGGGGCTATGTCGGTAATCCTGGTTCTCTTGCGGATCTCTGCATTTCTGATCCGATCATGCAAGGAAACTCCAAGTATAGCCCTCTCCATAGCCCTTTGGGAGACTGTACGCTTTCTGATGAGGCACGCGCACATTGTGAGCGACCACGTCTCAGAGCCATAGGTTATCACTGGCAACACACACTAGTCATAGGACTGTCGTCTTGAGACACTTAAAAGTTGTAAGTTAGACGAGACGATATCGCGCAACTTCCCGAACGCTGCTCAGCCGAGTCGGATTCTTCGATCAGGTCTGATCGGCAGTCGGTTAGACCGGAAGCCGACCCCAAAAAATTCGGGAAAAGGCAGATTCATTGTCAATGGAACTGTTTATGGAAAATTTGTTATTCAAAGTATTTAACATATAATGAAGATTCATTGTTTCACAAGAACATTTCACCATCATGAATACTAGAGCGTATTCGACTGGCATCCGTCGCTGATCTCCTTATGCAGAAAATGTCAGCTTCGTCGTTAAACTATAACAGAATTGCCACCGTCGTCAATACTGCGCCGTTCATGTGGGAAACGTGTTATGAAAAGCGTGGAAATGGAGAAGGTATTTTAAAAAAAATATTGTTTCAAGTGATTCAATCTTCTTTTTTTATTAACAACAATTCATGATTGAATCATTCTTATATCTTTTAATTAGGAACCAAGACAGTCAGTTGAAAATTGAAACAAAATACCTACGTAATTTATATATAATATAAGTCAGATTTAGATATACAGGATCGTGATTTAACCTACTTAGTGACATACAGGTGTCAGATTATAGTAGTGGGCGCAGAATTTGGTATAAGTACGGGTAAATTAGAGAAATATTTCCTGTAAGTTCGACACAGTATTAATTAGTTACAGAGTCAATTACTATCACTATGGTACTAAGTACTAATCTGGACTTAAAAGAAAACATTGAGCAGTTCCTAGGCCAGTATGTGTCACGGCAAGTAAGGGGTAGCTCGCCGTCCGAAAAGGACCAAGCCCGAGTCGACGGCGCGCCGTGTTTCACGCGCACCTTAAAGAGATATCAGCAAAGCTGACGGGGACTGTCTGGGTCGCGGATAAATTTGAAAGAGAGTTACCGCGGCTCTGGCACAAGCAACTGAAGGAACACGGGTGGGTTTTAGTCAGTAAAAGTCTGACACACCCTCCCGCTTCAACCAGAGCTGGAGAAGAGAAGAAGACATTGGAGGAGAACACAACACATTAAAAAAAATGGGCCGTATGTGTCATGTCACGGCCATGTCCGAACGATTACTGTCGAAGGTGTCGCTCTTCATGAACAATATCGACACCATACCCGACACTAGACTCCACCCAGTACCAAACAATGATGCTTGGTATCTCATGTTTAATGGTGTCTCATTTTATGTAAACAAATCCTGACAGAATCCGACATATTATTATATATTATAAATTTATTAATAAAATAACTTTTTTTTTAGAAGGCTCATTCACATTTAATACGTAAATATATTCAACACAACCTTACTACTAGTTATGAAAAAACAAAATAGTTTATCCCAGAAAATATACTGAAAGTATTTCACATCGACACTCCGACATCAAAAGTAGGTAAATAAACAGTGTCATAAAGAGAGATTTGGCAACGTACAAGACATTGTTTGGCATATAAGATTATGTGACGATTATCACATCCAAAGCTTTCATCTTACATTGTGGTCCTCCATCCTTCTTCAAACGACGCGTTGGCACGGCGGCGCTTCAAAATAATCATAAATTTATTTCAAGTGGCCAGCCGGCATTCGGCAACTAGTTGCAATCACCAATGACGCTTACTTACACATATGCACAATACTAATATTAGTTTTCTGTTTATATACGAAATTATTTATTATGTGGAATGAGCTTGGCATATTTAATATTGTAATTAGGAAACGCCACAAAACTGAGTACCTAAATAAACTGAAGGCCAATTTTCGTAGATCAAATTGCAAGACGGAGACTTAAATTTTGACAAATTTTTGACATTATGTAAAAATATTAGTGGATATATTAAAGGTGTATTTGAGTGGCTAAGACTGAGATTAAAAGTGAATTTTCCTTAAAAATACGGACATTAATATTTTTTGATACGCTATATGGTTTCTCAACCATATGTTACAACCCTCCAAGGTTCTTTGTTGTGTTAAAACTAAACAAAATGAGTAACAGTTCAAAAATGGACTTGTCACAATGACTCTACTTATTACAATAGTAATTGGTCGTATCAATATATCCATGTGTACAATAGATTAAATACATTAGCTATATATTCATGTAAGTACACTGTGTCGGACGACTGGTCGATTTTAAATGTCTCAGTTGGAAGTGACCAGTCGTCCTCGTGAATCACACTGTTTATCGACAAAATTAACACCAATGATATAGGTTGATATAAAGCCTTCTGAAAATTCTGTGAAAACACAGACATATTTTCACGAAACGATATTGTAAGAATAACACACAGTGTAAATAAATGAAAAATTTTGTGCCGAATCACAGCGATGCGCCATAACAAATAGTACAAAATTGGCTGCATCAATATAAATAGCTTCAGTTTTCTGTGAACGACTACGGCTGAACTTAAACATACCTCAATATACAGATTACAAAACCGACTTCACTACAAGTATTTGAGAGAGCACTGGGTAGAGTGTGGACTTGATTAAGCTTTGTTAATCGTTTTCAGGCAACAAAAGAAAAGCACTTTCTTTTTGTTTTGTTTCAAAATCTTTTTGTTTTATTGTTTTTTGTTTTTCTGTATTTTATCTTTAATCAGCTTTTTATGGGTTTGCTTTAAAAAATAATACAACTTTATTTTTTTTCGTTCTTATTTATTTAATAACCATGCTTAAATAAATTGTTATTCATGATCCAGAACAACCTTAAAACCTATTTTCTATTTTACACTTAACACCAAAGTTTTGAATAATCATGTCATAAAACAGCTGAATTAAACTATCCGAATAACAACAAAACAAAAGACGACTCCCGACGTTTTCAACATGTGTTTTCATATAATAAATAATGACATAAAAAAACGAAATTTAATTCTTTCATCAAAAAGAAAAATGACTATAATTTCTTACTGAAATTCATGATTGCCCTTTTCCGAAGTCCGCAGTCACCTTAGCCTCAGTGTTCGTATCCCGATCGCGCCCAGACGCTGCGTCATACAGACTCAATACATACATATACAAAGGAGCTGCTCTTGGTTATTTTCCACATGACCACCTACATCTATCGACTTTAATATCTTTGTTATTACCGTCTGTGTTTCCCACTTTTTTATTCGGAGTTCGTTTTCATTATAACAGGATTGGTGGGGTTAGGAGAAGAAAGCTTAGACTTTGTAGAGCTGTTTATATGAACAAGATACGTTTAATAATTCGTAATGGAACTGCCCTAACCAAAGGCTCCAGAAATATGGCATGTAACACGTAAACTCAATATAACTAACTGCTAACTAACTTCACTCAAAGCTTGGTATAGACCTATCTTTGGGTGAAGTTAGTTGGTGATAGATGATACTTACTAAGGCATCTGACTTTTTATACAGGGTTAAAAATTCACTTTAACTAAAGCCTTCGGTTATTATAAGTAGGTGGTTCGCCACCTGAGGCAAGACCATCTTTGCTTAATTTTTATTTTTATTTTTTCTTTAATCAATTTTAACCCTGTATAAAAATTCAGATTTCTTAGTGAGTTTCATCTATCACCAATTAACTTCACCCAAAGCTGGGTGGGTATATACCAAACTTTGGGTAAAGTTAGTTAGCAGGATATAAACCTTTCTTTATTTGTGCATGTCTCAAAGTTCCTATGCCAGCCTCATCCTGGTTCGTCCGTTCATCT
The DNA here is from genome assembly GCA_964057195.1 of Orthosia cruda. Taxonomy (NCBI): domain Eukaryota; kingdom Metazoa; phylum Arthropoda; class Insecta; order Lepidoptera; family Noctuidae; genus Orthosia; species Orthosia cruda. The sequence goes on from OZ059830.1 coordinate 16,503,424, forward strand.
TAAAGAGCAACCATTTTCTGACCCTTCTCTTTTTAGGCACACTTAACCAAAGGGCAGAGGGATGTTTCACCTGTAGTACCTACTAATCTAACAATTTTCATTGCATTAACTGATCCCTCAAATTCCTGTGCATGGAAAAAAAAAGTACAAGTCACGTAATTTTTATCGTTTCCATATTGTAGGCACTTTTACGCGGAAGTGGATCGTGCGGAAACGATCTTTATCACACTAATTGAATCCTAATACTTAATCACTAATAAATAATCAGATAACGTAATTCATCCGAAATATATCGTTCGATTACTTAACTAGGTACCTATACTTATATTGTTTTTAAAATGATTAACTAGTTTATTCGTAAGTCCCTCGTTTCAATTTTTAACACACTTTGGCAAGTATTTTATACTGCTTCTATCTGGTCTTCTTTATAATTATTTCTTTCTTCTGCTTTTTATGCAAACGACCTTGCTCTAGCCACCCAGACATTTAGTTTCGAAGAGGCCGAAGAAAGTCTGACGGAAGCTCTGGAAGCACTTGGACAGTTTTATGATGAAAATGTCTTAACGCCAAACCCATCCAAAACCCAACCCTGTGCTTTCCACCTACGCAACCATTAATCCAACAGGTCTCTCAACATCTTATGGCAAGGCATTGCCACAGAGCACTGCTCTCAACCCCGCTACCTGGGCATCACCTTGGATAGGTCCTTGACATATAAATTCCACTGCTTGAAAACTAAACTAAAAGTCGGGACTAGAAATAACGTCTTACGTCGCCTAACATCCACGGGCTGGGGAGCATCTCCGCCGGTTCTCCGTACTTCTGGCCTATGTCTGTGATTTTCTGCCGGGAAGTTCGCAGGTCCTGGCATCGATCCGCCCACGCTAGAGAAGTCGACATGGCACTAAATTATACCTAACGCATCATTGCTGGCTGTTTGAAACCTACCCCGCTTGTGATGTTGTATCCACTGGCGGCTATAGTTCCACCAGATGTTCGTCGCGAAGTGGCCAGCCGCATCGAGAAGGGGAAACAAGAACGGGACAGTCGCCACCCCTTATATGAACATCATCTCCAACGTGCACGCCTAAAAAGCCGCAAAAGCTTTCTGAGACATACGACCTCATTGGAAGCCAGCGCAACTGACGAGAGATGTAAACTGTGGCAAAACGCACATCCTGCCCCTCCATACTCCATCACTCCGGCAGAGCATCTGCCCCCTAGACACGAACTGCAGTGGCCAATCTGGAAAGCCCTAAACCGATTGCGGGTACAGGTTGGTCGCTGTAGGAAAAATCTGGCCAAATGGAGTCTCATAGACCCATCGCAAGCACAGTGCCAGTGTGGGGCCCCGTCGCAGAATATGCCCCACCTCCCTGTAGGCCCTTCGTGCCCAGCCGCCTGCACCTTTCAGGACCTGAAAGTGGCAAATGACAGAGCGGTCCAGGTGGCTACATACTGGTCAGACAATATTTGAGTATAGTTGAGTCAAAATTTGAGATTATCGACACGAAAAGAAGAAGAAGAATTTCTTATATAATAAGAATATTTCTATAACAAATAAAGACGTTTTCTTTATTTTTTTATTTTTATTTATATCCATTAGGCTCGCGCTTGACCACTATCTCACCTGATGGTAAGCGATGATGTGGTCGAAGGTGAAACACGCTTGCCTAGAAATAACCTATTCATTCTTGACTTAAAGACCCCCAGATTGTAGCTGTCGGGAAACACAGACTCCGGCAGGGAATTCCACTCCTTAGCTGTACGCATAATAAAAGTGTTCTCCAAACGTTTTGTGCGTATGGGTGAAATGTCCACCATGTATCGATGGCGCATCGCCGTAGTCCGATGATGAAACGGGCTCGGTGGAATTAGATCGTGCAATTCCATCGCACACGGGGAGTAAAAGAGAAATGTAACCGATAAAAAACTGACAGGCTGGCAACTCGGCGACGATGTTCAAGACTCTGGATCTTTGACTTGACCAGCGCCTCGTCGCCGATGAGCCTCTTGGCCCGCTTTTCGATCGACTCTAGTGCATCAAGCTGGTATTTGGCAGATCCATCCCAGAGATGAGAACAGTACTCCATGCATGATCGAACTTGCGCTTGATACAAATTGAGGAGCTGTTTCGGCGTGAAGTACCTTCTCACCTTCGCAAGGATCCCCAGCGTTTTGGCTGCCAGCTGAGCTTTTGCCTCAATGTATGGGCCAAAATTGAGAGTCGATGTCAACGTAACGCCAAGAAGCTCATGATGGTCCGTTATTGGCACGGTCTCATCTCGGAAAGTTGGAGCCGGTTGAAATTGGCTCTTTTTTGCGGAAAATAGACACGCCTGGGTTTTAGCAGCGTTAAACCTGATCAGAATGGCATCGCCCCAATCGGAGACTGCCTGCAAGCACAGATTCAAACGCTCCACCATGGCCTCACGGAGAGACCGGATCTGCGGCCCGGTAGCCCGTGCGTTGGACAAGTATCTCTCAGCAACAGTGCTGTCGTCTGCATACCCAAAGGTGCCGGGTTTTAGCAGATCATTAATGTGCAGCAAGAATAATGTTGCTGAAAGTACCGACCCCTGAGGGACCCCGGCATTAATATCCAATTGGTCCGATGAGCAGCCATCGATAACCACTCGAATGGACCGATCTCTCAGGAAGTCCGTAATCCAGTCACATAGACCACCGGGCAGACTGAAAGAAGGAAGCTTACCAATAAGGCTTTCATGCCAGACCCTATCAAAAGCCTTCGGGATGTCGAGGGAAACAGCAAGTGCTTCCTCGTGGCACTCGATGGCCTCACTCCATATGTGAATGGCATACGCTAGAAGATCCCCAGTAGACCGATTTCGGCGGAAACCGTATTGGCGGTCACTAAGGATCTCGTTAGTTTCTAGGTATGCCAGGAGCTTCGTGTTAAGTACACGCTCCATACTCTTACACAGTATGGACGTTACAGAGATGGGTCTGTAGTTGGCCGGATCAGCTCGACTACCCTTCTTCTTCTTCTAACTACCGTTTTTGGGCACGGGTTGTACGTTAGCTAGCTTCCAAGCATTCGGCACTTTTCCAGTCTCGTAGGAAAGGCGGAATATGCTTGTCAAGATCGGAGACAGTTCAGGCGCACGGGTTCTGAGAACTATCGCTGGCATTCCGTCAGGGCCGCTAGCCTTGTTCATGTCGAAGTTGCGCAGTACCCTACGGACGTCCTTTTGATGGATGCAAACGTCCGACATACTCGTCTCACATCCATCAGGATAAGGTGGGGGCTGCGCGTCACCAGGATTCAGACGTTAAGATTCCGCAAAAAGAGAGGCAAATAAATTTGCTTTTTCCTCAGCGGAGTGGGCCAACGACCCGTCGGGTTTCAGCAGTGGTGGTAGTGAGGGTAGCTGAAGTTCGACTCGACCGACTTAGCCAGGGACCAAAGCGCTTTACTACCTGCTGGGTAAGAAGCAAGTTTGGTCCCTATTCGACTAATGTGGTCCAACCGAGCCCTTCTTAACACCTTCTTGCAGGACTTGGCAGCCCTGTTGAAGGCCTTCTTCTTTTGACCAACGCCACTCGCTTTGCGCGATCGAGCGTCGACCCATGCCAGGTACGCCTCATATTTAAGCACGTCGTCGCGATAGCATTCGGCGCCAAACCATGGCCGGTCAACACTGTACATTGTTACCTCAGAGAACGGAATGTAGTACTCCATGCCCCGACGCAACACATCCGTCACGGCGTCCGCGCACGCCGAAGGATCATCCGAAGAAAAGCAAGTAGGCTACCAAGGATAGCATGCGAAGAAAGATCGCATGACATCCCGATGCCTCTGTCTTTATCTTCTTTTTTCGCCTCTTCTTACATTATTTTATTATTTCTTTTCTTCTTTCTCTCTCTCTTCTTCAATATTGTGGTCCTTTTTTTTGTATTAACGTACTCATGGTTAGGGATGTCCTTTCCTAATCAAGTTCATCAACTCTTATAAGTAGATATCAAGTTTTGCTTAAGCTTGAAGCGCTTTCGTTCTGACTAAACGCAGCTGAATGACAACTATTCCACAGCACACAGATACCTATGTGATTATTGGGGCAACTTTCAATAATTGTACCTGTATAAAGTAGTTCAAATTGTTTCAATATGACTTAGGCAAAGCACTCTGGTTACTGGTTATTGTGACAGAGTGTTCCGACTCGAAATAGCAAGCATACACAAGCCTACATAGTTACTGACACAAATTAACTGACGGCTAAACAAAAGAAAACATATACCTGGCTTGACAGGTCAACGACCTGCCGTAGTAGTAAAACTTTGCATGTAATTAAAAAAAAAATCGTTGATATTACTGTTAACTTTTTGTTTATTTGTCATCATGCAAATACTTATTATGTAAAGATGTTTTCTGCACCTTTATAAGTAAAAATATTGATTTTTACGAATCTTAGGCCCGTTTCAGATCAGAAGCGTTTCATAGCACAGTTTCCCCGGAAATCTTAAGAGATGAAGAAAGCCCTTGGGTTTTCTTAAGTCATAGTTATTTCAGTGATCCGTAGGAACCTACTACCTTATTCGTTTTTGTGTGTGTATGTGCTCAAAGAGATGCTTTTGACCAACACTAGTTAGGATTTTAAGTATTACCCTAAGCACCCATAAATGGCTTCTGGTGTTCTTATTTTTTTCATCACACTTGCACGTAAACAGTATCAAAACATACAGGTTAACTTGGCCGTAATGCCCCATATAAAATCCTTGAGCTTTTTTGTTTATCATGAAACCCTAGGGCGGTAAGTAATATTTTTTTAATTTATGGCACAGCACACAGGTCATGCAAGTTCAAGCAAGGAGTTTACACGCAATTGAAAAATTGTCTTAAAATGTTATCTAAACAGGAATTTCTTTGCAATCTCGCTACATGTTACTTAAATACTCAACTTATGTTCTTAATAATCGATTTTAATAGTTATAGTATGAAAACGTCGAAATTATTTAATTCCTTTTACACTCCGTCATGGCTGTATACCTAAGTATTTGCCCTTAAAGTTTCTGAACGAAACACTGTATAATCTGTGGTGTGGCCAAAAATTCGCCAACCGCTTAAAAAAAAGTTCACGTATTTCGTAATAACAGCTGTGCTGACTTGTGTATTAAAGCTATAATTCATAATTATTACTCGCAAATGTGATGAAAAACATTGTATGTATCACGGGCGGTACGGGAATTACGAACCTCGACTCAGAAAGCCCTCAGTCTTCGACTTCGGGCTTCTACTAGAGTCTCGATCGTAATTCCTTACATACCGCCCTTAATACACAATGTACTATACTGTAATAGTCTGTAAAACAAACAAGTTGATAGGTACATATTACTTTACGTAATACGAAAATGAACTCCCATGGTTCTACATGTCTGTTAATATGGAACTCCTAAGTTTTCTTGGCTAGTGCAAACTCAGCGGTAACGTTTAAAAATAGTAGAATAGGCATCCTCAAAAGTGATAAACTTTCGAGACGGTGTTATACTTCGTCAACTGAAGTTACAAAACATTATTTTCAGCCAGACAAAGTGAAAGTGTTTTAAGGCACTCTGTAGGTAAAATATTTTATATTGTGGAAGCGAAGATTGTTTTAACTGTTATTGTTAAACTTTTTAGTAGTGATTACTATTTAAAGGTTTAAGTAAAGATGCCTTTCAGTTAAATAAAACAGCTTTTCAGTATAAAACTAACCTAACTTATAACATCTACGTAACGATAGATACCATTGTTTCTAAAGTATTGATAACACGTTAGGTAGGTACGACAGATGGTACCTATGCGATACGTGCTGTAACCAAACAGGACGAGTGCGGTGTGCTATCGACGTCCTTGTTCGACTTACAGCATCGATAACAGCGCTGCGCTGATAACGATGCGCTGTAAGCGTGCCTACAATTTTTGCTCAATATTATCATTTATCAATCTATTTCATTTGATTTACCGATAAACGCCGCCAAAGCTCCGCGCTTTATTTAATAACGAACTTAGTTCCGACTGTTACTCAACGCTTTGAACATTATTCATGCATTTTATACGCTGCTAATAAAAATACAGGCAAGTTACATTTTATCCGTAATAAAATAATATTTTATTGTTCTAAATTCAAATATAAACGGGCGCGAGATGAACAGCGCGCGCAGGCGCGTGGCGCGAAGACAGCCGGACACTCCGCACGCCAATTAACGCGGCGCGTTCACACGACCGGCCGCTCGCGCTATACCCTTCCCGCACACCATCCGCGTGACGAGCGTTAACCTGTCCCAGCGCAAGTTACACGCGCGGCGCGTGCAACGCAAACGCGCGCGTTACCTCTCTTTCCGTTTAGGGACTCGCAGTCGCCCGATTTGAAAATAGAGAAACTCAAACATTCGCCCGATTATCGGGATCGCTGTCGATGGTCGGTCAGTGCGCCGCGCTCGCCTCGCCTCGCCTCGCACTATTTATATCGGAAAGAGAGAACTGCGTTTCGACACTTCACGTGTATGTGTGTACCTTTATTTTATTACCATTTGTAGCCGGTTTTAACCTGCAACGATTAGTAAGCGTGGTTTATTTTATTGTGGCTTATGATGATGGTGCGCCTCACTGTGGAATTTAGACATTATTCATCGGGTTCAATGTGTTCTGTTACCAAATATATGGTTTTAGAACGACTTTGAGGAGATTTGATTTTCCACCTACTTGTTATTTTCCCATGCTCGCTAATAAGGCTCCTTTTCCTATTCAGTAAAAGGTCAGGTACTCTCAGCAGCAACAAAGTCTCCGTAACAGGTGTCAAAGCCTAAATCCCTAATCCCGTGTGATGCAGCAAATTCGCAATGTGATCTCAACTTCTCAAGTAGCTAAACATGCATTATGTAGTTCTATTGTTAATGTTATGTACCTACACCGATTACATACCAGAGTGAGCCTATCCAATTCTATTATAACAAGCGGCGCAAAAAAAAAACAAATAAATACTAGTCACATACGGAGCAACAAAAAGAGTTGTAAAACCTTTAAAAATCTCTTGATATTTTATAAATAGTGTCGTGGGAGCATCTTGTACTTTGATAGATGCCGACAGCGGAGCGGTGTCCGTAAGACATTTTTTTACTACCTGCTCCCTTTAAAATTAAAACTTTATAGATCTCTCTGTCTGTATGTGATTCGTCAGAGGTACCGCTAGTAGGTACGTATTTAAACATTTTTTGTTTGTTCTTGGATTGCCGCGGTTAAGAATTATTGGAAGGATTTGGCAAAATACTGGTTATACCCATGGCGTCATGTTTGAAGAATTGTCTACCTACTTTATGACATTATTACCAAAAAATAAGTTGAGGAAAACCAAAATATGCGCAACTACAATTCAATGTACCTACCTACAACATCACGAACAAACATAATTAATCGGTACAATTAATTAATCGGAACGATCGATTGAAATCAGGAGGCAGTTCCCAGCGGCTATAAAGGGCGCCCGGTAAGGTGCGGGTACCTGCGCGCGCGCATCCTGTGTGGTCCAATGACGTGACGCGGAACCTGCCGCCAATCATACGAGACGACGCGACACGACCCATTAACACATACACAAGGACATTTGTGTGAACCAAACCAAACTGCGGGTCAAAGTCAATAGTGTGTATTATGTTAGCAGATAAGTAAGCTACAAATAGATTTTGATAATAACTTCCTTGAAACCAATTTTGGCAATGTTTTTGCTGATATTTTGAGAAAAAAAAACATAGGTAGGTACAGATTAACTCAAAATGAAGAAAAGAGAGTTACAGTCACATTTTAAAACGGAATAGCTGAAACCTTAGCAGGAAAAGGGATGGTTGGCGTTGGTCTAGTGATCGCAAGTACTACAGTACTGCTGAGATCCTGGGTTCGATTCCATGGTCAGGCAAAATGTTATTGGGGTTTTCTATTTGGAATTTCTCAATAGCAGCCTAGTGCCCAGTTGATGGCAATAGGCTCGCCCCCATTTACATGGGACTTGAACATAATCGGCGTACAAAATGTGGTGTATGCATACCCCTTGTTCGCATTACGACAGATTCGCTTTAAGACAGATTCAATTTACAGCATAAGTACAGTGAACTCGATATATCTATAGGTACTTAGTTACTATAAAAACAAAATATATTTTTTTATTTCACATAGGTCTACATGGGCTCTTATAAAACGTCGACAAAAGTTGCACGGTTCGGGTTGGTCGTTTCCTATGGAGAAGAACCAGCAAGAAACTCCACGGTTACACTTTAAAAAAATGGTTTGGTTTTACAATATTTCCATGTTCCAGCATTATTACTTAGATATGGGGGGACAACGTAGGCCTGACAATAAGTCGTAAGAAACTAAGCATCTAGAAATCTAGAAGGCATACAATGTTCACACATTCACAAATCAATCGGTAAAAGAATCTATACAAAAGTAAAAAAACGCATTTAGGTGCACCTCTGCCTAAATACTACGATAACATGACGATACACGTAACATCGACATGACAAGCTCGTTAAATACTAATAATCAATCGAAAGCTCTCACAAGAGAAAATCTATTTTCCACACACATTATTTTGAACAAGAACTCAAATCAACCTACGATATTTGGAACAATAATGCCAAGATAACAATAACTGCCAATGGGGTGTCGTAATCGGATCACTTTCTAGCGTCAGGAAATACAATAACAGAAACCTACTTACACACTGAACAATATTACTGACTTTAACCGCAGTTGTACTCCTTCATGATTTAATGTGCAATACACTTTGTAATGCTCTTATAAATGTCATAGACACAAAGAGGAGTTTTACTTTGTTACAAGATAAACTATGGAAAATTTGCTGAGAGTTAAGTATTGCCAATCGTTGGAATGAGTCATTCGTGTCTCCATAGTTCATTTCGTAATATTTCGAAATCATATGGTGGAATAGAATAAGAAATAATACCGGAACAATACCCACATTTAAAAAAAAAACCCCGACGTACTCTTCGGGAAATACAGACGTTATTTCAAATACCCATCTTAGATTGTTGAGAAATCTTAATGATCGAGAGCTTGGAATTTAAAATGGGCAAACCAGGAGACATACTATTGAACATCTATTTGATAACAGAAGAATAAAAGATGATAAATTTATTACCAATCTACAGGAAGATGAACAAACTAAACACATGGAACCAACAGAAACAGATGACACTGTAGCATCCAAAACAAAAGGCAATGTGATCATACTCCGAAACCGTAGTAATATAGGCGACGACATTAATTAAATAACAATTGAGATGTGGAACGAGACACGACGGTATCAACGATTATGTCGCCGACTATATTTAGCAGCTAACTCCACTCTGAATGCCATGCACGAGGCAGGATGTTGATAAGATATTTGCATACACCTAACTATGAATTGTGACATAAAGTTTAACCAAACCGTATTAGGAAACCGCTAACATTTTTGGGCCCTATGCCTTATAAATGTTAGCGGTTTCTTAAAATACAAAAGTTATGCCGAAATGTTTACTCGATCTAAATCTATTTATGTTGGCAAGGTTCTAATGATCGAACTTTCTAAGATTCTAATATTTGGCAAATAAGAAAACAAAGACCATATTTTAATTATACCCTAGACATAACATAGTAAGAAAAGTGAAAGAAAGATGATTTTCGATAATTAATAGTTCGTGTTCACAACAACATATAATGCGCCACGTGGAGTAACTAAGATATACCTACTCACAATAACACGACGCAAAAATAACTAAACCGATTGGTTTGCAAAACGATTTTGCAACTGCAGATACAAATAAAATGAATGATAATATTTTGGATATCGACATAAGTCGAGTTGCAGTGAGGCAAGTGCCCAAGTCAGTGATCAGCCTTGGTGCGTTTGAAATCTCGTTGCGGGCGTGACCACGATGTTCAACAAATGATATCATACCAACACCAGACGATTACGTAGTAATCAAACCAGTTACTACGGCAACGGGCCATGTATTACCCAGTAGAACGGTTCGCACAACTGTTTATCCATTACGCAGTTTGTAGTACGTTTCAAAACATGTTCCGATCTCAAGAAAGCGTTGGAACATCTTCAAGGGAGATAACTACGCACTGAGTCAAGGAGGTTGCAACTGTTATTAGAGGATCACGCTTTGCTGATAATTGTTGTCTAAATATTTACCGTTCTCAGTACATTGAATCTCATTCCAGTCTCCGAATCTAATTTTCTATCTGATGACTTAGTAATGGCTAATCTCTTGGATATTATTCAAATCCTGTTGTAGTTCACATGCATACGAGTATTTGTAATTAGTCAGTCTGTTTTTCCAATAATCTGTTTGAACGAGTACATTTCTTACTAAATACATTATTTGTAGTCAAAGTGTGTTTATTTCTCCTTTCGTTTTTGTCTGTTACTGCTTTTCTTTATAGTTCCAGAATTTATTGTATGGCTCATTTTGTCTCTATACTATCTGCTAAAACCATTTTAATAAGTTTTATTTGAATAAGTATCATTGTTATTTCCCTTTACCGAAATAGAAACCGCTTTTCTTCATACGTTAGAATAGTTGGCAATAAGGGCATCCAACTTATGTGACTCACATTTATTTAATTCATTGTTTTATAAATATACTACTACTTATTATACTTATCTTTTTCCGCTTGAAAACAACCACTTTAAATAGTATCCTACTAAATGCTCCGGAAAAGTAGGTATTGACAGAATTAGCAAAGGAGTTATTTTTGGAGAATAGGAAAAAGCTTAATTCTAGATCATTTAAACAATCGAAAACCATATTATTATACCGTCGGTGACGAAACAGGCAAATAATGGATTTTCCTTGCAGCTGGGTCTTTGTAGAAAACCACGTTTTCAACACACAATCTCGTATCTGATGATATTAAGCAAAGGAAATGCCATAGAGCATATAGATTCCTCGGTGACTACTACTAGAAGTGGAATTGCCAATACTTTCCACTTAAAGGTACCATATCTCCTTCTACTCGCACTAAAACAGAAGTCTTTGAAAACTTTGAATGTGGTTTGAGACAGAAGTTCTTACTTTCAGCGCCACGTATTTGATTCGTAATGCCGTCTCTAGGCGTGCTCTATTCCGTGTTTTGTGCATGGTAGAATAAAGCCCTCTGCAAATTTATGAGGTCCATAACAAAATCAGAACGGAAGCTTTGCGGTGGAATCATATAATCAATGATATGATATGCTACATCCGGCAATTGGTTCAGGATTCCTGAGCCGGAATACCCGATGAGATACCGAATGTTTGCGGTATATACACTATGGAACAGATAAATTTGCTTAATTTCAAATTCATATATTTTTATTTGTGGAACATAGGTAAATAAAAGGTACATATGTCAATATTAATAAAATTAACGCTATGTCTTCCCGTCAACGGCGTACAAATAAATATAATTTCTAATTAATAATTGGTAAAAAATAATAAAACATTCAAAAGTATAAATAAAATGTCATAACATTACAATTTGTCTTTCAGGTACTCATTGACTGTATAATAAGCTTTCTCGCCCAATAAATTAAAAAGAGCTTGTTTGAAATTGTATTTTTTTTTATACACTATAGGCTCGCGCTTGACCACTATCTCACCTGATATTAAGATATGATATCAAGATCTCTAACATTGTAATGGGTAACTTATTATATAACTTGGGTGTCATTCCTATTAAGGGCCTACATACGCTTTAGTGCCGTAAAACGGTAACTTTCTAAAGAATACTCCTTAGAAACGGTTAGGTTAAAAGGTTTGATAAAAATATATATTTTTTATTGATTCATGTACATAATTTGGAACACAAGGTTTTTTCGTGTAACTAATAGTTTTGCTTTAAAAAAATAATTAAAAAGACGATATTTTTCGCAACTTTTGGAAACTCCTCCAAAACGACTTGGATGTTAAAAAATATTTTTATATAGAAAAATTGATGGCTGGAATTACTTCATACCTAACATAGCATATGTAAATCAAATAATATTTTGCAAATAAAACTGTTCAAAAGGTGGTTCAATTTTGATATTTTGGCACCGAGCGGGCGCACGGCCAGTACTGCGTTACATTGGGGCGTATATATCACCCCTTTGAGTATAATGCAGTCTTGTGTGGAATAGCATATACTATCTCTCTATTACGACGTTTCGATCTTAGTGTTTGAAACAGATGCAAGTTTGATTTTGCGAATACTGCTGTCTCGTAGATTACATACAATGCAACGTAAGAAGTTTATATTTATTAAATTAATAATGGCCTACAACTATCAGTCTTTTTCATCCCAAACACAGCACGTATACAACTCTTTTGAGGATTGAACGCAATGTTTTTATTAGTGAAATTTATTGATGGTGTTATTATAATCTCTTCAATTTTCATTTACAGGATTTACCTTCGCCTTCCTCTCAGAAGCAACAACGAATACAACGTTCACTAGTAAAGAAGTTCTCTAATGCCTAAAGCTGTCTATAACAATAACACCCTAGTAGATAACAGTCATTTGAACCTCGCCTCCGCCTTCGTATATGTAGAACTTTCGCAAGATCATACCCGAGCTGCGCCTCAGCATCTTTAACTGGGGTCTAATATAGAAAATCGTAATAATCATATACGAACTCGTAATAGCCTTTCAATTTTTGGTCTAGAAAGTAACATTTTCGATGGTAGTATATTTAAATCTGAATAGGGGAAGCCCCTTAATTACTGCCATCGAGCGATGCGTTAGAGTGTTAGCAAATCAAAAGGCCGACGTTATTCATTGTGTAATAATCATTACACTTGAACTTTAACTCTTCACATGGGATTAGTTAGATTAGTTGGCCTAATGAAAGAACCACTTGATGTCTCTACAAACTATGAGTTGAGAGGATGATGAGGGCCAAATCTACTTCAAACTTTTTGTAACTGAGATTTAGATGAAATGATTGCGAAGTAGATCGTTTATGGACGATTAGGTACTATTCTTAGTGACCATCATGCTCTTGGCTGTTTTACCGTTTTTGTGGGGTTGACGCTACGTGGTTTCTTCTTCCCTACTTCTACATTATCGTCGTTATCTTAGTATTTATCCCCTTCTTTCTCTACACATAGGTATGTTTTACACCAGTCTGTCCATCATTTCTTTGGCGTTCCCCAACTCTTACAGCCGGACGGCTGTAAGAGAGAGTTTTAAGTATGAATGAGGATTCTTCATACTTAAAGCTCTACTCACAATACTCTTTCCTCGTTACCAGTAGGTAGGTACTGAAAGACTGTTTATTTAGATGGACCCCTACGCTTTAAAATATTTACGTTTTCTTTTTGCTTTCTGTTTGTTGTCATCAGCTTCTAATAATGATTTGCTAGATGTCATTGATTTTATTACACCGACTACTGTCGTGCCTATCAACAACATTCAAGACATCTGAACACGGCCTTTGAAAATCAAAAAAACTAGTCATCGGTAACCGAAGCCAGACAGAAACCCCAATCCAGCCTCTTCAGTAACGCTGAGAACTTCAAAAATATCACACGGTAAGTAAGGTCATTTAAGCTTATTACTTTTTTGTTAGCACCGTATCAACAATGAACGGTCGTCATTGTAAAAACATTGTAACATTCGCGAATCAGGAGTAACAAGGCCGTCGTCAAACCGACTAGGAAGTAAAAACTAAATGATTCTGAATCGCCATATCATCCAAAAAGTTCAGATTTCAATTTGATGTGTCTAGTTTTAAGTGCTGTCGCTGAGAAGTATTTCTCGAATTAATTGTGTACACAAAAAATATGGTATGTTGAGAATACAATACCTACGTTGGTAGCCACTGTTTAACTTGCTAGTTTGGTGGCAAAAAAACATGCAAAGTTAAATTTATTAAGCAGGCTTTGCCGCATGGTGATGCTAACATCGGTCTTCGCTTGATCGCATCTTCCTATATGCGTGTGTGCTTAACTCTGGAGTCTTTATTTATGGTACCTGATAGATGTAGTCTAAAACCGGCCAGGGCTGGCTCCACCCGCACGATAAGATGCAGAGGTGGCAGTCACAGCATTGCCTGTAGGGTGACAGTGGGTGTGGTTCTCATACTGCTAGTGATTGCAACGCAAGCAAACCGCTGCAGTTTTTCGAGATCTCTTTGAGCTGTGATGAGGTCTGTCCTGGGCACTCCTGGGCCACCAGACCAACGAGCCATGATCAAAGTGACCATGATCTGATCCCCCAATTCCTGCCCAGCAGTCGCTTACACTGCCACAGAGATATACTGGCTTTTGTGGTTTGGGTTAAAGGCTTAGGGTTCTTCCAAAGAATCTCGGGAGTTGCATTGTCATTGGTTTTCTCTTTTTTGTGAAGAGAATTAGTTCAGTTTTTGTGGGGTTCACTGAGAGTTGGTATCACTGCACCATTCCTCTACTATTTTCAGGGCTTGACGCATGAGATTGCATAGAGTGTTTTCGTGGGTCCCGTTTATTATTATTGTTATATCATCCGCGTAGCCAACAGTGAAATAACCTTACTTGTTGAGTGTTTTGATGTGGCTGTCTGCTACCAGGTTCCATAGGAGTGGCGAAACGACGCCCCCTGTGGACAGCCCTAAGCGACGACGGCTTGAACCGCTCACAGTTTGAGCATGTTGGTGATCCAGCCTCCTTGGGTCGGGTCTATGCTGTGTCTGTCGAGGGCCGTGTTTATGCTGTTGAACGTGGTCTTATCGAAAGCGCCCTCGATGTCAATGAAGGCAGCCATTGCTGAGCATTTGTGGTCCACTGCGCATTCAATTTTAGAAACCACGTTGTGCAACGCGGATCCTGTTGATTTGCCGTTGTAAAAAGGATGTGAGGCGTATAGGTCTATACGCCTTGGGTTGTGTGTAATCAGTATTTTCAGGTTTGGGTATGAAGATGACTTTCACCTATCACCTTGCGAGAGGTATGTATCTAAGTACTATGCAGGCCCGATAGATCTCCAACAGCCATGGTGTTAGATAATCAACCCCCCACTGTAGCAGGGCTGGGAAGTTGCCATCCAGCCCCGCCGACTTGAATGGCTGAAAGGTGTTGATAGCCCATTTTATCCGGTCTACTATTACTATATTGTGGGCTCTTGACCAGTCTTGTTCCGTTGGAGTCCATTCGGGTTTAGCCTCCCACGTCCTGTCCTCCAGGATTTGACAGTCCAGGAAGTGAGTTTCGAGGAGGATCTTGCTGGTTTCATTCGGGTTTGTGTATAAGAGTTGTCGGGGTTTTTCAGCTCGCCGAGGGTTCGGTCCTGATCAGTTGATAGGATCTGCCGTACCCTTGCGGCCTCATTATAGTACAAGTACAAGTAGTATAAAGTACCATTCAGGGTATATTTTTTATTATCGACAGGCTCACGTTTGACTACAATCTCTTAATAAGCGGTGATGTGATCGACGATGGAGCACGCCTGGCTAGCACCTATTCACTCTTGACTTAAAGACGCCCAGAGCTATCAGAAAGACGGACTCCGGCAGGGAATTCCATTTCTTAGCTGTTCGCGCAATATGTATGCCCAAAATGTTTTGTTCGTATGGATGTTATTGATATCTTTTGTACCAAATAACACAAAAACAATCCAACATTGTAAACCAACTAAAACTGGTAACCTGCTCGATAAAGACATCATTACGGTTACAATACTGGTTTGACTCGATCGTATAATGAAACAATTAAATTATTATAGTTTAGATATCAGCAATATCTACTATTTTACTGCTTGAGGTATACCTAGACAGCCACAAACCTAAATATTACACATTGTAAGAAGACGCTTGGTATACCTAATAAATTACATCAAATGGATAATTATTGCGTGAAAATAATAAAAGCTCATGGAGGTGTTTATCAATGTTTGCGTGAAACTCATCTTGAAATCGGTTTCAAAGAATACGATTGTCAATCGTAAACACTTGAATTAAACACAAAATCCACACCAGTTGAGCTAATTCTACTAAACTGTTATTAAAAACAGGTAAAACTGTTTGTTTGAAGGAGTTATTCTCTGATTATGAAAATAATTTCAATGATAAAACGCATGTCACTAAAAGAGTTATGAATATAAATGTGGATGGATGTAGAGGAAGAGGAAGGCCAAACAAAATATGGATGGACTGTTTGAGGAGTGATATAAAAGAAAAGGGATAGCGTGACAGGGGACAGGACGGTACGGAAGAAGAAAACGTTTTGCGTCGACCCCAATTAACATAGGGAAGATGAAGATGATTTCAGATGAGAGAAAGGCACATAGGCATAGACTACTTTTAGGGTTCCGAAACAATATGGTAAAAAGGAACCCTTATGCGGCTCAGTCTGTCTGTCCGTCTGCACATTTGGATATCTCAAGAAATACTATTTTTTGGCAACATATACTGAAAGGGGTTCTTAAAAAATCGAAGTGGGGCTATTAGGGCATGGGGGTATCATATGAAAGAGCGCTATTTGCACATTCTCAGTTCATTTCGTTTTTTTATTCGACTTTGGAAGACAAAATAAAAAATATACCGTTCCCCCCCGTTGCCTCCGAAGTTTGTATAGAGAAAATTTTAAATTATTTTATTTGATAGAAGATTACAGAAAAATTAAATTGTCTCTAAATAGCACGTTTTTTTAGAAATTATTAATAAAAATTACACTAGTTCCACTATCGGTCAAGAGATGGCGCTGACCTGAAACTGCAATATTCTACTAATATTGATATTTTAAATATCGAATAATATTTTTGTTTTATTTATATTCTTGTTTTATTGTTGTTGAATATTTTTATAATTCAGCCCTATAGGTCTCGCCGATGAAAATGTTAAAACATTTCACGTTTCACAACCAATATGTCCTCCTTCCTACATATCGCAGGCTGCTTTGGGGTGAAGCACAGTTGCAGTTTTTATGGGCACAGAACTATTTAGGTACTTCTGGATCAACGTAATCACAAGATACCGCTGTTTATGTTGCAAATTTGACGAATCTAAAGGGAATCAAAACCTACATGGAACTTCCTGTTGACCTAGAATCATGAAATTTGCCAAGAAGCAGTGTCTTATAGCCAGTGCCGTCTTTACCCTATGGGCACACGGGGCCCGTGCCCAGGGCCCCTATCCTCAGGGGGCCCCGAAGGACCGATAATTTATCTCACATTAAATTCTCAAAATATTTTTGTCGGGCACGAAAATTAAACTTACTTTTGTATTAAAATTCAAGTCAAAATTATAACGATTTTATTTAAGCAAATTAAGGCAAAATCAAGACAAACTGCTTTTTTCTTTTAGAATTATAAAATTTCCATAACATTTGATTTGATTTTGACTTATTTAGCTTAGTTAGAATCGATTTATGACAAAAAGTCATATTCAAGCCTAAACTTGGCTTGAAATCTGGCGAGTTGACCAAAAAATGCAAAGAATTTGCTGAATTTCATCATGATGATATTAATGCATGTGAGCTCAAAACAGAATGTTTTCATATAACCCAATATTTAAAAAACATAGCAAAGCAATCAGCGTATTTTTTATCTCAACCTAATAAAGTCATCTAAATTAGAAGAAACTTATCTTTAGATACGTTACTTCTAATTTGATGAAGTTGTTTCAAGAATATTCCTTTGCCTAATGGTGGTAATGCGAGCAGTGGTGGCCCAGTAGTATCGGCTGCGACTTACAAGTTGTAGGTCGTGGGTTCGAACCCAGGCAGGCGCTTTACTTTGTGTAAATTATTTCATCACCACTGCTCTCAAAAACGGTGAAGGAAAACATCGTGAGGAAACCGGCATGTCCTAGAACCAAAAATTCGAAGATAATGTGACATCCACCAACCCGCACTGGGCCCGCGTGGTGGATTATGGCCCTTCCCCTCGCACAGAGAGGAGGACTGTGTCCCAGCAGTGGGAACATTAATAGGCTGATGATGATGATGAATGGTTATCAATTGTAGTGGAGAGCGTTCATTTTCGCAGCCTAAGAGAATAAAAAACCGGCCAAGTGCGAGTCGGACTCGCGCACGAAGGGTTCCGTACCATTATCGCAAAAAATCACGTTTATTGTATGAGAGCCCTCCTTAAATATTAATTTTATTGTTTTTAGTTTTTTTTATTATAGCGGCAATAGAAATAAATCATCTTTGAAAATTTCAACTGTCCATGAGAAACAGCCTGGTGACAGACAGGCAGACGGACAGTGGAGTCTTATTAATAGGGTCCCGTTTTTACTCTTTGGGTATGGAACCCTTTTTTTTTTTTGGGTTGGAAATCATCCAATGACTTGAGGCGGAAGGGCGTGTCAGACTTGTACTGACTAATACCCACCCGTGTTCCTTCAGTTGCTCAAGCCAGGGCCGCGGTAACTCTTTTTCAAATTTATCCGCGACCCAGACAGGCATCGGAATCGGCTTGCGACTCCCGACGCAGAGTCTCCGGCCGCAGCTCGTGGAGTGCGTGGTGAGAACACTGTTCCCTTCGCAAGGGGAACATACTCCCCCACTCATGGCTCCACCTCTTGCGGTGCCCGATGCGGACCACACCACCGACGACGACGATGCTCCAGAGGTGACTGAGATAGAACTGAGAGTGGCGGTACGTAGGCTGAATGGCAAAAATACCGCCCCAGGACCGGACGGCTTACCTGGGAAAGACCGGGTCCTGGCCTTGGAGGCTCTCGGGCCCCGACTAAGGGGGCTCCTTAGCGCATGCTTGGAGAGGGGCCAGATCCCGTTTCGCTGGAAGACGGGGAAACTTGTTCTCATTAAGAAGCCGGGGTGTCCCACAGGGATCGGTCTTGGGGCCGCATCTGTGGGACATCGGGTACGACTGGGTGCTGCGTGCCGACCTCCCTAGCGGCGTCAGCGTAATTTGCTACGCTGACGACACGCTGGTCCTGGCGCAGAGGAGGTCGCACCAGGCGGCGGCTGAATTAGCGACACGCGGGCTTGCGACAGTCGTTGAGAGGATCCGGCAATCTAGGGGGTCCAAACGCCTCCTGCCGGAGGCTCTACGCGGGGGTCGTGTCGCGTCGCCCAGTCCGCCGGTTGAACGTGTCCCAAAAGGTCATGGCCATCCTTCTGGTCCGGGGATACCGCACAGTCCCTGGTGAGGCGGAGAGCCTCCTTGCCGGATTGCCGCCATGGGATCTGGAGGCAAAAGTCCTCGCGCAGTCCTGACGCAGGTCCTCACCGGAAACGGCTGTTTCGGGAGGTTCCTGTTCAGAATTAGGCGGGAGGACACGCCCGGGTGTCAAAATTGTGTGGATCGCCCAGAGGACACGGTGGAGCATACGGTGGAGATCTGCCCCGCTTGGGCAGGGCACCGCCGTGTCCTCGTGGAGGCGATCGGCGGCAACCTCTCGCGTCCAGCCCTGGTTCAGGCCATGTTACGGAGCGAGAGGGTATGGCAAGCTGTCTCCTCCTTCTGCGAAGCAGTAATGCTCGCAAAGGAGGAGGTAGAACGCGTGAGGGAGATGCAACGGAGACGCCCTCACGCCCCTAGCCACCGCAGGAGACGCCCTGGGCGTCGGGAGTCGCAAGCCGATTCCCGGCCACCGTAGGCGTAGGTACGGAACCCTAAAAATTTATTGCGAACAACAATGTTACAAGACCGACTTAGTAATTTGTTTATTATGTGCATAGAAAGTGACATCCTTCAAAAACTTGACTCTGCTATGAGGATATAATAGAAGATTTTGCTCAACAGAAAGCCCGAAAGAAACCACTATCGTAATCGTAACCAAAAAACCAGCAGCTATCATTAATGACATATTATATTATATAGAAGATCAGAGTAGAAAAAAATTAGTATAATTTGCTTTCTTTACTTTTCAAAAGGGCCCCAAATTCTTGTGTGCCCAAGAGCCCCGGCATAGTTTAAGACGGCCCTGCTTATAGCACAAGTAAAGGAAACAAAACCAAAAACCGTAAATTTGTGCCTAAACAAAAAACTAACTAACTTATTTGCAGTTGGTAAACTGACCGCGACTTATGTCGATGTATGTGGACAACAGTTTTCCAATGGCAAAATTAATTTTGTTTCTTAATCTGTCTTTCCTTTAGTCTATACTAATATTATAAAGAGGTAAATTTTGTGAGTTTGTGACGTTGTAAGGGGTAATATCTGGATCTACTAAACCGATTTTGAAAATTCTTTCACCAGTAGAAAGCTACATTATTCCTGAGTGTCATAGGCTATAATATTTTTTCAAAAAAATTAGAGATCCTTATGAAAATTGCAATAATGTAACCCAAGGTAGCAAAATGTTGCCTGTAAAATACATTATTTGGCGTGCGCTGAGGAAACTATTAATGATAGATAAAAATTTGTAGGTAGGTAGGCAGGGTAGCCAGGGTAGGTAGGGTAGGCAGGTTTTGGGCAGGGTAGCCATGGTAGCCAGGGTAGGCAGGTTTTGGGCATGGTAGCCAGGGTATGCAGCTTTTGGGCAGGGTAGCCATGGTAGCCAGGGTAGGCAGGTTTTGGGCAGGGTAGCCAGGGTAGGCAGGATAGGGGCAGGGTAGCCAGGGTAGGGGCAGGGTAGGCAGGGTAGCCAGGGTAGCCATTATAGCCAGGGTAGGCAGGGTAGCCAGGGTAGCCATTATAGGCAGGGTAGGGGCAAGGAAGCCAGAGTAGCCAGGGAAGCCAGGGTAGCCAGGGTGGCCAGGGTAGCCATGGTAGGCAGGGTTGGGGCAAGGTAGCCAGGGAAGCCAGGGTAGCCAGGTTAGCCATGGTAGCCAGGGTAGCCAGAGTAGCCAGGGTAGCTATGGTAGCCAGGGTAGCCAGGTTTGGGGCAGGGTAGCCAGGGTGGCCAGGGTAGCCAGAGTAGCCAGGGTAGCTATGGTAGCCAGGGTAGCCAGGTTTGGGGCAGGGTAGCCAGGGTAGGCAAGGTAGGGGCAAGGTAGCCAGGGTAGCCAAGTTGGCCAGGGTAGCCAGGGTAACCAGAGTAGAGAGGGTAGCCAGGGTAGGCAAGGTAGGGGCAAGGTAGCCATGGTAGCCAGGATAGCCATGGTAGCCAGGGTAGGGGCAAGGTAGCTAGGGTAGCCTGAGTAGCCAGGGTAGCCAGGGTGGCCAGGGTAGCCAGGGTAGCCAGGGTGGCCAGGGTAGCCATGGTAGCCAGGGTAGGCAGGTTTTGGGTAGGGTAGGCAAGGTAGGGGCAAGGTAGCCAGGGTAGCCAGAGTAGCCAGAGTAGCCAGGGTAGCCAAGTTGGCCAGGGTAGCCAGGGTAACCAGAGTAGCCAGGGTAGCCATGGTAGCCAGGATAGCCATGGTAGCCAGGGTAGGGGCAAGGTAGCCAGGGTAGCCTGAGTAGCCAGGGTAGCCAGGGTGGCCAGGGTAGCCAGAGTAGCCAGGGTAGCCATGGTAGCCAGGGTAGGTAGGTAGCCAATTGACGGGAGCGAAGCCCCGAGGGTCAGCTAGTTGTTTATAAAGTCAGTAATATTACCAAATTATTTTAGTGAATGTAGCTGTGTGTACGGAACCCTCGGTGCGCGAGTCCGACTCCCACCTGGCCATTTTTTTTATTCTGGAAAATGCACAGTTCTGGTGGGATAGGCCGAGGAAGCGAAGCCGCGGGAAAAACCTAGTACGATATAATAAGAGTAGTTAGGAGAATTTCCAGATGACCGCATTTACTGAGTCCATGGCTCTGTTTACATAATTCTATGTGTTTTGAGATAATAATATCTTCATCTAAAAAAGCAAATATTTTTCCTTATCACTTTAACGTTAGTTTTTATGAATTTTACGTAATATTTAATCTGATCTAGAACACTGATAGTTGACTTATTGCAAACTGATTGGTTGTTTCGGGAAATTTAAGAGGAATACTTAGTTTCCCTGAATGAGTCTTTCTTTCTTCGTTCCTAACTCTAACAGACCTATTTCCAACAAGGAAGAGCTGAGAAATTTCCTGAACTATTTAAAGGTGATATTGACGCCATATCGTTTTACATAGTTGCATGTTCTATATTTATATTTTCCTGGAACTCTGCTTGGTACTACACAACACCTAGAGAGTACTAAGAACTATGACATACATCGGATCACGTCGTAATGATTGCATCTCGCATATTAGTTTCCTAAGACATCAAAGCGGTATTATTTATAATATTAGGCTTGCTACATACCGTCAATAAATTGCTAAAATCTCAAAAAATGCTTTTACTTACATGATTTCGAGACATGGACATTCTGAACTAAAGCCTGATGCATACCTACTAAAAAACATTTTCAGGTATTTTTAATTTCCTGCCCCTTAACTAAACCACATGTTTACTAATCTCAAAAAAAAATTGTACCTACGCTATCAAAAATTTGCATGAGAAAATCCTCAAAATAAAAGTTCCAAAATCATCATCGCCAGACAAAGGGAAATACCGTCCACGTCCGTCCGGTAAATCTCTATCACCTCTGTAAAGAGTAATGTCTATATAAAAACACTTATGCACAATAAAATGCCTAACACAGTCGTCACAATCCCAATTATTTCCATACAAACAAGTTGGCAGCGTATAGAGCGCCTAGCCTTAGTTATAGCTCTCAGGTAATGGTCGAGAATCGACAGATTTGTGCAGCACGTGCTACAGAAGTCACGTGGCGGCGGCACATGTCACCGCAGTCGGCCATGTTGCGGTACAGTCAACCAAATAGGTAGGTTTACTGGGCTACTGGTATGCTTTGGCGCTTGACTCATATTGTTGGCGGGGTTATGGTAAACTTGTGATATTGTCAGTGGAAATCGTGTTGATAAATGGTGGCAATAGTAGTGATTTTAATCTCTACGTATACAGGCAAAAACAACACAGTATAACATGACGCCTGTAATCCCAGGGTGTAGGCAGAGATATTTAGTAGGTATATCTACCCACATTTCGCCAGTTATGTGTACCTTTGAGGTCCTAATTAACATCACTGATGCTACTATACATAATCGTGGTCTGGTCATCAACTCAAGAAAATGTAATAGAACCCACCTACTTATTGCCACCAAACGGGTGCAAAAACAGACTATAAAAGGCCTCTGATAATTTTTCATCAGAAAACCTATGTAATCACACCTTACCCGAGCTAGTTTTAGAACTGAAGGCCGCGAAGAATGTAGGCTCACGGGGCTCACCCGTTGCACTTGGGACTGCAAGCACAACCAGTCAAACTATTTTCCACAGCGCTGTTAGTATTCCTTAAGAGTCACCAAAAAGTGAAGTGTCAAAATCTTCATTGGATTGATAAGTACCTTACGCTGTTGCAAGTTGTCTACCGGTACATTCATCTCTTTAGCTGACAGTACTGAATTGAAGAATTGAAAAAATGAGTTACGTTTTACGCTAAACGCCTGTATAGTGGAGACGTAGTGTTATAGCGACCTTTGCAGTCGCGCATGTGTTATCGTTGTTCAATCAACATAACATTTGCTATTGTGTACGAGTTTGCGGGGTAAGCAGAAGTGTAAGGAAGGAAAGGGTAATATAGAGAGAACTTATTACATTTTTAACCGACGAAACCACTACTACGTCTACCATTGCACTAGTTTTACTGGATGTAGGTACTATAAGTGCATCTCGGTCAACCCTTCGGGCAATACAGACGTAGTGTTATGTTGTATAAATAATATAGGTAATCTTATATTAATATTACTATAATAATCTATACCAATATTATAAAGAGGAAAAATTTTTTTGTTTGTTTGTACCGAATAGGCTCCAAAACTACTGGACCGATTTCAAAAATTCTTTCACCGTTTGTACTCTATCCCCGGGTGACATAGGCTACTTTTTATCCCTGTATTCCCACGGAAACAGGAACTACGCGGGTGAAACCGCGAGGCGTCCTCTAGTAATATTATAAAGAGGAACGATTTTTTTGTTTGTTTGTACCGAATAGGCTCCGAAACTACTGGACCGATTGTGTGAGTGACATAGGCTTTTTTAATCCCAAAAACGGGTCATGTGGGGTGGGCCACGGTAGCGAAGCCGCGGGAAACAGCTATGTTGTATATGTACCTACTTATCCGACGAAAAAGCGAAGGAGAAAAACACCCAGGTCGGGTGTGTGAAGTGGATCCATAAATTCAAGAAAGCTTAATCCTGACGATGTTCACTGCCCCGTAGGGATAGTGGTCGCAAACACTACTGCCGGTCGATTCTGTAGACATTTTACCGTGATGACTTAGGTTAAGTGAGCTCGAAGTGAGCCGTCATATCAACTAACTATCAACCGATGCTAGAGATTGACAGTTCACTTCGAGGTTACCTTACCAAAGTCATCACGGTGCGATCTTTACAGTGTGCTTATTCCGAGTTTATTATCGTACTCACTCTGTTAACGTAAACGATCTCTTATGTCAAAATGTATACAAAAAAGCAGTTTCTCCATACCGACACCAGACGGCGCTTATCCAGTTTCAATACAAATTGACGTTTACGTTAACGCGATTAAGCGGGAGTAAAAACTCGCACTAAGGCCTCAGAATAGCACTACAGTTGAGCATGAAGTTGTGAGTTCTATTCCCGAGTCGGGCTAAGTTAGTGTTATTGAGATTTTCCATCTGGAATTTCTCAGTAGCAGCCCAGGATCTAGATATTTGCTTGGTTGATGCTTGATGGCACTAGACTTCATTCACATGGAAATAAACATAAACTGGCTGGAGGTAAACATAAGTAGGGTTTAAATTTCTGCTTGTATGTTTTATTCCGATTTATTGCCGTCAAAGCCGTAACAGAAACATTATTTTCAAGCCAGTGATGATTGAAAAGCCATATTAATTAATTTCATTCGCCTTTAAATGAGGTTTTACAACTCTTCGCCAACACATCGGGTGGAAACGGTTTTAATGACTAATAAACCTTTTTAAAGTGCTTCTTAACTCTTTATTTATTTATTCGGTTTATTAACCAGTCATTTGGAGTGCCAATATTTATTTAATGATTTGGAACTTTAGTGTCATTGTAAGTGTTTATTGGATATATACAGAAATTGACATGCCAATAGATACATAAATGCTTAAAATAAACCCTTAACGATTAAAAAAACAAGGATAAGTAAGTTCTACTGACAAATATAATTAGCTAACTTTTTCATTGTTTCTGAAGTGACGGCCCCGAAAACAAATATGTTTATTTAAATTTCATTTAATGAAAATCAAAACTTGTACTAAATAATAATAATGCCAGCCTGTTACTGTCCCACTGCAGGGCAAAGGTCTCTTCTCATACAGAGAAGACACAAGCATTAAACTAGAACTAATGAACTAAAATTGGTTCAAAATATTGACGCTACTGACACTTGATTGAGATACCTTGAGGTCATAAATACAGTTGGCGGGATGTCAATGTATAAAGACCGAAATTTCGAAGGTTCGCTCAAGAGGTCACCTACATACTTCGAGGCACAATTGCTGGTCATGGCCGCTCGGAGACCTCATATATGACGCTTCGCACAAGTTATGACCTTCAAGCGATTTATTTAAAGATTAAGTAGTAAAAAGCCACGAAGAAATATACAACACAGATGTATTTTATTAGGTAGGTAACTAAGTACTTGGATTTTTTAAGAATCAAAATAACAAGGTCTTTTTTACTTTTTGATGATGAACTACTAACAAAAGTTATGCACTTGATATATGATTATTTTTAATACCTGCCTTATTTTTTGCCACAGACTAACGTAAAATCGCTATCAGCGTATAACTTTCGTCGCATCCTATATGAGCTACACGAATGCGCAAGACAATCTGCAAATAACCATACAAGTAAACAGACGTAAACATACGTCATTACAAAATTATGCCCAATAATGACACAAGTCACACATGTTAACAAATTGCTCTAAAGGATTTATAAAGAGGTGTTTTAATGGTTAAACAAAGTGACACTGTATTGTTGCAGCAACATGTCAATGTGTTCCGGCAGCCGGCACACATATTGCTGTAAAATGCGAGTGAATAAGCAGACTACAATGTCGCCACTACGTGCTGGGACTCAGATCTTCTCTGTGACCGTTTTGAGAGCAGTGATGGTGAAATAATTTACAAGAAGCAAAGTAGATACTTGGTTTCAAAGTTTCAAACCCATAACCTACAACTCGTAAGTTGCAGCCGTTGCAAACGGGCCACCATTGCTCGGTGCTTCACGGAAGTGCAGCATTGAAAGACATGTTGCAAAAAAATTGTTACGGAACTTTCGTTTACCCTATAAAGTTTTATCAACACAGTAACACTGTATTGTAGTCGCGTACAGAATGACCATGAAGAAGCTACCGACGAAAGTATGTGTCATAGACAAGCTAAATTATTGTTCAAACATCAGTCGGGTGTCAAAGACCGATAACTTTAATTAGTAAGCAAAAAGGCGCCATAGTAACATTGACAGCGTAGGCGATAAGACTCAAGCGGCCAGTGTGACTTGGTCTGTCTGATTAATTTTAGCTGGTAATCTGTTAGCAGTCACGTGGGGTCTTGGTGATTGGTCGATGATTTGCGTAGGCGACTTCAGTAGCAGATCGGACGCGGTCTTCGATACAAGTGACCACTGACTGTCATACTAATGCACTAAAATGTTGCTGTTATATTTATTTGACTTGTTCCGGTACCTAGGGTCGCTAGTCCAAGGAGATGGCGAGGTAGACCAAGAAGTAACGCACTGGATCAACTCAGGATGGATGAAGTGGCGACAGGTCACTGGAACAACTTGCGACCCACGGATACCCCTCAAGTTAATGGGGAAAATATACGTATAAAGTCCTTGATTAGACCTGTCATACTGTTTGGATGAGAAAGTTGGCCTGTGAAAAATATGGATGAAAAAAGATTGCATGTAGCAGATATGACAATGTTGAGATGGACGTGCGGCGTGACGAGTTGGATACAATGAGAACCGAGTATATGAGAGGCAGTTTGAAAGTGGCGTCAGTGACAGAAAAATTGAAGGGAAACCGTTTGTCCTGGTATAGTCATGTGATGAGGAGGGATGAAATGCATATTACTAAAAGAGTTATGAATATAAAGGTCGATGGATGGAGAGGGAGAGGAAGGCCAAAGAAAAGATAGATCCTGTCACATATAGAGATATGTGACAGGAGCCGGAACGGTATGGAAGAAGAAAACATGTTGCGCCGACCCCAAGTAACATGGGATAAGGGCAGGAAGATGATAATGTCTCACATTGGGATGTACCTACTAAGGCTGATATCTATTTACAAATCCTCGAATATTAATCGATTGACCATTGTAACTAGAATTATTATTACCATAGCATTCGACATGGTACAAGTAATACACCCCAAATAATTATTGTGTTAATAGGTAATAATATCACTGTTGTGTTATTAAGTGCTTTATTGTCAAATTCGTAACATCTACCTCGTTTACTAACAAGAATGTGAGACTAATACAATCGATTTGTATTGCTTACCTATCTGTATTAGCAGTTTTATATCCAAGGAACACTTGATTACGATACTTAAAATTACTTAAATAGAGACATAATTTTGTAATTAACTAGGCTATTTATTTTAATACTTCCGTCAGCGACGATTGGTGCGGCAGGGGAATAAAATTAACGGTTCCAAGATCACCAACTTGCGCTATGCTGACGACACTATCCTTTTCGCAGCAGACGAAAAGGATTCGTGTTCTCTTCTCAACAGAATGGAGAGATACAGTGGCGAGATAGGTCCCTCCATAAACCGGTCCGAAACGAAAATAATGATGGTGGACGGCACATCCAATATAGAGTTTAGTGTAACAATTAACGTCGAAACAGTAAATTATTTTATTTGCTTGGGCTCTAGTATAGTCAACAATGTATCATATGAAGATGAGATCCGCGGGCGCATCGGCATGGCCAAGGAGGCCATTTTGAAACTCGAAAGAATAAAGAAGGACCGAAAAATCACAATAAAAGACAAAACTGTCACTAGTCAACTCCGTTGTGTTCTGTATACGGAGCAGAGACGTGGATTTTGAAAGCCGCTGAGGACGAACATTTCGAAACTGTACGAGTTCAATGTCGAAAGGCCAAGATATCGGGTGTATGCTTCCACAAGATATTTGACTTCTATGGCCAGCGACCCAGAGATAAAAACCCTATGCGTTGGTCAGACGGAATTCGAACCTTGGTGAACATTAGAAACCGTGCATATTGCTGAAAGTAGGAGAAGATGGAGAAAAATATTAATGGAGACATTGAAACCATGATGTGGTAACCGCCCACAGCATTGGGAAAACAACACAAAGGAGGAGGAAGGCGGATTTATTTTATCCTGGCACATGCTTCTATTCCTTCCGTCTCTTTTCGAACAGTCCAAATATCAAAAAGCGTCATTTTAGCCCCACACATCTCGTGAACAGTAAGGCCTCGTCCAAATGAGGAGCGCCGGCGCCAAAACCAGTTGCTTAATAATAATGAGAGCAATTAGCACGTAAATGTTGAAGACCTCGATAGATGACAAACTTCCGCGAACGATCACGATCATGCACGAACTTAGAACTTGACGGATCGCTTTTGGCAAGTGGATTTTGGTTATTTTTAGAATTGATCTATTGGTCTGGCGGTCGCAGCTTTGATTGGTCAGAAGGACCTGACTACGTTCGACTGTAGCTCTTTGAGCAGTCAGCCGCGCCACCAACCTGCAGCCGTATTGCGTATGTGCGTAAAGAGTTTAAACTCTATCCAACATACCAAATTGACCAATCACATGCGAGATGAATGACGCGATGTGGCTTTCCGTTTTGTGTGATTGGCCGATTTGGTCGGTTGGATAGAGTTTAAACTCTTTGCGCAGTTACGCAATACGCCTGCTGGTGGGTTTCTATTATTTTACCTACTAACTCAGCCTATTACAATTCTTCAACAAACATGAAATCAAACTAGGCCGGCACATCGCCACTTCAACTTGCTAACCCAGCCAGCTATGTTGGTGCCTTCAGTTCTTTCGGGATCTTATCCATCAAAATATTTTATCAAGGCTATATTATTAAAATATGTTCTTGTGTAGCTCTAGAGAGATGAAATTATTCGGGATAAGCCGTGGCTTTTCTCCTAGAATATTCAAGAGCTCAGAGCTGTATCGAGTCCGAAGTTAAGAAAAGCGGGCTGTCATTATGAGATTGATAATTGTCATTGGCAAAATGTGGGAGTGCTTATCAGTACGCTTCTGTCCAATGTCTGTAGGTATTAACTTTAAGAACTAGGATTATTATCCTTTCCAAATAATCCAAATTTAATCTGTCAGTAATAAGTCAGTAGCAATAAATAACCTAGGCGTCTGCAAAGTGCAAACCCTTCAAGAACCAAAGGCGTGATGCTACGTTAATCTATAGAAGAGCTTGAAATTTTTATCGCCATAATGATAAAATAACATCAAAGATTTTGCTAAGCAACCAAGGGATCATCTTCCGGTCTAATAGATTAAGTAATTTACATGAAACCAGCGCTACTGCTACCATTGACCTCTGCAACCTACCTAGAGGCTTATTACCACTGTCCGGTAATAGGAAGTAGTTCCTAAGGTTACACATGTTGTTCACACTAAACTACTAAATACCGTATATCACATTTAAAATTATAATTACTTTGCCTAGTACATAACGTTAGCGATAACCAGGCTTCAGATACTACGTCACAATACATAAATGCGTGCTAAGAATTCGTCTTATTTCTCTAACTTGGTTAGTTCTGGCTCACAAAAATTATTTAAAATTCATCAACGATGCGCTCGATAACGGTGACAAGGCATTTCGGTAAACATTTATGTTATACGTACTGTTAATCTACTACTTAGAATGACTACGCTATTTTTGCTAGATTTTCGTGCTAAACTATTCATGAAAACAATGGATAGAAACTGAAAATCTGAACGAGTTACAATATAAATGTAACAAGAGCGCAAGCGACATTCCATCATCGAAATCGTTGCGAAATAGTGACACAAAATTATGGGAATGTCAAGCGCTATCGAAATGTCACGTGAGCAAACCTTTACATTTTGGCATTTCGACCCTCGCCATCGCTGGCATCGAATGACACTTCTCTAGAGCCTAAGGTCAAAAGCACCCCGGGTCAGACCCGCTACCAACTTTTGACTGCCAAATATTTCTCAAAAACCATAATCTTCTTATACAGGTATTCGTGCCGAAGACTAGCAACCGACTTGTAACATTACTTTCCCCCAAAACAATCACAAAGCTTAATTAAAAACGTCCAATAGAGCCATTGTTATCGAATTAACCCACACATAAACACACACACCCTCGAATCGGCTCAAGTAGCTTCAGTCAGAATGAGCTCATGTGCGGGCGCAAGCGCAACAAGAACAATACTCCGGCGCAGTTCTCACGGGTCATCCTCGCTCCCACACTGGTACCACTGATTGATCGTAACGGGCCTATGTTTATTACTAATTTTATTCTTCTTAAACACACTGCGTATGGTTATGTCTTTTGCATTTTTATGTAGGTTTATTGATTTCGTTTATTGATTCAATAATGTGATGGCTTGCTTGACCTCCGAATGTAATTCTTGTGTACTTATAATTTGATTGCCTGTCTCATTGGTCTTATGGTTGGAAGCGCTAGGTTCTGCTATGCGTGAGATCTTCAGTTCGATTACAGGGTCGGGCAGTGTTCTCTTTTTCTATCTGAAAAGCAACACAAATCCGCATTTGTGCCCCCTATCACATCGACCTTAAACTTGGGTGTAGCTACAACGGTTACTTTTGCCTAATTCCGAAGTACCAGGCAATGCAATTAGGTATACTAATCCAATAATTATTACAACTCACATTTTATGAATGCTTTGTTTCTATCATTATTAATAATATTATCCTGACTCCAGGTCACTTCCTTGACTCTCGCTATCGCATCCTATTTTAAAAGAGAGATGATTCACATTGCACATGTTATCATATTAACAAGTATCTAGTCCTACAATGATCTTCGGAAATTGCCAGAAACATATCATCCATATCTCAGCAAGGCAGCATATCTTACCCACGAGTGACTGCTCTGTTTTGAGAAAACTACGGATACAATGATTGTTGCTCATCTACTGAGGATAGGCAACTAAACACTTCCTGCTATCTAATCTGCTACTAGCAACATACTTAACGCGGTACTGGCCGTGCGCCCGCTCGGTGCCAGAATATCAATATTGGAAATCACTTTGGAAAGTTTTGTTTGCAAAATATTTTTTTATTTATATATCCTATGTACATCATCAGCCTATTAATGTCCCCACTGCTGGGACACAGGCCTCCTCTCTGTGAGAGGGAATGGGCCATAATCCACCACGCGGGCCCAGTGCGGGTTGTCACATGTCTTCGAATTTTTAGTTCTAAGACATTCGTTTCCTCACGATGTTTTCCTTCACCGTTTTTGAGAGCAGTGGTGATGAAATAATTTACACAAAGTAAAGCGCCTGCCTGGTTTCGAACCCACGACCTACAACTTGTAAGTCGCGGCCGATACCACTGGGCCACCGCTGCTCTCACTGGGCCACCGCTGCTCTCACTGGGCCACCGCAGCTCTCAATGGGCCACCGCTGCTCTCACTGGGCCACCGCTGCTCTCCTATGTTGAGAAGAAATTCTAACCATCAATTTTTCTGCGTAAAAATATATTTAAACATCCAAGTCGTTTTGGAGAGATGCAAAAGAAGCAAAAAAATAACGTGTTTTTAATTGTTTTTTTAAAGAAAATTTAGTATTAGTCATACGGTAAAACGATGTTTTATCGTATGACTAATACTTCAAATAACTTACTAATTACTACTTCAAATAATGTACATGAATCAATAATAAATATTTTTTCATCACACTTGCACGTAAACAGTATCAAAACATACAGGTTAACTTGGCCGTAATGCCCCATATAAAACCCTCGGGCTTTTTTGTTTGTCATGAAACCCAAGGGCGGTAAGTAATATTTTTTTTATTTACAGCACAGCACACAGGTCATGCAAGTTCAAGCAAGGAGTTTACACGCAATTGAAAAATTGTCTTAAAATGTTATCTAAACAGGAATTTCTTTGCAATCTCGCTACATGTTACTTAAATACTCAACTAATGTTCTTAATAATCGATTTTAATAGTTATAGTATGAAAACGTCGAAATTATTTAATTCTTTTTACACTCCGTCATGGCTGTATACCTACGTAAGTATTTGCCCTTAAAGTTTCTGAACGAAACACTGTATAATCTGTGGTGTGGGCAAAAATTCGCCAACCGCTTAAAAAAAAGTTTCACGACTTCACGTATTTCGTAATAACAGCTATGCTGACTTGTGTATTAAAATTATAATTCATAATTATTACGCGCAAATGTGATGAAAAACATTGTGTGTATCACGGGCGGTACGGGAATTACGAACCTCGACTCAGAAAGCCCTGTCTTCGACTTCGGGCTTCTACTAGAGCCTCGATCGTAATTCCTTACATACCGCCCTAAATACACAATGTACTATTTTATACCTTTTAAACTAGTCCTTATTAAGGATTATGCTTTAGAAAGTAACCGTTTTACGGCACTAAACCGGAGCAAGGTAATTAACCTTAACTATTTTGTCAAACTTAGGTAGATATAAATTAAAAATATGATCAAGTGTTGCAGCATGGGTATTGCGTAGAATGCGTAACTGGTATCACTGAAAGTGCATTGTTTCTGAAGCACCTGAAGCTGTCAGGCATTCCAATTAATCTTGCCATCCATCCATCAATTCCATCTTTATGTATCTAAGCGCCAAAACAAAACTTGGCAAGTTTACCCGAAAGACCAATGATAACACATTAAACTACACCTAATTCAATAAAGCTAATACCAATTTGATTTTCATATAACGAATCGGACTGTTGCCTACTAAAAATTGCCTCAAGAGTGAATGATGCGTAACAAACAAACGGACCGCTTGCCCGCTAGCCACCAACATATGACCCATTTCTTTCAATTAACTCTTACGACTTGCGTGGGTGGTTTAGCGGTGGATACATATTAGTTTTATTCCTCATCTACTTCAAATCAATTGACACGAGTGTGGAAAAACTGTAGTCATAATAGGTTAACCACCAGCTCGGTTTTATTAATTGTTGGGTTTTGTTCTACATGATCCTGGGTGATAAAGAACTGTATTTTGTATTTTTAGAGACGGTTCCAAAATTTCGAAAACTTGTAAAGTTTTAATCTTGATAAAATATTAATTGGGTAAAATCAAAGGTTCCTTGACCGTCATCCAATTCTGCTGGTTCCGTTGGTATAAAATTAGAAATTTATGTACAGAAAAATTTAGAGTTTAAAATTATAAGATTCTGTACAACAATACCAACATACTTACCTACATAGGTACTCTCATTTATCCTTGAATAAATATCAAGGTAGTCCAAATGTCCATATTGATCCCAATTAATCTATAATCAGCTAAAAATATTTGCAACCAATTAACTGACCTCTACTATTTGAAAATACGCTTGAACTTTAGTCTTCACTTTAGTCAATTCTTTTGTCAATTGGCTTGTCTGTTCGATTAATTTTGGTAATATCTTTTAAAATAAATTATCTTGACAATACTTTCCTAAACATGTTCATTGGAGAAGCTAAAAAAAGATACAAAAAGGGTTAAACTATGATTCTGGCAAAATATAACTATGTGCTCAGAACTTTGTTTAAATGATTAAACAGTTGCGGTCGATGGTAAGGATTCTTGAAAGATGTAGGGAACACCCGGTGGAATAACTTACTTAGTGAAGTAAGTTATTCCACCGGGTGAAAGCGAGACACAGCAGATAACGCTCTGCTTCTGTCTGAAAATAAAAAGGTAAGAAAATTAAAGCCGCTAAAATCGCAGATCAGGACAAAGAGGAAAGGGAGGTATTTGCCTTGCAACGGGACAGTAGGGTCTTATAATAGTGACAAGCAAGCCTTATAGATATGGATTAAGTGGTGAGTCATGTTGCAAACGGAGCTATCAAACACGAGGTTTCACTAGGTAATAGGTTCGGTTTCTAAAATAGCAGGAGCCCGAGGTTTGGTAGTAAAAAATCTGATAAATTATACGAAAGTACTCGCAGATTGATATTATATTAACACTATCTGTTAAATACAGGTCTTCGGGTCCCAAGCCAGGAGCTCAACACCGGGGCCCATTAGCAGTGTGGGACTCCTGGACCCTGTCTTAACCTGTACCCCACGAAACTGCCGTAACGCAGCAGTTGAAAGCTAGGGGGTTTGTTTCTTATTGGGAGATATACTGATTCCTACTACGGGTGTAAGGTGTCACAAAGGTTGGCTGGTAATATTATGGTGTAATATATGCACTTACCTGGGATTCCTGCGGTAGGCTCCTGGGGGTCGATCAATATCGTGCCGTGAGATTATGGATAGGAGAATATATATAATATTAGGGCAATAAGGGATAAACTGACGGCTGTCTGGACCGAAGGCTCCGGCGTCCACCAGGCAGCATACGTTTCCCGCAAAAGCACTTCGTTGTGCGTGAAATATATTCAAAACCGACTTCGCAGGCGCCCCACAAACCGATTGCGAACGGCGGGCGCAATTAGCAATTACAATGGGCGATTTATAGCTCGATTCGCTTATAACTCCACAAGCCACCGAATTTCTCGTTTGTCCATTACAAATTTTCTTTTTCGACCCTTGTCAAGTGTCAGCTGTCAAACAACAGACCGTCAAACTCAAAATGACAGCGAGCTGGCACAGTGTTGCAACAATATATAAAAAATCGGGACGAAACACTAACTTACCATCAATGTGTGTGACATGCACCTATTCATCATGTTTTCAACACTTATACAGCATCAGATGCATCATTCAATCTCGGACCATCCAATTACTGTAACACCTTGTATTTAATCATGTCCATACCTACATATTAAACGCTGTTGTCATCTATTCGTCATAACAATGATATGAAGTTCCAACCTCGGACAGTCAACCACTTTGAATAGTAACAGTTTTACGTTCACTGCACGTTTGCTTCTTAGCCGTAAGGGTGGTTTTTACAGTTCATCTGTTACTTCTGTCCATGGTTGACTGTAGATTTGTACTAATTCGCAAGGTTGCTGAGCACACGCGCCACCTTGGTTGCTAATAATTCCGATGATCTTTGCGCGTTAAAACGTTGTTTCCCACGTATTTACAAATGACTTTTGTACTGTTTTTAGTTTCTACTGTGTTCAGTGTTTGTTTTCGTTCATTTTGTAGGAACTTGCGTGTGCTGTCTGTGGATTGTGACCGAGTTCATTGTTTTTAGATTTAATTCAAATCTTGATCCAGATTATAAAACTCGGTCCAGCTGCAATAAAACTAGGACAGTAGATGTGGGGAACTCCTGAGCAAGAGGAACTAGACTTTTGCTCATAGCTGCACTTTAACAGACATTATATAAATTTTGGCAATTTAGGACTTTTGGTCAAGTGTAATTTATCGCAAAGTAAAGTTACCACTGTCATCTCAATTTCATTACCTATAATCTGCAATTAAGTTTATCAAAGTAGTGAGTCGAGTAGTAATTGTAAGCACAACTCAATCAAAATAATTTTATTTTATTTTACATAGGCACTGAAGAGCAGTGGTGGCCCAGTGGTTACGGTCCCGACTTACGAGTTGTAGGTCGTGGGTTCGAACCCAAGCAGGCGCTTTACTTTGTGTAATTTATTTCATCACCACTGCTCTCAAAACGGTGAAGGAAAACATCGTGAGGAAACCGGCATGTCCTAGAACCAAAAATTCAAAGACATGTGACATCTACCAATCCGCACTGGGCCCGCGTGGTGGATTATAGCCCACTCCATCTATGAGAGGAGGCCTGTGTCCCAGCAGTGGGAACTTTAAAAGGCTGATGATGTGATGTGACATAGGTACTTATAAAACGTCGACAAAAGGTGCACGGTTCGGGTTGGTCGTTTCCTATGGAAAAGAACCGGCAAGAAACTCCATGGTTACCCTTTTAAAAATGGTTGGTTTTACAGTTGTTCCATGTTACAGCATTAGTACTTACAAATGGGGGGACAACGTAGGCCCGACAATAAGTCGAAACTAAAAAGAAAGATTATATATTTGTTAGATTAACAAAAGAAATAAAGTAAAACGAGATGAAAAGTTAACAAATGTTAACGGAAAAGTGACATAACATTTTTCATCTTGATATTTCATAGGAGCAGCCTTCAGTTCGGATTTGTTCTCGGTTGATGGCAATAGGCTAATCCCTATTACATGGTTCTTAAATATAGGATGGGTACCTTGCGAAATGTGGGTATACTAAAGGTATGTACATACCTATACCTTTACATTTTTTTATTATTTTTTTGGGTGGGAAATCATCCAATGACTTTTCCCGCTCTGGGTGAAGCGGGAGGGCGTGTCAGACTTTTACTGACTAAAACCCACCCGTGTTCCTTCAGTTGCTTTTGCCAGGGCCGCGGTAACTCTCTTTCAAATTTATCTGCGACCCAGACAGACATCGGCCCTGGCGGGCCCCGTGAGTTTTGTTGACATCTCTTTGAGGCGCGCGTGGAACACTACGCGCCGTCGACTCAGGCCTGGTCCTTATCGGACGGCGAGCTACCCATTACTCGCCGTCCGCAAGCCCGCGCCTTCGGTGGCCGGGAATCGGCTTGCGACCGACGCCCAGGGCGTCTCCTGCGGTGGCTAGGGGCGCGAGGGAGTCTCCTCTGCGTCTCCCTCACGCGTTCCGCCTCCTCCTTCGCGAGCATTACTGCTTCGCAGAAGGAGGTGACAGCTTCCCATGCCTTCTCGCTCCTTACCATGGCCTAAACCAGAGCCGGACGCGGGAGGTCGCCACCGCTGATCGTCTCCACGAGGACACGGCGGTGCTCCGCCCAAGCAGGGCAGACCTCCACCGTACCTATACCTTTACCTAATCCTTGTGGGAAAGCCTGCTGGCTTAATTGTTTATTATTATCTAATCAGAAGAAATCAAACTGATAAATTAATTGATTTTTTTTGCACTTTATTTCAGTACTTGCTTCTGCCTTCGCCCGCGTGAAAAATATCTTCTTATACCTAGGGAGCATTATACCGGGATAAAAAGTGTGAGCTATTCCAGACTGTAATCTATCTATGTGCCAAATTTCATACAGATCCGTTCAGCCGTGACTGAGTAACAAACATACATGCATTCATCCATCCATACTTTCGCTTATAATATTAACTAGCTTCTGACAGCGGCTTCGCCCGCGTGAATGTCGAAAATTATCTTAAGGGAATATTTTCTGCTATTCCAGACTATAATCTATCTCTGGGCCAAGTTTCGTCCAGATCGGTCCAGCCGTATGAGCGTGAAGAAGTAACAAAAATATAAACACACACACACACACTCACAAACTTTCACCTTTATAATATTAGTGTGATTATATATCATAGTTTGATGATAAGATGCACACGGCCGAGGCACAGTTTAACATGGTCGAGCGATGTAGACTCATCCATCGTCACTCCTGCGCCGTTCTACTGTAGTTTACAATCTATCTATACTATTCTGTGTTAGATTTATAAATTTGTGCCGTTTGAGTGGCCGAGTTTCAACTTCCTTATTAGTCCGCACGGAAATAGATTGATAACGATGTACGGAATTGGTTAATTAGGTAATGTACCTATCTATAAAATATAGTCAGTTTGAAATCCTCTTATTTCCTTATTTCCGTCCAAAATTAGTGAACAATGTCCTTCTTATCAAGCTGTTGATAAGATATTTATTTTGGTACTAAAGCACTAAGTATGTAGGTAGATAGGTAATTACCTATTGCTTAATTTGTTTTGAATGAATTATAAAATTTTAAATAATATTGAACGTTTGCAAAAGAAAGCAAACAGAAAATCAATAACTGATAAATAATAATGGCACCCATTTCACAGTATTCACATTCAATAAAATTCGACTGCCAGCACTTGAGATAATGATATGCGGTGATACTATCATAGGATGACCATGGCTCCGCGATATTGCTGAAGGACAGAAAATAATTTGCCTTCAACAATTTAGTTTATAAAATGCGTTTGTTAAATAATATTTTGTTTGAAGTTGGAAGATCTTCTACAAGGTGGACCGAAGACTTAGAAGGAGCTCCAGGAATCCGCTTAGCAAGAAAAGCACAGGACATCTACATTGCATTGGTTGAGAGAGGCCTACGTATAACAATGTATAATGTACTGTTAATCCTTGATACGAAATATGGGTTCTAAATAAAAAAAAATGTTATGGATACCAACCTCATTATTTTTAGATCCAAGACACCAAACGCAATCTCTACAGTGCGAGGTATAAAGAGTAAGGATATAAATTATTTCAGATGGACTCTCTAGGACTCCCACGGGATAAAACAAATCCACTAGGTACTTGTGCCTACTGAAAGGACTACGTTTTATATTTATTTCCTACCCTCTTTGATCTTATCTTTGATTTTAGTGCCGAGTGTTTTCGTGAAAAACTACTCCAGCCCTTAAAGTTTCTATAAATCTACACTCAGTGACTTCTTTTGTCTTCACGGAGGTTCCATATTCACTTAGTAACATCTCGCCTGTATTCCCCGAATTATTAGGCAGATTTGTACTCGTGCTAATTATATTCAAGTAAGGCACAGATACCCCTCAGTAGCTGATTTTAAAATTAGAATCACGTCTAAACGGCTTGTTGTAATTTTTGGCAAAATATATGTTACATGAGAACATTTTCTTGATAATTTGATCTAAGAAGAAAATGTTGAGTTTTATTCGTATAACATAGTGTAATTAATTTGTAAAGTTATGTCTAACACGGACAAAAAAACGACAATCGCACCACAACCGCCGGGCGTATTTTCTTGAAATTGTCACCATCTCAAAGACAATTTAATTATCTACATTTTGATCTAAAGCTTTTTTTTTTAAGTCACAGAAAAATAAGGAAAGTACAAAAAACTACTCAATTTAGGGTCCCGCGGGTGTGAAACAATTGCGTGTTTTGTTCCCTCAAGTTCGTTGGCGACAGTCGTCTTAAGGAGCGATCTTATTGCCATCTACCGGGCCCTTCAGATTCTGACTCCGGGGGGATGACCATAACCTCTTAGAGCAAGGTTATTTTCAGTGCGCGACATTCGAACCATTATAGATTGACGGTCGTGGTACGGGGGCAGACCACCACTGAAAAAGCTCAATAACATTTTTCTCGAACCGGATATCCAGGACCTCAAGAAAGCTAAAAAGTAGCTCCTACGACCGCTAGACATGTGAAGCTGTCAAGTTGTAATTAGTGCTCTACACAGCCATCATAACCCTTACAAACCCATTCAAACATGCAAATCATTGTCTCACAAACCTATCCCGTATGGCCACCACAGCGATAACGTGTGATATGAGTGATAGGCTTAAGTTCACGTGTGCACGTGCTCCGACCGCCATTATGTATGGATAACAATACGATTTATCAAATAATCGATGCAGTTTTAGGCTGGTTTCACGAGATACTATGGTGGGTTTTACTATGTGTTGCGAGGAGCTCGTGGCGTCTGCAAGAGCGCTCTTTATAGCTGTCATAAAGTTAGAATCTTAATGTAATATGTTTTGATTAAATATAGATCCTTGGCATTGACTGTCTGAAAATATACCTTAGTTCATTCTAAAATTTACCAGAATCAGTTATTTGCCTTTTTATCAGTTTGGTTTTTATATCGGCAATAAGAGCTCTAAAATTGTATGTATTTAATAGTACATTATTGCAAAGGCCGGGAAATAGGCAATCGCACGAGCCCTTCAAACTAGGCGAGGACTTCACTAATACGAGACAGGCAATTGCCATTTCCGCCGAGGCATATATAGTGCTTTTCTCAAAAAAATGCAGGGAAATAAAACATACTTTTTATATCATACATTTAATTAATATTAAAAGTTACAACTACATTGCTGGAGCGTTGTAATGTTCCAAATTCAAAAAAACGCTCCTGCAATGGAATTGATCAACATTGCTAGAGCGTTGTAATGTTCCAAATTCAAAAAACGCTCCAGCAATGGATTTGATTTTCTTTGTCCGTAAATTCGGTACTTCGCGTGTTTTTTTTTCTAAAATAATGACAGTATTTCCATGCATGTTTGAGAAAATTATAATTTACATGCTGTTTTAGAGCTTAAGTTTAGGCAACTATACCAGAACTTTAGTTCCGGTACGAGAATAAAAATAATTAGTATGACATGACAACCTTGCATTAGAGCTAAATATGAATAACTTATCGAATATTTAGCAACAAAACCAATGTTACTTTCGCTTATAAACTAAAGTCGGCCTCTTAGCAGAAATTCAAATTTTCTTGCTCTCAATTATCTCTCACTAGCGAGGCACCTTGATGGCTTGTAAAGAATGCATAATTCAGCTACATTAACTAAAACAGTAATCTAGATATTCACAGACGAAATTAAATCATTTAAGCCTATCAACGTTTTCAATATTTTAGTTTTTAGTCTGTATATCTGTTAGTGGCTTAATTCAAGACTTGATTATTGTGATAGGTGCCTACTATATTTTTACAGTAGGTTAAGTATCACTTAAGGTCACCTTTTCGGTAGCCAGACATTGAATTATTAGAACAGTAATCTAGATATTCACAGATGAAATTAAATCATTTAAGCCTATCACCGTTTTCAATGTTTAAGTTTTTAGCCTGTATATCTGTTAGTGGCTTAATTCAAGACTTATTGTGATAGGTGCCTACTGTATTTTTACAGTAGGTTAAGTATCACTTAAGGTCACCTTTTCGGTAGCCAGACATTGAATTATTAGAACAGTAATCTAGATTATTCACAGACGAAATTAAATCATTTAAGCCTATCAACGTTTTCAAAGTTTTAGTCTGTATATCTGTTAGTGGCTTAATTCAAGACTTATTGTGATAGGTGCTTACTATATTTTTACAGTAGGTTAAGTATCACTTAAGGTCACATTTTCGGTAGCCAGACATTGATAAGATACATATATACATAAGCCCTTTGGTAAGCTGGAACTACATAATGGCATCTATAACAACCCTTACAAGGATTAATACCTACTGATCTTGGAATTGTTTAAAACAAATACTATAAAAAATAGTACATAAACGCAATCAGGACATCGTTTGGAACTCGCCTAATCTATCGATATCACTGTTGTGGCGATAATGTGCTCTGATATCAGCTAATATAATACGTACGGAATAATTCCTAAGGTTAGTATCACCATATTTGCACCGTCATTTCCGTTTTAGAAAACAATAAGTTAGGTTTTCTATTTACTAATCTATTTACCTACAAAGCCTACGAGTAATCTATTACAGCACTTCCGCAATCATCACAAATTCTACTTTTACCAGGCTGGTGATTGTCGCAGACCCCTTCATCTTTCAATCAATGCCTTTTCCCAACTATGTTGGGGACTGGGAACGATTTGCATACTAACCGGATGCAAGTAATATCAGTATTTTACATGTGGTGACTGACAGCAGATTCCAGTTACTGGATAAAACAATTCTCCTTGACAAGACTGGTTTTCTGGTTGGAGAGCATCTCTCATTATTGCAAGGTCATGTTCATGCTGATGGAATAAATGCAAAATTAGGAACATCAAATAAACTACAAGAAAAGTTCTTGTTTTTATTAGGTAAAGGGTAGTAATTCTAATTTCAATTGTTTCAAATGAATTTGTTTATATTGAATATTTTTTCTATCTTCAAGATGAACTGATATTCTAGAACATTTAAAAAACAAATCTTATCGGCTGAGTCCACTTGTCGCACGTATGAACGAGCTACATAATAAAACGACGCTTACCTATAATTAAACAATTTACAACAATGTCAACGATTGTATGCGCTTGCCTTATCATATGGACCACGCTTCAACCTTGGATCGAACTGGCACACACTGTGATTATACCTGCCTGTGCCGACTCCCTGACCTAATTCCCTATTTGCTGCTAGAGAACATCATTATGTGGCATGTAGAATGTTAGAATACAAACTTAGATAAAGATAAAAAGGATAACGAGATAGTCTGTGGATCATGAGTTGTTAAAAGAACGATGGCGATACTTAA
This sequence comes from Orthosia cruda, assembly GCA_964057195.1. Lineage (NCBI taxonomy): Eukaryota > Metazoa > Arthropoda > Insecta > Lepidoptera > Noctuidae > Orthosia > Orthosia cruda. The sequence continues at coordinate 16,545,484 of OZ059830.1, forward strand.
TCGGTAGGACACGTTCGGCGCTTTGATGGAGTCAACAAGTTCCGTATACAAAATATCTATCAAGATTTCATTTTTTTAAATGAGCGTTGAAACCAGAATTCAAAACACGGCAGCTTCAGTACCCTAATCTTAACAATGACCACACGATTCTAGAACAGAAATCTAGACGTTCTCAGTAACTAAAATAACGAAAACCCACAGGAGTAATGATGGCAATTTGTTAAAATAATATCTTCATACATATTCGGACATAAAAAGCAAAACATAAGTTCACTTGAGGTCATGGGCTTTCCCCATAGCGCAAGAACAAATACTTTTGTTCGATGACTGCTATTATCTGACAGATTGGTGAGCGAAGTAGGTACGTATTAATGTACCTATCAATCCAATTATTTTATTATTGATTGAAGAATTTAATTATTAAAATATATTCAATATAAACAAATTCATTGCAAACGCCCAAGACATTCGCCTTTTTTTACAAGAAAACTAATAAAAAATAACGCCGTAATAAGGGACAGTTGCGAAAACTAAGTTGAGAAAATTACGCTAGCATAGTGAGTGGATAAACGCGTGACATACCGTCTTGCAGATTTTTTCTATGCAAGCAAAGAAGGGTCACGGCACTTACGACATTTTTACTAAAACTTCGTTTAGATTGCGCGCTGACAACGCACCAAGAAGAGACTTCATAGTCTCGGCCGAGTAATGGAATGTAAGCCGAGGTAAACTGTTTTAAAACTGCATAATGTAGTGCGGAATGGCGTCTTGGCGATCATTTCGCAACCGAACGATGCTCGATTAATTGCATGCTCCATTTTCATGGCAGATGGCTTTAAGTGAGCCTTTAGAGTTGAGAAAACAAACATTGTGTCACTACAAGTACTAGAGGTGCGACATGGTTAAGAAACAGCCAGTTTTTAACCAGCAGCTTGAGAATGCAGTTCGTTTAGTTTTTGCGTTTAAAGATCATGCTGGCGTAATGTCACGTGATATGTAATGAACCATATGTAATATTCAATATAAGATGAACGGACCTGTTTTTGGAGTTCTGAGAAAAAGTGAAGATGGTGTTACAGACCTACTTTTGCGATAATTGGAACTTAAATTCAATTTGCGGTAAATTACCTTACTAGATTAGGATAGTAAAATAAATAGCGATGGGCCTCGAAGTAATTTTTGTATCACTAATCCGTGACTTTCTATTGCCCTATTTACGAAGTTTATTACTATATTAGAAACTTAGAAAGGTATCCCATGTTATTGTTAAAAAGAAAGTTTCAATATCGTTTTATTTTTGGAAAGCCCCAGATTTTCATCGTCACCATAGGATTTAGCCTAGTTAAGAACCGACTACGGGCATCGTCTAAGTAGTGATTCTGTTCAATATATTTCTATGTGTTCAATCTTGTTTTGTGTTCAATAGTAGATAGATTAGGTATACCCATGCCTCTAGAAGAAAGGCGTCAGGTTTATTAATACCTACCACCAATTTGACAACAAAACAACCGTCGGTTCTGTGAAAAGCATCAAAAATTATGATCAGATAACTGTTTCTGCATTCAATGGAGAGTTCCATAAGAAAAGATGTTGTTGGCTGTCCATAAACAATGAGACATAATAACAGGTATATTATTTGATTCCCTAAAGCACGAAAATCCGTCTGCTTGACCGAGTGCAGCTGATTTCATAAAGGGCGTTCCCCTCCGCAGCGCGCGGTGTTGTAGGTGTTAAGAGTGAAGCGATTTGTTTTGTTAGTTCTAGTAAGAAGTAGAGGTTTGTTTTGTTTTGAAGTTAGTAAACTTAAGTAAAAATAAGGATTATATTGGACGATGATCGTTAAATGTCAGCTCATTACACTGCTGCATAGGATTATTAACAATCGACTTGTGACTAGCGGAAATGGCATTACAGGCGTTATTTATTTATTTAAAAACTTTGGAAGACTTACAGCTAAATACAATGGTGATAAATAACAGTAAGATATACAGACAGCCAATTACGTCGTCAATTACGTTAGTCTGGTATAAATGTACTGTGGATCAAAGTATACACACTGGCAAATAAGTAAAAAAAAAGCAAAATAAAATGTCATAAATTTAAAAACATGTAGGTAGATCATCACTCAAGATGTTTCAAAATTAATACAATTACTCCAGGTTATTATGAGAACCAATTGTTATCGCATGCGAAGTTCTCGAAGTAATGACATATTGCCGGCAAGTATGTATATAGCTAATTAAGTTTGCTTTGTATAAATACAGGAGGATACAACTCTACAATAAGTTTACCATGCCAGAGTACGCTCAAAACAGTATGTTTAGAGCGTAAAAAAGAGTTGGTTCTTGGGTCTCATTCAAGTTTTGTATTAAACAATAACGCATTATGTAAGTCCAAAACGGTTCTCCAATGTCCAACGATACGTTCGTCTCAAATACCAGCTACAGACGTGCGTGTGAGCAGATTTCACGCCTCCCGCTACTAACTTACGCCCGGCGTACATCACGACGTAACAATTACATAAAAATGGCGTTCACATCGGGCCGTCGTCGACCGCGTTTCCTCGTCGATCGTGTAAACTTTCACGAAATCAAACAAAGAAATAGCGAAGCGGCTCATTTGCATCATTCCCACGCGGACAAAAGAATGACCCAATCTGTTTGGCAACTACAAATGATGTGTTACCCGAAATCCTATGGTCACGGTCTGCCTCCTCGCATGCGACAGACAACGAATTGAGATTTAAATTCTATGTTAGACGATGACCTTTTTTATTCTCGAAACCGTCTCTCATGACCCTGATCGAGTCGGCTCCCGAACAATGTGAGCAATCCATTCGTCGATTTTATTTTCGTAATTAACGTTTCGTTTTACGCAACCGTGTCTTCACTTTAATGAAGCGCTTATGTAGTTTCTAACTATTATAAAACTTTAGTTTATACGTTAGGTAGTAGATACGGCTTCCTTCATTATATACTCATAGTTAGATATATTAATAGTGTTATGAGATTAGTGCCGGCTGTGTAATTAACTATGTATAGCTATCTAACTATGTAAGTAGTCAATTCATATTAAATCCCATGCGTATTTTCATAACGAAGGGTTCTGGACGAGTTGCGACAACGGCTCCCCGCGACCTTCCCAGGTCGTCAGTCCAGCTAGTGGAGCAGCGTCCCACGCCTCGCCTTCCGGTCCGTGGCCGCCCTTCGAGAACGCTCCTATCTTGTGTGTGAGTGCAACACTAGGTATACAAATAATTATGTATGTATATTTTAATATGCGTCTTCAACATATTTGGTATTTTATATCTTTTAACACTTAAAAGGATTAATAAATCCTTCAGGTTGAAGATTAATTATTTGATTACTTACAGACTGACTTATTAGACTGACGCCTTTATTTCTACCATCAAATTTCTAGAAGACCGGTAGATTTAAACAGAACATCAATTTACTCGCTTAACTACTACAGAACGAAAGATCGCAGATCTTCAACTTTAATCAAGCCCGGCTCAAATTAATTTGCATATAAAATGCAATAAGCGAACGTGGAGTGACGACTGATATATGTCGTAATGAAGAAAACAATGAGTTAAGGACTTTCTATTCGCGCGTGCGCCTCCCCTCCCCCCTTTCTCTTATCCCCCCCTTTGGTACCTAACTGCCCACGGAGAAAGCCTTTGACCTGCACCTCCACAGGGCTTGTTTACTACGATGCAGTATTTGTGGCACTTTTGCGTGGCCGTGCCACGGCCGTGCATAACTTGCACTTCTATTTATAAATTGTCAATTTAACAGCAATCCAATTCGCTATAATTGAAAAGAAACAAAGATAGACAAAATTTCCCGTTGTTGTGACGTTGCCTTGCCTTGAACTACCTACCTCTGAAACTGTGGAGCTTTTCCGTAAGATATTTCGCTAAATTCCAAAGTAGGCCCGAAAATACAACCTTCTTTCTCCAAAGCCATAAATTCTCAATTCTCATTCAAAGCAGCAACATTAAAGTATGTTTCTATGATTGTAAAGTGTAGTAAACACACTAAAGGCAGCCAGCGCACCGACGAGGTCGGGCAGTCCCGTTGTGCGCGGGAGTTGGGTCGGGCTAACGGGCGCCGGCTAATGAGAACGGAGCGACTCAGTTATGCAGATGCCGGCGGTGCACGTTCAACGTTTATCTACAGCTTGTTGGCTTGAATCGCGCTGTGATTTACCTAGACCTGTTGTTTGTAGTATTAGGTAAGGCTTTGATACTGCTAATAAAGTGACTAAACCGTTTTTGTAACTTAATTGTTGTGTAAGTTAAGAATTTAGGTGTTTCTCCTCGGAGAGATCAAAAGGACACCATAGGTGTAACAACGCACCTGTATTAATTACATATACCTAAGCTGGGTTAGGTAGGCTGAGATCCAGAGTCTGACCAAAAACCAATCGCAACTACAGGGTGGTTCTACCTTAATTACGCTACGCTTTCCGTAGATATCGACCTTTCCCAGTCACCTTTAAGGTCTAAAATGATTTCCACGTAATAAATTAAGTTTAGGAATTAGTATTCCCATTGGTTCTATAAATAATCGGGGACGGGCGGTATGCGCACTGCGCTAGCGCACCGCGATTCGCGCCGCTGACGTTGAGTAACCGCCACAGTGTGTCACCACCTTCACGGGCCGCTGCTTCCTGACGCCTTTCGTCAGATAAGCATTAGAAGCAATTGTTTTGTTTGGCTTATTAAGTTAGTGCGATACTTATTATAGTAGCAGACGAGCTGGAAAGAAAATGTAGGCCAAATTTTGTCTGGGAAGATTACGAGTCCTCGTGCTTTGCGTGCAGCGCATTTTCAAATGAAGAGCAAAATTAAAATCTAAGCAATAGGTAGTCTGGCAGGTAACTAAAGCAAATTTTAATACATAGAATACAAACAAGTTCAGTTCTTTGCAATCATAACCATGCAAGGAGCAAGGAAGCATAAGGGCCCTTAGACCAAAGCAAAAAAATCACACTAGCATAAAAGCTTTATCTAAGCCAAAAATAATCACAGCATCATCTACAGCAAGCACCAAGCACTAAGCATTACACGAACATAAACAAATCAAGACAGCACATTTGCGGGGAATACAGCGCTGCTGGTAAATCGAACAAAGAGCTGCATTTCTTTGGCCGTTCCCCTCGATTCTCAGTTCGTCCCTCCGGCAAAACCGATCGGGCCAGACCATCGGCTCGCGAGGAATGCTTTCAGTGACTAATAGCCCAACCATTCGCAGGCTAACGCTTACTTGTAGCACAGTGATCGGTAAATAGTAGCACAACTGTGGAGTGTTCTTGAAACAGTTGAAATTCTTGCTCTGAAGATTCTTCATCGGAAAGTAAACACTGGTTTCTGAAAGAGATAAAATTAGAATTCCATGATAACTGCTAATTGGGATGTATTAATAAGGTATTCATTTCATATATTTTAAAATTCCTGCCAAAAATAAAGTAACTGATAAGAATGAGGTTAGATCCCGTGAAAACAGCTAAAATAACTTACCTATCAGCTATATACGGCAGTCGGCAGCCTATGTCCGTGCGCCGATTAAATTATATATTCAGTGACACTTCTGTTTTCTCTATGAACTGTGCCTGTAGCCAGTTGTAGCCCACTTTAGAAGGGAAATACTGCCATCGAACTTCCTTGCTACCTAAGGTCGCAGTGTGAGAGTTGACAAAAAAACATATTGCGAATGCGTACTCGTATTACATAAGACGGCCTTTGTCATTTTATTTTACATAATAGCCATTTTGTCACACGTAATCTTTAGCAAGTATCGGTAGAACTTTACTCATCATAAAAATGTTTTTTGTCTAAAATTATCTAAGTAACACATTTTTAACCAACTAAGTAGTAGTGAAACGAGTTGTTATGTATTTAAAAAAATGTGTGTATGTGTAGAAAAAAACCGTGCCATTAATGTTAGTTTCCATTTTTATCAACACAGCAATCCATCTATAGTGAGGTCTCTGTCTAACTAAGCTAAACAGACTTATGAATGTTCACTAAAATGAAATGTATTTCCCAAATTTTCCTACAATAACTTAGATAATTGCGCGTCATAAGAATATAGAAACGCGTAAATCGAATGATTTATTTGTAAATGGCCTTGAAGAAAGCCGTTCGAACACAAATATATGTAAGCGGTCGGTATTGGCAACCGTGACGAATGACTAACGAATATATAAACAATAATTGAACTGTAGGCAGGTAGGTAGTTATACATATTGTCGATATGTGGCTGACAGATATGGACTAACCCCTACCATTATGTCGTGGTTTGGCGCATGGATACCCGATAAATACATACAATATTATCTGTACCTATTCCATGGCTCGGAATTATCGTCGAGAGCATTGCACAGTTACCTCACGCTGAAGTAGCTGCATGGTTGTTGCCCTGCATTAGACGGCTCATGTTTTCAGCCCATTGCTTCATGACAGTGGGATAAGCCTTGAGTTCAGTCACTTCTGAAAAGCGCCGAAATCAAACTACATACCTATAAATGCAAATGAAAACAACTGACCTACGTTGATGTTTGTTTTTATATAAAACATTAAATTAATTAGCAATTTTCCGAGGAAGACCGCTTTAAGGTCAAACAAAACGTAAATACCAGACTGCAGCACCAAGATCTCCTTGAATTTTATCCGTTATTTTAATCATAATTTACTACTGCACCTAAATAACAAAACTTTGTGCGAAAACAAGTCGTCGTCATTATTTTCTTATTGATAAAGATCAGCTTATATTCAAGTTAATGTTTGATATAAACCATAATTTACATTTCAAAACTTGCAATTAGGTACCTATAGGGTAAACTTGCAAATTAGTATTATAACCTAGCGCTACATATTAAACTGGCGTTTTCCCGCGGCTTCACTCCCGTGATCTATCCCAATGAACCGTGCATTTTTCATGAGGAAAAAGTATCTATCTAACTTATTGCACTCAGCGATGCTGTAGCATTCTATCAATAAAGGAAAGAGCAGTGGTGGTCAAGTGGTAACGGCCGCAACTTACAAGTTGTCGTGGGCTCGAACCCAGGCAGGCGCTTTACTTTGAGTAAATTATGTCATCACCGCTGCTCTCAAAACGGTAAAGAAATACATCTTGAGGACACCGGCATGTCTTAGAACCAACAATTCTAAGACAAGTGACATCCACCAAACCGCACTGAGCCCGCGTGGTGTAATACGGCCCATTCCCTCTCACAGAGAAGAGGCCTGCACTCACATCGAACCAAATGGTACGGAGTCGGGGGTCCATCTATCCTAAATATGCTTCTATCAGTGAAAGAATTTTCCTAAACAGATAGATACTTGCTTCCAGAGATTTCCTCCCACAAACTAACAATCGACTTTATAAGTAATTAGTTGTCCCCCGTGGCTTCGCTTCTGTCAACTTACCTACCTGCTTAACCTACCTAACTACAACTTTATTTTTTTAAATTTTGCTGTATTCTGGCAAACCGAACAAAATAAGAATTAGCCAAATAGGTGCAGCCGTTCTGAAGTGATGCGCTTACAAACATTTCGACGATTCATTTCTATATTATCATCATCATCAGCCTTTTAATGTCCTCACTGCTGGGACTCAGGCCTCCTCTCTGTGAGAGGGCATGGGCCGTAATCCACCACTTTTCTAAATATTAAGATTAGTATATATAGTTCAGAATTTCAGTTGATTAAAACAGTAAGTTTATAAGAAATATAACTAAAAATATAAGCATCAATAGGTACTAAAAAATGGTAGTGGTGATTGACTATTGCAAGGCAAGTGAAATGAAAGTCCTAACAATCGTTTTATGAAACGTCTCGGTGGAAGGTAATCTAATCGCGCCAACATTACACAATGTTGCTCCGAAACTAAACTGCTAATCACCTACGTCCGCTGTTGAATCATTTTGATAACTTACAAGAGAACAATAATTATACAAAAAATAAATTTCTGCCTTAATAATTATATTAATTGATCTCTGATATAATATTGTCCCACATACCTGAATATAATATATATCATGTCTAGCCTATTCCCAACTATGTTTAGGTTGGTTTCCAGTCTAGGAGCGACGGCCTATCTGAACTCCAAAGCCCGATCCGAGGTCAATAAAGGTAAGGCTGGAAGTCAGACCATCAGACTTCTGACTACCCTTATAGACTGTCAAAGATCTTGTGAGTATTCTCTGATTCAACCCTAAGTTGCATTGACCTATATATTATATGGCCTAGGGATCTTTTACTTCAATATTTAACATAATTAAACAAAAACGTTTATATTTGTCAATCTAAATCACCTAAGTCCAAGTCAAGTAAGGCGACAAGGAAGAGCAGTCGAAATAATGGGCAATGAACATTCGTAAGTGAAAACATCAAGTAATTTCATAAGCTGCGTGTTAGAATTGTGTAGTTTGAACATCTATTGTTAATTTTCTATTCTCTATTACAATTATTTGCTTCATGGGGAAGTAGGAAATAGTGCGAAGCGCACGTATAAATAATATGGCGTGACTTTCTCCGTTTGTTTTGATGCGAGCGGTGACGGCGAGCGCTCGCGATGGCGGGCGGGCGGCGCCGAGCGTGCACACTAGTGACACTAGTATTCAAGTACCCCTAACAGGAACACGAACATTGCATAAAACACAGAAATATTAACTAATGTTCACGTGCATTATAAACAAGTTTTCGTTTCAATAAGTAACTCCAGCGCTCATTAGGTAATAACCAGAAACAATAAAAGTGTACCTTGCATCGGTAGATCATAAAATATGTTAAATTACTCATTATTAGTTATACAAAAGAGATTTTACTAACACTTCATGATGTTGTTATGCTAATTATAACATTATATTCTTAGGTACTTTCTGTTGAAACATTTGCGAAACACTCAATAATAGGCACCTACATACGTAAGACCCTAGTTGCGTATTTATAGAAGTGCTAAGATTTTAAAATAAGTATTAAAATAACTGATTAAAATGACTGTACAAATCCAAAACTATTTTCGTTTTACTATTTCCTTGAGGTGGGTACCCCGAACCAATCTGAATCCAAACATTGCAGTAAAGAAGTAACGCGACAGACTCGACACCGTTACGTAATCGCGGATTGTCAAAATGTCGCAAGCGCAGCTCACGTAGGCGCGCTCCTTGCGACCGAGCGACGCAACCGACAAATCGCTGGGAAAGCACCATAATTCCGCCACCAATCACACGGGAATCTCAACTATGCCAGCTCTGATGTCCAATTCGCCGCGTTGTAAATATAGTTTAGATCCCTGCATCCAAATAAGTACTGCCGCAACTCTTTAGATAGTAAAAAAATAACCGAAAATAGAGACTTGTTTACGTACTAAAAGTATGTAGAAAACTTTTAAACTATTGATGATAATGAACATTCAAATGAGCGAATATTTTTATTTTATTTTAATGACATGCGCATTCAAAGCGGATACAAAAATGTACACAGACCTTCACTCTGACATTCGAATCCATCAGAGATTCTCGTTTCGACCGTGTACAATACTGAGGTCTACGTTATAATATAGTAATTCCCCAATATGAACGGTAAATGACCTTGTTACAGTTATAAAATGTCATGCTCGTGTTTGAGCAACCCGAACTGGTTAGTGCTATCGTAAACAAAAAATGTGAGACAGACTAGTGTGTCTGTATCAACTCGATGATTTAATACGTTAACTTTAAATTTAAATGTTTAAAAGTTCGTTATGGAAGGAAAATGTTTGACGTCAACAATTTTGGAGATTACTTTCTAGACGAATTCTGTGTCACCCAATAGTACACAGGCGCTCCAAAATCGGAGTCACAAATTGAACAATGAACGGCAGCGACGCGGGACCGAAAAGAAAATTAATTTAGGTATTGGTGTCGGTCGGCGAACCCGCGATTGTGAAACGCTGAGCGATTGCGCTCAGTACTGTTTGTGTAATACACCGGCACAATGCTCTACCAAATCAGCTGGCCCTCGACAATGTTCACCTGTGTTGAAACGAACTTAAAATAAGTAGCGTCAATCAGAAACCTGCGGCTTTAGCATTGAGGATTTGAATCATAACAGAGTGACATCAAAATAAAACGGATTAGCTAATCATCCCTTAAGCAATAGAAAGTATAGCAGGTTTCCCAAGAGCTAAAATTATGAAAACATCAAAACAGCATTAAAAACACTAAAGAGTATAAATTAAATATGGCAAAAATAATAATATAACAAATATAAATGTACAATCGACATCGCGAATCCGCAATAGTATGGAATTGGGCAAAAATGACAAAAATTGTGGACCAGCACACTCGAGCAAAGTTGGTAATTGGGAGATGAGATCTTGTGGAACGTGGCCCGAGGCGGCATGAATGAAAGCCGCTCACTGACAGCACACTATGATCGTCCCGACCCCGCCGCACTCCAAATAAACAGCGACCTCTTCGATACGCCACCCATACAATGCGCGTTATTCTCTCCTCTTCCCACACGCACTTTCTGTCCAGCCTGCCATGTATGAAATAAAAAGCTCGTGCATGTAGGAATCAGCGGCCGATTTGTGCGCGTTAAGGATATCGACATCCGCCGAACGAGTTTTTCCAGTCCGTATCATCGCAATATCACGGTTATTATTGAAACGCGCGCTGCGGTCGCGACAGGTAAGTAAAGCATTTATCACGGGAAATATTTACCTACCTAGTGCAGCGTTATCTTATGCCACACACAATTTAGGGGAGATTGGTCGCGCTTTATCGTTTTCACAACACGTCGACCGCTTTTAGATAAAACTTTCAAAATTAATTGTAAGTACCTAGTCTGCTCTCAATAATGGTAAAACTAACTGAATCAAAAAACACAGAGTTAAAAAATATATAGTTAAAGAAGCGTTTTGCAGGTTCAAAATATGGTTTAGAAAGTTCATTGTAGTAAGCATAAGTCCATTTGATTGTATCTCGGTGAACCATACCACTTACGGTACATACGGCTCGTTCGTGGGCAGAGAAATTTGGTAACACAAATATTAAGCCACAACCAGTTCACAACAATTGAAACGGCGATTTGAAAGACACGGCGACCAATCCGTCACGGTGCTTGTGAGTGCCGCATTCTGTGCCTCCTCTAACAAACAACATCTGATATTTCGACATCGCTCTTATTTTTATGCACAATTTGAAAATAGTAGTAAAACATTACTAAGGTATAATAATGTATAATTAAAATTATTATCTTTTTACCTAATAAATGAAGTTAATTGAAAAGATACAATTATTTATTTACCAAATTCAAAACTAAAAAAATAATTTGAATAAGCATAAATTAAACATATGTTGAATTTGCAAAATGTTGAATTCCCAAAATATTGAATTCGCAAAATGTTGGATCACAAAATGATGAATTTGGAAAGCGTTGAATAAGACATTTAAGTACCTTTTTCCTCCAATATATTATGTATTAATTTAGGAAATTATTGTAATTTTATATAATACTAGCGACCTGCCTCGGCTTTGCCCGTGACAAATTATACACAAAAACCTTCCTCGTTTCTCACTCTTTCTACTTGTATTGGTGAAAACCGCATGAAAACCTGTTCAGTATTTTTTGAGTGTATCGCGGACAGATGCGGCGGGGGACTTTATTTTATAATATGTAGTGATGTTTATATTAGTTTAGTTTTATAGTCTTTTACCTAAAACCTTTCTTTGTTATACGCACTGTGTCTATTTTTCTTATATAACTCTCCTGTCTGTCACAGGTCTGCTGGACCATGCTTGATTATGAGTAGGTACATAGACAAAAAGAAACACGTTTTGTTTTAGTTTTTTTTATTTATTTATCCATAATCAATATCAAGACGTCCGCTGCTACACCGAGGCAAAAATCAACGAAGTTCTACGAAGTTATTATATAAAGAGTCAGTTCCTAAACATGTTTCCTTTAAGAAACTAAAGACAGGCTTTAAGAATAGGTTATGAACACTTCGGACCATTTACGTCTAAATAATGACAAAATAATTCTTACTCTAATAACAGATACCTGCTGCGCATTTCGTAAATTCACCAATAGATATCTGCAGTATTAGACAAAACTAAAAAAAATATTATCGGTAACAATTAAATTCACAAATACATTGGGCACTATTTGGGCAAAAATTGTTCCATTAAAATACAATAAACAGAAAAATAATAAATTGTACATTCTAACGGCACACAACTAACTGGCCATGACTGCTGTAACATCTCTAGAATAATTGTTTTCGTTACAACTTAAAATATTAATTTTAAATTAAAAATCACTGTGTCAAATCTGTGCCCTCCAACATTTCACTTACAATTAAATCAATTTGGCTCAAAAATTGTTTGCGTTTGCAAGGTGCCAATCGCTTACACAATACTTCTCCCAAATCGTCCATATATACTTTTAAGTCGCATACTTCATTTTCTATGTTCGTATTTGTGTATTTTACTAAAAAGTAGGCTATATTATTAGTGCATACTGGAGAATGTGCTTTTCTCTTTGATCGCTTGCTAACGTTCGGTTCCTCAACATCAGCGACTGGATCCGTCTGATTCAATTGTATACTTGGTAAATATATCTGATGCATTTCTACAGGTTCCACCTGGAACTCTACGTCATTTGAATCGTCATCATATTCCTTTTTTATTGCCTGCTCCGTTTCTAAATTCACAATAGGTTCACTCAAATCATTCTCCATTTCTGGCAGAATACACGTCGGCTCCGTTCCTGTTTCCTGTTTAAAGTCTACAATTACTTGTGGGGCACTAGTATTCTTTACTCTTAATAATGTTGCTGCTTCAACATCAGATATTGTATCACCATGTGTTGTATATGCTGTATCAAATTCTGGTCCAAACAATGAATCAAAGAAACGATGTACAGAAGTAAGTAATGTCGCATCGGGTATTTGCCAGATAAATCGGTCAAGAAAATCAAGCCTTCCATCCAAATACTTTTTTGTTTTTATATTCTGCCGGACCTGTTCCTCTGTCACTCTGCCAATTCTGATCATGTTCTTTAATTTTATATAGGTATATTTCATAACAAGCCACTTTTTCCGACAATAAGGTGCTGAAAAGAAAAGGTAAATTAAGGTAGGTTAATTTAAACGCTTGTTCCCCAAAAAAACCATAGGTACTTCTACACAAATAATTTAAGTGCATTAATAAGCTTTAAAAAAATTGCGTCGTGCTTATAGTTGACCGCATGTCAGTGATAACAACACCAACACATCTTATTCTATCGAAACTCCTTATGCTAGGCTTGAGATTTTAAATATAATGTTAAAGACTGGAGGTAATCTAGTCATTAAAAAAAAATAGGCACCTTTTTGAAGTTGGTTCAAATAAATAGAATTTTATGAATAGTAAAAATAAGATTTTCAAGAATGTAAAACCCTGTAGGCTGCAAAGAAAACTATTTAAATATGATCTTGACCGGTGTGAAATCAAGTCAAGTAAAAGAACTTGCGGTGTGGGGTTGTCATCATTGTCGCTAAAATATACTCGGATCTGACTGTACTACTCGATGAAAATAACTTTGCACCTGGCGCTATGACGTCATTCTGATGTTCGACTCTCGCTATCGGCACACGAGGCGACCGTGGGGCACCGCGCGGGAGGACGGGAGTGGGGTCGCATATTGCAAAGCGAGATGCACAGTTATTTGGAACATGTAGTAGGAATATGCACGACTGCACGATGGACGCATAATTTCAATTACATTAATTACTCGTCGTGGATTAGAATAATTGAATTAAAACTAGGCACAACATGCTATGCAGTTCTGTTTTTTATGGAAACTTGTCAAAGTGTAATTTGACAGCTCTGCCACCATTTGTAAATACGCAACGCAAATAATTTATGTATGTTCCCAAAATTTTAGCTATTAAAAAAGCAATCTGAGCAACCTTTCTGATGGTTCGATACGATTCGACTTATATCACACCTTTAAGCGATATTTATCAAGCGAAATTGGAACTATGTACACGATGTTCACGGACACAATGCGATGCAATTCGACCAATTTGCACTTGGCCCAGAAAATACTTGTACGACATCGCCTATCGTCGCAATTTAAATTGCATCATGCCATCAGGAAGGTCCCTTATACCACAAGGACCACAAAAGCCAGCAACAAATTATTAGATAATAAACGTGTTTTTTTTTACATACCTGGCATTTTTACTTTGCCCGATATCTCCTTCCAGAGTGGATTGTCGTTTGCGTAGTTATTGCCGAACGCGTTATTTTGTTCATAATGTTCAAGAACTTCGATGAATTCTTGGTCTCTTTTTAACCAAGACCAAGAAGGCGGCATATTTAGATGACGACTAAATAAATACGTGGTATGCTTATGACAACGTGCGGGGTACTGATGGCGCCGCGCGGGGAGGCCCGTTAGAGACCGCGCTCCCCGCTCCCCACTTAACCCCGATACGGGCGACGGCAGTACAGCGCGGACTCGCGGGGAAGGAAGCGCGCGAGTTCGTGATACCGCACTCACTGTGCGGTGTCGTTTATTTATTTACTATCATAAATCGAGAAGGTACATTATAAATCAGATTTTTAATGATTAAATTTTTCATAATTTACAACATTATGACATTCCATGCAAATGTCAATCAAATTAATACTAAAATTAATGTTTGTCACGAAGGGCCAGTTGTATAAAGATTTAACTTGTTTATTTTGCTATAAATTAAATTGAAATTATTATTGAATATAGCTACCGTTGTTATTATTTTTAAGGTCTTAAACCAAAATCGATACCAAAACAAAAAAAAACTCAACCTAAATAAGGCATGGCTGGGATAAATTCAGTCAGCCACTATGCAATACCAGTGAAAATCAAACCTGTGACTCGTAGCCTCTTAGCCATTGCGCCAATCATCCCGTCCACAAGATGTGCTGTTGTCGTCAACTGTACCTATATTTACAGACAAAATCCCAAATGCTACATACAAGTACACATACCTAGCTAAAGACAAAGAGTCTGGCTGAATATTATCTTTAAGTAATTTTTGTTTATTACGGGAAACGAACCCTCAGTAAGAACCATCAATGTCGCGGTAGAATCCGCTAGCTACGCCACCCAAGCCATCAAACTTTCATGTGTGTGTCTTTCCATGTCATAGGCGGAAAGCATAGTGTAGCTGATGGTCGCTAGCTAAACTGCCGATCGTGTGGTCCTGAGTTCGATCCTCTGGTTGGGCTTGACGTGTAAGGCGGGAAAAAAAAACAATGAGTTGAATTGAATGTGCAAAAATGTTCAATGATTAAATAATAATAACAGGCCGTGGTCTGAATTAGTGTACATACGGTTAATGGAATGGATCGGTGTTGTAGCGCTGAATGCAAGAGGTCGTGGTACAGCAGAGGACTGTAAACTGCCTTACTTTATATTGGTGTTAGTTTAACGAAACAGTAATTTTAGGTTCAGAAATGTACAAGCATGATGTGCTGATTGATAATAAATTTTCCACACCACTAATCTGGTACTTAGTATATACTAAAGTGACTCTATCCAATACAACAAGCATTACTGAAAGAACCCATCTCCTTCAACACCCACGCAAAGAATAGAAGGAGGCGTATTCTAAGGACCAACAGTGGGTTAAAAATAACTTTCATTTAAATGGGTGGTACGAATATTACCACTAATAACACTTGTGTTAACAGTGTAGGCAGCAGCAGAGGGTGTGTCGCGTGGGCCGCGTAGCGCTCGTAGCGCCTCGTAGGGCCGTGACGTCACCGTGACGAGCGCGCCTACGACCGCTACGAGACTGCGTAGGCATGCTACAGAAAGGCGATAACTATTCAATTTGACTTCCACAAGTTTCGTGTGTATTTTACCGCTTTTCCGTTCTTTCCACGATCAAATATTTCGTGTAAGGTTACACGTAAATACAACACTGGAAGTAAATTGCATCTCATTAAATTTGTATAAAGAAACACAGTTAAGCAGTCCATACGGAATGATTAAATATTTCTTAACTGAATATTCAATTAATTAGGGACACTCGTAATGCTTTACTCCATATAAATATCCAACGTTCCGGGCACCGAAATTGACAGACCCGATAATGCATAAATTGTTTATTTCTCGAAAGCGTTTTTATTTATGACCACAAAAAGCAATAAAGTAGTGAGCAAGTGCGCGCTTTATTAACCTCTGGCGTACGGCACGGCGCGCATTCCGGGCTCAAACCTGTCCCAACGGGTGAAATCAAACACTCGCGAGTTAAGGAGCCCCCGCGCTCCGTACATTGTCTCATATTCTATTAACATAACAACTCGGCCGTGTAATAGTTGTTTGTATCTCGGTAAAAATCGCGGTGGATGAAGCCGAGTGGGCGCGATCTATGTAAATGCCTACACGCTCGGTACGCTTTCCAGATGATATCAAAGATGACGCGGACGCAGAATTGACATTCATTGCTTTTACGATAAAGCGCTCAATGCAATCAAATAATTAACTAAACGACTGTTTTGTTGATTTTGTTATTTGACATTCAAATTGGATTCCTTCATTTGCATTTTGCCCTAGAATGATGGAGTGATTGGTTGACCTGACCCTACAAATATAAAAATAGTGATTCAAACATAAAATTCTATGAAAAAAAGAAGATTTAAAAGTTTATACTTAACTAAACAACGGATTTACATTGATTAGGAGTAGGTTGTTTTAGTCCAAAGATCTTGTTAGCCTGCTAATGAGCATAGACCATTGCCCAAGTTGGTTAAAACAATAACAAACACTCTATGAAAATGTATTCATCAAATATACGTCGAACAAAAGTGTCACATCTATAAGATTTGCCTCGGCTATGCGTTTCGATGTCAGTGACTAACGATTACAGTCTACTTTACAAACACGCTTCCACCGCAGACGATTATATATACCTACACATATACCTAAACAAACGTACGTGTGTGTACCTATGTGTGAAAGATACGCGGATTCACTCACCCGAGCTCCAATCATTTGTGTTATGTGCCACAATTAACTATTTATAACTTTTAAACCGATTTCTTGTTATTATCATTCCGATCTAACGTTTTTGGTTAATTTATCTACTAATGGTTTGAATTGAAAATCACCGAACTGATCTTTGGCCTCTAGAATATTTCGAATGAGTTTGTAGTGGTACCAAATTATTAACTTAACGGTTGTATTGCAAACATTAATGTACCTATTTGGAAGAAGACATCTTTCATATTAACAGATTGAACTGAATCCGCCTAACCAAATAAAATCATTCTACTTAAACTCGAACACAATCACATAATCCGCTCCCCAAAAACCTTTGATATTTGAATCATGTCAACAGAACAAGCAACGTAGAATCATGTTTTTTTATTTTCCAAGAATTCCCCTTAGAAAAGAGCATTAAGCGTGAAAAGATATAATAATATACGTTTTTGTGTCCTACATAAAGTGACTTTTATATTCTAAGTAATCGGAAAATAAACGATTTTGATACCAATTTCTTTTAATAATAGTGTATCAATCGCATTCGTAGTAACTGAAACTATTTCCTCGGCCACGCGTAGGTCGTTGACCTACACTACGGCATGGCGTATTTGCGTGGTACTCCTACTTAGACCATAAATCAATGTGAAAGTATTTTTATTTACCCCATGTGTAAAATCACGTGCTAATTGACATTCAAGAGGGGATTCATTAAGTTTTTGTTTACTCAGCAAAAGTTTATTCAACTTGTATTTTTTTAAGTTAAAGTTAAGATTATCCTTTTATTTCCTCTTGTTGGGGTCGACTGTTTAACCAGAGCCGTTTGACCTTCAGCAGTGTAGTTAACCTAAGATACTGTATGTAAGTCATCGTGATATATTAGCTGTTGTAACCTCTATTAAAGGGGCGGATATTAACAGGACGCTAGTCGGCAGCCGGTCATTATAATCTGTCGATCTACATCCTCTGAAGCTACCAACCTTTAAGCTACTGATAGACTAAATATGCATATGCCATCACAGTAATGAGGGATCAGAAAATGTCAGCAGCCAGTATCAGTTTATATTGCAATACGGTTTTTGTGGTTAAATGTCATAAAACCTTGAATGGTAATCTATAATGTACGATGGTATTCGTCCATTGACGTTCATATTATCCTCTATTAGATTATCTTCACGAATACTCGTCGGTCATTGTGTACAGATGCTATTAAACGTCAACTTAATCAACTGATTGATTAGAATGTAGGTAAATCGTATTTGAAATATTTGCAATATATTATCGGCGCTATTCATGTACAGTTTAAACTAAAGTAAATAGGTACACATAAAACATTTATAATTATGAACGGTGTGGCTCAAACACATTTCCCATAAAGAAGAGCTCGGAATCCAGTCTAACCAGGTGATAAGCAATAAGCACACTACAGTCAGTCATCCAAACAACGCATGATACGGATGACCTAACAATTTTTATTTATCATAACACCTGAGTTGTATTCAAGTGCTACGCTGAGCACACTTTGCGGTTAGCACAGTTCACCAAAACATGCTCAGTTATTTAGAATTGTGGCTCGTATACAACGAACTCCAAAACAAAATGTTAGCAAGGTTTTCATCACACTGGTATTGGCTATGCTAAAATATATCTCCTATGTGAAAATCGATACAGAACAATAATGTTGCATCAATGAATAATTTATCAATTATATACATTTACTAATATTCTGTATTATTTACATGCCTGAAACGGGTCCGATAAAACTAAAAACCCGTCTGCCTGAGAGATGACATCGTTAGCTTTCGTCACAGTTCGAATTTTGCTGGAAGTATTTCTTAATTGTTAGTTGCATTTGCTAATATTTTAATAATTTCACATTCCTAACCAGGCCGATTTAAAAAAACCTGTTTGCGTGTGTGTTTTTCGCTAGCGTTCGTCACAGGTAGGCCGCACGCCGATGCTGGCACTGATGAAACCAGCTTAGCGATTTAAGCAGCGATTAGTCAGCATTTAGCAAGTGCGATTGTGAAGCGACAAAACCATTTCCACTATTAGATTTATTACTAATAAAAAACTTAATGAGTGCGCTTCGACTGAAGTCTTTAGAATTAATACAGTAGGGGGCGGACCATACATAAAATTAACATAAAACATCTTAATACAAGTATATAAATTGTACGCGAATTAATTTATTAACAGCTTGTGTTTACCGCCCAGATGAGTTATGGTCTGTGCTAAGTACACTGAAATTTGGAACTAGTAATTTGCGTCGAAATATTTCATCGTATCATAATTGTGGCTCCAAATTATGAATACGGAGTATTGGTGCGTCCGGGACAGGTAAGTCGGAGAATCAAAGCGATGCCGATGTAACTGTGAAGCGTCTGCGTTTGTCGAGCTTGCCGTGTCAATAAACTTGATTCGAAAGTGGAAGACGTTCCGACTTACATAAGCAGGCAACAATGTGCCCGCGCCGAACGCTACGCATAGATTATAATGATTTGTCAACGCAGACAGGTGACGCCATAAGAGAAAAGTTCTATTATAAAAATATAAAAGCTTAATTGCTAAAAGTATCCACAGAATCTTCTGCGAGTGCTGTTAAAAAGATGTCTTAGATAATGTTAAAGATACTACATGGAAATATAGAAAGGACTAAACTTTAATATATCAGAAATTAGAATTACGGGTCTTAATTAGGTACATGCGAAACTGATCCTAGAAATTATATTAATGCATATTCATTTAAAAACAATTAAACACCGGATGAAGTACCGCATTACTAAAATCACTTGGTCGTCAACTTATCCAAACGGTGAAAACTATTATGCCTAAACTCATATCTGCGTCTGCGCAGTAATCTGTGGGAATTATACAGAATACGCGTCTCGACACGGCCATGGTTCTCGCGGCAGTCCAGTTATTTGCAAAACCGCTATTTATAGCAATCCCATAAGCTAGATATTAGACAAACTCGTACATCAATCTTATTTTAACATTATTCAAAAATAAACACGAGGAAAAACTCTTCAAAGATGTCAAGGAAATGAAGATAACCAAAATTTGTTTATAATCTAATCTACAACAATTTCAAAGTCGAATTAATTTTTGTACGTCACTGTACCTAGTCAAATGAAAACATTCTTATCAAGGCAATAAAATATATCGCTACAACTGATATAATTTTATGTATTCCTAATGAATGACGTATTTCGTAATGATAACGAACATTACATTATTCCATACTTGATTTCCTTTTAGTAAATTAGTACGTAGGTATATCTTTTAGCGCTAATTTAGTAAATCTGAGAGCAGTATCTACTATACAAGACCTCGTTCCTATTATGACGGCCCGACTGTTAGCAGTCCCTTCCATACAACCGGAAGTGCTATTGCCAATACAATTGACATGGTAACTAAACAGTCAGACACTTTAATAATAAAACATAACTTTCAAAGTTTTAACTTGATAAAAATTTGTTGATTCTAACTGACATAATTTAAGGCATCCTTTGTTTAATATTCAGAAGCTTAAAGTTTTTATGATGTGGAATCGTAAAATTCTTGCTTTGGTCGTACAACGCTGTATGTTTGTCCCTGTGATGTGCCGCTAAAATTCGGGGGCCGAAGCCTCCTTCCCATTCATGCAAACCGGTTGCTTAGCCAGTACCGGAACATATAGGTATACCATATACAAAACCCAGCTCTATTTAAATTTTCCAAGCATAAATTGCATTATGCCACATGTCACCAAGTTTGCCGGTGTCCGTAATGGAATCGAGGCCTAATAGCTACAACGACGGCGGCACCTTTCAAAGCCATGTGCAATATAAGTTGTTGTGCCCATACGTCACAATAGTTCATAAATAAAGACTTGCCGACAGAGTCGCAGGCATAAAGAGCTATTTCTTTCACTTTTGCTTGCTAAACAGTGACAGAAGCACATACGGGCTCATTTTTATTACCTAATACATACTTGTTAAGGTACTTACCAATTATAAAACTAAGCGTTTTTCAGACAATAAAAGTTTAAATATTTACATTAACATGGTGGCACAAAAGGATGTCCGAAATTAGCTTGTTAAAATTCATCTACCTAATTATATCCATTCTACAAGTGGTTCTTACAAAAACTTGTAAAACCTGGTTTTGTGGCGTAGGATTTCCCATAGTTTGAACGGTTTTGAACTTTGGCGTTATAAGACACATTTTTAGCAGGCAATTTGGTGACAACCATTACACACTCCAACACAAAGCGAGTTGGAAGTGTGTAATGGAATCAAACCCTAATCAGAATGTTCTTACTTCTTACTCTGTTTGAGAAGAGGCCTTTACCAAGAGCGATGATTACAGGTTTGAACTATTTTATGTGAGATATTATACACGGTGTAGCCGTGTTATTACATTACTGTTTTAATACGACCCCATGAGTAAATTAGTAGCGGTTTTGTTAGACATAAAAACATTTTTATGAGACTCAAAATTACGAATCGTATCATCATAATTTTAAAGGCAACGTAAACTAAAAAAGATGGCCATTTACTATCACGTGACGTTTAATAAAAACATGTAAGTGATAGTAGGAACATTCGTTGCCAGTTAATAAATATTTAGTTGCGACAGAGCAATGCATTAAAGATTTAATCAGACACGGATGTGACGAAACATCTTAATTCACTACTGGAGGGTAAGTGAAAAAAAAAACTTTCATTTTTTTATTTCACCGTTAACAGTCTCACTGGGAACTCTATGCGATATACAATTTGCATAGATTGCGCATTGTTATGACTATTTAATACGTTTTGTAAACGACAAGCACGTTTATTAAAGTGATATCGTTCACTTTAATCTCACAATTGTAATAAAACAAAATAATGTGTGTACTTTCATTACACAATAAGAAAACAGACTGCACGAGTTAAACTCAAATAACCAGCGTGTATAAACACTAATGTTTGAATAAAATATTTAATTAGCTGACCATTTATTTTTAGTCCCACACTACATAGAAGAGAGCAATAAAAAGCCTTCATCGTTCGACGCGTACGGGTCAATAACTAGACAAAGGTTCGAGTAAGATTGTAGACGCTTCTCCGATCGACCTCAAATACTTTACGGTGAGTTTATTAATTAAGGCGGCCGACCTTGCAGGCCGCACATCCAAGGAGGTCGCTGGAGCGCAAGACAGAGACGCCGCTATGCGCCGCGACGCGTTCCTCCCGCTCCCGCGCCAAGCGACGCAACATCAAACCAACTGCCGAAGCGCGCCATTTCAATCGTCTGACGTATCCCTCATTGACCTTCCGTTATCTGCACTAGGATTGTCTTCGACTTATCAACCGCTTTTTCTCGTATTTTCAATTCCACTGAAACCTCACCTTTTCACATCAAATAACAACGTGTATACGGCATATAAGTATATAACTCATTGTAACGATTTCGATAATTACGGATAAATAAAAACTGAATTCAAACCGCGAATAAAAACCAATCAACGGCAAGCTTTAAAAGCCGCTCGGTCGCCAAGCAATTATGAATGCTAAGAGGCGAATCTACAGTAAGCCGGTATACATGACGTATAATACAAACACAAACACAGTCTCGCACCGAGTAGCCGAGAACAATCACAAGAGAGCGCGAGCCAGGAGATCACTCGAAACCGCACCTTAAGCTCATTGTCAAACCGATTACAATAAACAAACAGGACAGACGCGGTTGGAATCTTGTCAAACAGGCGAGTTCGAGCGTTGACTTATTGCCGGTAGGGCATTTCTGTGTCTGTTCCGCACGACAGAATTGAGACTCTATCACGATATGAATATGGTTGAAATTAATTTTGATTTTTATCATACAGGTAAAACACGGGCACGCTCGCTTACGGCCCACTCACACAGACGCAGCTCCACGCTGCCATAAATAAAAGATTCCTACAGAAACAATTGTTGCGTAGAGGTGATCCGAGGCCTCGGTGAATGTAGTCGACTAATCGCCTCGAGTCGATCGCGAAAGTAGGTGACCGCCCGTGATTGACGCTCTTGCGAAACCCCGTTCGATGACATTTAGTCTGAACGGACAATGCTCTAAAGCCTCGGTAATTATGATACGTAATTATTTGTGTAGCAGGTATATGGTGTGATGCAACTTTTTCATCAAGTGCAATCATCACGATTCTTTTAGGGACGTTCGTGAAGATATAATTTACTATCTGCCTATAAATAAACCATTTAACTCTTGAACAATTGGTAACATTGGCTCTTACCTGATTCACTACGCTTGTATTTAAGTTGGATCTAGCCATTACGCATTTAATCGTTAGATAGAGTATCTACAAAAAAACTATAAGTAGTAAATAGTTAAATGTATGCAATTAAAACAAATATTACATCAACATATTGCTTTATCGTTAATCCAGACTCCACCGAATCTCTGTTCTAAGATAACGCCGCTCTACTTAACCTCGCCACACAGAGACGCGTAAACGTGAAACAATACGGTACAGTAACACAACCTTATTCATGTACCTGTTAAATTAAAGGCAAGCTAAAATGTGCTCTACTCCGTGGAGACAGAGTCCAAAGGATGTTAGGTAAGTCAATCAAGGGAGGTGTATTTACGCTACGTGCACTCACACAGACGCGCAGGACATCTGCGTAGGTACGCGGCCGGGTGACGTTAATGTGTGGGAATGCCAGCGAAATTTATACACACTCTTCATCGCGCTCCATTGTAATTTACAGTTTTGTAGCGTTTTAAAAAGCAAACACTTCTGTATGAGATTATCATTAATTTATTTTATCTTTGGTAAATGTTACCGCCGCTTAAGATTAAGGAAGTGGTCTGGCATCTTGTCTGTAAACAATAGATTGTGATATCACAAAATTTTGGTCGGTCGGGCGTCTGAAGCACCTGTTTCCATTCGGAATAAATCAACGTGTTACCAACATGAAATAAAGTGACCAAAAAATCAAGGTTTCCGAAAAAAAACGAATCAGTCTGATTTTAATAACAATATTACATTTGAGTGAACGCCAAAATCGATGAAGTATTTAATGTATGTAAATATACACCTATACAGCAAGACACTATTGTGTTAAAACAAACAAACAAACATGAAAATTAACACGTGTAGCAACAGTAATCAGTAACCGCCAATCACCGTGCCGAAAAAATATTAGTATATCAAGATACCACACGCAGCCACTTTTTAAAATTAATTAATCTTTTAAATGGTGGTTGATAGAGTAAACCGTAAAACTAAGAAAGTATCGGGAGAAAACAGAGACTCGTTCATAAATTCATATCAAATTGAAAGTTTAAGCAAATGAACACGAGTCAGTTGGTGCTTGCTTTCTAGAGATTATAATGTACATAGCATTGGTAGAGCGCGATCATTCATTTGGTGGTGTATCTACACGCGTTGACCGACGCGCCGGCTATTTGTACTTAGTGGACCGAGCACGCCCACATACACAACAAGTTCCCGCCGTTGTCGGTTGCTTACCACTGGCTTTTGGATACGGCATTCGACATTAGCTGTAGAACTGAGAACTTCTTCAAGTTGAAAATTTTTGATTTCAGAGAAACATAACCTGATTACGGTTTTGGGACCACGTGAAACAGCATTTTTAAACCAGCTATTTTAATCTGTTCTAAAATAAGTAAACTAAATTGTTTTTATATTCGCTGCAGGAAAAAACTAAAAGGCAATCGGATCGCACTGAAATTAAATTATTTATTTAAGAATGTGCTTGGTAGATGCTGAAGCAGTTTCATATATCATTTTAATATTAATTAAAATTAAATTATGGAATGCCAAAAAGTGGGTGCTGTGTTTCTGAAGTTTCAGCAAACATCCATCTAATAAATATCTTAAGCAAGATTAAACAGTACTTTCTTTGCAGTTAAATATGACCTAAACAAGAATGCTGCAATAAAATAGAATTAAATAGAAAAGCCACTTGAAGACAGTTTATTTTAGTGTATTTGTTTATTATCTGAGTACCCAAATATTTTAGTAACTCTGTGGCATTTCACTTGATGCAACACCGAGCGGGATGTTAATAGTAACATCAAATGGACGCCATTTTTATTACAGAATACCAACACCCACATACCGAAGTCTGTGATATACTTGAATTAATTACTAATCATGTCCATAACACCCACGCTACCATTAAACTGTAAGTAGGTACAAGTCAGAGATAAATAGAAAACCGTGCATACAAAGTAAGAGTTCAGGCACTCGCCAGTTGTTATAAAAACAGTGCATTAACACTGGGATATCACAATTCTATAAAGACATTATGGCAGATAGCAAAACAATTAACAAAATAACAAGTTTCCAGACAAAACAGACACATTACGGGCATAATTGCTTAGTTATTATTGCTGACTCGGATCAATTTAAATGGTCGTGTACGAGAGGTCAGGGCTGCTTCAGAAGCTACACGAGATTTGCTACATGATCACATAAGTGTTTTAGAGGCGTCGGCGGGAAACGCCCTGCGATACAACGAATTAACTCGAGAAGTTGCCTGTAACGTAGTTATGTTTACAACTACCGAGGTTGTGCCCCAGGAGGCGGGTTTTGGGCTTGAACCCAAGAAACCTTAGTTAGAACAACGCATAAGAATACTTATGTGTTGTTCCAACTATAAATTTGTACAATTTAGAAATGTTATCAGGTTGTGTTAACACAGGTTTTCATTATGAATTTCGACAAAACAGGTTAAATAAGTAACAAGTGAAGCCAGCACAAATAAGGATAAAGCTTGCCAATTTGTTAGTCATCGTCAGAAAGTTATTCAGAAACTACCATTGAAACTACGAAAAATTATCTAAAGTATCAGAAATAACAAAAAGAAATGAACCAATACATCCATGACAGAACCTATACCTATGATTAATGTAAATACGATAAATAAGTTAATGTATGCTTTGTTACTTGTAATGGTAATAAAACAAAACAAATAAGTATTATAGCGTAACCATGACTTTGAATATTAACAGTTCCTGAACGTCATTATTTTACCTTACTACTCGTACGTGGATATTACGTACCGAACGAAAATATCTTATCTATACAGCACGCTTTCTATATTTTGTTTACTTAGAGATTATTTTCGTGCCGCATTTGTCATGTACTGCAATGCATCCTGCATCCACCGTTTCCCAACTCAGGTATGTGCTACCTACTCAAGTATAAATGCTTCTGAAATTTGTTCATTCGTCATTTCTTTCTATGACATGACCTGTCCTGTTTGTTTGTAGGAGGTAATTGATCCATTTTGGAAAATTCTTTGATCGATAAAAGACTACATTACATTATCTGGCTTTTTATAACGAAAATATGCACGGTCACTGCGGGACAGTTCAAAATTAGAACGGTATTTTTTCCAGGAAAATTTGTATTTGTGTTCTAAAAATTGAAAAAAATGACCATTTGTAAAGTCAAAGTAATATTCTTTATTTCAATTAGGCCACTAAGCGGACTTTTGAACTTCAAAAAATTAAATATACAAGTAATAATAATTGATTTTACCGTCTATTTGGAAAAGTAGCTTGTTATGGAGAATAACGGACAAGAAACTCCTCATATACTTAAAAAAAACACACATCACAATATTTAAATGCATAGTACATTAATTCATATACGTGAGGACGATGCATCCAGTATGTATAGTAGTGTCATTTGATAAATAGGAACATGGTTCACACATACTTACAAATATTGCAAATTATCTAATTAAACAACAACGGAACTGTGAGAGTCAAATTCTTAAAACAAAAAAAGCAATACAATAATAATCTATACTAATATTATAAAGAGGTAAAGTTTGTGACGTTGTAAGGGGTAATCTCTGGATCTACTGAACCGATTTTGAAAATTCTTTCACCAGTAGAAAGCAACATTATTCCTGAGTGTCATAGGCTATAATATTTTTATTTTTAAATTAGAGATCCTTATGAAAATTGCAATAAGGTAACCCAAGGTAGCAAAATATTGCCAGTAAAATACATTATTTGGTTGCGCTGAGAAAACTATTGATGATAGATAAAAATTATTTGGTAGGGTAGGCAGGGTAGGCCGGGTAGCCAGGGTTTGCAGGGTAGGCAGGGTAGCCAGGGTAGGAAGGGTAGCGAGGGTAGCCAGGGTAGTCAGATTAGGCAGGGTAGGCAGGCTAGGTAGATTGGTAGCCAGTTGACGGGAGCCAAGCCCCGAGGGTCAGCTAGTATGAATATATAAATTGACCGGTTTGATTTTTTCTACACTAAAGATTGGATATAGAGCAAGACCAGCATGTTTCTAAGGTAAGAAACCCACATTAAATTATTTAAAAAGAGCCTAATCATTTGGAGCCAACGGATTGTCACTTGTCGTATATAAATTGACCGGTTTGATTTTGTCTACACTAAAGAGTGGATAAAGAGCAAGACCAGCATGTTTCTAAGGTAAGAAACCCACATTAAATTATTTAAAAAGAGCCTAATCATTTGGAGCCAACGGATTGTCACTTGTCGTATATAAATTGACCGGTTTGATTTTGTCTACACTAAAGATTGGATAAAGAGCAAGACCAGCATGTTTCTAAGGTAAGAAACCCACATTAAATTATTTAAAAAGAACCTAATCATTTGGAGCCAACGGATTGTCACTTGTCAGTAGCTTTTCTATTAGCAAAAAAAGTTATCAAAACGTGACGAGACATCATGATAATGACAGTTTTCCCTTGATGGGCAGCATATATTTTATCACTTAGTACCTATTTTTGAACTAATATTTTGTAACGACAATAAGACACAGACTGCTTAAAAAAGCCTAACCAACCTTCATCATACCTAAGTGTAATTTAAAAGAGCTTCAAATGCTAGACTAAACAAAATGAGGATGTACGTTTAGTACATTTCCATTAATGAGGTGCCAATTGATACTAGCCGGTGACCTAACTAGTCATTTTGTCCTAGGTGCACAGTACTTAAGCAACATTGTAGTCAATTACGAGCTCTTACCGCAGTAAAATTGAGGGGTATCATGGAGACAATGCGCGGTAATGACATATTAGCGATAAACACGTCTATTGCTTTACAAGAATTGTTTTTAATATTTATAACCTACGAGGATTTGGAATTTTTCCACTTAATAACAAAGGTGAGGCACCCCTGGCTGTGGTTGTAGGAAAATTCCCTGCAATCGCTCATTACGTAGCGTTCTTTGGGAATCCTATGTATCTACGATTTAATATGACCTGATGAATAAAGATGATGACCTGTATGACCTTAAAATAGTTTTCTGGATATGAAATTATGTAGAAAGTATCTAAAACCTTGTTAAGAAAATAAGTACGCGTGTCTAAAAAAACTATAAGTAAGTCATAATTTAAGAATTTGAAGATTTAGTACCCATCGGTTTGCCCATGCATGATATAGCTTTTTATCATAATAATCGACATGTTACAATATTAATATACAATATTAATATTCACAATAAACCTGTTAAAAATACAAGCTTGACAACCCCGCATTTATAAAATAACTGAATCAACAAATTATGTCTTCATAGAACAGAATTTATGGCGTGTGTCCCCGATAGAATTTTGACGAAACGGTTGGTTTTTATTTACAAGTATCTTCGCGGAATACTTAGTTCCAAATTCGCTAACAAATAGGGGCTGACCGTCAAACAATTTGACATAAACGAGTAACAAAGCAAAATGAGAACACAAAAAATACTTGAAACCAGTCGTTATATAATAACGTGCCATGATTATGACATCAGGTTGGCAGGCACCTCTCAATACGTAGAGATCCGCTTAAAAATTAAACACAAATTGCCTTGAGCACACAAACTTCTAAATAAAGTTGTTACGCTCAATATGGTCAGAATGTGTGGATGTACTAAAAGTTGGGTCTGACGGCGTCAAACTGGTATGCAAATGTAGTTATTATTTATATATATTAGAATAATAATATGTCATATCGATGGAGCTGACAGTCGTGCAACTGACCAACGTAAATCATAATGTTTCCCACGATGTTGCTATAAAAGAAAACATTTGAATCGATTTAACTTTTGATGTTTTGGATGAACCTGAGGATATACCGACAATGCAATATTTAAAATAAAAATAATACTTTATTAGGAATGTAGGGATAAATCAATTTCTAGCAACTGTAGTTATGTATGTAAACAATATCTACCTACCAAATATTCCAAATTTTGGGCAAACTGTGAACATTCGAGAAGAACGGAGCAGAGGACTATTAGTAAAAGAAGCGTAATAGAGTGTCAATTCGTCACAAAAAGAAATGAAACCCGAAACTTTTACACCAATATTGAAGGCAGAAATATATAAAGACATAATATTATAAATTCACGTGTCTACCTGTGTAGCTCAAACTAAAGAGGCAGTCTCGAGGCCTTGCCGCTGCGCACGGGCAAGTGACATCATGCTCGCGACAGACGAGATCACAATCAAGACGATTTACATTATCGTTCTATTGATTTACAAGCACTATAATATACTCTTGTTACTATTCCAAAGTGCTAACAAATAATTGGTCGCACACGTCAATTCCTCAGATGGATTCAAATTGGAAACACTTGACTTTTGCTTCGTAAATCAATAGTGTTTATCGGATTACAATTATAATCAGTTTTGCGGTTATTTTTCCGTTACACGTGGAAATCGCGTCGAGAAAGAACACGCTGATTAGTTTGTATTGCATTTGCATACATGGCAATGGCATTAGGTACGTTTCTTGACAATAAACTTGAATGAAGGATCTTGAGATAAGGTCGTAAACACTTGGCAATTAGATTATTAATATCTCGATACAATATTTTATGGATGATACAACCCTACCAGAATGCCCAATGAATTATTCTATAAAATAGAATGTAATTGAAATCTGAAGAGGCTTATCACGCCTATAACGTGAAGATAATTTGAAAATGTAACATTGTGGCTATGAACTAATCCAGCAGACGTTTCACCGACCACAAGCATTGTGTTCAGCAAATTGCAAAACAAATGGCGTAATAGTCA
This sequence comes from Orthosia cruda, assembly GCA_964057195.1. Taxonomy (NCBI): domain Eukaryota; kingdom Metazoa; phylum Arthropoda; class Insecta; order Lepidoptera; family Noctuidae; genus Orthosia; species Orthosia cruda. Next base: position 16,575,544 of record OZ059830.1, read on the forward strand.
GTAACAGTTGTATTGAAACATACGACTAAGTAGGTACTTGTGTATAATATTTGATATTTTTATGTGGCCAGTCGTACATGTATGAATACTAATTCGTCCTTTCTTGTAGGTAAATGACAAAGCCAAATTATAGAATGAAAAAATTCCATAAATTTCGCATAGAAATGAGACTTTTTGCCATCAAATGCCCGAACGTTTGTTAAAATGAATGTTATAATAATTTTGAATTGAATGTGTGATTTCGCGTAGACATCGTAAATTAAGTTGTGCGACGCGTCGTTTGACCTCTTTCTAGTCTGTGTTGCGATGAACCTTTATCATTGAAACTGAAACATTTGGACTGAAATCTTTATGAAAGTTGAAGTAGAGACCTCCATTTACGTTCGTTCATGCGATTAAGTTTTCGAAGGTTTCGAATATATCCACCAGGTATATTATCAAAATAATGTTGAAGGAGCATACTATGTGATAAATAGTGTAGGCCTAAGTATAAATAATCACTGCTTAAGGACACAGAGACGTATAAGAAATATTAAAAGAATAAGTTATCAAGCGATTCGCGACTTGTAACACGTTATCTACAAAATACCTCATTGCCCCATTTATCTACAATGTTGCTGACCCTAAAGCACGATGCGATCCTTCAGGGTCTACATTTAGTAACCAAGTATGACAATCACTTGAAAACCGCTCTGGTACGATTTATTGAAAATTTGATATTTATTTATACCTAAATTCAAACACCTACCAAGCAAAGGAACAATACAGGTTCAAAAAACTTCTAAAGCATAGGGCCTGGCGGGACGAACTTGACATACACAGACAGGACTGGCTGGCTACATTTGCCCAAATCCCGGGCGAAATGGATGGAAGCAAGGGAGGCATTTTTCCTGCAGTCGGACAGTTCAGGGCGAAAATAAAATAAATAATTAGGGCCTAGGCATTTCACCTGCTAAGGTTCTGTTAAGTCCCCTACACAATATCTCAAATTAGTTTATTGATGCTCCCAATTACAATAATTCAACTTACTCCTATTGATAAACATCACTGCCCTTTATGTTTGTATTTTATTATTCACCTTTCAAAACTATTACAAGCAAAATGTATAAATAACTTGGCATCTTGCACACTGAGTGACCGACAATGAGCGCATCAGAAATGGTTCGAGCACAACCGGTGGCGCAGGTTCTAGTCGGTCGCGTGCGACTCACCCTTTACACCTCAATACTGGACAATATATAAGTATACTTAGATTGCTATCTTAACAGTCATGTGCCGTTAATTGAACTAGAAGCACTACAACTGCTTAATGGCTAACTTGTATCTACTTCTCTATCTACCTTTCAAACCATAACCTTGACTACTTTGAAGGAAAGTCAGGGAAATATGTGCTGTTTTTGTCAGTGATTAAAATTTTATTTGCGGCGTAAATAAATATGTCCCATATCACAGGCCTATACACAGGCACATCATTTCTATTTTGCGTGATCACTTCAGAAATGATGATATCCGCAGGAAAACCAAAGTTACCGACATAGCCCGAAGAATTACCAAACTTAAGTGGCAGTGGGCAGGGCACATTGCTCGCAGAACGGATGGCCGATGGGGCCGAAAAGTTCTGGAATGGCGACCGCAAACCGGAAGACGATACGTTGGAAGGCCTCCCACTAGGTGGACCGATGACCTGGATAAGGTTGCGGGAAGGCGCTGGATGCGAGACGCACGGGATCGGTCAATGTGACGACGCCTGGGGGAGGCCTATGTCCAGCAGTGGACGTCTTTCGGCTGAAATGATGATGATATCACAGGCCTACATAAACGGTAAATCGCACGGAGTTTAATTTAAAGCATTGGTGTAAGTATCATAAATCATTGAATTTATAATGTTCAGAAATTCAATAAAGCGAAGATATCTCGTTAAATGTAAAATGCATCGTCACAATTACATCGGAAGAAGAACAATGATGATACAACAGTAGGTAATTAGGTTAATATAGTAGTTGATTATCAACAACAATTAATTTATACAATAAATATTTCCAGTAGAACAGTGGACAGTGTGGGACTGTGGACATTGGTGGCATGACCTCGCGAATCGTCTGCTTATGCTTAATCGGGTCGAGCGTTCAATGTCACCTGCGTCACTGCTTATGCAAGGCAAGAGAAGTCGCGAGACGGCTTTGATTTGCCAATTACTAGTAATAATATCGTATTGTCCGAACAATGAGTTCTTGAAGATGGGAGGAGCTCTCCAGGATCCAGAAAAAGGTGGCAAAATGACTTGGACCCGTAATTTGAGGGCTGGCATGAGACTGGCGCGGGAAGAGTGTAGCTAGTAATAGTAGTAAGGACTTGGGAAAGGTCGCTGCCCAGCAGTGGGACAAGAAAGGATAAATAAAAATTGCCTAACTGGTAGATATGGTAGGTCCGATCGGGAATTTATCAAACATCAATTTATATTATATTCTGATTCCGAGTACTCAGAATACCAAAAACCAGACTACCCAGTCTATAATCACCAATCCTATTGGTAAATGTGGTGATTATGAGGTAAGTTCGGGGATCCATAACATTGCTGTAGTCGTCAACAGGATCAGTGTCATTGAACGTGATAAGAAAATTAATAGCAGTCACGCGACATCATATTCGATAAGAATAATTATTTAAACACTAGCTGCCAGCGGCATCTCCCGCGTGAATATCGAAAGTTGTTCCATGCGAACCGTTCATTTTGCCGGGATACAAACCCTAGCCTATGTGCTATTCCAGACTATAATCAATCTCTCTGCCAAATTTCATCCAGATCAGTTCAGCCAAACTCCAAACTTTTACCGGTGAGTCAGTCAGTCGTTTTATTTTTAGACTAGTATTTGTTTTACGACCATAATGGCAAGGAATGTTGTTATACCAATATTTGTCTTAAACTTAAAGGTTACTGATAGTATCCGATATCTAAATTATTAGTAGATATTTAAACAAATGTATCGCCGAACGATCTTGGATAGCTTACTAGACTTACGAAAAACGTCAAAGATGTAATCATTTCCAGTATTGATGCATTAAAATAAAACGGGCTTAGATTGATCGCGTACTTCGATCTAGTTTCGAACTGTTTCTAAAATCGCTTCAGCTTATTACTAGCGCCACAGGAAGGCGGCAATGCGATTACAAGGTACTGCCTCAAAGAGGACAAAGATCGCTTCCTACGATACAATCTGTTTATAGTAAATAGTCACTTAGGCTGATAACAATACCGATGCCTCGCCGATAGCACACAACCTTGACTTTAAACATCCATGATTTCGTAGTTTTGACGTAAATTGCAGTTTTTATACATTCTTAGACACGTTCAAGAAATTGTTCGGAAAATCTGAGAATCGAACATTGTCTCCAATTTAATATACGCTTTAGTGAATGGTTCAACAATAAATTAATGGTTAATAACCCCACTAAAATAAATAGGTAAGTTAGTACCTACCTGACTAGGCGGTGTTTCTAACTTTGCGTTCATACTGCGTAATTTTATTAAGTTGTTAAACATTACTAATGAGTAGAAATAATTTCGTAGCCACTTAATTGTTGTGCCCGAATTCCATAAAACTCGTCTGTTAAAAAATGTGCTAATTAGCCATACTTCATTTGTTGGCCTTATCACACATCTTTGTTGAGCTAAAAGTTACTTAAATACTGTCCAGGGTCTTTCATATACAACCTTGGACATATTTTTGAACAATACATGCAACGTGGGTGAACTGGAAATGTTACAGAGCGAAAATGCCCAAATTAGGACAAAATGAAAAGTTTTGTAGGTAGGTAATGAAATAAAATCAAACGGCGCCTAAAGGCGGAATAGATAAATCAATATCTAGCATATTGTGTTTAAAATATATATTGATGTATTTCTGGTCTTTCCAAAATAAATCAATCGTTTAAAAAATCAAGCAGCCTGTCAAACTAAGTGTGAGAAATCGACCAGAATTTTCCATCAGATTCTTGTATTTAAGTAGAATCAATTTATCCGTAAACAGCCTTGTAAAATTAGTCATAATACATAAAAGTATTTACTTGCAACCGATTTGTACCGTAGAATATTTACCAACCGACATACTCGTATCAAGCCAACGGGGCTAATGTTGACGCCACTCGGGGACTAGAATGTAAACATACCGCGGATTGGGCGCATATTGCACAAAATTTGTCTCTAAATTGAGCCGGCATACCGTGCATCGTAATAAATCAACGCTTCTAGCCTGTATTGAGGACAAGTCCGACCTAAGAAAGGTAAATGCCTCAATGCTAGTAGTTGTAAGGAGAACGCGGGCCGCGGAGGCGAGAGGTCGCCCGTTCTAACACGGCGGCCCCCAAACAAACGCGCACTTATTTGCCAATACGCGTCCATCTCAATACTGTGTCTCTGTATCCACTCGATGAATTAACGTAATGCATTATAGTAATGTGTTGCAACACACCTAAACTGATTTGTTGAAATATTTCACTGTTGGACCTTTATTACCAGCCACATTTAAGGTTAACTGCCGAAATGCTTTGGACAAAACTGCATTACGTCATTATCGCTAGAATTTACGATAGCGCACAAAATATATGCCCAGCTACTTTGGTTAAGTGAATACTAGATCTGGATGCAAGTTAGTTTGTAGATAACTAGTTTGAATGTTAGGTATGTAGAATTTTTGTTTAGTAATGAAACAAATCTACTTTTCATGGAAGTGGGGTTGTCCTCGAAAGCGCACGTGACCGCGTGGACAATTATAACAATAACGCCCAGCAGAGCACATGCGCAAACTAACATGTGCATCTTCCTACTCAATACTAATTCAATCTGTTGACACGAGTCTTCAATACATTCACACCTGAATATTGCCAATACTTTTGATGTATGACAACAGTCGAATGGACTTCGGCATTAAGGTCAAGGTAGTTTTGGGCAGGCGAAGAAAATTAGATAACATACGTACCAACTTCCTTGATATGTAAGTAAGTACCTTACAGACTTTTAAAAGTAAACGCGACGTGAATAAACGACACGGCTCCCGTGCTAATCAGCACGGGAGCCGTGAAGTTTTTCTTAAAATAAAAATAATGTTGTTTACACACAAGTTGCGCGAGCCATTATCGGTTTTATCAAGAGGTTATTTGAATATCTATTTGCATTCGCATTACGTATTATAAAATATTCGCCTGAAAGTAGTCGACTAACCCATATTAAAATGAATCGTTTAGTGCTTAGTTCTACTATCGTAATTTCAAAGGGAAATTAATAACGGGTGGTGCTCATGTGTGGCCGGCCGGGCCGTGTTGCACCGGGCTGAGGCAACACGACAACTGACATATTGATTATGGAAAAAGAAGCAAAAACCGTTTCAAGGTCAGTTCTGTGCGTATAAAGTTACGATTGGCCAGGATTCAGGCTGACATGTCATTTTGTTCCACGCCACAATTATTGTGTAATATTCATAAATATTAATAGTATACCAACCGGAACAAGAACTACCTGATCGTATCAGGCGTGTCTCTGCGCGTAATTGCTGAAGTCACGGAAAAATATGTCACCCGGTACTCTAAGGCGATGAGGTAAACCTTTCAGTATTTATTTTGCTATTGTAATTGCAAAACCGAGTGTGTTTATCTAAGTTCAAGCTCGTAAAGGCTGTTATTTACGATTGTTAGGGAAATCTGATTGAGGGAAATCGATCGTATGTACTGCAGAAACATACAAAGGTATTACTTTCATCACAATTCACTGCCCTGAAATTCTTTCAGCCTTTTACAGTATCTTTATTTTGGGTCTGTTTTCCGTCCTTGGAAGGGTTCTTCTCGACCCCTACCCATCTGAAACTTAAAAACATTGTGAGCGATCTTTTTGTAATAAATAGGAACAGTAAGTACCTACCTTCAGTGATATTGTCTCTTTAATGTTCTTATTAACGATAAAAATTAAGTCTGAACCATATCCACGCAGAGCAGGCATGGGGAAACCTGAGCTGTCTCTGTACAAATCTGCTGTCCCTTGCATATTACACCTTTCATTTGTTGGTACCTACACCATGATAAGAATACTGTGCACACAATAACCTGATTCAACATTTCGTCACACTTGTTTTTAATAGTTTTCACGCACGTTTGACCCTTAAATAGGCGTATGCAATTGCTATATTTGTTTTGACCCTCGAAATTTTTGCTACCGGTCTTTAAAAGACCCTGAATCCCTGCTTAGCCTCGCACGATGTACAACCGGTAGCTACGCACTACGATGCGTCGCGCGCGCCGCCTATATGGCAAGGTCGGCGGGTGCGCCTGCGCCGTCGCACGCGACATCCGCGCAATCACTTTCACTGAGCGTCTTACCAAATGCACCGAGAGTTATGTAGACTAGAAATGTCGAGGCGCGAGCAGCGTTCTTCAGTTGATAACTAGCAGTTGCTTTCAGGCTTTGCTCTGGTTTGTAAATAACTGCACCAGATACGCTGATTATAAGCTACAATGGCCATATAAAAGCTGTACGCTAATCCTCATTAATTACATAGGTTATTTCGTGATCTCAGGTCTCTCGAAACCAAGACTAAAGCCTGCGACAAAACACAGAAGCCAGAACGAAAGGGTTTGAATACTGTCCGATGGCTAACTGCTTGTTTTGAATGCCACATCTAGTACAAGATAACTCGGCAATAGTACCGCGCATTTGGCTTCCTGTTCGACTCGCGCTAAATTCGTTTCAGTGCGAACCGTGCTTTCGTAACTTGACTAAGCTCACGTAACCACTGTTACAAAGCACAAACAAGACATTCATATGTGAGTATTGTGACGACTAGATAGAATTTAATTTACGCAATGAGATTATTTAACGTACTATCAAATTAATCTGCGATAAGTAAGACCTGGGTTGAATTTTTCCTTTTCTATGCTTCAGAGTGAGCAAACTGAACTGTTGACATGTGGCTTTCAGAAGCCCAAAAGTCTGAAAACAGGTCTAACCGGTTAGCATCTGTGTCCTCCTTTAGTAAATCGGGTTGAAGAGGTCACATGGCCACCAAACCGTGAACAATCCTGATTTTCAGCTGCGTCTGGTCAGACTGGATATAGTCGTAACAAAAGACGAAAAAAAGCAAGCCTAGTGATAAATTACATTGTTTGTCTTGTGAATTATATTAGAAACCTATCAAAAGATAGGTTCAGGAAAGAAAAAAAGACATAATTAATGATTTATTTAGTCTAAAAAACACTCGTACCTACCTTACATATAATTAAGTTGTAATAAGCGGGTCCTATTTATTATTAGATATGATTAACAAGTGATCAGATGAAACCTTCTTCAGGTATCAATAGTTCCTATTGTTAAGCTTAAATGAATAGGCTGATAATTGTATAGGAGTTGCATTAATTAATTCAGTTACGATTAATTTGCTGCTATGCATGTGGAGGGATTGTTACGTTAATATTGATGGTTTAATCAGTTTAAGTAAGGTGTAACTGAGGTCCTGCGTTTGATTCTTGGGTCGCGAAAAGTGGAAGTTGACGATACGGTTGGCGTAGTTGTCGAGATTCCCGCACGGAACAAATATTTTTTACGGACTACAGATAGTTGTTACGGATCTGGGTGTATTGTTTATGTGAGTTGAAATGTTTGTCATCCACGATACAGGAAGTTTTTTTTATGAGAATATTTAATGACTAGTACAGATAATAGTGAGTAAGTGAGAAGTAACTCCAGGATAGACGGTGGCATAGTGATCACGTGCTGCCGTGCACAGCGATGCTCAGGGGAGGCGCTTTTTCATTATCCCCGGGGATGTGCCCCAAAAGGCGTTGCACAGAGAGGGCTCCGGGGTGGTCTTTTGAGAGGTCACAGAGCCCCTTCTACATGCTGATGGTGATCACCGGCGTGGTTTTACATAATGGATTTCTTAGTAGATCTCATCTTTCCCGGAGTCTGCTTTTGTACCCGGTTGATGGTAATCGGCTCGCCCGCTATTACACAGGACTTAAACATATAACTAACGAAATTTAGGTGTTCTAAAAGGTCCACCTCTACCTAACCCTTTGGGGTGTACAGGCGTGATGTTATGTTAGTAAAGGGTTAGTCGAAGATGTGCTTTGCCCAAGGCTGAGTTAACGAAGACTAGCAAAAAGGTGTTGATAGGTTGCACCTAAAATCATAATTCAACTTTTTAAGTGGGTAGTGCAAAATATTTGTTTATTTACTTCATCATCATTTTAGCCGAAAGACGTCCACTGCTAGGCATACGCCTCCCCCAAGAGTCACCACACTGATCGGTCTTGTGCGCTTCACATCCATCGGATTCCGCGGTCTTTATTTACTTAATTCGAAGAAATATCTGATGTATTACAACTTGTTAAAGCTAAAAACACGATTCTTCTCGCTTTTTATCAGCGTTTTGCATATTCTGACTTTTATAATGCATATTTTAATATTAAATAGCGCATTTAGATACTTGTTTTGGCATTTTTATAGCAAATGATTAATAAGCTGACGTTTCGTTTTCACACGTATCTATTTATGTGTATATTATAACGTAAACAAACACTTTGATCCGAATTAATGCAAACTACTTATGATAAATGCGACAGCAGTTGACATCAGATAAATGGATCGACTATTCAACTATAGGACTTTTTTACCATGCAGATGTATTCTTGCTCTAATTTTATTAGGTACGTAAGTAGGTCGCCTCGATAACTAAAAGGCCGAAACCTCGCCTGCATCAAAAGTAGGCGGAACTCCGGGGTTGCGGGTGGTCAGATTCGGGACTCTGTCCACCCAACATTTGCCTCCAGGAAAGACTGTGGCCATAGTGATCACGTGCTGCCGTGCACAGCGAGGCTCAGTGGTGGCGCTTCTTCATTCTCCCCAGGGATGTGCCCTGACTGGCGTTGCACAGAGAGGGCTCCGGGGTAGTCTTTTGAGAGGTCACGGGGCTACGTGCTGGTGGTGATCACCGGGGTAGTTTTAGTGAGGTAAGAACCCCATACTCCCCATCTTTTCCTCAAAGTCCAGGCGTCTTTTGAAGGTTTACCAAGAAAAAAAAAGGTACAGTAAGTAGGTAGTCATTAACCTACTCAATGCATTCCAATAAATATAATAAGCCCTACATAAACAGTGTAATTAAAATTCATGTTCGTTAATTCAATGAACTCTTGATTGACCTCTCTTTGTCACCAGTAGCGGATATGGCGCCGGCCCGTCGAATGATATAATTTCTAAGGCGGTGAAAACAAATGCATCAGGAATTGTAATAGCTTTGCTATTAGGTATCAACATAGAAGCCTTTTCCTTTTTTAGCCGACTGCCGAAGGAAGGTAATATGTTTATCAGTCTATGTAGTATGTATGTTTGGTCCTAAGTATATGGCGTTCTAGATACCAAGCGTGTTGGCCGATTTTGATGATTCTGATTGTTACGTTACTATATATTTTGATGATTACGTCAATCGATTCGTCTTAACCTTGCGAGTGTCACTGGCTACATTAAAATTGGAAAATAGAAAAATGGCGGCTTTTGCCCGCTATTATGGGCGCCAAACTTTTTTTACCTTCCAATCCCATCGTGTATCACAATAAAGGGTTTTAAGAATTGATTTCAAAAATATATAACATTTATATGTTTAAATGTAGTACCCAAACCAAAAAAAATGTTAACTAAAAAGTTTTAAATAAATAAAGTTTATTTAAAAAATCTAAAAACCCGACTGCTTAAGGTGATATATACGCCCCAATGTAACGCAGTACTGGCCGTGCGCCCGCTCGGTGCCAAAATATCAAAATTGAACCTCCTTTTGAACAGTTTTGTTTGCAAAATATTATTTGATTTACATTTGCTATGTTAGATATGAAGTAATTCCAGCCATCAATTTTTCTGTATAAAAATATTTTTAAACATCTAAGTCGTTTTGGAAGAGTTTCCAAAAGTTGCGAAAAAATATCGTGTTGTTAATAATTTTTTTAAAGCAAAACTATTAGTTACACGAAAAAACCTTGTGTTCAAAATTATGTACATGAATCAATAATAAATATATATTTTATGCGTAAAGCGGAAGCGAACTAAAAAGACATAAACGATAAGAAAATCATGTTGTGCAGTCGGAGAATACATCTGGTTTTGGTCAACTAGCTCGCGAATATGTATCCTCCGACTGCACAGCATAATTTTCTACTTGTTTACTTATTTTTAGTTCGCTTCTTATGCAGTCGGGTTTTTTTATTTTGTATTTTTAATTTTTTAATGCTGCTATTACTAAGGAAAATCAAATACATGCATACATAAACACACGTCTTTTTCCCATGGCAGAAACTACAGAAAGCCACCTAGATGGACCACCTAGAAGATTCATACATACTTCTTTTGCTGCATTTATGCATGGAATAACTAGGTAAGCTAGGAAAAGACCCGGGAGTGTGGGATTTTTACCTCACTAAAACCACCCCGGAACCCCCTCTTTGTGCAACGCGTGTTAGGGCACATCCCTGGCGGAGATTAATAATGCACCTCCCCTGAGCCTCACTGTGCACGGCACGTGGTCACTGTGCCACCATCTTCCCTGGAGTCACTTGGTGAGCGTACAGAGTCCCCAATCTGACCGACACCGGAATCCCGCCTGCTCCAAAGGCAGGATTTTAGCGTTTTAGGCATCGAGGCGGTTGCCTCAACGACGCCTTCATCTCGGAATGGGATCGGCCCTCTCACTATCCAGGTTGCATAGGTGTGCCAGCACCCTAATAGCGTACCTGTTTTAATAGCACGAAACACACTTCTTCCCTTTTATTTTGGTTTTTCAACTATATTCATTGCGTTTTTTACACTGCCGTTTTTGAACATATGAAGCAATGAATGCAGGGAAACAATCCGTACCCTACTCGTTGAACTTATACGATTAGGGTGCAGGTATAATCAGAAGTGGGTACTTAGCATCCACTTTCAATCCATAGCTTCATTACATTTTACTGTGCTAATATGATCAAAAAGGTGTCTTATGTCCCAATATAAGGCAGTAGGCACCTTTTTAACCAGCATAGTACGCAGTTAGTTATGCCCACCTAACTTTATGCCATTTTTCCTTTCTTTCTTATTTTTATGCATGTTCACTAAAAAGAATGGAAAATAGGATATCCCGTAACCTATTTAGCAACCTATACGTTTAGTAATAGGATGCAACGAGTTCAATCGAGGTGACATCTGTAGGAAGCAGGATATTGTGTGCTTCTCCACTATACCTACTCCAAGGCTTGATTTTGTTAAAGTAATGTAAGTACCTAAGCTAATACTTATCAATTTCTTCAACTCAATACTGTTGTATTTTACTGTAGCGACACGTGCCTCGTAATATCGACAAATGGTTATTTAAATTACTGTATTACAAATCCTTTCATGTTTTAAAATCCTATTTCTTTTATGTTTTTAGTTGCTGTTTAGCCTTATCAAACGACTGACTGACTGGTAATATACGAAATACTTTTGTTTTAATAAGCTGAAGATTCGAAGCGTTTTAAGAATAATAGTAGGTAGATTATTGCATCGAGCACAAAGTAATTTATTATTGCACCGAGTGCCTGATTTAGAGCCCGAGCGTTAGCGAGGGCTCTAATCTAACAGGCACGAGGGCAATATAAATTACTTAAGGCGAGGTGCAGAATCTGCTTTTCTTTCAACTATTACCTATAGGAATAGTAGATAAAAGAAACTCATATCAAACAGTTAAAATAGAAGTTTAATTATTGAAATTAAAAGATTTTCTATAACACTGTCGGCTTCATTTAGAATGTTTTCCGGAGTTAATGTGTCGCTAGATGATTCCATTTTAATTCGAAGCCGAAGCACTCAAAATCAGATAGTATCACACTTTATCGTTTCCAAAAATATTGTCAAGCAAAATTAACAAAGTTCCCGCCAAATCACTTTTTTAAATTTCTTTCATTTTTAAATCAGAGTTAGCAGCAATATTTTTTTAAATTTGGAACAAGTAGGATAGAAACGAATAATACGTACGTAAAAAAAAAGTATTGATATCAGCTGGCTGAATAGAGCTAATCCATTGAGATTGGCACCTTTTGGTGCGATTAAAAAATAAACTGTGCAATAATGAAATTTCATACATTTTTATTGCTCTAGAGTATTAAAGACTCGCTTTGTACTGAGTTTTTAGTGTGAATGTGATGAAATTAAAGCATAGTTGGAAGAAAAATATTTTAGATAATATTGGATAAGTACCTCGTTCTGATGTAGGAACAAGGTCCTAATTGCGTCAGACATTTTTTTTTAATAACCTATAGGCTCGCGTTTGACCACTATCTCGCCTGATGTTAAGCGATGACGTGGTCTACGGTGAAGTACGCTTGCCTAGGAGAAACCTATTCGTTCTTCTATATCAAACGGCGCACGGTTGGCGCAGTGGTTGAGTGAATGACTGCTGCGCTGCGTCTCGCGGGTTCGATTTCCGCACGGAACAAATATTTGTATAACCTATTGATAGTTGTTCCGGCTCTGGGTGTTGAGTGTGTGAGTTTATATGTTTGTAAACGCACCCACGATACAGGAAGAAATTCCTAGTGTATAATGATGTTTTTTTTTTTTTTAAACATTGCCCCTGTTTAAAAAAAAAAAAAACATCATTATTTCAGGCCGGCCACGTCGATGAAAACTTAAATAACTTTATTTATAAATTAAACAAAAATAAGTCATACAACAGCATATTATAGGTACTAGAAGCTGGAAGGTAGGTACCTAATATTATTGCGCTAGCGCACATGAACAACAGACGTTGAAAAATAAGCCAATTGGCGTGCACATAAAATTAACTGATAACACACATTAACCCACTGCGTATACCTACTTTTAAACACTTTATACCTGTTTTGGCGTAGGTAATCCTAAGTATACAGATGATTGTTGACCTGCCTAACACATACATAGGTGATTTTGTATTGATTTAAAATCCTCATTATTACTTATCTACCAAACAACTAACCGTTACCCTGTCCATTCCTTTCAGTCTAGTCAACAAAACATGGAATGTGCCTGCGTTTGGCAAGTATTACTTTTATGTTTTCGTCAAATCGTGCTTTGTTTTAGCCACATCATTATTTTAAGTAGTTTATTTTATCTTACTGTATTTATTTTATATTTTTGTATCTATTTTCACACACACAACAGATTTGGTTTGCGTACGTCACGTCCTATGCGACTACTAAAAATCAGCGCCGTGCTGTGGGTCCCCCATGGCACAGCATTATGCTGAGTGGAAGCTTTTTCGCTACAACTACGACATGCATCAAAACTTGTTTTTTCTAACATAATAGGGTATATAAAGATTAAGAAAATCTTTAAATGTTTTTATGTCATTTTGTGGCAAGTAAATACTTTTTCTTTCCTCAAAATAGCTATCATTAAAGGTTGCCAAATTCTGGATTAACAATATGTAACTGGATATGAACTTCAACCACTTCTGCCAGGTTGATACAAGTGTAAGAGCAAAAGTCTGGTATTACCTACCGAGATCTTTACAGAGGTTACGGCCATGGGTTTTCCTGGTTTAAATATTCCCAGTTAAACCCGTCACGATACCCAATAAATAGCATCGGATGCTTGTTATCGCCGACGTGCTAAGTAGTCACTGACCGGGAACAATAATACATATTTGGTATTTCCGTTTATTATTTATTTTAGCTGCTTTATCTGTCTCTCTGGACAATCCAGATGGAGTCAAGCGCATAGGGTTATGAATGTTATGATTATTGTTTTAAATTAGTTTATGGGAACTTGGGAAAGTAATTGCTTCGAATATGAAACTTTTCGGAGAATTTGAAACTTTTGATGCCAGCTCATTCCACTAAGTTTTACGACAAATCGTTTACAGTCCAGGCTGTGCGATTGTGGAATGAGTTGCCGTTGTCAGTTAGACAAGCCCAGTCACTGGTTTCTTTTAAAAACCTGGTTAAAAACCATTTCCTTTCTCTCTAACGCTTTTCTATTCTGATCGAATCTCTGTTATCATTATTTAATCCTTTTTCTTTTTATTTCTCTCTCTTTCTATAAATTTCATGTCATATTATGTATGTATGCTTATATATAGGTTTATGTATAGTATTTATTATAGTAATATAATCTTGTATATATTTATGTTTTTTATCTATTAGCAGTACACCGCAGACTATCCCCCTTTTTTATTTTAAGTTTTTTTTTCAGTCCATCCAAAGGTTGTCTGGTAGATATCGCTGTCAGCGATAAGACCGCCTTTGTACCCGTTTTTATATGTTTTTCTTGTAATTGTTTGTAATTTTATGGTGTACAATAAAGTATATTCTATTCTATTCTATGCTCTTAAAGCCAAACTGTGTAAAGGGCTACAAGAGAGTAATTTATCAGTATTACATTTGGGTAGGTAAACGAACGACTACAAATAATACTTTGGGTGATTACTGATAAAATAATCGAAAACTGCCTTCGTTGGGGGCACATCAAGGAACTTTGTAAGGGCCATGTGGTACAAATTGCTTCCGGAACAAAAAGAGGTAGAGGCCGCCCGTCATTCCGGGTCCAATGTAGACTGAGACCTCAAGTAAGCCCAATTGCCCGAAAAGACAACCCAAGACAGAACAAATTTGCGCAGAAAGTGAGAAGATCCTACCTCAAACAATGGGACCAGGGAATGAAGAAGAATGAGGAGGGATGATTCCTGATTAGATGAGCTCAACCAGAAGCTCTCTAATCGATTATTAGATGAAAGCGACATTTAATTCTAGTTCTAGCTCACTCTGGAAGAAGAAATGTAGGTACAAGAAAATAAACCAATAGGAACATTAAATTAACCGATAACACACTGACGATAATTTACTTATAAGCTGTGAACATACAACGGCTAATGACTCATCATTACCAGACTGTTTTGCAGTAAAGTTAATAAACTGTTAGTTTAACAATACAACTTTGGAATAAGATTAAACAAGTAATAGAGGACACGTGGCGGTCTCTCGGATCTCCTTCGGATGAATTTTGATCACAAAAGCATAAATTAAAATTCTGATTTAGTGTAGTACTAGCTGTTGCGATTTCGTCTGCACAGCATTAGTACTTCGAATAATCTTATTTTTATATCGCACCATAATATTGTAGTATTGTTCACCATACAAACTGCCACCCACCTATCCACCTTTTGATAATTTCCAGGCTAAAAACTATCCTATGTCCCAGGGTCTTAAACTATCTCCATAGCAAATTTCATCCAAATCGGTTTAGTGGTTTAGGCGTGAAAAGTGACAGACAGACAGAGTTACTTTCGCATTATAATATTAGTATGGATTCGTTGGTGCAGTAAATGAATAGCTAACATGTTGCAGGTGATTTGGCAAATATTTTACAGACAGCCGCCAGCCTGACACCAACTCCTTGGGAATGCTATTGCTGGTGGATTACCCGCCATCCAGTATCTGTCCGAACGATAACTATATGTCTCCTACCGCCGCCCTTAAGGTCTTTTACTATGCCTGACTGTCTCGCCACCGATGGTGGATTGCCATTGCGGCCGAGACAGATCCTGTACACTATGCAGGGAGCAACTGCAAGACTTGAGTGCCGAAACACTTAAGCCCCCATCTACCAGGTTTAGCCTACGAGCCGACGTGGTTATCGCGGTGTGGCCGCTGCGTGCAAGACAGCTACTTGGAGCCACTGCTGATAGTTTCTAGGCTGTCAACGATTATAACTACTTAGAGTTTCAGCCGCCTGTAAGGCTGACTGGCTGGAATTCGACGCTAGCACCCCACTGTAGTAAATGAATAAATGACTTATTTGGCTCTAGATATGAAAATAGTTGTAGCTGGCTAAATTCCTAACAACTGTATCTTTCAAGCGTCTCTTATGTTTTCCCTAAAGTGCAAGTAGTATAGTAGTATAGATAATGGTTTTTAATCGAAATTGAATTTCGTTTAAAAACCAAAGGGATTGAATGAAATTAAGTAAAATACCTTTTCTCAAACATGCATGGAAATATTGTCATTATTTTCGAAAACAGAACACGCAAAGTATCGAATTTACGGACAAAGAAAATCAAATCCATTGCAGGTGCGTTTTTTGAATTTGGAACATTACAACGCTCCAGCAATTTTGATCAAATCCATAGCAGGAGCGTTTTTTGAATTTGGAACATTACAACGCTGCAGCATTGTAACTTTTAATAAATTAAATGTGTAATATAAAAATTATGTTTTATTTCCCTGCATTCATTTGAGAAAAGCACTATATATATGCATCGGCGGAAATGGCAATAGCCTGTCTCGTATTAGTGAAGTCCTCGCCTACGGCTCGGCCTTCAATCTCATACTCGACCTGCAATTGCCTATTTCCCGGTCTTTACAATAATGTACTATTATAGTTATGTATTTACACATTTGAAGGCAATGCCCGCCTCCTGAAACAAACCAAAATCATGAATAATTTCTGTAGTTATTTACTTTGATAATGTTGCATGAAAAGTGCGGTAATTAATATAAATTTCCTGTAATTACGTAGAAAAAGAAGGAAAACCACATTGGTGAGTCTGAGAAACCAGTCGAAGTTTATGTGGAAATTCTGTGTTTACTTATTTAAGAGTAGATAGGAGATAACTCGTTTTTCTGGTTGCTCTAAATAAAGAAACTTTTATTACCAGTGAAACTAAAGAAAATACATGAATAAATCACATGTAGGTAAAGCAGCTTTTCGTCACATGTTCTTCGGGTATTGCAAAATATTTAGGTATTGTTTACTTGACAGTAGGTAGGTACAGAAATAACTAACCAATTCCTTAAATCATTACTCATAGTTACAAAACATTGTATTTTGTCTTTGTGATTTCGGGGTGACACATTTTTAAACATGATTGCTTACAATACGTGATTTGCCAATCCTCAAGTTAAAAACGGGCAGAATTTAAAACAATCTTACACACTACACACAATGTGGTTGTCAAAGCCCAGTTCAAAACCTCTAGCTTCCTACAACAGCTTTCTAAAACAGCTGTAGCAGCTTACAATACATTTAGCCTCTGTAAATACTGTCTACATTATGTACCTAAATTAGGATAAATTAATTTGTTTTGTTTATTGAACAATTCAGATAATAACTGGAAAAACTTACTGCTTTTTTCCAATACGTGCACATCTACGCAAAGCACGTACAAAAATCAATCACTTATCTAAAGTCGTAGATCTCCGCTGACAAAGTGACCACATAGGCCATGCATAATTAAATACGCAAATCAATAATACTAATTATGTGTTTGCTGTTGGTGTGTGCCACAAACAGTGCACAGTTGTGCTTTGATGTCCCCGCACCTTGAATATCGTGACTCACAATAACCACAATGTTTCCAAATAACAATATGACCTCACACGGGTACAACCGTTTTTGAGAATAAAGATAATAAGCAAACACCCAAAGGCCTTTGTTTTCTGGGTGTTCAAAGTCGGTTCTACCTGCTCTATTCATTCATGTTTTCATACTTTAACCTTTTTACTCGCACTTGCACATAATTATTATTATTAGTCCACGATTACATCCTTTCGACTTATTTCGAAGTAAATATTAAAATTTTGTCGACTTTACTGAGCATACTTATCTATTAATTTTTGTTATGACATCGGTAGGTAATTTAAAAAAAAAGAATTAGTTTTATACCCGTATCGATAACAAAACTATGTCTATACCTTCCGACACGTCTATTTAAAATTCTTAGGTGGCATCAATATTTTTTCTGGTCAAATCACTGGTCGACCCTTTTATTTTTTTTCGTTTCGATTTCAACATTTTTAATTTCAGTTATCTAGGTTAGATTGCTAAATATAGGTCGGACAAAATTTGTTTTCGGAGTTTATCGACACGAAAAGAAAGAGTAATCTATAGATTTTGTAGTGATGACAAATTGGTATTTGAGAAAATTATATCATATCTTTCAACGTAAATGAACGTAACACTCAAAATCTTAAGAGATACGATTGTGTTTTGATTTATAACGTAACGTGGATAACGCGTCGCTGTCAGATCGACGCGGGCGCATGATTTGGTTTTGTTTACACATACTTGACAATAACAATCGACGCGGGCGACGCTACACTCATACTGACATACACAACACACCGGCCAGTGTGACAAGGACGCCAATAGCCAATAGTGTGACGAACCAACACATACGTACTGCGGATATTTTCAAGGCACATAGTATTGACACAATGTGAACCTGACCTGATTAAGAACTAATTAAAAACATTAATACTTCAGTCATAATGGAAGAGGCTATGCGCGTGAAGATCAAATGAAAACCTGTATATCGGCTAAGGTCAACAGATATATTGAGTTGATGACAGTCGACTGTAGTGATATATAAGAGAGAAAGGTAGGTAAATAAACACTTATACACTATATAAAAATAAAGATGTAAGTATATACAAAACCGGAAAATAAATCAGATATTTTATGTCAGATAACGCCATAATATGAAGCTTTTCATGCATTCGGTATTAATTTATTTGTAGGTTAATATTTCATACGCAACAGCAACGTCGATGTAACAACCCCTTCCGTTGCAACGCTACCTAGAAAACCTCCCCGTAATCAAATTCAAACTACACTGATGGTATTTATTTACCTATTCGGTATAGAAAGGAACGGTAAAGTGAATATGTTTTCAGTACCTAATTACCTATCTGCCTACCTGTTACAATCTGGCAAAGAAGGCGACTTCTAAAACTAGGTATACGTTAAATAATAATTTAAAGAAGAAGCAAGCAGCAAATGATTTTCAAAATAAATGACGACTACAATAAAGGATTAAACCGCTCAGAAGCGTAGTTTGATTGTTATGTTATGAGATAAACTTCTTCAGTTTTTAGTAAAAACAACATTCCATGATGACTAATGTTTTTCAACTGCGATATGTATGTCTTTTCGGAATCATCATAAGCGCCTCCTTATGAATGATGGAAAACAGGGTAAACGGAATAGAAGAGCATAATTTCATAAAACTAGACTTAATTTCATCACAGACCACCACAAGTGTCTATTACTACGATTATTATGTTTCATAAACAGCTGCGTTGCTTTTGATAGAAACAACCCCGACAAACAACAAGGATACAACAGTTATGACGAATGACGTCATTCACGGTCCCCATTTTATTTTTACCAGAATTATTAATAACGCTATAACAAGCTCTACGCTCAGCCTAGTTATGTAAGGGCGGATAAATATAGGAGATTCAACGAACTTCACTAAAATGCACGTGACTTTTAGACTTTGTACCAGGTCCAAATGTTAATCGTTCTTTACTGTGACACTTTGGTCGCTTAAATACGATAATATAAACTGTTAGGTAAAGCAGTCAATTCAAAATGCGTGACTCCATTTTATTGGAATTGCCAGATTGGCGGAGATTTAGAGTTCAATTTACAATTCAGGCGAAGTTTTCTTTGTGGACGAATACAGAATTACAGACTTGAAATATTGTGTTGAGTATCGTATGAAAATTGCGTGATGCCGTCATAAATAAGATGTGATTGTAGAGCACTTTTCTTGTGAGTCAGTGTGATAGTAATGCACATAAACATCAAATTTTGCTAGTTACGCAATGTTAAGACTTTTGTGTTTTACGCAACGATACATCGTATTGTGAAAGATAAAAATATATCCTTGATATAATTACATATAAAGCTGGCATCGTGACTGTTCGTGACAAACGAGTGACTGGGTTGGTGATGACTCACTTTATTAATTTAAATATAACACATGAAAGTATGCATCTAACATGATGTGCGCTTAAAATTACTAGGTACCTACATTCAGCGACATTCAGTAAAAATTATCTACTCGTACCTAAAACGCGATAGAAGGAATGCGTCATCTTTTTAATTTTCGGTACCTTTTTCCTGTCCATATTGAAGGTTAGTAGAATTGTCAAACCCGAACTTCTAATAACCAAAAAAAAATCAGGACATGTAGGTAGGTATTGACTTTGAAACTATTTTACAAAGAAGATAAAACTCACAGGTATATAACTATGTGCCAAATGATAGGAATTTGAGAAAAAATATACAAATTTCCATACATACTTTTCCCCTTATTCAACCCAATTCTTCAGAGGTGAATTGGACTTGATGAACACCATTGATAACGTGGCCACCTACTGGGTCTATATCGTTGGGTAGAATCACCATCGACTCGAAACGAAGAAGAGGAAGTGTGAGTTTTCAAAACCCTTTCTTAGTGCTCACCTTTGTAACAAAAGAAAAATAATAATTTCATGATTATCTGACATGGCATAAAATTTGTATTGAGTAGAAGCCACAAAACGTCATCTAATTTCATAAATAAAAAAAAATAAGTCGTTTTAGAGACGAGTTAAGAGCAAAAGTTATATCAATAATACATCTAGTCCGTATTTACGGCAATGATCCTCGATGACGGAAGGCAAAAGCAAATAACATCGTTATCCGGGTACGTATTCATAACCATTGTGATCGCGTGTTTTGTTCAATGTCGCCGCTTTATAAGTGCCACAGATACTATTATCTTCTTTACGCTGTGGAAATTATGTTTGATTTGTTTATACATCATTTTATAGAAGGTAAATAGTATTTTTCCCTTGATATTTTTAAATTAAATTGTGTTGGCAAAAGAACTATTTTAGGAAAAACAAGATAAGAGCCGACAAAGAAGGCTAATGTACAAACCAGGGGAAAATCTTAACGAAATATTTTTTGACTCGAATCTGATCAAGGTACTCTACATCCAACAAAGACGCTACCTAATAAAGACCACGTGACCATATTCGGCAACTATTCTTTATTTTTGCGATAGTTCAGGGCATGGAACTGAATATAAGCAAATTTGTAGGAATAGCTGGCATGAAGGGGTTATTTAAGAGTGTTGATAAATGATATATTCTGTATTCTACATTTAATACAGTTGAAGGCAAAAGCATTATAGGCGGCAGTGGCGCGTAAGTCGACACCGCTACTTGTCCGCGCTATGCAAATGGAGATAATATGCGTACTAGCTAAGTGACCGGGTTGCGCTACCTACTCGCACAATGAGGTTAATATCCAACCAAGTTGTAAATAAAAACTTGGTAAACGTCTCACTACGGTTACTGACACGCTTCTTGATTCGGTCGGGTTACAACAGAAATCGCTGCGAACATGGCGCATGTGCACAAACCGAATGGGGTTACCTCACCCACATTCCTGCCTTCCGGAATTTCACTCACGTTGACAGTCGCAATGTACTGATACAATGACTGTGTTTATCGATGTCCATCAGATTAATTCTGCGCCGTTGTTAAATGGAAATTAGCAATGCAGCCAAACAGTTAAAGCGATTAGAGTAAATTTACTTGAAATACGTTCACAACTTGTTTTATTTATCACTGACCATTTATTATGTTGACGCTATTAATTCGTAGCATTAACGATGTGCAATTCATTTTAATTATTTCCATCCCTTTTTTAATCAGACTGTAGTTAAAGTATCAGTAACTGTATCAAATAATTAGTTAACTTCTAAATTCCCGAGTATTTATCTTGGACAGATCTAAAGCTGGCTACTTCGCGAACCATTACTGATGCTTAATCTGGTGCGCATCTGAGTTCCAGTTTCACGATCTGTCAAAACGTACCGTTGCTACGGTTACCGTCGTCGCCAGTACCCTAGAAATTGTCTTCATCGATATTACCAGCACTGTCAATTTATAGATCTTTATTTGCTCTAAATTGGCATTTACTACCTTTCACTAAGCCTCCTGGATTACCTAGGTACATTAGTTTGCAAAGGCACAGAAAAGAACAATGAATACATAAGTGAAGATCCACTCTACCTATACAAAGACGATTTCTTGATCCGTATGAAAAACCTGACTATTTTCAGCTTGCACGTGCATCGAAACAATGTAGATATTGTTATTCCAAAATGATGCCGCCCTCCATCTACACGTCTTGGATAAACTTTCTTTATCTAGGTACTCATATCATTTAACACAATGGCAAACAAGAAATTGACAGACGATCACGCTACCGTATTTACTTAATGGGTAATTCTCGACTTTATCTAATCGTCATATGCAGAATGCGTAAGCTTTTTTCAAAAATAAGACATCGGCTTGAGACATTTAAGTGGGTTTTCGTAGCTGGTGTATGGGTTGAGACAAAGAATTGCCAATTATTCCACCTGCCCTTGCGGCACCTGGACCGGCTGCTCTTTTTATTTATTTCAACGTCGGTGATATTTTTATTGTTCGCCTTCGCAAGCGATGGCGGTCACAAATGAAATGCGCTGCGAGTGTGTGCACCTTTTTATGTTCACTCGTCAACTGAATTGTCTACATATGATCACATTCTGTGATGCTGTGATGATTAAAAATACCGACTTGAAGATTAATAAACTATATGAACAGGTATTGATTCTAAAGCGTTCAGTAAGCTACTGCACAACACAGGTTCAATAGAAAGCTACAGATATGCAATTGCAATCAACGGCACGTGCTAATGGAATGTTAAGTAGGCTGGGTAGCCTTTTCTCGATATTTATGCTGTTCTAAAAATAGCATGCAGTCAACTTGGAATTGTAGGTACACAAAATAAATTGCACGAAACAAAATGTGTATTGCGGTGCATGCAATAAAACATAGGGGTATTTAGATAGTGTTTTTTACTGGAGACAAATTCACAGCGTTTAGTCTCTGAAGTAGTTCCAAGTAGAAGAAAAACAAGATTAGTGAAATGGCATAAAACATTCTAACCCAGTATGAACTTGATACCGAATTTGAGAACTCAACTCGGAACCGAATGATATGCATCACTAATTTATATACGAGTTTAAAAGAACAAAGCGATCTGCGAATTGGTAATATATTTCCGACGAGTACGGGTCTCATCCCGCGTAAGCTACTGAGAATCGATCACGGCTTACTGCGAGACGCGCGCAAAAAATACATATCTTCAAGTTAAAACCGGCCAGATCGAAAAGATCCGGCCTAATATTTGGTGTACGTTTAACCCTTCAAAGGCTGCCGGTCGATACCTGCACAATTAGCAGCGTTTTTGTTTTCAAATTGATGACTCCGAATCACGAGCGTCTGCGCACTTTAACAAAAAATTGGATCGTTAGACTACATATAAAAGATAATATGCCTGTTGAAGGCGTAAGGTTTTGATTTTGCAGATGTATATAATATGCAGTGCGACACAGACCACAGTAAGACGATGCTACATAAACAAAAAACTTAGCGCCACTAGTTGAAAAGCAGAGTTATAATTCTTATTGTCTGATTGATCATTCAAGGTATTTTATATAAAACACATCAATAAAACTTCATCCTAAATTGTCCGTATAATACCAAAATGTAAAAAAATCAAGTGAGGAGACGCGGCCACGATGCGTCGACATGGTTCGTTGACCCCGTCGATATTTCTCGAAATTCGCCTCGGAATCCGCGCTCTTTTCGCTTTTTAATTGTAGGTAAGTAACCGGCTACCCGACGACAAGGTGATACGTTTCCCGAGAAAAAATGTACGTCCATGCCCCCTCACGCTGGAATTACTGTAACGGAACATATGAATTAAGATTTACAAGGAAACGCGCGACAGATTAAAAAATCGCGCTCATTCGGTGCTGGATAATCTCTGCCGTCCAAACGTCTTGCGTGCGCCCGCACCGATTTGACCAAACCGGCATAATTATTTTTGTGTGCTTTAGCTTTGACGTCATTTATTAGAAGCAGCGATTGTGCTTTAGATTTATCACGCGCCTGTATTTTTGGCGAAACCGTGTAGGTGGCATACCTGTCTACATCAATAACAATCGCGAATGTAACACTAAAAATAAAAACTCTAGCAACTAACGTAGGTACTATCTATGTGATGAAAATCGCACAGACTACAATAGATATTTACAAATGTTTGTAATATCTTTAATAGCAGTACGGAAGTTTGATTTTCACGCTACGGACTGAACAATGGACTCGCGAGTCTCAGCGACGGAGCCATTCGAATACATGCAATTTGCCACGAATTTGATTACCTTTCTATTTCATGTGAATTTCTTCGTTATTGTTATAGACAAATTTGAACGCGACCACGTATGGTATTTAGAATAGCTGGCATGAGCCCAAGATAATTTTAAATAGAGCACGAGTAGGCAGATTAATTATTATGACACATGACTTTGTTTAATATTCACGCATTTAAATAACAAGATCTTTATCATGTTGTCAACGTGGAGCAATTAGTAAAAGTTTAGCGCGTGCTGATTGAGAGTGTGGTCGTAACATAGTCATAACTTGATGTGGAGCGCGAGGGTGTATAAATCAATATATAAATAATGGTAATGCCGTTGCTAATACGGCACGGCAGGCAGCGAGGCATCGTGCAGTCTTCAACAAGGTGCGATGTGTGATCGGGTCGCACGCACCGGTCGCCGCCCGCCGCTGCGGTGCATGCCGCCTCCGTACACCGGTTTAGGGCTGCTAAAAACGGAGGTTACATATAAAGGTATGTAACGACCGTTTTTAGCAGCCATTAATAAATATAATAACCTACAAATTAAATATCAACTTATTTATAAACCAACAACGCCAACACCGTTTGCAGCAAGCTATTGAAGCAGATCTCGTTCATTGTCAATTTTATACATATATCACCTCTTTTAATTTCATCTACTAAATCGGTGCATACGTTACGGAAGTGAGACTAGAAAAACGTATTTAAAAATATATACGAGAGGTGCGACCCTAAGTTACAAGTACTCGATGATGTTTAGTAGATTATAATTAGCCGCGCTGCCAACCCACAGCAGGCGGTATATTTCATAAGCGGAAGCGACTGCGCTTCTCAGAGTTTATATCAAATCATCTACATATATGTGGGTAGTCGAGTATTTTTTTCTGTTATTTTATTTGTTCTGTAAAATTCACAGTACTAGATAAATAATATTATTCGCAACTACGTGCAAGATAAAATAGTAAACACATCAGTCACACCAACATCATAATAAGTGGAGGAAAATAGATTAATTATGATACGTAGGTGTTAATGATAAAAATGTACGAGTTGTTTACAAGCAGTTTAACGGAGAGGACACTATGATTACTACACACCACACCACACTTTACTATTTTAGGACAAACACGCAAATTTAAAGGTACACCAACAAAGCGGATTTGCTGGGTGGCTCTTTTTCATTTTATACTTCATTTTTTCTCTTTTAATTTTGTGGGGATACGGTGCAATAGGAAAACAAATTGAATAGCTGACCGTTTAGGATTTTTTTCGAAATTCTTTTTTAATATAGCATCCTAAAAAATACCGGACAGATTGATATTGATAGCTACATAATGAACTATCATGGTATGGACATATTGTGTCGGTATGTCGCTCGTGGCTTACGTACGGCGGGACGGGTGCTAGGCGCGGCCGGCACGCGCCTCACGCCACTCGCGCGCCGGCAGATGTGCGCAAGCGCAGCCGACGCGCCCGCGCCTCTGCTGCCTCTACCTGCATCGGCGCCTATCCATATGCGCTTATTTGCTATTTACATACACCCACCGACCTTGAAACCACAACTCTTTGCGTTAAGTCTAAGTTAAATACATTAGTTAATCCTTAATGAATTATAATATATTGACTGTAAAATCCCCAAGCATTGTAATGGTAATTTTATCGAAAACCATAAATTATAATTTATCGTTTACAAATACAAATGCAACATTTTAAATACGGTCGCTTCATGTGACCTAGTTAACGGATTCGAATGCTGAATAGACAGAACGCCAGGTTATTTTTATTTCGCAATAACGTTAATTCAATGAAGCTCACGTTAATTTAAAACCCATTTTTTAAAGCGGAACAACTCACATACTGAGTCAGTCGCAAGAAATAATAGGGAATCGCTACTAAATATAGTACATTAGTACTATGAATAGACGCGCCCACGATATGTAGCCGTGTAAATCAACGCCCGACTAATGTATTACAAACCCGATACATGGCGTCTGAGGCGTGAAACTAAAAACAACTAAAAACTTTATACATATTTTATTATTCCTTAACACGTTTTATTATTCGGCTAACGCCAAAGTGCTCAAAATCATTGTGTGGAACAAAACTACCTGACCCGTAAACGAATTCTCGATAAGCACTTCTTTTCTATTCAGTTGATAATATGTTCCGACATTGTTATTGTAATATTTAATAAACTAAATGTTCTACTAAAATATTTGACACAAGTATAACACCAAGTTTTGTACAAACCTCTTATTTTGTAAACTTTTATGTTACAGTTTGGCTTAATTAAAGTTAATGAAATTAGTTCATAAATATGCAACGCCCACATCATTCTCCGTTTAAACATGGTCAAACAGATTGTGACTAAAAAAAAAGTTAGTGATCTCGCGCGGTCCGATCTAAAAGGTATTTGAGTATGGCACACTCCAGTAAAGGGCAGAAGTGATATGTCGACATATGGGCGGCTCACCGCAATGCGGCAATGTTGCTCCTATGTACACATACGTTATTATGAACCACTCCGCCGGCTAATACTCGCACCGTATTTACAAAATGTATCGCTTAAACGAACGTAAAAATATTAGATGCATTACACGATCACAATATACAACGATGATGCACAGATGACGAACCTATCCAAAACAAAACGGAATGAATGGATTTGTTAAAAAAATGTGGTTCATAATTATATTAGATAAGACAATTTGAACGGAATCAATTTTTAATAGAACCTTGTCAGATATAAATAAATAGGCGAAGGTCTGCATTAAAATCGCCAACCGTTTGAGTATGAGTCCATCATAATCGCGAATGGCAAGTCGCTAATAACGTTGTACTCGCCACTAATGTAGTAAGTCAACAATATTGTGTAGCTATTATAAGAATTAACAAGATATCAATAGCGTGTTTATCCTCCGAGCTTATTAAAGCGAGTGCGGGCTCCCTCGCAGTGTTGCCGACGCTTGAACTTTACGTGACGTGTATTACGAAAATAATTATTAAACGTTCATTGCACACAATCCACAGAGATGAGTGCGTCCAGGAGCACGGTGCGGTTTAGTCGGAACGTTAGCGACCGATTGAGGTGCTGGACGGATGCGTGCGATTATAATTAGGATTGTATTTCTGATTCCGACGAAGCTCAGTATGGCGGGCAAAGCTGAATTCCATCTGAGTCATTGTGCCCGTTCTGTTGCCTTTATTTTCGTAAAACACTCCATCTCACGCGCATCATTGTTTCATTACCTCCGCTCTTGTTAATTATTGTAGTGCTTAATTAAAATTACAACGGCGTATGAATTAGCTTCGTCACCGCGTTGTCTTCAAGTTAGAGTCATGTTGTGCCCAGTAGGTAACATTCCGCATGTTGTAACCGTTGTAGGTACAATAAACACAATTGACGTACATAACAAGACAATTAATAAACTGATGTTTACGACTTTGACATAAGCAGGTACGTCAAGGGCAAATTCTAAGAGACAAATAATATCTTGTTACTTTTGTAAGAAAAATACTAAAGAAGCATGATTATGATGAAAAAGGAAAAAAAAACTGTCAAAAGCATGAACAAACATAACTATTCATAATAGGTAAGTAGAGAATAATAAACAATGTGAATTTTTAGAACGTACGCATTTGTAGAGCGAAGAATGTGATATTTTCATGTTGTGTGGCTTTCTCGTCTCGTACCCGCGATATCGAGCGCGAAGAATGGAAATCATCGCTCGCCTGTAAATAATAAATATAGACGCGCGTTATGTCTAACTCGACACGTTGTGGGGCGCACATGAAGAGAGAGAGCGGGGTAAGAGTTTGACGAGAATACCAACTAGTAATAACATTCATATGAAAAGAATTGAATTTTGAATCAATTCAAGTATTTATCACAATGTAGAAAATCCAATAATTATATTTTTTGCACTTTCTATATTTCTAAAGCATTCATGAAATCGCAAGAAGTGTGAGGCACGAAGAAAAACTTCAACATGGGCGCTTAAAAAACAGCAACCCCAAGCAGCAACTTAAAAAAACTACTGACAAAGTTACTTAGAAAAAGTTACAAGATCTAGACGAACGAAGGAAAACTTCATCATTATCATCTTTTAACCGAAAGATACCCTCCCCGGTCACAAATGTGGGGGGAACAAATGTCGCCACATCTAGCAATCCTGTCGTTCTCACTCGCAGCGGATTACTGCTACCTTCACCAGGTAATCAAGGAAAACTTAAGAGGAAAATATCATAATTCGAGGTTTGGCTCTCGCCTATTTCCTCCCCCAATATTGGACCAATTTTAAAGATATTCCATAAACTGAAAAATAAAGTTATATACTGTGCCCTTGTTTTCCTTTTGTTAAAACATTATCTTTAGAAGCACTAGTACCCTCAAAATATGCTCAAAATTGCGCTGTCAACAGAGGCCCAGTGTACAAATTTGACAAGTATAAATGAAAACATAGGGGCACAACAGTATGTATCTTTATTTTGCAGTTTATGGAACATCGTTTAAATTAGTCAAATATTAATCGAGGAAATAGGCGAGAGCCGAACCTCGAATTATGACTTTGATGTCTGCAACCGTATTTCCTCTTAACCACTTGAAAATCTGGTTCCTTATCATCATTTCGACAATAGTTGCCCAAATAAGTGCAAACTAATAGATAATAAAAATGGCGAAAAAAATGCATATTAGTGTAACGAAGAGCAAACAAGCCAGCGGGCACGCGTGATCGGCGACATATTTCCCGAAGTGCCGAACAGGTTTGCGTCGAGGCAAATGTAGTGTCACCACACGAAGAGATTCTCGACTTTCATGCCAGTAATCGGTATATCAAGACAATCAGGATTTTGATAACTACCGAAAGTAGAACACTTCGTCTTCAGTTTCATATTATGAAGGTTACTGACAACTTATTATTGATTTTACTTTTTACCATGTCAGATAGGCTTGATTTCTTTTTGGGAACCTTAAATAGCTAGTACTTGCAGTAGGGTTACCTACTTTTATTAATAAATTATTATGGATCGACATAGGTAGAGTAGTGTTACCTTAAATGAATATAATATAATATTAATAGGATGTATAATACCTTCACTGAAATAACAATCTAATTATTTAATTCCAGTATTTTTTTTTTTACTGCACTTCGATTACATTGGTAAGACATTATTGTTTCATACATTTTTTTGAGACTATTGTAAACTAAAATTGAGCCTATTTTTTTGTCGAAATTCTTCTGAAATCCAAGTTTTTGTGATTAATTCATTTGTAGCACAACTTTTGGCAAGTCAAAACTTGTGCTTCAAATACTTAAAGAAATGTTGTAATCAGTGGTCACTACCTCAGGTAACAGCGGCACGGGGGTGGTATTGTTTTCAAAATGTCTTTTGTTCAACAAAAAAGTAACATCCGCTTTTTTGGTGTGAACTACTACACTAAGGTACTTTGTTTAGTATTTTTAGAAAGTTTTCGTAATCGTTAGTATAAACATATTTTTTAAATCTATATAGACAAAAGAATACAAAGACCGGCCAACTTACTTCAATTTTCCTGCAAAATATGATTCTTAGAAAGAATACATTGTATTCAACGTACGAGTATTTAATATACGTTGAATACACAAACGAGATTATCAAATCCTTCTGTTACTTACCGTGGTAAGGTTGAGGTACCTGATAATAAGACACAAAATTTTGCTTTGCTTACTTGGGACCCAAATGTGACTTATAGAGAGTAGGAATTATATACCGACTTTAAAACTAAAATAAATTGGTTCGTACTATATACCAAAGAAATAGTTATAGCTTTTCGTTCTTATGACTTTTTAACTGCTATTTACTACTGGAACTCTGGCCTGTTTAATCAAATAGTCTGATGACAGGTGAAAAACCGTCAATTTTACAAGTTTCTTTCTAATAAATAAATAAATATAAATTATATTTATTTCTTTATAATTCTCATAATTAGGGTTCCGTTCCACAAAGAAACCCTTTTTGTTTTTTTTTTTGTATGTAGTATTGTCACTAATAGGTCCCAAACTGTCTGCTGTTCAGTGGCTGTCATGGTGACTCTAAATGCATCTAACTCGCAGCCGATATGCCCACTTGCTACACCGCGTTATGTGCCACTTGCGAACATTCTAACTATTGGAGTATGTTATAATGTAGTACCTTTTCCTTTTTCAAGCTCAATTCAATTCATTGTATTATTAATAATTGTATTAAAATAATTGACACAATTTACAAATTCGTAGTCAATTCAATGTGAGAGAAAAATAAAGTCATCATCATCCGATGGCTGAAATGAGCAGACAAAAGACGTCCCACTGTTAAACATAGACCCCACATCGACCGGTCATGTGCATTTCGCATCCAGCGGATTCCTGCAGCCTTAACCAGGACATCAGTCCACCCAGTGGGAGACCTTATTAAAGCCAATGTACAATACAATATCAGTTCTTTCTCTGAATGCACTCTATACAAATAGTAACACAAAGAACAATTACAATACATAATGAACTTGCGATTTCTTACCATTCATACAATTTATAATTGATAATGAGTTAATACCTGATACATTCACTTGCCTTAGAACTTAATCATGCGTCTGCAAAAAATGCATTCAAATATATACAACCAATTATACTAGCTTTTGACCAGAATTCTGCCACGTCGACAGCGTTAATATGTTATGTACCATGTGTTTTTTATTCGTAATGCCCAGTGTGCTTATGCCGAGTTTTTTGACGCACGTGATAACTAACGTAAACGATCTCTTTTGTCAGTTTCTATACAAAAAAAAGAGGTTTCTCCTTACTGTCACCAGAAGGCGCTTAACCAGTTTTAATACAAATTGACGTTCACGTTAACGCGATCCAGCGTGAGACAAAACTTGCATTAAGCCCTCAGATAATTTGAAAAGTGCCCAATATGAGTAAGCAATTTGCTAAAAACTATTGAAATAATCAAATTGACCGGGCTTTCTAAATAATGCCCATCGCTTATTGGGCCGGGTCATAAAAAGATGCTTTATAAAAATATTTCAATGTTGATATTGATTTTATTATAGAATCGGTATGGTAAGGAAGTACGATTACTATTTAAGGTGATATATACGCCCCAATGTAACGCAGTACTGGCCGTGCGCCCGCTCGATGCCAAAATATCAAAATTGAATCTCCTTTTGAACAGTTTTGTTTTCAAAATATTATTTGATTTACATATGCTATGTTAGGTAAAAAGAAATTCCAGCCATCAATTTTTCTGTATAAAATTATTTTTAAACTACCAAGTCGTTTTGGAGGAGTTTCCAAAAGTTGCGATAAAATATCGTGTTGTTAATTATTTTTTTAATGCAAAACTATTAGTTACACGAAAAAACCTTGTGTTCAAAATTATGTACATGAATCAATAATAAATATATATTTTTTGCAAATCTTTTAACCTAGCCGTTACTGAGGAGTATGCTTTAGAAAGTTACCGTTTTACGGCACTAAAGCGTATGTAGGCCCTTAAGCAGCAAAGTCGACGGAGCCTACTTCTGTCTACAGGGTCTAATGGAACCTAACCCGCGCCCGAGCTCCAGAGTTCGCTTCGCTTTCGCTCGGTCTTGGACTAATTCATTGAAAATAGCGGCATTGCTTACAAATATTATTTTATGCTAACCGATTCTACAATTCTCATCAAAAACAACCAAACAATAGTGCAATTAATATTTAGGCGGCTTTTAAACAAAAAGAGGACTGCGATCATTAAAAAAATACGCCATTAAATAGCTGGCAGTTTAGTCTACACAATGGTGTAACACAAATCCATATTTGTATTGAAATTTTCATAAATAAATGAATGAAGCATTGTTTTCAATCTGTATTCCGTCAGAATTTCTGCATTTAATCACATTTTTTTTTGCAAAGTATCAGTTTTTAATAGTGATTGTTAACTAAGCTCTGTGGCATCATACCAAAGAAATTTTTTCATATCAAATATGGATACCTCGCCCACAAAAGCCGCCAAAGTCGTGGCGTTGCTAGATTCAGGACATAGCGTGATGTGGCTGCACGATTGCATCTTAGCCTATTTGCTGTCAATAGAGTGTATCAGCGCTATCAGGAGACTGGTATGTTTACTCGCCGTCCAGGATCTGGTAGATGTCGAGTCACGGCTGAGCAAGATGCCCGCTATATTGCGTCAGTTTCTCTAAGAAATCGTCACTTTAACTCTATTCAACTGCAGCAGCGGCTCCGTGAGGTTCGAGGATTGACTGTGAGCGATTCTACCATTAGAAGATTGGCGGAGCGTAGCCTGAAACCTCATAAACCAGCTAATGGCCCAAAATTGACGGTAGACCACCGAAGAGCGCGCTTTAACTTTCCACGTGAGTACTTAAATTAAATTTTCTCAAACATGCTTGGAAATTTGAGCATTATTTTGACAACCTTCTTCGAGATAAATCGAAATTGCAGTACTGGCCAAATACATGCGAGCAGCAGCCGGCAAAAGTTGTATGAAAATCCATATCTGTCGTGTGTAGCGGCCAAATAAATTACATAGTAAACTCATATCTGTCGTGTAATTTAAAAATGGAACGATCTTATACACCGAAACATGGCAACCAAGGAGGTAACATAACAAATGTTTTATTAAATTTTCGAACTGGCTTGCAAATAGAAAGCTGATTATTTAAAAAAAAAACAAATAACACTTCAAGGTTTAGAACGCACTGCGATTTTTATTTGCGCAGATTTTTGTAGTATTATTCCCGCGTGATTTTTTTTACCGCAATGCGTGCAGCTTCATACAGTTTCATAGGCCGCAGAATCGCAGTCCGTGCTAAGCCTAACGCGGGAATAATTATTGTTGGTCGTTGTTCGTCAGTGATTTTGAAAAGTAATTGTATTTGAGAAAATGAGTTCTAGGTACTACTTAGTTTTAATTTCCGCGCATTATTTGAGAAAAGCATTATACAAGCCTTGGCCACAACTAGGCATTGATGGACTTGCGTATATGTGCCTCGGCTTCGCCTCGGCCCACATTTACACGTCCGTTCATCAATGCCTCTTTTGCTGGCCGCTGCAGTAATGTACTATTTCTCAAACATGCTTGGTGTTATGAGCAGTAAGAAGCTAGTTCTCATACGAATTAGCACTTTTGCAAATTTGTAGCGAAATGGATGATGATTTAGGACGAAAACGAGCGCGCAAAATTTTATGAAATACCTTTGGGAGTCTAGATATAATGAAAAAACTACTAAATGTATATTTTCAAAATAAAATTATTTATATTGTTGAATTACTGATCTATCCCTGTATGGAGGCCGTTTTGCAATTTGCCTTCTTCTTATAGTATTTATTTCCGCCCAAAGATGCGTTAAAATTAGCGTTGAAATATGGAACTTTCGACGCTCATAACTTTCAAATATTGTACTTTTTACTTTTCTGTTGTTTTGAACTTACACCGTCAAACAGTGGAGTAATCGCCAGACTACGTTTGTATGGAAGAATTTTCGACGCGGGCTCAATTATTGTTTTTGTCATAGATTTTGACAAAATGAGTTCAACATACTTCTTAGTTTTAATTTCCGCGCATTATTTGAGAAAAGTACTATACAAGCCTTGGCCACAACTAGGCATTGATGAACTTACGTATGTGTGTCTCGGCTTCGCCTCGGCCCACATTTACACGTTCGTCCATCGATGCCTCTCTTTTGCTGGCCTTACTTCAATGGAGCAAAGTCCTCTTTTCTGACGAGATTAAGATCATGCTGTATGGTAACGACAGAAGTGAGAAGGTGTATCGAAGAGAGGGAGAGCGTTTTGCACAGTGCTGTGTTGAGAAAGAGACAGTTACGGTGGCGGTTCATGGACGCTTTGGGTAGGCATAAGCGCCGATGGAATAACCGAACTTGCTTTTGTTTCTAGACCTCGCGCTTACCGTCACCTTTTTTTTACATTTCCCCACACTAGGAATTTCTTCCTGTATCGTGGGTACGTTTACAAACATTTTAACTGACATACACAAGACACCCAGATCCGGAACAACCACTTATCTATAGGCCATACAATTATTTCTTCCGTGCGGGAATCGAACCCGCGACACGCAGCGCTGCAGCCGGTCGCTCAACCACTACGCCAACCGTGTCGTCAAATTTAATTATGCTGTTACATCGAAGAGTGTCTGGAGGCTCGTGTGTACCCTAGGCATATTTTATTGGCGAAGAGTTCATTTTATGCAGGAAAATGCCAGGGCCGTACCTGAACGAAGTCGGTATTACGGTTATGGGCTGGCCAGCAAGAAGCCCGGATATGAATCCTATAGAACACCTATGGGATGAGTTGAAGAGACGAGTCAAAGACGAAGAAGGTAGGGCAGGCAGGGTAGGTTTCGTAATTTCGAAACTGAGGAGCCTAATTTCGTAAGCTAATTTCGAAATTGAAAATGTACGAAACTGCATACCCTAGTCATGACATATATTCATCTCAAATATGATTTTCATATCATCATATCTATGATTATAAAGGTACAATTAATAACATTAATTCGCAGATAAAGTGCAGGACAAACTAGAAATGCTTACATGAAGCCAAACAGCGTCTGAAGCCTAGTGATAAGTAAACCGAGCGCAAGTTCCGTTATGAATTTGTCCGCGAACTATAACTTCCACAAGTTCTAACTGAAACACATAATAATCAACATAGGCTATCGCTATGCGTAACTGTTTTAATGTTTATGGAATTAACTTGGAATCATGTAACTGCACGAAATATTCAAAATGATTTTTTTCTTCTTCTTCGTATAAAAATATGTATTGAATGATATTTGAATATGATATAATTAATTAATCATAAAAAAATGCGAATAGTCATCACACCAATTCGAATCATGATCTAGCAAATGTTAGACGCAGTTTGGCTTCATGTAAGCATTTTTAGTTAGCACTTTACCTGTGAATACATATTATTAATTGTAAATATGGTGAAGCAGTCGACCGCCTCGGTCACCATGGCCTATCCTGCATTTGGAGTGCTGGCCGGATAACACGGCACGCCAGCATTAATGATATCATACGTCGGGCTCTTGTTACCGCCGGGGTGCCAGCTGTTTAAGAACCCAATGGCATGGCACGCGACGATGGGGAGGGACCAGACGGGATGACCATAATTCTTTGGAAGGTGGGTAGGCCTTCGGTGTGGGATGCAACATGTGTTGACACCCTTGCACCATCCCATCTTCTTAGCACAGCGGGCTTTACTAGGGCGGCTGCTGCTGGTGCAGAAAACCTCAAATGGCGCAAATATAACATCCAATAAAAAAACTCGATGCGTATCGAGTTTTTCGTGACATTTGCACAAAGCTCGCGTGGACTCTTCACGTGACCAGAGGGCTGGCCTTTTATTCGGCCAAAGAATCAGCATTGCCATATAACGTGGCAATGCTGCTAGCGTTCTGGGCACGTTTCCTATTAACATCGATGTGGATGATTATTTTGATAAACAATGAGCCTTTTTCCCTCTCTCCATTGTATATATATAAGCTTGTTTTTTGTTTTTTAGAATATTCATTTGTAATAATATATGTTATATTTGTTACATAAAATAAAATAAATTGAAATCATCTAGCAGCATTAATTTTGCCCACCTTCATTCTTTTACCGTCATCTATTACAGCCCATTTCAATCCAGTTATACCACTAAACTGAACTAATGAGTTTAGATAAATAATTAATCTGAACTTTCTTAGACCAACAACAGCAGAAGAAGGTAATACAAATAAAGTAAAAAACAATCAACTAAAGCAAATATTAATAACAGAGATGACAAGAAAAGGGCATAGATAGACGCCAACACAGACAAAGAAAGATGGACACAAATATCTTGAAACCCTAGAAGATCAAATTAATCAGAGTTATTCTAAAAATGAAAGCAGCGACTCATTTACGAGAAGTTGTTATGAATATCTGGAAAAGATAGAAGGAATTTTTGTTTACACAAATGGAACACCCTTATTAGTCTAATTACAAGCTATTTACGACCGGTTAGGGATTTGATAACATTGTAATATTAAGTGTTCATATTACGCGAAGAAATAGTTGTAGACGATAATTAGCAAAGGGCTATTAAGATAAAAATGTTTAAAAGAAATATAGAAGATGTAGAAAGTGAGCAATTTGGATTTGATAATTACAATGTAGATACCTATATAATTCGAAACTTCAAATATTTCGGGAAAATAAATCACTTATTTTGCAATTGCTTCATAATATAATAAAAAGCATAGCACTATGAAATACATAGAATATTGCTGCATACATTTGTTTATGTTCAATAAGTACAATGCATAAGTCTTAAAAGTTATGTTATTATGTTAATTTTCCGAAAATAAGAGGAGCTAGTATCAATTTATCAGTAATCTTATAGCTCCTATATCCAACTATAATCTTATATCCAACTACAGAAATCTGCAAGAAACAGGGTTTTCGTTTTTTTTTATTTTTTTTTAATGATACTTGATAGTAGAATAGATTTCTGTAGGGTTGTCTGGATATATCTAGCCGCAACTAGATTTTCGATTATTACCAAAGGACCAGATTTAGTAGTTTTATCATCTTCATTTCAGCCGAAATACGTCTACTCCCGCAGCCTTGACCAGGTGATCGCCCCACCTAAAGGGAAGCCTGCCAGCGCTGCGTCTTCCGGTCCGCGGTCGCCACTCCAGAAGTTTTCGTCCCCAATGGCCATCCGTTCTGTAAGTAAAGTGCCCTTCCCACAGTTGATTGTTTGCCACTTAAGTTTGACAATTCTTCAGGCTGTGTCGGTAACCTTGGTTCTCTTGCGGATGCCTTCATTGCCAATTCGATCACGCAAGGAAACTCCGAGCAAAGCTCTTTCCATTACACTTTGGGTGAATTCAAGCCTTCTGATGAGGCCTATTGAGAGCGGCCACGCGGCGGTCTCTGTCCTACGGGACACACTACTTACGAGTAATCGCTGGCAACACACACTAGTCATAGACTTTCGTCTTGAGACACTGTGGTAAGTTGGACGAGAAGATACCGCGCAACTGCCTGAACCCTGCCCAGCCGAGTCGTCCCAGGTCCCAATCGTTCACAACTTCGACTTTAGAGTCTCCGAACTTGATAGGAGAGGGCAATAAAGACATTCAACATCACATTGGTTTTGTCCATGTTCATTTCATCAAACACACTTCGGAAGTTCTACTGAGGTCATCGAGCATTATACTGAGGCCCTCCATGGTCTCAGCCATGACCACTATATATATCGTCGGCAAACCGAAGGTGAGGTGAGGTGATTTGAAGGTTAATGTGATGATATTTGAAAGAGGTCCAGATATACTCTTAGGTTTACCCGTTACTATCTAGTGTTTAAAATAAACAATTATAATATGGTGTTATCCAAATACAAAAATAACGAATTGTTCATTATGGCGATAAAATCAAACTTCGACCAAAACAATTACAACATTTACCGTAACATTACTTTACTAATAATGCGTGTAATCGTTATCATTGTCATTGTCCTCACTTGCGATAAAGAACAGTTCCTATCCGAAATCATGCATACCAACAATTAAATTTGCTTACTAACAATAGGTATTTCTTTCAAAAACTGTCACCACTGAAAATATTTTTTGCAGATTAACTGCAGCCGAAACCCTTGTGGGAGTAGGTACATGAAGCAATATAAAAACACAAAGTGTACTACGCCGTTCCTCATAATTTTTACCCATTGAAGAATTTAGCATATAGCATTTCTGCTATGAGTAAGACTTGAACATTGCAGCACAAAATTATTTACCATAAGATGTGGCTGCAAAACACCACAGGAATGGAAGTACAGAGCGATACAGAAATAGCTGATGCATGTACAAATATAATAATTATATCTGTTTTTTACGACTTCTATGAAAGTAGGGATGGCATAGATTTACGTGGAAAGCAGATTTATAATAAACTTGTGAGACAGGGCTGACCAAAGAAGGTTCAAAAGGACGACAATATAAGTTCATACTAGGCACACGCAGTTTTAAAGCAGATGAGCATATAACCGATGTTTACCGATTGCATGAAACAATCGGATGTGTTGGTAATCCGACAACCCTACAGCCGCGTTTGAGCTCCGAGCAGCCACGTTGCAAAACCGCCGAGTTGACGATAATAGCTGGATCATAAAATAAACACGGCGACTGTGATTTATAACTGTTGTCAACATATGAGGAAAAACTGATTTTTTAATTCTCCGCTTTCAACGCTTTGATGATGAGCTATTGTTGTACTCGCACGTTCCCCCTTAACACTAATCTGTGTCTTAGATAGTATTTTATTTAAAATGCCTACTTATGCTTTGTGACACTTAATTTTCACTACATTATCTACCCGATGATGGATGACACTGCTATAGGAATTATAATAAATATACAACGAACTTTGTTTTCTTTTATCAAGTTAAGAGATCCTTCTACTTATCATTTGTGATTTTATTGCGACAAATTGGAAAAATACCCTCAATATTTTATTAGTAGTTTAGTTAGTAGGATTTAGAATTCTAGATCTGAGATTCACGGTCGGTTCAAGAACAATTCATTTTTTACTAACTCTCTGACAAGCCATATTCATTATATTATGTAAGTAGTTAAGTACGAAGTATCTAGTTAAAGTGATGCGTGTACGTGCGTGATTTTTATATACTAACGCAATACTTATAAATTTGGGAGCGAAAACGTCTGAATTGATTCTCAAGCCAATTAAACATAAACAATAATCAGTATGTAGTAAATAAACAACACGCGTAGCATGTAAATGCCACATTATCTCAGTCGTTCTCTTTCTATGTCGTTTAGTTCCAGAAGTAATGGCCACGATATAAACGAAGCTATAATGATAATATTTTTGGAAAACCCGCGTAATAAATAAGATTTGCTGATATAATGATTAAAAGAATTAAGTAATCTTTTTTTATATACATTCTTAGTTGCATGACGTAACAGTACATAGTTACAGACAGTAGGTATATGCCTATTTGAATATTTGTTTGCATCAAATGTTATGGATATTTTTTGAAGGCTCATAAATATTTTTGTTTTAGTATAAGAATCTCTTTTTTCTCTCTCGGAAATAAATAATTACGCTTTACAATCAAAATGGTTTCCCGCCTTCGTGTTGCCCTTTTGCGTCTGTACACCCAAAATCGTCCCTCGAAAGTAACTTCAAGCTCTCATTCACCGCCCACGGGGCGATGTCGCCGACTTAAGGAATCAATGATCACAGACAAAATTTATAAAATTAGTTTTACTAACCAATCAGCTACAATATATTAAGTTACGTAAACCGAATGTAAAATAGGCGAATAAGGCAGTAAAACTAGGAATTTCGGCCGCCCGCCCAAGGTTGAAAGAGAAATTAATAAATAGGTAACGAAACCTTTCTTGTTGATGTTATTTTTTCACAATCAAAATAACTTCGAATAATTTATTTTTGTGTATTAAAGGTACAAATTGTATAGATCTACACTGATTAGATTCCTCCAATACTTGTTATTGACCTTCGCTTTCGTAAAGTCACGTAGCACCGAAAAATGTGAATATAACATACATATCAGTACTTAGGTAAGTATGGATGCTACGTGTGTTAATGTACACATTTATGGAATATGTTTCTTATCAGTTTTGTCCTACGTCACGAACTTTATCTGTATTGATAACGTTCTGCGGAAGAAAGGTAACTAAACACGTACTAATCGCCACTGTAGGTTTAAATTTTCCGATTTCAGGAATGTTGGATGATCGTTGGTTTAGTTTGGCTCGAACGTCATCTTTAAACTGTCACAAATGTTGAAAGAAATAATTGTCAATCTGATTTAGACCGAAGTTTATTTGTTTATTAGCCTATATTGTTATTAACCGCCGACGGAAAAAGAGGGGTGTTATAAGTTTGAGGTGTGTTGCTGTGTATCTGTGTGTCTGTGTATCTGTGTGTCTGTCTGTGGCATCATAGCGCCTCTACGGATGAACCGATTTTGATTTAGTTTTTTTTTTGTTTGAAAGGTGATTGTATCGAGAGTGTTCTTAGCTATGTTTGAATAAAATCGGTTTAGCCGTTCAAAAGATATGCGCGTTTTACTGTTTAGATCGTGATGTTTTCGCAAGATAAATATGTCGGGGGTTTTTAAATTTTGAAATTTTACTTGTTTTGTAATTGTATTTCCTGGAAGGATTTAGGAATCCAAACCCTTCCAGGAATTAGTATCTTCCAATTCTTTAATCTTATACAAACACTGAGATTAAAATATATATTGTATATGAAGAGAGACTCCTGGTAGGTAAGTTCAAGTAATCTATAGTCAACAAGCCACACTACTACATATTTGAAACTAATTTGTAATTTAAACTTTGTAATTGTCTCCCGCGCAAAGTGCCAGAAGAGACGACGACGCGAATAACTTCGGAACCGTAAGAGATAGTGCGCTAGTGTTCTCAGCAGAACTGATACCAGTGCACACCACCTGTGTTTCAATCATACTCTGTTTGAATTATTTTATATAATTACATAATTGTTTTTTTTGGGTTACATGTCTACGTGAGCATATAATAAAAAAATACATCAGCACACATTTGTGATTATCTACATAATATTTAATTAAAAAAATCAAATCGGGACAATGTGTCGTGGCGGTCCAGTGGCTAAGACCAAGCCTCTTGTGCTTTAGGTCGTGGATTCAAATCCGGGCAAGTACCAATGTGACCTATTAAATTCATATTTACGTTCTAAGTTTATCTTGGACATCGCAGGCAACGGTGAAGGAAATCATCGTGAGGAAACCTGGACTTTTATAGTTAACGTAAGTCTGACATTGCCAAGCCAGAGGCCTGTGGGGTTCCCAGATGCGGCTTAATTGACCCTGACACCAGAGGTGGCCACATACTCACACGAAAAGAAGAACAGTATTTTTTTTAAGGATGAATAGAAAAAAAAAAACTGTTATTCATCGAGTTGTCTTAACTACAAAATAAATGTGAAAATGTCTATATTTACACAACATTTATATTTAGAGCCGGTGGAGCGGATAGGTAGTTAATTATTTTTATGAATGGAGTAGAGGGCGGCGCGGGCGCATCGGAACGCGGACGAGTCGAGTCGCTCGGCTATACGTTCGCTTTCCCGACTTTCCAGTCGGCGCAACGATATGCGTGCCACACAAAACTAATGTAGACCAGTTTACAAATGTTGAGATTACCCTTACCATTTTTCACACTGTAATAACATTATTTTTTCTTGAGGAAATGATATGACTTATTTGTCAAACACGGAAGCTCTAGTCTCATGGAAAAATATAATTTACGGGTACAAAAACAATGAAATAAATTATATATTCATAATTGTGTTTTGTTTTAATACTATTCATTTTATTCTTAAAAAAAAACTGCCCATATACTTTATTTTAGGTGAATGACAATGAACATGAACAATGATCATCTTCACAAAACGTGTCAATGTTTTTGTTTCTTATGTGTGACGCTACAACTTAAAGAGGGTTCCTAATGCTTCACTGATTATTTCAAGGGCATCATTAAGCTACTTTTTCGAGATTTGATTATCTATGTACAATTACCCCTACCTAATTTTTATTTTCTTTTTTAGGTAAATATTGATGAAATTATGTCAAAATAAATAAATCAGTAATTAGAGAGGTCATCATTTCAGATGTGTGCGAAATGCGTGCAGTGACAAGTCGGCACACCGCAAGGACATGTCCAGGACAAGTCAGTCGTCCTCTATCGTCATGCGCAGGTAGCGGCCAGAGGACGACAAGCCCATTGTTTATCGTTGCTAATTATTATGCCCCAACGCAGACGCTTGTCGACCGCCGCAGCGCGTCGAGCCGCTGCGCAAAAACTGAGATACTATCTACCTGAGAATAAGACGAAATGATTTATCAAATAAAATGCTATCATTTTGTAAAAAGATCTTAAAGATTCTAAGGATTTTTTATTTAACATTCATAATTTTTCGAAGGCGCTCTACTTCAATCATTGAAATCGCAATGACGGCAGAACATTGCAACTATCGCTGTGGCAGTATCGCGCTCGATTGAGGACCGTTACGTGAAAACGTCGAGCGCGCGGGGTGGGGCAGAGAGCCGATACGGTGACGATGGCGCCCGAACACGGCCGATCGCCGAGTGCCGAGACGACGACTTACGAGCGGGGGACGCGGGGGTGCGCCACTTATCGCGGCGAGCTGGCAACGTCGCGCGGGGTGGGAGCGCCCCGCGCCGCAACCTCTCACTCACCGTCGCCGGCTCGCACTCGCCATCATCCAGTGTTACCTTTGACGGTCGAATGCGCGGTCGTCCGGCGGCGAAGCCAGTGACGTCGGTGTCCACACTCGTGCAACACGTCTATGATGTTTCGGTGACTTAGTCGGACTCGCGTGTGAACGATAACTTATTGACTATCGAATGCTGGAACACAGTGACAAGTTTTGATCTCATTACTACCTGGATTTGGATTTTGATGAGTTGTGATAAGTGACTATTTGGATTTTTGAACAAACTGTGAAGTGGATCACCAAAAAAGGATTTCTTCTAAGTGTCAACATTGGATTATGAATTAAATATTTCTTCAGTGAATTCAAGAATTGTGTTACGTGAAAGTGGCATTCAAGTAAATACCAGTGTTTTCTAAACTCTCTGAACTGGTTTTAATACTTTTCACAAGTTTACAAAAAATATTTTATAGATACAAACAAAAAAAAATTTTTGCCTGTTAATACATTTGAATAAAAACAAAAACTTGTGGAAGGTTTAAAGCTAGGATATTACCACCTGTCGTAGAACGTACACGCTGGATTTTGCCTCAGCTGATTCGGAGACGGAATAAATTCGCGAAACGTTCATCGTTGTCAGAATAAAAAATGTGGAAGAAAACTTGTGAACCATGAAAAATCAGAACGTGATTAAACTTCAGTCATGATTTTAAGTGTTAATTAACATAATGTGCTGAGTTTTAAATTTGGGCGTACAATAAAAAAATCAGATTGAGAAATAATGGACAAGAAGTGATTCAGAATAGATTGATGACGACGTTGAAATTTTCACAAAGGTAAACGATGAACGTTTCGTCAATTGTTGACGTTTGACGAACGGCTGGCTTGAGCGAAATTTACGCGCGATACGCGATAACAGAAAATACGACTGTACGCTCGCGACTGACACGAGTACAATATTGAAGAGAAAAGTAGAATTTTCAAAGATGGAAATATTGTGGAATGGTTGGTGAAGATGTCAGTTTCGAGCTGACGTCGATGTTTTTGGATCGCAACAAACCAGGTGCATCGTGTTTCAGGGGGTGCCTTGGAACGGCAGGACGGCGCACTCCAATAGTACGGCTGGGTACGCGGGCTCAATCATCACCTACGGGGGGGCACCAGCTCCCGATAGTGGAAAACACAACCCGTTGCAAGGGACCATTGGATACAGAGTCAACGCCCCTAGGTAAGTCCGAAAATATTTGTTTTGAGTTAAAAAAAAATGTCCCTGAAGTCCAAAACTATTTGTTTGGGTACTAAAAGATTTGTTTTCATTTAATCTTAATAATGCAAAAGTATGGCCAAAATTAAATTAGATGTTAAATACTATCAGAGAAGAATATTAATAATAAAAACTTCAAAACCGGTAATGATAGTATTGGAAATAATGTTAATACCCCCTTGTAATTGGAATTTCCGGTTAACAACGCGAAAATAAAATTTTATTCTCTTTACGTAGTACTTCTTATAATAGTGTAAGTCTTCGAACTGACTAGCAATTAAATTAAGAATCGAAAATGATGAGTAGACATATCTCTAATTTGTTATCAGTTACCAAAACTTGACGCTTTGTGTAGTTACTACTTGGTTGCCTTTACTGTTTTTATCTTATCCGGAACAAGTTTGTTTACATTTCAACAAAACGCTGAAACGTGACACGACTTACCTGTGCCACCTTATCGTAGTTAACAAGCAATAAAATCAAAAATACACCATCTACGTAAAAATCTTAACATTATATTTTTTTTATATTGACGCAAAATTCTTTTTTCAAAATCAATATAATAAGATAAGGCATTCAAATATTAATCTACAATTTTTAATCAACGAGCAAGGTTGCCCCTCATAAACCAAACACAACTTTAAAAGTTTAAAAGTACACACAAGTGTGACATTGTCGACCGCGCATCGCTGCAATTATAAATGAAATGTGCTCTTCCATTCACACGCACAAACGCTTTAGGGCACCCAGCACTCACACAGTCGAACGTCATTGCACTCACACTAGTGCAGACACACGCACACATTCACGGATCTCACACACAGGCGCATAATGGGAATGCACGCGGTGACTGCACTTTAGCGTTTACAATAAACACAAATAAACAAAACATTTAAACTAGCAACACCG
This sequence comes from Orthosia cruda, assembly GCA_964057195.1. NCBI lineage: Eukaryota > Metazoa > Arthropoda > Insecta > Lepidoptera > Noctuidae > Orthosia > Orthosia cruda. The sequence goes on from OZ059830.1 coordinate 16,620,049, forward strand.
AGAGCATCGAACAGTTAAGATTCATTCCAATAGTATTTTTTACGTTTCTACTTTCTACTTTGATATTTTCAACTGTCACTGTTCTCAATAACAAATGAACGAAGATTGTTTAAATAGGTAACCGTTTTTGATACCCGATTATGAGCTAAGTTACAACGTTAAAATAATTCTGAGCAGGTGTTAAGTCGAAGCGCTCAACGGCTTTGTTTAGTAGTCACCTTTACAAACGACATATTGTTGATGGCAGCCTGCCTTTATACAAAACCAATAAGTAAATAATAATAAAAGTGGGGACCGGCAGCGAGATTGTGTGAACATAACACAGGAAGTCTACTTAACTTCAAGGATAGGGAAGTTAGGGTAATTGAGCTAAAGTTTCTAATTAAATTGATATTAAATTATTAAGTGTTAAGAATGTTATAATAAGCGAGGAGTCACATAAAGAGATTTGTAACCGTTAGTAAGTGATCGTGGGAAAAACCGTCACTTTGAATTGAGCGAGACGTCTGGGGGCGGATGCACTGACACAACATACATTACACCACGTGCGGCATGCCCGAACGGATTCTCAATGGAAACCTTAAATGTTTCTATAATACTTCAGTCACGAAATGACTATAAGTTACTCACTGAGTACTAAAAAGGTATTCTCGCGAATACACGTGTTAATCTATGCTGTTAAATCGGCGATTTCTTTCGGTTCAATATCATCGCAGCCAAACAAATTATTATCGGGAGCGTCGTCGTAATAAAGCCCCATATTGACGTGACCGGCCCCACTTACCCTAGGCGACGTAGCCGACCCTTCCCCGCTCATTGTACCGTATTTACCCCGGAACGCTCGGCTCCATTTGTAAACCCCCGGAATCCGCTCCTTGAAGCATGATTCATTCTCCGGACCCCGCGTCAATTGATGAGAATGAGATAGATACCGCCGTAGGTAATTAAAATGATTGGTTTATCTTTTTTTTTTCGTGGCAAAAGCTTCGAAATGTTTTGCATCCTCTCATAATGTTATTTGCTTTATTTTTTAAGAAATTGGCTCAAACATAATATGCTAATTCCATAAAAAAATCTATCATGAGATAAAATTTTAATCAATATACAGAAAGGTAGCAGCTACTTAAGACGCCTAAACTTCATCGATCCAATAATATTAACGTTAGTTAACGCTTTTTATTATGTCAGTGTGCGCACAAGCCACAATGTGAAGTGGCATTTAAATGGGGGTGACCAACTGTCGTCGAAACACAGGGGTGGAACACGCCACGGCTTCACGCTACCGCGATAGTAATCTATACGAGACTCACAATTAATGCCTTATTTAACACTTCACTTCAAATAAAATTTAACATCCAGTTATACACGCTTACAAAACTTTATGGTTAGTTATTTTTTTAATCTGTAGTGCTACTATCAGCTATTACAAAAAATGTCAATTCCTCTTAAATTAGTTGCAAATCTGAAAGTACAAGCATAATCTTAAGCAGTTGGATTCAATACACGATTATCTCGACTGCCAATTAACCAGGAATCCGACACGTCTGCGCACTAATCTAAAATTAACTGCAGCCTATGTATCAAAATACCTACGCGTTACTCGCACATCTCTCAATACTATGCCAAACACCTTCCAGCTTCTCAAAATAGCGGCTTGCCTACTCATTCATATTGATTTATTTAGAAGTTTCGTGTATCGAAGAACGGGTGTATCGCGCCCACGCAGAAATCGTGTCATATCCTCCGCACAAATCACTAGTCCTTAGTACCATTTCAAAAGTAGTCCTCAGGTCTGTGCAGGCGCATAAGTCTTTTCTATAGGTGTTCCGAGAATTGTCCCTTAAGAATGCCTGAGACGAACGTTCGCATTCAACAGCCAAAATATTTTGAACAGACCGTAAGTGATTATTCGGATGTGGTACCACTTTTACAAAAAAAAGTGTACCAGGATACAGAACACACAGATTTTTTGTTGACTACACATTTCGGTCGGCAAAAAGAAAAAGGTCCAGACAAAACTATAAAAAGAAGTGCAGGCCGGGCCGAGTTTACCTAAGGAAGGACCCTTGTAAATCATCTGCAGCGCCGATGAATAGAGACGATGTCGAGATGAGCGTTGTTGACTCTTGTGTTTATTGGTTGTCGACGCTACTAAGTGTCTGTTAAGCTATTTACGAGAATACTTAAATTATCTAGTAGTGGCCGCTTCGCCAAGATTTATTAAGAATATACAACCAATTTAGGTGACAGTTAATTGACATAACAATGTAATCTAAACTGACAAACATATTTTAGAGAGTTTTGAATTAAATTGTTATATAAAGGCAGATTTTAGTATTCAATTCATTTAGTACGTAATCAGATACTATTTGTATACATACTACACGCATACACGTAAAACTATATTCATTAAAATAATTTCATACACGTTCACAAAGGGCCAATATTGTTGCTCCACTACAGATGCTCGCAACAATGGGTAGCCCGTGCGAGTGTTTGTCGTGCATTTGTCGAATGGGAATTATTAGAAAGGGCTCCGCGAAGGCTCGGGAATTCGCCCCAAAAGCAGTTCACATGAATCGTTCTCCCACTCCGGCGCCGTACAAAAAATCAAACACATCCCGAGAGAAACACAGGGGTTACAACGCGTCACTATACGTCCATATTGATTTTTTCTCTCATTGTTAGTAAAATAATAAAATCACGGCGCGTATTAAAAAAAGATCTTGCGTCGATAGAATTTGGGTTGAATATTGAGTCTGAGTTTATTAATAATCGAAGCGTTAACGTGTGGAATGTTCGATTCTGCAAGGCCGCTTGCAATAGAAACTGCTCGTATCGTGAGTGAAATAATATTAACTGGACCGATTTCACATTTAATATATACACGTGTATCTACTTTACCAATTCTACAAGAAGTCGTAACTTTTGTTAAAGAGCGCTTACGAACGTTATATGTATCTTCAACATTATAATCTTTTAGCGAAACGATAATTATAACGTATTTAGATAAATCTGAAATAATCAATTATGTTGTCTTGATCAAAATATGTTGTTTGTTTAACAAATAGTTAACGTGATTACGTTGATATTGTTATAGCGGCTATGGGTGCGCCGGCGGTTCGGGCGCGATGAGCGGCGGGGGCGAGAACGCGCAGTTCGGCGCCACCGCCGCAATGGTCGCCGCGGCCACCACGGCCGCGATGCAGGACTCGCAGTCTTTCTCGCAGGTAAAACACCATTCATAATAATTTTGAAAGCTGCCTACAGATAAATTGCAATATCCATTGTCCAAAAAATGCCTTTTATTTTTATTCAATTTGAATACCTACTTACATTTATAAGAAAACACAACATACACTCAAAGGAAACCTCACTAAATATTAATCAACTAATCAAAAGGACTTCAAAATCTATTACAAATGAAACGTGAAATCAGTCACGTATACAATTCTACAGACGTTATTTTCATTTTGCAGATGCAAAACAACATGACTATGGGAAATCCCCAATATGGCGCGATGAACGGCTACGGTCAACAACGCAGCCATAATCCGGGTATGACCGGGATGGGGATGGGAGGCAACGGCGGGATGAACGGTATGACTGGCATGGGGCAAATGGGAAATGCCGCAATGAACGGTATGAACCCTATGGCCCAAATGGCCAACATGGGTATGCACGCAAACATGATGCCGTCGCAAATGGGGCCTGGACAAATGAGCAGCTCAGCGAAGATGGGGCCGGGATATCAAAGGCGACATACGCCGTATCCATCGGGCACCATGCTTATGGGTCAGAGGAAGACGCAATACATGAGTGGGCAGCCCGGTTTTGGGCCAACTCAGTACCCAGCGGGATACGGTGGCAGACCGGGTTTTCAGGGACAATACCCACCGCAGCAACCATTGGGCCCTAGCGGTAACTTCGGTGCGGCAATGAGAGGAACAATGAGGCAATCTACGCCACCCTACTCAAATCAAGGGCAGTACTTCAATGGTGGTGTGCCAAGCCAGTTCCCTCAGCATCAGAGTAGCAACCCGCAGTATGGTGGGCAATACGGTCAACAGTTTGCGCAGGAGGTCGCTATGCGCACTAACATGAGTTATCAGCACAGTCCAGTTCCTGGCAATCCAACGCCGCCACTTACACCCGCCAGCAGTATGCCTCCGTACATCAGTCCTAATGGTGATGTGAAACCCCACTTCAACGAGCTCAAACCACCAATGGGCATGCAAAGTAAGGATATTCAATATAACATGGAGTTTATGAAACAACACAAGTTTATTTGTATTGAAACAAGTCCACTAACGGTTCTTATTATTTTCAGATGACGAGCTCCGGTTAACATTCCCCGTAAGAGATGGTATTATACTACCACCATTTAGATTAGAACATAATTTAGCCGTTAGCAATCATGTATTTCAATTAAAACCCACGGTCCATTCGACGTTAATATGGAGGTAAATATTGTCTTAAAGTAATACACATTAAAGAAGATAATATAAGTGAAACACATCGGACAAGGGTTTTAACCTTTTCATTTCTTCGCAGATCGGACCTTGAGTTACAATTAAAATGTTTCCACCACGAGGATAGGCAGATGAACACAAACTGGCCAGCGAGTGTTCAAGTGTCGGTCAACGCGACTCCATTAGTAATAGATAGAGGAGAGAACAAAACATCGCATAAACCATTGTACCTGAAAGAAGTGTGCCAGCCAGGCCGAAATACGATACAAATCACTGTCTCAGCCTGCTGCTGTGTAAGTATCTCCTAATGCCTCCTATTTTATCAGAATTAAACACATATAAGATACAGATACCACTGTAGACAAGAAAAAATAGCAAAACTTATATTATTCCTCTTTTTCCAGTCGCACCTGTTTGTTTTACAATTAGTTCATCGACCGAGCGTACGAAGTGTGCTGCAAGGTCTATTAAGAAAGCGCCTATTAACAGCAGATCACTGTATCGCGAAGATCAAGATGAACTTCAACCAGACGCCGAGTAATGGTAGCAATGGATCCAACACAGCTAACGATAGGGATAGCATTGAACAAACAGCTTTGAAAGTATCGTTAAAATGTCCAATCACGTTCAAGAAGATCACGCTACCGGCACGTGGCCACGAGTGCAAACACATACAATGCTTCGATCTAGAGTCGTATCTACAACTAAACTGCGAACGAGGGTCATGGCGGTGTCCAGTTTGCAAGTAAGTGTTGCTCATGACATATATACAAATCCTCATCATATTCTTGTCCCATGGAACAAAATTCTAACGACGTTATTTATTTACAGTAAACCAGCACAGTTAGAAGGCCTGGAAGTTGACCAATACATGTGGGGTATCTTAAACACGTTGAACAGTTCAGATGTAGACGAAGTCACGATTGACAGCGGTGCTAACTGGAAGGCAACTAAAATCGCCAACAATACTGGTATTAAGGTGAGTATCTGTCACACGACTAATGCGTTTTTATTATTATTTATACAAACTATTATTTTAAACAATAAATTCTTACGTAATCAAAAAAAAAATCTAAGACATGATTTTATTATTTGCAGCAAGAAGAAGATAGCAATGACGGCAGCGTAGGCAAACGCAGTAAAGCAGTATCACCGGGCTCAATGAACATGCCTACGATGAACAACTGGGACATGAATGCACTATCACCATACCTTCCTCCTGACATGAACACTATCGCCAGCGGCTCAATGATCTCTTCGTACAACCAAAACGGCCAGAACAGGAATCCAAGTTCGAACAATCAGAATTACGACTTCGGGATGAACAATGGGCCTGGCAGTAACGAGTATGCTGGAAACGGACCTCTTTCGCACCTGAGTGAGAGCGTCAACTCATTAGATCCTCTCAACGCGATGGAGAAGAGCCTCAACGATCAGGTAAAAACATGTTACATGTTTATCAATGTAGATAGAAGATTCGAGTGTCACTAGCAAATTGTACTAAACTTCATTTTCTTAGCGTATCTATTAAATTCTATGATTCACACAAATAAAGTAAAATGTTTTCACGATGAACTATTTCTCTACTACGATAAAATCTGGTTTTCCAACCAAAATATACTTATGTGGACAAAAAAATTGACATTGGTCATTGTACACTTGCTTTTATGATTGTTTGTCCTGTATATATATTGTTGTGGTGTACAATAAAGAATATAATAAATAAAATCTACCCTTTTACGAGCAATCGCTGCATTAGGACAACCTTAAACTTAAAAAATAGATGGTAACAATTTCTCACAGATATTATATATCAGTAAGGGATCTAGTCTCAAAACGAAGCATTCTCATACCTGCGTACCGGAATCCGTATCTCAAAGTCCACGAATTCTCCAGATGCCGCACACTCCACATACGCCGCACACGCCGGGATCAGCACACACTCCAGGCGGTGGCGGGGCGCACACGCCAGGCTCCTCACACACGCCAGGCCCTCCCTCCGTGGACCACCACTCGCTCACCGATGTCGACATTCCCGCCGACCTCAACTTTGATCCTGCAGCCGTCATAGATGGAGAAGGGACAGATAATCTCAATGTAAGTATCTTTTAAAACACCGCAAAGCTCGGTATAGCAAAACAGAACAGAGGCATAACAAAATTGAACACGTTTAAGTTACTAGTCTTTATATAGATATGTTTCACATCGGCAATAAAACATACTTGGATGTAGGCAATAATTTAGAAAAGCAAAAGATATAATTAAAAGAAATTGCATGAAACTAATACTACTTTGTTTAATCAAGCGTACAACAACAAAAAAGAAACATGCAGCTGGGATGCAAATTATAAAGCCTACATTTAAAAAAAGCATCAAACATCAGTAAATGCAAGCGAAGCCTGACTGTTATTTTCTTATTTCAGTTATTGCCGGAGACAAGTGTGGACCCGATGGAGCTGCTGTCGTACTTAGACGCACCTGCGCTTGGTGAGCTATTAGCGACGCCGCCGTCGTCGTCGTCGTCGGCGGGCAGTCATCCACCACGAGCACCTTCCTCCGACGACCTCCTGGCGCTGTTCGAGTGAACATACGGTGACCTGCCGAGAAGTACGTAGACGGGATTACGTATAGGATTGTCAATTAAAATCACAACTAGGAAACTAAAGATCTCGATTTGTACTTAAAAGAAGATACTCTAATTCAGAGTTGAGAATGAGTTTATCCGCTCATCATTGAGCGGGAAAGTACTAGCTTACATCTATTACCGTCTACGTTACTCGCTTGTTATACTGAGAGATTCGTTCGTCTGAGAGTCAAACTAGGCGTTTGTTCAACTCGCAATGAAGCCAGAAGCCCGATATTGTGATATTAGATTTTAGTTCCTTCTCCACGTGTCGCTGGGTTAAATATCGCAGAGTGCTCGAACAGTAGATGTCTTCAGAATCTCTGTCACCTTGTAAAGGTGTTATCGTCTAGTAGAAGTTCCGATCACGCTGTCGTGTTGAACACAGCGACACACCGAGGCATCGATTGTTGAAACAATGGTGTTGGAGAACATTTATTAGGTATATAAGTAAAGTATTGGAGGCAAACGGCCATAGACACTGCGGTGTTGTGCATGTATAGTTCCTCGCACCGCCGCACACACGGTGGGGCTACTGAGCTCCTTTAATATTCTAAACTCTAGCATAAACTGTAACACAAATTTTCATTAATAATTCAACTTCTTATTCGATATAACTGTAATCGATTAGAGTTTTTTGATTTATGTTCATAATTTGTGAATAGTTCACCGGGTGTAAATAATAAAGAGGAGTTATTTTATTTGTGCTAGTTGTTTTGTGTACTGTGGGCGAGGCCGGGCGGCTTATGTACGTATAGGCTAGCCGAGCGCGGCCGGCCCGTCCGGAGGCATTGTGAATCTTATAGTTCCTATTGGATGCGAGCGAACTATAATGTTCAATTGCCATTTACTGTAAACATATTCCTTCAAGTTTCGCATATTCTGCATTTTTAAATGGTAAGATATGATAGGATTCGTGAGTATAACGCTACTCGCTTTTGGGTGATATATTCTAAATGTGTTGTTTGAAATCAACAAATAAATGGTAACAAATTAGTTACAAAAGTATATTGTAAATGTGAGTGCAAAAATGAACTCTGTTAAATTATTTTGCGTTATGTGAATCGAAGAATGATAGAAATATATTTTAATTTCTATATAAATAGTAATGAACTGTATTATTTGTAAATATGAATCTAGTTAAGAATATTATATTACCTAGTTATACATAGGAGAAGAACATGGCAGATACTTATATGACGGCCAGTTTAGTATAGTATTACTAAATTAAAGAAAAATCTACACATGGTTTTACATGTACATACAAAATTACCATACCTATTATACGATTCTATGCGTTTAGAGCCCAGTACAGTAAGCTAACAACTTCATTTCAACTGTTGACTTGTTGAGTCTCTTCATTTTTCAAATATTTTAGATTTCTCTGAAAACTGCAGCTTTTAGAACCATTTCAGGAACATTTGAATTAATTTCAACAACTTATATCATTGAACTAGTCCTTTCGTATTGCATTGTTTTTTTACGAAATAAAGTTCCTCTTGAGTTATTTTCAAATATAGGTATGTACATAGGTCTAATGATTTTTCAATTACAATCATATTACATTATCTTTGGCACATGCACATCTTCAATATAATTCAGTATTTTAACATTTCATATAATTACAAGTTTAAGTTGGTAGTACTGTATTTGTGCTCTGAAACGTTCCTCTATTTACAAGTGCAAACCGCCAATATAAACATTAACAAAAAAATGTGTTACATCCGTGCTCATCTTAATTTTATTTCGTTTTGCCCACCTCAGATACATAAAGCAATAATAGTGAAGTGCTGATAAAATAAATTTTATTTAAAATAGATAAATGAGTTATTTTAAAGTATTTAAGTATACACTAAATAGAAATAAAAATTGTGATGAGCATCGAATTGACAAAATCTTATTTCACGTATTTTCAAATGTTTGGTTCCAATTTTGATGTTTCGAATAATGTTGCGCAAGCAAAATCAATTATATTTGTTGTAACTTATTTAATTTTTATATATCTATATATTTAGAGTAACGCGCAGCGCAAATTGTCAACATTTATTTCTAAATGGAATTAAGTTCCCATAAAATATGACAATCATGACACCATAATTCATTTAGATATTGTAAAGTAACATTTTTAATAACAGCTTAGAAAGATATCTCTTAGAGTTGTATGTAAACTGTCGATTCTTTCACTATCTTATGTAAATTGATGATTTGCGCATCTTTACTTCATGCTATGAATATGGACGCCTCTTTAGAGTTAGTCAAACTATTACGAAAAACAATAAAATTAGTATTATACAAAGCCGTGGTCAATTATTCAAACAAGGTAGAGATAATTTACGAATTGTTGTCAAGTTGTTGTTGTCGTCCGTTCGTGGTTGATTGATTGTGTGTCTAGTTGATCACAGCTTTAGCATAAATTACATAATTTTAAGGGACCTTCAATTCCAGTTAGCTAGATCTATTTATTGTAGTGAATATTGCTGTTGGATGAATCATCGCAACGATTTTTGTATGACCAAATAGTAATTTTTTACATGTTTACCTATTTTAGGTAATTTAAAAGTAATGAATTTGTTTATATAAAAAATTAAAATATCACAAAAAATTTATAGCATATCACATTATAAAATAGCAAAGATCGCATCGATTGATTCATCCAAGCGAGTAAATGATTACAATATTTATATATTTTGTTGAATATTATAATGAACTGCTGTGAAGTAGATTTTGTGCTCGTACAAATATAAGCAGCATTTGGAAATAAGTGAAAAAGAATTCTAAATAAGGTAACATGCGACCCATGACTCAGAAGTTAATGCAAAGCCAAACTGTACTGTAGCGTATTTAACATTTGAACATTATGTGAAAAGTTTAGTAATCAGGTTGGTACTCACTGAATTCATTTCAAAATGTGTAAAATGAAAAAATATAACATTTTTATGTTATTGAAAATAAAATAAATCTAAAAATTATAATGTGTGACTTTCATTTAATGAATGCCTAACAATAAACTTCAGAACTCCAGAAGAAGAGCAGTAGCTTGACAGATGACAAAATGAACATGACAGCACTTATACTCGTACCTACCATTCAAAAGTTTATTGAAGAAAGAACAAACAAAAATGCAGTTTACTCTTAAACTTTTGCCGATACCTTAGTATGAGAATAAAAAAGAGCAAGATCGTTTTTTCGCATAGGCAAGAGACTACTTAATTTTCAACAAAATCAATCATTGCATGTTATGAAGGCTAAAAGAAAACATAATTCCTAAGGTAATATCAATGCCAATTTCCATTTAGGAAATTTTCTTCCCAGTAATAGTAATTTAATAGGCTATGGGAAAGATATGTTTATCTGTTGGCAGATACACGTAAATAATAATGTAGGTAAATAGTTGACTTATCAATTTAGAACAACGAACGAGCATCAGAAACGACCGGAAAAACCTGTTTAGTGTTAAAAATGATACCTAATTATAAAAGTTTACATGGTGGAATGCTTTGAGAAATCCAACCATTACACTTTTGTGTTCGCAAGAAGTCAAACCAGTGTGTGGGTTATTTATAAACGAAAATAAAACTAAACCCGAAGGATACTTCACAGTGCTTTATTAAAGCTCCTCCAGTTTTGTATACGTAGCTGTCTAAGTTATCGGTGTTGCCATACGTGTAAACTAAAATTGGTGGCATAATTTAAAATTACTCAGACTGAAAAACAAAATGTAATATTCAGTATGTTAGTTCCTCAATTACGTCTCAACGACAGAACGGATTGAGATGAAACTTGGAACACAGGAAGAACATCCTACTACTTCAAACTTCCATAAACTTTTTGCCCTTTACCGCGGGCGAAGCCGCTCACACTGGCTGAAGATGCATGTTTAATACTAAGATAGAATTTTCGAATAGTATTTTAATTTCAATCCGAAATTGTCATTTTGATTTTGTTCAGAGACATTCTCTTGGATATTCTAGCCTATAGGTACCAACTTGCAATATAGGTACGCCTTGCTACAAGAATTGAGATGAACACAAGGTGGAGCTCGCGATGAATCGGTTTAAAACCAAAACAATGACCCACAATAATCTGTATTGTAGGATCCAGGACTCAAGGTAGATGGATAGGAAATACGTACAAACGTTCAAGGGTTCAACATGCAGGAAATAGATACTTTGTGCGGAAAGAATATACGTGAAAACGCGAACAAATGTATTCTAATTGATTTGAATTCCGATTGATTGCTTTAAAGCAAAAACTTATCGACAAATTGTGTCCTTTACCCGTCCTAACCCTCGAGCTCTAAAAATGTTGCCGTGGGCTTTACCAAATGCTGCTTAAATGGCGACTAAGTAGCACCATCAACAGGTACCTGAACAGGAGGGTGACCACGCCATTGAGGCTGACTTGGAAAGAAGTGATGACTTAGCCTTGCTCAGTCGAGGGAAGCATGAGCTAAACAAAAGATGTGAAGGGCATCGATTTGAATCAATTCAATACCTAAATTATCTTTGACACAGAACTCAAGCAACAAAAACAAACTGTAAAATTAGCTTTGCTGTGCTCTACTCTTTCGTTGGTAGTTTTATTAAGCTGGCAACATCGCACACTCGCACGCGCAGCGAAGCCTTCTCGCACACACACAAATGGATCTCATGTAAACACGTGCCCTATAGCACAGACAGTCGATTAGTCGGCGGGTCCGCGGCAGGTATCGCGCCCCGTCCTACCGGTTCAACGATAAAACGATCGAACGAACGCCACCGTCAAACGAACTATATTGTATTCTAAGCACAACGAACAACAAGACAATTTTTAAGCATTAACAGTGCGGTAGAGTGCGCGCGGTTTTGAAACAGCCGAGGTATGCGTTCGTAAACTTCTCCTTAAGTGCATAGCGGTATATCGCGGAACCAGATTTTAAGTCCTCAATATATTGAAAGTAGCTTTTCTGTTGTTTGTTTAGTCGACCTATTCCTATATCTGGTGTTGAATATCAAGACTGCAACGAGAGCCTGACTTATGGACTAAAGGTAAGGCTAACTTTATTAAAGTGTAACTTTGAGTGATAAAACTTAGATAACAATTTGTTAAGTACTACATCAACCAATGCATTCCGACACGTTCATTATATTTTCATTCATGATGACCAACACTGGTTGTAATATTAGCCATAAGACGTGACACAAAGACGGTGACATGACATATGTAACGATTGATATATTTAAGTTCTATTTACCTAAATACTTTAAGAACTTTCATAACACCTTTAAATACTAGTTCGGTCTTTGTTCATTACTATACTACAGTTTCATAAATACAACTGCGAAGTATACTATTCTGAGAATGTTATCTTGCTTTGAAATATTTTTGTACTTTTTTGGTAACTCAAGGGTCGGGTTTATCAGCAGGTAGATGTCTTAAGACTCATTTTCGGCGAACGTGGCTTTTAAGAACACAAAGTTTGCAAACAAGTTTGTCCCTCCAGCTTGTTTTCTTTGAATTTAAATCAATTATAGCAGCCTACTGGCTTTTTAATGAGGGAGGTTACCAACTACCAGGTATATACCTACCATGATTCTCATTTTATACATTGTGTCAACAAATACCTACTATAACCAAAAAGCTTTATGACTAATAAGTTCCAAGGAATTTGTATTTCATATGAATAAATTTCTAAAGGTCGAAACTTCATTATCATAAATAGAACTATTTATGTATTTTCTAATTTGAACTAGGCTACTTCGACTGGACCAGTTATCATCAATATAGATTATAAAAAATGTTTTGCCTGCAGCGGATTGGAGGCGAAATAAAAATAGTATGATTTAAGTAATTACACACAAAAAAAAACAATAAAATTAAGTTGACGTACTCTACAAAGGTCAATGGTTAATTCTATTAAAAAAAAATGCCTACAGATTACAAGATAGATTGATGCAGGATAGGTTTATTAAAACATTCTAACAGATAATTATGGAATATGTTATGATTTCTAATGAACGACTTTGCACAAAATTCTTTTATTTTAAAAACAACTTTATCAGCCGGGTTAGGACGGAGCCTCTAGGTGTATCATGTTTACAAATCAATAGCCTTCATCTTCAAGAATAAAGGCAACCAGACAAAGACTCGCACTTGCGAACAATGGCGACATTACACATGTACTCTATGTATTTATTTAGACGCCAAGCGTCTACTTACGGTATATGATTTATGAGTTTTATGAGTACCTTGATTCACAAGATACCTAAAGTATTACCGTTAGGCGTTAGATATATTGCTATTTACTATAGAATTGGATTTATTTGATATTTAAATGCGAATCCTCGTACAACAAAATCTTAAAGATGCCCAAAATTGCATCCAGCCATTAGCGACCTTATACCGAGTTCCATGGCGGGCCACTATTTACAGGTACAATAGAGTCTCAATAATCCAGCACTATTGAAAACCAGGGGGCGCTGGATTATTGGAATGTTCAAATTACTGAATTTGTATAGAAAAAAATATGACAAATTAGCTATCATTATGTGCCAATTTAATAAGTGAATATGGTGGAAACTGTGGCGAACACGCGGGCGGAACACTAATGAATGTGCCAAAGTACTGAAGTGCCAGATAAGTGAGACTCTTCTGTCTGTGCTTATCGAAAGCAACAGCCATAAAGAAATGTTCGGTAAAAAATGTTTTCAAAAAATATTTCACCATTCATGGATGGAAGAATGGTGAGTTTGCCAGAATAGCACTACTGATTCTTAATAAGTACCAAAGCTTTTGGCAGATTTACCTAGGACCATCATCGCGTGAGCTCACGACTTCTAAAACTCTAGCCTTCTACACTTTCATAGTCCTCTTTGTGCTTGAGAACAATTAATATTAATTTAATGCTTGCCAAAATCTCTAAGCAAACTTGTGCTTAATGTTCTAGGTCAATACTATCAAACCGTGTTTTGAATGGCTTATAGCTATATTGTTTAGTAATTTGCATCTTGATTTTGGGAGACATTCTCAGAACAGAAGAAACATATCTACTAAATAAGATCAATATATAAACAGGTGGCTTCCTGTTTTTTTTCCCTTTTACAACGATATTGAAGCCAACGTAAACCCAACCTGCGACACAGGTGCCCACAGAAACTACCAATAAAAATCAAGCAATTAACTTTTTTAAAGAATTTTTCGCCTTCAACTGCCTACAAGTCACAACGATTCTCAAATAAATACGTTCAATGATCTGGCATCGCAGTCAGAACTTGAAGGATAATGAGCAATTAACACGCAAACATGATTCTACCACATATCGATATATATCTGCGATGACCACAGACATCGTAGGTGTATTAGTCATGGCTGGCCATTTACTGGACTTTGGCACCACCGATGCATTTTAATAATGGAAGTGAAAAAGGTAGATTCCGTGTTTGGATATGGTCAAAGCGCCCGCGTTGTCGCGCTGCAAATACACACATACACCTGAGTTTATATGCTGGTGAAGCTTTTTCTTATAACTAGCTGTCCCACGCGGCTTTGCTCCCGTCAACTGGCTACCTACCTACCCTACTTAATCGCTTACGCAGGAATATTTTTATTTATTTATTTATATATGCTTTATTGTAGGTACACCAAGTTAAAACATAGAAAAGGAAACTTAAAACTAAAATATATACAATGGGTGGCCTTATCGCTTACCGCGATCTCTTCCAGGCAACCTGGAATGGACAGTGATAGCCTGGATATGAAATGGGGTCGACATTGGTGTAACACATAACATTACGAATATTTACCTTAAATATACAATAATATTATAATATAATAGATACACAAATACATACATATGTTATACATAAATACATACATACTCATACTCATCAATATATATATATGCAATAAAATAATATAGGTATAGGCAATGAAAGTAAATGTTGACTAACAACAATCACAGTGACAGGAAATGGTCTTTTACGAGTCGTTTAAATAAAGGCAATGACTGGGCGCGTTTTATTGGGTCAGGCAATGCATTCCACAGACGAGCAGATTGGACAGTAAAAGATTTATCCAAGAAATTGGTGGAATGCATTGGCATTCTAAGTCGCAAGTTATCCGATGACCTAAGAGATTTCGTGTGGGAATCGCAGATAAACTGAAAACGATCCTTGAGGAAAGAGGGGTGAAGGAGTAAAGAGCACATTATACAGAAGAGAAAGAATATGAGCATTCCGGCAAAGGCGAATTGGCAACCTTTTGAGCTTCACACGGAAATCGGAAACATGGTCATATTTGCGCAAACCGAATATGAACCTATTTTTGCCCGTTTTTGCAATATTTTTCATTAATGCTCCGCTCCTATTGGTCGTAGCGTGATGTTATATAACCTATAACCTTCCTCGATAAATGGGCTATCACAACACATAAATAATGTTTCAATTCCAATCAGTAGTTCCTGAGATTAGCGGGTTCAAACAAACAAACAAACTCTTCAGCTTTATAATATTAGTATAGATAACTAAGGTAAAACTGTTTTGAGACCGAGACCAACTCTTTACGTATTTTTGCCTACTTTTCACAAGGCAGTGCTAGCTCGGTGGCAATGATCGCTACTAACGTGTTGTAGGCCGTGGGTTCGAACCCAACCAGGCAACTTAATTAATGTAATTTATTTTCATCGCTACTGCTTTCAAAAATGATGAAGGCAAACACCGTTAAGGAACCAAAAATTAGAAAATATGAAATCCAAAAACCCGCTCTCTAGGCTCGCGTGGTAGATTATTCGTCTTACAGAGAGGAGCCCTGTGGCCGAAATTTTTATAGGTCGTTTACCAACGCTCCACTGATTACTGACACTGCACTAAAGCCTCATTTATTGCAACATCATTGAAGTGAACTGCATATTCTGCAACAACTATAAAGAGTTCGTAACTACGTCACTGGGTCGCTCTTAAACGGCCTCAACCGTTGCAAAAGCTAATTTTAAAACAGCAACCATTTAAAATGATACGAATCGTGACGATCGTGCGTTACGTTTCCATCGCAAAGCCTTGCGAAAGTCTTCTCTTCCATCGGCAGGTACAGGGTTGGTTATTAGCCATGGTTATATAAATACAACAAAGGTTACAGGTGCTTGCGTAAGTATGGAAAGCCAATCATTGATAATAACATGATGGTAATGACTTCTATAACTACAATGAACTGTGTGCCATGCATTGTCCTACTTTATGCAAATCAATCGATGTGCAATGACGCAAACCAGATCGTTGGTCTTACTTGGGCATTGGTAGGCTAACATGAAATATTTAATGCTTGCTGAAACAAGCAGTGACCGCTGTAGCATGACCTCGCAACCCTAGTGGAATGCAGAAGACTTGTAAATTTACACAACAGTAAATGATTATGAACTTTACTGCATCAGCAAACGATAACTGTCGCCAACTGCCTGCCTTTTCTATTCTATGAAAATGGCACATTGCATAGCATTAAGTCATATTTATTTATCATTATCACTATTTTGAAATGTAATTAATTCAACGATATAAACTTTAACATACCTGCTTAATTCTGCTACTGAATGAGAGATCCAATTGACATGAACTATGAAAACATCGTAGAACTGATATTATTAAGCTTTTAAACTTATTACTTAAGAGATAACACTACACTACACTGAATAACTTTATGTGATATCCGTAGAACTCTATAAGCAATTAGAAACTATCTATGCCGTTCTGACCTTTATGGCTCTAGCCCCATCGCTCATATTCACTTGTGATTTATTATCCAATCATGCATCGCCACACCGTATTTTCGCGCAGTCGCAATAACCACTGTTCATTAAACTAACTCTGCTTATGCTCTTTTGTTGCAATTTTAGCCACTAACACGTAAGTTCTGTTTACCATTAAGAAAAAAACTAACCCGTCAGACTGATATACAGTACGAACAGTACTGTAATGGTCATCTTAGAATACCTTATTATATCTGTTGTGATTGTGACTGGAATGAGAATGACACGACCGGAAACTTAGCTAGAAGTAATGTGGTAAGCAAAACAATTTTTACGCGCTCCTTTTAGCATTCTTTCTGCATTCGCAGCTACTCAACCACTGCCATTTTTAACCTTTTTAACCGACTTCCCAAAAAGGAGGAGGTTCTATGTTCGACATTATATTTGTTTATTTTTTTTGTACCTATGTTCACCGATATCTCCGTCAATTGTGGACCGATTTAAAAAATCCTTTTTTTGTATGAAAAAGTATGTTTTGAAATTGGTCCCATTTTAATTTTGTGAATATCTGATGAAGAAGTTCAGAGATATACAACAGAACTCTTCAATAAATAACGGCAAATCTCTCGGGATTGCTGCAATCGCATGTCTGTTTATTGTTTATACCATTTCATAACATAATATCACGCCAGTACACTCTTAAGAGGTAAGCAGATCTCTCATTTCACTGGTTTTGTTCAAGTTTCATGAAATCTATTCTGGCGTTATAGAGTACCTTATTAACTTACCTATTAGGTAGGTACTTGCTAAAAAGTTAAAAATTAAAAAACTTTTTTGCATAAAAATATTACCGACTTCCAAATACAAAACTACAAAGTGAAAAATAACTTTATTTTTAGAAGTCGGTGTCCATAACGCAAAAAAATCAATTTTTACGTACGAAAGACACCGACTTCTAAAAATAAAGTTATTTTTCACTTTGTAGTTTTGTATTTGGAAGTCGGTAGTATTTCTTTGCAAATAAGTTTTTTTTTAATAATAATATATTTATAGGTAGTAAGTGTACTGAAGGATTAGGGTGCTTTTCCACTAGAGATGTGCTATGCAGCTATGCTGTTTCCACCAGTGCTATGCTATATGGACCAATGAATATGATTGGTGGATATCAAACGCATCGATAGCAACGCATAAAGGTGGAAAGGCACCCGTATAGGCTTATTGCACTCTTGAATTCTTTCAAATAACTAAAAAATATCGATAGAGCTTCTCGGCGATTCACAAATAAGGAATACACCTATTTGCTAATTTGAAAACACTACGACTGTTCAATGATTCAGACAAGGCTAATCGGTGACGCATAGATGTCCGCGGAAAATACCTGTGTGATACTTTCATAAGCTTTTTCGGTCTATAATGTGCCCACTGCTGGAATACAGAACTATTTGTAAAATGGAGAGACCCACCTGCAGGATTTTTTAGGGTTCCGTACCCAAAGGGTAAAAACGGGACCCTATTACTATGACTCCGCGGTCCGTTTGTCTGTCTGTCTGTCCGTCTGTCACCAGGCTGTATCTCATGAACCGTGATAGCTAGGCAGTTGAAATTTTCACAGAGGATGTATTTCTGTTGCCGTTATAAAAACAAATACTAAAAAAAGAATAAAATAAATAGTTAAGTGGGGCTCCCATACAACAAACGTGATTTTTTGCCGGTTTTTTTCGATAATGGTACGGAACCCTTCGTGCGCGAGTCCGACTCGCACTTGGCCGATTTTTTAGTTCCAGGTCGTAAAAACAATTAAGATTCTGAACGTCGTTGTGTTTAGTAACTGTTGTTTTCATAAAATTTTTCTTCATTGTTTTTTTATAAAAAAATATTTAAACTGGTGGTGAATTAAAATGAGGTCTATTTTTAAGTTTTGTTAAACATGTTTCCTTACTAATGTGTATTTAATTAATATTTTATATACGACATCCATCTCATCAGTATTGTTGTTGTCGTATCGTTCTGCTTAACTTATTTTAGTTTATAATTACAAGCATGTATGAAGGATTTCATTTCCAAAAACATGATGTTTGATTAGTAATCAGATAACAAGATTAATACCTACCTAATGTAAAACAAATGATATATACTTTTTTTTTAATCTGCTTCCTCTATCCCCATTTTTTTGTTTATAAGTGTTATTATATATTATGTAGTTTTGGTTTGCTAGACGCTTTGGTGGAAACTGTAAGTGCAGTAAGTAATTGTTATAAAAATAAATAAATATCCTTCCAGTTACGTTTAAAATAATGAAAATACAGCGAATAATGTGCTTGAATACGTATGCTGACGAGTGACGCCGACGCGTACTACGAGTCAGTCAAGGAGTCACAGTTTGGTAGAGATTACGTCATCGGTCCCCTCCATCGTGTCGCCAAACAAGCTGCCCTCACCTCACCCCTTCCCTCCGCCCCACCCCGCGTCGCGTCTACACTCACGAACACGCGCGCGCAGTTGCTCGCAAAACTCTCGGTTATACGGTTGATTATTTTGTTACATCCACGTTCATTAACTGTTGTTTTACACAACTATTTAATAATAATGCCAGGATACAAATACTGCATTGTGCCTAAATGTGTCAATACAACATACGTTACACCAAATAAACTATTTTTCGTAGTTCCGAAAAAAGCGAAATCTAGAGCGGAATGGTGCAAAATAATGAAAAGGAACGATAAAACTCCTCTTTCAAACAAATCCTCCTTGCACTGCTGTGAAGATCATTTTGACGTAAGTATTACTTTGATTATAGAAAAATACTATATTATTGATTTTAACTATTTATTTATTTAAGAATTACCAACGAGTGTTGCATAACAAAAAAAAACTATACACAATATATAAACAATTGGTACACCGGTACAGCCGAAATTATGCTGTAATGCACACTCACAGGTAAACATAGCTTAGCATGTTCCTCAATGATACAAGCTGCTTTTTAAATTACATCAAAATTACATTGTGAATCACATTCATAATGTAATAATATTTCTTGTATTTGTAACTAACATAACCAGGGCCGCATTGAGATAATATTATAATATTTATGTAGAACTTATAATCACGATTACTACAATGTTTTGTGAAATAAAATTAATCAATGTTCTTTTCTAACAGATTGAGACGGATATGAAAGACTATACAACATTCAAAACGATAGGTGGACCACTTAGACTGAAAAAAGGTGTTGTCCCACATAAGTTTGACTGCCAAAAGAATCAAAGAGTATTTCTAATGGAACTGTCTGCATATAAGAAACAAAAACAAATAGAATCTTTTGAAAAGGCCCTTAATACAAATATTTGTCCCAAAAATCTACTAGAAGTCCCGGTAGAATTCATAAAAAGTGAACCGACAGATGCAGACGAAAGTGATCCAATTGGAGACAAAGATATATTAATAAAATTAGAAAATACTAACGAGCAAGACACAGAGTATTGAGTCCAATGGCCTTGTTCTTAGTTAAACTTTATTGGAACTAAAGTAAGACTTACCGAAAACACGAAAATTACAATGTCAATACGAACTCTGGAAATCTATCCCCAGAAGAAATATATATTGTTGAAAGGCTTTTGATAACTAGAAAGTTGGTATGTTATGAAGCTCACATTCAAGACGGAGCAACAAAAAAACGATGATATTAGCCAAACCAGCGCTTCGAGTTGACAAGGAAGACCTCGAAATTATTATCACCATTTTGAATAGTATATAAGTTCATCTGATGAAAACACTGTGATGTGAAGATATCTCATCTGTTGTTATTATGAGATTAGTTATATTAAAAATACTTGACGACAAAAAAAATGAAAAAGGTGATTTACTTATTATTTCCTTCTACCTACGGCTAACCTAGTGGTAAACTTGTTTAATTCCAAGGGAACGAACCACCGGGATAAACGTAACAAATTATCGGACGCGGCTGACAGACGCGACTTACAGCCGCGACTGATATGTGTGCACAGTCGTTTGGGACGCGGCTTGCGGACGCGACCGAGCGCTTAAGGAGAGAACAAATTATCGGACGCGACTGTCAGCCGCGACTTGAAGAGTATCTGGGTAATGAATGTACATTACATTGTGCAAACAAAAAGTAAAGGTTGTCTGTAAGAGATTGCCCTGTGCGATAAGACCGCCCATTGTACACTTGTTTTTGTGAATGTTGTCCTGTACATATTTTGTGGTGTACAATAAAGTATATAATAAATAAATAATAAATAATAAACCATCGGCCGTAAGTCGCGGACGTGACCTTGGGCGTTCGGACGTCCGATAGACATCTGGCCCGCTGGATATTTGTGTCTGTGCACACATATCAGTCGCGGCTGTAAGTCGCGTCCGTTAGCCGCGTCCGATAATTTGTTCAAAATCAAAATCAAAATCAATATTTTTATTTCACATAGGCCTACATGGGCACTTATAAAACGTCGACAAAAGGTGCACGGTTCGGGTTGGTCGTTTCCTATGGAGAAGAACCGGCAAGAAACTCCATGGTTACTCTTTTAAAAATGGTTTGGTTTTACAATATTTCCATGTTACAGCATTAGTACTTAGACATGTGGGGACAACGTAGGCCCGACTTATGACAATAAGTCGTAAGAAACTAAAAAAATAAAATAAAAGGATTATATATTTTATAAAAAAGTTAACAAATGTTAACTAGCAACTAGAAGGCCTACAATGTTCACACATTCACAAAACAATCGGTAAAAGAACCTATACATTGTAAATAAAAATAAGTATAACAAGACTAAATTTAACATGTGGCACAAATTTTGTTATCAGTGCTGTAACTATTCTTAGCAAAGGGCTATAAAGATGTTTGAAAACCATTGTAAAAAGTCTAATTAAAAGAAGGAAAGAAAAATGAGATTGAGAATAGTTAGAGACATCCACATATTTGTGCCGTTTACAAGTTACCAGGGAAGCTGCATGCGCAGAAGGAGCTAAGGCCAAATGTTTTTATCTTCAACGTAGTCCTTGATTTTATAATATGCTTTTTTAATAAGGATACGTTTGATGTAGTTTTTGAACCTTCCATCGGTCAGTTCTATAACTGACTTTGGCAACTTGTTATAAAAGCGTATACTGTTTATAAGAAAAGACTTGCTAGTTTTCGTTAATCTGAATTTGGGTATTACAATTTCGTGCTTACTGCGTGTATTTAAATTATGGAAGTCGCTTCTAGTTTTGAACAGCCCCCGATTTTTACGGACATACAAAATACATTCCAAAATATAAAGTGAAGGTAGAGTCAGTATATCGATCTCTTTAAATTTTTCTCTGAGGGACTCGCGAGGACCCATTTTATAGATTGCGCGGATTGCCCTCTTTTGTAGGATGAAAATTGAGTCAACGTCTGCTGCTGATCCCCACAGCAGAATGCCATAAGACATAATACTGTGGAAATAAGCATAGTATACTAACCTAGCTGTAGCTACATCGGTTAGCTGCCTTATTTTCCTTACTGCATATGCAGCCGAACTTAACCTACCCGAAAGAGTTCTAATGTGCGCGCCCCACTGCAATTTTGAATCGATAGTAATCCCTAAGAATACAGTTTCCGTTATAACTTCAAGATTTTTGCCGTCAAGATTTAAGTTTAGGTCATGTTGTGGTACATTTGGTAAAGAGAACTTTAGACATTTTGTTTTTTTCGCATTCAGTAAAAGATTGTTAGCTGCGAACCATTTTGAGAGAACAATTAGACTTTCGTTGACATTTAAAACATCCGTATCTTGCCTATCTATTTTAAAAATTAGCGAAGTATCATCAGCAAATAGAATTATATCCGATAATTTGGCCATCATAAAAGGGAGATCATTAATGTAAACAAGAAAAAGGAAAGGGCCGAGAATTGAACCTTGGGGCACGCCCATCTTGACTAGAGACCCGGAGGACGTCGCCCCATTAACATTTACTTTTTGCTGTCTGTTTGATAAATAGGAAAGCACGAGATCAGCAGATTTTCCACGAATTCCGTAGTGGTGCAATTTACAGATCAGTGTGTTGTGGTCGACGCAGTCGAAAGCTTTTGAGAGATCACAGAAAATGCCAATGGCATCCTGGGACCTCTCCCAAGCCTCCAAGATGTGGCTGATGAGTTTTACTCCCGCGTCCGTTGTCGACCTACCTTTCGTGAAACCAAACTGTTGACTATGCAGGATCCCATTTGAATTGAAGTGAGACAACATCTGTTCCAGCATGATTTTTTCATAGATTTTACTCAATGCTGGAAGCACGGATATAGGTCTATAATTAGAAGGATCACTCTTACAGCCTGATTTGAAAATTGGTACTACTTTACTGTGTTTCATTAAGTCAGGAAAAGTGCCGCTGTCCAAACATTGATTGAATATGCCTGTTAGGACAGGAGCAATTGAGTCAATAATATCTCCAAGAACCCTAACGGATATCCCCCACAAGTCTTCAGTATTCTTTATATTGAGACTTGTTCCCAGCTTTATTCCATAGATAATATTGTTTATTCAAAGAAGATTACGTTCGTGTAAAAACTTGTCGAGTAGTGAAAGTAAGGACGCAATTCTCTGCTGCGAACACACTCGATAAGTATAAAGAGAGAGATAAGTTTTTCTTCCATTTTTATTTGTAACCTCGCACGCACGTGCGAGATATCGCGTAATCAAGAGTTGTTCTAACGCCGGGACGCGTCCCGCACCCCGTGCACACCGTCCGCGGACATTTTCGGCTGACACAAACATCCAGCGGGCCAGATATCAATCGGACGTCCGAATGCCCAAGGACACGTCCGCGACTTACGTCCGATAGTTTGCACAATGTAATGTACATTCATTACCCAGATGCTCTATAAGACGCGGCTGTCAGTCGCGTCCGTTAGCCGCGTCCGATAATTTGTTTTCAGCTTAATATTTATACGACCAGTATAAAAGTTCTTGTCAGGTCATAGGCTACCCATGAGCCAAATTTTATCCAAATACGTTCAGCCATGATTGATTAACCAACCATTTAAACACACAGACTTTACATATTTATATTAGATAAAGGATTTGGATTAAGGACGCTGTTACATTTTCGACGAACGCAAATTTAGGTATCTAGTCGCACACAGCAACATTACGCGCACGCACTCATTGAAACTACTGAGCGCTCGATTTTATACATCACTCAAATAATATTGGTCCTTGTTATTATTTTTTAATTTTATTGAAGTTGATTCAGGAAGGTTAGTTGGTACTTTGGAAATGCATTTGGTAACTATTACAAACCGTCGTCGTAAAAAGTAGGTTCTATTTTCAACCGACTTCAAAAAAAGGAGGTGCTCTATCTATTCGATCCGTATGTATCCGCGATTTTCTTTAAAACTACTTATCCGATACTATCGGGTTTACGTCGATTAATGTATGTGTTTTCAGGGAAGGTTTTATTGTATAATATATTAGGATATGATAAAGATCTTCGGAGATAGACAATGGAACTCTTCAATAACAAATAGCAAATGACCTGCGATTAGTGTGATCGTATAGTTATGTTTTGTTTTCACCATACCATAATATAAAATCACGCTTGTACGTTTTTAGGGGGTTAACAGATTTATTTAGTATACCTACCCAATATGGGGTACCAACAAAAACTATAAAGAGAAAAATAATAACTTTTCCGTGTCGAAAAACGAAAAACAATAGATACCGACACCGACTTTCGATAAGAGAATTAGCTTTCACTTTATTGTAGTAAGTAGGTATTTTTAAAAATACGTAACGTAAAATAAGTAGATACCTAAAACGAAATAATTTCCGGTCACAAGGATTAAAAAACCGGCCAAGTGTGAGTCGGACTCGCGCACGACGGGTTCCGTACCATTATTGCAAACAACGGCAAAAAAACACGTTTTTTGTATGGGAGCCCCAATATTTATTTTATTCTGTTTTGGTATTTGTTGTTATAGCGGCAACAGAAATACATAATCTGTGAAAATTTCAACTGCCTAGCTATCACGGTTCATGAGATACAGCCTGGTGACAGACAGACAGACAGACGGACCGCGGAGTCTTATTAATATGGGAAACCCTAAAAATGACTTGAACATTTTGCATTACATATTATATACATATTATATAAAATATTACCATCAAATTTTTTTGGAGTATTACTTAATGAGCATTAGCTAATGTCATACTACCCAAAAACCATGAAAATGTCACCCATGACGAAAAGATGTCAAATTTTCGTCGGCGCCATCTTGTATTTTGGTTTTGACCCCGTATTCGATATGAGCGACCCCAAAATCCATGACAATGACACCCATGACGCAAAGATGTCAAATTTTCGTCGGCGCCATCTTGTATTTTGGTTTTGACCCCATATTAGATATAAGCGACGCCAAAAACCATGAAAATGACACCCATATCGAAAAGCGGTCAAATTTTCGTCGCCGCCATCTTGTATTTTGGTTTGACCCCGTATTCGTCATAGATACAAACCGGTTCAAATCATAAATCTCCTCCCACCCATCCACTTCTAACCTTCACCGCCGCCAGCTTAACCTTACCCATCCAAATCCTAACCTTACTAAGAGCTGCTTAAACCCACCCATCCATTTCTCAACCTTATCAACAACTGCTTAACAATACCTATCCAAATCCCGATCATACCCAACATAATTTCTAAATCATATTCTAATAATAAAAGGAAACTCAAACATACTTTTATTTCGGTCCGGTAAAATATCAACTCCTTTCGATCACGACATACGACTCACGCATGCACACTACAATATTTTCTATTACTTTTATCGTATTTATTTTTTGCAAAAAAGCGATACGCTCGTCCTTCCACGAGCGCTTCTGAGCGCGGAATGATACGCTTCGAGTGCAAAATGTATGAAGAAGTCGGCAAGTGTTTTTATTGTAGCTAATAATTAAAATATATATTGATTTGGGTAAAAAATAATTATCTGAACCTGTAAAGGACTATATATACCGCAATTTTTTTATAATTTTGAAGATAAAAAATGCTGTAAAATTAACTAAACTGGGACCTATTCGGACCCTACTTTTTTAATATTTTTGCGATTATCGTGATGGGCAAAACGTATTTGTGCGAAAATTTTGTATGATGTCATGCAATTTTTCTGATGCCAATCTGGAGCTGAATATATTATCTTTAAATTAAGACCATGATATCTTCACATCTGTGATTGCATATACCTTAAAATTGTACCTGAAAAGCACTGTTTTTTGTAGAAAAATGTAATAGCGTCCTTAAAAGGTAAACACAAGTTTCATTAATTATTTAAACTTATTTTACCTTTCTTATGTATCTACATCACCAATATGACCAAAGTTTCAAAAGATATCAAATAATATTATTTTCACGGAAAACAAACTAAAACCACTTAAAGTAGGGCGAAATAAGGTCTAAAATTCTAAATAAGTGACCGAGAGCTACTGCTTGCTAAGGGTTGAGAGTTTGTGCACTGTTGCAAATAGCTTTTTTTTTACGAAAGGTACCAGAAAAATTATTTCGTACATATATCCGAATAAGTAAGAACACCGCGACAAGGCTTTATGAGATAGGATACGGCAAGATATGTTTTGTGCAGTTTTTTTTTTTTACTTTTTGCTTAGGTAAAGTTTTTTCGCTGTAGGGTAATATTTTATTATTATTGCATAGCTTGTTGGTAATCATGGTTTTACAAATCGAAAGAGTACTGCCACACGTTTCATGGTCTAAATTAAATATCATCATTACGCGTTCGTATTTCCGAAGATAAACGATTATTCCTCAGTACATGGCATGAACTGATCGAGTGCCTGAGTGGCACACATCTTTTGTCAATATCGGTTCAATAGCCACGCAAATGATGAAGCGAACGAGTGAACCTTACAATTTGCATCATACAGGATTATTTATATAAGGAGAGCCCATACACAACAGGCTCATCTCTACTGACTGTGAACCGTCGGTTGATGCTTAATTTTGTTTAGGATTAAGAATAACTACGAACGTTTGTACCGCTAACGATATGACGTTTTTGAACCAGACGTTTCGTAATAAACGTTCGAATAAAATTAAGAGGTCAATCAACTTCAGCGACTTTTATAAGCTTTTTATTAATTTATATTTAAAACTCTTTTGGATACGTACGACAGTTAGCTCAGTTAATCGCAGTCAATGGCCCGTACCAAAGTAGGCGGTGAATTTCGGATTTTTATAAATACACTGGCAAGAAGATAACTTGGTAGAAAGAGAGACAACTCGGTAAATAGTAGGTTTTTGGACCTTTGTAGAATAATATTGGACTGAGCCACAATGCAAGCAGGATCCAGGGGTATTCAAAAATCAAACTTCTTTAAAGAACTAAGAATAAAAGTAAAACTATCCGTACGATGATAAGTGGCACAGTCGCACAGACCCTTAGTAGTAGGCGCATTACGTATGCCAGTCAGCGGCGACTTGCGCGCAGGACGTTGCACCCGCCTCGCCTCTCACGCTGCCCACCACATCCACACGTCTATGACCATTCGACCGAAAGAGGCAGATATATGAGCACCTATATTCATTTTTAAACTAATAAATTCAAGAAGAAGCTAAATTTAGATAAGACAGTTCACGTGCAGGGTACCATCGAGAATAAATGTGGGTGATATGTGTTTTGGATGAAGAAATTATCATTTTTAAGATATCACACTATGAGTAGAGAAAATGCGCATTCTTTAATAGATATTAGTGATTAATCAGTTGCCAGAAACAAAAACTATCTATGTATGATAAGATCTAGATCTGCCACAAAAATCTTTTCCGTGCGCGTAAAATGGCGGCAATACTACAGTGACTTTTAATTACAACCGACTAGAATGTTTTATAGGCATCTTTAACATTCTAGTTTAACTCAAGGAAATAAGATTTCCTGTCCTCCTTTATTGGGAATACAGACACAAATCGTGCTTAACCACGGAGGATGCGCAAGACTAAAATAAAACAATGTAGATTAGGTTCTGTTAGGGAGTGTTGCCCTGTCTAGGCTGGAGACAGGGAGTATTCGTAGAAGGATAAAATGTCGTGTGAAAAGTTTTGAGTATGAATGCTAGCAAGACTATATGAGTAGAGGAAGATCTAAACAACGATGGGTGGACTGTGTGAAAGATGATAATTAATGTCTAAAAAAACTTTTTTGCAAAAAAATACTACCGACTTCCAAATACAAAACTACAAAGTGAAAAATAACTTTCTTTTTCGAAGTCGGTATCTTTGGTAGGTACCATTTTTTTTTGTTATGGACACCGACGAAAAAGAAAGTTATTTTTTACTTTGTAGTTTTGTATTCGGAAGTCGGTAGTATTTTTTTGGAAAAAAGTTTTTTATTTTTCACTTTTTAGATGTACTTACCTAATAGGCAAGTTAGTAACGTAACTATAACGCCAAAATAGATTTCATGAAACTTTAACATAACCGGTGAAATGAGAGATCTGCGTACCCCTTAAGAGCGTACTGGCGTGATGTTATGTTATGAAATGGTATAAACAATAAACAGACATGCGATTGCAGCAATCCCGAGAGATTTGCCGTTATTTATTGAAGAGTTCTGTTGTTTATCTCCAAAGTTTCTTTATCAAATCTTAATCCAAATTAAAATGGGACCAATTTCAAAACATACTTTTTCATACAAAAAAAGAATTTTCAAAATCGGTCCACAATTTGACGGAGATATCGGTGAACATAGGTACAAAAAAAATAAACAAATATAATGTCGAACATAGAACCTCCTCCTTTTTAGGAAGTCGGTTAAAAAGGAGAGTGACTACTGGCAAAGACCACTAATACAGAAGTATGGCAGAGAATGACATGTTGCATCCAAACCAAATAAATTTGGATAAGATGGAGTATGCTGATAATGGGAATAAGGCTCATTTAAACCTTTTCGATACATCAATGGGACACCGTCAGCTAAACGACAGTTTATTCACGAACTTAATTCATAGTTCAATTGTTTAGAACACGTGCGTGCTGTAAATAATACAAGATTACTTAGCAACCATTCACAAAATAAGATTCAATAAAAATCTGGCGTTAAGTGTACGAAATAACTATAATTGACATGCAAAACTCTTAATACCAGTAGGTATGTTAAATTCGGCATCCAATAACACCGTGTCATTGTATCATAGTCGACTGTAAATTCTTTGCTTTATGTGAAAGTGCCTGACACTTTCTATTTAATTTTATAATATCTATTTAGATAAAAAAGTTATCAGCTCGCTATATCGGATATTGTAGCATACAAAAAGGCGTTGGACTATTGCTGTCAAAAACATAATAGGCAGTTCTACTGATTAGTTCACAGAATATTGCGAGAAAGGACTTAATTCTTGTTCTTCGGCGATTAAACCACCAGCTGTAGTTCATTATCATACAGAATGTCTGTACCACAACCACAAGTAACCACAAGTTGATTTTTTCCTTATGATCTTTTGATGACAGTGGCAATAATAATTAATTTTACCTGGCCTAATTCGAAACAAACATCCACGCGTTTAAAGTTTAAGTAGAATTAGTTCAAGTTTATACCAAACTAATCCTAAAGCCGCCTCCACACGCTTGGTGTTTGCCAAAACACACACGCTTGGTGTTTGCCAAAAACAGTGGCAAACACCAAACACTGACCACAATCATCCAACACAAACACGGCATCCACAGGCTTGGAAAACGTACTAGTATATTCCGGATTGGCAAACATGGCAGACGACGAGCTTGTTGTGGCAGCGATTACTTTCGGGTTAACCTCCTCAGACCAGACATTTTTCCTTACAACTTAGCTTGGGATACACAAAATGACACTAAATAAAATTGACTACCACTATTAACTCCGTTCGCCGCCCGCAAGCTCGCGCGTACTACCGAACTGAACCAGCTACTGGATACATCGCAAACACGTTTGTCAAATACCCTTTGATTTGTGCATAAGAACCGACACCGATGCCGAACACGGGCGAACACAAACAAACACCCATCCACATTTTTGTGTTTGTTGTTTGCTGTTTGCCATTGTTCGCCAAGCATGTGGAGCCGGCTTTAAGGTTAGCCAAAATCCATAAATATCTACCGCTAAAAAGAAGAAAAATGTCCAAAAGTAACCGGTTGGTTCCAAAAATCCTAACCTCTCGCATTCGATTAATTAAGTAGATATCGACACCGATAGACATGACCTGTCAGTACCTAAACTAAACATTTTGCAAAGAAAACTATTATAGCCATTGAGCTAGGAAAAATGTGGAGGCGCCGCGATGTTCTATACATACATTAGCTTATACAAATATGAGTGAAATATGATACAGAATGTGAAACAAACATAGTTTTGTTTCATTCTTTCTAATGTAGTAATGGTATTTGACAAAAGAGACAACAATATTTCAGTTGTTGCTCATTATGGCAACATTTTGTTATGACGTAGTGACAGTTTTAGGTACGTGCCATAATCGCCATATTAGGTGACGAATTTTGTGGTTGTGTTCGTGGCAGTCCTGCTGTCAAATGGTTGTTTACTTTTTGTATTATTAATGTGTGTGTGTTCCGTGATTGACACAACCATAGCATCGGCAGCCATTTTAAGGTTTAGGTAGGCACGTTATTTTTTTATAGACATTTCCAGTCCATATTATTTAGTATGTTTATGATTATAGTACAGTTTTTTTAGGAATTTAAAATAATAATAATTAATAATTTAAATTTGAATTTTTTTACAATTTTTTTCTGCTTTGTCGGGTGTGTAACGTTTGAAATATTAAAAAAGGTCTAAGGATCATAATATGACCTAATTTCATTTTAACAATTTTTATATTTTTTATAATGCACATTTGAAATAATATTCAATTACTAAAATATTCAAAAACCCTTAAGTAAAGTTAATATAATTTAAAAATTATATTAACTTATTATATTACTTTGTTTGATATATTTTTGCAAAAACAGATTAAATTTGAAACGTAAATCATCACATAAATATTACTTTTTATGTGGGTGGATGGATATTTTTTTATTTTTCGTCGAATCTGTTCCAAAACTGAATCGGGGCACCCCGACTTCACGTAGCCTTTTGGCTACCCTTAGTGTATATAAAAACCGGAGTCGCGAAGGGAGAGTTTCGCCCGACCACTGTAACAAAGCATCGTTCGGCTTGCTACCAGCAAGCCGAAGCTGCGGAGGTGAAAATGGCTGCCTATCCTTTGTTACGTAAGGACGAAAGGGTTGCACTTCCCGCAGCGCCGGAGACGATGCAGAAGCAACTTTATTGTATTGAGGTTAGGTAACAAAAATTTGTTTTTCTCAAGAACGGTGCGTTACTTTAGAAAATTAGCTAATAAGCAAATTCGTTCAAATGAACATTATATAAAAAGAGCATTATACCAATTGAAAATTATATGAAATGAACTTTATACTAAATGTTATTAGAACAAATGAAGGTTATATGAAATATAACATCAGATCACATGAAATTAGGTTAATATTTGTTTTTATAGCATACTAGCGGACGCCTCACGGTTTCACCCGCATAGTTCCCGTTCCCGTGAGAATATAGGGATAAAATGTAGCCTATGTCACCCGGAGATAGTGTATCTTCCGAACGGTGAAAGATTTTTTGAAATCGGTTCTGTAGTTTTAAAGTTTATTCGTTACATACAAAAATACAAATCTTTCCTCTTTATAATATTAGTATAGATGAAAATAAAATTATGTGACCGTTATTTAAGTGATATTATACTATCATTACTTTGACACAGGGACAAATACAGTGAGTGAATGCAATGTTTGAATTTGTAAGGAGGAAGAATAAATTATGCTTTATTGACGTTTGTTACAGGGTTGTCTTCTTTTGGAGGCTTTTTAAAAACTGGAAGTATCTGTGATCGATTTGAATTTATAATAATTTTCAAAGCAATTTAAATCGGAGTATAGGTAAGCCATGGGTTTAATGAACTATTTCACAATATTTATCTCCATTCTAGATTGCAATAAAACAAAACCACAGTCTATTAATGTAAACTAGGCTCTATATGGCTTGTGGCTCTATTGACAGGACACCAGAATAACCCGTTTTCCACGATTGGCACACACGAGTTACAACCTGAGCGGGAAGATAAGCAAAACAAAATATATCTGCCTATCTCCCGTTTGACCGGTTATATTGAATACTTGTTGCGATTCATTTCTTAGGAAAAACAATGTATTAGGTACCTATGTCTCTATTAGATCTAACAAGCATTACTAGGAATTATACAGCATGATAACAATCTGTGATTTTAAGATTGCTAATTCTCTGCAATTGCATCTTCCAAACTTTAATAGTGTGTTATAGGTATCTAAGTACCATAAGTTCCTACTTTTGTGCTAAAAGAGTCTGTAGAATCGATATTATTAACTTTATTTACGTAGATTACTACAGCAGGTAGTCAAAGGCAAAGCCAGATTCAAAACAAATCAAACATTCATCCGACCTACCAAACAGCGAAGCTGTGCGGCGAAAAACAAAACACTGACACTCAAATATGAATTTCCTCTTTAATTATTTTTATGTCATTCAATTTACATTGGTGCGAACTCTCGACCTGAATGAAGTATGAGGCCGACACAATACCCGTCCATCACGTACAACACACGCTTACAATAAATAAATATTATAATTTGACACACTTGTGTCGATAACCGCAGCTCTGAAACTATAACCGTAATTGTGGTGACGGTAGTAAATTGCATCGGGTTTGTACCCCTACAATATAAAAAAATAAGTCTGCGCATCCACCAACCCGCATTGGGCCCGCGTGGTGGATTGCGGCCCATTCCCTCTCACAGAGAGGAGGCCTGTGTCCCAGCAGTGGGAGCATTAAAAGGCTGATGATGAAGTCTGGGCAGGCCTTGTCTGTCAGATGCCGTCTGCTTGCATATCGCAAGACTGGAGCTAACACACTCAACCCTGACACATCTGGTTAAAGTCGCGGTAGACCGAAGAAAAGATGGCGGGATGCCTTGGATGACTGCCTCGAAAATTGGCGAGAGGAAGCACAACACCGAGAGAAATGGAACTAATTGGGGAAGGCCTTTGCCCAGTAGTGGAACAATTCAGGCTAACAGAAAAAAGTCTGTAGTGGCAGTAGATCGGATTATAAACATTTTAGCTTATGGATACACCAATCCTATAAAATTAAAACTAAGCAGAATGAGGTTTTGAAATGGAACATACAAAAAAAAAACACGAATAATAAACCGACTTCTAAAGCAAAACACAAAAAAGTGCAAAAGCTTTTATGTCTCTCTTTTTAGTTTTAGTACCCTATCACTACGTACGAAAGTCTGTAGTCTGTACAAGTGTGTGTTGCCAGTGATGACATATGGCTCCGAGACGTGGTCGCTTACAATGGCCCTCATCAGAAGACTTACAGTCACTCAAAGGGCAATGGAGAGGGCTATGCTCGGAGTTTCCTTGCGTGATCGAATCAGAAATGTAGAGATCCGCAAGAGAACCAGGGTTACCAACATAGCCCGAAGAATTGCCAAACTTAAGTGGCAGTGGGCAGGGTACATTGCTCGCAGAACGGATGGCCGATGGGGCAGAAAGGTTCTGGAGTGGCAACCGCGAACCGGAAGACGTTGCGTTGGAAGGCCTCCCACCAGGTGGACCGATGACCTGGTGAAAGTTGCAGGGATACGTTGGTTGCGAGACGCACGGGACCGATCAAAGTGGCGACGCTTGGGGGAGGCCTATGTCCAGCAGAGGACATCTTTCGGCTGATATGATGATGATGATGATGACACTATCACTAATAAGTGAGCAAAGTCTTCAGTTCTAGGTTCCATATCTTGAAAACTGCTAAAGCGATTTCGATGAAATTTATACTGTTCCCTAAGGTGAGAGATATCTAATCCAATAAATATGAATGATCACGATCCGATTACTAGTTTCGGAGATATGCGTGGACAACATACATACATACATTTATGAAATTTGGCTTATACAGAGTCACGCGAGTCACTTTGCATTGAATGATTTTCAAAACTTGTTTGGATGAGAGATGTAAACTTGTAAATTTTATAGGTATGTTTTCTAGTTTGAACTATCAGTCCGTAAAATCTGTCTATGGCTACGGCAACTTGTGACTTTAAAATTACCAGATAAATGTATTTTCAGCATATCCACAACATCTAACAAAGATTGTTGAAAACTGTATCACTTACCTTTGATTCCCTATCGGATGCAATTGCCCAAAAGAATCCTAGAGAAAACCTAGTTTAAAATAAAGAAGAAAATTGTTACCAACCTGAACTTTAATGGATTTGCATAAACAGTTCAAGCAGTGCAATTCAATACTCTGCTCAAGCAGTGCAATCCTCTGCTAAAGCAGGCCAAGCAGCATGCAAGCTTAGTTCATGGCGATTACCAACAAGCAACTATTTTTCAAGCGATTATTTCATCTCATTAATTCAAAACGATACAAACCTGAAAATTAATAAAGTTTAATGAGTGTAAGATATAAGGGATGTAAGTTGAGGCTATCATAGGATAAAAATAATTCTAAATAATAAATATCTCTCAAAATTTTGCAACTATGAATTCACTGGCTTATCGCTTTTATACTAGCTTCTGTCAGCTGCTTCGCCCGCATGAATGTCAAAAATTATCCCAAGGGAACTTATTCCCGGGATAAAAAGTATCCTATCCAGACTATAATCTATCTCTGTGCCAAACTTCATCCAGATCCATCCCACCGCTCGAGAGTGAAGAAGTAACAAACATACAAACACCTAGACACACTCACAAACTTTCGCCTTTATAAATAAGTGTGATGTGATTTGGTGCTTATTTCATAATTATTCAGATCAGTAATCGAAGATCATAGTAAGCTGTATGTGTACCTTTGCTATTAGTGAATCCTAGAGGAAAACCAATTTAAAATAAAGAAGAAAATGGTTACCAACCTGAACGCCATTGGATTTGTATAAACAGCTTAAGCGGTACAATCCTCTGTTAAAGCAACATGCAAGCTTAGTTCTTGAGGATGATCAACAAACAACTATCTTTTCAAGCAATTATTTTAAAACATTCATTCAAAACTATACAAACCTGAAAATAAAATAAAGTCTAATGAGTATATTGTATGCGACAGTCAAAAGATAAGAAGTATTTTAGAATGTTTCATCATATTAATTAAAAAGTATACTAAATAATAAAATAAAGGTACTGGTACCTTTATTTTATTATTTAGTAGATGTACCAGCTGAATCTGGGACTGGAAGCCGACCCCAACATAGTTGGGAAAAGGCTAGGCAGATGATGACTAAATATTCAAATAGAGCTCATTTATTTACTTACGGTACCTACTTACTTAATTTTTCCATTCTATTCAAACTCTATTAACTCCTAATCATATATCACACAGAAATATAATTAATTTAGTTGCGTAGGCGTACCTTCTTTTATTTTGAAAAGGAACAAAAAAGAAAACATTTGAAAAAATTTGAATCTGAAAATCTGAAAGTTGTTTTTTTTTTAATTTTCAGTGATGACCATAGATACAAATCTTTCAGTCGGATACATAGTTTTTACATTCTTTAGGGTTAAAATTTCCTTTATGGGCCGCTGATTTATGGCACGGAGGGAACGGGGGAGGGGTTTTATCCCCCCCTTACCATCCCCACCACTCGGAGCCCCATGGTTATGGAGATATCCATGGTTAAAGTTTTTAGGTTAGAATCAAAATTTCTATCAAAGTCCATCGATTTTTGTGGCGGGAAGGGGGGTAGGGAAGTGGGGGGTAGTGGGGCTACCCCACTGTACCATCCCAACCCCGCGGAACCCCATGGTTAAGGAGATATTCATGGTTAAAGTTTTTACAATTACTATTTAACAACAATGTCGACGGAGCCCCGCTGCGCGGGGCTCCTATTTCTGTCTGAAGGGTCTAAAGTAACCTAACACAAAGAAGATGACGGGAGCTGAGTTCGCTCGCTTTGCTCGCTCACTTCAGCTCCCGTCATCTCTTCGAACCTAACCTGTCCGTGTCGGGGTGCCCTAAGCTCCCGAGCTCGCTTCGCTCGCTCCTGGACCAATTCTCATATTTTTACCACACGAAAAACATACAAAAAAACATAAAATTTCCGAGTCTTGAAAATTTGTAAAAAGCTTTCTATTTATGAACTTCCAAATCAACGGCCCATAATGGAAATTTTATCCATCACTTCTGTCAATGATATCACATTATTGTCCAGTTGCGTAGATAGTTGAGACACATAACTACACCAATTATAAACCACAATATCCGTATATAATCAATTTACAAATAATATTAACAGCTGCTAAACTTCACTCGAAAAAATCCCGCCAACAAAAAGCCATTGAGATAGTCTATGCAAAAAGCCTAAAAAACCCCTAAAAGTTGATTGAATGGAAAGTGTTGCCATGACACAGAAACATTATGTAGATTTGAACAGCATGAATGTGATTGATGTTCATTTAATTAGTTTTATTTTCCTTTACATAGTCCATTTTTATAGAATAATTTTGATCTAAATTCATTATAATTTTTAGGGTTACGTACCCGAAGAGTTCAAACGGAGCCCTATTATTGCTGTCACTCACGAGTCACATGTCCGTCTGTCTGTCACAACGAAGATGTTTTTTACTCTATTGATCTATGAACTTGAAATTTGGTGATAATGTATACTATTACGAATATTTTACTAATAATTCAACGATAAATCAGATTTTTCTTTAGTACGGAATCCTAAATGTGCAAGACCGCCACGCACTTGGTTTGTTTTTTTCTAAATTTCATAAAATTCATACCTTCTTTAAATTTTGTTTCGCCGTATCTTCGCAAAATTCACCACTCTCATATAATGAGTAAATAAATATTTTTTTAGCTGTCCAAGTAACACCCGAGACTTTTCAGTTTCATCGTTTGCTTCTTCTTCTTCTGTTCGTGTGATGATGTTAATGTGTTATGTTAATTATGCCGTCTCTGGGAATTTCACAGGCCTCTGACTTGATTATTTCAGGCTTACATTAACTATATAAATCTAGGTTTCCTCACGATGTTTTTTTTCACCGTTGCCTGCGATGTTCGAGATTAATTTAGAAAGTAAATAAGAATTTGAAAAATTCACATTGGTCCTTGCCCGAATTTGAACCCACGACCTCAAGCACTAGAGACGAGGTCATAGCCACTGGACCACCACGACACACACACACATCGTTTGCTGACCTAAGTTTATTTATTTAATAAGGCATGCCAACAACATATTTACAAATTCATTACAGACTCAGACCAACAAAAAAAGATAGACGTAGCGTCGCGAACATCAAAAGTGAAGCCACATTTTTATCTATGTGTGTTTGGAAGGGTTGCCATTTGTTGATTTTTTTCCCTATAAAATGGGTAATAATATTATTGTGTGGGTAGGATAATATTGATCGAGTAAGATATTGTTGAGTATGGTATTGAACCTCAAAAGTAAACGATTAAGGTACATTATTAATTATAACTCACGAAAAGATATATTTTTTTTTGTTACATCGCAAAATCTATTTAAAAATAAACAATTAGAAAGTGGTTTTACATGCATTTGATTTGGAGATCACCTTTTATGCAATCCTTGCTTGTGTTAGGAGACTTCACTCTTCCGCTTAGCAATATCCATTAATTTGCAATTTAATGCAAAAAAAATACAAATATAAATAGATAAGTTTTAAATAATAGAAAAAGCAAACTTTATGTGAACGAGCGTTATACAGAGAAAAAAAATGCGCGTATTTGTGTGATGTGTGGTTGTGTGGGAGTATAGGGGAGAGTGCGCTAATGTGTGAGGGTGTATATAGTTTGTATGAGTTAAAATTTGTATATTTAGTTCTACTCTGGGGTATATGTTTAGATGTAAGTTAGCTTAGCCTGTGATAGTGTCTTGGGATCGGAAGAAGTAAAATACAGCTACTTCCTATAACCATGCTCATAGAAATTCTATTAGAGGTTATAAGTTGCTGAAGCGTAAATCATAACATCGTCAAGTGTATGAGTCATTATGTAAATTGTTTTGAAAATTATATTTTCAATCAACATTATTAAATTCAAAAATACCACTATAACAAAATCACTAACTCCAAAAAGTAATACAAAGATAAATGGTACTATTAGATAAAGATAAATATACTATTTCTTATAGCTACTATCCATTTTCTTTTTGTTAAATTATTATTTGGAAATCTAGAATACTAAAATAACATAAAAAAAGAAAACAGGAATATAACTCGAAGTAAGAAATCATATTACATTTGTTTAATCGAATGGGGTAATTTGAAATCATATTATGGCAACCCACGCACTTTATGTCACTGATTTCGTTCGTTGAGGTTTTTTGTTCCAAGGAACCTAAAATTCATAGTATATTTAATAAATAAACGATGTTATTTCAAGTACTTACATGTGAAATGTGATTCCGTGAGACTTTTTATGTGCTTTGCTATTGTTTTTACATGTTTTCACTACACAGGAAGGCATAATTCTATTTTTTTTAATATATGTTAACTAGACGACGACTCGTAACGTACTAAGAGCGATGAGCATAGTTTTAGTACAGGTGTGTGCGTGAGAGTGTATATTTACTTGGAGGAGCATAGTTTTGTGGCTTCACTTATGATGTTCGCGACGTTACGTCTATCCTTTTTTGTTGGTCTGAGATTACAGAGTCAATGACATACAAAATGGTCCTGGGCCTGCAGTCTCGACATAGTTTGCGATCGCTACGTTAAGTAACGATCGTTATCTCTTACCGACAAAATACGCTTGCCGTAACGACGCTAACGATAAACGCAAGTCTCGACAGCCGAGTTAGCGTGCAAAATCTGTCACTATATTGACTTAACGTTGTCGGTAGGCTAGCGATGTTCGTATTCATAGTGCGGTGATTTTTTTGAAAAATTATGGCAGTTGAAAAAAATCCTTGTATCATAGGGAAAATTGATAGACAAGATATTCAAAAAAAACTATTTTTCTTTGAAAATTGTGCAGAAGATAGGTAAATCTTATCATATTAACAATTGTTTGCATCGAAACTTGTAAGTAGCTTATGCCGTTTTTAAAAATACGCATAACAAAGAAGAAAATAGTTCGCTTCCTTGCAACACAGACGTTGAACATGGGAAACAAACTGTCAATGTCAATTGTCAAGTTTGTTTGTACACAAAATACGACAATGAGATAGAATTGGATTATTGGAATTGATTAACTGGAAAAGAACCGTATTTCTATAGTGGAGGACAGTGACACAGGCGCAGGCCCTAGCCTGAGTGCTAGCAAGCAGCGTGAGCGTCAGGTAATAACAACCTACAACCATTTTCGATTCCTATTTTTGGTACTAAATTGAATAGTTTGTGTTTACTTAATGAATATCTTAAATGTTTCAGGCGTACTTCGGGGCATATTGATGCGCATTTGGCAACTTTAGAAGCCCGTCCATATCTCCACACGGGCAAATTTTGAAACATGCTGGAAGGAGGTTCCCGAGGAACTCAACAAACTCCCAAACGGATCCAATAAGTCCCCCGAGCAGTACATGACGTTAAACATCAAGTAGGTTTTTAACTGTAAGTACAAGCCACGTCAGTTTTATTTATATTTAGTAGAATACAATAGGTATCCTAATTATTACAGGTTTGGATAGACTTAAAAAGCTGTGCCTGCACTAAGGCAGCATAATTATAAAAACAAATCATTCAAACTGGCAACCGAGGCGTCATCACTGCTTCTTTGACTGAAGTGGAGAGACGCATAACATCCTTAATTAGTGTAGAGTACACATTTGGCACAGACTGCCCGGATACTATGCCATTTTCTTTTTTATTATTAGAATCACTAGCACACTAGAGCATTAACAGACTTTTTTAGTACATCGAATTTTTTTACAGATGGTGGCAGCTGCAACTCAAGTGCAATCAGACGCTGCCAGAGGCAGGCAAGGTACAAGCCGAGGCGTGGATGCTATTTGCATAGGCTGCAAATTCAATAGCGGACAGTTTTACAACTTTTGTAAATAAAAATAATAAATGGTTTTATATGTTTTTTATTTAAATCACAGAGGGTCAATAAAATAAAATTATGTAAAACTAGTATTATTGAGTCTTCTTATGCACTCTGCAACAGCTCACTCAGTGCACCACACAAGTCCTGTATAACAAAAACAAGATTGTAGGAGTATTCATACAATGATACACAACGGCATAAGTCGGACTTGATGCTATAAGCCATTATATATCACCTTTGGGTCAAATAAATGGAGATGCTAATGAAATAGGTATAAAGATCTAGGGAAACTTATATGTTATGCAAATATAGGTATACCTATTTAATAAATATAATATAATAAAACCTTAAAATAAATCATTTGATTAGGTACCTGTTACTTCTAGGCCATCTTCATGAGAGTGGGTGTGGTGGCTTCTGGTTCATTTAATTTATATTTTATACATGTGTATTTATGCGTTGGTGAGACAGACACCTAAAACAGACTTCAGCACACCAAAGCATCTTTCAACGACATTCCTGACTGAACAATGAGTATTTGTTTATTGATACTCCGGTTTCCCTGGGTGCTGATTTTTTAAAGGAGTCTTCAACCATGGTTTCAGAGGATATATATCATCACCTAAAAGATAAAACATAGAATGTACTTTCAGCAGATTATAATAAACATTTATTATTAGTTACCAAGCAGCCATGTACGGTGGTCCCCATTGATATTTTTTTTATGTGTGCAGTCTATGAGTGGTGGGCAGTGGGTAGTGTGCAGTCTATGGCTGTGGAGCATTTCTAAACTTCTCTTTAACTGCACACCGTTCTTCTTGGATCATGGGAAATTTAACATATCATCTTAAAAGGTTTTCATTGATAACCAAAGTTACAGCATGTATTACTCGGCTTACTGACTTTTGGCTTATGCTGCAGCCCCACTGCAAGCCAATAGGTAGTTGGTAGCACCCACTTGACTATTAAGAATAAAATTATAAGTACATCTTGGATATTAGAAAACATAAATAGAAATATTATTTAGGCAGGGTAGGTACCCAACGCAAAGACACTCACTTGAGACTCCACAGAAAGTCCGTAAGACCCTCGTCTTTGAATAGTTGGCGAAGTTCACCAACGAGCTCATGAAACGTCCTTGTTTATTCGGTAAAGATAGATAAATTGGCCATCCTCTAAATCCAAAGGATTTTCACCTTCACGCCGGTTTCGTGCATTTTTCCGCCTCATTATTATATCGAATCTGTTTTCTAGCACGACCAAAGCCCACGCTTATTACTATACAGCCATATTACTCTAATTATTATTTATTTATTGTTTTTGTAACCTCTAAAACCAATGATAACGATCGTTACGACACTTATCGGGCTGTCAAAAATGCTCGCTAGGAAATTCGATATCATACCGATAAATCGTTAACTTAGCGACAATATACGTTAAGTTTGCGATGACAAACGTCAAAAATCGATAGCTTTGACTGTCGAGACTACCAAAAATCGTTATCTTCCGATCGTTAGGACTTATCGACCGATCGTTACGAGATAACGATCGCTATCTAAGTCGAGACTGCAGGCCCTGTGCAAACATGTCAGTTACAGGCGTGCACATCATTCACGTCTTAAATTACAATGTTATTTTTATGAATATTGTATTAATTGAGTATTATGTCTACTGATAAAAATTTAATTGAAATGAACTACAATAATTGCATTTAAATTAAAGTAGAAAATTATTAAAATTGTGCTAGAATAAAATTAAATTACGATTAGTGAACAAATTAATTACTAGTAAGGACAAAGATAAAATTAAGTTACAATTATATTACAATAAAATACTCGTGTGTGTACTAGTGTGTCAAGTTGACACAAGTTTCCGTAGAAAGAGTCCAAAATTATTTCTACATATAAACTAAAATGTTCTGTAATGATGACTTATCTGTCTGGCTTATATACGAATCTCAGATGTAAATTTATGTAATAAAAGGAATGTGCATAAGTGAAAATTTTATGATTTTATAAAATTCTCAGGTAGCTACTATACAATGTGTAACAGAAAGGTAAATTAATAGGGAATTCCAAAACAAAAGAAATAGATTTCCTTACAAAGTCACACTACACATTAAGCTTAACAGTAGAGTAGAAGACTATGAAAAACTACTATACTATAAAACTACTACGATGTCCTGGCTTGGGTTTTTGTATTATTTTATTAGACCACTACTGGCAACACTTTCGGAAAGCTTTCAAAGTTTGAAAAGTTGCAAAATAAGTTTAAAACACTTTAGATTTGTTTGTTTGTTGTTTTATTAGTTATAAAAAATTGCAAAGTTCATTTGTTTTCGGTTTTGTCTCATTTTCTTGATTTCCTCACCAAACCCAAACAAAAGGTGCTCGGTCACTGCAGCTGTTCAAATTCAAGTACGTTTTGTATGCAAAGAAATTAGTGTTCTAAAAGTTTGATGAACGGAAATATTATTTTCGTAGTGTGTAAAGAGGAGATCATGGAAGAAGGACTAATTACCATTTAAAATGCATAATAGAAATTCTTTTTTTGTATTCTCCATCCATGTAATCAAATCATTATTTTGTTTGATTTCAGGTTTGTTTATGTATTTAATGGAGCTGACTGGAAGTGCTTGAGGTATGCTTAATTGATATCATCACCCTAAAATAAGCTAGCATGCTGCATGTTTTGGTTCAATTTGGGATGGCTATTCTAACTCTATACTTCTATGTATACCTCAATCTTATACTTACTTATTTCTTGTTATTTGGATTGTGGTGGCTATTATTGCAAAGGTAGCAAGCACTCTTGGTTCTAAATAAAAAGTGTATTTAGATACTCCATTCTGTATTCTAAATATGAATGAATTAAGTAGTGTCTATCTTGTAATATCCCACATAACTTAGCCACTCAACTTATACAGTACCTCCATAGAATTAAAAACCGGCCAATTGCGAGTCGGACTCGCGAACGAAGGGATCCGTACCATTATTGCAGAAAACGGCAAAAAAACACGTTTGTTGTATGGGAGCCCCACTTAAATATTTATTTTATTCTGTTTTTAGTATTTGTTGTAATAGCGGCAACAGAAATACATCATCTGTGAAAATTTCAACTGTCTAGCTATCACGGTTCATGAGATACAGCCTGGTGACAGACCGCGGAGTCTCAGTAATAGGGTCCTGTTTTAACCCTTTGGGTACGGAACACTAAAAATGAATTAATATTCTGGTTCAGCTGGGTGGCTATTAGTTGTTCATAATAAATTACAGAGTAATATGTAGCTTCATTATATTTCTTTATTATTTCATTACATATTGCAAAATGTTTGCCGAGTGTGTGTCCAACTTTTCACATTTAGGGTTCCGTGTCAAAAATCTGATTGATCAATATGTTGGTAATTGTAATAAATTACTAAAGTAACGTAACAATAAGCATTATCACCAAATTTTAAGTTCGTAGGTCAATGGAAAGTTAATAATATCTTTGTTTTTGTGAAATAACTAAAAAACTATATTTATTTATTAAAACTTTATGCACAAGTACACAGGCGGACTTAATGCCTTAGGCATTTTCTACCAGTCGACCTTAGGGTGGTGCAGAGATAAAATAAGGCAGGTGCAACTAAATTAAGGGATAAATTGAGAAAAAAAAACATATATAAAAAATATATACAAATATATACTAAAATATAAATACTAATATATATATAAAAACTATAAGTGCAACAAATTTAAAATTGTGCACAACAATTACAGAAGCTAGGCTACTAATTAAGTGTATTCCCGTTCGTCCCCTCGACTTCGTCCCCCGAGGGGGACGAACGGGAATTTACAAAAATAATATTTAATTTGTTCCCGATCGTCCCAATCCTAATTCAAGAGAGGACGAATGGGAAT
Organism: Orthosia cruda; assembly: GCA_964057195.1. Classification (NCBI taxonomy): domain Eukaryota; kingdom Metazoa; phylum Arthropoda; class Insecta; order Lepidoptera; family Noctuidae; genus Orthosia; species Orthosia cruda. Next base: position 16,663,848 of record OZ059830.1, read on the forward strand.
ATGTTCTTCGATTAGTGCCCTTCGTACAGTTCTAATCTAACCTAACCTATTTAACCCAGTTCAAAATGACGAATCATTCACCTGAAATCTGCCGCAGATATGTTTTCACCATTGTCTAATTATCTAGTCGTAGGCAGATTGTAGGTATGATCCGTTATTTTGATCGGGTGAAATAGGTTAGGTTAGGTTAGAACTGTGACCAACTGCGCGTGAGCCGAGCGAGCGGTGCCGCGGTAGCGGCCGGCGAGCGCTACTTCCAAGTTGCTCTCAGAATTAAAAATTTTGAGGGACCATCGGGAAAATAAATAACGAATTCCCGTTCGTCCCCCTCGGGGGACGAAGTCTAGGGGACGAACGGGAATACACGACTAATTATCTATAACATTTAAATGATTATTTTAGACATTATTTTGCTTGGGTAATGCATACTTTATCTTCAACAAGTATTTTTGGATGGACATAACAACACAACACTTAACATCACACTGTATTCCCTGAAGGGTTGTGCGCCCACAGTACACCCACATTTCGCTAGTTTCCCAGTAGGGTTGGGCAGATGTGCGCCCATAGTACACCCTCATTTCACCAGTTTCCCTGAAGGGTTGGGCCAATGTATGCCCACTTTTCGCCAGTTTCCTTGAAGGGTTGGGCAGATGTGCGCCCACAGTACACCCACATTTTGCCAGTTATGTTAAGTACATTTTAAGAATAATAACACCTATTTATGAATTTTTCCTCTTTTCCTTTCGCCAACTATTTACGGTAGCTTAAATGCTATCTTGCAAACTTCTTATCCCTCTTATACCTCAGCAAATATTCCTGTTCTCTCAAACCAGAATTTTAGATTAAATTTATTCATATCCCTTTGCGGACAAATTGTCAATCAAAAGCTAGTATTTTTTTGGGATGCCCAGCTAAGTTAAATAAGGTTTTCTACATCTATACTAATATTTTAAAGAGGAAAGATTTTTACATTTGTATTGTAGTATTAATTCTTATTCAAATAAATAGTTTAACAAATTGGTAGGTAGGTAGTAGGGTAGGGTAGGAGGTTGGTTTGGTAGGTAGGTAAGTAAGGTAGGGTGGATAGGTAGGTAGGTAGCCAGATGACGGGCTCGAAGCCGCGGCGGACAGCTAGTTATACTATAATATTGTTAGTCCATCTTCAGAGCGATAAATTTGAGTGACTTACTAATTAGTACTTTATCAAAACTGTAGGTGATTGCCAACGAACATACAACTAAGGTTATTGGTGGATTTTGCTGGTGGTGGTCAGTAGGTAGGTTAGTACCTACCAAATGATGTTCGTGTCTGATTTTAATACGAAAGAATATATCTGTATTGTCCAATGTAGCCTAGTCAGTCCTCAATAAAACTTATTGTTTTTAAATCTTATTGTTTTTAAATCTTATTAAAGTTGTCACAATTTAATAAGTCAGTTGACGTTTCTCATTTTACATGCCGCGATAACTTTCTACGTAAGAAATTGAAAAATCTAATTCATAATCCTAATTAATTACTACAAGACGTACGGCCATGCGCCATCGGTACATGGTTGACATCCTTCCCATACGCACAAAGCGTTTTGCTAATACTTTCATTGTACGCACAGCTAAGGAGTGGAATTCCCTTCCGTAGTCTTTGTTCCCTGATAGCTACAACCTGGGGGTCTTAAAGTCAAGAGTGAATAGGTTTCTTCTAGGCAAGCGTGCTTCACCGTAGACCACATCATCGCTTAACATCAGGCGAGATGGTGGTCAAACGCGAGCCTAAAGATTATAAAAAACAAGTGCGAGTCGGACTCGCGCATGAAGGGTTCCGTACCATTAACGCAAAAAACGGCAAAAAATACCACGTTTATTATATGGGAGCCCCCCTTCATTTATTTTATTTTAATTTAATTATTATTATTTTTTGAAGTGTAGGTATGTACAACTAAATATTCTGTGAATATTTCAAGCGTCTACCTGTTGCCATTATTAAAATCGAGCAAAAAAACGGCAAAAAATCACGTTTGTTGTATGGGAGCCCCCCTTAAATATTTATTTTATTCTGTTTTTAGTATTTGTTGTTATAGCAGCAACAGTAATACATCATCTGTGAAAATTTCAACTGTCTAGCTATCACGGTTCATGAGATACAGCCTGGTGACAGACAGATAGACAGACGGACCGCGGAGTCTTAGTAATAGGGTCCCGTTTTTATTCTTTCAAAAAAAAATGTTACCCATACACTATAACAACGAGTATCATTCACAAGCATCAAGTTTAATTATTAATAAGTAGGTAAGTATTTTTATGACTGTCAAAACGGGCCTTTTATTTTTTGACAACTTTAGACAGAATATCAACATGAATATGTATTTCAAACAAGTTCTTAGAAGTTTATAGATAGCGAACTTCAGATGGTCGTCAACCAACTGGTCGTTCCGTTATTTCCTACAAATCGGTGCGCATACTAACACCTTCCTTTCCGTTGCACTCAAAGGAATATCGTCCTTTAAAGAGTACACATACAGGCTGTATTCCCTTGAAAGTGATACGTTACTTACGTCCTTGTGTAATCATTTCATACGCCTACCATCTAGCCAGTCGATAACCGATACTAATAAAGGCTTGATAGTTCATGGCAGATTCGTCATGTTCCACAACGACTGTAGGTGTAAATAATTTGATCAGTTTCGTTTGATATCTTCGTTGAAAGTAAAAAGGGATAAAAAGGCAAATCAGTTCAAGTTATAGAAGTTAGGTAAGGCTATATATAAATTCCAACTCTTCTATTTTCAAGTTTTTTGGACAGTCAGTTATCGAGCGAGCAGGATCTAGATCTTATTCTCTCTTAAAAAAAAAAAAGAAAAAAATTGTTTGTGACCCGCACACGAGAAATAAGCATAAAATCTATAAGCTTAAAGCTATATAAGCATAAAGTCTTAAATAGATAAGTTAGTTATTATTGAGCAAAAGTAGTTATGTATCCCGTAAGAGATACACACTTGCTATCAATATCTACGAACAGCAACATAGGTCGCTACACCTATTATCAGAAACACAAGACTTACAAAAAAAACTCGCAAGACCACTCCAGTTTTTAACTGGTCTCAAGTCAGGCTATATCCTGTGCTACAAGTTTCGATACCTAACATACGCTTGTGACATGTTACTAAGATCTAGATCACATTATAAGCTAGGTCGTACGTTCAAAGTGATCACCGACAGTCTATAATCATTAGCTGTAATTACTGCTACAATTATCACTCGCTTCATTTGGTATGTATGCTAAATATCTTAGCAAATAATTCTGCTATGTATGTTAATAAGTGACGTCAAAATCAGCCTGCAATTAGGAGACTGTCAAGTAAGAATGTGGTTCATAGAGTTGAAGGATTAGATACGCGAATCTTGATCGAGTAATCGACTGAAGGGAATATGGTCGTGGTATGTGAAGTGAGGATAATGTCGTGAAGGTAATTTTGAATGCATGTTGATAGCTTTAAAATTAAGGGACGGAGCCTTTGTCCAGAAAAGATGTGAATATTGAGATGACCATTAATGAGGCATGTAAGTCGGGCATTGTACTTTTATGTATGAAGTTGTATGCACAAAACGTTTTGGGGACACGTTTATTATGCTTACAGTTAAGGAGTGGAATTCCCTGCCGGAGTGTGTTTCCCAATAGCTACAATCTAAGGGTATTTAAGACAAGAGAAGTGAATGGCTTTTTTCTAGGCAAGCGTGCTTCACCGTCGAACACATCATCGCTTACCATCAGGGGAGTAAGTGGTCAAGAGCGAGCATACAGATTACAAATAAAAAAGAATTAGAGAAGTTTGGAACGTGACTTGTTCACAGACCTCGAATACATCAATTAGGATAAGGGCAGAAAATTATTATCTAGCTTAGTCAAAGTTATAATGGAGAAATTAGAAAACAGGTTATATTAATTTTTGTCCACAAATGAAAGCTAAATGCAAGTTTCTACAATCATAACATTGTACTAGGAAACATTGAATACGCGTAACTACAAACTATGTATATTCCGAGCTCCGTTCTGCAATTTAGGTCAGACCCAGTTGCATATGCAACACTTTTACATCCATTAAAGATTTACTACGTGTACCATACTGTGCCAATTTGAAGTGAGGCTATTAGCGTCTGTGTGAAAGGAACGGGGAAATTAATATTGTGTAACCTGTACGAGTGTCATAGACATTAGACTGGCTAAATCATCATCATATCTGACGTCCACTGCTGGACATAGGCCTCCCCCAAGCGTCGCCACATTGACCGGTCCCGTGCGGCCCGCTTCCAGCAGATCCCTGCAACCTTCACCAGGTCATCGGTCCACCTGGTGGGAGGCCTTCCAACGCAACGTCTACCTGTTCATACTCGCTCCACAACTTTTCTGCCCCATCGGCCATTCGTTCTGCGAGCAATGTGCTCTGCCCAATGCCACTTAAGTTTGGCAATTCTTCAGGCTAAGTCGGTAACTCTTGGTTCTTTTGCGGATCTCTACATTTCTGATTCAATCACGCAAGGACACTCCGAGTATGGCCCTCTCCTTTGCCCTTTGGGTGACTGTAAGCTTTCTGATGAATCTAAATTGAACACATAACAAAGCAGCATTGCTTACAAAGAAGCTAAAACAGTACAACGACGGTTTTTCACACGTTCAACTTATGTGGGACCGTAATCTGAATGAAATCGCCTGCACTCTGAACTCTTTTTGCATAACTGCTCAATCAATCATCGTAAGAGCCGAAAGCGTTCATTAGACATGCAGATTTCATGTTACGCAAGTGAACTGGCAGACAGACCTTTGTCTCAGACTTTCTACGTGACAAGTACTGCAAGGCGAACCGCCTACGTGTACTGTTAACCTGGTATTTATAACGTGCTGATCGTCACGATTTTGAATTAATGTTTAAAGGATAGACGTTCAATCAATCAACTATTAACATAGATAATGACTAGATACGCCTAAGTCTAATGTTAGTCGTTATTTTGAGGCAATAAGAATGATTTAACTTAATGGGCTATTAAATAAATTGTCGTATCAAGGGTTGACCACCCACGATCACAGGGAATTTTTGTAAAGTTTTTTCGAATATCCTCACGGGTTGTTATTACGAGTATACTCCGAAATCTATTAATAATAATAGTCTATTGATTTAGTTTGGAGTTAGGACGAGGTCCTCTCTACATAAAGTTAACCCCAGTTGCATTAAGTGTATCCTAGAATCTCTAGGTTGATCACTGAGCACCTCTGCCTATAATAGATCCCACATAACTAACCCACGTATCTATGGTTAATATGTCAAACGGTTGCACAACATCTAATAACCCCGATAATTTAAAAGATCAACTCGTCAAAAATTGGCACACTCGCGACACTCCAAAACAGGATCCTTATTATTTGGGTCCATTCTCACCGCGCTCCAAACAACCTTGGGTACAAGTTAGACAAGTATAATTACAATATTATAATGATAACTATTTCTATATCAACTTAGGCGTAAGTGAACTAATGTTGTTGAAACACGATACTCATGGCAATCGCGGTTCGGTGTTGAATGTTGGCGCCACTATTTCGACTTTTGACTGGACAGGTCAATGAACAAGTCCTCTGAATTGTTTTGCTGATACTTGTATCTTAGCATATAATAATATCCACTAGATAGATTGATAGGAAATTAAGGAGGTCTTAGACTCGAGCAAATTTGTTACGGGACATAAAGACATCGCTAACTGTTGGGCAAACTCTTTACCCGACTGCCGAATGAGGGTAATGTGTTTATCAGTCTATGTATGTATGTATGTATGTTTGTTCCTATGTGGCATTCTAGAGACCAAACGCGTTGGCCGATTTTGATGATTCTTACGTCAATCGATTCGTCTTAACCCTGCGTGTGTCACTGGCTACATTAAAATTGGAAAAGATAAAAATGGCGGATTTTGGGAAAGGCATTTTGTAGGGAAAACATTTTTTTCTTCCAAACCCATCGTGTGGGGTATCAAAATAAAGAATTTTAAGAGGTGATTTCAAAAATATATAAAACTTATATGTTTAAATGTACCTAAATAAAAAAAAAAACTAAAAAGTTGTAAATAAAAAAAGTTAATTCAAAAATTCAAAAAACCCGACTGCTTAAAAATCGAACTAAAAAGACGTAAACAAGAAGAAAATCATACTGTGTTGTCGGAGGATACATCTGGTTTTGGTCAGCCAGCTCGCGAATATGTATCCTCCGACTGCACAGTATGATTTTCTTCTTGTTTACGTCTTTTTAGTTCGCTTTTTAAGCAGTCGGGTTTTTTGAATTTTTGAATTAACTTTTTTTTTTCATGTACCAATCCCCTTGCAGTATGTATCCCCTTAGGGCTATAAATTGCCAAACATCGACCTAAGCGGATGCCTCCATTATATTTAAAAAAAACAAAACAACTCATGAAACAAATAGTTAACCTTTACAGTGCCGCAAATTTCGTGATGAATGAGTATGTCAGTGGGTCGCAATTCATTTCTTATTATTGTCTTGACATTTTCTTCTTCACAATACTATACAATCACTGGGTAAGCGATTAAGGTGGATGAAAGTAACAAGTACTCCGTAGTTCTCTGTTTTACCTATAAGCAATTTCAATTTGCATATTACGATAAAAACAGATACTATAATATCAATTCACGAGGTTCTTGCACCAGGGAAAGCGCTCCTACTTTCTCGAGGTAATGTAAAGGCAATCAATTAGATGTCAGAAAAATATTTATTCTTGTAAGTACCAAACATCCAATTAGCGTTAGAGATATTGTGATTTGTTGGATTAGCATCGAGTAAACAGATCTCTACTTAGTCGGATTATCTGCAGTGAAATTATAATTACTCTAACACTACCTTTTGCTCGCGACTTCGTCTGCGTAGCATTAGTAGGTACTTCGAATAGCCTATTTTATATTGCGTAATAACATTGTTGTTTGGTATAAAGGCCTCTTTACTTGAGAAATTATTGGTTCACCTTACCACCACCTTAAGGGTGATTTCCAGGATAAAAGCTATCTTAATCCCTTTCCAGGGTTTCATCCTATCTCCATACCAAATTTTATCTAAATCGGTTCAGCGGATTAAGCGTTAAAAGGAAACAGACAGACAGATAGAGTTATTTTCGCATTAATAATATTAGTATGGTAGTATGGATTCATCTTTCTCAGCTCCTACTTAATCTCTACTGAGATGATTATAGAGAAGTATGGAAGAACACTCGCACCAACTCAAAATAAATTATGCAAGAAGAATGAAGATGATCTTTCTCTTATCCTTCACTCTTTAAGGCTGTATCCAGGCCGTGTTCGTAGGTAAACGAAACTTCGTCTCAAATTGAAGGCAACCTCTAACGAAATATAAGACTGAAAGTTCAGCTGGTTCAGGGGATTATTTAAAAATTTGAATCTATTATACCTATTTTCGTATCTGTCTCGCAACGGATTTCGGTGTAGCTTTCACTTCATTTAGATAATTTATTCAGGATGGTTTATGTGCAAAAATCTGCCTAGCCTTTTCCCAACTATATTGGGGTCGGCTTCCAGTCTAACCGGATTCAGCTGAGTACCAGTGTTTTACACAGAGCGACTGCCTATCTGACCTCCACAACCCAGTAATTAGGTAACTCGGTATCCCTTGGCTAGACTGGTGTAAGATCTCAAGCTTCTGACTACTCGTAACGACTGTCAAAGATCTTCAAATGACAGCCGGGACCAACGGCTTAGCGTGCTTTCCGAGGCACGGAGGAAACTCGGTATGTTGAATTGGTCATCCATCCACGGTCCGACCTCGTCAAGCGTTGCTTAACCTTGAAGATCGACCCGTGCGGCTGTTATTATTTAGCCACGAGATCCTCATTTGTAAAATATAACTCGAAAGCATTTCCGATATTACTGTAATCAGGGTAAACTTCCTATTTAGCTATACAAATACCTACCTTCCTACTTATACAAACAGCTGTATGTCATAGGCAATATCTACGACTGACCAATTAAGTTACTTCCTGTTACAATGTTTATCTAAAGGTGCCTTTTAATATCAATTGCAAGTAACTCCATCAAGTTTGCCAATCATGGAGGTTAGAAGTTATTAATATGTTTTTAATGAGACTGCAGCCTTGCGTCTTGTATTTAGAGAGGCGACGCTGATCAAGGTGACATTGATGGAACAATGCTTGTGTGGGTTCACTTACACCCATCTGTTGTATGTGACCTGCAGAGAAATACGGCCCATGTATATTTTTAAGATTCTACGACCCTGAAATCGCCTCTACTAATAAATATTTTTGTTAGGTGTTAAATACTTCTGTTACATCAGTATCTTGTGTATAACTTAAACGATGTATATTCAACGTAAATATCATTAAGTTTATAGCAGATTTATGTAAATTTAAATAACCAACCATTGTTTCGTAAACTCAAGTAAACTGTTTCAACAAACTGTTTGCTCAGGTGTTTTTTTACATAGCCTCACTTACATAGATGTATTTTTTTTCGTAAAAAGCCGTTGAATTTTCAAACGACATGTACCTAGTAAGGTAAATGAAAGTTCTTACTTACAACGGCTTCATTGATTAAAAAAAAAACTCGTAGAATCTCAACAAAACTGTGTATCTTATTATTCCTCAAAGTCACGTTATGATTGACACAATACCTACGCGACATAATATTGCAAGTACTTACTAGAATGTAACAAGAAATACCTACACTACTTTATGATCGTTTCCTTCCGACTTCTTTTCCTGATCTTGAAAATGTCGTTCAAGTAATTACTGCAACAGTAAAATGAATAATTACCTTTACTAATGGACTACTTGTTATACAAACAGCTAGAAAACCCACGTAGTTATGACCTAATATCTCAACAAAATAGGCCTATCTAAATCGTATTATTTGGTCTGAAATGACACTTCGGCAAAATGTGCGGGTTTAATATTATCTGTTTGATATAATAGGCCGTTAGATATATCCTGCTCAGAGTTCCATTTACCTAATTGTAAATCTGTTAGGTACATTTGAATATCTGTTCCTGACTGAGACAAGTTTTACATAAGTTGTCAATTGAGTAAATATCTCCAGTTTCGTAATCACTGAAGGGTGATTAGGTGTAGGCTGTACATTGTAACTTTTAAGTGTAGAATCTATTCTAAAAGTAGTTACTTTTAGAATAGATTCTACACTTAAAAGTTGAGAAAATCTAATATGTTCTAATAAAAAGTTTATAGATTACAAGGGTACTTGGTATCAGTCTTATTTTTTTTTCTCTGTCCCTGCTTGAACCTCTAAATGCTGTGGATAATATTGTTCATCACTTACGAACAATACTTTTGACTGTACAAAATGTTGAGTCCAAAGAACAATTTATGTATTTACTTTTAATGGCCCGCCCGTTTTTGCCAGGGTCATAATATTTTTTATCTACACCCATGCTATAAATCCTCTTTAAAAGTTTCTAAAACAGTTGGCTTATCTTATTGCCAACATTAAAATAACCAGTGTCATAGTAACTATAATATCATTCAAACATTGAGTTAATAATGTACTCGTAGTACATTTTCTAATAGTTCAATTTTTAACGAGTTTTATAATGTTGTACTAAATTTCATTATGCAACTTCTTTGCTTTTTCGATCTCATCCTTACTTATCAAACAGCCACATTCTATGGTTTAAGACATTTTGTTTTTCGCACTACTCAATTCGTGGTATCTTAATGAATTTGAAGAAAGAACATTGTCATGCACGTGCGTTTTACTACCACAGAACCGTAATAGACGTGAATTCGAATAACCTATAAGTTTTTTCCACCACCCCAAGTGACGGTAGCGAAACGGCCAAGCCACATATTTTGACTAAAATGTAGAGTTTGTGAAGTTAGGGCCTTTAGAGTAAGAAGCATGGCCAAAGATTACCCTACACGTCTGAACAAACTCACAAAATTCGGGCTCTCTCTTTATAATATTAAGATTTTATTAAACTTGTTCCTCTTAACAACTCTTAAGATTTAAAATAACTAGGTACCCTGTATCCAAATAGCTTAATATATCCCGGTCATCAGGTTATTAGCGGTACTTACTCAAGATATAGAAAGGTGTCTGTACCGGTGACATACGTTACCTAACGTTCAGGCAGGTATCTTTGAGCGCAGGAAATCGTTAATTGTCATTTACCAGTGGCACAAGGCTGGACTGTACCTACGACTAGTTAAGAATAGTCCTTTATATTTTTTTTGTTTACTTTTTTATAAATTATATAATCTTATTTTTTGTTTCTTACGACTTATTGTCGGGCCTACGTTGTCCCCCCATAGTACTAATGCTGTAACATGGAAATATTGTAAAACCAAACCATTTTTTAAAAGAGTAACCATGGAGTTTCTTGCCGGTTCTTCTCCATAGGAAACGCCCAACCCGAACCGTGCACCTTTTGTCGACGTTTTATAAGTGCCCATGTAGGCAAATGTGAAATAAAAAAAAAATATTTTGATTTTTTAACATATCACAAACTTCATCAACAATATTATAGGCTAGTGTAAATAGTTGTCGTCCGGACAGTATCTCTATCAGCAGTGTAGCTGTTAAGTTCTTCACTTTTTAAATCTCACTGGATAATTAATTACACAATGTGATAGTGATTAAAACAAATTTAAGATATTCTTGCGATCTGCTTCCAAAGAATTATCTGTTGCATCAGACTCTTAATTTAAATTCATGACTCTGGTTGTAAAGGTTCAGTTACCTTATACGAACTGCATCATGTGAAAAATACGAGTTAACTTAGAAACGTTCGTTTCATAATAAAACGAAAATCAGATACCCACAGAACGTATCGCTTGGAAAGCGAATGCAAACTAGTACTGTCCATTGCTCCTTCGCTTTATGAACCATTTAACCACGAGGCGGTTAGTTGGCAGTGGATTTAAACATCTAGAGGTTATCTCGTTTGGCCGACCGACGTATGCTGGGGTAATAACCGGCCAACATGACGCTGTTTTCTTTAGCATACCATGGGAAAGTTGTTTTAACAAGTCAGCCTTTGTGCAAGTGCAGCGAGTAAAATTAATAATTATCGTAAGAAGTAAGAAAACGTGACGTCCTCTAGTAGGAAGAGAATTTCCCCAACAAAGCCGTGACGTGCGAGAGACTAACAAAAACTGTTTATAATTATGTAAAACAACCGTAATTGTAGTGATGCCGCGATCTTCACAGTTCGTTAAAGCCTCAATGTCGGTGGAATCAATAATAGATTATATTGTGAGAATTATTGACTAACTGTTTCTTCTTTGATTCGTTGCAATCCTTGTGGTTTTGATGCCAGGGTCAATTTCTCTCGTGGGAACAGTAACTACGCGAAGTGGTACTTGTATTTATATCGACTAGTTTCTAATCTTAACCCTACGATTAACTGCTAGTAGAGTAGCCAGTAACCCATTTCCTTAATTGATTCTTACGAAACGATTTGTTCTAATTGAAATTGTTAACTCGTGTTCTTTGTTGTTCTAAGACATCCTTAAAATATACTGAAATATAATGGATTTTGCAGTTACATTTGTCTGCGGAGTCAGTCCCTGGAACATTTCGAAATAATTTCTATCAAAAATCTCATTCAGAACTCGAGGCAGTAAACAGGAAAGCCGAAAGTACATAAAGGCTTTGGCCGTGGTCGTTGTTAATGCTATCGCTTGCGTATTTTTGAGGTTTTTAGTACTAACTTGGTTTACTAACTTCAACATCCCATTCAAAAACATTTACTGCTCGACGTACAAGTTTTGACTAATGATGGTTGACAGTATACCTTTGACATCAACATTGTTAATAGCATTAACTATTAGGCATGTGTCCAAGTACTTGTACACACAACTTAAGCTTACATAAAAGATCTAAGTGAGAGCATAAGTAACAAAGAGCACGCTCGTGACTACAAAAGACAGTTTCATTTTTAAGATCATTTGTACTTTGTTCCACTTTCTTACGACCACAAAAAGATCTATATCAATAAACCTAAATCGATTCTACGAAATCGGTCTAATTGAGATGAAATTGTTTATTAGACTTAACAATAAGATTGAAGAGAGAATCGTGTTTTTACACTGCGTTAGATGATAGACTTCTAGACATTCAGTGCTCAATAATACATATTTTACTTGCAAATTGTACTAAACAAGACTGCAATTTGTACCGTACCGGCTTCGCTCCTGTGACCGATGCAGTAACTGTATTTGTTCTCCTTGATAACAGATAGCCTAGAGCACTCGGCGATAGGCATATCTTTCTATCAGTAAACCTATTTTTAACCAACTTCCCAAAAAGGAGGAGGTTCTACATATGTTCGACATTGTTTGTTTTTTTTTCCTGTTTTTTTTGTGTATGTTCACCGATATCTCCGTCAATTGTGGACCGATTTTGAAAATTCTTTTTTTGTTTGAAAAAGTATGTTCCGAAATTGGTCCCATTTTAATTTGGTGAAGATCTGATGAAGAACTTTGGAGATATACAGCAGAACTCTTCAACAAATAACGGCAAATCTCTCGGGATTGCTGCAATCGCATGTCTGTTTATTGTTTATACCATTTCATAACATAACATCACGCCAGTTCGCTCTTAAAGGGTACGCAGATCTCTCATTTCACCGCTTATGTTCAAGTTTCATGAAATCTATTCTGGCGTTATAGTTACCTTACTAACTTGCCTATTAGGTAGGTACAACTAAAACAAACTTGAAGTCGAACATAGGTCCTCCTCCTTTTTGGGAAGTCGGTTAAAAAGTAAAACATCTTTTTGCAAAAAAATACTACCGACTTCCAAATACAAAACTACAAAGTGAAAAATTACTTTATTTTTTGAAGTCGGTGTCCATAACGCGAAAAAATTGGTACCTACGAAAGACACCGACTTCAAAAAATAAAGTTATTTTTCACTTTGTAGTTTTCTATTTGGAAGTCGGTAATATTTTTTTGCAAAAACATTTTTTATCATAATTAGTACTTCTAGGGAATACCTCCAACAAACAAACAATCTTACCTCTGAATAAAATTAGTTTAGTTCGAGTACCGCACCGGTTTACGTAATGTTAATCAACAACATCAAAGTTAAATGCTGCGTATCGCTTCAGCACCAAAGAGGTAAAGCCGCAGCAATACATTTAATTAACCACTCAATGCATATGTTATTTCTTAATAAGTATTTTCATAACAGCCTGTTTTCTTGTACCTGAGCAGTCGGCGTCCATTCGCCTGTCCCACATAGCTCGAAGTCGCCGCAAGTGAGTGTCGATCTTACGTTTTGTAAGAAGTGGAACACGCTGCGTACTTCAGTTACATCGGCCAAATCTTTACCGGTAGGAGAGCTGTTTGAACGGTGCGGAGTTCAAAGAAAAGGTTATGAAGTCGTGAATGTTCGATCGTTTGAATAACTGCTTCATTTTCAAGACCAAAAAACCGTTCGACGACGAGATTTTCAAATAACTAAGTGTGTTAAGTTGCGATTAAGTTTCCAATTAAACATTAATTACTGATGACTGTCTACGTCTGGCATAATTACTAGCGTCTCTAGATTGAAGGTTAAATAATGACAATTGTTTTCAAAGTTGAATGAAGATAAAATCTTTACGATCATCCTTACACTTGCGCATTCTTTTAAATGAATACTTATTAGTTACATCACTGGTGTTATTCTACAACAAAGAGCAGTTATCTGAACCTTACCTACTCATTGTTTACAAATTCCGCGTATGGCTACCACTGTAATATTCAATTCAGCAAGTCACTTATTGATTTTAAGATAAAACTACCCATGTTTGGTGGAAAGTAGCTCTCAAATATCGATTAACGTAATGTGGTGAAATTATCTATGCTTAGATAGTAATGGATCAAATAAGCAGCTAACACGATAATGCTTATTTGAAATTAAGCACGATACACTGATGTGAAGGGAGCTTTGTTTCGAGAAAAGATTTATGACCGAACGAGTTTGTAATTATCTTGTATAATCGATTGGTTCGCCAATATTAATTAGCCGCTTATTTGAGCTAGTCAAGCTTAGCTCGAAAGTCGTGCGTGAACGTGAAGTCTTGATTTCGAAGTCACAATTTATTAGGTATTGTACAGGTTTGTTTCTTACAAAGCAAACCAGTTAGAGGGCTCAACGCTGAGCAATCTCTCTCCAGCCTGAGGAGTTTGACCAACACAAAACAAGCGAGGCGTTCCTTCTTGGTGTGACCGTGGGGTCTCATCCAAACAAAGAAACTGTCCCGACGTACTGTACTGATTATTTGAATTATGTATCGATATTGATTGATTATTAGATGGTGATCTATCTATCGCCGTGGAACGGAACCGAACGCGATCGATTTACAAAAAAGTAATCGGTATAATCAGATGAAAAACGCTAGTTAAGTGGCACGGCTTCTTTGTATGGGATGAGGCATCTGTATGCTAGTATTATATTATCTGTGGTATGACCAAGGAGCTCTAAACAAAATGTCGTTGGGCAAGCGATGACAATAGACGAAATGAAAAATGTAAGGGATTGTGATTGTAAAGGATTTTAATAGGGCTCGACATTCCCAACATTTTTAGGGTTCCGTACCCAAAGGGTATAAACGGGACATACTAAGACTCCGTGGTCCGTCTGTCTGTCCGTCTGTCACCAGGCTGTATCTCATGAACCGTGATAGCTAGGCAGTTGAAATTTTCAGAGATGATGTATTTATATTGCAGTTATAACAACAAATACTAAAAACAGAATAAAATAAATATTTAAGTGGTGCTCCCATCCAACAAACGTGATTTTTTTCGTTTCGTTGTTCGTTTTTTGCGATAATGGTACGTAACCCTTCGTGCGCGAGTCCGACTCGCACTTGGCTGGTTTTTTGATTTTCTTCCAATTGCTCTGACGACGTTTTCGTTGATAGAGTGGACTCTACTAGAGCCTTCGAAACCTTTGTTCTATTCCCAGGCACCTTCAAAACTTAGAAAGGTGAATTTGGAATTAAAGTTTTTCCCTAGATATTTCTACATTTTTGCCAATGATGTGATGTACCTAAACAATAGACGTAGAAATGATTTCGCCACAAAATCTGCAATTATATTCACAGACACCTGTCAGCTGTTCACCATTGTTGTTCATGTTACATAAGGTTTGATTGAATCATTAAGATCCAGATTTGTTCACTGGATCCCCTTGTCAGAATTGAATTGCATAATTAGTGGAACGTCAGATTCAATCAATATACTCCAGCTGTCGTAGTCACTACCGGATATAGGCCTCACCAAGCTGCGTCACAACACTCAGTTCTCCAAAAGTTTTAGTCCCGGTCCTGGTTACCGTCATTGATTGATCAATTTTAAATCGATAATTCGCACTGTTCGTAAGTCGCGCATTGTCTTACGAACCAAACGCAGTTTTCTTTTTATCTTTCCGTGTTTAGAGTTTTGTTATGCACGTCTTGCAGCCCAAAAACACAATAACCTTTGTTGACTGTAGTAAAATCTCTAACTCGGCACGTTCCACCTGTCAATAATCAATTTTAATGAATCTGCCGACTTAATGCTTTCTTTTCTTCTCTTGAAAGGTTTGGGTGTCAAGTATCCATTGTGTTGTGTGGCCAGTGTCAAACAAATATTGACCATAAATTACGCCACCATATTGTAAAAGCACTAATATTACGGCTCTCGTCGAGAAAAATGAAATTTTCTTCATTTTTGTGCTTGATTAACTCCCGTGGTGCACAACGCTAAGTAGTCTCTTACCTTCCCTCAAATGTTAATCATCAATGAATAGGTAGAATAGAATATCATCAGAATCAAAAGCCTCCAAACAAGTTCAGGCTATTAAAAACGTTGCAGTATTACTAATATGGAACGTCCAACATTTTTGGACGTCTGATTTTGCATAATGTTAATTATATTTTTTCTCTTTTCCTAAGACCACAACCGGTCTGTGATATGTTTAAGTTTATGTATCTGGTGTTCACTCAATAATAAAACCTGCTCCTTCTACCGCATCACTATTAATTGGAAACAAGAATCGAAACGATTCCATAGTGAGGCCCAAGTGAGAGTTTTTGCTGTGTCTCCTATATTGACAAAGTAGTCCTTGTGCACATTTTTTTAGCAAATTAACCTGAATTTCCTCTACCTAACATTCTGTGGCGAGTCGTCCATTCCATGCCAGAGGTTCGCTAACCCTGATGAGGTACACGTATGTTTATATTACTTCGCACCCTAACTAACGATAGCAAGTACAGATAACGCGATAACGTTACATTACCATTGTCTCTGGGGCCGCTACCTACTAGGCACCACAATCTAGGACCTAATTGTCACCTTTGTTTTGACTAAGGCTGCTGTCAGTCAACAGTAGCGCTTGCGCGTCGTATTTAAATGTATAGGAAAAGTGTAAGCAATTCTTAGTCGCTGCACGCTCCGTAGTCGCGCAAACGCAGCCTTATGCGGAAAACGGTATATTGATAGCTATGGATGATAGATGAAGTAAGCTGAAGCCTCGTCCGTTAGCTAACATGATTCTATAAATTGTGTGTATATCCGTTATACTATCCGCCCTGCGGATTAGATGGAAGTAAAGCGGCTTAGACGTCTCAAGTTCCTGGTGATACCTGGAATTCTGGCGTGTTACAGTGTTACGCCATGATTATTTGTCTTGTTTAATCTACCGTGTTTGTGAAACCCCACCATGGTGAAAACGTCTGTTTTACCATTAACTGATCCTACCTTCATATCTCTTCTTCCCCCTGTTTACTTTTGTCAACCTTTTTAGGGTTCCGTAGCCAAATGGCAAAAAATGGAACCCTTATGGATTCGTCATGTCTGTCTGTCTGTCCGTCCGTATGTCACAGCCACTTTTTTCCGAAACTATAAGAACTATGCTGTTGAAACTTGGTAAGAAGATGTATTCTGTGAACCGCAGTAAGGTTTTCAAAAAAAAACAATAAATTTTAGGGGTTTCCCATACTTAGAACTGAAACTCAAATTATTTTTTTCATCAAACCCGTGGAGGTATCTATGGATAGGTCTTCAAAAATTATATTGAGGTTTCTAATGTCAGTTTTTCTTAACTGAATAGTTTGCGCGAGAGACACTTCCAAAGTGGTAAAATGTGTGCCCCCCTTGTAACTTCTAAAATAATAGAATGATAAAACTAAGAAAAATATATGATGTACATTACCATGTAAACTTCCACCGTTTATTGGTTTGAACGAGATTTTTTTTTAATACGTCATTAATCGTAAACCGCAATTTAACAAGTACGGAACCCTTCGTGCGCGAGTCCGACTCGCACTTGGCCTGTTTTGTTACTCGGACTTGGTCTCCACAGTTGTGAAAGTCCTTCTCAATGAAAGTTCCAGCAAAGCACTCAAATAAGGTTCTCTGTTCTGACAATAAAGTAAGAGAACAACGGAAAACTGTAGGTAGGTACTTCTTAGTAAGCAAATGTAAAACGGCCTAGGAATGCAATACAAATCTCACTCTTCAGAATAAGGTACTCGTTTAAATCCGTTTTCTCTTTCATTTAACTTTTAAATTTTATGACTGCACTAGCGTTTAACGACGCCTTCTGTTTCGATCAATGTAATCAATTTCAAATTGAACCCGTGGTATGTTTATAAACGATTTAATATTCTCTTACCGAGCAATCCTAACTACTTATAAGTAGATCAGTCTAAGTAAGATTTCTCTAAACGTCTGTGGATCTGCCAGCCTTGATTAAGACAAAAACACGGTTCTTTGAATACCTAGGAATGCCACCTACAAAAGCTTCATAAAATCGTTATGCACTTTTATAGCACAACCTTATGCACACACAAATCAATGAATAGTTTGCCTTGGAAGCCTTCAACGTAATCGTCGTTGTTAAATACAAGGTTTTGGTTCCGTCGAACATTCTCCTTTACTTTTGTCTCTAGGTACACGCACAAGTTTTTTCTGTTCACTACAAAATGCGTATCTTTCGCAATATCTTCAGAATCGGGTCAATAGTCGATTGTAATGAAAATTTTAATGCATTTGTAATAACTTTATCATTTCTTTTTTCTGATTGGGAAATTTTTAATGTTATCTGCTGTTTACGAAATCTTTGTTAATTATATGATAATTATCTTGTTTAATAATGATAATAAAATCTACACTGCTGCCAAGCATATCAACCAATATTGGCGAGCAAAAACAAACTACGAAAATAAAAGTCAAGTTCAGATAAGAAATAGTAAAAAGATGATTCACAATGACTCAAATCAGGTCACTTACTTTCGTCTAAAAATACACATTAAGATGACACAAACAGACCACGTATGAACTCTAGGGAAATCAGTTATCAGCCATGTCGATTATATCAATATTACCAAGTGCATGTTTCGCAATATCACGTAATTCGGGTCAACAGTCTACTTTCGATGAAACGCATATTAAATGGGAAGCGATGTAACTGTAAGTACAAAGTTCTCTGTTATCGTAGCCATTCGTAGCCTTCCTTGCTGTAACGACCGTATCGTATCACATTCACATCGCACTGCTATGAAGAATTCTTCAACATATCTCCACGGTCCGGTAATACTGCGAATACTCTGATTATAACAGACTTATCTTTTTTATATTATTACTTACTAGTGTGGGGACATAGGACTACGGTTTCAACCTTCTTGTATCTAAACAAAAGAGTTACCGACATTTTCATATCTTTATGGACGACGTAGATCATTTATTACTGCACCCATTGTTGTTACACTAAATATGGTTTTAGAGACCGCTTCCAAACAAGTCAACCATAATTTAGGTCTCCGATAGTACGATTATTTCTCTTGGTTCGTATAGCCCGAAATTGGAACTATGTCCGATAAAATGTTGATAGGTTAGTCCCATATCTACAACTACAAAGGGCCTACGCATTTATACATAAAAACTGAATCATACTTTGTTTTGACATCAACAAACTATGAAAGCACGCCTCTGTGACCCCTTGGTAATGCCAAGCGTGACGAGATGTTTAGACACCCTAGGCTAGGTATTATTTATACTTGCAATAAAAACTACACAGAAGGCTGTAAGGTTAGGTTTCATGCACCGTTTGCTGCGGTCTTCAAATATTATTTAACAATTGCAAATAATTTTATCTAAGAAATACTAAATTTCCAATTCTAGAACGGATAGTAAAATAGCTACTCTTTCTGGTTAATCAGCACTAGTTAGTCTAGTTAAACTGGTTAGGAAATCACCAGAATTTATTGTATTTTCGCGTGCAACAAGATAAACCACCACTATTGCTAAGAATGCTCAGTTTCTGTAAGCACTTTATTTTAGTGTGGCTATTAATGCTGATAAATTAACGAATATTCTACTAGTATTTTTTTGCATATTACTCAATTTCGACCAAATAATTTGAAATTTAAATGACTAATTATAAAGTCAATTAAAATAAATTACCAATAAAAGCACACTAAATAGTTTGTATCATACATTTAATTTGTATTATACAAAAGCCTAGTTACTAAAATATTGCAACGCAATGACTTTAACTAGCTTGTTTAATAAAAAAAATCACGTTTCGCTTTATTTTATGAAGATATCTAATATTCTGTTCGCACTGTATTATTGGTTACCCAACGTTTTAGCAATGTACTAATTACTACTCAGTGATCTACAAGCATATGTTAATAAAGTAACTTCACACCTGTGGGAATTTTTATATTGCAAAGATTTTTCGCGCTCAATTTTAATCTGAGTGTTGTGTGCCTGAGCCTGCAAGCAGCAAGCTGAGCAAGCAATGGCAGTTCGGTTTGCAGAACCGTCTGAAGCAGACGCCTTTGCTGTGAGTCGACAGTGAATCCACTTCCAGACGTTCAAAAACCGCTGGGCTGAATACGCACAGTGCCTTCACTCGGTTTAAAACAATATGTGTATTCGCGCCAAACCAACGTCAATAATAAAGTTCTTATCTGTGCCGTAAATTCGTGATTGTTTTTTTAAATTTCGCATTAGATAATTTTGTGCGGTCGTGTGTTTGTTTAGTGAAATACGAAATTGTGATACCAACTATGCAGTGTAGATAACGTTTCCTCGGTTTGCGGTAGCGTCCGTTGGAGGTATATATATTTATTTCAACGCTAATTTAATGTTCTATGATTATTTTTTATAAGAATTACACAGTAGCTACCTATTCTATTTTTAATCTTTAGGTTAACTTTTGTTAGATTTGCTTTGCTAGATTTGTATCAACATAATTTCCGAAAAGCTTATCTCAAGGCTAGTTTAAATAACAGTTATTTTCTTTTTTGTGTTCAAATTATCTTTATTATAGAGACTATTCAGGTCCCGATTCCCAGAGAAAAACTGGATCCAATCTTCAATTGTCTTGTTCTTCCGAGTGACTGGTTTCGTAAAATTATTGCACTTAAGCCTTGTATATTTTTCCTTTACTACGATTACCATGAAATTCATTAATTAACTGTTATTATTATAATATGACTGCCAGTTGATGAATAAATATGGGTCATTTAACAATCCACATGAATAAACGTATTTGAAAACCGTATAAAAGTTAGGTCTAGCCACAGATCATAGAAACAAAAGTTGTTGTTTCTATGATCTGTGGGTCTAGCTATTCGTAAAACTATTCCTTATTAGTTAATTACCTCTTAGATAATTTGGTGTTAATTTGGTTTGAGGAGCTCGTGGCTAAATAATAACAGCCGCACTGGTCGACCATCAAGGTTAAGCAACGCTTGACGAGGTCGGTCCGTGGATGGGTGATCATTTCAACATACCGAGTTTCAAAGCACGTTAAGCCGTTGGTCCCGGCTGTCATTTGAAGATCTTTGACAGTCGTTACGGGTAGTCAGAAACTTGAGATCTGACACCAGTCTAGCCAAGGGATACTGAGTTAACCAGTAACTGGGTTGTGGAGGTCAGATAGGCAGTCGCTCCATGTAAAACACTGATACTCAGCTAAATCCGGTAAGAATGGAAGCCGACCCCAATATAGTTGGGAAAAGGCTAGGCGATAATAATTTGGTGTTACACACTCTGATCTAAATATTATGAAACAATTCACCTTAACATGTTTGTCATGGAGAACTGGAACTAACCTTAGCTATCTTCGTATCGTATCGTTTGTTTGAGAGACCATGGGAAAATACTGCCGGAAAATCCGTGTTCACAAATGATTGTTAATTTATATTTGCTACAAAATTATGTTTTTTGAAGCTAAATGTCAGAAAACCTCTATCAGAAAAAATAAAATGAATGCTTCAGGTTTTTCATGTTATGGCCAGAAAAAACGCGATTCTACGCTTGAGATAACAGTCGCTGTAGTCGAGGGCACTTTGTTTGAATTATGTAGTCTGACGTTATAAATTATTATAGTTTCACTCAAGTGAGTGCATTATCTGCAATGGCCGATATAGAAATTTCAGTCATGAAGTTTTATGGCGTATGTACTTGAGATATCTCTCAAACTACCTTAATAACCTCTTGAGTATGTGCTCAACTATTAAAGTTACTTTTAATGAGCACCATGGAAATTATTGAGAAACACTGGACCTATTGTTAGTGGCCAAACTATACATACTTTTACAGGATATCATTCTGCTGAATGCCTGGCTTGAGGATCTAGTTTGGTCTCCAGGATCGCCTGGTTAAACAGTAGATAAATCATGTTGATTTAACCCCAAGACGCCAAGTGTAAAAAAAACGTTCTGCTGAATTTCTGGTTTGGGTTCTTCTTGTTAGTCCAACTATATTGGACGAAGGTCTCCCCATAGCCTGAGGGTAGGTGAATATGAATTACAAATTCTGAATCCCACGCCACACCTCATCACATTTTTTGCCAATACATTTTGTGATGTTTTAGTGGAATATAGGTTTACACTTTCACATGAAGCTTATCTACCAAAGTAGATATGGGATAACAATCCCTTTCCCTCCGTTTACTATTGCTTGATAAATGATAACCGACGAAAGGGCTGATAAGCAACCAATATTTAGGTTACATTACTAACATGACGTTTGGTCTTTGCCGTAAATCTGCAGATCCTATGCAAAATGGTGTAATATTAAGTGGAATTGATGAATAATTTACTACTTGCATTCTGTCGTTAAATGCAAATGGTGCTTAGTCGATAAACCGGTGTTGTATTTGCAGCAATTTTCACAATTCCATCAAGTTTTTGCTGACCTTTAGCGATTGAGATTGCAGCTCAAAACTCTGTAATGTTTGGCATTTAAAAAGAACAGTTTTTGTTTAATCACCTTTGGTGAACCCGATTTTGCAAACTTGTTTTGATACAAGCGAAAAAATCTGAAGAAGTAGAGCATTACGCAGAACCCGTTCGACGTTAGAATTCATTTCGAATAGTTTTATACACAACTTAAATTAAAAACAACATGTCCTTTCACGCTGTAAATTTAGGCTTTATTGTTTTAGTACATAACTATGCACTTAAATCAATCACATAGCGTAACATATTCGTATTTTTTTGTTACAGCAATCATCAATGTAACCACCATGCAGACAACAAGAGAATCAAGCAGGCAAAAAAGATGTAACAAAAGGCGAAACTCTAGAAAGAAATCCCTATCGCCGTCTGACTTAAAATGCACCAGGGGAGACGCAAAAACGGATAGCAACGGCAAGCGCTCGCTATCCGAGGGGTCAGTGAAAGTGAAGCATAGGAAAAGTAACATACGACGAACTTTGACCCACCCGTTTACGTGTTCGGACGATATTCGCGATGTTAGTATGATCGGTGTGTTCAACAGAAGTGTTAAAGTGGACCCTCCTCCGGAGAGTGACGAGTCTAATCTGCCACCTACCAGTAGTGATAGGGACACGGAGGATGATGGACGTCTGTCACGACCAGCGCCGCAGAGGTCGCGATGGGATTCCGGGAGTGAGATGGATTCCCTCGTATCGACAGTGGTCAGGCGAGCGTCTGCGAGGCGACGCAGGACGCCAGCAAACCCAGGTAAGTTCATAATTTCCTTTTTAATAGCTGCTCACAGTTTTTGTATAACGTAACGAACTTATTTGATAACAAGTTTAATTACCTACTAGTCATAACGTAACTAAGATAAGATCAATGCAGCCTTACGTGCGTGTTTGTGTAACGATGCGTCGCTGTGTATTTTACAATTATTTGAAAGAAATAGCGTTGGATAGAATCTCGTATCACAAAATGGCTGCTCAGTGAAATAAGCAATGCTCTATTTTCTGTTAGTACACATAATAATATCGTTTCCGACATTTTCCGCCCTTATTTTCCTGAAACTGGCGCCAGTCTGTCCCTATCATATGCCCATGTTGTAATTTTCTAATCCTTCTGTCTCTGACTTGGGCAGTTCTCATGTTTCCATTACTCATGATCACAGCATCATGACCCACATCCTAACGAAAAACACTCATACATTTGCATCCTACACGTGAAATTTCTATGTATAAACAACATTATTATACTAGAACATGTAAATTGTTTACATAGAATTGTATGTAATTAGTATAGCCAAGGTTGGAGTAAGAAAATGTACCGCTTATTGTCATTGACATTATTTGTAGCATTATGCTTGGCGCAGGAAATGAATATCATTATAGAATCACTTATGCATATTGCTGTGTTCATGTTTATTGCCACTATGTACTGGTTTATTCATAATTCTAAAAGCCAACCGATACAAAGACAAAAAGTCAAGTCATTCACAGAAGGAACAGTATACAAGTACTTAGAGTATTTTACAGTTTTAACTCAACTTGTTCTTCGGATGTCTTGTTTCTCTAGATGCTTTTGGAAGAGTACTGTCGGGTTGTTGGCCAAATTATGAAGTAATTTTGTCTCAACGAGAAAGTGGAGGATCTCTTAGATTTATTTATAAGTACCTCTCGCATTCAGCACAAGCTGCTAGCTGTTTGTCATCCCACGCAATTGGCGTACTTGCCCCAAAAGCCGGCAGCCAACTATTTAGGTCCAACACTCCATTACGAGCAGAACAATGGACGTATCTGCTCAATTTTGCAAATGTTGACACAATTATTTTTCCAATGAAGAGAGAGCTTATGATTCACTTAAAGGAAGTTATATGGAACAAATCAACAAAATGTTGCCAACATTTGTTCTGCACCGTTTTAATATTTATGCAAAATAGTAATCTTTAAGCTAGCACGTTATTTTTGCACGTGACTAAGCGTGGTGTAAATTAGTAGTTATAATATCATTTGAAGCTATGTCAACAAAAACGAAGATAAAAACATTGCAATGTCACGCTTAGCAGTCTTCCGCGCACATAGGACCAGAACAGCCATAACAATCTTGAAGCAAAAAATCTTCCTTCTTAGGCTGTCAAGTCGTTGCAGACGTTTACTATTGCAGATGTCTGATAAGTTTTAAACAAGACAAACCAAACACAACCTCTTAATTTGATTAAAATCTATATTCTAATATCATCATCATCTGCCTAGCCTTTTCCCTTATTTTGTCCTTATTAGTTCTCTTGTCTTCTCTTTAGTTCTTTGCTCAGTCTTATAGTATAAGACTGAGCAAAGAACTGCCTCTCGCTTTTCCACACAATTAATCGGCTAGTGTTGGCTAACCTTGCCTACACGAGGCATTAGTCTCGCCCCGCCATCTTTGCCAGAAAAATATCTCAAAATGTTTCCAAAGACTGAAATCTTGAAGGAAGAAAGAGTCCAGAGCCACGCAAAAAAATGTGTAGTATATGTAGTAATCCTCGGAGATACCATTTCGCTTACTTTCTGCACAATTTTCATATCACGCTTTCCTTAATTTTCTTAAAATATTTATTGAAAAATAACAATCTTCGTAACCTCAGCCGCTATCTCGCTCGATCCGATAAATGAATACATAAAAAACAATCTAATTCATAATAGTTCGTTAGGAGTTACATAAAGATTATTAAAATGCGATTACCACCGATTGTGTTACTTACATAATTATAACTTAGAGCTATAATGAACACTTGTGTGCAATATATTTTTGCATAGTTGCATTACGATCTTACAATGACATAGTACGTGCATTGCTTTGTATGCAACATTGATTTTATTGCACATACACAGTGTTTCAGTTTTTGTCCTCGATAAAAAAAAACTACCATCTTAATATTGTAGGCGTGTTATTTATCATATGTTTCAAGAGATTATCATAAGTAGAAGAAAGTAATTAAATGCGTAAGGAGAGAATCTAGCGACATCTATGGAGTGGCATGCTTTTACTGAAATGCGTACACTTTATAGATAGAATTATAGATGGCGCTAAATAACAGCCCGAATAAAATGGTGTGGGGTACCAGGGTTTCACCCATAATTTATTTCAGATTTTATCTTGATATTATTGCAAAACTATACTAAAACGTAAAGTAAATTTATAAAAATGATTTAAATGAAGTTATCTAGTAAAAACTGCAGTTTCAGATACTGCTTGAAAGCGCGAGTGCACTGCCATCTATCTTCCCACAGCGAAAGTTTACAACCCATTAAATGTGTGTTCAGTTTACCAGTGAACGATCGTAAACATAGATGGCGCTTGGCGTTCTTGGCTTCTCTAAATCTTGGAATATTTATGCTAAAGTCCTTCGTTCTATTTCGTCGTTGCATTGGTTCAAAAATACAATTGCATTGCGGTAAATGCCGAATCAGGAATGAAAAAGTAGGAAGGAATGAAATGTATAGAAAATATATTTATTTTTTATGAGTCGAGTGCAGTACGAGAGACGCACTCGACTTTCGTCAAAAATCATAATGAGAAAATCATTTCTCTGTGCTAGCCACGAAGGTAAATAACTATGTATTTATAATTATAGTTGATTTTATCTTTTATTTATTTTGCAGTTTATGTACGACACACATATTATATTATAATAAACAGATAAGACACGTAGAGAACAGATAAAAATTTACTGAGTTAATGCTTATTTAAAGTTAACTAACGGTTTCGCAAGGGACAAAGGCACAAAACGTCGTTATCGCCCTTGATATTAGTAAAAACCATATCAAAATCCGTTGTATGGTATAGATGAAATAAGCGGCGAAATAGACAGAGGCAGAAAGCGATCTTGTTTTATATTATTTAGAAAAACTAAAGTGACTCAAGCCCCTAACAAGTTCCCCACCGGTATCGGCACACTTCCCCTCACGGGGCAGGATGCCCGCCGCGGGCAAACAATACGAACGGAAGTACAGCCTTCGGTTACCAGCTGTGGGTAGCATGTAGTGTGGGCCGTAATCATAGTAATGAATGAACAGCTAATGTCAATGCCGCGCGTATCATTATCAGTGACGGACGAGGCGTTTTGTTGACGGCGAAGGTTTTTAATACCTACAAAGAATTTTTGTTTTTGGATTTTGCCGTTGAAGATTTTTGGTGAATATGGTATTGGTCTGGGAGTAGACGTATAAAAATATGAAAAAAATACTATTCGATAATGTAGTTCTTGTACCAATTCCCCCACATAAGAACACCTGATAAAATAAATTCTGGAGATTCCCAGCATACCAGATAGAAAGCAACTAATAGACACCATCTAAATGAGTAAGTAGTAAATAACATAGATTCATAATAATTGAGATACCTAAATCTATTTAGTAAGTTAATAATGACCAAAAAGTTAATGTCAAATGCCGCGTGTATCATTCATTATTAGCGACGAGGCGTGTTGATAGCGAAGGTTTTGAAGTTTGAACATCTGCATATAATTTTTTTTTTTAAGGTTTCATTTCCTTTTAAGTAACTTTTAGCATTGAAGCTTTTTGGTGAATCCTAATCACTCTTTTGGAGTGGAAAACGTTTACCGGAGAACGCAGCGTTGGAAGACCTTTTAAAAGGTAGACCAATGAAATGGACAGGGCCACGAGAGTCCAGTGGATGCGAGAAGCATAAGATTGGTCAATGTGACGATGCTAGGGAGAGGTCTATGTCCAACAGTGGAAGGCCTCCGGCTTGCTGCACTCTACAACTCCTTGAAAAGGAGGAAAATTTATACGGCAAACAGCCTCGGTTTTGCGCCGGTTCTCTCATATCACACTTGATATAGCTAATAAGTGCTGCCTAGATCTACTCAACGAAGGCTTCCGTTTTTGTGCTCACCAGTTGGCACCACCGGCGAGTAAGGTCCTTAAATATAGCTGTTAACGTTGTTATTACGCTCACGAAGCAAAGTTTGATTGCAGCAATGATATCTAATGCCGTAGAAGTACGACTAATTAATATAAAATCGAGTGTGCTGCAGTTTCGCGCAGCCCTTCTTTTACGAAAAAAATGGGGGTTACTATTTTCCGAAACATAAAACTCTTTTAAAGCAGTGGTTGGTAAAACCCGTACCTATCTTAATCTGCCATGCCGTGGTTAATAAACTCGCTCTAAAAACCAAAAAACTATAAAATTTTACATTTTGAAGACCTCACTCTACACCAGCGCCACTAGCGGCAAATTCAAACGCGGTAGCCCTTATTATTCTGTCCCATTTTAGTTTTTGAAACCCTTCTGGTGCATAATGGAAATCTTCATTTACCTCTTCTTAACCTCTAAAAAGGTTTATGAACTACTTACACCGACTGGAGGATCCAACGCCACAACATAATATTATGATAGCGATAACGATATCAAATTCAATGTTATTGAAAGATAAGCATAATTTATCATTATCGTTACTTTAGAAGCCGTCAAGATATTTTTGCGCACTAATAGTGCTGTAGTCATTTCGTTCTGAAATCAT
This sequence comes from Orthosia cruda, assembly GCA_964057195.1. Classification (NCBI taxonomy): domain Eukaryota; kingdom Metazoa; phylum Arthropoda; class Insecta; order Lepidoptera; family Noctuidae; genus Orthosia; species Orthosia cruda. Next base: position 16,691,609 of record OZ059830.1, read on the forward strand.
GTCATGTCAAATCATAAATAACGTAGATGTTAAATATGAAAAGTAAGTGTTCTTGTACTAGTAAAAATTAGTATTATTCTCATAAACATCTTTTACGACTAATATAAAAGCAAGTGTGACGATTTCATCGTTAAAAGAAGATTTATTTTACTCTTCTAAAGTATACTTCTGAACAAATAATTCAAAATGACATTTTGTTTGACTACTGAGTGTCACGTCACTTTCTAGGTTATTAGGTAAACGTCAAAACTAAAACCTCTCATGACCAGTGTTTCTTTCAGGTACTAGCCTTACTGCCCCCTCCACCGGGGTGTTTGAATCAATAGCAATAGGTTGCCGCTCGCTCACTTTCGCGCTTCTACGGCAGATTTACGTATATTCGCGACGAATATCCCTACAATTTGCCAATTATTTAAATCTGGTATCATTTTAGAGCTGGAAACCCATGGAAACCCTATATTGACGTGACGTGGCAATCAATCAGCCAATCAGTAATTGAGTAGTGCATGACATATTAAAGTAGCCAATCAGAAATCAGACGACACAGTTTCGAGAATATCGCCATCCCTTTTCCTCTAACGCTATCCCATAAGGCTCGCCCACTCTAAACAGGTATTACAAATTTCGCGAAATTACTATCTATAGGTTTATAGATAGTAATTTCGCGAAATTTGTAGAATGAAAATTATATCTGTGTCCTTGTCGTTATGTGTACGCAAGAAAAAAGCCAGGAATAATAAGATTTTAGTAAAGAATATTATTCGTGGCATTTTACAATGTTACTTTGATAATTTTGGCTCAGCTTAGCCTTTATTCATTAAAATATGAATAATAATCGGAATTAATTTTAATATTACTTCGTTTCCTTTATTTACTCCGCCCCCCCAGGTCTCTTAAGGGTACACAAGTCAAAAAATCTTCCATACAAACGTAGTCTAAAGATTACTCCACTGTTTGACGATGTACTTTCAAAATAAAAAAAGATATCAATTTGTCTTATCATTATCTAGCCCTGTATGGAACCGAAAAAATAAAAAAATAAAATATTTGAAAGTTATGAGCGTCGAAAGTTCCATATTTCAACACTAATTTTAACGTATCTTTGGGCGCAAATAAATACCATAACAAGAAGGAAAATTAAAAAACGGCCTCCATACAGGGATAGATTATTAATTCAACAATCCAAATAATTTTATTTTGATCAGATACATTCAGTAGTTTTTTCATGAAATCTAGACTCCCAAAGGCCTGTTTATAAAATTTCGCGCGCTCGTTTTCGTCCTAAATCATCATCCATTTCGATAAAAGATTGCAGAAGTGCTAATTCGTACGCGAACTAGCTTCTTACTGCTCATCACAGCATCTATATATTTCGCACGTCTTGTGGGATGAGATAGCATGCATTTTAACCTCGCGCACAAAATAGTTCGTGCCGTCGACTAGTTTAGCCTTAACCGCCCCTCCGGAGAATTTTGCCTGAAAGAAACACTGCTCATGACTGTGAATTAGCTGTTACGATAAACGTCAAACATTTTTAATTTATATTATTTATAAAAAACATTTGTTAATATGGGAAAAAAAAAATACATTATTCTATTCAGGGGTTAGTTGCCCAGCTTTCCTAAAAGGTACAGCTTATGGCCGGAGTCCCATAAGAATCTCCGGCATCTCACAAGACTAAACATCCATACAAAAATGAAACATCTTTGGAAGCAATTTGTACTTCGGAGATCGTTGAAGTCTTTTGTATGGATGTTTAGTAGTAAATATTTACTCATCAGAATGATATTTATCTGTACGCAAATTAAAGTTAACTATTATACAAATCTGAATTTAAGATAATATCACTAATTAATAGTTATTAATATGGACGTAATTATTCATTATTTTGCAATTAATCATTACATCTGCTTCTGGTTTCAAATAACACGCAATTATTTTGCTTATTTGAGTACACGGATGATACTTCGTAACTTTAATAGCATTTAATAGTACTTTTTGCAGCATCGTTCACTATTAATTTGATTTCATGACCTCCAAACTCCACAAGGTTCGTCTCTACACACGACAAAAAGGTTCACAAAAACTAATATTCTTGAATTATAAGTCTTTTTTGACTGAAAAACATTGAAGCGTTCACGCTTTGTTGAATGGTAGGAAACTGTGACATCGTATCGTAAGTACAGTTAAAGTTTTTTGTTTTATTTTTGGGTACTCAGTTAACTGTTGCGCATGTGTGCGTGGGTACATAGAGCCTCCTACGTACCTGTACGTACAAACAAGTATTCTTTTCAAAATGAACTTGTTCCATATACAACTGGTGGTCGCGGTGTTTGGTCTAGTTCGCCATTGCAAGTTCATTGTTCGCACGAACCTAATTTACATTGGTCGTAAACGCCAGGCGCTTTCCGACTGTTTTTTGAACTGAAGTTTGGCCCTCGGCAGAGGTAAAGCGTTTTTGTCGACTCGTTACCGGTCACTTACGTCACTTTGATTCTGGTAAACGTTTTGTTGTTGGCGTTGAGACGCGAGGTGAGTCACGTTGTTAGTACGCGTAAAAGTCGATATTTACTATCGATAACATTAAAAAGTATTTTATAAAAACAAACATTCGCAGCTATCATTGCGAAGTTATTTTATCAGTCCTAGGTAGATAAATAAATTAATAATCCACACTTAATGATCGTTTTAAATTGCTTAATACATATTTTACGTGGTGAGATATTTTTAAACCAGGTAGGTAATCTTTTGAATAGCCAATCTGAAAGATTTGCTATACCGATTTAATAATAAATATCTTGTACTGTTACTTATTAAAAATATTTAGATCAATAAAAAATACCACCAACTAATCCTCAAAACAGTTTCCATTCTCCAAAAACCTCTACCAAACTAAACACTTCAACTTCTACAAACAACAACGTCGACAAAAACTCGACAGTACAAACAATCGAGTAGGGGGCAACACTGTGTCGGTCGAGCGCAGCAGTCGGCCGGCCGGCTCCGCACATCCGCTTGCGCGTTCAGCCCCGCGCCCGCACTCCGTAGCCCTAACCAGCCAGACTAAAAAAATAACAAAAACCGACCGAAAAGTGTTTCATCTGTGATAATGTGTTCGAATTTTCAAAAAAATAACCGGAAAGTGCCGCCAATTCATAATTTCAAACAATAAAGTTTGAAATTACCAGCCAGTTAAACGAACTGTGTTTTTGAAAACGGCCCGTGTTGTGAACTTTAAGCGAAACCTTGCGAGGAAGCCTTTGTAATTCACTGACGAAAATAGGTAAGTAACTAAGGTTATGGAAGTAATTGGATATCGAAAAGAGGTTTAATGGATTAGACATACTATCAACTTGCGCAACGTCTTTACTCATCTTGTAATGGCAAAAGTATTTTCATTACATTTAAAAAAAAAAATTGGTTCAATCACTCTACGTAAAGATATCATTGTTTTTAAAGCATGTAGGAAAAATAATATAAAATATAATGAGTTCTCATACTTCTCATCATTTGGCATGCAGGCTACAACAGTTCTATTTCATGCTAAGTCAAACAAGTAAAATTAAGAATCAATTCGGCATGGGCTGAAGATGACGTAAGGTTTGGAACTGGCCTAGCATCAGACGGGTTATTGTTTCTAACATTGTACCGAGGTGGTCACGATGACTTAATAAAAAGTCTAGCCATTCAACATTCGTTTTTATCCCTGTAGTCTTCAATTTATTGAGGGTCTATAAAATATACACCTCACAAATGTTTTTTTTAAGTCAAGCTTTAAAATTCAGCCTATTCTGCCTCTACATGATGTGCACAAAAAATACAAAGATAATGATCATTATCTTGGCCGTTGAGTTAGATTGTTTGGTGCCGTTATTTCAGATTCAATTTGAGCATCATCTAAGTAGACTAGACATTGAATTCAGAGTTTATTGATTTACAAAATTATAAACTCCATTCAAAAAACTTATCGTGATACGATTAGACAACAGATTTGCGATCTCAATCAAAAACGTGAGACAAAGTTATTAAGTCATGAACCTAACCAAAATAATCAAACGTAACCTGCAGAAAGGCATTTAGAAAAGCAGTACCGCAACATCGATTGATCAATCAATTATCAAAAGCAAATAATTGGGCAATCATAGTTACTTTTAACCAATCCTAATTTGAGAAACGTGCGTATTTTGTGTAACGCTCCATTTCATAAGAAGCAATGAAGAAAGTCGTAAAATGATTTGTTAGACAGCCAAATTGTTTTAGGATTGCCTTTGCAAGATAATGAAAAGAAATCCCTTTATAAAACAATCACCAGTGAGAAAGAAATTTCTATTGCAGGTACAATATGGTTAAAAATAAAGTTTGTGTTTCAAAGTGTCCGTCAAGCTTTATAGCTATTGTTTATAACAATATCCCCCGTGACCGTTAATTGTAACGGTCTGTTGGGAAGCCCAGTGGACGGTCACAATACTCACAATGTTGCATCATTCTATCAACGGCTTTGATGGTCTCAAAGGATTCATTTTCTTAATAATCATCTTTCTGCTCTTGTCCCTTGTTACTTGGGGTAATCGCAACTCGTTTTCCTTTTCTACTCTCCCCTGTTACCCGTTACGATATCGTTGACTCCCTTTTTAACCCCCTCCGGAAAAAGAGGGGTGTTATAAGTTTGAGGTGTGTTTCTGTGTGTCTGGCTGTGGCATCATAGCGCCCATGAACCGATTTTGATTTTTTTTTGTTTGTTTGAAAGGTGTTTTTGTCGAGAGTGTTCTTAGCTATATTTAAATAAATTCGGTTCAGCCGTTCAAAAGTTCTGGGCGTTTTACTGTTTGAATCGGGGTGTTTTCGCAAGATTTCGGGGTTTTTTTTAATTTTGAAATTTTACTTGTCTGTCATGTCATGTCATTCCTCAAAAAAACACACATCATTTTCTTTCTAAAGTCACCTAACTCTACACAACGACTCATTGTTGTATGCTGTTGTTGTTAAATCTAACATGAAATTGATTCTTGGGAAAATGTGATATCTCCAATCCATTGCTTATTCATGATGTTTCTATTATGGACAAAAGAAATTCATTTCTTGCTCGATAAATGGACTACATCAGACGACTATTAGGCACCGATTAGCTGGTTGGCGTTACGTGTTTTATAATTTACGACAAAGAATTGGTAAAGCACAAGTTGTATAATTAATTCATATAATAATTATACGTAATGATTCAAGTTATAAATAGGTCCTTGACCGAATTGAAAAAGATACTGCTTATTCATTAGTTACCTATACTTGATGCTTATTTTAGCAAACTAAACGAATTTCAAGAGAATTCGTGCTGTTCAAAAAAATGTTTTACTAACCGTCTGTCACTCATCATTATCAGTAATTTACTATAGAATACGGGTCTCCACAAACAGCCCATATCCGTGTCGAAGACGTTTCGCAGGTGCATTGATAAACTATACCTACGAAACTACGAGAACTTTTTTGTCACTCAGTCGCGTCCTTTTTAGAGTTCCGTACCCGAAGGGAAAAAAACAAGACCCTATTACCACAGATAATATAATACTAGCATACAGATGCCTCATCCCATACAAAGAAACCGTGCCACGTAACTAGCGTTTTTCTTCTGATTATACCGATTATTATTTGTAAATCGATTGCGTTCGGTTCCGTTCCACGGCGATAGATAGATCACCATCTAATAATCAATCGATATCGATAGATAAATCAAATAATCAGTACAGTACGTCGGGACAGTTTCTTTGTATGGGATGAGACCCCACGGTATTACTAAGACTCCACTGTCCATCTGTCTGTCACCAGGCAGTATCTAATGAACCGTGATTGCTAGACAGATTAAATTTTCACAGATGATGTATTTCTGTTACCGCTATAACAGCAAATACTAACAACAGAATAAAATAAATATTTAAGTGGGGCTCCCATACAACAAAAGTGATTTTTTTTGCGATATGGTACTCTTCGTGCGCGAGTCCGACTTGCTCTTGACCAGTTTTTTTCATTACTGAGGAGTCACGATTCCTGAAGATCTAGTGCCACCTATGACTATATAGATAGTCTGTCTTTAGCATCGTGAGTTGGTGTTCTGAAACATCTAATTGTAATACTTTTAATTTTATATCGTCAATGCCAAAGTCAGAAAGACTTTTGTCTTTATAAAAGGCAAGAATTGTTATCCTGAAACAACCCATTTCACACAACAACCTTCATTCTAGCCATCATGAAGGTTCAGTTCGCTATTCTCTTGTCTAAGCGAGGCTTTGCTTACATTGTCAGGTTATTCTGTTCTCGATTGAGTTGTTTATTTGGCCATCTAATTGCTTCCTTCCCAGAAATTTACGATCACTTATTCATCATCAAGTCCATCACGTGTTAATTCAACTGCAAATGGAAACTCAAACATTTCTAGTGCGTCTCAGTGTTGAAATATGGCGCACCATAAAACCTCACTGGTTCAGAACTATCTGAAGCATCGGAGCGTTTATAACCAGATAAGTTCAGTCCACGAACACTAGAAAGTCTATCGATAACATCTGATCCACATATATTGTGTTTAGCAGCATTATGTGAAACAATAGGATATTCAAAGGTAGGCTAGGTTAGCTAAGCGAACAGTTTCGTAATAGTGAACTGTTGGATCCTTTCTAGAATGGTGCTGAAGTATATATTTGTGAACCTTATAAAATATAACAGATGAAAAGGAATAAATAACTGCGACGCCAGACAAAATGAATTTGCGATGATATTTATGCTAACTATTTAAGACCAGCATAATACAACTTAGTATTTTTAACATGTTTGTCAGCCAAAAAAGGTAAAGCAGAAACTTTGATGACGGTACCTCATCGTGAAAGGGAAATTTCCAAAAAGTATGATTCATCCTGAGGTTTATAACATAAAATTTTAACACGTGTGGTGATTTATAAACTTTTTCCTTAAAAGGCTTGAAGTTTCTGAATTTGTAGTTGTACCTAATCCTTCAAAGCCAACGACTGTTAGTAAAACCGAACTGCTAAACGCCGAATCTGCTGCAAAAAAAAAGCCCTAAATTATTACAAGACGGATCCATCAATAGATAGTTTTAAAAATAATGGATACAGGAAGTATGAACAATAAGAAAGCAAGCAACGTTTATTGGGAAGATTTTAAAGCGCACGTATTTTGCTGGGAAACCAGTACCTGCTTTTTTTTATTCTAAGTACAATGTCGTTTGAACAATAATACCTCGGACGCAGGTCTTAAGTCTAAACCCCGATTTACCTGCTTTATTGAAACTATCTGCAAAGGAACTGCGTAAAACTTATGTTAGCACTCCAAATAACACTCAAAGATTTCACGATTGCGCGACTCGAGAGTGGTGCCGAATTAGGGCGGTGGTCTGAAGTACCTATGATATCATATAGGTTATCTACACCACTTTGAGAACTAGTGCTGTGCTCGAATTAAGTAACACACGGTAATGTTAAGGACATGTACGAACTGTATCTGGTAAGGCCTCGCTACCTCCTCGCATCCCACGTGCGCCGAGTTAGGCAACCAAGCCTTGAGCCGGCGCCAACGTATGCCCGGCTCTTACTTTCATTGTCCGTTTGAATGCAGATTTGATTACAATGAGGCCATCCGATTGATGGTGTTTATGCCCTATGTGGAGTAACCTTCTTTTTATTTACGAGTAGGTAAACGAAAATATTGCTTTGCAAGGCGCCTTGCATTACCACCAAGCATGACTGAATCCTGCATGTTCTTTTTGTTTTAAGTATTTGTTCAGTAAGTTTCAAAGTTGGAAGACAAGCTTGTCTCAAGGAACTGCATGTCTGATATGCACCAAAAGGACGTTCCTGCTGCAAAACTTCCAAGTTTTGAACCAACCCGTGCGCTGATTCATCTTAAGGCGCTACCCCGAGCAAAACGCCGCGCTAGCCGTTTTTCATGCAGTTTTAGGAGCTATCGTTATTTAAAAAGAAATATCAACTAATAAAAATACATTAAATTTTTATTATTATTGATTCCAAGATGGTAGATTTCATTTTTTTGTAATGATGTATATGTTTCACTAATCTCCTTCCGACAAAACCATAAAAATGAGAAATAATAATTGATTTGATAGCATGCATCTCCTCGTAAAGTGTTCATTAATTAATGTTTGTACTAACACCAATGGATAGAAAATTAAATAACGAACATATTGTAAGTTTTTATTTTTTTCAAAAGACCGAAATTCGATTTTATAAAGATTTTATTTTAGAATCTGGGCGTAACTCATGCGCCACCAGTGTGCCGCTAGGGCACTAGGAATGTTCACGGCGGTGTTTTGGTCAGGGTACGGCTTTAAAAGTCATTACCCGACCACTATGACTAGAAGGAAGGTACTGTTAACCATTACTTTACTTACTTACGTAACAAACGCAAAGATATGCATCTTTACGGTCTCATTCCGCTTTGAGGTCAGCAGAAGCGTAAACTGCAGTTTACGGCCCTTGGGGAAACTGATAGAGAAATCTTATGCTTATCTATGAAGCAATGTATTAATAAATATTTTTTGTATTTGGCAATGCGTCTGCATGAACCATAACATTAAAGTACCTTACCGGTTAGAATTAATATCACTGACGGAATAAGGAAAGTATTTGGCTTGTTCTAAGCTACCGATACTTTAGTAGCCCCTTTTGCAACTTAACTTGCGATTAGGCCATATACCAATACAACGTTAAAAGCAGAAATACAGACGATTTTTCATGTAACGTATAATTGAAACAACTAAAAAAGTTAATTCAAACCATCAAAAATCCGGACTGCTTAAGAAACGAAGAAGGATACATATTCGCGAGCTGGCTGACCAAAACCAGATGTATCCTCCGAATGCACAGCATCATTTTCTTCTTGTTTACATCTTTTTAGTTCGTTTTTTAAGGCGTACATATTCCCAATGTCAACGGAGTACTGGCTGGGCGCCCGCTCGGAACCAGAATATCAATATTGAACCTCCTTTTGGACAGTTTTGTTTGCAAAATATCGTTATATTTACATATGCTATTTCACTTATGAAGAAATTCTAGCCATCCAATTTTCTGTGTACAAATATTTTTAAACATTCAGGTCGTTTTGGAGGAGTATCCAAAAGTAGCGAAAATATATATATATATATATCTCGTGTTGTTAATTATTTTTTTAAGCAAAACTATTTGCTATACGACAAAACCTTTTTAAAAAATAATATACATGAAACAATAATACATTTTTTTTTTTCAAACCGTATAACCTAGCCGTTACTAAGGAATGCTTTAGAGAGTTACCCTTTTACGGCACTGAAGCGGTTGTAGGCCCTTAAGAATCCGGAGTTTTTAGATTTTTTTAATTAACTTTTTTATTTATAACTTATTTATTTTATTTAACTTTATTTTTTAACTTATTAGTTAACATTTTTTTTTCGAATTAGGTACAGTCAAGGGTCAAAAGTGCAGTCATACTCTCCCAAAACTCAAATGGCTAGTTTTTGTAGAAGAAGTTAAATTATCCACAACTGATTTAATATTTTATATAGAAATTAAAGTATAGACTTTACTACTAACCGCGAAAAGTTGAAATTCTGCTGCCTACAAAACAATTGCTTTTCCTGTTTTGGTAGAGTGTGACTGCACTTTTGACCATTATTACATTTAAATATATAAGCGTTATATATTTTTGAAATCACCTCCTAAAACCCTTTAATTTGATACCCCACACGTTTGGTTTGGAAGAAAAAAATAGGGCCTCCACAATATGGCACCCAAAAACCGCCATTTTCTATTTTCCATTTTTAATTTTAATGTAGCTAGTGACACTCGCAAGGTTAAGACGGATCGATTGACGTAAGAAACATCAAAATCGGCTAACGCTTCTAGTTTCTAAAACGCCACATACGAACAAACATACATAGGTACATACATAGACTGATAAAAACATACCCTTCTTCGGCAGTCGGGTAAATAATATAAAATCAGAATCTATGACAGCAAACAGCCGGATTGAATGACGATATACTTGGAAAGAAATGTACATAAACCTACCTAGTAACTGTCTTGTCCGTCTTAGCGAATCAATAAAATCATATACCGACAGTCATAACCACTCAAGTTCCACTACTACTCAGTCTTTCTTTCTTTTCGTGTGAGGTGTGACTGTCTGGTGTCAAAGTTAATTAAGCCACCTCTGGGAAACCCCACAGGCCTCTGACTTGGCTATTTCAGTCTTACATTATAACTATATAAGTCCAGGTTTCCTCACGATGTTTTCCTTCACCGTTGCCTGTGATGTCCAAGATAAACTTAGAAAGTACATATGAATTTGAAAAGTCACATTGGTACTTGCCCGGAATAGAACATACGACAATCAAGCACGACAGGCGAGGTCTTAGCCACTGGGCCACCACGACACTAACTGGGTATTTAATTCACTACTCAGAGAATTAAATCGATTAAAAATCTCATTTGCAGAGATACAAAAACCATAGCATGTACATGATCACATTAGCAGTAATTACATTCACATCATGTGCATGTCGTTCTGTAAAAGGCACTAGCGTGTTGTGTATTCGTAAACAATTATAAAGTAGGTAGTGCAGGTACATGAAGATTAGCTACTTAGATATAACACACGTGAGGCGCTTACGTACACTATGCATAATTATCTGATAGGCACTTGAATATCTAGAACTAATCAATTGACTAGGAACTAAGAATATTAGATACTAGGAAATTGCATTTTCACTAAAACCTGCTCAGAAATGGAGCTGGTTAACGTCTAAATAAAATGGTGAAATTAATTCTGAACTTTCTGGAGTCTGCAGAATTTTTTGAGCTTGAAGAAAAGCTCCATGCAGGCTACCAACTTCCATGGCCCATCTGGAAATGTTTAAACCGACTCCGATGCCAAAAAGGTCGTTGCAGGGGGGAGGGGGGGGGGGGGTACTCAAATGATTCGCAGTGCGATTGCGGAGCTGCGTCCCAAACAATGCCTCACCTCCTATCGTGCTCTCTGTGCAACAACACCTGCACCGTGAAGGACCTTTGTGAGGCAAATGAAAACGCTGTTGCCGTGGCTGAATTCTGGTCAAAACATATGTAATTGAAGAGTAATCGATAAGAAGAAGAAGAATTCTGGAGTCATGATGAAAACATTGTTCCAATCGTATGCAGTATTTAAAGTTAGCTACCCCTTGACATCTCACAGAGATAATAATCACGGTCGCAGAATAATAACCGTCTGCTTGAAACCAAGTGTACTTTCTACACTATACCCGCTAGCAGGAATAGCCCCTGCGGAGGTTCGAAGGGCAGTTGCCTGCTCCTCCAAAAAGCACAAACTGGGGAACGACAAACGATACCTACTTAATAACATGGAACAACAAGGGAAGCGATTAAAGAGTCGGTGTACCCTAATGACCTGGTGAAGGTTGTGGGGATCCGCTGGATGCGGGACGCACGGGACCGGTCAATGTGGCGACGCTTGGGGAAGGCCTATGTCCAGCAGTGGACGTCTTTCGCCTGATATGATGATGATGATGTTCCTTAAGTCGACTTAAACAATGAACGACAACAGTCCTAGCGTTTTTTTTAGGGTTCCCTATTGCTGTCACTCACGTGTCTGTCTGTCTGTCCGTCGTCTGTCACACAAATTTGTTCCGATGATTTTTTTAACTTCCCATTGACCTACGGACTTGAAATTTGGTGATAATGTTTATTATTACGTATATTTTACTAACATAAACCAATATATTGATAAATAAGATTTTTCTTTGGTACGGAACCCTAAATGTGCGAAGTCCGATACGCACTTGGCCACTTTTAAATGTTATAGACAAATTCGTACACTTCGATTTAGTGCAATTATTTTTTACTAGTGGAAACCTCAAAAGGCGCCTGGAATTTTGGGGAGAAGAGGGGTGTGGGGTGTTTTACCTCAATAAAAACACACCATCAGCACGTGGAAGGGGCCACGTGACCTTATAAAATACCACCCCGGAACCCCCTCTGTGCAACGCCTGTCGATATTTTGCAACTAAGAAAAAAAAATTGAATGGACTGGATTGGGTCACTAATGACATAATTGAAGAACTTAATGACAAGAACAGTCATTTGCTTAAAATTAGCTTTCAAGACAAATCACATAAAATTAGTTACTATAAATAAATAAATAAATGAAATCTTAACTTTTCATCTAGAAAGTTAATTTATGTATTGCCTCATCGGCAAAAAAAAAATGAATTATGAACCATAAATAAGTCAAAGTTATTATTATAATATATTATTATGCCGTTTCGCTCGAAGTCTAGAAAACTGAAGGTGCTGTATGCAAATAATATTTTCTCTCGCTCGTCTGTCTCTAACTAAAGCCGTAGGCGCGATATTCGAAAATAAAAATAGTCTTTTTCATTTTCTTGATGCATTAGCTGTATAAAATTGCATTTCATTGTTGTAAACTTGAGACTATTTATTATTAAGAATATTCCTTGACTGACCTGATATACCAAGAAGTATTTAAAATTTTTTTTTTTTTAAATACAACCGACTTCCCATGAATAACACTACAAAGTGAAAAATAACTTCAATTTCGGAAGTCGTTGTTTTCGTTTCTTTGTTTTTTGACACCGACTTCTGAAATTGAAGTTATTTTTCACTTTGTAGTATTTTTCTAGGGCAATCGGTTGTAATTTTTGTAAATTATGTTTTTATTTTTTACTTTTTATGGTACAATGTGGACAAGTTCTATAGTAGATACCTGTAATGCCCACAGTGATGCCAGAATAGATTACCTGAGTAACATGTACCTTAAACATAGCCGGTGGAATGAGAGTGTACCAAGATAAACTGTACACATCTGCGTACCCGTTTAGAGTGAACTGGCGTGATGATATGTTATGAAAAGGTGTAAACAATAAATAGGCATGCGATTACAGCAATCCCGAGAGATTTGCCGTCATTTATTGAAGAGTTCTGTTGTATATCTCCGAAGTTCTTCATCAGTTCTGTACCATATTTAAATGGGACCATTTCGGAATAAAATTTATCAATTTTTATTATTAAGGTTTTTACTTCTTATTGCTTCTTACTTCCTATTGTATTTCTATAGTTTACTTAATACATACCTTCATCTAAATACATTTTTTTAATAAAAAAGATAAACAAAACACCCCGCTTTGCTGATATAGCTTCGTGTAAAACGTCGCTTTCGACTCATAGTCACGACACGCGCAGCACTGCGCCGGCGGCGCGGCTCGGGCCACCCATCCGTTGTGCTTTCTACAGATCCAATATTAGCATGATTGCAATCTCAAACATGACATTCCGGACTCTTGGACTTACTGTTCTATTTCTATTGTTGTTACTAGCAGGCGATCGAGGCCTTTACATAAGAGTTACCGTAGGCGTCTGATATCGGCTTTATGGTTTGGTTTGAATTGTGAGTGGAATGAATAAAGAATTGTTCTCAATATACATAACATATAAGGTTTATGTGTTTTCAATTTTCGAATAACTATAAATAAAGGATCAAATAATTTAAGCGTGGTTTTCTGACACACATTGTAAGTTTCGACAATTATACCATTTAATCTGTTTCGCTATCTAGGTCATTCAGATGACGTCAACAATACATTCACAAGATTTTATAAGGCTAAACTCGAAGAAAATGAACATAAACCCCTTACGATTCGCGCTGAACGTATCACTAGGCATCCACTCGTTGCTCGGCAAAAACTGGAGGCGTTTGCTATTGTTTCTCTTTGCCATATCTTGTACAAATAAAACACGCATAGGTAATAAAATAAATACGTACACACTTGAATAACAGGTTAGTGTATGTATTCTATACAAGTTTTAGAACTGGTTTGAACTTACCTGTATAACGTGTTTTATTACGACTAGCAATCTTTTCTGGACAAGCGAAATGAGAGTTTATGTTACATTTACCCTCTGTGATGTTCATAATATATTCAATTCCTAGCTTCACATGTACAGAAATGATAATACCTTAGTGCAAAATAAATGACTTATTGTTTATATTTTCAGAGTGGGGCGTCAACAGTGAACCGGGCGAGGTAAGCGAACCGGAGGCCGGTCGCATGCGTCCCGAGGACTACCGCCTCGTGTTCCTGAGCTCAGACTCGTCGTGTCGCGAGGACACGGAGGACTCGTCATCCACGGCCTCCTCGGCCGCGCCGCCCGCGCCCGACGACTGCGACTGGGACTACTTTGAGCCGGGCGCGTCGGCGGCGCCCCCTATCCCACCACCTGCCAAGCACGCGCCACAGGCTTGCCCGCGACCTTGCTCCTGCGGCGCCGAGCCCCGAATAGTCGCGGTCCCAGTGCCCGTCCCCGTCCCCGTGCCCGCCGCCCTCTGGCCCGCTCTACTCGCCTTCCCCACGCAGACACCCCCCACGCCACACTGGAACACATACCCCGGCCTAGCGCCTCTCGATGCCGCTACCCTCGCTCGGCTCACCACGGCCGCAGCCGTCGCCGTCACCGCCGCCGCCACTGCCTCCGCGTCCGCAGCCCTACCACAAACGGTTAAACTCGAGATGACCACCGTCGAGAGAACTGATAAAGCGATACAGTCTGAAGCGTCACAAGCGCCGGAGCCCCGCGATAACGATAACAATGATAAGGATATCGAGCGGCCAGTTGAAAATGAACCGTCAGTCGGAATCAAGGTGATAGCCGAGGAGGACTCTTTATCATTGCAATCCGATCCAGCAAATGCTATGCCGGATCACTTGGAAGCGGAGAAAGCTTTCCCTTCCTCGAACGAGTCCGCTGATTCAAGCGACTCCGAGCAGGGGGTAGTAGCTCGGAGAAGTTACGACCTTACGAGCGGCGCGCCTGAAGAGCCAGCGACGTCAGACGAGGACTCCGATGACTCAGGGGGTGGCGGTGGCAGGTTTTCACGTGTTTTTGTTGTCAACCCGGCTGACTCATCTTCGGATCTCGAGGATAACGCTGACAGTAGTGGTATAGATTGTGATGATTCCTATGACAAGAAATCCGATAGCTTAGAAATAATTGCGGTTGAGGTGGCTGAACAAAATGGAGCAAATGTTAGTGCAGAGTCAAATGAAAGTTTTTCACCAAGATCTGAAAACTCAAACATTGTGCTCTTGGACTCGGTTAATTTTACAGAAGAGTATTCTGTTATCCCGTACGAAAATAATAGTGATGATGACAGCAGTGAAGGATCCAGAAAAACCAACTTCTTCAAGTTTTGTGATGAAAATATGCTACAAAGTGAAACGTGTAAAAGATTTAACAGTTTTAATGCAAGTTGTAGCTCGAGCTCGAGTAATGATCTAGATAAGAAAAATAACACAGATAGTGACGTTAATCGATATCAAAGCATATCATCCGAGAACACTAACTACGATTCATTGGCGGACGTGAAAGTTAAGTTCTCGGTAGAATTAGGTAACGAGAGACAAAATGATAATAATAACGAAATTAATTCTTCAGAAATTCAACCGGACTCATTAACTAAATTAGCACCTTCACCGGAGCCCGGTCACGATAACCCAAGTTCATCGTCCGCGGGAAAAATTGACCTGTTTAAAGGTATTGAACGCACTCTCAGTGAACTATTGAAGAAAGAATTAATGGAGGACCAAGAGGAGGAGAAAATGCACGGCGTGAGGCCGGTTTGCGGCGACGCGGAGGGGAGCGCGTGCGCACCTGCCGCGACAACAGTTTGCCGCTCGCGTACGGCTTGTGCGGACGGTTCCGCGCGCTTCACTAGCCGCGTTATGATAACGCACGACCGCGTCTCCGTCGTCACGTCAGACACGACGCGGCTCATGCGGGAGGTTATAGTGCACCACACCAATTCACAGAGTGAATCGGGTCCTAGCCCAGATCTGCAACAAGACGACTCCGACGGACGAACATCCGACGACGAAACACCACAGCCTTCGGGCGGAGTGACTGTTGTTAGCAATGCCGACACTCTCTCGGCGGTCGTGTGCCTCGAGGAGGGGCTCGCAGACGATGACTCTTGGGTCGAGGACGTCAGCCACAACGAGGACGAGGCCACCTCACCTTCTGACACCGATTCCGGGGATGAAGCCTCCCTTCCCATGCGGGGAGAAGATTTCGCCTATTGTAGGCGGTCCATAGACTTCACTTTACACACCATCGTCGAAGAAAGCTGCGAAGAAAGCGAAACGGAACAAACAACAAAAAAACCACGACCTATATCCGCAACGGAATTAGAGAAATACTTTTTCTTCGGTTTGGGTGACGGCAGAAATGTTCGCGATGATGAGGAAGCAGTGTCGGAAACGTCAAGTGTGTGTAGTGAAGGTGGTGAATCTATTGTTGATAACGAGCAACCTAAGCGAAGTGGTGATAGTGATGATCTAGTGTCGTCACGGTTGGAAAAATATTTTCTCTCCGGTTTCATGGGATTTAATCAAGAAAGGCGTGAATCAGACGGTTCCGGTAGTGTTGGAAGTGATAGTGAAGGTAGACAAAGTCCTGAGCAGCGCAGAAAACGGCTAGTTCGTGCCCGAGGAACTCCGCGGTCACATTCAAATTCACTCGACAATTTATTAACGGGGGACGAACCTTCGCAGGATAATCAGGAAATCTCCGACGCCTCAAGTACAGAAGCAGAGGACAGACATGACTCCTCTGAAAGGCTTGACATGCAAGGCGAATCGAAGAGAAAAAAACAAAACAAAAAGCCCCGTGGATCACCCGCCGACGAACGACGACAATCAGCTGAGTTTACCGAAGAAACACGTGATGATACTAGATCTGTTTCGGAAGGCGAAGATGGTAGACTATCACCCCGACCTGAATTCCCACCGCTTGGATCTGAACTATCTGAATCTAAAAAACAAACAAGTAGGGATAGCGGTTTCGTCGGCAGCTGTGATGACCTACTAAGAAATGGAGATTCCAGTTCTGATTTTACACGATCTCATGAACCTAAAGTAGAATTAGAAGAAATTATCGAAGAAATACGACCTGATATTGAAGAACGTGTGGAAGTTCCACCGTCATCCCACCCGCCTCAAAGTCCACTAGTACGTAAAGATAGTTTTAACAATTGGTCATCTGACGAAGAAACCAATTTAATGATGACAAAGATGCGACAATTTTTCAAAACAATGATACACACGACCAATGTTCGGACATCTACTCCAGCATCAACCAACTCCACCTCAACAGAGAGTTCCCGCCCCCCGAAGCCTCCACAACTTCTATACTTTGAAAGCGAACTAACGAGATTAATGAAAACAGTTCCGGGTATACGGGACGAAGAAGTGCGTGAAATAGTGGAGTATTTGTCGAGTGAGGACACGTGGAGTGATTCGTACGATTCGTCCGACTACGCCGCCTCTGACTTAGAGGGCAATACAGCTGGTACTACTAGATCTGCGCTGAGGAAACAGATATCAGATAGCTGTCGCGAAATTATTGATGAATTCGATCGAGGAAATAATGACGCGGGTTCGTTGGAGCGCGATGCTGTTGGGGCGTATCGGAGGCTGGCGCAGACGCTGGGTCGTGCCGGGGAAGGTTCACCGCCGATGTTTGGAAAAGTGATGAAGCACATAGGTGGCAGATTAGTGGCATTAATGCATGAAGTGTCGGGAGGTGCGTCGCCAAGCACAGACGACGACAGTGCGTCCGAACCGGGGGCCTTAGCAAGGAGTCGATCTCATGATATATTGGAACCCACAGCGAGTAGGGGTAGTGTCGCGAGTGATTGTGAGAGGTTTTCGTGGCGTGGTAGTTTTGAATCGGCATTACTAGCAGCTGATTCTCGAGGCACGTTGGGCGGTGGTGGTGAATCGCGGCGTTCACCCGCGGGAGCTGATTTGGCAGCTCAGAAATCACATTCGCGGAGTTGTGGAGCGATCGGAGGCAGTGAGGACAGGCTGTGGCGAGGAAGACGACGCGCCTCCGCACCAGATGCTGAGGTAAGACAATTACTATACCACTTTTTGTTTAAAACTAAACATACACAACATGCAATCACAATAAACATCCACAAAGTGCAATCAAAACAAACATTAGCACGTAGTACACACAACAAAACACAAAGTAGACACTTACTCATTTGTATATTTACATTTTTCTGTCACGTATTTCAAAGTGAGTTTTACAAAAACACCGACAACTATTCAATTCAAGGCTGTTTCATTGTATCAATATATTTGGGACGCAAGTATTTCGAAAATGTCAATGTCATGAGATACTAAGTCTGCGTTCAAGTACGAACGATAATAGATAAAAGATTGCTTAAGAAACTTTGTGGATCACATAAGAGATAACGTAGGCTTGTAAATAAATAAATATTTGACTGATAGTGTAGTTTCCTAGTTTGCTCTGACACGTTTACTTTGGCGTAAAACAATCTTGTTTACATTTCCAGCTTCCAGCTTCTTTATAAAATAACCTGTAGCAAAAAAAAACCGACTTCCAAAACAAAACACTACTTAGCGAAAAATAACTTTCTTTTCCGAAGTCGGTTTCTTTGGTACCTATTGTTTTCCGTTTTTCGACGCCACCCTTGGGATAACTCCTTTCCAACAAAAAAGAATCAACAAAATCGGTTCATAAACGACGAAGTTATCCGCGAACACAAAAAAAAGTATATACGGTCAAATTGAGAAACCTCCTCCATTTTGAAGTCGGTTAAAAATGGCAAATGACTAGAACGAAACAAAGCTAGCTTATAATAACATTAATGTTAATTAAAATTACATCAAAAAGTTCAGTCATTAAAATCTTTTCAAAGCAAGAAGCCAATGCTTTTGCTTATTCCACAAATCATTACCTATTTTGCCCATTGTTTAAAAATTCTGATTACTTCATGTGCAAATCCAAATTCAGTCGAAACACTCATCACAGTTGTCTAATTTAAAAATTCATTAAACTGATTTTATAATACATTTAAGTAATTATATCACTAACATGTGATGTACGAAGGAATTATTTCGCGCACGTATTATTGCTTTTAAAGTAGGACATAAAGTTACCTATACTTAGCACACTACAGTTTTTATCTACGTGCCAGTTAACTATAATGTTTGTACTTAGGAAAAGTTATCGGTACTCATACTTTTATACTTCTATAGAATAGAACCTAGGCTACAATCATTGCATTAACTATGCATCGTGATAATAAAATATATTCAACATAATTTCAGTACAAAATATGCTCGTACAGTAGTACTATTCAGCGTTGATAAGCACGTACGATTTTCTAAGAAAATGCTAGGGCAATAGGTAACTGCTTAACACAATATTGATTACTTTATGTATAGATAAATAACTACACAGTGTATAAAATACATATCACTTAATCTAAAACTTCTTAATAAACTAATCTAATATAAGTCGTCTAATATATCTTAGTTTCTGAATCTGAATTATGTGTTAATTTTTTTGGGCAATTATTGCCCAAAACAGTTGCCAAGATACACCTGCATTCATAATGATTGAGTTTGAATTTTGCTTGAACTTTCATCTTTGAATATAGCTCATAATTCAAGGAGTTGTGTTACAATTTTGGTATGCAAGTATATTCTTTCTATCTATACCAATATTATAAAGAGTAAAGATTTTTTTGTTTGTTTGTTTGTACCGAATAGGCTCCAAAACTACTGGACCGATTTCAAAAATTCTTTCACCGTTGGGAAGCTACTCTATCCCCGGGTGACATGACTGCTTTTTATCCCTGTATTCCCATGGGAACGGGAACTTCGCGGGTGAAACCGCGAGGCGTCCTCTAGTCTAATATAACAATCTTTGAATCTTGTAATTGTTATCTTACAAGTTTCTAAAATGTTATATTTTGCAAACATTGTTCAAATCATGATGAGACATATGAGGCAGGTGTATTAAATGGCACCTGCTCAGAACCTCTAATTGTAGCTAAGTAGTACTTAATGTTTAATGATAATTTTATAATCTAATCATCATTTGTAATAACGTTGTTAAATTGCATTATTAGAAATGACTCAACTAATAGCAATCAACTCCTCAAGTATCTACACTTAACCTAATTACTCAATTATTCTTACTATCGAAGCTCAATTTCCTCGAACTTGTATAATACATTTAACCATCGTAAGATTATTTAATTATATCATGAATGACTGGAGGCCAGTGTCAGTAGCTGAACTTGGAAGCTGGAGTTAGCAAATTAGGTTATAGTTATACTAAAAACTCACAATCTTAAATAAGCTACAAAAGGTATCGCATGCACTCAATGTTAAGTGTATGAAATACACATTATTTGAAGAGCCAAAGTTTAGTACAAGTATTGATATATTTGACAGATCTTATATCCCAACCACCTCATACTGTATTTGTAGCAGTTTACAGTCAGTCCCGCTTTCTCTTCTTCTTTCTTTATTAAAATTCTTGTAGGTATATTGTACGTGAAGATGTGCTAGTCATAGTGAAACACGACAAAAACCCATGTAGAAACTAACACACCCAATCTTTCTAGTCGGAGGAAGAACAACGCGCCGGTTCCCTACCCCGGCTGCCGTCCATCACAGGCACGAACACAGTGCCGGCTGGTCCGGTGAAGTCGGCCAGATATCGAGCGCCAGGGTTCCGTACAGCGACACGGGCGGCTTCGGCACCAGGGTTGCATGCTCCGAGGAGGCGCCGGCCGCCTCCCACGCCGCTGCAACCGCCGCCTGCTGCGCCTGCGTCCGCACCTAGCCTGCAGGGTGAGTTATCTTTTATTATAGCTTCCATATCTGACAGAATATAGGACAAACCAGAAGATGCAAACGGAAATGCCAAGCCACCCATATATCGCTGGTGAGAAACTGTTAAGCAGATGTTTGATTGATCGTAGAAGCCTTCTGTTTTGTTCTGTATTCACAGGTATCATCAAATGAGCTGGCTGAAGGAAGATACAGCCATGATACGCCTTAAACTAACGTTAGAATTCAGATAATATATAGCTTTTAGAGCCCCCAAAGAAAAGAAAACCCACAATTACTTCACGACTTATTCTATGAAATAAAACGCGATATTTTTTTTTGAAAACCCTTATATGGACTTTACTTAAAGTTATCCTTCGTCAAAACTCGCTTCTAAACAAAAAGACTAGCATGTCGTATAACGGGTGTCTCAGAATGTTTTCTTTTTTGATACTTAAAAAAAAATATACTAGAATTATTTAAATCTCTGTTTATTCACTATTGAATTAATTAGCAGTTTGTTAATTTTATTTGTAAGAAACGAAATTAAGTAAATTCGCACCCAGTTACAGGAAAATTGAGTGTCAGGCAGTGGAGGATGCACATTTACTAAACATTGTTTTTAATAAACAAAATTGAAAAACTGCTCATTAATTCAACAGTAAATAAACCGAATTTTAACTAATTCTAGTATCTTTTTTTAAAGTATCAAAAAAGAAAAAAAATCTGAGACACTTTATTTCAAGCTACAAAAACGGTCAAACCAGAGGTTTATTACTTTATGTGCTCACTTCGCTAGCACGTAAGGTCATGAGAACAACAGCAACAGACGGAAAATATTACCCACTGCACATTATTTTATTCTTGAGACCCGCACAAAACGAGCCTTTTAATGTGTGGAAGTTTCATTTGTCTTGACAATTTAACAGCTTGTAGACGCCACAAAAAGACAATGGAGCCGCAATGAATTGTCACGATTGTTCTTAACAGCAAATAACAGCTAAAAGTTAATTAAAATACGCCTTGTTACGTAAACAGTTAATTATCAACCTCGTTAATAGGATGATGAATTGTGCTTTATACTTTCTAAACAATTTCAAAAGTAATTTTCACTCACACTCAATGCCATGAATGAGACGTTCTAACAATCAGCTCATTATCTGAACTAAGTCATCAAGTTAAGGAATAAACGAAGACATTTTGAATTTAAACTATGTGCATGTGCACACTTGAAAAGGTTGTGTAACTAAACAATGTGAAAGAATTTATTTTCGTTCATCCAACGCACACGTATGAATTGTTATGAAAAATATACACCTTCAATGTTTTGCTTGAGCACGAAACAATGCAAGTACACATTCGTAGTTAATAGTTATTTTAAAACAACTGGTTCGATATTTAATATTTAACCATCGTATGCCTACTTGTTTCAATGCCATCAAGTTACCTTTCTTCAAGTCAGGAAGCGAGCTGAAATTGCTCGAACAAACGTGTGCTACTGTGCCCTCCTTCAATTTCCCATGGCTCGCCAGTGTCCATGACCGGAGCAAATCACTCGCATTTACAAAGTATCATTGTTGCATTCGTATTTCTTTAACCCACTTGAGGTATTGCGTGACTGTTTTCCCATCAACTCCAAACTACTATTGAATACAACGCTTTGTTTTCGAATGTACTCAGTCATTGGTCCTCAAACAAATAATTTTGTAAGAGAACCACTGCTAAGCATGAAATCCTTTGATCGGATTCGATTCCTGGGTCTGTAAAACTTTTATTTCCTTTTCTCTAGAAATTTCTCACTAGCGACCAAATGTAGAATTTTGCCTGGTTGCTGGATGGCAATAGGAACTACAACATAACTGGCGATAACCTCTGCGCAACCCAATTGGGGAAAACAGACAAGATGTTATGTTTTATTATAATCTGGTAAAACCTTTTACGTCAACTCGTCTTTAAAGAAGTTTGTAGTTTTAGATAACCTTATTCGTGGTTATACGAAAAAAGGTTATCTAAAACTACAAACTTCCGCAGATCACTGAAGATTGGCACAGCTAACATTCTGATTACCTACTGTGACGTAATATGTGAGCAATTTCATCGAAATGTGCAACTCATTGATTTTAATGTCACGTCCAATGCACCGCATACCTTTCGCTCTGTTTACGAAAAATGTACAGAATCTAAAACGTGCACATACGGTGCCAATACAAAATGAGAATAATGGTTATGACTTTATGAGCAATCTTAAAAGTAATGCAAGACTAATAAAATTTGAAATAGACACTTGAAATTAATGTGATGTAACTTTATCTATTCAATTCCGGGTTGCAGTCATTGGAATTTCTTTTATGAGGTTACACCTACACTTGAGTATTGGCCAAACGGTCAAACCATCAAACAACAGGTCGGACTAGGTCGGCACTTGAAACTGTTACTATACAGTGTTCGTTTTAGAGTTCGTTACCCAAAGGGTAAAAACGGGACCCTATTACTAAGACTCCGCGGTCCGTCTGTCTGTCTGTCTGTCTGTCACCAGGCTGGATCTCATGAACCGTGATAGCTAGGCAGTTGAATTTTTCACAGATGATGTATTTCTGTTGCCGCTGTAACAAGAAATAAACAATAAAAATAATATTTAAGTGGGGCTCCCATACAACAAAGGTTGGCAACAAATGGTTTCTTGCCGTTTTTGCGATAATGGTACGGAACCCTTCGTGTGCGAGTCCGACTCGCACTTGGCCGGTTTTTGAATTTCAGTTGTTAAAACATTTAACCAATCATCAATTCGTCAGTTGCAACTTGCCAGTGTCATTACAAAACAAGAAGAAAAGTCAAAATTCCTCAGTGAAATCGAGGAGACGAGACGATTACAAAGAATAGATACAAAGCCACTCAAAATCATTATTTAATTTTGTTCTCATTCTTCAATTAATTCGCTACTTACATCACTACTGCTCTAACTAATTTTCTGTGATAGCAAACAACTATTGAACTATACGAGTATTTCGATTACGTATGAATCGATTAGAGAAAACAACGGTGAGTGAATGTTAGCTAAAGGAAGGAAGTAGTCCACTTCCTTATCATGACATAACTGATTATCCTATGGTCTTGATTATTAGTTTTAATTAACTTTCGTAGAAGTACTTACGGGTTAATGGACTGAAGAAAGCTTAGAGACGAACTGTACACATAGGCTGGCTGAGCGCTTGACGGACAACAGAATGCTTTTACGGAATTTATATGGATTCCAGGAATACTCAAGGGTTTCTAAGAACTTCTTTGTATAGACATATTAGTACTACACCTATAATATTGTGCAAGATTCTGTATGGTCCTTTATTTATACACTTCTACTTACTATTTACAAATATTGACTTGAATATGCAAAGTTAGACTTGAAACCCGAAGCTGTTTTTAAACCCCGAAGGAAAAAGAGCGGTTTTATAAGTTTGACGTGTGTTGCTGTGTATCTGTGTGTCTGTCTGTGGCATCATACGCCTCAACGGATGAACCGATTTTAATTTAGTTTTTTTTGTTTGAAAGGTGATTGTGTCGAGAGTGTTCTTAGCTATGTTTGAATAAAATCGGTTCAAAAGTTATGGGCGTTTTACTCTTTGAATCAGGATGTTTTCGCAAGATAAATGTGTCGGGGGTTTTTAAATTTTGCCATTTTACTTGTTTAAAACAGTTCTATAACAATTATTCTATTTCTAGAACTTGATGAATTGTACGCGTCATTAGGTAAACCGCCTTTGTTTCTGTAGCGTCACGGTCGGTACCGAATGCTTTGCTAAAAAGTAGGCCTAACTGTTTAGACAGAGTATTTCTCCGTTCTTGACTACATTCCTCGGTAAACAGCTGACCTTAATGCTTCCTCATCGGCACAGAGACATTTCGAGTCGGCATCGGCATAAGTTACATGAGGTCTGTGATGTCTTTCTTGCCTTTACGTGTTTGCCTACTTACATTTTATATTGGCTTTGGAAGAACGTGCTCACGATTCGTTGTCTTAAGGTCGTACTAGTCGATAATTCTTCCATACAAACGTAGTCTGGGGATTACTCCAGTTTGACGATGTTCATTCAAAATAAAAATTATATCAATTTGTCTCATCGTTACCCTCCCTTTTTGCCCTTTATGGAAACAAAAAGTAATAAAAATTGAAATTTGTAAGTTATGAGCGTTGAAAATTCCATATTTCAACACTATTTGTAACGCATCTTTGGGCGCAATTAAATACCATAAGAAGAAGGAAAATTGCGAAACAGTCACCATACAGGGATAGATAAGTAGTTCAAAAATGTAAATAATTTTATATTGAAAATATACATGTAGTAGTTTTTTCATGATATCCATACTCCCAAAGGTCTGTTTATAAAATTTCACGCGCTCGTTTTCGTCTTAAATCATCATCCATTTCGCTACTTATTTTCAAAATTGCTAATTCGTACGCCAACTAGCTTCTTACTGCTCATCACAGCATCTATCTCTTTCGAACGTGTTGTCGGATGAGATAGCATGCATTTTGGACAACCTTAATACGAAAAGTTTTTGTGGATTGCTAGCAATATGCATTACTTTAAAATCTTAAGACGGAAAAGAAAAAGAAAGTTTATTTACTTATAATGTTCTGTTGTTTATTAACCTTGTACGCCACGCAGTACGCACCAACCTGTCTATGTAGGTTGGCAGATATTAAAACCTACGTGGTTTGCGCATAATTAGGTAAACAAAGCCAAATGCATGCTTCTACACAATCGCATGTGATAAACGATAACAATTTGACTTATCACGGAACTAAATATATCAATCTAGTTAGCATATTTTTAGTAATCTTATTTAAATAGATTTCATAATAAAGTGATACTTGACTTCATACGTAACCTAAGTAACACCTTTCAAAACTTCGAAAACCTGTTCACGACAATGTTTCCGGCTTATCGGACGTAATCATTTTGCGGCGAGCGAATGCAAAGTTCTGTACCGCTGCCATTCACTCATTGGTCGATGCATTTACGCACTAAGTACTATTTAAGCAACGAAAAGTACTGGCCTTGTCCTAATTTTACAGCAAATGTATTATGTGTCCAATTCTTGCTTGATTCAGTACTTAGTAGGGTATTGATTAAAAGGTTGACGTAACATTTAGCTAACTACGCTTGTATTTAGGTATCCTGTTCAGTTTAGTATCATTTGCGGCCTTTAAAACGACCTTTGATTGAGCATGAAAGCAAAACACAGCGATTGAAAGGAAAACACCGAAATCTACTGGAAGGCCTTTCTGTCTGTTATTTCAGAAGTATTAGTAGTAAGTAAGATATATTAAAGTCAATATCTTACTGTTCATCTTTGAGAATTGGCACAGGAAAGGAATTAACCATGGAAATGACAATTTTCATTACGGGCCGAATAAAAATAAAAAAACCAAACCTAAATATTTTTTCTTTCTTTTATTCTGTCCCACTGCAGTGCAAAAACCCTTCATTGCCTCTTTACACTTTTGGCGCAGTCCTTTAAGACGAAGTCCCTGCTTTTCATGACATAAACAATGTCATGAAAAGCAGGGACTTCGTCCCTGCTTTTTTAAAAATATCTTTATAATTAGAAAATATGCTAACCGACAGGTGTATTCACGTGAAACATCGCCTTAAAATTGCATTAACGGTAATTGCTAACGGCAATCATACAGAGCTTGATAGCAGTTCAACGAAATCATTATCATTAATTTCAACAATACTGTCGATAAAAATATAATGTTTTATACGAATAATAAAAACATGTTGAAAATAGGAATCTAAGAAACTTGATAAAGAATCAATTTGATCTCTTAATCGTCTGTGGCGATGACACTGCTCCTTGATACCTATATTTTTTTTCCGTCTTTCCTACTAAAAAATATAATCCGGCCAGTGTCCTTTGCAACGGAATAAAAGTATCATTGTAAATGATATTTTTAATTATTTTGCAAATTCATTTAGATCCCAATTAGAGATAAAAAGTTGTTTTATTAGTTGACAAAAAGGTTTGCCCTTTTTCTATGCAGAAATACTTATTGGTCGATGGGCGTGGTCAGGTTATGGAGTTTCTTGTGCGTTCTTCTCTATAACAAGCTACTTATCTGAATTCAAGGTACAATAAATTTTTATTACTTGTTAATTTAAATTTTTAATTGTTTGACGTGCAAAAGTGCCGCTTATTGGCCTAGTTGAATAAATATATTTGACTTTGACTTCAGTGGTAAATCAACTTTGTAGACTCAGACAAGAAAAGTATTTGGAAAACATGTTCCTTTAACTTCTATTTATAGTCTTTTTAGTTATTGTTTCTTATTTCTTATAACAAATGCGCACTTCGTTGTCTGTAAATATAATTCTAAATTGTAAATCAATCCATGCCTGACCAAAATAATGTTACTTCTGTATAATCTTTTCTTCGGCCCATGGCGTAGTACTTATGTTCAAAAGTAAATATAATTTAATTAAAAGGAACTATGACGTGTTATTACTGGGTATGTAAAGTTTATCGTGAATAGAATATTAAAATGCCACATGTTGATGAATGGGCTAACCTTGAGGCTTCACATTGCAATGACATTAAATGGTAAACTGAATTATTATAGCGAGATATATTGTAATCCATTAGAGATTAATACTACCGATGTGGAAGAACTAATTCAAAGGGAAAAAAACCGGTCAAGTGCGAGTCGAACTCATGCGCCGAGAGTTCCGTATTATACCGACCCATTATACCGACATAATAAAATTGGTATCATTTTTATTGATGGCTAAGTTTTAAAGATATGGGCAAATTTAGATTTTCGCGAAATCTTGTAAGTACCAAAATTTACCTTAATTTTCAACTATTTTTTTTTTTTTGGAATTTTTCCTTATTTGTGCTGTAAAACCTTACTTTTTGTAAAATTTCGTGATTTTAGGTCAACGGGAACTACCATATAGGCGTTGGACCCAAAACCTATAGGGTACTTCCGGTTGACCTAGAATTGTCAATGTTGGTTAAAAGCAAGGTCTTACAGCGCAAGTAAAGGGAAAAATCCAAAAAATAAAAAATGTTAAAAATTAAGGTAAATTTTCAAACCGCAAAATTTTTTCTTTCTACTTTTTTTATCCATGGCTTCAAAAAGACCAGTATTTACAAGAGTTTATGTTTGCATAATAAAA
Organism: Orthosia cruda; assembly: GCA_964057195.1. Lineage (NCBI taxonomy): Eukaryota > Metazoa > Arthropoda > Insecta > Lepidoptera > Noctuidae > Orthosia > Orthosia cruda. The sequence goes on from OZ059830.1 coordinate 16,719,509, forward strand.
TATAGATTTCATTATACTTTTTAATTTATGAAGCTAGTTTCTATGTCTTAGGAGATATTAAGGTGTTTGTCGGCATTTTGTGGGTGGAACTTTTTCATTGCTCGGCAGTTTATTATAACACTTACGTAAGTTACCCTAACTATTTTAAATCTTAGTGAGTTTGTTCAATAATATCTCAATCATTCTTATTAAAAACGCTCCAATCATAATACCATTATTTTATAAAATAATAATCCAATTATTACAATAAAATGACGAAATAATAAATCGGTTGTGTCCAGTTTCATGAGCCGACTTACCGACTAGAGCAGTAAGTACGCATGGCGTATCTTGGCCGGTCGGTTACCCAATGGTGGTTTCACGCTGGCTGGCCGCTATTTGGCTTCATCCGGTTACATAGGGCACCAGCGACACTTTATTCATTGATACCTTTGGCTTTTGAAACAATGCATCGGTTTCCCTTGTTTGTACATGGCAGGTTTTTGTGTGCAACTTATTTAGCCATTGCATAGACTGTTGGTTATCTGTGTTCGGCCTTGCTAGATAGAATACCTATTTAAGGTTACACTAGCCGATCATTCTTCCATAGAAACGTAGTCTGGCGATTACTCCACTGTTTTACGATGTACTTTCAAAATAAAAAATGATATCAATTTGTCTAATCATTATCTAGTCCTGTATGGAAACAAAAAAGAAATAAAAATGTATGTAAAGTTCCATATTTCAACAATAATTTTATAGCATCTTTGGGCGGAAATAAATACCATAAGAAGAAGGAAAATTGCAAAACGGTCTCCATACAAGGATAGATTAGTAGTTCAACAATGCAAATAATTTTATTTTGAAAATATACATTTATTCGTTTTTTCATGATATCTGGACTCCCAAATGTCTGTTTATAAAATTTCGCGCGCTCGTTTTCGTCCTAAATCATCATCCATTTCGCTACAAACTTGCAAAAGTGCTAATTCGTACGCGAACTAGCTTCTTACGGCTCATCACAGCATCTATCTTTTTCGCACTTGTTGTCGGATTAGATAGCGAGCATTTTAACCCCGCGCACAAAATAGTTCGTGCCGTCGTCTAGGGCAACGTTAATACTTGGTACTATAAAAATATGGTTTGTTGAAAAAGTTCTTCTACTTGGATTTTCTGACGGTGATTTTTCCCTCCCGCCCTGAGAATCTCAGGGAAAAGGAGGTTGGGATGCTCTGGTAATACACAAATAATTCGTACAATATAGTTACTGTATGTAAAGCTAATTATTTATTCATTATTTTGCATCATGTTATAACTGTTTGTAAGACTAATGTGCTTATGAAAAACACAGATTATTTTAAGTTTTGCAATTTGTGTCTTGTCATTTGAGGTCAAAGTAAAATCACAAACTAATACCTAAACACATTAAAACTGAATGAAGACCTTCAAAACACTGTTCGTTCGTGCTTCAGGTATGTAACGGAAATAGTTACAGATTTTGAACATTTATGCCAAACTTGTCATTGTTGTTTATCATTATAACATTGTTATGTTATGTTTAGTGCTCACTTGTTTGTACAAGTGTTCGTCGATTGGAGGCTACCGTTTTAGCCCCACTTGCACGTAATTAAACGCGTTTAGCGTTGAACAATATTATTTTTCTGATTCTGTCAATCGTTTGAAAATGACGAAGACAGATGTATTGAAGACGTTAAGCTTAGTGAAATGCATTTAGTGAATCGAAGTGCAACTTGGTGCAAGTAATTCTAAGATGCCTTCAAATCCTGCGAAGTTATTTTATAGAAACGCCATATTACACAATCAATGTAACTTACACAATAACTGTAATTAATAAAAAAAACAAAAAGGTATGCAAGGACAATGTTAAATAATGTTCCATTCTCTATTAACCATAAAATATACAAGGAATTTAAAGTAATTTATATTTTAGCACAATTTGAGCCGTATCCTGAAACAAAATTTCACGATAATGCCGTTCAGAAACCTGATAAGATCTAAAGAAAAATATCAGTAAATATTGTTCAGGTAGGTATGCAGATTTGTCGATAAATAGATAAAAATAGCTGCATTTTCATATCAATTATAATTTCTTGGAAATAAATCTCTAGATCATATCAAGATCCAAACTATGTTAGAGAGCTAATCGTACCAATTTAAGGTTATTAGAACTAGGTTTCTAAGAATCGTCTAACTAATCGGTCGATATTTTACTGTAAAAGTTAGGGCTACGGTAAAACATAGGATTACCGGTAAAACCTAAGATTCACCTGGTCTTACTAGTAAAAGATCTATGATAATCGCTATTTCGGGATTTTACCAGCAATCACATGGTAAATCTTAGGATTTACCTCAGAGTCTAGTAAAAGTTAGCTAGCTAATCAATCAGTCTTTAATTGTTCTTATCATTTCATATCATAGTGTGTCATAGACATTAAAATATTACAAAATTGTGATTAAAACATGTGATTGCTGGTATAAAAGCCCGAAATTAGCGTTTATCATAGATCATTTCGACCTGGTAAATTTTAGGTTTTACCGGTAAATTCTAGATTTTACCGTAGTTAGGGCTTTTACAGTAACAGATCATCTATACTAAAGAGGAAAGATTTGGACCGATTTCAAAAATTGTTTCACCGTTAAGAAGCTAACTATCCCCGGATGACATAGGCTACTTTTTATCCCAGTATTCCCATGGGAACGGAAACAACGCGGGTGAAACCGGGCGTCCGCTAGTTAAGAAATAAAGAAGCGTCGATTTCTCGTACTATAGTCGGCTAATCGCTTGAAACTGTTCCATCTATTTATTTCTATCCATGTCACACAAATGTACACACATTTCATGTCACAGAGAAATGAAACTCGGAAACCATTGTGCACGGCCGCGTTATTTTTTATTGACTTCATGTGACCAATTGTTGTCGATGACTTTATCGACGCTGTATGCTTTCACTTTGTCTATTTCTTGCTCCGCCGATGTGTTGAAGTATGCGGATAAAAAGTTGCTAATTACGGTGGAATATTAATAGGCTAATCGAAATTAGTACTGACTTAATGAGCCTGTATTACAGAAGGTTACAACATTACTTCCAAAGACTAGATTGGAAAATATGGTAAATGATGCCATCGTCCCCATGTATGTTTTCGCTTTTTATATTTTTCTTGGTTCTTCTACATAATTGGTGTTATAAGCAATTTAATCAAAACATTTGCTCTATAACACGGTATAACAGTACCATCCAGACCAGTTTTTAAACGGTATGCCGATATCAACAACAACATTGTGTTTGACATCTCACATACCTACACATTTACGCAACATCCCACGTTTGACTATACTAAGTAAATACGCACAAGTTATGTCAATACAATCGATACGAAGAATAACCTGTCTGGAGTACTTACTATCGAGACGAGAGACGAGTATTCTAAAACCGATCAAGGCACGATTTGTCACGATCTGGGTTTCAAAATAGCCGAAATGCCAGTCAACCAATGAAAGGTCGAGTAATATAACTCTATTGTAATATTGTAAACAGGCATACCAAACAACCAGTATTGTCGTGACCACGGCACCAAGACGAGGAATGAGTACAAAGTATGAAGTAACGCGACGCATCAGCGTGCGCAAACGTTTAGCACAAGGCGGCTTTGCTTTATTTAAGGTTTCATGCATACACTAATACAACAGGAAGGAATTGTTCTAAAAGAAAATTGTCTGGGAAATTACAGAGGGGAGGTCATAGACCATGGTCCACTGTACACGGTAATAACACGGTAAGCTATTGCTTGTTTGCTAGTTGCTTCGCCAACTTCATTATTGTTTATGTAAACTCTGTTTTATCGACACATTCCCGTTCATCTCGTAGTTTACGAAGATCTAGACGTTATATTGGAACTTCAGTTAGTGACGCGCTAATTGAAGCAGTTCTACAACATTGTTCTGTGAGGAAAAAATCTAAAAGTGCAGATCGACGCGAGGCCAACCGGTTTGCAAGTCCAAATGACGCAAGACTCCGGATGAGTTCATTCTAAGACAATAAACCTTCTTTTAAAGCACCAATGGAAATTCTACGAATAAATCTCAAGTTATATTGAACCAGTCGAAGCCTAACCAAAGCCAAACTATTATTTTTAAAACCTGACACTAAAGTATTCACCTCCAAATAAAATGTTCCGTATTTTTCTGACAGCTCCTTCGTTGGTACTCGCTCGGGCCTCGGGTCAGCTTAATCGCGATTAGTTCAAGTTTACTTGTTGAAACCGATTTATTTTAATTTACAGATATTCCCAGAACTCTTGCACGACCTTATTCAAACAACAATTTTGGAGAATTAACAAGCCGTAAAATAAATATCGACTCACAGCGAATATCTACAAGTTTTCATATTAGCCCACAAATCCGCTGATTCGAAGTCGCATACCAGTTAAGATTATGGAAATAACTTTCGAAACGTGCAATTTTAAATTACTACTTGATTTGAATTTACAAATTCTTGATAGTAGAAAATCGATTTTAATGTTACACCGTATGTATGTGTTACAAGAAATCGGCACGTTGTGTTTTCTATTTGGTTACTAAATCTGGAGGCGTGTTATTAAACATTACATTGCCCATTGCAGAGAACCAGACTTACTTCATAGATAGGTGGATAAATATACAGTTCTTACAATACATAGCTCGGTTACGTCACAACAACGTACAAGTATCCGTGGCCATACAAATGTCGAGTGTATGTTAATTGTTGAAAAAAGTCGCCGTCTGTTGACATGCAGGTTACGACACATGTTTACACCACCCACGCGTCGCCTTATCTCAAAGCAATCAGAGAGATAGTGCCTGTCGCAACTTTCTGTTCAACTACATAAATCTTGAGGGCCTTCAGCTTTACGAGATCTGTAAAATTAAAGTACTTTGTTACTATGTTTTGTAATTAAAACTGCATTATGAAAAACCAGGGTAAACAACTTTGACCTCAACATTGTGTAGCTGCTAGCGCAAAAACCGGTTGAGACTCCTGATGTCTTGACTAATTGATGTAATGATGAGTTCTGACAATTTCAATTAAAATAAGTAGAAACTCGTATAAAATTAAAAACTAATAAATAGGAAACAGTTAGCTCATTAACAGTAATGAGTTTTGAATCACTCACATCTGGCTGAGGTTTTAAGTTCCTTCTGATAATGTGTCGCTCGTATTGTAGGTTACCTTCGCTGCTGTACATAATGTCTTGGGTATTTTTTCATGTATTGAGGTTATAGGAACTCTACTCGTATATGTAAATTCTCTTCAAATGTTTATTTCTACGCGTGTCTTTAAAAACGTACATAATCAATTTAATCAACAGCTATTAAAATTATTCATAATTACTTGATTAACTTTCTATCGCCGCTGATAGAAAATTATGTTAGAAAACATGCAATTTTATTTCACAAAGGAATAGAATAGGTCACAGTACACACAGACAAAGTAATAATAAAAATTACACGTTACAAGAAAATGATTTCATAGCGAAAATTGAGAGAGGTATCATCAATAAGATTACGTGAATCATAACAGTAGACGGTTACTTTCTTAGCACTAAACTATGAATAATAATGAGTCTATGTAACTAGCAACATAATTTTTGTAACAGCCGACGTTGATGGATGTTGGCAAAGGTTTGTTGTGAGACCACTTTCTCGCCATGGGAAAACTACATTCATCCATGTTTACGTCTTACTTTCTATCTGATGCTGGGTACTTGTCGTTAAAGCTTAGGTACGTTTGAATTAGAGGTGTTAACTTGTTTTATGTGAGACGGAGTAACAATGGCCAGTTACGTTTTGGTTTGAAGTTGCATGGAACTTATGACTTTTCGTTGTGAGTTACCAACCAACCAGAAGAGATAGATTTGAAAGATTCTCATTTTTTTTACATTTTGGTAAAAGAAAATAAAATTTCCATATCATAAAATTTTTGCATGAAATAATAAGTAGGTAGGTAGTTAATCATAACAAAATAGATACAAGGAAACTTTTTCACACTCGGAAAACTAAATTCGAATAAAGAAACTTCAGACATTTATCTTCTAACAAAAGACTTCAACGAGGTACAATAGAGTTGACATTGTATTGTATACAATATTGCCAATTTGTTTCATTTATTTCAATTGAACATTATTGTTCAACACAATATTACTGTGCCAAAAAATATGCATTAAAAATAGCGCACCGGTAATTATTTATTTTAATTTTTGTAAAAGATCAAAACATTGTGGCTGACTATAATATGTAGCAGTTACATAAGCACAATAAGAAAAATGCGTTTTATACTGAAGCATAACTTTCGGCACATCCTATTGTAAGCTTTTGTTTTATTTAAAAAAAACTCGTCAACGATTTAGTTTTGTCTTTGCCATGCTTCGTGGATTACGAACTGTACTCTGTTTCAGTTTGCTAACTGTACACGTGCGAACAATTCGTACGCCTCATTTCGAGTTCATTCCCTGCCTGGTGTTTTATTAATGAATAAATTACAATTAATGTAGATTAGGTGCACAAAAACTAACTAAAATCACTGGAAATAATGAACTGAGATTCAGCATGGCACAAAAAAATTAATTAAATAAAAACGTCTATCTGCATATTACTAAGAACTTAAAGCAATGAACTTACATTAAAAGGATTTTTCTTATCTAAAATAAAGAAAAACAGACTTATCTAAATACTTTGGGACAACAATCTATCTGTCGTACAAATATATATAACATTAGTCATACGAGTAATGAGTGAATTAAGACTTGTGAAAGAAATTTATTTAATTAAAAGTATTTTTAAAGCACAATACACCAATAAGACTGTAGTATCACGTTACGAACTACTTAATTGAGATTTTATCTGACGGTGGCCATTTCTTCTTTTCGAGTCGATAATTTATGTTTAGTCCGACCCAATATTTGCCTGTTTTAATACATAAATAATTCAATTGAAAGACCCACCCGGATCTATGGTTTGCAGCACTTACGGAACTGTCCTTAGAACCAGAATTATCGATCGTGCACTTAGTTCTAATCTTAGCGCACGACACTAAATCATACCATGAAAATAATCTAGGAAACGCTAAAGAAGAATGCAACGCGTTGCTAAATGAATCTCCAAGACAGATTTTATTGCAATTTTTAAAGATTTCGTTAACTGTAAATCGTGAGTAACCTGTACGATATAATAAGAATAAAAATACATTGCAGCTACTGTGCAATTAACGCATGTAACCTTCTATATAGCACGAATATATTACTATTTATATTGGAACATTTATTTTGCAAACGACCGCCACGGTCACTCTGCGAAATGTAGCATTTATTTTTTTGAGGAATGATTCCTCTAATTATCGATTGGACGAAAATTGAGGAAGAAACTAAAGGAAGGACTCGATAACTTATGATTTTTGCAATCAATTAACCGAACCGAACTCCACTACTACTTCGTACTTTTCCTGATTGTTGCATCAGAAATCGATGACCTGTAAGAAGCATCGTTATCCATGTTTGCCTACTTAGGGGCAACCATCTTCCATACAAACGTGGTCTGGCAATTACTCCACTGTTTGACGGTGTAGGTTCAAAATAAATAAAATGATATCAATTTGTCTCATCATTATATAGCCCTGTATGGAAACAAAAAAGTAAAATATATATATTTGAAAGCTATGAGCGTCGAAAGTTCCATATTTTTACATTAATTTTAACGCATCTTTGGGCGCAAATAAATACAATAAGAAGAAGGAAAATTCCAAAACTGTCACCATACATGGATAGATTAGTAGTTCAACAATGCAAATAATTTTATTTTGTACAGATTCATTTAGTAGTTTTTCCATGATATCCATACTTCCAAAGGTCTGTTTATAAAATTACGCGCGCTCGTTTCCATCCTAAATCATCATCCATTTCACTACAAATTTATAAAAGTATGTATTCGTAGGCGAACTAGCTTCTTACTGCTCATAACAACATCTATTTCTTTCGACATGTTGTCGGATGAGATGGCATGCATTTTAACGCCGCGCACAAAATAGTTTATGCCGTCGACTGCAACCTTAATTCCTGTTTATTTAATGAACAGATTATTCATCAAATTCATGTTTTGACATTCACGGTTTTAAAGTATAAGCAATTCATCATCCATTTATCTAACAGTTGTTTCATAGCTCCATTGTTCTGTTGCATTATAACCGAGTATTTACTAACGCGCTAAGAAAAGAGAAACTGTGCTTGCTCGCCTTCTCTAACCAGTGTACGTCATATAATCGTATCTAGTGTAGAAAGATGCATGTAGCATGCGTTCCGGTCTCTCACTTCAAAACGTATGCTTCCATATTCAGTTTTATCATGATATTGTCTTATTTGTTTAATTACTTAAATGAGTTCTGCTTTTCTTCTTCTAGAATTTTCTTATTTGATCATTTCTTCTACTGAATGGATCTTATTATGGGTTTTATTTATTTTAGCAACAACAGCGTTTTCTGGTGTATTTGATAAATATATCGTACTGTTCATAGCATTGGTGCGTGATAAGAACCAGCGTTTTGAATCCTACTGAAATCTTATTTCTACGTAACCCTATTTGAGATTAGGGTACCCTTGTCAGTAGCATGATTTATTCTATAACCTATTAAATGCATAAAATATCTACATTCGTTTTCATTTTGTGTAGGTATAATTTTAGACAGATCTACTAATTCCATGACCTTAAAGAACTCAGGTCCAAAAGCCTTTACACCTCCAGAAGCTAGTCGTGACGGTTAATATGCTTACTTCCTTTCGCTAAGTGAAGAATATACAATTCTTCATACAATCTCAGGGTCAAGGTAGCTGGTTAACGTGATGACGTCACTCACGAGTTGGACGTCGTACACACGTTCAAGACACGCTCCACGCATTTCGATAACGTCAGTGATATTAGATTAGATTAGAACGCCACAACCTCATATACAGCTCCGTACGTAACAGCAATAACTTCTGTTCAAAAGAACAAAGGTGATGCGAATAAAAGGACAATGCATGTTTTAATAGAGGTGAATGCAATCAATGAACCATTGGTAAAACAATAATAGCTAAACGATATCGTGTTAAATGAAATTTACTGATAACTTTTCGGCATGCTCGTACTATCTGTAAAATTATCCATTAGATATCTTAATACGTTTTTTGCTTTATCATATATCACGCAGTCTGTGCCAAAACCTTATATTAAAAACATCGTTAGTAAAGACAAGTATTGTGTATTAAAAATATATATAATGAATATGTTAACAGTAAACTCGTTTTGGTAAGTAAGCGTAAATCACTTTGGCGAGTTTTTACGCCTCGTTCCAAGCTGGTGAACATTCGCCATCCTGACTTTGTTTTTTTTTTCTTTGGAACTTTAGACAAAGCTTACTGTAGTTTAGCAGTTTAGTAGCTTCTTGTAATTCGATTACGCTAAAATAGTCTGCTCAAATATTGGTATTTAAAGACAAACAGTTGCTGATGACGTCATTTTTCTGTAAATAGTATGCACTGATTCCATAACTTTATAGCTATTCACATTTTAACCCCTAGAAATAATAATAGCAAAATTCTAATAGATGATTCAGACTTGGGATTTATCCAAACCATCTAGTAACAATAAAACAACCATAAAACTAATTAAATCTCCTTAAAATGCCAAAGTCGAAACGTATGCGACCTTCCCGGAGACAAACAGGCTTTTACATGATGTCATTTATCAAGTTTAGAACCCGAATTAGATGAGATGCAGCGTTGTTCCAACTTGTTACCACCTATTTAGAGCCAAAACAAGCTTGCGAAAATTTTTCTTTTCGAGGCGATGGAAAACTCTTCAAATTCTTTGGGCCCGGTAGAATCAGTGTGCGTTAATTAAGTCTTACAAAGTGCTGGTATATGGACAATGGGAGTATTCTGTTAAGTTTTTCATATTCGGCATAAGGGCACCGCACTCACATTGGACATCAGACTAGTCTATAAAACCCAAAATTGTCAAATTATGCATGCAGCTGCCTACCTGGGTAAGCGATCTATTGAGTGCTTTCCATATAGGCTTCTGCAGTTCACATCGAGGTGGCAGGTACGTTTTGGTAGTAGAAGGGCTTCTGCCCGGGAAAACCCGAGTCATGATTCATGACTACCGAAATTACCCAGACCTGATGAGCATCGATATCTAGTAACACAAAAACAATTTTCAAGTAACAACAGCTGATTACAGGGTCAACGGCCACTGGTGTGTACTTGAAATTTCGAGATTAGTTTTTTTTATCATCATTAGATTTAGAAGAATCCCATTACTTTCAAGAATTTAATATGGCACTATTTAATGGCGTAATTTTTCAATAACGTACGTAATCAAATAATGTTTATCTCCTATTCATAAGCAGCTTAAGGCGGGATACGATAGTATTTGTAGTAATTACGTCTACTTAAGGTCAATAACGATTCCAGGCCATGGCCACAGCAGCAGTAACAGTTGTTTAAACAACACATTAGCATTTCGCGATGTGATAGCTGTTGAAACTACATTCGATTGCTGTTACAAAAATCTCGAAAACAGAATTGCTTAAACGTTTACTAATAAAGAAGTAAGTGTTTGATTGTTAGCTAAGACTTGACAAATGGTTTGCATAGTGAAACTATTTACTCAGATGTCGCTGGGAGCAAGAGAAAATGTATTTATTGTTGTCGTTACATTCGACTTGATATATTGAACTAGTCATAATAATATTCACTCAAAAAAATTCAAAAAGAATGGTATCAATAGCTCTTGTTCGCACAGTAATTGGCATAGTAAGTAGCTAATCTCTAAAAAAGTCAGTGTACATGTACACTGTACAGACTGACGGGTAACTAAACCGGATCTAGATCTAAAACGATAATAGTTTGAAAATAAGAATTTGTTCCAACACTTTCGTCTTTAAAGGATTCGGTATTGGGTATTACGTAAGTCTTTAATCTCATATATTTGTTTGTTTATAGTGTTTTGTAATGAAAAATAATAATAAACTCTTATCGCAGTCTCGAGTCTCGGTAATGCACCAGGTTGCACAAATACTATGATTTTGCATATCGCCACAATAATCGCACGGTTTATTTCTCGCTTACTACTGTTGTAATCGAATAATGGAAAGTGAATATACTCGGTTACCTTCTCATGAGAAACAAACACATTGTGCCAACGGCCACGTAGATTATGTTTAGATTTCACACGTTTTGCAAATTTTTCTACTTCGTTAGTAATGCATAGTGTTGGTGGCACCCATTTTCTATAAAGAGTTGGTCATTTAATATATTCTGTGGCAAAGAATTTTAGGCCAATCGTGTAAATTACTATCAACCCTCAATTGGTTTTGTAATCAATCAGTATTGAATTGTGATGAAGCCATTTTATCGATGTCTGACATTTTTGGTTGATGCAATCATAGTCATCAAATGCTTGTAACCACACTATTATTTATATGCTAACTACAAATCGTAAACCTACATTACAAGGCCCAACAAGCAATACATCAATTTCACAGTACTTTATGAGATTTTGATGTCACATGATGACAGTACACGATATTAGGGACACGATCTATCGCTCACCGTTACCTACTTTGTTTCTATCCTTCATACATTTGGTTGCGAAACCAACAAGTTGTCTCACTGCATACTTGATGCCGTAATGAGATCTTGATTGATGATTAGGTATGAGTAACAAACATTATTAGAAAGGTAACATGTCTGTCAGAGAGAGCAACACACCGTGAAGTGACAATGACATCGTTTTGGACCTGCTGCACGCCGCTGTGGACATTATGCGAACAATAGCTATGTCCACACACATTCGTGACATGGTTTTTGTTTTGATCTCCTTTCTACAACACTCAAAACTCAACCTTAACACTGGCCGCATTGAACTCATTCTGGTCATTAAAAATAAACTTACTGTTGCAGAAAAAACAAATTCATTGATTCAAACGGCAACTTGAATGAAAGTGAAGATAACACCTGCGTTTTCTATAGGAAGAAGGTGCCAATCAGGCAGAATAAAATTAAACTTAACTAGGTAAAACGTAGCGACCACAATACAGACGAATTAAAAACGTTAAAATATATTTAAAACATTTAAAGCACTTTTTATTTAAAACCTTAACACGGTGTACAAATATATGATGAAAAGCGTGGTACCAGTTATTATTTTTAGTATCCTTCTTATGTGGTTATTGTTTTTATTTATAGTGAGTATTTAAAAAAATACTAATCTAACTATCCTACCTATATCATAGCCTCTCAAATTTAAGTTTAATTATATTAAAATCTATTAAAATTAAAAATAAACAATTGATTTTATAAAAACATTAATACTATTTCACCAGACATTCTAGTTCATATTTTAATATTATTGATATATTATGTACATAATGTTTAACTTAAGGCATACCCTGACCAAAACACCGCCGTGAACATTCCTAGTGCCCTAGCGGCACACTGGTGGCACATGAGTTACGCCCAGATTTTAAAATAAAATCTTTATAAAATTGAATTTTGGTCTTTTGAGAAAAAAATTACTTACAATATGTTCGTTTTAATTGTCTATCCATTAGTGTTAGTACAAACATTAATTAATGAACACTGTACGAGGAGATGGATGGATATGGAGATTTCTCATTTTTATGTTTTTTTTGGAAGGAGATAAGTGAAACGTATACATCATTAAAAAAAAACGAAATCTAAAATTTTGGAATCAATAATATGTAGAAATTTAATGTATTTTTAATAGTTGATATTTCTTTTTAAATAACGAGTAGATTGCTCCTAAAAACTGAACGAAAAACGGCTAGCGCAGTGTTTTGCTCAGGGTAGCGCCTTAAGTTGTACAATAACTTTTAAAGTTTATCCTTCAAACTGGTGAATTTGAATTGATATTTATTTTTTCGTATAAAGCGAGGTAAACACATTCCTATGGATAAGTACTTACTTACGGATGTTTTGGTTAGGAATCTAACCTGTTGTATTTATAGTTTTATTATAAAAACATAAATAGATAACACGATCATTTTGACGATGCTAATTTATAATTATGCAAATAAGACCCATCAATTGAATTAATTAGGTTAAATAAATATACCTGTTAAAATCCTTTATATGGTTACAAGAATAGTTAGTTTAGCCATGGCACAAATTTGTATTTATTTTGTAGGTAGGTACATCATTTAAATAAATATTTATAAAAACAAAAACCCACATAATTTTTCAGTAATTATCTTATATCTGTGTATACATATATATAAATAATACAAACAATATATTTCGTAAAGAAAAAAAAACACTACTACACTGTACAAATCAGGCTTGGGACTAATTTGTATGAACTTGTGACCTCGCGTCAACAACAATTAGCGGCCTGTCGGGTGTGCATCAAACGAGTATGGCCACTTTTAATGTTTCGCTTTGGTTTTTGTAGAATGTTTTTTCTTAACAATACGAAATATGTTTTTCTAAACAAACCAAATGTCAAGTATATCTTATTTCCTCGTTATCTTTATGAATACATTATGTTAAAGGTTGCCGTTACATTATTACATAACATTTAAAGCAGAACAGAATATTCTTCGAGAACGCGTTCTATATATGATTGCACAATATTTTTAGAACATGAATATTTAAAAATAATTAGTAACGATCAGGTTATATAAGCATTCAACACCTTTGACAAGGTTTAGTCAAGCTTATGTTCCCCGAGGGTTAATACCTGCTCCATTTTTTTATATTGTGTTACACTAGTGCGATCTAAAATGACTGAGAATAGTGTTAGTAATCAAATTGTAAAGAAAAAAAATGTAGAAGTGTCGTGCTGGAATTGTTTCAACGTTGAAAATGAAGATAAAGAAGTTAATCAAAATGACAGTGAAATACCAGTTCCGTTATCAATCATTCGAAAGGAAAATAGGGGAAAATTCAAGTTGTATGCTATTTTGGCTTCAGAAGTGTCGGTGCCTAAAACAGTTCCATTAAAACAGAAAGTGCGCGAAAATTATGCCATTGGTAAGAAAATTGAAAAGAAACTAGCCAAAGAAGCTAAGAAAAAGAAAAATGTGTCTATTCAAGTAGACGAAGATCAAATTATAGCTAAAGAAGCGGCAAATATTCCCTTGCCTTCATCTTCAGATGACGAAGAAGATTTAAAAAACGCAAAGAGTGAATCTACTCAAACTGATACAGAAGAAACTTCAAATATCTCTCAAAATACAAACAGTGAAGTCATCCAAATCAATAAGGAATCTAAAAAATCTTTTGAATCATCAAACATTTCATCAATAAAGAAATGTTCTCCAGTAATAAAACAACAAAACTCTCCGAAAAAATCATTGCCAGAAGAAGCTCAGAAGGACTCTGAAAACTCAAAATCAATCGGGAATAAACAAATCAATAAGAAATCTAATGAGTCTCAGGCAAGTTCAAACATTTCTCCAAAAACCAAATGTGCTCCAATAATAAAACAACATAATCTGTCTTGTGAATCTCCGAAAATTACATCGCTTAAACAAACTAATAAGGACTCGGAAAACTCTAAATCAAGCAGGAATAACCACATCACTAAGGAATCTATTAAGTTCCTCGAATGCTCAAACATTTCTCCTAAAACCAAATGTGCTCCAATAATAAAACAACATAACATGCCTTGTGAATCTCCGAAAATTACATCGCCTAAACAGGCTAAGAAGGACTCGGAAAACTCAAAATCACTCAGGAATAACCAAATCAATAAGGAATCTTACGAGTCTCTCGAATGTTCAACACCTTCAAAAACCATATGCGCTCCAATAATAAAACAACAAAACCTGTCTTATGAATCTCCGAATATTACTTTGTCTGATAAGGAGGAGGACTCAAACGACGAAATCAATAGCGATTCTAATTTTTATTTTGTATGTTCAAACGTTTCAACCAAAATCAAATGTTCATCAACAATAAATCAACAAAACGTATCTTATGACTCTTCGAAAATAATATCGCCTGAAGGGGCTACGAAAGACTCGGAAAACTCAAAAGCAATCAGGAATAACCAATTCAATAAGGAATCTAACGAGTCCCTGGAATGTTTAAACATTTCTCCGAAAACCAATTGTGCTCCAGTAATAAAACAACATAACCTGTGTTATGAATCGCCGAACATTAGGTTGTCTGATAAGGAGGAATCAAACGAAAAAATAAATAACGATTCTAATGTATACTTTGAATGTACAAACGTTTTAACAAAAACCACAGGTTCATCAACAACAAAGCAACAAAACATTTCTTATGAATCTCCGAAAATAACACCACCTAAACAGGCTAAAAAGGACTCGGAAAACACAAAACCAATCAGGAATAACCAAATCAATGAAGAATCTAATGTATCTCTCGGGAGTTCAAATATTTCTTCAAAAACTAAATGTGCTCCAACAACAAAGCAACATAACCAGCCTTATAAGTCTCCAAAAAATAACTTACCTGAACAACCGACGGAGACCTCCAAAAACTCAAAATCAATCAGGCATAACCAAATCAATAAGGAATCTAATGCATCTTCCGAATGTTCAATACCTTCAAAAACTATATGTTCTCCAATAATAAAGCAACAAAACCTGTCTTATGAATCGCCGGAAATTACATTGCCTGATAAGGAAGACTCTAACGACAAAATCGATATGGATTCTGCAGTATCTTTTGAATGTTCAAACTTTTCTGCAAAAACCAAATGTTCATCAAAAATAAACAAACAAAACGTGTTTAATGAATCACCAAAAATAGCGCCGCTTCAACAAAGTAAGGAGGACGCAGAAAACTCAAAATGTGAATCTTCTTTAAATCACACAAAAGGCAGGTCTTTTGAATGTCTAAATGTAGGGAACATTTTCAGACGACGTCGATCATTGCCGGGCAGCGAAAGCGATCAAGAAGACTTGCAGACCTCAAGTAAATGCAAAGAAATAGAAACGAAACAAAATATATCTGTTGAATCTCCAAGTACGCCTACCCAAGACCGAACTGACAGCCAAGATGACTCCGAAATAAAATACAAGGTACAAATTGAAACTTTAACACCTAAAACATATATTGACGTCTGTGAGCATCCTTCGACAACAAATATACCAGAACAACAAAAAAATACAGAATATGATATAAGAAAGATCATAGGAAGTATTCAAAATTTGACAATTACTGAAAGGAAAGAGAGCGTGACGGAAAGCGAGAAAACTGATGTCAATAGCTCCAATAATTCGGAATCAGGCTATGAAGGATCTTCCATTCGAGATTTACATGACAACGATTCATTAAAAAAAAACATGGCTTATGCGACAAAACATTCAGCAAGTATTAAATCTTTAATTCCGATTCCTGTAACACAAGCACGAACTTCTCGAGAAGATTTTAAGTCTTCCTTGCCGGTGCTTAACTTAGCACAGAGAAGAAATATTTTAAAGTCTACCAAATCTTTAAGTGCAGAAACCAGTGATGCAGACAAACCTGTGAAATCTTTACGTTGGAGTACACTTGAATTGCCGCATAGGTCCTCACGTCGCGATGGTATGTGATCAAAATAGAATAATTTTCATTCTTCAACCACTAAAATGTCTTTTTGATAACTCATTATTAGACCGCTATGTTTATCATTCAATCACTTTTTCCCCCTGAATAAGCCTAAAATAAAAATAAGGAATATTATTACTATGTTAATACCTAGGGTGACGTTTCATGTTTCATTGCTATTAATAATCCCATACAATGATTCAATAATGGTTAGTACAAGAAGGAAAATAATTAAAATTGCGACCCGTTAGTATACAAAATGTAAGTTGGCAACTACACAGTGTCCGTCCAGCTTTATGGACACAACCAGCTAATTATTGAGAGGTCTCCCCGGTTTGATTCAATCCTACGCATTGTGAACAACGTGAACAATTTACAACAGTTTTTGCACCGCGTCCTATCTCTGCTGGTATCGCTTTGCCAGCATACATACACTATTTATGTGTACTAAAACAACAGGAAACGACCATGACATGTAGGATACGATAAAATACGGATTTCATGTGGAATTAAATAAAGTGATTTAGTTTAGTGACATGCAGTCGTGTTGCGCGTTGGCGTAAACGGTGAAATAATGGTTTATTCAATTAGTTATAAATCGGAACCAACTTATTCGTCAATAGAACATAAAAGTTATAACCCTGACGAAATAAATGCGAGCACGTACCAGCAAGTGGATATTTACCGAAGGACAGTTGTAAAAAGTGATAAAAAAAAAACGTTTGGTTCCTTTTTGAGTCGGTGTTTGTGTTGTAAAGGAACTTCTGATGAAGAAGTTGACTCGCCCGTAGATAATTATAATCCATCATCAGCTCTGGTTGGACCAACTGGGAGGAGTTACACTCTTAACGACGAAACAACAAAACCTAGTGTAGTACAAGAAACAAGTGTTCCTTCATTGATTGTCACTAGGGCGCTTGATGATGCGTTTTCTACTTCTACTACGACGCTTTTGCTTGCCTCGGAACGAAATGCAAGTGAAATCAATTTAGGCGCACAAAACTCCTCGTTCAAAAAAATGGTGGCGGGTCCTTGTGAGTCCTCTCAGGATTCAGACGGCAACAGTCGCTGCAGTACTTTAAAATCGGGTGAGAAAGTCTCATTCATTCGAGAGATTTTATCTTGTCGAGACTCTTTCTTAAAGTCTTTGGAGTGGTGTGATAATTCTTTGACGAGGAGCAAAAGATGTCGATTTGTCAAACCCGACGAATGGCTAGAACTGAAGAACGATGGTACCGCAATTAAATTCGACTTCTTGGCACGCCTTGTATCTCTGACACAAATAATTATTGCACAACTAACTCCACATATTTCCTTCAAGCACGTGAAAACGCACTGACCAACAGTCTTATGCGGATGCCGTGTTTTATTGCAAGCTATCCATAATAGATACTTTTCTGAAAAGCAAAATTAACTCACAAAATTTTCTAACATCAGGTTCTTGTCCTGAAGTTCATCTATACATCTGTATTAATACAAATTATTTGGAATATGGTTGTATTTGCTTTAAAAAAAGCACAATTCTTTATCTGAATCAGAATCACCGTTACCAATGCCAGTGATTGCGTGTATTTTTGTACTTTTATCAACATCAACCGTATTAAATTCATATAATTAATTATACTCGTGGGTTTTACTTCTGTTTTCATTTTACAGTATTGAACCTTGTTTATTTTCCTACTATTTTTGTGAAACATTGATGATAACGGTTGTTTTGTATTGTTTCCAGATGAGGTGTACATGTCTGACTCGGTATCACCCAACCATGCAACGTTACCGAGGCGATCAAACTCACCACATCACGAAAGAGATATGCTCGACAGGGATAGGTTCTCTCTCAACAGGAGTGGGCTACAGGTAAATATAATTGAGTATTTTGATCATACAACTTCGTTACCTCAGTCGCTTGTCCCGTTGACGTCAGCTAAGCTGCTGCGCACCACAAACGACGAACCGTCACAAAATCCATTGGCATTCCAACGAGGTAGTACGTTAATTCAATCAAGTTCGTTAATGTTGTATGTGACGTTTCATCAAACCATATGTAAACGTCTTTAGATTTTATCTTTGTGATTAGTTTTAGTTGCTATATTGCAACTGTGTTTACGCTTCTCAATACAATACATTAAAAACAAAATCAATATTTTGGTCCAACCGTCACCATGAATCACCTACTTTTACATTAACCGTGTCGCATAAATGTTTCCACGTCTCTGTGGTTCTAGAAACGCTTTTGCAAGCAAAAAGCGACCTTTCGAAACAAGCTTTAGGGCCTTTATGTATTGTAGATGCAGTAAGTGTAGGAGTATTGTCTCGATGACCGCGTTGGCCATTGTATTATATTACTTCGTCTTGCAACACGGCTCGCGAACAACGAGGCTTTGCAAAACGTTTACTTGAACGAATACCTGGTTGTATACACTGCAGGGTAAGCTAGACAAAGAGTTTAGAGGTACCTAAAGTAGCAATTTTTTTTACATGTCTCCGTAGCACATGTTTTAATTAGGTTAGTGTGCCATTTCGTGTGATGAATAGTGTAAATGCGTGCAACACGCCCCTTCTCGGGGTTGTAAACTTGACGCTTGAGTTGATCGCCCGGACGTGGTAGAGTAACTGAGTCAATAAGTGTGTTTCAAACATAGCTTCATGTACAGAACGATCACTAGTTTAAGGATATCAAGCAGCACCGGACAGAGATTAGATTCTGCAATCATAGAAACAAATAATATATGCTTTTTGCATATGATAATCATGTACAGAAGTCAAAGACGATTGGAGCAGGATTTTAGTCCTAGGGAAGTTGATAACACTGTTGATCAATCTAGCAAAGAAATTCTTGCCATAATAAATTGCAATGGGAACCTATCAATACATAATAATTTTATATATTTCAAACAGAATGAATTCGCACTTGGGCTTGGCCTATCGTGGTTGACACTCGAAATGTTGTAATATTAATCCCTTATAAAGTGTCGTAGTGTGGGTAGATACGATAAAACGATATTACTCAATGCCATATGCGGTCGTTTGGCCCGTTTCACATGTCTGGGCGCTCGCATATATGCACTTTATTTACTTTACAGTGTATAAATAAATTACTTGGTGTCTAAACATGACAGATTCAAAAATCATGTGTACTTACGATTATATCCTTCAACATAAAATAGTTTTTATGATAGGAACAATTTATAATCTTCATTATTCTAGTTCACACGTACAAAATAACGGATACAACTAGGAAATAAGCCGTTTACGTACTTTGATAGAACTTCCACCGTTATTTTTGCGTTTACTCCACACGCAATGCTTCGGGAAATTAGACACACGAAGACTAAACGAATGTCATGTGCCACTAATTTTATTTAAAAATACTAATGACTAATTTACAAAAACTCATTTTAAGACACAAGAATGATATTCCAAAACGACAAATATATTCAATACTTTGACAAAATTAAACTACATATAATACACTAAACAAAAAGGAACAAAAAACTATACATAATATACTAATTTAATACACTATTTTACTGGTAATAAAAACGAAATATAAATTCTGTATCCGTATTTTTTCATTTATTTGTACGAGACACAATAAATTCAAACGAGCTCTATCTTAATAATATCAGTGACATTCAAATGCTATCTATGCAGGATATTAAAATATAAAGGCACTAGAGCTAGATCTAATCTTTAAAAGTCAAACAGATAAACAACTCAATTAATTAGAAAAATAGTCCATTAGAAGTTGACAATGCATTCAAACGTGTTCCTGAACTGCCGATGCCTAAACTGTTAGGTCGTTCAGACTTCCTTCTATTGCTTTATACTTAGAATACCAATACATATCCACGGCCGACTTATTTTTCCTTATAAAACTCACCATACAAGAATATACCTCATGATAATGATTTTCTGAGCAACATACTTAGTTAAGTCATTCAATAAATAACAAATCGCCAACATCGATAACTTACAACATAATAATATTATTACGATGCAGATTAAACGATCTGTTATGCAATAAATGGATTTCCTGATCTTATTAAGGTAACTTGACATAAATGCCTGCTGCTGTATAGGGCATAAAAATGAGCCTGCGCCTACGCAAGACTACTTCCCAAGCCTTGCGTGGGCCCAAGTGGACTACATTTTTTTTGTCTATTGTTTCGTATAAGGGTATTGAATTATACTTAATTGTGATAAAACAAAGGGGATTGGGGAAGGAGATAGGATCTATATTTATAATGATACGGTCCTTTTGTTTGTATGTTTTTTATTGGATGATGCGTTTGTTGATAGAGCTATAAGAGTATGGCATGTTTTATAATTCATGTAGAATTGTGGATGAAATCTACTTCCTTTCGTCTTGGACTGTTGCAAAGTTTTTGTCTAGAAGATTTTTTGTTGATGTCTCCCTTATTTGGCTAGACGCAATATAACACACTATCCACAAAAAATAAGAAACAAAATAAAAACGATTTCACAAAACAAAATACACATAAAACAAATGCCTCACACAAGTATTCACGCAGGAATGGTAGTATCGAGTGACAGAATGATAATGCAAACAAAAACATGCCGTATGGTTGGTTCACCGTGTTGTAGCTCAGTAGTGATCGCGGTATCATAGCAAAATGTGCAATGTGTTCTCTCACTACTTTATTTATAGATAGTATTAGACCTAGTTTCGTGTGAATAGCCGCGTTAACTTTTTATCCCGGAACAGAACTGGTCGTTATTTTCATTTTTGTATTACCGAGATGTCTCTCCGTATTAATAATTTTGGTGACTGCAAAATTTTGGTAAGAATCTAGATTAGAGAGATGTAGCTTTTTGAACATTTTAATCATATCCTGTTGTTTTCTACATTATTTTATAAATATTATGTCACTTTAATATCCTGGTAATAATCTCTTGCCCTCATCTTAATGCATGTGGAGTTGGGTCAACGTGTATTCATCTCCCTACATGCCAAATAGTCATTATGACGAATAGGGGTGAGTAAGATGTCCGTCACCCAGTTTCTAGCCATACCACCATTTTTCATACAGTCCATCCATCGTTTCTTTAGCTCACCATCTTCTCCCAATGGATCCCAATGTTTTAAATCTGGATTTTGTGCCTTTAATACTAATTTAGCAATTTGCCTCTTTCCAGGTCCGCTCCGAATCCATGGCATCAGTGTACTCCGGAGCCGGTGAGGGCACGCGGGCTAACGTGACGATCAGGGGCGAGGTGCAGATCTCGCTGCTGTACAACTACAGGCTCGGCGCGCTGGAGGTGGGCGTGAAGCGGTGCCGCGACCTGGCGCCCGTGGACGTCAAGAGAAACAGATCCGATCCTTACGTTAAGGTAGGTACCTCATATTATAGACAACTAGATATTCTCGTTAAGGCATAGAAGTTCTTTTTTTCATTAATTTCGTTGCGAGATCCGAAGACAGTTAAATTCATTCTCCGGGATTTCGTCGAGCTTCATTGCCTCGGCGCTTTTCTTTTTCTGGTGGTCGCCACTGTTAATTCTGGCTTTCAGGAGTTGCAGTGGTTTGGGAATTGTGCGGTGGGACTGTCCCAAAAAAAAAAACTGACTACTTACTAGCAACATGCAGTTTGTATTGAGATTTCCAAAGCAACCGTGATTTTTTCTTGTGTATAAAATGTCCTATATTACATGGGAATACCGTAGCTTTCTATAATTGTAAGAATGTTTGCAACCGGAGCAGTATTTCCACTGATAAACACCAGTGGTGTGATAACACACCAAAAATGTATTTCAGTGTGGAAGTGTTAATGAAAATTGAGGGAATTTTGCTTAAAAGTAAGGAATATATCTCTTATTTTCTAGACCGAGGCTAGACTGTTAAAAACTGAGCCTGACTGACTGTCTGTGTAAAAGAACTTTTGAATGCAAAATAAAATGTTACCGCAAGTTTTTAATGTGGTTCCAGATGCTTATCATGTTATATATAAATCTATTATTTAATCGCCAGTTATGTCCATCTACTTTAATTCTACCATAAACGGTATTTCCTGAACAGGTGAATTTTAAATACCTAACAATTTTGTTGGCAAAGATAAAGTTTCTAAAGCAGGTGACGTCTCACTAGATATTGAATGTCAATGAAGTATTTTACGATTCAATAAACACAAAACTCAGGTGCTAAATATTAATGGCTTACTTTAAAACCTGTCTAAAAATAATCGAGTTAAACCCATGGCCACGGCCGGACAACCGACAGAGTTGATTAAAATACACAACGAGAATATTAATTCGAATAATATAGCACGAGTACGTAGTAATTACGTAGCAACCCGCACCAGTTATTATCATTACGTAATAATTAAATATGTAACTACAGTGGCATGCTCTTCATAAATAATACAACTGTACCTACGCGGATCGTGGAAAACAAAGGTTAAATAAAAAAATGCTACCAACATAATGTTTTAGCCGAAGAGGTTGCCAATTACCTCATACTTTTTAAAAGGTTAATGTTTCAAATGATTTTTAGGCTCAAAGTCGTGAATAAGAGGATCCTTAATTTAAGGAGAATCAGAAATATGATTTTTCTTTCTATAAAACCTCACAGCGAAAATATTTTTGGGGTCACTGTTTTAATTAAAATATTAGTAAAAATTACATTGATGACGTCTTTACTTGCGCACCATCACAAAGTATGTAAGCGGCGTCTGTGGCACCACCTAGCAACTGTTGTCTGACAAACCTAGCAAGCGTATTAGAAAATAATAAATATTTTTTCCAATTGCAGGTGTACTTGTTACCGGACAAGTCCAAAGCTGGCAAGAGGAAGACAAAGGTGAAGAAGAACACGCTGTCGCCGGTGTTCGAGGAGACGCTGAGCTTCGTGCAGCCGCTGGCCTCGCTGTCCGCGCGGACACTGTGGCTCAGCGTGTGGCACGCCGACATGTTCGGCCGGAACGACTTCCTGGGAGAGGCGACGCTGCCGCTGGCCGACGTCGTGTTCGACGACCCCGCGCCCATGTGGTACAAGTTGCATGAGAGAGTGAGTACTCACTACTTATTGTAACAAACCTATGGCGCCCCTGCTCCAGGCCATAGGAAGCTGTCACCTCCGTCTGCGAAGCAAGGCGGCACGCGTTAAGGAGACGCCCTGGGTAGTAACGGAAAATCGCCCTCACGCCCCTAGCCGCCGCAGGAGACGCCCTGGGCGTCGGGAGTCGCAAGCCAATTCCCGGCCACCCCAGGCGCGTGCTTGCGGACGGCGAGTAAGGATCAGGCCCAAGTCGCCGGCGCGTAGTGTTCCACGCGCGTCTCAAAGAGTGCCTGTCTGGGTCGCGGGTAAATTTGTAAGATGGTTACCACGGCCCTGGCACAAGCAACTGAAGGAACTGGGATGGGTTTTAGTCAGTAAGAGTCTGACACGACGAAGTCATTGGATGACCACCAAAAAAAAAACTAAGTAAAAGCGTCAGCGATGACCGAAATGCAAGGGACTGATTATGTGACATTTCGGCATCGTTTGGCATTCCCCTATATTTTTCCAATCACTATAGCAACCCTTTTGTTGATAGACTCACTGTCTAGAGCCTCAGGTAGTAAGTGGTCATCAGCAGTATGAACATAAGTGCACTTGCACTCAAGAACTTCAGAGACAAACTCAAATGACTCATGCACCTGTAATTGCATACCGTTACCGGTAGTAAATCCCCGGAAAAATTTAATAATGTGCAGTTCTTTGAATAATTTTAGCACACAATCTTGTTTTTTAAACTCTAGTCTAAATTGCTGGTCGCGTCTGCTGACTAACTAAGCTTCTTGTTATATTTACTAGTATTTCAAAACCAGAAAAATAATGAACATTGTCTTTACGGTATCAAGAGAAGTGGAGTTGTCACCAACTCGCTTAGACCAGTCAATTTGCAATACAAAATTCTTATTCTCGTGTCTCTAATCTAGCATATGTGCAAATCTTTTTAAAATATCTTACTAATTATTGTTACTATTTCCAGACGGAACAATTCGATGAGCAGCAAGGCAGTCGCGGCGACCTCATCATCGGCCTCAAGCTGGAGCTCACAGACGGAGCGCGCGGGAAGGGAACCTTACACGTACTCGTCAAGGAAGCCAAGAACCTCGTCGCTACCAAGCCTAACGGACTCGCCGATGTGTTTTGCAAGAGGTGACTAATAGTGTTAACTATGAATTTCTCATACTATGTTAAATTGAAAAGGGAGAACGGTACTGGGCAAACACCTCGTTCTCCGATTTATCTAAATATATGAGGCTAGAGGACGCCTCGCGGTTTCACCCGCGTAGTTCCCGTTCCCGTGGGAATACAGGGATAAAAAGTAGCCTATGTCACCCGGGGATAGAGTAGCTTCCCAACGGTGAAAGAATTTTTGAAATCGGTCCAGTAGTTTTGGAGCCTATTCGGTACAAACAAACAAACAAAAAAATCTTTCCTCTTTATAATATTGGTATAGATAGAAAAGGAAAACGTTCATGATAATGTTCAAACAATATGTATCTCATTGGAGACCTATACCTACCTATGACTATACCACAGAATAAATATACAAACATTATGGAAACTACCTACAAACGCTCGAAACGGCACACTCACGCAAACATGCTCATCCACGTATGTTTGTGTGCCGTTTCGAGCGTTTGTAGGTAGTTTCCATAATGTTTGTATATTTTTACTGTGCCTATACGGTTGACAAAAAACGGTAAGGAAATAATGCCAGCCTTAAATTTCTTACACATTTTATAAAATTCTCTTAGTTAAAAACTTTGTTTTTCAGTTGTGTTTCCAAGTGACACGACAACAATGGACCGTACCGTCCAAGTATGAGCGTTTTTGTTGATTGATTTATCTAGATTGATGTAACTAGCCTAACATTTGTACTTTGGAGGCGGTAGATAAAGGCATCTACTATCAGCGATAAGGACTGTCAAAAAGTTCAAAATGAATGGAATTGCAAAATGACATGTGGTAAATCCCATACAATATGTTGACTTATCGACAATCGTTATCTATGGTAGTATGTCTTTTCGTCTAGACTAGACTGATCTAGTGAGACTAGATCTAACGGCTCGACTCTAGAGAGCCATTGATGCTTCAATATAAGTGCTAAGGTCACCGTCAGATAACATAAAAATAAAAGTCGTTAACACCTGTCTACCAATGTATTCCAATATTTAAAAACGATACGATAAAAATGTAAAGGCAGTGTCACTAACATGATCAAACAAATGTATCGCGGTACGGGGCGTTCTTGACCCTTTCATTTGGCATTCAGTAAAGAGTTATTATCTCATAAACGCGTGGACCGATTTACATGATTTAATCAGGTAAAATCGTTCTTCGCCTATACCTTAAATTTGAGACCAAAATTATCAAATTATCTTTTCACGTAATTATACTGTTTGGTAAATTCTTTATTGTGGCCAGTTATTACACTTATCTATCTTATCTTAAACTAACATATGCTTCGTATTAGTGTATTATACAAAAGGTACTGCTACTGATTCCCAAGCTAAGCCTGAGCTTGTATTATGGGTATCAGTGTTCAGCCGCAAGAAGTATCAATAATCAAATACGAATAATTTAGTTTTAGTCAGATCAATAACTTATTTTGGTGTTATCTGGCGGAGACCTTAGTAGGTAGTAATTGTATCAGCCAGGCATCACATCAATTCTTTCATTGTATAATAGCTATTTATGCAACTGTTACGTTATGGACGGTATTTTAATACGAGTGCCATTTTTCGGTACAAGCGTAGCGCGTACCGAAATAGGTGGGCACGAGTTATTAAAAGACCAATAACGTACAGTTGCATACAAGATTTTATCTACGAAGGAAGGAATAAAACACAGTCATAGACAAATAAGTATTTCAGGAAGTGTGTTTAAGTATTTGATTTCTCATATACATGTCTTGATTTTTCTGGTAGTAAATTATTTGTAGCCGCAACTGCTCTATTTGTTATATCTGGTGGAGTATTTTCAATATCAATTGATGTTGAAAACATTTTTAATAAAATTTGGAATAAAATTTCACTCAATCCCGCGTCAAAATTTTTTTTTTTTTTTTATTTAGTCTTTATTAGGTATAAGGCAAAGATCTTGTAGCCGCAACAGCCAAATAGTATACGATACTTTTGTTCTAAACTTGTTCCATTTTTAAAAACATCATTTACATTGTCTCGATTTCGAAGTAATATTATAGGTACCTGGCTGTATGTTCAGAATGTCTTTGCTTGTGTTTTATAATTTATGACGATTCGCATAATGCAACCCGATGTCGTTATGGGTATCATAATGAAACCGCTGTCAATTTTGTAATTCGAATATAACGAAACCGAAGTAGATAAACAAGTAAATGATTAACCTCCATCTTCTGTTTCCAGCTACCTGCTCCCCGAGCGTGGCCGGCTCGCCAAGCAGAAGACCGGCGTGTCACGCCGCACTCTAGCGCCGCGCTGGGAGCACACGTTCACGTACCGCGGCCTGGCGCTGCACGAGCTGGGCGCGCGGGCGCTGGAGCTGTCGCTGTGGGACCGCGACCGGCTCGCCTCCAACGACTTCATGGGAGGCGTGCGGCTGTCGCTTGGCACGGGTACATATGAACTTACACCCGGCAAATTTTGTTTTGCCATAAAAACACCAAATATTCATCTACCCTACCATACCCTAACTACCCTACCCTACCTACCCTACCTACCCTACCTACCTACCTACCCTACCTACCCTACCTACCCTACCTACCCTACCTACCCTACCTACCCTACCTACCCTACCTACCCTACCTACCCTACCTACCCTACCTACCCTACCTACCCTACCTACCCTACCTACCCTACCTACCCTACCCTACCTACCCTACCCTACCTACCCTACCCTACCTACCCTACCCTACCTACCCTACCCTACCTACCCTACCCTACCTACCCTAACTACCATACACTACCCTACCTACCCTACCCTACCTACCTACCCTACCCTACCTACCTACCCTACCCTACCCTACCCTACCTACCCTACCTACCCTACCTACCCTTACTACCCTACCCTACCTACCCTACCTACCCTATCTACCCTACCTACCCTACCTACCCTACCTACCCTACCTACCCTACCTACCCTACCTAACCTACCTACCCTACCTACCCCACCTACCCTACCTACCCTACCTACCCTACCTACCCCACCTACCCTACCTACCCTACCCTACCTACCCTACCTACCCTACCCTACCCTACCTACCCTACCCTACCTACCCTAACTACCATACCCTACCCTACCTACCCTACCCTACCTACCCTACCTACCCTACCTACCCTACCCTACCTACCCTACCCTACCTACCCTACCTACCCTACCTACCCTACCCTACCTACCCTAACTACCCTACCCTACCCTACCTACCCTACCCTACCTACCCTACCCTACCCTACCTACCCTACCCTACCTACCCTACCTACCCTACCCTAACTAACTAACTACCCTAGCTACCCTACCTACACAGCAGTATAGCAATACTACCCTACCCTACCCTAGCCTACTTACCATACCCTACCCAACTACCCTACTTACCATACCCTACCTACCCTACCCAACTACCCTACCCATCCTACCCTACCCTACCCTACCCTACCCTACCCTACCTATACTACCCAACCCTACGCAAAAAAAGAAAAGCTTCAAATTTCACATAAACCATCTACTCAATAGTCCGAACAAAGCCTAATCATTTGGTTTGGATAGGTGAGCCCATTCTTGAGTTATAAAATTACAACGAAAAGAGGCATTGATTTTTATATATACAGGTTAATCTACTTGTAGGGTGCAAATGCAAATACATCATAACATTAATGGCAATGCAAATCTCAGTGTAATGTAAAATGTCAATGAGTGCCAACGGGCTAGTATCAAGAAAATAAAAATGCAAATTGTCCGATCCAAACCGCGTCTATTAGAACACTAAATTAAATATTGGTACAAATGCATTATCAATGCTCTGCTTGCTGCTGCTGCATGATTGATCTAATGTAGGTCGCACGTGTAAGTGCAAAGGTGCGAGCCTACTGATTGCACAACTCCTTACTTTCTAAACAATTTTAAAACCCATGTACGTGCACCGTACACTACTACTAATTTTTTTTTACACCACCTTGTTTGCGCATTTCCACCGACCCCGTACAAATTTAGAATGCGGCCTGCCAATGAGAAATTCGCCTTATCTCGGAAATGTATTGAATTCGCTTCTTAGGTAGTCGATAACAAACCATTCCATTTTTCTTTATCCTCGCTTGGAAAATAAAAATGTTTGCTTATTGTTCTCATGTAAGTGACAATTTGTCTTAAAGTGAATAAAAATATTTAAACCGATAAGTTCTTGCTAGGCAAGGATAACTGTACAGTCGGTCTATTCTGCATATAAATGTTACTGTGAGTCCGTGCCAACTCAGGTGAGGTGAACTATCATTCTTCCTTGACTGGCCCACTTCACCTAAGTTTTCACAGTGGGATTCTCGCAGAATAGCACTACAGTTTTATAATATACATACTAGGATTTGCCCCTTCGGTCATGCATGTAAAGTTTATAACCATCATGCAAACCCTAGCGTGTATGGCCATTATTATGGAAAACTAGTATACACTAACAGTTGACAAGGGAAACGTAACCCAGAGCGGTTCATCGGTCAAGCTTTAGGCAGCCTTTATTAAAATAAATCTGAATAATATTTTAGTACCTGAAAAAAAAGACTAAAATGTTCATGGTTATATAGATTTCCTTTACTAATGATACAATTATCTTCTCCACACAGGAACCTACATGGGTGCCAACGTCAACTGGATGGACAGCGTGGGCAAAGAGGTGACGCTGTGGCAGACCATGATGCAGCGCCCCAACTTCTGGGTCGAAGGCTCCCTGCCGCTCAGGCCTAACCTTAGCAACTGAACTAATGCGTCACAGGGCAGTTCTATAGAAAAACCAGCTACTCTACATAGCGCCACTAATACATAAGATACCTACTACGTAATGTTAATATACGTGAAAAACGATATCGTGCCAATTTTGTGTAAGCATTTCTTTACTTGTAAAGCAGTGATCGATTATCTTAATTTTCGACAGTTATCTTAGGTAAAAGTGGCGCTATCTATACACATTTATTTATAATGGTAACCCCAAATACCGTACCTTGGTGTTTGTTTTTGTATTTTTTTATTTTGTCCATCGGCAATGACTCACTTTGGGGTGCCACCTTCATAATGTTATTCGAATGTCTGTATTTATTCAATTGAGGTGACGGTAATGAATAGTTTAATTATTTCTTAGAATTGCCCACCTGTTTTCGTGTTGTTGTGTCTCTAATTTTAAATAATAGGAAAATGAATACATAATTACGTATGTATGATACATGACATCGAAATCTATACAAAGTATTGTATCGGCGTTTGTATACTTACTATATTATATTCTATTCTTTATTTAAAAAAACTATTTTCTTATACTTTGATACTCTTTAATACTTACATACTGTACCCAATCCTATTCTGTGGTTATAAGTGCCAATAAATTACTCAAGAAATCTATGTACCTATTTTATACTTAATTATGTCATAAGTATCACATCAAACAAAATATTTACTTGTTCGATATTTAGATGCCTAATTTTGATAAGTAACACATTCCAAGATGAATATAATATTAAAATAATAGCTTTATGTATCTAATGACAATAATATTTTCAACTTTCAAACTGCCTGTAGTTAGATATAAACTAAGTTATGCATTTAAAATAGAATTATAATGTACAAATTAAGTCTACATGAGTTAAGGTACAGCTCATGCATATTGTGATTATTACGTCTAGGTGTCTTAATAAAAATTGAAGAATGAATGTTTGTAAAAGATGTCTGTGTATAATAATTGGAATGCAAGTTAATGTTTATAATATAACGACTAAGACGTCCGTAGATTGTATAATATTATATTAGACGTATTTTAACAGGAATGAGAACGATTCATTAGTATTCGTTTATTATTATATAAACTTAAATATTTTTTATATAAACTTATTGTGAATTAAAAACAATCTGGAAATAAATATTCTGAATAAGTCTTGTGAATGTTTCATTTGTTCTAATTTACCAAACGGTGATTTTAGTGTAACGAAACCAACTTGAAAGTCAATAATCCTATGTCCTACCCACTCTCCTTTCCTGGATACCATGATCACATTGATCATCAAAAACGCACTGTAGGTATTGTTAAACGATGATCTCTATTCGAATCTAATTATGTTTGGATGTTGACGTCAAACGGGTTGAATAGAAGCAAAGCATAGATGGGGACATCCATGTTTAAAAAAAATTGTTTTTCAGCATTTAAGTAAGTAGGTACTCCAAGTCGTTAATGAATTGAAATAACCCCGTGCTTTGATAGAAACCAATAAATATGATATAAAAGTGATAATCCTAATCAAACTTTTGTTGCTATTTACCTCTGCTTTCCTATTTGTAGGTAACAAGATACCCAAGATGGCAGAGAATAAGAGTAAGGCTCATTATTTGCAGAAAAAATACTGAAGAGCCGAACAATTTTGGAAGAATGGCCATTAAACAGCGCAACGCGAGCTCCTTCCTGCCCCGCTCGCAATTTATCCCAGTTATGTATAGTATTCCCAGAAAATGTATTTGAAACCGTTTTTTGAAATTTGTTACTTGCGTCCTATGCTGTCCAAAATAATTAACAAGGCAATACAATTAATGGCGGAAACACTTGCGTGGCGTGTCGAGCCAGTAGCCTATCGGTTTCATACATTTAGTATGGTTAGAGGCACATCTGAGTGTCGTGGCGCAGCGTGGCTTTAGTTACTATACTCAAGTATACACTATGAGCGTGGCGCGGAATGCCGGTGACCGATTGCGCCAGAGCGGTGGTAGGGGCTATGGAATAGCGCCAGACCAGACCACGCCCGCCACGACACGCCAGCTTAGTTTGCACACTCAACGCCACGGCATTGTGCGCCACAACACGCCACGCCAAGTAAGTGTGGTTGAACCATTAAGGCGGAACCATATTTACGTGGCGTGGCGTGTTATGGCGCATACTGGCGTAGCGTTGATTGTGCAAACTAAAGGCGAACGACAGGCTTATATGGCAATTTCGTACCGCTAAAAAAAACGTGTTTTGGGTTTTTTTTTTGTTTTAATTGATAGTTAATATGATAGGTAATCCCTTTTTAAATTCTTAGATTTTTAGAACCTGGGACGTAAAAGTTATAACCAGTTTTTATTTTTTAAGGCTATGTACTAGTGTACCAATGTAGATTATTACATATGGTTAAATGATACATATTGTTACATAATGTGTAAAGTAAATGTTCTAAATTGTTTGTTGCTATCTTAGTAGTATTTACTTACCATTAAGTAGGTAGATTGCGAAGAGGATCGTACCTACTCAGGGCAACGTCCGTTTCGATAGCGCGGGCACGGCGTTTTTTTTTAAAAAAACTATGCCAAGATTATGTAAAAATTTGTAAAACTTGATTCCCAAAACCATAAATTTGTCAAAGTTATGGTTAAAAAGTTTTAAGGGTTTGAACGTGGCCGCGCCATTGAAACGCGGCGAACCGCGCGGCCACGGAGATCTTTAAAACTAAGCGTTGCAGAGACCTGAAATTTTGGCAGATAACAGATTGAATTTGTAAAAAAATTGTAAAAATATAGAAAAAAATCCTAGGTTTATATTTTAGGAGCTGTAAGACTAAAACCCCATGGCCGAGCCATTGAAAGGGTGAAAAAACACGTTATCGACGATATCTCGTAGAAAAAGCATCGCAGCGGTCTAAAGTTTTTTGTAAATCCTAGATTAGAATTTGTCAAAATATGTAAAAATACACAAAAACATCCTAGGTTTATATTTTAGGAGCTGTAAGACTAAAACCCCATGGCCGCGCCATTGAAACGGTGAAAAACACGGTATCGCCGATATTTCACTGAAAAAGCATCGCAGAGGTCTGAAGTTTTTTGTAAAATCTAGATTTGAATTTGTCAAAATATGTAAAAATACACAAAAAATACCTAGGTTTATATTTCAGGAGCTGTAAGACCAAAACCCTATGGCCGCGCCATTGAAACGGTGAAAAACACGTTATCGCCGATATCTCGCTGAAAAATCATCACAAAGGACTGAAGTTTTTTGTAAAACCTAGATTTGAATTTGTCAATATATATAAAAATACAAAGAAAAATCCTAGGTTTGTATTTCAGGAGCTGTAAGACCAAAACCCTATGGCCGCGCCATTGAAACGGTGAAAAACACGTTATCACCGATATCTCGCTGAAAAAGCATCGCAGAGGTCTATCTCGATTTTTACATATTTTGACAAATTCAAATTTAGGTTTTACAAAAAAACTTCAGACCTCTGCGATGCTTTTTCAGTGAGATATCGACGATAACGTGTTTTTCACCGTTTCAATGGCGCGGCCATAGGGTTTTGGTCTTACAGCTCCTAATATATAAACCTAGGATTTTTTTGTGTATTTTTACATATTTTGTCAAATTCAAATCTAGGATTTACAAAAAACTTCAAACCGCTGCGATGATTTTTCAGCGAGATATCGGCGATAACGTGTTTTTACCGTTTCAATGGCGCGGCCATGGGGTTTTAGCCTTACAGATCCTAAAATATAAACCTAGGATTTTTTTCTATATTTTTACAAATTTTTTACAAATTCAATCTGTTATCTGCCAAAATTTCAGGTCTCTGCAACGCTTAGTTTTAAAGATATCCATGGCCGCGCGGTTCGCCGCGTTTCAATGGCGCGGCCACGTTCAAACCCTTAAAACTTTTTAACCATAACTTTGACAAATTTATGGTTTTGGGAATCAAGTTTTACAATTTTTTACATAATCTTGGCATAGTTTTTTAAAAAAAAAAACGCCGTGGCCGCGCCATCGAAACGGACACCTCAGGGCATTAGGAGATACCTATGTCAGCAGCGGTCTGCAACCGTTTGATAATTATGAGTTTGATTATATTTAATATTATTTCTGATACAAAATAATTAATTTTCATTTAAATATTTGTGTTAAAACATCACTGCGTTAACCCTCAGTTTCCCACCTTAAAATTATCGCAGAATTAATGCGACAAATTGTGAAGCACGCGTTATGTTCTGTGATTGGCTGTTCAAAATTCATTCAACCAATCACAGCAGATAACGCGTGCCTGACAATTTGTCACATCAATTCTACGATAATTTTAAGGTGGAAAACTGAGGATAAGTGTACGATTTTGTAATGTACATTACGTTTATTTATTAAAAATCTTTTTATTGATATTATTAATTAATCCGAAGTTCAAAAAATAGTAACCTTACATGAAAACAAATGGCTTATTTGCCTTAATAAGTGGTACAAATTGTATAGCCGAACAACAAAAAAAGTATGTGATACAAAATCTGCCGTTTACCTTTCGTTTCTTTCAGACCGGATAACATTATTTCTTGTTACTTTGGTTGGCAACATTAGAGTCAAAATTGTTCGCGTTCCAGTTACCAATTCGTATTTGATGTTAACCTTTCTATGATTCGTAGTCTGGGCTGGCGCATCGAGAAGTTCATAGTCATCAGTCAAACTTGATTTTGTAATGCGTAAAAACCAAAGACCTTATACTTCTTACTACTAGACTGTGCACTATGGCGCAAAAACCGGTCCGAACGAGAGGGTTCCCTTTGGTAGTGTGTCTCTTTCTAATAAGGTGACCATGACCAAACAGAACATGGGACAAATTGATTGTAAAAACGATAATTGAAGTATTCCGATATGTACCGTTGATGCTACCTAACTGCGCTACCTAAACCTACCTAATTTATAGTTAATAAAAAAGGTGTTTATATTTATGGGTATCTACATCACTAACCGTATGGAGTCGGGCGTAAAGAATTTCACCATCCCATGTTTGCCCATGGGTGTCGTAAGAGGCGACTAAGGGAAAAACCAGAATATGGGCAGCAGCGTTCTCTGTGCACTTGTAGCAAACATACTGCGATCGCCAACCCGCCTGCAAAGCACTCCCCATAAATAGCACAAATAAAACATAGCCCCTACTGCCCGGCAACCTGTACCCTCGACTCCGGTAGCGGTCGAAGTTACGGTATGGCAAGGGGTGCTAAGAATCCCGGACGAGATCCGGCTACCCCAACAAATACCGACGACTGGACCTGGCAACGTACAACACGCGCACACTCCGCACCGACGAAAATATCACCGAACTCGAAGAGGAATTGAGCAGTTTACGATGGAGTATTAAAGGGTTATCTGAAGTTCGAAGAGAGGGGGAGGACTCAATAATCCTCAAATCCAAAGTCTCTTCAAGTTTCATTCTTCAAGACCATGAAGGAGAGGCGTTAGATGACCCTGCAGTCTTCTGACGGTGCTTTGAACCGTCGAAAAACCGGCAGCTAAATATACCTCAAAGAATCTCTATGATTTCACACATCAGTTGAGAAATAAAACTACATCAATTATATTCCACTAGGAATCAATTTGCAAATAATATTAACAGCCGCTGAATTTCACTCGAACAAAGTCCGCCAAAAAATCCGCAAACGACCATCCTACATTTAGTATTACCAGGTCCAAACATTTAAAAGTACTACTCTTACTCAGTATTAATGAATATTTTTTTAAATACAACGAATTGATTAAATATAGGAACTGTAGAAATATTATATACTTACCTAGAAATATTTAAATACGTATCAAAGTCTATGAATTGTTCGTTTTGGTATAACATAAAAAGAAAATATAAAATTTTCTACCATTTCTACCAAACCCAATGATTAGTTGAGCTAGCAAGAGGTCAGACAAGGACACACTACCAGCGGAAACCCTCTCGCCAGGACCGCTTTTGGTTAGCTACCGCTTATAAGGAAATAGCTAACCTAGGTGTATGGTGATAGATTTCATTTTAGCCAAACAAAAAATTTTGTTACACAGTCTAGTAGTAAGAAATACGTATAAGGTCTTTGGTAAAAACTAAACAGTGAAGGAACAAAACGAACGCCTTCCAAAAAACTTTTAGTTTGACGTTTGATTAGATATGACAATGAAATGACAAACCGTCGTTAAAACAATAGTGCGTTGGTTGTTGGCTTGGGTTTTTATTGATTTTTAATTATTTTCTAAATGTACATGCAGATATCTATGAATAAAAAGATTTCATAACAATGATGGGCCTTCAAGAAAAAGTATTTCTGTACCTTTGCGTATCTTTCGCTACGTTAAAAACAGGTAAGAGTTTTAGGGCGTTGTTTCTTGTTATTATTTCTGATTTTGTTTGTTATTTTTGGTTTTTATCTTTGTTTTTTATTTTTAGTTTATTCCATAAACTGCTACCAGTGTTCAGGGACGGACTCTAATGATCCGTTTCAGTGTAATGAGTTTTTAGAGAATGATGTTGATTTGTTACCCATCGACTGTGCGACGATACACAATGCTCAGTACTGTATCAAGCACGTCGGGAGATATGAAGGTGAGAGTTCAGAGATAAAAGGCATGAGCCTCACTAATGGGTATATTGTTAATATAGAAATAACATAAGCATAACAATAGATAAGTGTATGTAAACACTGCTTGTTGAAATTATTAATCTGGGATGGTACAAAACAAGTACCTGATAATACTTGATTCTTATTGGGTGGTGGTGTTGACTAACTACACTCTTTTAAAAATTGGATTGAAGACTAGGTCTTCTTGACTTTGAATTAATGCAGAACAAAACCAGCATTTACGCCAGGTTATGTTAAAGTTATTTTTATTTCTTTTTGCTTCTATGATTTTAATTATAAAACTCCTAACGAAATGAACAAATGACTAACTATGAATCTAGGTTTAGCACTAGAGTGTTATCAATGCAACTCTTCATCAACCATGGAGTGTGGGGACGGGCTGATGAACTTAGACGGTGGGATACTGAAGCCTTCATCTTGCGAGCATGTGTTCAACGCTCAATACTGCATTAAACTTACAGGTGTCTACTAACAAACTAGTAACTCTGCTTTGCTTGTTAACTAATGTACAGATAACTGCATCAATTGCACACACATTAAAATCCCTTAGAAAAGGAGGTCACCAGTTCATGATATATTTGTATACATTGGTGCCAAAAAGGTGCTTTGTACAATATAAATCGTGCTTATTTTGTAAATGAATAATAGCAAGCATAACAAGGCACACATATTTTATAGCCAAGCTGTACTACTTACTAATACCCTTATACTATGATTTAATATATTGTTTCAATGTATTTATCAATATTTATTTATTTGTATTTTAACAACACAAAATTTTAGTTTTAACATACACTAATTTATGCACTGGGTTACTGAGTTTTACAGCACTGGGCACTAAATATGGGTCATTAACTTGGTGGTGCTGGATATAACTTGGTGAGTACTCTTCTACACACTTATTTTTCTGAGAGCCACAGCTGTATGTATGAACTAAGTATTTGAGGATGTCATGGTATGGGCCTGTGTTGTGGAGATATGAGAAGAAAGTTGTGAATGAACAATTTGAGTATGTATGATGTATGAACATCCAGCAATCGACAGCCATTTGGCTATAAGGGACAAGAAAGACCAAAGAAGTGATACATGGACCGTGTGAAAGAAGATATGGCTAGAAAGGGATGACACTAATAGAGAACCATGGAAAAACAAGGCATGTTGTAAAAAATAAAATCAGAAAAAGGCAAGAGAATGTTGAGTAAATATAAAATATTTAAAACTAATACCAATACTAGCCTGTTAGTGTCCCACTGCAGTAGGATACTCAATGCGGGTTAGCCACAGACATAATTCTGACTAGATAACGCAAGTCCTTTCATCTGTATGAAAACCAAGCGTGCCACTTTTTCACAAACAATTTAAAACCAAATTTACTTACCAATGAAAGAAAACATTTCGGCATATAGTGGCATTATTCTAGATTTCGGTGGATTTCCGGTGGCGATAATGCTAAATGAAAAGCTCAAATTACGATCATTGATCGTAACTTTACTCCGTTTTTTGGCACGCGAAGTACATACAATTGCGTCATCTTATAGTTAGATGTATGTCTGAAGACTTACATTAACTATAAGTCCAGCAGCCTATTTGCGAAAGTGAATTCGGCAAGGCAAAAAAGAAACCACATCGTGTCTTTCATCTCGGCATCTTGCATGTGATTGGTCGATTGATGGTGGTCAAACCGTTTGCCTTTTCGAATTATCTTACGCAATTAGGCTGCTGTGCTATCACAATGTGATGTGATGTTCAATTATGAAAACCAATTCATGAAATAATGTAACCAATTAATGTTTCAGGGGGCATCAGCACAAAGAGATACTGTTCATCATTAGATTTAGGCAACTACTGCAACTATGTACAGCAGCCTGGAGACAAACTGGAGTATCGGACTTGTATATTTACATGTAATTCAGATGGATGTAATTCTGCCACAAGCCTTAAGACTTCAGTGTTGTCTTTGATATTACTCTTCATCATCAAATGTTTTGTGTTATAAGACCAACAAAAATATTTTCTACAATAAAATAATATTGTACCTACAGCTATTTCTGCTATTTAGAGATAGCTTTACTACATTCCAAGTGACCTTTCCAGTTCAATGCAGTAGTGCATAGATACTAATTACAAAAGTAGTACCTAGATGTAATATATTTTATACAGATTTGACAGCTAATATGTTATTTAAAATAAATAATTATTGTGTTCTAATTAAGTGCAATGTAACTAAATATAAGTTATTAAGCATTTACAATTGTGTCCGTCCAACATCACATTCCATTTTATATAGGTGTGAATAACAAATTATTTACTTTTTTATGAATTTATATTCATCCTCCCTCTATAGCCCTCTTTACCTCTGGAAACATTATGAATCTCAATATATTTTAGTTTCTGTTATACATTGACTGACTAGGAAATAAAATAATATGTCTTTGTAATTTGTACATACTTTTTGTACAATAAACTTTTAAACAAATTCGTTTGTTTTATTTATCTTCCCTGTCCATGCCCGTCTGTGTCCACATGACCATGGACGATATATTTAAATGGGTATCATATTAATTAATCATTTATTTACAAGTGACAGGACTCATAGCGCAAGTAACAATTTACTTACAAACTATTTTACAAAATCAATACTATAACACC
Source organism: Orthosia cruda (assembly GCA_964057195.1). NCBI lineage: Eukaryota > Metazoa > Arthropoda > Insecta > Lepidoptera > Noctuidae > Orthosia > Orthosia cruda. The sequence goes on from OZ059830.1 coordinate 16,758,324, forward strand.
GCTACCGCAAAGGTTGTAGGCTCGGCCGAAACCTTGCAGCAGTGGTTCACGTGCAATTAATACCAACTCTCCACGCGAACGTCTGCGATAATCCTGATGCGCTGCAGTATCCTGAATCTGTGGGCAATCAAGTTCGCTCTCACAGTTTTCTCTCAATATCCTCAGTCATTGAGGCCAGTAGTCAATAAGCAGACCACATGGTAGTTAACATACAGAGAGAGTTTTCAAATTGGCGTGGATAGCCAAATCTGCCGGGCGAGCACGGCTTCTGTAATAGGCTTCAGTCCATCTTAAGTCACGCATTTTATCACGGTTTTTGCTCCGATAAAATGTGTGACTCAAGCCTGTCACAGTAGGCCGTGCTCGCCCGCCTGAAAGGAATAGCGAAAAACACTCAAAGGAGTTCGAGGCCGATTTTGATGCAAACTAAAACTGCATTTTTGAAAATCAATATTCCTAGCTAGGAATCGAACCCGTTGAACTTGAAAAAAAAAACATGTTGTACTATCACACAATTCATTAGTGTCGCTAATAAGGATCAAATTCTGTGAAGTAATGACTTAACGCAAAGGCGCGTCGACTTCAAGCAAGTCGGATTTTTGTAGCGTTCAAAGAAAGAAAAGAACTAGCGTTAGAAGAAGAAAATAGTAATGAATGTGATGATGCACTGCCGCTGGTGGAAATCGGTCGTGAATTGCAAGGGGATAGCTATCTTAGACAGGGGCCGCACATTCCATCGCGGGCCCCATACTATGTGATTTAATTTATAGAGCCGGCGTTGTTTTTAGAAAAACATAACGTAGGCACTATTTATTATAGGGCTTGCCGACGGATCTCAACAAAAAGTTACATACTGTACCTTCTTCTTTTTTTTGGGTTGGTGAATCATCCAATGACTTCTCCCGCACTTCTCTGGGTTAAGCGGGAGGGCATGTCAGACTTTTATTGAACCATCCGTGTTCCTTCTAATGCTTGTGCCAGGGCTGCGATAACTACCTTTCAATTTATCCGCGACCCAGACAAGCATCGGTTCTAGCGGGCCCCGTCACTTATGCTGACATCTCTTTGAGGCCCGCGTGGACCACTACGCACCGTAAACTCAGATATGGTCCTTATCGGTCGGTGAGCTACGCATTACGTGCCGTCCGCAAGCCCGCGCTTGCGGTAGCCGGGAATCGGCTTGCGACTCCCGCCTGCTTTGGCTAGGTGCGTGAGGCCATCTCCTTTGCGTCTCCCTCACGCGTACCGCCTCCTCCTTTTCGAACATTACTGCTTTGCAGAAGGAGGAGACAGCTTCCCATGCCCTCGCTCCGTACCATGGCCTGAACCAGGGCCGGACGCGAGAGGTCGCAACCGCCGATCGTCTCCACGAGGACACGATGAAGAAAATGCGATGACTGCGGCGCGTGCGGCTCCTGCGGCGCGGACAGTTGCGCGTTCACCTTTAATGACAACATGTGACCTCCGATCCCCTGATAGACGGTTACCGAGACAAGACTGCGTTCATGAGCCAGTCACGGTCACGACAGTGGACGAAGGAACGCTCTCGAAACGTTCGCAATAATTTTACTTTTACCTGTAACTTGTGTCCTTAAACTGTGTTTATATACCTTTTCACTGTAGACGTGCATTAGAACTTATTTAAAGACCCAACACACCTTGAAAAGAACATTCCTACATCACTTAATAACTTATGTAATTACGCTCCATGCGTGGTACAGAAGTTATGATTATACGTATGGGTTGTCTTAAATCAGACAGGGAAATAAACCTATTCTGGAATTAACGTGTGCAACTTTGGGGCCCTTTTAGTGCGGAGGTTAATGTTTCAGGAGAAGGGATAAAAACCAAAATACTATCCAAACATTTATTGAAAATTTGTGCTACACAAGCATGATATAAAAATACATAATAATAAATATTAACACCGACTTAGCCAAGTAAATAATCCAGCTAATGCACAATAATACTTTCATTTTCACTTACCACACTAACATTATGCGTTTATACTGAACATGGAATGTAATGATTAAAAAGATTCAATATATTGAATTTTATACATGTCACTAAGTATATAAGTTTTTAGGCTTTAGGTGGCATCATTCCAATTCATACACAAGTTATGCATACGATTATTAAAGCCATTAATATTATAATGAATTAATTTTCTTCTCATGATAATAAAGTTAAGCATAAAGTTGTGCAATCCAAAACAGCTCGATAGTCTTTTGAAAACATCTAGCACCTATGTATAATACTTCTATGATGCTAGTTCGGAAATCTAGTCTAACTATAATTATGTACAGAAAAAAGTTCAGGTAACTTTTTTGTACAATTTCATTCGCAAAATAGGCATCACGATACATGAATACACCTAGCGTTTATATAAGTAATTGAAAGTAAATGCTTGATCGTCGTAAAATAATATAAAACAATAATGCAGTCAAAATGTAATACATAGGAAATACAAAACACAATTAAAATAACAGGTAACACTATTACATAAATCAGACTATTAACACAATCACTAACAAACAAGATGTCAACTTAACTATAAAACTGGGAATAACATTTATGATGTGCTACATAAAGAAGTGCTTTTCACGAGATCAGCTGCATAATATTAATTTGTAACAAGTTTTCTTTATAATAGAAATTTCATCTAGAACTCAATCAACAAAAAATGAAGATGATTAAAATTTAGGCAAATTGATCATTGATCACAGTATTACACATAACGTCAAAAATATTGAAACCATAACCCTGATTTTGATTGCATACATAATTGTATAGAAAATAAGTAAATCACATACATAAAGTAATAATTACAATAAAAACAATAGTTTGTGACATGAACATTTATGTAGAATGTCATGGTTTTATCACATTTAAATTCCTAAAACAAAACAATACACGACTTTTGTTCATAAGAAAATTCATAGGCCTTACATATTAGATGCCTAAAATATAACATACCTTTATATAAATCACAAATACGTCAAGCTTAGCTGCCGAATAAGCCCAAAGGAATTTCTGGAATGATTAATTTTGATCCCTTATTTATGCATATCTCGCGAATGTCATGATCTGCAAACAAAAGCAGTCCCGAAAACAATTTCAAATATAAAAATAACTACACATTTTTTTGTATAAATAAACAATACAAAATGGGTATGTTAAACCCAATCTCCTTATACATAAGACTGCTATAAGGCGTAGCGTAGGCGTACATAACCACTGATTGGTGAATGTCTGAAGAGTAACGGCACTACAGGCTTTAGTATTCAATACCACGAAGAAAAAATCCTGCTTTCTCTTCCCCTTTTAAATATTTTATCCTTACATCACTTGCGTCTCAACGCATTCCTTATACGAACTCTATCTTATCTTCAACATTAGTACATAATTTGTGACAACATTAAGACGTGGTTTAGACTAGGGAATGACAACTAAACCTTAAAATAATAGAATAAAAGGCTAAGAGAACAGATCAAGTGCTTAAAGCTTGATCGACGTTTTTACAAGCATTTTTAACGAACATTCGATTACCTCGCGTTTCGCAAGCCCACGACCACTGGCCGCATCAATACGTCTAGGTAGTAGAGACCCGACGTCATGTGTTACTCCATATTCCTTCGCGCATTTCCCCGTCTCCAATCACTTATAATATTAGTGTGGCACAAAATATACTAAAGGCCAAGCCTCAAGCATCTCTCAAGCGACCAGTGGTCTTGAACCTTCGGTATCGCGCGAGGTTCCACAATCCCTGTCCGCCATTCTGAAGCGTGAATTCGCTCGATAAGACAAAAGGCTTTGAGGCAGGTTCTTATGAGCCTTCGCGCTGAAGCCTGGCTTGAAGCGCGGCGACCAACTGTTCGAGCTCACGAACTCGCTGTTGGCTGTTCTGAAGCTGCCTCTTCACGATGCGTAGCTCCTCGCCTTGGCGGTTGAATGCGAGGCGTAACTGCAAACGAAAATGGAAATAGTTCTAAAAACAAATTTTGCAAAGCACCTTCACAAGATAAATTGGGCTGCGCTACTTCGTAGCCAGCATCAGAGAGATAGAGGAAGCTATGTGTAAGTAGAAGTACACTGGCCTTCAAAACTAAGTAGGTACCACACTTTTGAAGTTGCAATTTCTCCTAAACTATAGAAGTCAAGAGTTTTGAAACAAAAACGTTTTATGGAAATCAACTTCCTTTGAAATAATAATTTATTACCCAGTAACGTTTTTAACTTAAAAAAGATAGAAACTAATATCGGGGGAAGAACGGCCGCAAACGCGGCAATTTTATGCTTTTCGTTTCGAATACTTAGGGCCTGTTTCTATATCCGTCTGAACTACTATAATCAAATAAAATCGAAAACAGATCTGACAGTATGAAATTATCTAGCAAGTAATTTAACGGGCATTTATTTGGAGGTAAGTGAAAGAGCCTCTGTCCATTTACAAAACCTGAGGTTTAGTTAGTGTCTAAAATGTATGATCTTACAATTCCAACAACATTCTTCTAGAAAATTAGAGATCTGGGTCTGGAGTGGGTGGGTATGTGTTACTGGGTCTGGAGTGGGTGGGTATGTGTTACTGGGTCTGTGAGTGTGGTGTTAGTGATCTATGTCGTGAGGAAAGTTTTTAATATGAGTGTGGGCTATAAGAATAGGGGAAGAACGAAGTAACAGTCATTGGTCTGTGAAAGGTTGATATGCTAGAAAGAGGGTGAGTTGACATCTATTACAAAAATATGGAAGATGATATGTTAGGCCGACTCTAAATAAATTGGTGTAAGGGCACGGGAATGATGGGTATATACCTCATGCTCAGTACTGAACACGTCGCCCTGGTTGATCTGCTTGTACAGCGGCACGGGCTCGGCGTCGCCGGTCTGCTTGCCGAACATGCGCTGCAGCTGGTGGAACTTCGTGTTCTGGTTGGCGCTCGTCTTTTGAGACTTCTCGTTCACTTGCACCTGGAATTAATTACATTTGGGATTAAGAAAAATATTTCGATTCGCACACAATCGTTTACATTTTATATTAATTGACAATGTCGACTATCAAGTCGAATCTCCTAGTGTGACATGAGCAGAATCACATATTATAATAGCCAAAAATATATCTAATGCCTTTAAACAAGCAATCTATACTAATAATATAAACTTTATTACTTTTAATAACTTTACTAATTTTTACTTTTTTGTTTCCATACAGGGCTATATAATGATGAGACAAATTGATATTTTTTTCTTATTTTGAACGTCAAACAGTGGAGTAATTGCCAGACCACGTTTGTATGGAAGAAAGTAGCCCTTAAGTAGGCAAACATGGATAATGATGCATCTTACACGTCATCGATTTCCGATGCAACAATCAGGAAAAGTACGAAGTAGTAGTGGAGTTCGGTTCGGTTAATTGATTGCAAAAATCATAAGTTAGCGAGTCCTTCCTTTAGTTTCTTCCTCAATTGTTGTCCAATCCATGATTAGAGGAATCTTTCCTAAAAAAAAATTATGCTACATTTCGCAGTTACCGTGGCGGTCGTTTGCAAAATGAATGTTCTAATATTATAAAGAGGTAAAGTTTGTGACGTTGTATGGGGTAATCTCTGGATCTACTGAACCGATTTTGAAAATCCTTTCACCAGTAGAAAGCTACATTATTCCTGAGTGTCATAGGCTAAAATACAATTTAAAAAAAAATGAGGTCCTTATGAAAATTGCAATAATGTAGGTAGCAAAATGTTGCCTGTAAAATACATTCAAATAATGTATTTTACAGGCAGGCGTGCGCTGTGAAAATTATTGATGAAAGATAAAAAATTGTAGGTAGAAGGTAGGGTAGGCAGTGAAGACAGGGTAGACTGGGTAGGCAGTGAAGGTAGGGTAGCCAGGGAAGGCAGTGTAGGCAGGGCAGGGTAGCCATGGTAGCCAGGGTAGACTGGGTAGGCAGAGTAGCCAGAGTAGGCAGAGTAGGCAGGGTAGCCAGAGCAGGCAGGGTAGCTATGGTAGCCAGGGTAAGCGTTAGGGGCAGGGTATGCAGGGTAGGTAGATAGGTAGCCAGTTGACGGGAGCGAAGCTCCGAGGGACAGGACAGCTGGTACTTGTATATATCTACCTATGTATATTATATATATATAATTTGAATTTGATCTAGGTTTCATTTTTAGAAAACGTCGTTTTCTCTATTTTTATCGGGGCAGACCTCGGTCGCCCAGGTACTAATATCTAATAGAATAGAATATACTTTATTGTACACCTTAAAAGTTACACATCTATTTTATAAGAAAAACTTAATTATACGGGTACCAAGGCAATCTTATCGCTGACAGCGATCTACCAGACAACCTTTGGGTGGACTGAAAGAACTTATAATGAGAAAGGGGGCTAATACGATGTTCAAGCATACAAATGCAGTAAACATAATTCAGCCAAAAGACGCTGACTGCTCCAGGGTATTCCTGCTTTCGAACAGCATACACAATCGACTTTTAACTCGTAATACATTTTAATCTAGCTTTTCAACACACTTGCTCATAAAGTAGCTCTAATTTCACCGCAATTAGGCATATAATGAGACCTGTTATCAAACTGTAACTTTTTCATTAAGTTATTCACAAGTGAGATAGAGATTTTTTTTTTTATTGGTTGAATTGTTTTGTTTTTAAAAAAGTTTCGATACAAAAAAGATCGTGCTCAATAGTACAAATGCAACACATTTCATGCAAATTCGTATTTAAAAAGATAATTTCAACTTGTAGGTGTTTAATAAATAAAACTTTCACTTAAATATAACTTTTGTTTTTGTCTGTAATAAAGAAAACTTGAAATTCACCATTTTGTACGTGGCTAAAACGTTATCCGCGAAAAGTCAAAAAAAAAGATAACTCATTATTTTTAGTCTATGGCAAACTGATTAATTTTGCCCGCCATTGCGAAAAAAAATTCACAACTCGTTTTAACGGTTGTAAATGATTTTTTGTATTATTTTTTTCACAAGTGTGTTGAAAAACGTCGTATGATACACGTGTGTATTGATGATTACCGTCCTCGGCTCTCTTAAGACCCTCACCTAACGGCTCGGGTCTCAATGGCGCCTCAGTGGTAATCACCAACTTTACACACTTGTACCATAATGTACTATTATCATGCGGCTTCGCTTCTGTGGTCTATCCCAAAGGAACACTCAAACATTCTAAAGTAGTATAAAACACTCAGCGAGTCTGTGATTTTACATCAGTGAAAGAATTTTCGAATTCGGACTATTACTTCTAGTGTTGACCTCTAATATAGTACATTACTGCAGCGGCCAGCAAAAGAGGCATTGATGGACGAACGTGTAAATGTGGGCCGAGGCGAAGCCGAGGCACACATACGTAAGTCCATCAATGCCTAGTTGTGGCCAAGGCTTGTATAGTACTTTTCTCAAATAATGCGCGGAAATTAAAACTAAGTAGTACCTAGAACTCATTTTGTCAAATACAATTACTTTTCAAAATCAATGACGAACACCGAACAACAATAATTATTCCCGCGTTAGGCTTAGCACGCACTGTGATTTTCATTCGCGCGATTTTTTTTTCCGCCCGTTCTGCGGCCTATGGAATTGTATGAAGCCGCACGCGTTGCGGTAAAAAAATCACGCGGGAATAATACTACAAAAATGCGCGCAAATAAAAATCGCAGTGCGTGCTAAGCCTTAAAGTGTTCATTTGTTTTTTTTTGCAATACACAGCTTTCTATTTGCAAGCCAGTTCGAAATTTAAATAATACCTTTGATAAGTTGCCTCCTTGGTTGCCATGATTCGGAGTAAAAGATCGTTCCATTTTTAAATTACACGACAGATATGAGTTTACTATGTAATTTATTTGGCCGCTGCAAACGACAGATATGGATTTTCATACAACTTTTGCCGGTCGCTGCTCGCATGTATTTGGCCTGTACTGCAATTTCGATTTATCTCAAAGAAGGTTGTCAAAATAATGCTCAAATTTCCAAGCATGTTTTTGAAAATGTTATTTTAATAAAAACTGAAAGTGAACATACATCTATCTGTTCGTTGTCATTGTTATGGTTCTCGTTGGGCTGCCAGGTGCCGAGCGGCCGGTAGTCGGGCGTGGTCTCCCGCGATAGGAAGGCGAACTTCTTGCGGTTGTTGGCGTCTTGCGGCTGCATCGCCGGCGCGTTGTTGCTGCTGCGGGGCTTGTGCGTTGTTATTGTTACTCCTGGGCAATTAAAAAAATATGAATTAATGAATGTTTGCATGTCACATTATTATGACTAAGTGTTATGGATCTGTATTATTATTTATGTTAAAACCAAAATTGTACCAGCACTTATTGCGAATAAACTGATTTGATTTGATATAATATCACCACTTCTGTCAAAGAAATTCACGATGTTCGTAAACGAGTTGAGAATCTCATTAAAGTTGCGGGAATCGACTAGATGGTCGGGGATAGCACGGAATTGTGAATAATCTTCAAAAAGCAAGGTCTAATTAACCCAGCAGTGGGTGATTTTAAATGACAATGTGGTATCCCACAAAGGCTTCGGCCTGCAATTCCAAACAGTGCACCATAACTAACACTAAGGCCGGGTTTCTTAACGCTAAATTACCGCAAAATGAATGTGACAAATTGTCCAGCACGCGTTGTCTGCTGTGATTGGTTGAACGAGTTTGCAACAGCCAATCACAGCAGATAACCGGCAATTATTCGATAATCGTGAAATAAACCGGCAGCCGTATTGCGTAAGTGAATACGGCAACGCAAAGTTTTTGACCGCTATCCAATCGACCACACACACATACATGCTAGATGAATGACGCGATGTGGATGAGTGATTGGTCGATTGGATAGCGGTCAAACTCTTTGCCTTGCCGTATTCACTTACGCAATACGGCTGCGGGGGTAACTAATCTAGGAAAGACGGTACATGAAATACATAGACAGACAGATGATTAAGCTTGATTGATGGACAGAGTTTAACTCTCAAGAAGGCAGAGAATGCAAATGAACTGTTAAATAAAAGAATGGTAAAATACAATAAAAATACCGGTCTTGACACGATTGTTCATACCTGTCTTCATGCTAATGAGCAGTGGTGGGGCGTTCATACCGCTGAGCCAGTCCTTAGCAGTAAGCGCGGGTAGAGGCGCCGCGGTATCAGGATACAAGTCCTCCTGCAATACCAAATTATTGTTAAATTATCAAGAATTACCAGTATTTCGTTTAGGACATTCGAACTGGTTTCTATGTTTTCATAGCTGGTGTGGACACGCACAATAGACATACGAATTATTAAGAAATGATTACAAATATGTGGATGTCTCTTAACTATTCTCAATCTCATTTTTCTTTCATTCTTTTAATTAGACTGTTTACAATGGTTTTCAATCATCTTTATAGCCCTTTGCTAAGAATAGTTACAGCACTGATAACAACATTTGTGCCACATGTTCAATTTAGTCTTGTTATACTTCTTTATTTTTACCTTTGTATAGATTCTTTTACCGATTGTTTTGTGATGTGTGAACATTGTAGGCCTTCTAGATGCTAGTTAACATTTGTTAACTTTTTGATAAAAAAAAATATTTTACTTTTTTTAGTTTCTTATTGTCGGGTCTACGTTGTCCCCCCATATCTAAGTACTAATGCTGTAACAAGGAAATATTGTAAAACCAAACCATTTTAAAAAGAGTAACCATTGAGTTTGTTGCCGGTTCTTCTCCATAGGAAACGACCGACCCCAACCGTGCACCTTTTGTCGACCTTTTATAAGTGCCCATGTAGGCCTATGTGAAATAAAAAAAAATGATTTTGATTTTAAGTTCCTCGAACCCAAACCATGTTTCGAGTTTCATTATCGCTTACCATCAATTGAGATAGTGGTCAAACGCGACCCAAACGTCAATAAAATAAAATTATCCATTATTTTTTCATTTTAAAACTAACTTTTTTCGTATTTTTCGCTGCAAACCCTTTCATTTGATATCCAATATCATGGCAGTGAACAAAAACTAACTAGTCCGCCATATTGGATTTAGAATGACGTCACTTAGCTAACCGATCATTGTCATTCAAACTAAACGTGTATCCTAAATTTCATCTTAATCGGTTAAGGATAACTGCTTAAAAATTCAGTTGCATGATTTGACCCGAACACACTTTACGAAAAGTTTGTAAAAACTCATGCCACAATAACGTCTATGTTGTCTTGTCGCTTCATAGACTAGGATCAAAGTTTGCATAACTAAAACATAGTATTATTTACCTGGAAACAGTCGGACTTGCGCGGTACGATCATGGAGATAGGCTCGCACAGTCCGCGTGACGTGTGCAGCTTGTACAGGCGGAACACCTCGCACGACGCCGTGCTGACGCCGCGCTTGGGCATGAAGCCTAGGCCTCGCTGTCAATTAAATACATTATTTTAACATTAACTTGTCATAAAAAATAAACATGAAATTAAGCAAAAAAGCTCAAAAAATTCGAACTTATTATAATAACTAACATTATGCATGTGGAAGTAACTTAGTCTGATAAGTATTCAAAAAGTTTATATAGAAAATGATTGGAACTTTTTATGCTGGGAATGATTGCCCTTGAGATAAATTTTAATAACACGACCGAATGAAACGAAAACCTTTAGCTTAATATTATATTTGCTTGCTTCGCAGCTACTATGAATCAAAGTTAAAATAAAATTATTAATTAAAAAAACTATTTTTAAACAAGCTTTTTTCGTATACTTCTCAGCAAACCCTTTTATTTGATACCCATATCATGACAGTGCACAATAAATAACTAGTCCGCCATCTTGCGTAAGTGAATACGGCAATGCAAAGGGTTTGACCGCTATCAATCGACCCATAACACAGACGGAAATCCACATCGCGTTATTCATCTCGCATGTAGTTGGTTGTTTTGATAGCGGTCACACCCATCGCCTTGCCGAATTCACTTGCGCAATTCGGCTGCTGAACACACTTACATAAATTGCATGTTAATTACAAGCAGTTACAATTGGTTATGGCTACTTCATTAGTATGCACGGAACATATTGCTGTCAAATTAATAATGCTTACTTACTCATATATCACACGGAGTGCTTATACGTACCGCGAATAACAAGCAGTGTTAAACAAAGGACAATAACTAATTTTAAATATACAGGAGTCATGTTGTGTGTAGAACCTTTTATAACGTCAAGTACGGCAAATATCTAAATTTTTACTGAGAACTGTTGTCTTGTATTAATCCTGAAGTAACTGAGAACTACTGTATTGTATATCATTTTGCATATACTTAGGCTCTACACAGACGGTCTGCATTTCGACTGCACTCCAACTACATATTTAAAGTGCCAACGACTACATGTTGACTGCACGCTAACTGCTCGGTCGATGTTTACGTTGCAATTCAACTGCTGCCCGACTGCAAATTTGCAGTTCAAATGCAGTTAGTCCCTACAAGCAGTGTGCAGTCGTTGGAACTGCACACCGACTGCAATCGGACTGCACGATTGGTTTGCAGTTTTATTGCTGTCGTACTAACTGCATTCAACCTACAAATTTGCAGTCGGACAGCAGTTGAATCGCAGTCTGTCTGTATAGAGCCTTAATTATGAGAAAATAAAGCAAATCTCTATCATTAATTGTATTGTTCAAATAATCTGTGGACATACTAATTTACTAGCAAATGCGACTTACTTGTGGATTACCAGACAGGAACTGATTCAGGAAATGCACGTACGGCGCTTCGTCCACCACTTCATAGTATCGGATATTCCCGTCACCCTTGCCAGCCAGGTACACCTGAATGGAAAATACAAAATTATTATTAGTAACTAAAAAGACATATACAGAAACAGAACTTGCTGATGTTCTTCAGAAAAGTCTTGGTACTCTATTACCGGCGTGACTATATGATTAGATGTATGAACGTAGCAAAAGGAGTATGTTAGGATCGTAACAGGTGGCGTCTGTAGTTTTTGTCCCTGTCCCTGTTTCTGCCCCACATAGAAAAGTTTTCTTTATCCATGGGGCCCCAGCGCTAACAATAAAAATTCGGTTCAAATAAATGTCACTATACTTCGTAAAAGATAGTTTGATCTCTGCGACATATGTCAAACTGACATATACGTTAATGTTAGCCTGTCAAGCGGTGTTACTGTATTGATACTGACAGCTGTCGCAGAGATCAAGCTATCTTTTATGAAGTATAGCTGGCGCGATATACAGGGTGTTTGGAAGGGAGCTGTACATACGCCTAGGGTAGAAACTAGGGATAGTCTGCTACCTACCCCCGCCCATTATATTGACCTTGGCCTCAAGGTTTTTTTTTAATTTATTATTATTTTTTATTTGACTTTTTTATGATTTTTTGACTAAAACTACCTGTAGCTCAAAATCTATCCATGGGACCGGTCGGCTAATGGTCTTGTTTTAATCGTTAGAGTCTTAGGGTCCTGCAAAAAATTATTTTACACCAGAAAATTGTGGAGAAGAAAAGTTATGGGGCCTGAAGTACCATAGTAAGGTAAAGAAATAATTTTAAGGGCAACTTTCTATGGGGTTTAAAAAAAACTAACAGGGTTGGAGTTCTTCTGATTTTTTTAAAACATCCTCAGTCCATGCCCTTTCTAACGATATGCTAAAAGTGTATTTATCACTTTTAGTTTTAAAGTTATTAATTAATTTCCGCAACTAGGGCACTTTTACCACCACGAGTCGACATTTGTAAGACAAATGTAATTTCCAGAATTTAAACCAGTTTGGCCTACAGTTGGCAAATTTGTTGTCTCACTCTTACACGAGAGCAACATGTAAGAGACAAAACATGTCATGTCATGTCTCTTTCGCTCTTGGGTCGACGGGGCCGGGCAGGTAACTCGTTGGGGTCTTTGTTAGTCAGTCGAGATTTACCCATCTTAGCTAACTTACGTACTTGCCGTTACGACGCTCCACTGTTTTCGTTAATTTTGTTGAGTTTGTTATTACTTCGTTTTTGTTAAGTTTTGTTATTTGTTACCTTGTTGTTGGCAAAATGGCTGGATTTACCAGTGAAGAGTACACCGACATGCTGGTGGTGTATGGAATGGCTGATTGCAATGGGCGCGAGGCACGGAGGATTTATCAAGAACGGTATCCTAACCGGCGAGTGCCTAACCACCAAACGTTTGGCTCAACTTATCGGCGTCTGCGAGAAACCGGAAATTTAAATTTCCGGGAACCAGCCGTGAACAGATTTCAACCAAATTTGGCTGCGGAAGAACGCATATTGGCTGAATTTGAGGAAGATCCGACCAGAAGCGTAAGAACCGTAGCCCGGACGCTTGGTTTAAGCGTGTGGAAAGTCTGGTCGGTTCTTCGCGAAAATGGACGTCATCCTTTCCACTACACCCCTGTTCAAGGTAATTTTTTACATAAAGTTTTTGTTTTTAGCTCTTATGTAATGAACTAGCATGTGAATTTCATAGGCAATTTTTAAATTAACATGAGCATGTGTGTGAGAGAGAGAGAAATGGAAAGACAGAGATAGCAATCAATGTTACATAGCTACTAATTCATAAGGAAACCGCTAACGTTGATATTTTTATTGTTTTAGGCTTAGAGGATAACGACTATGCAAGAAGGGTGGAGTTTTGCCGCCACTTGCTCCATACGGACGTGGAAGATATTAATTTTTTACGGAGTATTCTCTGGACTGACGAGTCCAAGTTTGACAAGGAAGGAATTGTAAATTACCACAATCTCCATCACTGGGCACCCAGAGATCAAAACCCGAGAGTCAAGAGGCACAGAGGTTTTCAACGAAGGTTCTCCGTGAACGTATGGGCAGGCGTCATCGGTAATCGGTTGATAGGGCCGCACTTTTTGCCAGACAACCTAAACGGGCAAAACTACTTAGATTTCCTCGAAAACGATTTGCCTGATTTAGCGGAAGAAGTGTTTGACGAAGATCGGCCCATAGTCTTCCAGCACGACGGCTGTCCTGCTCATTGGAGCCTAGCAGTGAGGGAGCTTCTGGACAACTGCTTTCCTAATTCTTGGATTGGTCGGGGTGGGCCAATTCCCTGGCCCCCAAGGTCGCCTGACCTTACCCCACTCGACTTCTACGTCTGGGGAAGGGCGAAAGAGTTGGTGTACGCAGAAGAAGTACCAACAAGGGAGGTTCTAATTAACAGGATCCACGCCGCATTCGATACAATGCGCGAGGAACTGCTGCTTAGAACGGTGACCGTGGAGATGAGGAAGAGGTGCCGAGCATGTTTACAGGTCAATGGTCATCAATTTGAACAAAATTTGTAATTAATTAAAATTAGTAATTAATTAAAATTTGTAATTTAATGACATTAGTCATTACCAAATTTTTTGTTTCATTTGCCATCCTTTTACGATCGAACACATTTAATTTTCATTAGTTGAAATTTTTGCTTGAAGTGCCCTAGTTGCGGAAATTAATTAATAACTTTAAAACTAAAAGTGATAATTACACTTTTAGCATATCGTTAGAAAGGGCATGGACTGAGGATGTTTTAAAAAAATCAGAAGAACTCCAACCCTGTTAGTTTTTTTTTAAACCCCATAGAAAGTTGCCCTTAAAATTATTTCTTTACCTTACTACGGTACTTCAGGCCCCATAACTTTTCTTCTCCACAATTTTCTGGTGTAAAATAATTTTTTGCAGGACCCTAAGACTCTAACGATTAAAACAAGACAATTAGCCGACCGGTCCCATGGATAGATTTTGAGCTACAGGTAGTTTTAGTCAAAAAATCATAAAAAAGTCAAATAAAAAATAATATTAAATTAAAAAAAAACCTTGAGGCCAAGGTCAATATAATGGGCGGGGGTAGGTAGCAGACTATCCCTAGTTTCTACCCTAGGCGTATGTACAGCTCCCTTCCAAACACCCTGTACATCGATTTGTTATTGAATTGTGTAAAATTAACATTTTCTAGAATTGATCTTTAAAATTATGTTTTTTTTAAATTAACTCTCCTAAGAACTAAATTATGGAATATTGGGATCTTAATTCACATTTCAGATTATTAGAACGGATGATTTAAAATTGATTCCAAAAGATGGCGCGATTTTAAATTTCTGAGGCATGACACTCGATTTATTAGTATTGTAAAACATTTTGGTACAATGAAACTGTAAAAACGTGCAAATAATACTATAAAACAAATCGTCACTGTTTTAAAGAAAAAAAAAAGTCACAAACAGAGAAAACTCTTTTATTTGCAAGTCACTGCTAACACCATCTATAGCCGTGAAATTGAACCGAACGCGATCAACTACTTACAAAAATAATCATCTTAATCAGACGAAAAAAGCTAGTTACGTCGGCACGGTTTCTGTGTTTGGGATGAGGTATCTGCATGCTAGTATTATATTTTCTGTCTCTCCGTAGTCTATACGTAAATGGTAACTATACAACATACGCTTACTTTCATAGTAAACGATAAAAACGTGGTAATGGCCCATTACTAGTCCTATCTTGTCCCAAGTGTAGCATTTTGCGACTGAATGATTTTATCAGGAAGATAGCATCTATCTAATGGTTTCATATAACCATGAACTAGTTTTTTTTTATTGTTATGTGATTGTCAATTAGCAGTTACTAACAGAAGATGGACGTACTTTTGATTTCATAATAATATACAGTGCAACAGAACAAAAATACAGTGAGCAAATAATGTATAGATCTTACGTAAAATAAACGTAACGTCTTTACCTAACCGACACTAGGACCGTACATTTATTTCTTGTTTTCTTACTCGTTTCTTCATACGAAAACAACTACCCAATATTCATGCTTCTCTCAAATTAATTATGAAACAAATTGTCCGAATACTGGAAAAACTGCTATCCTATTCTACAGCTGGGCAAAGGCTTACTTTCATTCCTTCTATCGGTCACGATTTAGCGAAACATCTTTCCATCTTCTTCGTCGGCTCAGAGTCGCATTTCCGGCATACAAGTTCCGTGTTTTACGGCCAAAGCTCCTTAAGGGTGCCCTAGTCGATCATTCTTCCATACAAACGTAGCCTGGCGAATACTCCACTGTTTGACGATGTACGTTTAAAATAAAAAAATATATCATTTTGTCTCATCATTATCTAGCCCTATATGGAAACAAAAAAACCGGCCAAGTGCGAGTCGGACTCGCTCACGAAAGGTGCCGTATCATTAGCGCAAAAAAAAACGGCAAAAAATCTCGTTTGATGTATGGGAGCCCCACTTAAATATTTATTTTATTCTGTTTTTAGTATTTGTTGTTGTAGCGGTAATAGAAACACATCATCTGTGAAAATTTCAACTGACTAGCTATCACGGTTCATGAGATACAGCCTGGTGACAGACAGACAGACAGACGGACCGCGGAGTCTTAGTAATAGGGTCCCGTTTTTACCCTTTGGGTACGGAACCCTAAAAAAACTTTATATTTGAAAATTATGAGATTCGAAAGTTCCATATTTCAACACTAATTTTAACGCATCTTTGGGCGCAAATAAATACCATAAGAAGAAAAATTGCAAAACAGTCACCATACAGGAATAGATTAGTAGTTCAACAATGCAAATAATTTTATTTTGAACAGATACATTCAGTAATTTTTTAATGATATCCATATTCACAAAAGAAAAAAAATGTATATAAAATTTCGCGCTCGTTTTCGTCCTAAATCATCATCCATTTCGCTACAAACTTGCAAGTGTGTAATAGCTTCTTACTGCTCATCACAGCATCTATCTCTTTCCCGCTTGTTGTCGGATGAGATACCATACATTTTAACCCCGCGCACAAAATAGTTCGTGCCGTCGACTAGGGCAACCTTAAGAATCATAAATAATTGATAAAGAATCATTTTATGAAGCAAACTTACCATATTAGTATCGTAATCATAATACGGGAACACAACACCGGACGAGCTATCAATGGTCTCGCACACCAGCGGCTGGTCCAGGTCATGTTGGTCCCACACGGCGTACTGACGGTCGCTGTAGCGAGAGAACCCGGTGGTCAGCACCTTGCCTTGACTGCCCAGGAACGTGCACTTGGAGGCCTTGGTGCCCAGGTGGCAGGGACCTTCCTGCAATCAGAGGATGACTGGATAAGCAAAAAAAAACATAACTTTTTTGTGAACATATTTTTTTTCGAATGAGTTACATCTATACTAATATTATAGTTGAAGAGTTTGTTTATTTGAAAAAATATTTTTCTGTTGGATAGTCCATTTATCGAGGAAGGTTATAGGCTATATAACATCACGCAACGACCAATAGGAGCGGAGCATAAATGAAAAATATTGCAAAAACCATTCAAAAATATTCCTTTATTACTTAAACCGTTTACGCAACAATCATGTATGTAGGGTAGGGTAGGTAGCCAGTTGACGGGAGCGAAGCCGCGTGGGACAGCTAATTTAAACATATAAGTGTTATATATTTTTGGAAATCACCTTATAAAACCCTTTATTTTGATACCCCACACGATGGCGTTGAAAGAAAAATATTGGACCCCCACAATATGGCACCCGAATCCGCCATTTTTCTATTTTCTAATTTTAATGTAGCCAGTGAAACTCGCAAGGTAAAAACGAATCGATAGACGTAAATAATCATCAAAATCGGCCAACGCGTTTGGTCTCTAGAAAGCCACATAGGAGCAAACATACATACATAGTAATCCTTTACCCTCCTTCATCAGTCGGGTAAATAGTAGAAGTGTACAGACTTATAGAGATAAAGGTATCAGGCCCCGTTTATCAGATGTTGCTTGCAAATTATGAACGCAATAATTATGGCTTTGTACAGCACAATGGAAGGGGAATGATGATACCGATAGCGAGTAGAATTTTTAATGCGTAAATATTCAGTTCAGCAACAATTGTATTTTGGGATGTTAATTAACATAGTGTGGTACGAACAATTTTTCTCAGGCAACAACAACACACAGACTGTCCGTGTAGACGGGAAAGATTAACATTGTTTCAAGCCCCATCGATGGTAATAAATACATATTTGGTTTTTAGACCATCCCATATTTTTCTATTCATTAATCTGCTCTTGACCACTATATGGATTTCTAGTGTGTGCTAATGCTAATACGCATTTGGTCATTTCTCAGGATAGAATCACAACTCGACAGACACGCAACACGACAGATACGCATTTCATCAGATATATGAAGAGAGTATATAATGGTCAGTAATTTTTAATAAACAATATCAGATAAGAATGCACTCAGCATATTAAATAACACATTATAAGATTTTGTTTTTTTATTTACTTTAGCTTTTAATCAACTATAAATAGGTGATATAATTATAATTAAAAAAATCAAGTAACAATGTCAATTCTTTTTACGATCTTAAATTAAAATCACTAGTAACATCAAAATATAATTTCAATGTCCATATTTCCCGTCAGGATGAGAATCAAATTGTTAGCTATTGGATATTTTTAATAGTTTTAATATAGATGATAAAATAAATCATCATCAGCCTATTTAATGTTCGCACTGCTGGGACACAGGCACCCTCTCTGTGAGAGAGGGAATGGGCCGTAATCCACCACGCGGGCCCAGTACGGGTTGGTGGATGTCACATGTCTTTGAATTTTTGATTCTAAGACATGCCGGTTTCCTCACGATGTTGTCCTTCACCGTTTTTGAGAGAAGTAGTAATTTACAGAAAGTAAAGCGCCTACCTTTGTTGGAACCCACGACCTACAACTTGTAAGTCGCGGCCAACACTGGACCACCACTGCTCACATAAATAAACTCTGCTTAAATAAATAAACATGTGATAATATGATGATAGTGATAATAGATGTAACTGGCGTCTTTGACGTGGTGCAAATCCGACGAGATGTCAACATGGGTTTCCTGGCGAAATGCGTATTTGACCACTTGCATTTCTGACGACATACTAGAGAGCCCACTATATCACCTGATGGTAAAAGATGATGTGATCGACAATGAAGCACACTTATACACTTTAAATCTTTTCACCAAATTCTTATCGATATACTTACAGAAAGCACGATGCCTCTCCGTGGCTCGATGACACGCAGCTTCTTGTCCTTGCTGGTGGTGGCCAGCAGTGAGCCGTCGCGGTTGAACGACATGCAGTAGATGACGTCTGTATGGCAGTCTATCACCTTCACTGCCTCGCCCTTGCCTACGTCCCATACGAAGATCTGTGGGGGGAAGAATAAGTTGTTGAGTGATAAGTAGATGTCTCATTGAGGAAGATGACGAGAGACGAAACATGACGATGCGGACCGAACCTTCAATGATCTGGGCTAGGTTGAGAGAGAAAGCCGGCCTAGTGTGTGTTGGATTTCGCACATTTAGGGTTCCGTACCAAACCGCAAAGTTGCAATGTATCTGTAATCCCTTCAAGCCAAACTATATCAACTATCAACGCTGCTTCGCAGTAGAAATTTAGGCCTGTGAGGTTTCCCAGAGGCGGCTTAATTAACTCTGACACCAGAGGTGGCCACACCTCACACGAAAAGAAGAAGAAGAAGTAGAAGTAGAAAATTAAGGAGCTATATACGCCCCAATGTTAACGCAGTACTGGCCGTCCGCCCGCTCGATGCCAAAATATCAATATTGAACGTCCTTTTGAACAGTTTTATTTGCAAAATATTATTTGATTTACATATGCTATGTTAGTTATGAAGAAATTCCAGCCATCAATTTTTCTGTGTAAAAATATTTTTAAACATCCAAGTCGTTTTGGAGGAGTTTCCAAAAGTTGCGAAAAAATATCGTGTTGTTAATTATTTTTTTAATGCAAAACTATTAGTTACACGAAAAAACCTCGTGTTCAAAATTATGTAACTACATGAATCAATAATAAATATATATTTTTTTCAAACCTTTTAACCTAGCCGTTACTAAGGAGTATGCTTTAGAAAGTTACTGTTTTACGGCACTAAAGCGTATGTAGGCCCTTAAATGTAAAATAATATAGTGGTAGCACCTTAGCACAGTCAGCATTGTTGTACGTCAGTAGGTACCTATTGTAACTTGTAGAGAGAAACTTTTGAAGTGCAATATAAGTATTTATTTCTATTGAAATAAATTAGTACTTAAATACATAAGCAAAAATAAATCATCCTAACAGAAGTTCTGCTAAGAATATCAGTAATTACAAAGTAATTAAATTCGCCAGTCAATCACAATGATTCATTTACCTTGAGTAACAGCGAGCCGTGTTCACAGAGATAACGCAAGCATACAAGATCAAGGTGACGATAAGAATAAAAACAAAGTTAACGAGGTTTGCACTCGGCACAATGATACTGTTGATTAAGAAGATTGAATGACCTTTTGTGTGGATGTTAACGGGTTTCAAAGTGAAATAGAAATCATTTTTGATGAAAACTTCGGGAGTGCATCAGGCGTTTGTCCCGCCGCCGACGATCATCGAGTAGCAAGTAAAGCTAGAAACTAAAAACGATTTGGCGAGCAGCGAGACGCCAGTGTGTACTTTCGATAGTTTTGTCGCTCGGCTATAAGCGAGTGTAGGGGTTCTTTTGCGACGGGCGATTACTCGCACCACTCGCTTGAGGCGGCCGCATTGTAGGTAGGAATGACCGCTACGCTGGTTGGTCTCTCGGCTTAAGTTTTGACCGCCAAGCGTGCAAGCGTGCGAGTATAACTTTGTAAGCTCTTGTCGCTGCAACAAACTTTTGGTGAGAGTACTCTCTCTGAACAGCCAGCTACTACTATATGCGTCTCTTTTATTAACACGGGAATACGGGATCTTATATCATTTGTAAGAGTCTTTAGCGAGAAAATAGTCGATAGCTAATCGGTTACTCGTCGGCGGTGAGACAAGTGCGATAAAATGGCAAAATCCAATCAGGACTGATCACGTGATCTTTCGATAGCGTTTGGCAATGCCATATATTTTTGAAGTTTCACCAATCGCTGTCGCGTAACTTAAATTGATACAAAGTCACTTGTCAGCCTCAGGATAGTCAGTCTTTCTTATTTGCTCTTTTTTTAGAGTTTTGTACCCGAAGGGTCCAAACGGAGCCCTATTGCTGTCACTTACGTGTCCGTCGTCTGTCACACGGGTTTTACGGCCAAACGGTTGGAGTTACAGTCTTCAACTTTCACTGTATAAGCATCTTGTGGACCCAAAGCCATGCAAATTTACTTTTTTTTTTTAAGGTGGGCTCTCATACAGCTAAAGGAGGGCTGAGAGGAGTAGGGTAGGTATAGGTATTTAGACTTGCTGATAAATACTGTATTTTTTGGTTTAAATAATATTGGAAAACGAAGGAATGAGAAGCCACCAAAGTCAGCTTTTTTTTCAAAACTTTGTTCCAAAGAATTTTTTAACTTCACATTGATCTATAAACTTGAAATTTGGTGGTTAAGTTTATTATTACGTATATTTTACTAACAAATACCAATATATTGATAAAACTGATTTTTCTTTATCCCTAATTTTTCCTATTACAATCAACTTAATTTTGCGGTTTGGTACGAAACCCTAAATGTGCGAAGTCCGACACGTACTTGGTTTTATTATTACACACTATGAACTATTCCGATAACATATTTTTTTGTATGCCGATATAATAAAAACGTAAAAAGACAAATTGTTTTTCGATGACCCAATTAACGTGTGCACAAAATTGAAGTACTACAACTGTACAAGGGTACAGTGCACTAAAAAAATGGTAAGAGGTATATAACATTTATAAATACAGTGAAACTTGGTTAAGTGGGAACTGGATAAGTGAGAAAACTCCATAACTGGAACTCATGCTGAGGTCCCAACACTTTGGCACTGAATTACCCCTGTTAGTGGTACGAAGCAAACCTCTATATCTGGGATTCGTTCTTCCGATTTATCCTCATAGTTACCTCTAGAACTGAGACAGCGAGTGAATTTTATATGCATAAACCTCTGTAACTGAGATAACATCGTTTTGTTTGTTTACTTACTATTCTACCCACAAATTCCGCACTTAAATAAGTAAGTGGACCGATGATTAAAGAAAAGGCACAAGATTTCGCGCGAAGGCTCGATATTCATATTTTTTGTAGCAGCAATGGTTGGATGGAAGGGTTTAAAAAAGGAAACGGTATAGTTTTCAAAGCAATTTGTGGAGAAAGTAACGCTGTTGATGTTAACAAAAACGTAGCCAATGAGTTGAAGACCTGCCAGTTCTTTTACGCAATTATTCTGTTGATGATATTTTTAACGCAGACGAAACGGGTTTATTTTATAAGTGTCTATCCGATAAAACTTTCACCTTAAAAGGTGAGTCCTGTCATGGCGGAAAACTTAGTAAAGAGCGCGTTACAATACTTCTGGGTGCTGACATGTCAGGAACTGAAAAGCTGCCTATCCTATTAATCGGAAAATCTTTGATTAAAACTCATTTATAACGTTTACATAACACGTTATTTTATTTAATAATTGCACCTCTATAACTGAAAGAACCTGTATTCTGACCTCTATTAATGGAACCCCCTGTAAATGAGACAGATATTTATTTATACCTGGATATCTGAGACACTGGGTAAGTGGAATACCTCTATAAGTGAAACAACATTGCAGGTCCCTTGATGTCTCACTTAACCAGGTTTCACTGTAGTTCTAAAACCAGTCCAGTCTCATCGAAAAATAACAGCAATGACAAAACAGTTATCAATTTTAAACAATCGCTTCTCTTTAGTCATATAAATAACTGTTCTGCAAACGGTCCCCCAAAATTCAGATATTATTTTGATAGCGGTGCAGCACGCAAAACTAAAGAGTCGTAACGGCCGTATACATTGAGTATACGATCGCGTGACGATCGGAAATAATATCAAGTTTGTATGCATCGGCAATCGCGAGTATGAAAGTGTTCACAAAACAGAACAAAACACTGTGTGAAGAATTGAAGTGCGTTCATGTTAGCTGGGGATTCAATATGTAGAACATGTCGGTGCATGCTTCACATTTTTGGTGTTCAAGTTCAGTTATGTCATAAAGAACAATAAATAATTATTACATGTATAAATGGTCATGTATCGGAATATTTTGATGTCTGCGATTGTTTTTCACCAAGGTACAATGGGAGGTTTCGAATTTATTTTTTATACAAGGCTGCATTGGCAGCTAAGGCACGCTTCGATATCAAAGCAGTTCGTTAATAAGGTCAATGGGCGACTTTTTCTTTAAACCATTATACTTTCTAAAGCATAAATAGTTCCGATATGTAAAAAATAATATGCAAAGCATAAAAAACCGGCTAGGTTCGTGTCGGGCCACACTAACTACGGACGGACTAAGAAGAGGACATTTTGTTGTTTCATGAACATTTGAACGGTTTCGGCGGCTCACACATAGTTTTGTAAGTTGGTCGACTATTACTCGAAAACTTGTAAAGCCTACTTAGCTGTGATAGATTTGCTTTTAATTTCGATAATATACTACAGCCGTGAATTGTTTTTAAATTATTAATAACAACCATTTAGCTGGAAGGGGAGAGGGGACACTTGACTCTAACAAAAATTAGCAATTCAAAGCTTAATTTTACTCAAACGGATATCTGAATCGAAAAATAGTTTTTACATACCCATAATATTTTTGAATGGCCTATCCAACGGACCCCACAACATGGGATAGATGAGAAAAACAAAACATCACCACTTTACTTGTACAGGAGGTCCCCCAATATTATTTTTATTTTTTATTTTACCCCTCTGTCAGAGTGATGAATTGGTATATCCATGCCAAATTATAGCTTTGTAGTACTAAGAGTCTCTGAGCTAAGCTGCGGACAGACGGATATGGCGAAACTATAAGGGTTTCTTGTTGACTACGGAACACTAAATAGTACACATCTTGTGGGACTTATCTAGTGGTCAATTCAAATGGAACCCATCAATCTAAACAAATATTATAAAAGGAGGAAAAATATTTGAACTAGGAGCCAATCTCTGGAAGTGATATCAATAAAAAAGCTACATTACCTTCGGGTGTCATAGTTTACTTTTATACCGATAAAAAAACCGGACTCTCCTTTTGGTATAAGTCAAAATCCACTCAATACTAAAATAAAAATAAGGAATGCTGCACTTCAGTATTTTCAAGAATATCATAAATAAGATCTACTGACCAAATAATCGAAGCCAGCGCTGAGCAGTATATTCTCGGCCGTAGGATGCCACTCGATGTAGGCCACACGCCGCTTGTGTCCGTGCAGTTCCACCAGCCAGTCCGTCAGGTGCATTGACAGACCTCCGTCCGGAATGTGCCATAGTTTTACCTGTGGAGATTTTTTTTTAATGGATTTGGTGAAAAAAGACAAAAAAAAAATAAGGAGAAAGAACGAAATGGGTGATAGGAATTTACAAAAAATGGGTAAAAGTGTTTATAATCTGACTAGCTGTCCCCCCCGGCTTCGCTCTCGTCAACTGGCTACCTACCTAATCAACTCTACCTACTTTCACTACCTACCCTACCTCACCTACCTACTCTACCCTACCTTTTTTATTTTTTATACAAAAAGTAGCCTATGTCTTTTCCCAAGATGTCATCTATATCCTTGCCAAATGTCATTAAAAAACCGTTCAGTGTTTTAGGCGAGAAAGGTAACAGACAGACAGTTACTTTCGAATTTATAATATTAGTATGGATTATATTATTTTGATAAATTAGACAGCCTGTGATGATTTTTTTTTTTTTTTTTACTTTGAATTGTTGTTGTTATTTGTTTTACAACGTTTTCTGTTTTCTGCGCAACGCGTGGTGTGCGTTTCTTGATGAAACGGAAACAACTTATCAGATAAGTATTAGTGGAGCAGCAATTAGTTACCTTATTGGTGTCACATTCTTAAATAACAAGTCAAAGTTATTTGAAGGCCATTGTTTCAAGGATTTCAAATGGAATGCATAACGATCGCATCAAATGCACACATGATAACAAATGCAGAATGCCGCAGTTATTCAAATTATATCACCTATTTACACGACACCAGACATATGACGACAATAAAACATAAAATCGAGACAATAGCTACTTCAGCTTGATAAGATAATACAATCAATGCTCGTTAGCCGTAATAATATATTGACAACCAGGCTACACGCTTTCATACCAACAAAAAGCGAGAAATTGTTCAAACGGAACATCCCCGAGTAATAGGCATCAATTACCATGAACAAATTGCGGATGAAAAAAAAGAAAAAAAAAATTGGCACAAACAAAATTACCGTGCAGTCATCGGAACACGACGCTATGATGTTATCGTTGAAAGGATTCCATTTTATGTCGAGCACGGGGCCTTTGTGGCCAGTCACACGACTTGCGTTGAAGTCCAACCGGCCAGTCTGAAAACAAGACATAAAACATTTGAATTTGGAATATAGAACATGTTCCTAAATAATAACCAACGCCTTAGCTTGGCCCATATTTTAGATGCTATTCGCTCACTCATGAATCTCGATTTAAACTGTCAGGTTTGATATTAATCTCAATTCTCTAGTTTTAAATCGAGATTCATGACTGTGTTTTGTTTCAAAATAAGAGCCTTTAAAGATTTAATAATGAACGTTTGAGAAATATAATAGGTTCCGCTATATAAACATATCATTTTACATCAGACAAAGTGACCGCTTTTACAAACAATTACGTTGCAAGCACTTGCGCCAGACGTGCGAAACTGAAGGTTGAAAATGTTGCAACGATGCATTTTTGTTACAAATGCATCAAAAATGATACACATTTCTCACGCTGTTGGCAATCTCAGCTCATTTTCAGTTGAATTGCCACGATTTCATTACGTAGCGGATGTTTCAATAACGCAGGTACGCAATGAGGAGGAGCGAGCTGATAGTAGTAAATTATTCAAGTGTCAAGGTAAAGAGCATTATTTAAACAGTTGTTTTAAAAGGTGACTGAACTAATAGGACCCCAATGTATTTGAGTGCATTCCAGAGAGGACTTCCAATCACCTGCTACCTAATTGAAAGTTAACTCTACGTAAAAGCTATTAAAATTAATGTTTGAATACAAAATCGCGGCGTGAAGGCACATCGTGCATTGACAGGTGCAAACCACAGGAGAATAATGCGACCACAGAAAAAAAAATCCGGCCAGGTGCGAGTCGGACTCGCGCACGAAGGGTTCCTTACCATTATCGCAAAATATGGCAAAAAAATCCCGTTGCCCGGGAGCCCCACTTCAAAATTTATGTTATAGCGGCAACAGAAATACATCATCTGTGATCAACTGTCTAGCTATCACGGTTCATGAGATACAGCTTGGTGACAGACAGACCGACCGCGGAGTCTTAGTAATAGGGTCCTGTTTTTACCCTTTGAGTACGGAACCCTAAAAAGGTTTATCGACTTAATCAACCTCTTTTTATTGTTTTGGGATCTGACTAAATATCTGAGTCAGATAACCAAATTGATTAATCTGGCTTGAGTATACACCTTGTACAAACACGGTGTGTGTACACAAAGCTTATGGGGGCACAAACTAGGGCGGTTCAGACACAATACCCATAAAAGAAACGCAAACATTTGCGTTTGGCGAAACGATGACGTCTGACAGGGTTAGCAACGGACTTTGCCTGAAGGCCAAGCTTGTTATGAAAAGTGTTTTAATCCTTGGTTTATTGATTGTACCTACCTTTTTCGAATACTGCTATAAAAAAACTTTTTAACAATAAAATACAACCGACTTCCATATAAGAACACTATGTACGTGAAAAATATTTTCAATTTCGGAAGTCGGTGTTCTTGTTTGTGTTTCTTCGTTTTTTGGCATCGACTTCCGTAATAGAAGTTATTTTTCACTTTATAGTGTTTTTATTTGCATTTGGTTGCATTTTTATGTAAAATAGGTTTTTTTTATAGCTTTTTACATATCTATAACGCCCACAGTTATGCCAGATAACATGAAACATAAACGCAACCGGTGCAATTAGAATGTACCGGGGTGAACTGTACACATCTGCGTACCTCTTTAGAGCGTACCGCTTTATTTTTTGCACCTTTTCACAGTTTCAATGTACAAAAATGTGTTAAAATTACAGTACAAATTTTAAAAATCGAGTGGCTTGGCTCTGACATTTAAAACCGCGCCATCTAATGGAATCAATTTAAAATGATCCGTGCAAATAATCATTGAAATGTGAATTAAGGTTACACTAGTCGACAATTCTTCCATACAAACGTAGTCTAGCGATTACTCCACTGTTTGACGAAATATGTACGTTCAAAATAAAAAATATATCAATTTGTCTCATCATTATCTAGCCCTGTATGGAAACAAAAAAGTAAAAAAAAAATATATTTGAAAGTTATGAGCGTCGAAAGTTCCATATTTCAACACAAATTTTAACTAATCTTTGGGCAGCAATAAATACCATAAGGAGAACGAAAATTGCAAAACGGCCTCCATACAGGGATAGGTTAGTATAATAATTTGATTTTGTTAATATACATTTAGTATTTTTCCATAATATCTAGACTCCTAAAGGTCTGTTTATAAAATTTCGCGCGCTCGTTTTCGTCCTAAATCATCATCCATTTCGATACAAATTTGTTAAAGTGCTAATTCGTACGATAACTAGCTTCTTACTGCTCATCACAGCATGAATCTCTTTTGCACGTGTTGTCGGATGAAACAGCATGCATTTTAACCCCGCGCACAAAATAGTTCTTGCCGTTGACTAGGGGAACCTTAAGAGCCCAATATGCCATAATTTTGTGCTTGGGAGAGTTGATTAAAAATAACATACAATTTTTGATCAATTCTAGAAAATGTTAATTTTACACACAGTTCATGAACAAATCGATGCATATCACGCCATCTAGTGACATTTATTTGAATTAAATTTTCTTTGTAAGCGCTGGGACCCCGAGCTTAAAGTTAGAAAGTTAGGCTATTGTTACTGCCATTTGAGTGAAACAAGTCCAGTGTTTATGAACGAATGGATTACGTAAACGTCAATAACAACAATCAGTAATTCATAACAATAGAAGAAAGCAAACAAATGGCTATTCTATTTGATGATAAGGAGCATTCTCGTGATTCGCTTTCATAAATAATACAATTTTTATTCTATAGTTTTTTATATAAAAATAAAATTGTTTTTACAACGACTAGCTCGCGACTAAATAAACCTGCCAGCAGTGAATGCAATTTATCTTTGAATGGTTTTTAATAATTATGATAAAGGTCAATTGGCATTCAATAGCTAACGTCTGGGAGAATAAGCAAAATTGCTCCAGAAAGGGCAAGCAAGGTGCACTTTTGAACTAAACCATAATATCGCACAGCTGCTGGGTAGAGGCTTCCCTCTTTAGATCACGTATGTCTTCTGAAATAACGGACTGGTTAGATTTTAAGATAATATTTTATTTGTGTACTTACATTATCTAATGGCAGCACAAGGAAGGCTCCTCCGCCAGCGACCTCCGTCACTATGGCAACGAACTTCGGGTTGACAGCGCAGAAGTTAGAATCGTGCGCATTCCTAGTGATCTTTATGTTGTCATAGCAACGCTCCCGTTTGAAAGGAACGCCGAAAACATGGCGGAATTTGGAGCTTCTCACGCCTCGGAACCATACCTGAAAAACGTTTTCCAGTGTGAGCTGTAGGCAAACAGAAAAGCAAGAGTTCATTGCAAACCAAAGCATAGAATATAGTACATAGTTTTACTACTAAATATATTTACATACAAATAGTACATAACGCGAAAGTTAACTAATTACCTAATAACTTGACTAGCGGCCACCTAAGTTGGCAAATGTGTATTTCGCGTGACGGGTTATGAAATCGCTACTACTTTTAATTTGAGACACAAGAGAGTTGTTTTTAATTTTAAGACAGAAATACAGGTTGAGATGTTTGACGGCAAAAGCTAGGTATTTAAGAGCAAATGCGGGCAAAGAGCTCCGACTGAATTTCCTTAGTAAAAAGTCATAATTCGAAGTTTGGCTCTAGCCTATTTCCTCCTCCAATATTGGACAAATTTAAAAGATATTTTATAAATTGAATAAAATAGATATATATATCTTGTGCTTCCATGTATTTCTTTTTTATTTATAGTTGTCAAATTTATACACTAGGCCTCTGTTGACAGCGATATTTTGAGCATCTTTTGAGGGTTCTACTGCTTCCAAAGAGAATGTATCATCAAAAAGGAAAACATAGGGCCACAGTCGCCACAGTATAATATCTTTTTTTCCAGTTTATGGAATATCTTTTAAATTGGTCCAATTTTGGCGGAGGCAATTAATTGGCTTGAGCCAAATCTCGAGTTATAACTTATTTAACCCCCGACGGAAAAAGAGGGGTGTTATAAGTTTGACGTGTGTTGCTGTGCATCTGTGTGTCTGTATGTAGAATCATAGCGCCTCAACGGATGAACCGATTTTGATTTTTTGTCAAGAGTATTCTTAGCTATGTTTGAATAAAATTGGTTCAGCCGTTCAAAAGTTATGGGCGTTTTACTGTTTGAATCGGGATGTTTTCGCAAGATAAATATGGCGGGGGGTTTTTTAAATTTTGAAATTTTACTTGTTACTTAGGACATTCAGTCGGATGTCTGCGACCACATTTCCTCAGGTCACGTCAAATAGACAGCGAACCGATAGCGTGTTTTTTTAAACTAACTTCTTTTTTTTACTATTGGCAGTGGTGTCTCATCCCATACAAAGAAACTGTCCCGACGTACTGTACTGATTATTTGTTGTACATCAATCGCGTTCGGTTTCGTTCCACGCATATCGGTGATCTATCTATCGCCGTGGAACGGAACTGAACGCGATCGATTTACAAAAAGTAATCGATATAATCAGTTGAAAAACGCCAGTTACGTCGGCACGGTTTTTTTGTATGGGATGAGGCATCTGTATGCTAGTATTATATTATCTGTGCTATTTTTAGTTAAACTTGGAAGTTTTTAACTTGTAAATAGTGAGAGAAACAACATCATTATCTACTTGCTATTTACGCCTTCCATGACCAACCGTTTATGAGCGGTCAGCATTCTTACGAATAGCACTCATTACGTTTGAATTATCATCGTAATGTATTGGTTCATAGGGATTTTTAAATTATGTTATTACAAAGGGCCTTAATTAAAAAAAAAACCTCTGACCTATTTAGCTTCTGATTAAAATATTCTTAGAATGTGCTCAAGCAACCGCTCAACAGTGTCGGTGTATTTAGAATCTGCAAATCAGTTGCAGCAGTGTAAAAATGTAAAATCTGTAAAAATCTTTTATAGATAACTAACTTCACTCGCGTGAAATTCGAAAATTATCCCGAGGGAACATATTTCCGCGATAAAATGTACCCTCTGTGCTATTCCTGACTACAATCCAACTCTTTGCCAAATTTCATACAAATCAGTCCAGCCGTTTGGGCGTGAAGAAGTAACTGACATACAAACAAACACACATACACAAACTTTTGCCTTTTATAATATTTGTGTGATGGTACTCATTAAAACAAAAAAAAATTACATGGCCAGTTGCCCACAGATAATCAAAAAGTTTTAGCACAGGTGCAAAACTCATTTGACAAAACCAACAAACAAAACATGAAGCATTTAACGTGAGTTAAAAGTAATTAACTTTTTTAACAAAACACTTTAGCTGAACAAAGGAAAGTGACAGTAGTTTTTATTAATTTTGGCACTTACATTTATACATTTACTAATTGTTGCCATTATAGACAGCCAGACATTGGACACGCAATAAGAGAAAAAATTAACTAAAATAAATATAAGAAAAAAAAATATGAGAAAATCTAAACTCATGAATTATTTAAAAAGCAGTGATATAATGTTTTATCATTGTGATAATTGCAATGTGCAAATTGGTATCTGTTATAATTTTTTTATTTAATATCTAAGGTTGTTGTCCTTTTTCTTTTACGAAGGATTAAGGAGGAGTTAAAGAAAAAAACCGGCCAAATGCGAGTCGAACTCGCGCACGAAGGGTTCCGTAGCATTATCGCAATAAACGGCAAAAAATCACGTTTGTTGTATGGGAGCCCCACGTCAAATTTATTTTATTCTGTTTTTAGTATTTGTTCTTATAGCGGTAACAGAAATACATCATCTGTGAAAATCTCAACAGCCTAGCTATCACGGTTCATGAGATACAGCCTGGTGACAGACAGACAGACGGACCGCGGAGTCTTAGTAATAGGGTCTCGTTCTAACCCTTTGGGTACGGAACCCTAAAAAAACACGCTTCCAAGCTTATTTTATGCAAAAATAATAAGGATATTTTTTTCCACTGCTTGATGGTGGTGCAAGTGCTTTAGCAGAAAAATAACTAGTTATAAAAAATATAGCTTTCTCTCAGTCTATGCTATATCTAAGTATGTTTTAAAAACCCATTAACAACTTATCATGCATCAATTTCTCTCATTATACCACGACTTTTATAGCTGATTGTTATGTTAACCATTTACATTAAAAAATATGCATAGACTTCGCGAGAAACAAGAAATGAAATAGAAAATGAATTATGGTGGAAAAAGTGGCATAATATTTTAAATTTCGAAGCAACGTCGAGTGCAAACGGTTTTATTAAAATTGTCTGTGAACTGTCTTGTCTATGGCCCGGGAATTAAGAGCAATAACCATAATTGCGTAACGGATTATTCATGAATATCAAGTGTCTTGTACACACGTTCCACATTCATAAGTGGAACGATGAGCTTAAACGTTATTAAACTCATCTATGATTTATCAATAAAGCAATTGCTTTGGGCGATCAAGTTATAGGGCGCGACTAAAAATATACAGGATGTTTTGGAAAATGTAGTAAATTTTTTGACGGGCTCGAGGCTAAACTAAAAGACTGTTTTAAAAGAAACCTTTACTTTGATTAGAAAATAAAAATCGGAATATTCCGCATGAGAAATCCTTTACTTAGCATTTATTTGTCATGTACTATTATTAGATAATTTGCATCGAAAAATACGTAGATAAAGTAGTAAACTTTTTGACAGACACGAGTCTAAACTAAAAGACGGTTTTAAAAGAAACCTTTACTTTGATTAGAAAATAGAAATCGGAATATTCCGCATGAGAAATCCTTTACTTAGATTTTTTTTTGTCATGTACTATTTTTAGATAATGTGCATCGATAAATACGTAGATAAAGTAGTAAATTTTTTGACAGACACGATTCTAAACTAAAAGACTGTTTTAAAAGAAACCTTTACTTTGATTAGAGAATAAAAATCGGAATATTCCGCATGAGAAATCCTTTATTTAGCATGTATTTGTCATGTACTATTTTTAGATAATGTGCTTCGATAAATACGTAGATAAAGTAGTAAACTTTTTGACAGACACGAGTCTAAACTAAAAGACTGTCTTAAAAGAAACCTTGTCTTTGATTAGAAAATAAAAATCGGAATATTCCGCATGAGAAATCCTTTACATAGCATTTATTTTTCATGTACTATTATTAGATAATGTGCATCAATAAATACGTAAATACCCGCAAGGCTGGCGATTTAATAATGATCCGTTGTTTCATACATATAACTGCATAATTATTTACTTACTTGAATGTAATATATTGCGGACATAGACAATATGCGTATCTTTTATTGACTTACTCATTCACGTACACAATCATCAACCCGCAGGTTGTTCCACTAGTGTCGACCCAATAACGAACACTTGACAACTCTAGCACTATCAAAAGCACACACAAGGGTAGATAAAGAACTAATAACATATTGCAATCTATTCCCCATAGTCAAGTCACACGATTCGCACTACTTTATATCACAAAAACAGCATAAAAAGCATTCAAACAATAAAAATGTGCAATGAAAAAACAATACCTGTGAATTAGTCATGATGTCTCCACGCTACTGGTGCAATATCAACACATGCACTACATAGAGGCACACTCCAAAGTTAAACAGTTCTGTGCATTTTACATACAATAATCGTATACACAAATAACATAAAACTCAGCTGCCCACAACATGATGCACTGTACCTTAACACTGAAAAGTTGCAAAGAAACAAAAAGGATGCATTAAAACAACATAATACAAAATAAACAAAATGTGCAATAGAATAAATACTGAGATAGTCTGTTCGGTATAGTCGTGCAGACCTGCGCTAGGTCGCTTCCAAATGATACTCCGAGTACGAAGTTAACGGCAGAAGCGCGTGTCTCGAACGACGCGAGAAAAAAAAGTGAAAAGACACTAGTTACAAAGTCGTCGTCGTCGATTCTCAGAGAAATTAAAATTCATTATGTTCGATAGGAAATCAATTAAATAATACGACCGATGATGCAACTATATTATATAATGTGGATGTATGTAAATTAGGAAATTTTTAATAAAATTATGTGTTATCGAAAACTAACGTTTTCGAAAGGACACTCGTTACAAAGTCGTTGTCGTCGATTCTCAGAGAAATTCAAATTCATTATGTTTTTATTAAATAATACGACCGATGATGCAACTATATTAATATATTATATAATGTGGATGTATTACATGATTAGGAAAGTTTTAATATAATTATGTATTTGACTAAACATCATCGTTAAACTCAGCCTCTAATAGAATTAAACGTTATACCATCAATATTTTTATAAGGTTTTTTTTATTCACGCTTAAATTTTTATGTGTATAAAACTTCAAATGTCATGCCGTTTTATGTAGAGTTTTAGAACATAATTAAAGGATTAAATTGATAATAAAGCTTTACGAAGCCAAACACGCTAAGTGGTACAATTAAGCAGTATGACTCAAACAAAATATTTTGCAATAATGTAACACTTTCGACTGGGTACATTCGAAAGATAAGGATGTTACATGATAGTCAGCGAGGCGCAACACAAAGAGTGACTGACTACAGTGAACTAACCACCGCAATAGAAGTGGCCAGTGGCCTACCTAACCACTTATGTCATGGTTTGAATTGAAGTGAGATTATAGGACGTAATTTTTTTGTTAATATTAATTGTCAAAATTATATTTTCTGTGTATTGCATCCTTACTTTGATATAAATAAAGTTTGGTTTTCTACACAATACATAGAATGACTACCTATATTAAGATAACCACCGCAACAGTGGCCTTTTTGTACGTCTGGAAACCTTCATGGATGTCCTCCACCCAGGGGTGGGCGAAACCACACGGTATTCTGCGGCTACCTTTGACCGGGGCGCCTGGAGTGCTTTCGCAATTCGTCACGCGCCCCCGGCCATGTATGGGTATATATGCGGACCCCGTCACCCTCTGCGGCTGTCTACGAACGCAATTCCTCTGAAGAAGCGCGCACGAGCCACTTTCAATATTCAGGCAACAGTCTTGACTTGTCTTGACTCTTGAAAACAGCTTGTAGACATGGAATTGAGATGGGCCTATAGTTCTTCAGCAGGGTATTGTCATCCTTCTTAAAGAAGACCACCACATCCCTGCACCATGCCTGTGGCGTTTTCCTCTCGAGTATGACGAAATCAAACAGCTTCTGAAGGGCCTTATGTACTGCAGCCTAATTGCTTAAGTGAATTTGGCAAGGCAAATGGTTGATCGTCTATGTGATTGGTCGATTGATGGGGTCAAACCCTTTGCCTTGCCGAATTCACTTACGCTTTAAGGCTGCTGGTTTTCCACCCACCTTCAGGAGTACGGCCGAATTTCCGTCATCACCCGGTGCCTTGTTGTTCTTAAATTGTTTATGTACTATCGTACAGGACGCGAGTTTAATACTTTCGGCTGCAAGATCATCTCACTCCTCTGCTTTATGAGTTTGAGAGTAGGTTCAAAGAGCTTTTTGTTTCTATCTGTATGGCGGGTCTTGAAAACTTAGACCCGACCGTATAGACAGCTTCCACTAACCCACCGCTGTATTCGTCCACGGAGCTCTCTAGGCACACGAAACGATTCTGGAGTTCGGGCTCAAGGCTATCGGGGTTTTGGATCCGGATCAGTGCTGGACGGAGCATAGATTTCATCAGTCGAGACGTTTCAATCTTGATATACATGTTCAATGTGCCTCTTACCATGCGGTGAACGCTTTTTATATTTTGAAATGTATTTTTATGATTATTTTTTTATAAAAAAATATTTATAAATTTAAATGAAATAAAAGTGTGTAGAAAATAAAAATAAAATAAGAAAACACCAAATTCTAACTGTTTTAAAAAACAGTGTTAAAACCACTTATTACGGTAACAGTTTGAGTCCCTGGTCGTCGGCTCCCGGCCTATGCGGCACAGATATTTCCCGAAGCACCATACCAGGCTATCCCCGGTATAGGTGCTCAATCTGGTACCAGTGTCAGCCGGAAAGTAAGGGCACCATGGCGTCTCTCCAGCCACTCCCGCCTACTGGGTCTTACCGCCGCTATTGTGGGTACCTCACCCCTTATGTCATAGTTTGAAGTGTGATTTTATGACGTCACTATTAGTAAACATGAATTGTTATATAAGGATGTTTTCGATTTATTGCTTCCTTGGGTAGATATAAATAAAGTTTGGTATGTTTTGGAGTTTGATATTGTATCATTGTATTCATAGAAGGCAACTGAAATTATAAGAGTTGGTGCTCTTATAATTCCACTAGTGGACTTTAGACTGAGCTGATTGATTGATATTGCGTACGTATTTGTCGACAGAAGTGAAAACTGAAAACTTTGATAAAATTGTGTTTTTGTGAGATGCGCAGCGATATTCCGTCACACGTCACATTAGCATGTCGATTACGCGAAACCATACGTTTTGCTGCTACCGAAAAAATCGCTCAACACGGCGAAAGAAGTTTACACTTCAATAATGTTATTGTGATATCAGTACAGCTAAATCTGATTGTGTTGTTAACGAGTTATCTTTAATTACATAATATTGTACCTTGTACTTGCACTCTAATGTTAAACAGAGTAATTTTCATTATGGTAGTAATTTACTTAATTGGATAACTACTTAGTAGTTACAGTTTATACCGGTTGAGGCAAAAGAGCAGTGGTGGCCCATTGGTAATGGCCGCGACTTACAAGTTTTAGGGCGTAGGTTCGAACCCAGGTAGGCGCTTAACTTTGTGTAAATTATTTCACACCACTGCTCTCAAAACGGTGAAGGAAAACATCGTGAGGAAACCGGCATGTCTTAGAACCAAAAAATCGATGACACGTGACATCCACCAACACGCACTGGGCCCGCGTGGTGGATTATGGCTCATTCCTTCTCACAGAGCGGAGGCCTGCACTCACAGCGGACCAAAGCCTGCACTCACAGCGGACCAAATGCTAGTCTAAGTGCGGCAAAGGGCTCCATCTATCCTATCCTACTGGTTGAGGCAGCATTGCTAACCTTTGTGGTTTGAAATATTAAATAGTTACAACTTTAAAGTGTGTCTAACTGTATTCTGTAATGTTTCTGAACAACTCTAAATAGGTTGCCAATGTTTCCATCAAATCTTCGAAATTTTAAAAGTTGGTATAGCTCGGTTAATCTACATTAAAAAAAAACAAAAACACCTGTACACTATACCCGTGATGTACAATGTAAACTGTAAAGGTGATGTACAGCGTACACTTCATCCTGTACATTGTACAGGTGATGTACAGTGTACAGTACAGTTAAGAGTTTATCAGTTATTGTCCATAATATACATGTTACAACTAGTTTAGTTTAGGGTTCTGGTTCCCATCAAAGTATCCCTTGAAAAGTCTTTCACCGTTAAATGAAGATAGAAAGTTAATTACTTTCTGTTACAGTTGTGTTTAACCAAACACTTGCTGGCCGCCTGGGAATGTTGCCTATATAATTTGAACATTGTTTCATCAAAATAATGATTATCTCAAAAGTTCCATCATACCTTTTACATGGGAAAGCTATGTTGCCTTGTCAGGGATTAGCATAAAAGCATTTTATCTGATTGATATGAAACCACTACTAGATAAGTTGGTGAGTCAGCATTATTATGGACTTCATAACATTTCTAAATAATATGTTCCAATATAAACAAATACAGAGCAAAAACTAAAAGAAGGTATCCTGAGAGGATGATCAGATATTCTTAAAAACAATAAATTTTAAATAACTGCATACTTTTTTGAGGTATTCACATGGGTGTTAAATTAAATCACCCTGTATATTCGTGTCATGGGCATTTCCTGAAATATTTCTTAAGAAATGCAAAGAAGATTATATGATGATATTTAACGTTGACAATTAACTTAAGATTCAGCTATCTGAATATTTTTTATAATAACGTAAAATGGTTGTTTATTACGTTTTTAAAAGGTTATCTTTGGAAGTAATGATCCAATAAAAGCAATTCTTTCAATAACAAAAAGTTACACTATAGCTTAGGCTGAGTTTATCACCTCTAAATTATCGCAGAATTAGCGTGACAAGTTGTCAAGCATGAGTGAGTGTGAGTGATTGTGAGCAGAAACCGGCGAGTATTTTTCGATTACGTTAACTGCCCGATGATCGAGTGTTGAGAAACCGGGGGTTAGCGTTTTAAGTTAATTTTATCCCACAAAACTCATAATTCCTGTAAGATAGGCTGTAGGGACGAAGGCATGGAAAAACTAATTTAAAATAAGACTGTACCTAACAAATATTTTTGTAGAATGCACAAAACAATGTAAATATATGATTATTATGTAGTTGGATAATAAATGAGTTTATCTAAATAATCTGATAGCAATATGCAACAAATGTTCCACTCGATAAATGCAAACTCACATTGTGCATGACCAATCAACCAATTATGAGGAGACATGGTGAAATTATATACTAGATACATGATTTCAGTTTCTGTAGTTACAGTTAATATAGATTTACCTATTCCATGTTGAGATGCAATATTATTTACATGATACATTCTGGAGACATTAAAAAATGTAGCTAAATGTATTTAATAACAATAATATAAGATTTAAGGCTGGTAGACATCAACCTGGTCAAAATAACAGCAAGATTTGGAAAGGGGACACCTAATACAGGGTTAAGTGGCATGCAATGGTGGGCCTGCACCTACACTCAGTATTGTGTGTATACGGGTTGATGAAGAGAGAGTGATATCATTTAAATAATTTTTTTTTAGTATTTGTTTTGTTTGAGTCAAAATACATCCCTATCATCATCAGCCTATTAATGTTCCCACTGCTGGGGCACAGGCCTCCTCTCTGTGAGAGAGGGAATACCATGTGGGCCCAGTGTGGTTGGTGGATGTAACATGACGTTCGAATTTTTGGTTCTAGGACCAGAAACCGGTATGGTTTCCTCACAATGTTTTCCTTTGCCGTTTTTAGAGCTGTGGTGATGAAATAATTTAACCAAAGTAAAGCACCTGTCTGGGTTCGAACCCACGAACTGTGACACGTAAGTCGGGGGCGTTACCACTGGGCCACCACTGCTCAAAATTTATACCTAATATTTAATTCTTTCAGTTTAAATGCTTAAAAGCGGTGATATATTTGTATCCAAGAAACAAGGTATGTTTAAAGAGAAACTCACTGAACTTTAACGGACTTATCACTACTACTACTGTGGTCATCTCACAGAAACCTTTTCTATTTCCAGGGCAAAAACTAGTCTATGGTACTCAGCTAAAGTATGCTTATCTATTTTATTCCTATTTTCTAAATCAGCAATGTAAAAATTCAGCTGTTGATATGGTTAAAGAACACATGGTTCCATACAATCAATCAATTCAGTCTGTTTTTATCATGGCATGGGATTCCCATGGTGTTTTATTGTGTTGTAAGAATACATGGTTTACGAAATTCAGTGAAACCATGTGTCAGGGTATTTTTTTTTACACAACATATCTTTGTGCATGTGTAAAGTTACATTGTAAATATTATAGGCAAATCGTAAAAATAGTTGATGAGAAAGTATTGTAAAAACTACATAACATGCTGATATAATTCTGCAATGTTGCTTTTTCTTGTGTTTTTTATAGCATGTACTAATTACAACAGGTGTATAGTGTGAAAGCATAATTAATATTTGAAATAAGATTAATTCATTTAGTAAAACAAAGGAACTACGAAAGTGAACCAATCGAATTTCGAACGGAAAATACCATGGTAGCGTTCGTAAAGAAATCCCAACCGAAACCGACTGAGAATCTAGATCGATACTTTAGACACGGCATTGCTTTTTATAAAATAGCAACTTAAAAAAAATACTTAATTAGGTTATTTCTTACCTTAGCGGCAGGTTTATTGCAAGCCCTTACATCAACCAGAGTACTCTTGCCAGGACTCTTCTCAACAATGTTTATAATTTCTAAACAGTTGGTTTCTCTTATCGACTCATCTTTTACTGGAGGCATATCCTTTGCACAATTTAACAGCACAGTTTTTAATTATCTTTTTATTGTTTCCGTAACCGTAAATTAAAAACAAAATACGATAGATAATGCCCTACTCTCTTTTTCAAGTGAAAATCGAAGACAAGCAAGCGACCGAATGAATAAGAACGCAAAGGAGTGATTGAAATTGAATGGAATGAAGAATTATGGTGTTACCACTTTTATATGTTGACAGGGTTACCCGAGCCCCCGAGGAAGCTGTGCAATAACAGGATTTGTGGTTGGAGTTTGAAATAATAAAGCTCAATTATAAGAAGAGAGAAGAACAATAAAAACCTTATAGACACAGAACATATACCCTAAGAGTTGTGCGTCCGAAACTATTTACTATTTTAGTATGTCGCAATACAAGCTGTTATTGAATGAATGAAGGTACCAGTCAGGTCAGTACAAAGTTATCTGTGGTGCCAGTGGAAATCAAACTCCGCTGCTAATACCTCTATCCTATTCCATCCGTATTCCATCTGCTGTTAATTGCCCGCCTTTTTTCAAATCCTTAATTATTTGAAAGGATTGTTGTTATTATAAAATAAGTTTATTAACAATTTCAATAGACTAAGTTTACAATAATTCAGGAGCGTAGCTACCGCGATATCAGCTGTATCAATGATACGGGTTCCCTCCCTAAAACTTCATGGGCCATTGGGGCCCGTCATCCGGGCAACATAACTTCATAAAATTTTACACAGAATCTAAAATTATTTTTAGTTAGAGGTTTAATCGCTGCAATCACAATGAAAACTTTATCTATCCATTTCTCTCATCATCAATTGCTACATTTGCTCATTCTACATCCTCGTTTGTCATTACTGTTTAATTTATCCAAGTGAAAATCCAGACTCCTATTTTATTAATTTTGTAACAAACATTTTCTTCTTTGCTGCAGTCGGGTAAACAGCAGCTGAATTGCGCAAGTGAATTCGGCAAGGCGAAGGGTGTGATTGGTCGATTGATAGCGGTCAAACCCTTTGCGTTGCCATATTTACGTATGCAATAATGCTGCAGGGCCCCAAACATAATTGGAAACGGGGCCCCTTTATGACTTTATATGCCACTGCAATCACTGCACCTTGCTAAGTACATTCATCTTTAAATGCTGAGCATCGAATAGAACAGAAACATAAAGTCTACCTGATAAGAGAATAAATGAGGAAAATCGGAAGGCATTCCTAGATAATGAACTAGCAATCCATCAATCACGTCTTGCGTGATACCGACATAATTAATTAATTCATTAAAAAAGTACGCATGTGGCACATAGGTAGTTACTGGGCAATATGCAATAGACAACTGTGATTGTTTGTATTGTTGGAATTGATTATACGCTGGACTTTCGCCATTTTGGCGCTGATAGCAACGTGACTTAACGTGAGAGTCCATGGAACTAATATTAGAGATGGGACACAGCCTTCGGTAAAAAAATACTTTTATGGGCTTTATCGATCGTGAGAATAATATAATAGGTAAGAAAAAAAAACAGTTATTTTTATTATGATTCATTTTTATGTAATATAATAATTGCTGTAAAGGTTGACTGAAAAATATTTTCAGTCAGATTGCAAGCTATGAACTAGTGGATAGCGTGCTAGTAAAGTTATAGCGCATTACTGTCAGATCAGTGAGATTTAAATATGGGGATAGGCTAAGAACTTATTCTTAAAACTAGCATATTTGAGCAAGTATCTCCTCGCTCAAGAACACTAGTTAGTTAATACTTACAATCGTTTGGATTTACTCGGTTGGCGCCCATCGGATTCGTGAATGGAACATTATTTATACAATAATAATAATAAATAAGATAGACAACGCTTTTTGACGTGTCGTTGTGACTTTGACATCAAATTGGTAATCTTTATACTTGTACGTATTTAATAATAAGATGGATAATCATTTACAACGGACGTATTTCTCGCTCTCATCACTGAGGTCCTGTCTCTGTAGTGTTAAGGTGCAAATAAGAGTGACATTGCATTCCAGCAAAGTGAAGACTTATATCAGTTTTCAACTCTGTTTCAGATGCAGATAATAAATTGTTAGACTTCAAAACATTTGTTAATAAAATTCATGATATTATTCCAGAATCAATTCCAGGCTCAGGAACGTGGTGATTGCTACAAGAGAGAGGCCCGTGCTCAGCAGTGGGCGAAGTCGGGCTGTGGATGATCATAATGATGATTCCAGTATTTAGTATTACACATTGCTTTTGAACTTATTTTTACTGATTATTAGGCATTCATATAACATTCATCACCAATACCATTATGAGATATTTAGTTCCAACATATTACGAGAAGTCAATACAGTAGATGAGTAATACACCTTGTACTATTTTGATATTAGTGTAATTTAAAAATATCACTAATACTGATATATTAGTTACAATATTATAATATTTTAAGGCGAATATATTAGTATTATCTAATTTTGAGAAATATCGGTATTAACCTATCTCTAAATGTGTCAATTTTAGTTCCTGAAAACCTCAAACGGGGCGCTTTGAATCAACTGTCATTTCTTTTAAACTCGGAATTTTAATTCGATTCCAGATTTGACATTAGCTACTGTCATTTTGTGAAATAATGATACCACATATAATAGTGTAGTGATGAACACAAAAATCGATAAACAATCAGTGTGTGAAAAAATTACGGCTACCGAATGGTCTAAATGCGTATCCCATGTTGTCAAAGAAGAGGAAAACATGAGTAGGCTAGATATGTTAATTGACAATATCACAGACACATTTATAATAAATGTTACAGAAAGTGACAGCGATAGCGATAGCGATGACGGCGACAATATATAAAATAAATTATTACCATAATACATCTATCTGTTTTATTTGTCATGTTCCTTCATGATCACATTTTTTTATTTATTTCACACACAATTATAAAAGAAAAGTCTCAAATCGTTAATTAATCGTCAAAACTAAATTATCGGTTCAGAAATATTTAATTTCCTGATATACTTAGTTTACGAGAGTAAAATTATAAACGAGAAGAATCGATCCGGAAATATTCCATTTCCATATCGAATAATTTTGCAACGTCACTATTTAGTACTTGTCATAACGTTGGAACACTGAAATTGTCAAATCTGGAATCGAATTAAAATTCCGAGTATAGTATGTTTAGTCCAGCGCAACATATCAGTAATCTGTGGTCCAGCGTACTTGTATGATAGAGGTCAGTGATTGTTGGTAATATCTAGCACATCTTTTCTTTCCTTCTATAACGGCATTAATTTGAGAGGTGTCTTGGATTTCGGCCTTCATTCTGTGTAGATATCTGGATAAAC
The DNA here is from genome assembly GCA_964057195.1 of Orthosia cruda. Classification (NCBI taxonomy): domain Eukaryota; kingdom Metazoa; phylum Arthropoda; class Insecta; order Lepidoptera; family Noctuidae; genus Orthosia; species Orthosia cruda. The sequence continues at coordinate 16,801,006 of OZ059830.1, forward strand.
GTTGGAGTTATGAATATAAAAGAACACATAACCGATTGGGATAGTAACTTATGTTCTGAGATAGACAGAATATTTAGTTTTACGTGTAACAATACATAAGGCAGGTATCTAATAATTATTGTGGAATGATACAGTTAGGTAAGAAATACAGTAGTCAAAGCAAATCTTTGTGTCTCTAAAGTAGTCTCTGCGAAGCATTGCGCAGGAAATAGTTTGTCATCGAGTACCTATATTGCATACAGTAAGCGAGATAGGAAAGGAGGCAGTTATACAATGCTATCTTCAACTTTAACATTGAAACAAAAACAGCAACTGCGCAGCGTCTTGTAGCTCACTTCAGAGAAACAAAGATCCCCTGTGACTACTATACTGATTTTTGACAAGAAACCAAAACGATATAAAAGAGATAGATAGGTATCTAATAGGCAATTTATAGCTATAGTGTGTTTTGTTGATATTCTTCTTGCGACCGGCTCTCTAAATGGTTTGTATATTGTCCAGCAGCCTTATTGCGTAAGTAAATACTGCAACGCAAAGGGTTTGACCGCTATCAAACGATCGATCACACAGACGGAAATCCACACACGTCATTCATCTCGCATGTGATTGGTCGATTTGATAGCGGTCAAACCATTCGCCTTGCCGAATTCACTTGCGCAATTCGGCTGCAGTTCACACTACTAATAATGTATAATCTTGCTTGTTAGTTATGTACTAGATAGACAATTATCTCGGGTTATTTCCGTAATATTCTTACTTAGGCATGTCGCATAGAGTAGCGTTTGACCACTATCTCTTCGGTGCTATGCGACGAAGTGGTGGACATTGGAGCAGATAAATAAGTCCACGAGATGTTGAGACGTTTTTCTGTTTGGAAAATTGACGTGGCTTTTTATCGGAGGAGCGCAGTATGTTCCTAAACTATGGGTACCGCGTTTTCAGGGGTTTAGGTCTCAGATATTACGATCAATAACAGTAGCACGTTTGGAATGGAAGAGTTTAAAACCGACTTCAACAAAATTGCGTAAAGACTAGGCAGATGACGATGAAGGGCAAACTGACGTCAATCTACATTTATTTACCAACGGTAGTTGCCAGATTTGCAGTAAAAATAAAGTGGGTACTTACATATTTGTAATAATTAATATTAATAGTTAAGTCGGGTATTGTGGCATTGTAAATAAGACACGTGCGCAGAAAATAATAAGTACCTGCGTAGGTGTTATTTTTTCCTTCAGCTAACCTTGAATCAATTCAACAGCTAGTTGCTGCCGAGAAGTTGACTGGCGAGTAGGATCATAGGAAGAAGTCTTAGATAGAAATGTAGTTTTGTTCAATTAACTGTTGGTGTGTGTTTGCTATTTGCGATACCATGTGCCCGTATGGTTGGCTAGGTGATTTTTTTGGAAGTCAAATATTTAGTGGCACGGGCATCTCTTATATTGGAATGAAAAAACGCAGTTCCTTCACCTTGTACAAGTAATCAACAACATTCATAGTGACCTAACATAGTTACCAACCGAAAGCAGGCATTACGGAGTTTTTAAATTATAAAAGAAAAAAATCTTTAAAACATACCCACCAGTTTGTTTTGTTACAGTCAATAAAAAATTGATACTGATCGAGCGATAATGCATTAGTGCCGAAAAATAAAACAACATTGAGTGCAATATTACGCGTTATTCCAGCAAAAATTCGTGTTGATCTCAGTGTTTTGCACACGAATGAATGTCGTTCATGTGCTCAGTAAACCGGTCGTCCCGCACATAATAAAGGCAGGGCGATAACACAGCGATTCAGTTTGAGTAGACGCACACCGCGAGCGAGCCCTGTGAGACAGTGTCGTCTGATAAGTCAGAAAATTTACTTGTGTAATAAATAATCTATCACAAAAAAATGCCGAAAATTCACAACTTTGGTGCTGGCCCAGCCAAAATGCCAGAAGAAGTAAGTCATCTAGCAATGTTTATTAACTTTTTACTTCAATTTATGAAAAGTGAATTTCTAATTAGTTTCGAAACGCAAAGGTATTTTATAATCTTAATGTTTGATTTGTCAGGTATACGATATTATAAGGAAAGAATTGACAAACTTCGACAACTCTAATATAAGTTTACTTGAGACAAGCCACCGAACTAAAGGATACATGCAGTTTAATACCGAAGTACAAAATGTTGTGAGAAGATTACTGTGAGTATTTTAATGTAAACTAATAATAAGTAAACTTAAGTAATTAGTTGCGGTTATAATATCTTACACATTTTTGAAAACCGCGCGTAGTAACCTGCGGCTAATTTGTTTATCGTGCATACCAAACTTTTGAAAACTGAATTATTTTCTAAGTACACTTCGGCTTGGTATTTTTGCTGATTATGTGATATTATTGAGTTATAAATTTAAGATGAAACTCAGTGCCCTTAATTTTGCACCGTCATACCGCATGGCACTGGAACTCTATGGCACTTTAGATATGCCCTTGACTCCTTGGCACTTGGTGCCCTTGTCTTGTCCCCGTGAATGATATGAAACGAGGTTATAGGAATGAACGAAACTGAAAGAATTTTCAAAATATGACATTGACAGTTGATATTTTTGAAGTTTGCAAAAAAACATTTTGTAATCTTGCAGGGCACAAGATAGCTTTTTGTGCTTTGGTATGTTCTATAGTACTATTAATTGTATAAAAAAATACGCCTCTAACATGACCCCTGACCGTTTATCGCATTTTGATTCTAATTTTATAATATGCTTAACAGAAATGTACCGGCAAACTACAAAATTATCTTCATGGCTGGTGGTGGAACTGGTGAATTTGCTGCAGTTCCTCTTAACTTGATCTCCAGAACCGGAACAGCGGACTATGTAGTAACTGGTAAATATTTATCTGTTGTTTTTTACGTAGGTAATGATAATGATTTGTCGATACCTAGACTGTATTTTTCTGTACGTGGACTGTAAGTATAGAAAAATATGTGTAAGTTTTATTGTGTGTAAAAGGCTGATAAAGAAATAAATAGTTTTACTAAACTCATGAAAAATTACTATTAGATATTTCATTATACCCTTTATTAATTTTCTCTAAGCTTTAAGCATGTTTCACAAGTTTCTTGTTGTACTCTGAGTCTGACTGCCCTTGTTATAATTTACTCACACATATGAATTAATGTATGAAGGTATTTAAATATTGTAAAACACTTTTTTTTAAAGAGTAAGTGTGCAGTTTCTTGTCCGGTCTTCTCCATAACAACCTACTTTTCCAAATGGACGGTAGAATCAATTATTATCACTTGTAAATTTTAATTGTTGACATTCAAAAGTGTCGCTTAATGGCGTAATTGAAATAAATAATTTTGGCATTGACTTGTAGGACTAATATTTTAACTTTTTTTTAGGTGACTGGTCAGCAAAGGCAGCAAAAGAAGCGAAGAAATACGGCAAAGTGAACTTGGTCTTGCCTCCCGTGGAACGCTATGTGGACATCCCTGATCAATCCAAGTGGAACCTTGATCCGAATGCGTCATACGTACATATCTGTACCAATGAAACTATTCACGGTAACTATCAGCTGATAACATGTTACTATTATCTTCTACTATATTTATATTTTATCTATGTTACAATATTTATATCTCTATTATTTTTCCATAATGCTTCAAGAGTAAGCATATCAAATGCAAAATTATGGTCACTGATAACTCACATGGTAACCACAAAATACTAAGGTAGAATTTATGCATGAGGCATTTTGTCCACCTTTTAACAGTAATTTTGTGTGCATAAATCTATACTAATATTATAAAGCTGAAGAGTTTGTTTGTTTGAACGCGCTAATCTCAGGAACTACTGGTTGGAATTGAAAAATTATTATTTATTTGGATAGTCCATTTATCGAGGAAGGTTATAGGCTATATAACATCACGCTACGACCAATAGGAGCGGAGCCTAAATGAAAAATATTGCAAAAACGTTTTTCTTTTCCTTTTTAAGAGCTTCCGTTGCGTGCGCTGCATAAAATGTTTAAGTTACGCAAATATCATGTATGATGGAATTGTTCCTTTTTCAAAGTTATAAAAAAATCGTCTGCGAGAGTAGGTTTCTATCTTTTAAGAGCTGAAAAGTTAATTTGTTTTTAGGGTAGGTAGTAGCCAGTTGACGGGAGCGAAGCCGCGGGGGTCAGCTAGTATTTGATAAAAAAAATATGATTTGCTCTAACAAATCAAAAAAAGTTTTATGGAGGATAAAGGAAACAACAGGATAATGCTGGTTTTATTAAAACCATTATTTCTGTATCCTTGTGAAAGTACTTGTATATGCATGGGAATGGGGTCACACAATGGTTGATTGCAATTACAAACAGAGAGAGAGTAGCTTCTTTAATGAGATAATTTATCATAATAATTAGCACAAGGCTCATATTCAATGTGTATTTTTTTTGCACATAATAGTTAATATGAAATGTGTTCTATGTTTCAGGAGTGGTATTCAATGTGTATTTTTTTTGCACATAATAGTTAATATGAAATGTGTTCTATGTTTCAGGAGTGGAATTCGATTTTATTCCTGACACAAAGGGAGTACCTCTAGTTGCTGATATGTCCTCGAATATTATGTCTAAGAAAGTTGATGTTTCTAAGGTAAGAATCCAAACATAATTTTTACTTGTATCTTGTTCAAGTAACATTTAAATACCAGCCTTACAAAAAATCATTAATGGTGTAAAAAAGCAGGGGTTGTAGTAAACACTACTTTATATTTGGCATCTAGCTGTTTTCTTAGAACTCGTTTTGTATTTTAAAATAAAAGAACATATTTTGTTTATTTTCCAATAAGTCCCTTATCAGTAAACTTGGTATATTCCAGCATCATCTCATATTGAAATTGATAACAAAATATTCCTACCAAAACTTTTTCTAAATGACTCAATCAGTTACTAAATGAAGCAAACCAGTTCAAACTGATAACCATTAATACTAATTGCTTCAGATAACCACTGTCCTCATTAATAAATTATTATGAAATCTTTGTTATCAATTTCTTGACTTGATGAAATATATTTGTTGCTAATGCATGAGTCTCTTTGACCTCTCTTGGACTAACTTTAGAGACATGCGTCTAGCTTGACCTCGAGGCAATCCACGACATAATATGACGCGGACGCACGTAGTGCAGGGATGGCAAACCTTCATTGGTGACCAGGTTTATTTAAAAAATATAATTATGTGGCCATATTGTACCACCAAATAGTTTTGAATTGGTATTTTAGTGAACACAAAAATTAGATGCTATTAACCTGTCTCTTTATTAACAACCCGAAATTCGTACAGCAATCGTTATATTTACAGCTTTATCTTTATCACAACACACTATCATCACACTTCACATCACACTTAATATTATAAAGGCGAAAGTCTGTGAGTGTGTTTGTATGTTTGTTACTTCTTCACGCTCAAACGGCTGGACGGATCTGGATGAAATTTGGCACAGAGATAGATAATAGTCTGGAATAGCACATAGGTTACTTTTTATCCCGGGAATATGAGTCTGTGAGAGTGTTTGTATGTTTGTTACTTCTTCACGCTCAAACGGCTGGACGGATCTGGATGAAATTTGGCACAGAGATAGATAATAGTCTGGAATAGCACATAGGTTACTTTTTATACCGGGAATATGTTTCCTTGGGAACATTTTCGACTTTCACACAGACGAAGCTAGTATTTAAATAAAAGTTAGTGTGATTTCTATTGCTGTATATTACCTAGATAATTGGCGCGCCCGAATTATTTTGCCACGTGCCATAGGTTCGCCAACCCTGCAAGCTTACGTTATCCGTTTGCGTGTGTGTAGGTATACATACAGATGTATACACGAATAAAGGATACAGACTAATTACATAGATCACGGTTTTATGCTCTGGCCTCTATTGTATGTACGGCGACTTCTAACATAGCAACAGGTACTGGCTGTTTGGCTATTTTTATGTTCTGCGAGGTGATTTAGCAGCGATTATCTGAAGTCGATAGGAATAATTTAGGTACTATTTGATAAAATAATTATATATACGTACCTACATAGTTTTAAAGATAATTAATACAGAAAACAAATATTTCGTGTTTTATAGAATGAATTAAAAGCTTGTTTCCTGACTTGATTTTTTATCAGTCTGATGATATTAGGCTTAAGAAATGATAAGATAATGAACTGCTGATGTCCGATAAGGGGCTCTAGAGGTGTACGATAAATAAATGTGACCTTATCATTTGGAAGATTGGAGGTCATGCTTTACCAGTTTTCTGAGTTCATTGGTCATTGTTGACTCGGTCAAGCTTGTGACAAGTTATCACAAAAGTACACATTTTCCAAGCGTACGTTATCGCGTCTTAAAGACCCCGTCACGTGAAGCTATAAATTTTGTAAATAAATAACTTCTACTAAGTTACGTAGCGACAATAACAAATAATCCCAAATTGAATAAACTCAAAGTAACATACGTGTAATACGAAAATAACGAACAATTTCACTAGGTCGGGTTATATTTTAGCGATATAAAGCGCTGTCGTCTAATGTTTTGTGGTACTGGAACGCATCTTTATTTATTTATTTATGTATTCTTTATTGTACACCAGAAAATACAGTAACAAAAGAAACATAAAACTAAAAATATACAACGGGCGGCCTTATCGCATTCCGCGATCTCTTCCAGGCAACCTGGAATGGACAGTGACTGCCTGGACATGACATGGGGTTGTCAGGGGTGTAACAATACCAACAATGAATATAATGATACAATAATACCTAATAAAAACACAAATAGATATATATGCCATATAATAAATACATACATATTCAATATATAAGACGTGAAAATAAATGACGTATGACAATCATAGACAAAGTCTGTCAAAAAACTAAGAGTACGATTACAGCGATAAGTAATGTTCCTTGACGAGTCTTTTAAACACAGGCAACGACTGAGCACGTTTAATTGGGTCAGGCAATGCATTCCACAGACGAGCAGCCTGGACTGTAAAAGATTTATCCATGAAAGTTGTCGAATGCATTGGCATTTTAAGGCATCTTTGTGTGTTGTTGTGTTGGAAAGCGAATGTGTGTTTTCTAAATTTACCTATAGCTTCTCGTGAAGGGGACTTTATACAATACACTAATTAAGTACCTCCGTACTGGTCCGGATCCGGAACGAGGTCCGCCATTTGGTGACCCCTGCCGTAGCCCATTGCACAGGGACCATGCATTTCCCCGAGATAGTAGTAGCCTATGGCACTCATACCTATAAATTACGAAATTAAAAGGATAACTATCACAACTGAATAGGCTTTACAAGTTTACGAGTAATAATCGACCAACTTAAATGTACTTGGAAAAGTAAAAAAAATGTATTTTGGTGTATAGGGTAGGGTTGCCAACCGTACTCTAAAATAGAGTATTGTACTGGAGGAATATCATGAAATCAATACCGCTAATAGAGTATGCTGAAATACTCTTTTTTACACAATGTTTACTATACTAGTGCCCGCAGCTTTTACTGAGAGAGTATTTCCGGCCATGAATGTGAAGTGGCGGGAAGAGAGAAACAGAGCTTCATTGAAATTGATTAAAAATGAGCTCTTGATCTATATAAATTTAGAGTTAGAATGTTTGGAGTCATACAATCCATTTAAAACTATGAAGAATTGTTATGTCCTGCAAAAAGTACGAAATATACCTGTTTAAAAATATAAAATAAATTATACTCTTTTTTGGAAGTCCGTACTCTTTATTTACCTCCTTTGAAAGCAGATATACTCTATTTCTTTTAATAAAAGTTTAGAGAAGAGAAGTTAAGAGAGAGTATTTCGGGCCATGAATGTGAAGTGGCGGGAAGAGAGAAACAGAGCTTCATTGAAATTTATTAAAAATGAGCTCTTGATCTATATAAATTTAGAGTCAGAATGTTTGGAGTCATACAATCCATTTACAAACCATGAAGAATTGTTATGTGCTGCAAAAAGTACGAAAAAATACCTGTTTAAAAATATAAAATAAAGGATACTCTTTTTTGGAAGTCCGTACTCTTTATTTACCTCCTTTGAAAGCAGATATACTCTATTTCTTTTAATAAAAGTTGGTAACCCTGGTATAGGGATAACAGTTTTCGAACGTTAAAATTAATTTTGTCCCTTCGATAGAGCAATGTTGCGTGCTTTCTTTGTTTATGAACATTAGTAATGTTATCTATTTATTTTGGTGAATATAGCTGTTTATACGAAACCCTCTGTGCCCGAGTCAGACTCGCTCTGGCCGGTTTTTATAAACTATTTATTTGCATATCACGTTACAAAAAAAAGAGAAACCTCGACTGCTCAGCTAGGTGACAGTACCTGTGTTTCAGGAGCCAGTGACTTTTTCCATTTTTAACCCCTGACGGAAAAAGAGGGGTGTTATAAGTTTGACGTGTGTTGCTGTGTATCTGTGTGTCTGTCTGTGGCATCATACGCCTCAACGGATGAACCGATTTTGATTTAGTATTTTTTTGTTTGAAAGGTGATTGTTTCGAGAGTGTTCTTAGCTATGTTTGAATAAAATCAGTTCAGCCGTTCAAAAGTTATGGGCGTTTTACTGTTTGAATCGGGATGTTTTCGCAAGATAAATGTGTCGGGGTGGGTTTTTTAAATTTTGAAATATTACTTGTTAGGTGAATATTTCAAAAGCAGTTGCAAAAATAACTGCTACCAGAATCCTAGTATCTTAAATTATGCTTCTTTCTTCCAGTTCGGAGTAATTTACGCCGGAGCACAGAAGAACATCGGCACAGCTGGTGTAGCTTTAGTCATCGTTAGAGAAGATCTGCTGAACCAGGCGCTGCCGATATGCCCATCGCTGTTCGACTGGACGGCCAATGCCAAGGCAGATTCCATTCTCAATACTCCTCCTATGTTTGCGTAAGTTTCTTTAATCTTTTGTATAATAGGGTTGAAGGGACCAGTGTAATTACAGGAATATGAGACAATTCAGATTTTTCCTTTAACGGCAACGCATCGGATGTTCATTGGTAGCAGTTTACACTTAGGTACCTACTAGAAGTGGGGTGGTTGTTTGGTTGCCGCTAAATAAAATAAAACTGGCTAAATGCGTGTCGGACTTCGCTCATTTAGGGTTCCCGTAGCAATTTATCAATATATTGGTATTTGTTAGTAAAATATAGGTATGTAAACATTATCACCAAACTTCAAGTTCATAGGTCAATGGGAAGTCAAAAATTCTTCCGCACTAAATGTGTGACAGACGACGGACAGACGGACACGAGGGTGACAGCACCGTTTGGACCCTAAAAACAAATCAGAGATGGGTAGATACAATTACGTAGGGCTATAAGTATCTGCTAAAAAATAATCAAAATAGATTAGATAACATGGATTTGCTAATATTATCTTACATGTTGTATATTAATTTCCTTAGCAATCAATTTTATCACCAGAACTATTTGTGTGTACACTTGAACAAAGCCCTTTATTTCTGATAAGTAAGCTGAAAAACAATTTTATCTTATTTGTTTTTTCTGCCAATTTTACGCATGATTCTGTCTAAATATGGATATCACTTGAAAGGTTTTATGACGGTTATTAGTAAAGCTAATAAATAACAGTTTGCTATAAAATCCTTGTGGAATAATGGTGATGAAATAACAAAATAAGATTCTATATAATGAAAAAAGTAACGAACACATTTATTTGACAAAACGAAACACACCCAAATAAAATAAAAAACTGGCCAAGTGCGAGTTGGACTCGCGCTCTGAGGGTTCCGTACAAACGGCTACTTACACCAAAATAATTGAATAACATTACCTAAGTTCATAAACTATGAGGGGTAGTCCCCATAAATCGACATAAGTCGCGGTCAGTCTACCAAATACAAATAAGTTTGATTTTTTGGTTTAGTTTCAAATTTACGGTTTTCGGATTTTTCCTTTACTTGTGCTAATTTTTCCTTTACTTGTGCTAAAAGACATTTTGCTTCTTGCCAAATTTCATGATTCTAGGAAAATATGTGTCATTAACGGCTGTATCTCTTGATCGCGTTGATCTAGAAGTTTCAAAGCTGCAAGGGGTTGCAAACTTGAGTATAAGATCTTAATCTCAACTCGATACCTCCACGCGTTCCCGATATAAAGAATCATGACAGACAGACGAACAACAAAGTGATCCTATGTGGGTTCCGTTTTTCCTTTTGTGATACGGAACCCAGAAAACTGTCAATTTCTAAAAAAACACAGTGTCGTCAAAAAGGTCCAGTTTAGCAATATTGCCACTGTTGCCAGACAGAAGCTGTCTGACGCTGGTTTTTGTATTTTAAATTGCCGCATTGGGGTAGGACATGGTCATGTATTGTGTAGTAAGCATTTATTGCAAAACTACAACATAACAGACGAATTAAGACAACACCTTTTAAATAATAATACACTTTATACAATAAATAAAAATAAAATAAAAATGCCTTTTATTTCATGCATAGCAAAGTTAATACAAAACTTTATACAATAAATAACTTTAATTCGGCGGTCCAATATCTTCTAGTCTTCTAGACATAATAAACAACGCAATCAAAGCGAACAAAACCACCACCGAAGTTCCTTATCGTAAAAGAGTATTTGCATCGTAGAAGATAGTATAGTTTGATATCATATCCTTGTTCGTGACCTTCAAAGTTAATAGATTCAAAGCAATAACATTACATTAAAAAACTTTAGACTTATAATTAAATTATTAAAAACAAATATTTCTATTCCAGAATCTACGTCATGGGAAGAGTTCTACAATGGGTAGAAAGAAACGGCGGCGTCGAAGGCATGGCTGTACTGGCCTCCAAGAAAGCTTCCCTCATCTACGAAACTGTGGAAAAATCCAACGGATTCTATTCCGTACCTGTAGCTAAGAATGCTAGGAGTAAAATGAATGTACCATTCAGAATTGGGTCACCACCCAATGAGGACCTGGAAAAGGAGTTCCTGAAAGGCGCTGAAGCGTTGGGACTTATTCAGCTTAAGGGACACAGGTAAATCACGCTTACCCATCATGCTTAGTAATTTTTATAAGCCATACAGTATCTATGCCCAATGCCCTGGTTGTAGTATCTATGCCCAATGCCCTGGTTGTAGTATCTATGCCCAATGACCTGATTGTAGTATCTATGTCCAATGCCCTGGTTGTAGTATCTATGCCCAATGCCCTGGTTGTAGTATCTATGTCCAATGCCCTGGTTGTAGTATCTATGCCCAATGCCCTGGTTGTAGTATCTATGCCCAATGCCCTGGTTGTAGTATCTATGCCCAATGCCCTGGTTGTAGTATCTATGCCCAATGCCCTGGTTGTAGTATCTATGCCCAATGCCCTGGTTGTAGTGAGTTTCGTCTTTTACATTATTGCCAGGAAAAACAAATTTTATGCATAAAAAACAATAGATTTAAGTAATAAAATATTTGCTGTTATGGGCAAATGAGATTCCTATAATACTTACCTATAGCATTCTCATGGTGTCATCAGTCTACTAGTTACCGAGCATCCCATCAACTTGAGTTAATATCTAAAGCAACTCGATCAGAATATAGTAGTCACAGCGGATCTTTGTGTTTCTGAAGTTGGTTCCGCGAACCATTGCGCAAGAAACAGTTTTTCATCGAGTATACTGCATAGAGTAAGCGAGATAGGACGATTCGACAAACGTAAGCGAGCGAAAGAGGCAGTTTTACAATGCTATCTTCTACTTCAACATTGACACAAAATTAGCAACTGCACAGGGTCTTGCAGCCAACTTCAGAGACACAAAGATCCACTGTGAGTATTATACTTACTTTGAATCTGTTCGGATTTTTCTGGCGCTTTGGCAGAAGTCTTTTTTGTCTGGCTCCAATCTGCAAAGGAGATTGCCCATACACAGGCCGCTTATGAGGTATCGAGTCTGCGATTTCAATATTATCCAAAAGTAGGATTTATATTTTGTTTTTATTCCATCCGTGTCCTTTACTTTATATGTACAGACAACAACAGATCAGGTTCTTTTATTTAGACATTTGTATGCACCTTATTTCATTGTAATAAGGGTTCATTTCAAGAACAGAAACATTGTTACCCCGTTCACGAGATCGTGAACCCCGAAAAATAAATAAAAATGTTTTCTCATTAAGCTTGTTTTCAAGCAATAAAGCTTGTTTTTTCTACAATGTACCGAATTCATCAAGATACAACCATTTTCAAAGGGACCGAAGTTCCCTTACAAAATGGACACTCTCCTTTGATGTTGTTTATCCTTTTATCATGATTTCAGCCAAAAGAAGTCTGTGGTTGGACATATGTCTACCAGGTTCTGGTTAACTTGACCATTTATTTGAATATTTGAAACTGATTCCCTTTTGTTAACATTTCAGAAACGTTGGTGGTATCCGAGCATCAATCTACAATGCCGTCACGGTAGAAGAAGTAGAAACTCTATCAAAATACATGAAAGAGTTCCAGAACAAACATGCCAAGTAATTTTAAGTTTATTTTATACTCTTAATATTAAGTATTTTACTTTGTTCTGCGGCGAATATAGCGTATTGATTGGCTATTAAATTATGTTCTATGTATTGGCTGTGCTGAAATTCTTTTTGAAGAATAAATTATAGATTTTAAGTGATAATTTGATTCTTTTAATTCAATAGTCCCAATAATGAAAGGTAAATATGATCATGTCTATGCACATCGGTCGCTTCTAAAGTAGTTTCCTATACGCCAGCGCAGAGAGCAATCGGCACTAACAACATTGTACTCATTTCTTGACCCTTCGAATTCCCCTAGTTATCTGGCCCCTCATTTTCAATACATCTGCGACAACCACAATTAAAATCTACGATCTTCAAATAACCACCTTCTTCAATGTCCTACTTACCGCACTGACTTAATTCACTGTTATTTCTTCATTCAGTCTATTTCTCTGTGGAATGTTCTCCGCCAGGAAATAAGGATGGCAACCAACCAATTAATCTTCAAAGTCAAAGTTCGAGAACACATCCGTAAGAAGTTGGCATATATTTTAATTGTTTTAATGAATGATCAGTTGCATCAGAATAACTTTTTAAACATATTTTTTTTTTTTAATAATTACTTTTTCTTATGGGGGTAGAGAGATACAACGGATTTTGCTATGATCTTTACAGATCCTTATTCTTACGACTTTGCTCATATTCGGAAAATTCTATAGTTGTCTTAAAATTAGATATTTGGAAAATAATATAGCTATCCTAAAATGAGATATTCGGAAAATAATATAGCTGTCCTAAAATGAGATATTCGGAAAATAATATAGCTGTCCTAAAATGAGATATTCGGAAAATAATATAGCTGTCCTAAAAAGAGATATTCGGAAAATAATATAGCTGTCCTAAAATGAGATATTCGGAAAATAATATAGCTGTCCTAAAATGAGATATTCGGCAAATAATATAGCTGTTCTAAAATGAGATATTCGGAAAATAATGTAGCTGTCCTAAACTGTGATATTCGGAAAATAATATAGCTGTCCAAAAATGAGATATTCGGAAAATAATATAGCTGTCCTAAAATGAGATATTCGGAAAATAATATAGCTGTCCTAAAATGAGATATTCGGAAAATAATATAGTTGTCCTAAAATTAGATAATCAGTTTAGTAGTTTCTGAGCCTAATTGACAAAAAAATCTTTCCTGGGTTACATGATAACCAAACGCGAAGCAGTTACCATCTATAAGAAACCACATCATCTTACTTAAGCACTTACTAGCTTTCGTTTCGCCAGCGGCTTAGCCCGCGTGTATGTCGAAAATTATCCCAAGGGAAATATATTCCATGGATAAAAAATATCCTACGTGCTGTTCCAGATTATGATATTATATCTCTGTACCAAATTTCATCCAGATCCGTTCAGTTGTTTTTGCGTGAAAGAGTAACAAACATACAAACACGCACAATTTACCGCCTTTATAATATTTTTCATCACACTTGCACGTAAACAGTATGAAAACATACAGGTTAACTTGGCCGTAATGCCCCATATAAAACCCTTGAGCTTTTTTGTTTGTCATGAAACCCAAGGGCGGTAAGTAATATTTTTTTTAATTTATAGGACAGCACACAGGTCATGCAAGTTCAAGCGAGGAGTTTACACGCAATTGAGAAATTGTCTTAGAATGTTATCTAAACAGGAATTTCTTTGCAATTTCGCTACGTGTTACTTAAATATTCAACTAATGTTCGTATTATTACGTACTATTTTAATAGTTATTTGTAACAATTTTTTTTTTTTTTTTATTCTTCGCCATGGCTGACTACATACGTAAGTATTTGCCCTTAACGTTTCTGAACGAAACATTGGTATAATCTGTGGTGTGGGCAAAACCTCGCCATCCGATTGAAAAAAACTTCTCGTATTTCGTAATAATAGCTGTGCTGACTTGTGTATTAAAGCTATTACTCGCAAATGTGATGAAAAACATTGTATGTGTCACGGGCGGTATGGGAATTACGAACCTCGACACAGAAAGCCCTCAGTCTTCGACTTCGGGCTTCTACTAGAGTCTCGATCGTAATTCCTTACTTACCGCCCTTAATACACAATGTACTAAAGTGTGATAAGTAGGATCGTAGTATATAAAATTATCAGTAGTAATAGTATAAACTATTTTCTGATAAAGACTAGTGACGTCTCATGTCAGTCGGTAACAACAAAAACATGTAATCATTGCGTGATAATTTGGTACATCAAAGATTACATTATACCAGTTCATTTCGATAGTTGACCCCATTGACTTTAATTGAAACCAGTCTCGGGTCGAAGTACGTAATCAGTGGTAATATTGACACAGTTGACTATTTTTGCTTGTTGATAAGTAGATATTTTTGTCTGATGATACTTATTTGTTTTGGCCAGACTTGGTTGATAGATTTGACCCCGACTTTTCAAGCCAGTTGGTAACTGCTTCGCGTTTGGTTATCATGTAACCAAGGAAAGATTTTTTTGTCAATAGGGGTCAGAATTTTTGAATGATGCAAAAATATTTTTCGCAAATACGGCGAGGCGAGGTCGTGGGTTCAAATACAGCCAAGTACCTACCAAAGTGAATTTTTCCAATACATATGTACTTTCTTACTTTCTTTACCGGCGTGTGTGTATGACTAGATGTATGAATGTGAGTGAAGCAAAAGAAGTATGTAAGGATCGTAGCAGGTGGCGTTCTGTAGTTTCTGCCTACCCCCATGGGAAAAAGGCGTGAGTTTATGTATGTATGTATGTATATGTACTTTCTTAATTTATCTTGGACATCGCAGATAAAAGTGAAGGAAAACATCGTGAGGAAACCTGGACTTATAGTAATTATAAGTTTGATATCGCCAACTCGTCTTGAGCAAGCGTGATGATTATCCCCTTGAGTTCCCGAAACGTATATCCACGCAAGACAACGACTTTTCTATTGTATAATTACAAACATTCAACCAGTTAAAATAGTCACAGCGGATCTTTGTGTCTCTGAAGTTGGCTCGCCAACCACTGCGTAAGAAACAGTTTGTCATCGAGTATACTGTATAGAGTAAGCGAGATAGGGCGATGCGACAAACGTAAGCGAGTGAAAGAGACAGTTATACAATGCTATCTTCACCTTCAACATTGACACAAAAATTGCTACTGAACAGGGTCTTGCAGCCAATTCAGAGAGACAAAGTTCCGTTGTGAGTATTATAATGCTCGTTCCTTCTCTGTATGTGAAGAGGCCTTTGCCCTGCAGTGGTACAGTTACAAACTGGTATTCTTCTTAGCTTGTATATACAGTTACAGACTGGTATAATAGTTTTTTTTAAATGACCACTATCTCACCTGATGGTAACCTGTTCACTCTTGCCTTAAAGATCCCGAGGTTGTAGCTATCGGAAAGCACAGACTCCGGCAAGGAATTCCACTCCTTATCTATGCCAGGTGTGACTTTAATTGGGTTTGAGAAGGGGAGTTGTAAATAAAATAAAATTCTTAATAAATATACGTATTAAAATTTATTTCATTATAAAATTTTTGTAAAAAAAATATCTTTATTATGTAATCACTAATGTGGTAATAGATTGTGATGGAATATTGACCACCCGGAGATTCTTTGAGTATTTCAATATAACATTTCTTTAGGTACGTACATAATGGATACATGACATCTAGAACTAGTCTAAAACTCTCTTATATATTTTGTTACTGTAGTCCTGTACGGCCCAAATATTCAGTGTTAGGAAGATTATGTATTTACTATAAATTATATCAGCTTAAAAATACTTTAATACAAAACGTATATATAATACAAGTCCCATATATTCACGTGATAATTATAAAAATACCATTTCACTGTCACATTAACACTCACTCTCATTCATACACAAAATTATAATAATACAGTCCAGTTTATAATACAAACATAAACCGTTAATTTATATTACCTAGTCATCCCTAATGTTAGTAATAATCAATCGTACGCTAATTACTGTTCTAAAGATATAATCATTACTAACATTACAAGAACAGTGTTCTAAAAATATACAAAATATTTTATAACATTATATTTACACGATTATAAATCGGAATGTTGTTGGAATTTAATTTTTACAATGTTCGTTGAAAAATTGTGAGTACTCCCTGCTTCGGATATGGCATTGTTCGCCTTAAAGTACTTGAGCATTTTGTTCGTCGATGATTATTTGAGAACATCAACACATTCACTGTTTTAAAAATAATGTAACGCCTTTAATAAACTTTGACTTTTGTGACGATTTTGTTAAATAAAGTATATTTGGTGGGGGCTGTAATTTAAACAGTGAGTGTGTTAATACACGTAACGTTACAACTATAATTCTTAATAAAGCTAATAGAATACGACATTCTACGTTGTCATACTGAACCCTCGGTAGTAGCTGTCTGTTAAGTATGCAATAATATTGGCTATTACTGCCGTACACCGAGAATTGAAACTAGTACGAAGTATTATGTAAGATTGACCAGAATACGACAAAACGCAGTCCCTTGTTCCACCTACTGACCTTCACTGTCGCTGTCACTCTTATCTGCAAACGAAAATAACACTTATTAGTCAACAATTTCATCATTGTTATTTACAGTATTGCATGTGCGTCCCAGTGACCGATAATGTTGTTTGTGCAAGTGGAATTTTTATATGTGCGTACGACAAACAATAATTATTGTGATAATTGTTCGTTTCTGTTTTTATTTACATCAGGGATTGGTATTTGATGTTTGTTACGCTTTATGTTTTGAACAAAGGGAATTATTGCATGGAATTATTATAGGTATTTCAAAGGCAATTTCTCAATAAACAGACCTAGACGTATTGTTATAAAGTATTAAATTAAAAATAGATCATGACCATAGTCATGCCTCATTTATTTGTTTTATATTGTAATTTTTTTTTATGATTTGTTTTTGAAGAAATATTTAAAACGGAATAATTTATTTAATGGAAAAATTACATTGTTATATGAAACAGTACATAAGAAAGAGGGACTATAATTTTATATTATTAGGGATCAAATAGGTATTGAGGTGAAAAGTAATAAAGGCTGGGTCTAGAACAGTTTTCTTGTTGGAATAAATATAAAAATAAATAGCAAAGATGATTTACAATAGGTAAATGGGCGGTGCTTGAAAAAGAATGAATCAAATTACAATGTTGTGCGAATAAACTTAAGGTCTAAAGTTAATCAGCAAAGCGTTATCCCAACCAAGCAAGACGTGCAAAAGCTGCATTCTCAATAACGAAAGTGCGCACGAACTAAGTGCCAAACTTACTGACCTTTCTTACCCGGGTACGCATGCCTCTTTAGTCTGTCATAGAGATCTTCCTTGGTCCCGTATATACTGGCGTTTGACCGTGCTAAGCTGTTCATCTTCCCATTCATGCCGTTGTGTAAGCTTTCCTTCATATAAGTCTCATTGTAGAAGTTGGGCATCTCCCAGCCGTCTTCCTCGTCGTCATAGTAGTGGGCGTACGTCGAATGGTGGGATGGTGCTATTGATTCTGCGTACGGCGTATGCGCTCCGTAGTAGAAGTTCACTTGGGAGCCGTTTTGGTCGATAGCTGGTGTTAAAGTCTTCTTTGGTTCCTTCTTCTTTGTTGATCTGGTGAAAATATAAAATTGAATTTAGAGCATATTTCAGATTTTTTTACTTACATATCAAAATCTCAGATAGTTCAAGCAAAAACGAACCCAATGACGTAAATTGCAAAGTTCAAATACCAATGCGACCGAAATTTATATAGGGCCGTTTTATAACAAACGGTCAATCAAAAATTAACTCAGATTGCAAAAGGCTAAAGTTTATATTTGAATAAGTGGCAAAACATGGAAATTATGTTGGATAAAATTTTTATAAGTTACAGTTTGGCTTGATATTTGAAATATGGGATCCAACCAATAAAAAAAACTCTTAGAAAACGTACCTCGCACAAATCATCCATACAAGCAGCACTAAGAATATAATAAAGATGACTCCTCCCGCGACTCCGCTCGCTATGTACGCGAACTCGCTCTTTTCCCTGCAATGGCGACCAGTAAAGGAGCCAGTACAGCGACAAGAAGGTTCTCCTCTCGCGTCCTTTACGCACTCGCCTCCATTGTCACAGAAGTCTTGGCATACGTCTGGGGATAAATGTTAAAGGGTTATGGTATACCTACAGAATAAATGTTAGTCCCATAGATTTAAAATACGGCTGTCCAATCGTTGCTTATACGCGTTAAAAAAGAACCACGGCATTTGCTACTAACAACTATTGCTGATTGCGGAACAAAAACGTGAATGGAAACACCGGGAGGGGACGCCCTAGAAAGACATACATAAACCTTATAGGTGATGTTCTTCAGAAAGGCCAGGTGCGCAGTACTCATAACCGGCGAGTGTGTATGACTAGATGTATGAATGTGAGTGAAAAGAAGTATGTAAGGATCGTAGCAGGTGGCGCTCTGTAGATTCTGCCTACCCCCATGGGAAAAAGGCGTGAGTTTATGTATGTATGTATTTTAAATAATTGTCTCGCGCACACTACCGCTCCCGAAGATATTGGCTAAGCCACGTGGCGACTTCGTTTTGGTCTAGCCTATGTATGACCAAATTGTGGTGTTATGAAAACGCTCGATCTGTTTTGCCATTAGTCAAGAGTCTTCAGTGTTCCATCCTGTTTTCAAAATCCGCATATTTTATATCATCGATAAGAAAATATTGTCTGTTAAATTATCGCATTCACCAAATTCTCCGTGTTTTGAATTCACCTTGTCCTAATTTTAACTTTTCCTACCTAGTAAGTACCTACCTCCTTAAAAAAATATTTGTCAGGATGCAAACACGCTAGCAAGCGAGCAATCACGCAAGCAAACACGCTAGTAAGCATACAAGCAAGAATGCAATCGTTTCCTCATTTTCCAGCCGGAAAGGAATTGTATAAGGAAAACTAAAGCTTGCCAAAACTTAAGGCTAATAAATTAACTAATATGACCAACTAAGAAGATTCTAGAAGAACTATGAAGAACGTAAGAAGTAATAGGTACGTAAAACATGAATGAATTTCAGCATAATTACCAAGGAACGCAAAGGGAAATCATTAAAAGTGAAAATTATATGGAGTTAACTGAGGGTAGTATCGGCACAAATACATAAAATTGAAATGAAATGTTGCAAGAATGGGAACAACATACTTGTCAAAGCTTAGGTCGTGAAAAGGAACTTATCCCTAAGGTTCAAGGTAGACACAAATTACAGAATACGAGATTTCTACAATTTCAATCAACAATTTTTAGGAATATTTAGATCCAAAAGTCAAGAGGTAGTCAACATTGTTTCCGAATTGATTTCGAAATCAATTCCAGTATTCAAAGTTTTGAGAGGTATAAGAAAATTTGGGCAATTCAGCTGAATATTCCCACGATGAATACAAATTAGCTGTCGAACAAAAATTCAGTCTATTATACAGGCGTCAAGTTTCGAATGAGGTTTTTCCAATAGAAGCTTAATTTTCACGTCAAAGTTCTTCAAAAGACTTGACTCAAATATCGGTTTTCTTGAATAAAAATTTCGTGCTTACCTATACAGACTTTGCCGGTTCCGTTGAAGCCCGGCTTGCACTGGCATTTGAATTCGCTTGTCTCTGGTATCAAAAGGCAATAAGCGTTGACGTCACAATGCATTTCCGGACCACTCATTTCACACGGGTTCGTGCATTCTGATTCCGAAGTCTGTGAAAGTAATAGGATTAAGAGGGTTATTTTCACATACGTATTAAAACAGGATAAAGTGTATAAGGAAAACCAAGAAAAGTCGAAAATCTTCTTTTTCCTCTAAGGTTAATTATTTCACGAGGGCATAAACCATAAAGCCTTCTAGCAATTTAACCCCTAAGTTGAGCAAATTGGCATGTGCTTTGATCTCGAATAAATATCTCGAGAAGAGGGCTTTTATTTTTTATTGTCATCCCAAACATTTCGACGATGATAAAAAGCCACTCAGGATATATTTGGGACGTTATTAAGGATAAGTATGGTTTTACTTACTGCACCGGGCCCTCTTGTACTCGTGTTGATTGGACAAGGAACGCAGACTGTCTGTTGTGCTTCTGATTGATAGGTTCCTTTCCTGCATTGTACACATGTGTTCAAGGTGTCATTGAGATATGAGCCTGGAAATAACAAGAAAATACCTTACACATTTTTGTTACAAAGAATATTTCAATTACAATAAATTTCTAGGATTTTAATATTCAACAATAGGAATCAGATTACCGGATTCCGTGAGTTCGGAAGATCAGAATTCCGTCGTCGAAGTATTTAACATTTCAGAGGATTGTTTCAAAGTCAATTGGTAATTTTATGAACGTTTCTATGCGAAAGTTTGAAGGCGAGGATTATTTGTATCGAAGTTTTAGGAAGGGGTTAAGTACCAGGGCGGCAGACGGGCAGGGAGCATTGATCGGCGGATGAAGCTCCGGAGTTCGGTGTTGTGGTTCCGGGCGGGCATGGGGCACAAGCTGCTCCTGATCCATTTGCGCGCCATGTTCCACGAGGGCAAGCCTCACAGCCACCATCACTGCTTAGTTGTTCGCCTAAAAATAAAGAAAATTACATAAAAATTGACCGCCGGATATAACTCCTTAGCAAACCTGTAAAAGATTTAATATAGGTAGGTATCCTTTGAAAATACTTTTGGTAGTCAGTCATTCTTACCTGAAGGACAATCATCTCTGCATTCAGCAGCCGATACGGCTTCCGTAGCTCGAGTAGTTTGTCCTCTAGGGCAGGCCATGCAAGAGAAGGCTCCTTCGCGAGGTTGGTATGAGCCGTGGCCGCAAGGACGGCAGAGATCAGCTTCAGCATCGTAGTATTTTCCGGCAGCGCACCTCTCTGCAGAAGAAAGACAAGTATGTGTTGGAACCATTCTTTTTTATTATTCGTTGGCTCGCGTTTGATGGTGACATTTTACCACCGGTAAGCGATGGTATGAAGTAGAAAACTAACGCGTTGGTTAAATGCTCACAATCCTGAGTGACTGCTGCGTGTAGGGCTTTGATCCCAAGGTCGGACAGTGTTGTTGGGTTTTTCCGTCAGAAATTTCTCAGTCAGCTTGGAGTTTGGACATCTGTCTAGTTATGGTAAAAGACTCGCCTTCTAATACATTGGACTTAAACATAACTGGCGGGTGTTATCAATACCACTATTTGGCAAAAGCAGCATTTATGTATGAAGGTTATAAATAAGGTTCAGAATTATTTACCTTTGCAATCAGCAGCACTTCGGGCTCCAGTAGACTGTGTGACTCCAGATTGTCCGGCGATGGCAGGGCAAGCAGTACATTGCACCTGTCCTGCCTCAGATTGGTACGTGCCTTGAGGACAAGGCTTGCAGGTGTCGCTGGCAGCATCCAGGAATGTACCGACCGCACACGCCACTGCAATAAAAACAGGAGTTAATAAATAACTTTTTTTTGTTATGCAATTTTATGCTGGCAAGGTCAGAAAAGAATGTCGGTAAACTCTTTTGCATATAATTAGTAGACCTCTGAAGTGGGCTTAGTAAGTCAATTTATTGTTTTAAATTTAGTTATTTTAATAACGTGGGTACGAGTATATCTTCTCAGTTTGTTTTAATTTATTCTTTTCAGATGGTAAAACTGATATGACTGGGCAGATAGAATGTTGAAAAATAGATTAAAGATAGATTTTCATTACTGAATGTAAAGAAATGTACTTACCACAATCAGGAGCCATGACAACTTGTCCAGTAGGGCAGGCGTAGTCAGAAACCAAGTTCAAACTGGCTGGATCAGGTACGGTGTTAGGAAGAATGTTCCTCACGTCGAACTGTTCATCTTCGAGAATCAGTTTCTCCAATAATTTTTGGACAGTTGATCGCTCATTGTTACCATTGTGGATGACTGGATCGCTGTGAGTTTTAAACACTTATTAGTTTATCTTATTGTTAATAAATAAATTGTATTAAAATTCATAATATCAACAAGCAACATATCTACTGTATAACTACGACCGTAAATTTGACACATCAAGTTTAAAAAAGGTTCGGTTTTTAGAGAGACGTTTCTGTCACTTTTATCTATGTGACAGGTTCTTTCTAAAACTAGATGCGTCATATTTTCGCCAAGTAGTGTAACTACGAGTATTTTATTCAAGCAAATACAATCTTTATGTTACAAACAATAAGTGCTAAAGTGCTACTCCAAACCATGCTCCAACTTACTTGACAGACGGGAAAGAGATCTCAACGTTGTACGTATCGCCGACCTGACGACCCTCCCTACTGCTTCGAGTCCTAAGTGCCACAAAAACACATGCAATTGTGATAGAAGAACATCATGCTTTATTTGTATGAAGCCTAAAGTGCAGATTTAAATGGAAACGTCAACATTTTGCTACGAAACCAATGTGCTTTCTTGTGTTATATAAACACATGCTTTTATGTGCACTACAAAGATGAGATTTTTTTACAAGTTCTGCGTAATATCTGTGTAACTACGCCGTCACCTTTTATTGACTCCTACATTTTAAAGGGTTTTATCACAGAGCACGGAGAACCCCAGCGGCCGCTTCTAGAGACGGTATTGTCAATATATTTCATGAAAACCCCTCCTTGTTTACTCATAGAAGATGACGAACCCCGACAAAAGGTATTATGACTACTAAAATATATTTCGTCCGTCTCTTAAATTTTCGTTTTTGTCACTTAATAAAAAATACAATGATACAGAGCTATCATGCCAAATTTAGCGTGACATTACGCCTTGATACACTTTTTTTACAGAAGTGACTTCACAGGCTCCCACTTCTGAACTTTGATGCGCTTAATCTTTGTCAATATTTATTGATTTGAATCTAACAGACGGACTAATTAAAATATTATTTTTTTACATGAATCATTTCTATTGTGCCTATGAATGTGGCAGCCGAAACTTATACCTAATAACGTCTCTAGTTGCTTCTGTCGTGGCAATACCGTGCTCTGGTATTTTCTAAGTAATAATGAAGTAGAACTTACTCTTCGACGGGGATGATGGCGTCCAATACGTAGGTATCCTCAGCAGGCACGGCGGGAGGGGTGGATACTTGTCGCGTCTGTCTGTTGTTCGCGCGGTGGTCGCACTTCACATTGATGTCGAGTTCCTTGCACTCGCGGGTTCCTGTGATGAAGATCCATGTTAAAGACTTACTGGCAATTTAAGATGGGTAAAGAAGTACTGTTTGAGGAACAGTGAGTGTCGGTTGATATTGAGCTGTTCGACTTCTTAAAAGCCAAACAGAAACATTGGAAGTCAATGACTATGTTTTGTTTGTTCAATGATTATAAGAAATGATAAATCAATAGCATGATTGTATAATAATATTTGGATGTTTTGTTTTGTGGATACGTACCGTCAACAGCGTAAGAACAGAAGTTCCAGTCCCTGTTAAGTTGGTTGATGGCGCTGCGAACCTTCTGGCGAAGGACACCTTGTCCGGCATCATTGCAAAGTACTGAGCTTGGGAACAACATCGATACCTTGAAGACTCGCTGAGCTGGTGAAGCCGCTATAGAGAGAAGAAAAATGTTAAACGTTTCAAAATTCATAAGGAAAGTAAAGAACATAAAAAAAGGTTGATGAATCTTCTTACGTGAGCAAGCAGGATAAACCAATGGTAGGGTAGGATCAGCAGTTGGTCGCCAGAATCCTTCGGCACCACATGTGTAGAATGGCGGTACGGGCTGCGAGAATCTAAGTCCGTCACGGCAAGCAATCTCGCACACCTTGAACTGACCACCAGCACCCCAGTCGCGGCAGGATTGATATCCACCGAGAGGGTCAGGTAATGGTGGACAGAATTCAGCTGAAACAGAAATCTATGATTAGTATTCTTGACATAAATACACACAATTCAAAGTCAAGGGTAAATCTTCAAAACTTACCAAGTACAGTAACCTTGAAAGTGCAGGTAGCTGCGTTTCCAGCAGCATCATACGCGATATATGCAATGTCGTAAGCTCCCCAAGCAAGGTTCTGTCCAGGTCGATGACCAGACTTTTCCATGACTTTGGCAACTCCGACGTTATCACTGAACACAGGTACATCCCAGCTGACAACTGAAGATCCGTTTTTCGCAATCACCCAGAGATCACCAGGGCAACGGTCTACTCGCGGTGGTTCCTTGTCTACTTGCAATTGCTGGCATTTGGAGCCTGAATAACCGTTGGGACATACTCTTTGGCCGCAATGAGATGGCACTATTCTCTCGACTCCTCCAGTTAAATCGTCATATCCAGCCCAAGTCAGACCGAGACCGCTGTACAGAACTGGTTCAGTTCTGCAGTCGCGCACTTGCTTCTGGATTTCATTTGTGACATCGAGAGCACGGTTCCATATTTGTACTTTAGTAAGATGACCCTGGAATCCAGCTTCCGTGTAAGCCTTTGGATTGTCTGATTGAGGCTTGCCAAGTGTTACCCAAACACTGAAAGAAAAGAAAAAGTTAAAACACTGTTTCATAAACTGTGACAGAATATTTGCCATCATAGTTTGAACAAAAATCTTACTATTGTGGTAGTGTTCGTCCGCTGCCGTAACCTTCAATCTTGCTAGCGATCAGACCTTCAGTGATGAGTGTCAATTCACCGCCGTTATTACCATCCCAAACCAAGGCAACGTGGTGCCACTGGCCATCATTCACCGTTGCGAATTCACCGAAGCTTAGGTAAACATCTTGGAGTTCCGGGAACAAGGAAACTTGTACGCCGTTCGAGTGGGCTTGAATTATTTGCTTTCTATTTAGAGCAATGTGGGAGTTGCTGGAAAAGTAAAAACAAAAGTGTAAATTCAAAAGCGATTTTTATCATGTTATGGTACTTTCAATTCACAACACTCGTGATCCTTATGTCATCGTTATAAGGTATATTATATTGCAATGATTAAAGCGCATTCGTGAAATATAACAAGTATAGTGTATACGTACCTAACGCTGTATGCAGTAAAGAACACTCCGCCTTCGTCTTGTTGCGTGTATTGGACCCACATAGCTATAGTCATACTATCAGCTGATGCTGTATCAAATGGCACCACTTGGGCCGCACTCGAACGCAATGGGTCACTGAAGTAGAAGTCGTAATCTACACTGATGGCTGGAATAAAAATAATTCGGGTATTTAGTATGTCGTAAAATGAAGTTGATATTTATGATTAAGAAAATGGCCTATGAAAAATTCTTACTTTTTCTGCAATCGTCACCGGTCAGATTGAATGGGCATTGGCAATAGAAACGGCCTGGTAAATCAATGCATGTGGCGGAAGGTGGACATGAGTTCTCTTTGCAATCGATAATATCTTCATCGCAGTTCTTTCCTTGGAATCCTGGAGCGCAGATACAGTTGTAGCCTTCGCCCTCGTCGACACAAGTGGCTCCATTCTGACAGAGACCAGCGTCACATGCGTCGAACTCATATTGGCAACCGATTCCAGTGTAGTCCAGAGAACATGTGCAGTTGAGGCCAGAACCGAAGTCTTGACATTTTCCACCGTGCATGCATGGGCTGCCGATACATCTTTCAGGAGCAGTCTCGCATTGTTTGCCATCGGTACCACTTGGGCATCTGAAATTTTTTCAAGAGATATATTATGATCCTATTACAATTTTTTACTTCAAAATAAGCATTTTTTATGATTAAGTACTTACACGCAGAAGAAGTCTTGGAAGAGATCGATACAATTGGCATGATTTTGGCAAGGCATGTTCATGCAGTTGCCAATGTCCTTCTCACAACGTTTGCCGGTCCATCCAGGTTGACAGGAACACTTGTAGTCACCGATGTCATCTTTACAAGATCCGCCGTTGAAGCATGGGTCCGAAGCACAGTCGTCGATGTTGGTTTCACACGTCTCTCCCGTGAAGCCTTCACGACAGACGCACTGGTATTTGTTATCAAGATCAATGCATCGCTCTGTACCCCCGGCGTTGCAAGGTTCATTCAGACACTCATCAATCGCTGTCTCACATTGTAGTCCTATGTATCCTGGACGGCATTTGCAGATAAATCCGTCTATTTGATCAACACAAGATGCACCGTTCTGGCACGGGTTAGAAGCGCAGTCATCGATGGTATGCTGGCATGTCTTTCCGGTGTAACCAGCTTCGCAAATACAGTTGAAGTCGTCAATGCCATCAATACATTGTCCGCCATTTTCGCAAGGTGATTTAACGCATTCGTTAATGTTGATGTCACAAGAAGGACCACTCCAACCAGGATCACAGATGCATTGATGAATGAAGAGTTTATCAACACATATTCCATGTTTGCATGGTTCGTTTGAGCAGAGGTCTATCTTTTCATGGCAACGTTTTCCTGTAAAGCCTGGTGGACATCCGCAACTAAAGTCGTTAACTAAATCTGTACAAGGTGCGCCGAGAAGACAAGGCTTTTCGATACAGTCGTCAGTGTTTATCTCGCAAAGTTGACCTTCCCAGCCTGGTAAGCATTCGCATTTGTATCGGCCTTGTTGGAGTGCAATACAACTTGCGCCATTGGTGCAAGGGTTTCCGTTAGCCGAGCAGGGATCAATCTGAAAACACGAATTTTATTAATTAGCGTTCTGTGCTCATTTTGCAGAGATGTGCAATAAATATGAAATATGATGACAGTTTGTTCATGATAAATAAATAATTACAAATACGTACCGTGATGTCACAATCAACGCCCGTGTATCCTGATCTACAAAGACAAGTGTAGTTATCGAATCCAGGTTCATCTTTGCACATAGCTCTTTCAGGGCAAGTATCATTTCTACAGTCAGATCTTTCTTCTTGACAGTTGATGCCTCCATATCCAGTAGGGCAAGAGCAGCGATATCCTTGGGGCAGGTCGGTACATGTACCACCGTTGTAACATGGCTGGCTTGCACACTCGTCGATGTCAACTTCACATCTGCGTCCAGAGAATCCAGCAGGACAGTAGCATTGGACTCCGTGTCCTTTAGGTACGCATAGACCGCCGTGTTGGCAAGCGCTGTTTGAACACTCTACCGGCAGACATTCTTCTAAGCCTGTTACTCCAGTTCCTACTGTTTTCATGTTCGTCGGGCATTCCATACACAATGTTTGTCCAACAAGATTTTGGTAGAAGTTTCTTGGACATTGCGAGCATGGGGCTAATCCAGTTGGAGAGTAGGTTCCTGGTGCACACTTGGCTCTACA
This sequence comes from Orthosia cruda, assembly GCA_964057195.1. Classification (NCBI taxonomy): domain Eukaryota; kingdom Metazoa; phylum Arthropoda; class Insecta; order Lepidoptera; family Noctuidae; genus Orthosia; species Orthosia cruda. The sequence continues at coordinate 16,828,773 of OZ059830.1, forward strand.
ACGATCTCTTCCGGGAGCAGCTGGTTGGTATGTGAATGTGTTCACTGGACAGGCTTGACAATCCTTAAATCCTCCTAGTGGTGGTTCGCTGGTGTAGCTGTTTCTAGGACATTCCAAGCAAGGAACTAATCCAGTTGGCGAGTATGTTCCGTATCCACAAACAGGTATACAGTCATTGATATCCTTTGAGCCTTCTTCTCTTGTGAATGTTCCTTGAGGACACTTGAGGCAAGAACCTTGTCGGGCTTGGTTTTGGAAGAAGCCACGTGGGCACATCGTACAGGTCTTTTGTTTCTCTTCAGCGAAGGTTCCAGCAGGACAGTGTACTGAAATATAAATGAATAATAAGTATTTGCTCTTAATGTATACAAAAAAATACCAAATTGTGCAAATATTTAAGTATCAATACTTACAGCATCTTGGAACATCATTCGTATCCATATTCAATACCTCGCCAGTGCTGCAGGTAAATCCTTTAGTAATAGAACTTCTGATCGCTCTCAACGGTGGACATTGATTGCCAATAGAAGACACATTGAGTACCGGTTCAATTAGGGCACTAGCGTAAGGTACAGACAAATCAAATATAAGGTTCAAAGTCGAACCACACAGGTCATAAAGTTGAGTTTGTCTAACAGCAGGTATGATGGCTAACACGAAGTCCATTTTCACCACATTTTCGTCAAGAAGTGTCGGTATTACGTTCACGAATGTAACATTTATGTTCACGTTTACGGCTGAACAACGTTGGCTAAGTCTTTCGTTTAGGACGTTGTCGTATTGAGCGACCAAGTCTTTGTATTGAGGTAAGCAAGCGTTGGAAACTGCTCCAAGGGCACGGTACTGAACTGTAGAAACAACGTGGTAGGCGGCTTGCTGGGTATCTGTAATAAGATATGATGACGTAGTTAGTACATAATTATCATGTTTTCAAGAAACTGTACTAGGTATATGTCGAATGACTACATACTTTCTGAAACACAATCAGGCACAACAGATGTGGGCACCCATTGACGTTTAGTTTCGCAAACAAATGTTTTGACCGGTTCTCCATCAGTGAATCGGTAGCCAGGACTGCAAGTAGCAATGCATTGAATTCCTCTATCTCCAGGCAGGCAGTTCATAGCACCATGGGCTGGTGGCATCAGTTCCCAGTCTACACAAGGGGTGGCTTGCACGGAAACCTAGAAGAAAGAAAACATAATTAAAAAATCCATACAAGTATTTTTTTTTTCTGAAATAAGTTTCAGTGGAGAAATTAATATCCTTACTTGGAAGTTGCACTGAGCTCTGTTGCCGTATTTGTCGGAAGCGATAACAGTTACATTTTCATATCCGCGTATGGGAATGACGGCTCTTTCCGGAATGAATTTAAGTAAGACTTCGCCTGAGGCATCTGTTGCGTTTATCCGTCTCCTTGTATCATTGAAGTTGACAGCGTAACTGTCTTGTTTGTCGACTAGCTCAATTACATAACTTTGTGGGCAGCTTAGTTTTGGAGGAGTGTAGTCTGGTACTGTGATGTTAACTTCGCAAATAGCTACGTTTCCATCAAAATCGAAGGCGACGTATCGTACAACCATATTGTGGAATACTTGGAGAGGTGTTCTGAAGTGCTGTGGTGTAACTTCTAATCTAGCAATAGCACCAGAGTTGTCAGTTGCTGTAGGCTCAGTAAAGTTGACTGGTAAGAGACCACCGTTGACATCGGTTTGTACTACAATTGGCTGTTGAGGACAGTTCTGGAATACTGGAGGCTCGTTATCTGTAAGAAGTAATGATTTTTAGTTGTTTATCTAGAGTAGGTAGTAATATAGGGAAAATAAGAGTGGGGTAATGTACTTACCAACACAAGGAGAGTATCCATAGTCATAACCTAGCAAAGGATCTGCGGCGGGCTCATCACAACCCATCAACTCGAATTTGAGACAAGCGTTGTCCATAAAGCTCACAATACCCAAAATAACAAATCTAGCTTGTACGTATTTAGGCAAAGTGATCATCGCCAGTTCTCCATAGTTTCCAGGATCTCTCATCGTTAAGTTGAAGTTAGGGAAGTAAACAACGTAGTTCTCATTTTCAGCTTGCTTGTAGAAGAATCTGATTTCTGTGGGTCTTCCCACAATGTCAGAAGTAACGACACCCTTCACGAGTATAGCCTTTACCCTATATACTTTGCCCAAGTCGACGCTTACATAGGTGAATGCTTCTTGTTTTCCACACCATCCTGTCACAGAGTTGAGCCTGATGTTCCTTGCTTCGTAATTAGGTCTTTCCGATGTAGCGTTGATAGCAGAGTCAGGAATTCTACCAGATGCCAAACCAAGAGGTCTGATGATTTTGCATTCGGGTTCGCGTATACAAGTGATTGGTCTGGGGTTGATTAGGATGTATCCTGGTCTGGAGCAACCAAATAGAACTTCAGATCCTTGTTCGTAGCTTCTTGCGATTTGATAGCCATCGGCTGGTCTGCCAGGGTCTGCACACACTGGTCCTTCACACCTCAAGTCTCCGAAATCCCAAATGCCGTTAGCCTGACATCTGACTACATTGTCGTGCTTGCTTGTTTGTCCAGCAAGTTTGAAAGTGTTTTGGCATCCAAAGAAGAAGGAGCTTTGGTATTTGGTGTCAAGGTATTGGCCGTATTCAGCGCCAGGTGTAGGCATTGGGACACCGCAGTCTTTTCTGGGACATTGAGGTTGGGCTCCAGAGAACCAGTAATCGGGTAGACCCTGAAAAATTGCATTATTTTTTATATTTTATTACAACAACAATTAAGTAAGTATAGGGAAATACAAAAGAATATTTATAAGAAATAAGTAGAGTTTATATGGTTAATGGTGAGACTTACCGGTTTAGGATCATAGACGCACTGTCTGAAGGACGATGATACAGTATTTCTTAATTGTCTTCCAGGTGAAGTGCAAGTAATTGTAACGTTGTCCCTGTATGGAACCAGCACGCTTTCAGGGTCGTCTCTGATCACATGTAGACCGTCGTTTTTATCATCAGATAATGTCACACAACGGGCATCTGCAAATATGATTTCAATCGTTAATTTATCAAATTGTATTTGATCCAAAATTTAAATAATTTTACGTCTTAACCTCTTGACTTAAAAATATGATTGTATTTGTACTTACATTGACATAAAGGTGCAGTTCCGTTCCAGGTTCCACTAGAGGTACAAAGAAGGGAAGAGAATCCGGACATAACAAATCCAAAATCACATTGGAACTGAACAATATCTCCGAAATGATAAGCATCCTTCGTGGACAAGAGTTTTCCGTTTTCAGGTTGTCCAAGAGGTGGGCACATGACTGGTACACAAGATTTGTTCCTTTGGTATGTGTCGCCATCCCTTTCACCACTTTCTGACTTTTCGATGGCAAATCCAGCTGTACCGTTCGAAGAATAAAGTTCGTAGCCGATGTTGCAGGCGCAAGAGAAGTTTCCAGGTCTGAAGAAAAAATATTCCGTTAGATATCACATTATTGTTAGTCAAAATAACTTTGCTGAGGAGTCTGTTAAAGAAATACTTACGTGTTCAGGCATTTCTGTTCACAACCTCCATTATTTTCACTGCACTCGTTAATGTCGGTACAATCTAATCTAGCACATCCCATGATTTCAACCTTTAGACAAGGCGCGCCAACGTAGTCCTGGACCTTGAATTTGACGTACTGCGCTTCGATTGGCATTGGCAAGTTCAGAACAGATAGAGTAGGTTCCAAAATACGGAATTCTACAGCAGTGCCATCAGGGTTTGTGTAGTCTTTGAAGACATCAGTCAAGTCGTTGGTGTACTGGATTCTGATGGCAGAAGTGAATGCGATGTTGCCATCAGCGCGCATGACGCTCATAGTTCTGAATCCTCTGATGATTGTGGGTGCTCTCAGGTCAATGAGGATCCAGTTGGCTCCAGCCTCTAAGTTGTTTCCACACCATCCACCTCCATTATTTAAGCGTACCATCTGAAAAGTGTAAAAAGTATTTTAATACTTGTTGGCAAACAGATTGTTGCTCGTGATAGGGATGCTTCCTGCGTTGTAAAATGATAATTCTATTTAGTCTGTCAGTGAGTTTATCTAATAATATTGGACACGTATTTTTTTTTGCTTTGCCAAATCAATAAAAAATTACAAAGTTAAAGCGCATAAAAGTTCAGGAGCGGGGTCTTGTGACGTCACTAAGGCAGTATAAAGTGTACTAACGGCGTGACGTCACAAGATATTTCAACGCATTATATCGTCACTTTATGATTATGTGTCAAAAGAAAAATGCAATATTTTTTACTAATTTACCTGACGGATAAAAACAATTTTTCAGTAAACTACCCTATTTTAATTGTGTTCTACCGCGTTAGTTAACAACATTGTGTATTAAAAATACTTACTCCTTTGGCATATCCGGATTCAGGCGTAGAAGTAGTAATAGACTCATCAGGAATAGCTCCATTGATCAATCCCAAATCGCCAACAGGTCTGCAGTCTAAGCTTGGCGCAAAACCCGCTTTGCAGGGGCAGTAGAAACCTCCCTGGGTGTTCTTACATTCAGTGGAAGCCGTGTCACATTGACTGTTGCCACACTCATTGATGTCTTCGCAAGTCGGTGGGTTGTCGAATTGCTGGTTTGGTCCACATTTGAGCACGCTAGGACCGTTCAGTTTGTATCCTGAAATAAAAAAAATTGTTAGATCACCCTTATGTTTATATACATACTGTCGAATTAACTCAGCTTTTAAATGAAATAATTATTTACCCTTGAAACATTGAACACGAGCTTCATCACCGAACATGTAAATCCTAGTCTGGTCAACGATGAATCCATTCTTGATCTCTGGGAATTTTGGGCACAGTGCCTTCGAACACGTAGGCACATCTCCTGACCAAGTTCCGTTACTCATACACAGAAGTACTGGTTGTCCAGATCTTACATAGCCAGGTTCGCATTCGTAACGGACAATAGTACCATAGCTCCGACCGCCTCCGTTCAAGATGGTAACGTTAGCGTGAGGAGAATCCGGAAGGGCCACGCATTGTGATGCTGTCGAAAAAAGGAAAAATTATATATCTCAAATTAAACGAAAAAAAATATTTTGTTCATTAGATGCTGTAATTTATTTCCGGCAAAAGTTTGCTATAGCTAAAAAAAAATGATTCTGACAACTTACCCAAACAAGTAGGTGTCCTCTCCCATCGCCCATCAGATAAGCATGAGATTCTTTCGATAGGCTGTCCAGTTGGGAAAGCAAATCCAGCATAACATTGGTAAGTTGCAACACCTCGATAAGTCACGTTTGTAGAGCCAATTGAAAATCCATTATCGATTTGAGGCACCGGACCGCAATACACCTCTGTAAAGTAACAATAAAATCACATAAGTACCCCTATACAACCCAAAGTAATACTGCATTGTGCAATGCCACCGTTCCTCGTTTGTTACTTGCCTTGACAGCTAGGAATGTAAGTAGTTGACCATTTTCCTCCGTCTAAACATTTTGTTGTGATACGAGATTTCCCTGTGGCGAATTCTTGGCCAATCGGACATGAGAATGTTATAACTGTCCCGAAAGCGGTATCTCTGTTTGACGCTAAAGCACCCAGACCGGATTTAAGAGTAGGGCAATCTGAAAAATAAAATGTAAGATAAGAGGAATTGAATACACGTGTATTTGTTCCACGTTTGTTCTCGCCGTAGCGTGAATAACTTACCTGCCGAGAACGTCGCCTTCCAACCTATTCCATTATGCAAAGCATCAGACATAAAACGTATCAACATTTCGCCACTGGATGCAGTCAGTGTTATTCTTGGTTTCACAGTAAATCCATTGTCAGAATGCAATCTTAAACCACTTGTGCTGGCTCCGTCAAAAACTTGCACTACGTCAGACGGATGAATGCTAAATTCGTCGAATTTCAATGACAGTGGACCACCGTTAGGATTCTTTATTCTATATAAACATTCTTGATTATTCGGGTAACTTGCCAAACCGTAAGCAGGTGATGTAACAGTACCATTTGCTGCAATGATTGTTGCTCTGCAGCCTTGAGAGTATCTCATGTTAAATCCTTTCTTGGAATCGCCAAGACTCGTTCGGAAGTACATGTACAGATGGTTCGTTGTCGATACCACAACTTTTTGATTTTCTTCGCCTGGTCCAGTCAACCTTGCCAAAACAGGGCTAGATGGAGTATTACCATCCTTGATAACAATATAATCCCTGTTCATTCCTAATTCTAGATCCTCTACCTCTAATGAGACTATTCTACCTGGTTGAGCTTCAATAACGTAAACGCATTCTAGGCCACCAGGGTAGCCGTTTGGATAACCAGGCGAGGTTAATACTTGACCTTGAGGCGTGGCTCTGAGCATGCCTCCGCAGTTAGAGGACTCGGTTTTCCAAGACGCACGGAAACCTTTCCTTTCTACTGAACCATCTGTACTGAACTTGATGATCATGAAGTTCGAAGCGGAAACGTAAATTTTGCTAGATAAATCTTGTTTGCCAGAAAGTGTCGCTAAATTCACAGATTTATCTTCGGTCCTGCCGCCTACCAGAATTTGAACAGTGTCGAAAGACTTTTCAGTTTCAAAATCTTGGAACTGTAAGACGATATTTTGACCTTGTGGCCCCTCGAGAGTCCATTTGCAATCGCTGAAAGGAGGGTATTTGTGAGGGTAGTTAGGACTCTCGACTACATCTCCACTGCTGGCCATGTAGAAGTGACAGTCGGAAGCACAGTCCATTTCGTCGGAAGCATCACCACAATCGTCTTGCTTGTCGCATTTGAAGGCTGCGTTGATGCATTTTCCATTAGAACAATGGAAGGTTCCTAAAACAAATTGAAATTGTGTGAGTATTGTTTTTTCGTAACCTTAACATTGTATGACTAAGCTTGTAATTGAGCATGCAAAGTTGATTGATAAACAATAGTCTGTTGATGTTGCTTACCGGCAGGGCAGGCGGTAGCTCGGCACATGAAAGGCAGTAGGGTTTCACAGGTAGTTAGCTCCCACGACTGGCTATCGGATGTGACGTGGACATCGACACATTCTCCTGCCTTAGGGTTAGGCTGTCGCAGGTCCCAGAAACCGGCATACTGCGAGACTAGAGCACCGGCGGCTGATTCGAGTGTGTTCGTTCTTAGATCGTCGACCGTCGCGAGTCCGAGCCAGTAGTGGTTATTACTGGGACTGGCTGGCACCATGTTGGCAGTCATGTTGTTTTCAGAATAGCTATCTACAACCATGAGTTCGCTGCCGTACCTGAAACATTATTTTTTGTTAGGACATGTTATCTTATATCTTATTTTAAGATAAGATAGATCGTGTTACTTGATACACAAACAGAAGGCTTGAAAACAATCTTGCATTTGATCAATTAATTACCTTCGACATAGTTCTGCCGCTTTCTCCCACGAATGCCTGATGTTGAAGAATTTGTAACAGTGTAAGCCTTTCAGCTCCCATCCTGAAAACAAAGACAAAGCAAGATTTTAATAACGTAAGTTAAAACTCAAAGAGAAATTCGAAGTTTATTTACAAAGAATCATGTTGACTCTACAAATTACTTAGCGTATATTTAAGCAAAGAATACAAAATGTAATAAGATTAGAAATTTTGTGTAAACGTGGACAGGTATAGTGAAGGCTTTCTCCTTTGAAAGGGCTTTCGGTGAAAGCTATTCATTTCGCAACAAAATCGTGTTTATACGGTGTGCCTTTGTGTACTGAAACTATGTATATGAGTACCGGGAAACAATTTGACGAAAAATTTATGTAAAGAAATAAAGTAACCGCACAGTTGTTTGGCCGGTTGATGGGTTGTGAATCAATTACTCAGTCAGGAACTCGCTGACGGATCGAATTATTTTCTCAAGCAAAAGTTGAGTGCGCCCTGATTGTAAAGTTGAGCCTCCTAAAGCGATTAATAATTCGGGATTAGTGATTCAACAGGTGTGCTTAACTAACCTATGAAACTCGTCGAATGGGAGATTAAATTAGAGATTGCAGAATTTACGGAACAGTTCGTTGCGAAGTATTTAATTGTGTTTGAAGAAATTGGAAAGCAGTATTTAACTTGGTTAGAAATTCAGTATACATAACATTATTTACTCTGTCTATGTTAGCGTTTCCTCAGAAATTAAGTTAAGAATTGTTTTAGCAAGAAGCTCCTTGTATTAATGAACGTACATTTAGGGTGTGTTTTCGTATGTGTCGGTTTGTTGACGTGCCCGGAAGCCTTTCTTAAGCTGAAACTCAACATAATAGACGTCAAGAGAAGCTTAAGTTCTGAAAGCTTACTGCTTTGTACAAGGATTTACCACATGAAGCCACAACTACTCGACGTAAGTAATTCAAAACACAAACTGAGTTACTAAGCTGGAAATTGGTACGATTCTCCAAAACGTTTACAATGGTGATAACTGAAGTTGTATCGTTAAGATCATGATTGTAAAATGTGGATTTATAGAAAACAGTATAGTTGCAAAATTCTTATGATTTTTCTGTTAGTAGTAACCAAGTTAGGCAGGTCCTGGTCGCCAGGATTGGGCGAGACCTGTCTCTACCAGTAGTTGTGAGGGCTATGCTGGCAGAGACAGAAAACTGGAGGGATATTGCCTCCTTTTGTGAAATCGTGATTATCCAGAAGGAGGCCGCCGAGCGCCGTAACTCCGTCTGTTTCATAGGCAGGCGGGACTTCGGGGTCATGGGCTGCCAGATTGGGGACTCCGTTCGCCCGGCATGTGACTCCAGGTAAGACGGTGGCGCAGTGGTCACGTGCTGCCTTGCACAGCGAGGCTCAGGGGAAACGCCTCGTAGTCTCCCCAGGGATGTGCCCTACAGACGTTGCACAGTGGGTGTTATGGGGTGGTCTTTTAAGTGGTAACGGGGCCCCTTCCAAGTGCTGATGGTGATCACTGGGGTGGTTTTAGTGAGGTGAAAATCCCACACTCCCCGGTCTTTTCCCCCAAAAGTCCGGACGCCTTTTTAAGGTTTTCCCCCCGAAGGTAGGAAGATAACCAAGTTAATGTTTCAATTTGTAGTTTATAAAATGAGTAATAAAAAATGTCTTGTTACAATGAAATACCTAAGTAATAAAAAATAAGTCATTGCATACATCTTAATTTAACTTCTGTTATTACGACTAAACTGTTTTTAATGAATGGGTGTATCTCCTTTTAGCGAGACATCTGAAGACTTTGCCCGATAGCAGTAGATCCAGCACTTGGACTAGCTTCTAGAGTATCCTGCACAAATAAAAAAAACAACATCGAGACAAACCAACATAATTTTCATTCGATTTCCGCGCATTAACGTACAAGATAAAAAAGTAAATAGGCATAAATAGAGCGTGCGAGTTTGACGAGGTATCGCGAAGACCGCGGCGTATACACGCTTCACTGCGCCTCGCCCGCAACACGATGCAATGTGTTTGACCCACTTAGCTAGTTATGTTACTGCAGCGAAATGCAATCACTCTGTATTCGACTATATTGTACGCTTTTGCCTAAAACCGTAAACATAAACTCCGCGTTTTATATCCCGCCTTTTTCGCAAATCGTATCCGGAAACACGACCATGCAATTTAGCAATTTAGTCGAGAGAGGAAGCAGTTTTCGGCGAGCCAATGGCACAAATATTTAAGCTTTAAACCTGAATGAATTTGCATAGATGCGAGTAATTGACGAGTTTGAAATTTGACTAGTTCCGGACGATATGTAGATAGAAATATGAAGGCAATAATGGGACCACGGTCGTTGATAAAGTACTTTACGATACGTCACATTATTGTCCGTATCGCATGAAACTATTCGCGAGAGAACAGCGACATATGCAGGTAACACATAGTTACGTGTGTTGGACGTAATTATCCCGCATAGCGGCAAGTCATTGGGTTTTACTGAATAGCCTAACGCGCAAAGGAACGATCAAAGCGAATGGCTCCATTGATTTTGTAGCTTATTGCGGCTACGGAAAACCTCTATAGACCAATATCCGCCATCATCGTGAGAGAAATATCACGGACGATATTAACTGGAACGTTATTAGATCTACATAAATCTCTATGGATATTGAATGTATTTTGAAACGCTATAGAAAACTGATCGGGCTGCGTTGTTAACTATTTATAGAGCAGATTAAAAATTTTACTTACAAACATTAAAGAAAAATATCCAAACAAAGCTCTTATATGAGTGACAAGATTCATTAATAAATCAAATACTAGATGATGTCGGATGGCTTGCCCGAGACTTCCTCTTGTATAGTACTAGTACAACAGTTATTCCTCCTTATACGTACTTTCCCACATATTACATCATGAATATCATAGGTAATGGGATTTCATTGGGAATCGCATTCATTTCCCATGTCTACTGCCTCGGATGTATGAGCTTTGTGACTGTTGAATATCGAGATACGAGGCATTCAATCAACGCGGATCATACCAAAATATCACTTTTCCCATTGGAGAAAGCTGATTTTTTAATCGATTACGCACATTATCAATTAGACTTAGGTACGCTAACATTCGTGTACGTAATATGGATGGAGTTACGACACCATTGACATTTAATATTGCAAAATAATGTACGAATAATTAAGAGAGAACATCACATGGTTTGATGAGGGACCTTCGTGCTCACGAATAATAAATCTTACAACATAATAACTTAATTTATTTAATTATTATTAACCGTTGTGACATAAGGAAATGTACGACATTTAACCTATAGGTCGATGGAATTAATGAATTTTAAGAAGTTAGTTAGAGTTGGAGGTATTGGACACCTGTCTTTTGGTAAAGGCTTCAATTGGTTTAGAATCATGTATCTTAGTCGGTATAACATCCGTTCAAGTGTTCTCATAAGTTAAACCAACAAACAATACCTAAAGCCCACATTACAAAATGCATGCATACTAAACAGTTATGCGTCAATAAGGCTTGCACGAAACGGGACGAGAGCAATGTCGACCGGTCGCCGACACGGTGGATGCCGATCAATTGTGTCGAGTGCCTCTTAGCGAGGCGAACCTGAAACCTTTGAAGGATATACGGATATGCCTCTGCACCGGAGATTGACTTACTGCTCTATTTAGATCCCAAGTAGACAAGACGCGCCTACTCTGTGGCATAGTAAGTTTAGCATGATTCTACCTTGTATCGTAACAGCGTTTTCCGGTCAATCATAACAACATTAACAATTTGAAAATAAATAGTGCTGCAATAGCCTGCAGCGTTAATTTTTATATTTTTATCTGTAAATCTAATCGGAGCGCTCGTGGGAAAAATGCAATGGTACGCAATGAAGTTTCAAACTTTGTTTTAATGGGATTGTGACTCCTAATTGCTGGTTCTTCTGACGAGTTGTATTGTTCTCTGATTTAAAATTGCTTTTCGTATTTGGCAGATATACTTACAGCAAAACTAAAAGTTATTCCTAAACGTTTTTAGTTCATTTTACTTAGAGACAACATGGCCTTGGTTTCCGCAGTAACTTTTCTTTACATCTGCAGTCAGACATTTCCAAAGTGGATATGCTATATATGCGATATATTTATGTATATTCCATAATCTAAAGTTTAAGGGGCAGAGGTTGAAATATTCGTAAATAAAACGTCATCTGTGACTCATGTTCGGGCTATGTATGATCGAGGCATTGCCTTTCACTCATTATAAATGTGAACCTCCAAGGCTACCAGTTTGCCGCTCAATTGCCTATACCAGCACAAAGCCCACATTGTCTCGTTAGATAAAAAATGTTAATCAATGATATTACGACATATACGTTTATAGCATGTGAATTTGTAATCCAATCACGAAATTAAATTATTTAACTGGGCCAAAATTGGAGGAAAACAGGTCAACGCGACCTCAGATCGAGTGGCTTAAAGCCTAGTAGTATTATGTAGCCGCAAAAAGGACTATGACAGTCTGGAAAGCCTAAAAAACTAAATACAAAGATGATTAGCCTTTACAAGTTACGTAGTTTGATAAGAGGAAGGACATCCTTCCTCTTTTCATAATTTTCTCAGCACGTATCTATTGTGCAAGTACGAGTAGGTCGTGTAAGGTGATGATTTTAATAGTCAATAGTTTGGTCATTAAAAGGAACAGATTATATACTATAGTTATAAGGATTGATAAAATAATTCCATCTGTAATTTTTCTGTCTGTAATATTTCAGTGGTAACCCGTAGTGGGGATTTGTGTCTCGTTGATGAAAATAGGTGTAATATAGGTGTCATACAGATGCACCTCTGTTTCACTTTGGACAATACAGACCTGGGGGGTGACCACAAGCTATCTCTATATATATCTGACGTGTATAGGTACATCTGTCACTTACTCGATCTCAAAATAACCTTACTCTAAGAGCTTGTGGTCACCCCCCTGAAGTTATGTTGATATAATGAATACCAAACGTAGTAACGTACGTATCCAAGTAATCCTGTAGGTCGTAATTGAACGATCAGACGTATTGTTACTAGCAGCGAATGCAGGCGGGTAGCAAGCGCGGTTTACTAAGCAACTGACCTAGATTGTGATGCTCCAAATGACGTACAGATGCGTGCCAAGTTTAGATTAAACTTGATAGTTTTACCGTGCTTGACGCAACTGACGCGTGCGTGACAGTTGCCAGATTAGTAATCAAAGTAATGTCAAAAGAGACAGCCGTCTTTGAGACTGAATGGAACCTTGCCTTTTTCTGTAAACTGTAAAGTAACAGTATCTACGGTTTACGCTTTGATAGTTTACCTGTTTTCTATTGGATCTGTTGTTATAACCTGAATATCCCTTCATCTGTTGTAATTAGGAAAACAATAATAAAACAATAATCCGGCGACAAAATCTAATACCGCCATAGATGAGCCCATATTATTTAAAAGGTACTATTTCAGCTGCTACTTAATTATTTCCTGAATTTGAAATATCTTCGTTTCTACGAAAACCTTATTCTAGAAGTTTTAATTTATAAGTTATAGCAAAATCTTTCTGGTAGAATAGGTTTTCCTAAGAAATCTACTTTCATTTTGATCTTCAGTAACAAGTTTGATTTAAGTTTTGGATGATTTCCAGGCTTTAAGTCTTAGCTTTTCTCGAAGTTGGTTTTATCTGTGAAATTTCACTTTTTGTTATCAATCAAGGTAGCAAACTTGCAAGCTATGGAGTTTTTTTAAATACGAGTAGTTTAACCAAAACGACACTTAATTTAACCATTGACGTTCAATTAAATATAGAAATCGCCTATTACTGAACAAATTAGTGTTCCAAGTTCACGTTAACGTTTTTTCTCAGACAGATTATTTTTATAAACTGTTCACGGAAGAAACTTAAGGTCACCTCGCTTAAGTCATCATGCTCTGATGTAACCAAAACAAACTATACTTTACTTACGTTTTTTTGGATAAACAAAAGAATTGACAATGATTAACTTGTGTTAGATATATTTTACTGTATTTGTCTTAAGTGTCTACTTGATATTTGTGTTCTAAAGTTGAAGGTCTGTTTAGATGCGGTTTTATTTAGTTTGCATATGAAAAGAATAATGAGGAGCTCGTGGCTAAATAATAACAGCCGTACGGGTCGATCTTAAGGTTAAGCAACGCTTGACGAGGTCGGGCCGTGGATGGGTGACCATTTCAACATATCGGGTTTCCTCCGTGCCTCGGAAAGCACGTTAAGCTGTTGGTCCCGGCTGTCATTTGAAGATCTTTGACAGTCGTTACGAGTAGTCAGAAGCTTGAGATCTGACACCAGTCTAGCCAAGGGGTACCGTATTACTCAGTTACTGGGTTGTGGAGGTCAGATAGGCAGTCGCTCCATGTAAAATACTGGTACTCAGCTGAATCCGGTTAGACTGGAAGCCGACCCCAACATAGTTGGGAAAAAGGCTAGGCAGATGATATGAAAAGAATAATCTTAGAATTTTCATCACGTTTCGCGACTTGACTGCAGTTTTATTCTTGAATGTATCATGCTTTATTTTGACGTGGGTTTAGTTTATTTACATACAAATATAACACACAGACCGTATCAAAGACTTATGCCAACTGTAAGCCAGGGTTCACTTGTGAAACTGCCAACATACACAATAAACTGTCAAAGAAATGAACATATATTACAAGAATGCCTCAGGGATGTATACTTAGCCCACGTTTATCCAAGCCACATTCAAAAGCTGTCTGTCTATTTAACAAGGTCAGCTGTATTAACGTACTGAGTAGCTAGGTTGTGGTTATGATCAGCCCAGTTGTAGGCCAGGATCTAACGGTACGCCTAGATACTGGCGGTATAGAAAACTGAGGGCTGCAATTACTAAAGATCGATATCACAGCATTCATTCGCGATGCGGGGTTACTTTTATGCTTGGCGACACGTATTTAAAAGCTGACTATTGATTTAAAGAACTATTTAATATACAAAAAACAAACAAGAATTTTAAACAAAAAAAACTACTTCTTTGTTTGTGATCTGTGTATGAATCAATCGAGGCTTTTGCGCGATCAGAACCTTACAAAGGCAACATTTATTTTAAAGAATGGAAAATAACTTATTTGTTTCATGTTTTATTGTTTATTTTTCTTTTTTTGTGTATTGTTCAATCGCTTTTTCAGTAGAGAAATAAAACAGCCCAACCGAATAAAAGTTACCTATTATTTGGCAAGAACAAAAGACGATTTTAATTTCATTTGAGTTTCCAGCTGGCCAGACACAAATATATTATTTACTGAAAAAAAGCATAAAGCGCAAAGTAGGTACTCTATGAGAAAATCGTAAACATGTCGTGTCGTATAAAGTGTGTAAAGAGCGCACAGCGCTGTCGGTTGCATTTATCTTAGCGCTTCATAACTCGGGTGCAGCGGTGAAAGCGCTGGAATTCAGCCCTGTCTCTTATTGAACAATAGCCACGTCTGTTTGTCTAACATTTTGAGTTAATTTTCTTCGCTTATGAGGTCAGTATATGCTTTGTCATCGCAATAACGTCATGGCTATTGCTTGAAGAAATTGTGATGAGAATTTAATTGAAAATTGTTTTAGTGGACGTCAAACAATGCGTCAAATATTTTTCTTATATTTGATTATAGTGATTGCTTAAGTTTAAAAATAGAATACTCATTAGATGGACAGCCTGATATGATGACGATGAATCTACCACTGTTGTCGAAACTTAGGTATATTATGTTTGTGAAAGATAATCCCTGGAAGTATGTTATCACAAAAATAATTTCACTGATACATATACACTATGGTTGACAGACAGAGCTGACTATTTATCCCGTATACAAAAGAGCGAAGCCTTGTGAAAAGCTAGTTGCCAATTAATAAATAATATGACGAAATAAGACGTCATAAATATGTATTTGGAAGACCTGTATGTCCAGCAGTGGACGTCTTTCGGCTGTTATGATGATGATGATTATGAAATATGTAATTAAGAATACGGCTTAGTAACCCATGAAACCACACCATTGAATATAAAATATCACCTTGCACATCACAATAAAGCTTGTGTTTAATCACGGCATTCAAATGCAGCTATGATTTACAAGGCAGCCTACCAAGATGTAGTACGTCGGCGTCGCCTAGGCGTGAATGTTGCTCAATCATAAACCAACGTAAATTACAATGCTGACATATATTGCACATCGTATATAACATGGTATTGTTAACAACATTTAGGAACATAACAAATGGAACTGTCATTAAAGAAGTGAGATACTGTCAGTGTAACAATTGATGGCTGGAAAAAAAGGACGTCCGAAATATTTGTATCATCCGTCATCATCTGTGTATCCCTTTTTCTAACTAGAATGAAGTCGGCATCCTGGCTAATCAAAACCGGCTAATCATCAGTATTTTACGTGGACCAATTGCCATCTGATCTCCGCAATCCAATTACCGCGAAATGCTCAAATTCTACGGTTAGAACGGAATTCCTGCTTTTGGATTTCATAGTACCCACAACAGCTGTCATATAAATTCGTGCAACTGGAATCTGTTGCAATTAATTATTATGTAATTCTACAACATCCCAAATTCTACGAAACCATTATAAATGATAACTCTTTTCACGTAATATGTCATCACTTGACCGGCTAATTAAATTCTGGGCTCTCATTTGACTGTAACTGTGTTGCAAGGCAATTAAAATAATTTCCTAACCACTGAATTCCATAATTACATTCCCATCCACCCAATTCTGTATCAATGCGTTTCTAGATCTATTTACTACTGGTAACATGTTCAGAGGACCGCACTGAACTGTCAATGTAATCGTCATACCCTCAAGTTGCTATTAGTATGCAGTGCAATGGCAAGCACCTTTCTAGTGTTCGCAGTGTCTCGGATGAATATAGCATTAATTTGTCTCTGTAGACGCCTAGACGGACGTCAGGGGTAGTCAATCTTTCGGGCCCGATTTGTATTCGTTGCAAGTTGCCCAGGCCATTAAGAGAGGAAAGAAATCGTCGTTAGTTTAGCTAGACAGATATCTGCGTGACGGCGATTTCTTTTAATAGGAAAAGGTGTGTGTTTAACAATATTCAGGTGTAAACATTAACGCCACGTCCGTATTTGTCTTAAATATTTACTTGGACATAATTAAAATATGTTAATACGTGGTCACGTAATGATCTTTGTAAAATCAGGTAGGTAAGTACATATATACCTAGATAGATACTACCAAACTAAAACTTTACTACAGATGCTAAATGGCTAATAATACCAATCATCACCAATCAATCAATGTGGGATATCGTGAAACGCCTAACAGAAACCTCATTTGAACTATCAATTTTGTTAGACCCTCTTGAAATTTTATTAGCAGGCCGCCTAGTAAAGGCACAGTTTGAGAGCCACTGCACAGTCTATAAGTCAGAGGTATAGTGTTTCCATTGACAGAAGCTACTCAAACAATGTTATTGACTAATTCGAGATTGCATATACGACCCAGCTTGCAGGATAAGCATACTATCCGATTTTTATACGCTTTTAAGTAATTATGAGTAGTGCTGCAGTTCAGCGAATATTCCCAAGTTATTTTGTTGGCAAATTGAAAAATGTTGCGCGGTTGTCGAACGTAAATGGTCTTGTAATGAATTTTAAAGGAAACACGACTTTAACCAACAACTCAAGGGTTTTCCATGTATTCTGGTATTGGGAGTGGCAATATTACAGAATAATGTTATAATAATAGATAATGTTACTAATACTGTATAGATTCAAAGCAAGCTTTCAGTATATTCGCAAATACATATTAAATTAAATCTACGTCACGTAACATCCAGAGAGATATTTAAAATTATTTGATGTGACAGATTGACCTTTGACATTCATTGCCCTCGGAAAACAAACAAAAGGGAGAGCTGTCAGTAATTTATGCAGATATGTCGGTGACCTCCGTAATTACGTGTGAGTGTACCGCATTTTTAAACCGCGTTCGACACAGCCGAAGCAGAGATTGGCTGATTTTAATCATAGTCATTCTGTGTGCTCTATGGTATCTTACGTAAGTTACATAACAAAAAGGTTTTGCCCAATTTTTGGTAGTCTTATTTATTTGACTAAGAAGGTTTTGCCAATTTTTAAATATTATTCTTGAAGATTTCTTTAAAGCGGTCCAGTTGCCAGTGTTTAAAAAAAATTGAAGATAAGAAAATATTGAATCTATTAGACAACGTGTGCATCTTTAAAAGATCATCAGAAATGAATGGACACTAGAGAGAAATCTATCCGAGAAATCAGGTTTTGATAACAACGTTCTTCTAGTTAAGTTAAACCGACCGAGAGAGATAAAAGCAAGAGATATTTGAAATTGAGAGAGAATCATATATTTTCATGAATAATATAATTTACTTTTATCTCAGGGAGTGTAAATATTAAGGATTATCATATATCTGAAGCATCTCACGTTTATTGGCTTAAAAACTTGAGAAGCTGACTTTTAAATTATCTTTTCAGATTTATTTGAGTTGTATATTACTTTTTTATGCAAATTGAGTGTACTTAGTTGGAGCTTTTCTTGAGAACTTTTTTGGTTACACAGTTATTAACAACATGACTGATAGAAATTACTTTTTGTTCCCGCGTCTGCTCTTAGGTACTGTTATAATTGCAGGTGCACTTAAATCCATCTTATCGAAGGATCAACGCTTCGAGATTATACATCTTCAATGACGCTTGTGTTCTCAGAGATTTAAATTGTTACACAATAGAGCTTCCAGCCAGATATAGGCAAGACTAATTAACGCCCACTATGATCACTATTACACAAGTCAAATCCTCCTAAAGTTCTAATTAGCTCTTACTTTCGCGATACACAAATAAACAGATTTGTAACCCGGTCAGTAAAATTAACGTATTCACAGCCTCGATCGATAACGTGACGTAGGCCATTGTTGCCTTCGCTTTTTAAAACCTAATTCTTTATTCAAAAGATAATTCGCTTTTGTTTTTTTTGTGTTTTTTAGGCGTTAT
Organism: Orthosia cruda; assembly: GCA_964057195.1. Taxonomy (NCBI): domain Eukaryota; kingdom Metazoa; phylum Arthropoda; class Insecta; order Lepidoptera; family Noctuidae; genus Orthosia; species Orthosia cruda. The sequence continues at coordinate 16,847,259 of OZ059830.1, forward strand.
TGTGGCTCTACCTCTCATTATTATGTTTTATTCTATTCTGCCAAGGTTTAGAGTATCCTATATAATCTTCTTCTGTAATTATCTCAATCAAATCAAGTTGTGAACAAGTTTTTGTAATCAAATAAGATTTTATTCTTAATTTGTTTTGCGAAGTAATTAACAAGACGTAATTTTGTGTCAAAACATGCTTTCAAAGCATTTCCGCGAAAACTTTGTTGTCTAACACTGTTTGAGTTGCCAAGGCTTTTATATCTGTATCTGTGTACTTGTAGAACTTTAAACAACTGTCTCAAAGATTAACTCCGTCGAATAACGTGTAATCACAAGCCAGTCGCGTTAATTCCGTTTCGGAGGAAATTTCGATTCAATCTGTCTGCAGGAATCTTGCGATTTGCGACTCTTGCTTCAATATCCAGGGTTATTTGAATATAGGAATAGAAGTAACAGGTTGTGTCTGCGCCTTGGTGTTATATTTAGATCTTAAATGTGGAAATAACATGTGCTACGTTCTAAGTACCTTCTTATTCTTTGTACAAAGTTGTGTAATGTTGGATTCTTTGAGAATTCTGTTGAATAATCTAGATGCTAGACTATGTAAGTGTTGCGTTGTAAGGAACAAGTGAGATAATGTAATGGCGTCAACGACCTTTTAATGATGCTCGAGTATTTAATTTAAAAAACGTAGTAATGATCAATCGCATAATGTCTCTAATCTGGGTTAATATTTTTCACGATTACATATGAATCTCTTAAAAGAGCTACTTACGTACAAATCTTAATTTTATTGCTTCACTATCGCGTTTTAATGTTGCTCAATTTATTTTTTAATGAGCCAAAGGGCCGTTTTATGAATCGAGTATTTGGACGTGTCAAACCATACCAACGACAAAATTTGTAAACTAAAGTAAAGTTTAACACATATTCAGTTTCTCTTAATTCAGCAATCGGGGCAAGTAACTTTAGAAAAAAAAACATTTTAACAAAAAAAACAAACCGACTTCCAAAAAAAAACTCTACAAAGTGAAAAATAACTTCCTTTTCCGAAGTCGGTGTCTTTGGTACCTATAGTTTTTCATAAAAAAATTAAGGAAATTTTATTTTTCACTTTGTAGTGTTTTTTTTGGAAGTCGGTTTTTTTTAGGTTAAAAAGTTTTTTATTTATATCTTTTTAGTATTGATAGGTACCTCCAATTGCCATAAAAATCATATATAGCCTAAGTACACCCCATGATGATTCCAATAAGCTCAAACACGACTTGGATACATTGTTATATTTCAGCATTCCAGTGTCTACCTGCCGGCTTCATTATCAGATCAGTTCGATACAACGATGGTACCATTTTCATCAGTACTATTTATTTATAAGTATTTGCTACATCATAGTCGTTTAACTATTCGAGATATTGTAGACCCGTGACATACTTAGCATTAAGGAATTCCATGGCCATCTGTGGTCTTCTTAACCAGTCCCAATTCACCAAATGATACTTTATGAGTGCAAATGATTGCATTGTTGATGAAAATGCCAAAATCGCTGTATGTATGCGTATAATATTTGAGGAGTGCCCTAGATTTCTCCAAGATCTCATCATCAGATCCTGACCTGATGACTATGGGACCAAATGAGAAGTATACCCTTTCAAACAAAAGAAGAATTTTCCAAATCGGTTCAGGCGTCTTTGAGTAATTGGTGTACATACATAAAACAACAAAACACCTCTTCCTTTTTGGAAATTCGGTTTTTTATCTAAATTGGTTGTTAACCCTTCCCATATCAACAACTCTCTCCAACACACATTGTTCGTCTCCATTCCCCTTCCCTTCCTGTCATATCAAACCGTAATCTAACAGCCAATCAGATGTAATATTTTAACACTCGGAGTACTCTGACGGTGACATAGGGAACAGGGCTTCCACGTTTGATTACACAACCTTGTCAACGTTTACGTGTGTTCCCGGCCCCGGGACTGGAGGCAATTTCCTAGGCTAATTATGTGGCGAATGAAAACCGACGACGGAGTGACAAACTCAATTCATTTCGCCTGCGTTTCGGCTCTTGATTGGAAATAGAATCCTTTAGTAGGTCAAACAGCTTGAAAGGGTTGACATAAAATTACGGCAATGAAAGGACCTCATTTCTCCCTCTCATAATTAATTGAATGATATTTTCAGTGAATTGATGGCACTGTTTGCATAGAAAGCGATGTTTAGCTTTTGGAAGAGTTACATCCGGAGTTTGAAAGGCTGAACAACTCTGAAATATAAATACTGTCAAACTTCTGTCAACTTGCCTTGTAGGTATGCCAATGGCCAATCAAATCGTTTGATGAAAGGATTAAAATAAATAGGCTTTCCAAAACCGAGAGTGAGACTTCGACTAGCTATGATTTTTCTCTAAATAATAAATAAATAGACGCAGTCCTTGTTCTATCGTTATGTATTCAAATCAATGGCCTATTACAGTCCACTGGTGGACAAAGGCCTCACTCTAGATGCCAGAACACTCTGCCATTCTCCTTCCGCATCCACTTGTCCTAGGCACCTTAACGGCCTTATTTACATAAGGATAAATTGTATCAATACACAATATGCCAACATAAATAGTAAAGTAGAAAATTGCTCTTGATATGCAATAGGTGCACCTAGAAAACTCATTGTGAATAAGAAAAGCACTTTCTTTTCTCTTTGCATACGCGGAAAATACGTTAAAATAATCTAAACTTAACACGTAGAGCAACTCAACATAATATGTTACTGAGACCGCATGGTTAATCTTGTAGTCGTGTGCTCAGTTCAATTCTACATGTTAGTAGATAAAAGAAAAAGTATTGGGTGCCTTTAGAATGTTTATTTATTTATTTATGTATTCTTTATTGTACACCAGAAAATACAGTAACAAAAGAAACTTAAAACTAAAAATATACAACGAGCGGCCTTATCGCATTCCGCGATCTCTTCCAGGCAACCTGCAATGTTATACATGATAAACACATCTACCTAATATTGTTGTAACGTCTCATATATTGTGTAACTCTACCTATGTTTACAAATAAAGATTTTGATTGTAAAATAAATTATTAATTAAAATCTTTTTTTAAAACAAGGTTTTTTTTGTATTCTTCTCAGCAAACCCTTTCATTTGACACCCATAACATGGCAGTGCATAAAAAATAACTAGTCCACCATCTTGGGCCGTCCGCCATATTAGATTTGGAATGACGTCACTTAGCTAACCATGCATTGTCATTCAAACTAAACGTGTATATATCCATACATACATTTATACATATATACTTTGCATTGCATGTTAAATAAAAGCTAGTAAAAACTGTATAGGGATTCTTTAAATACCAGCCGGCCTATTCTGTAAAAATGGCGTCGTGAGAATTTAGGTGAAGTGAGCTTGATGAGAGATGTCATTGTACAGGTTATTCTGTAAACATTTCACCGCAAAAAACTTATGCGAAATAAGCTGACACAGCTTTAGGTGAAATTAATGTTTACTTCACGCACGTCAAAGTTGTCACGGTGACGTTCAAGTTTTATTTGTGCCTAATATACTACTAAGATTTATGATTGAATTAGCTTTGATCATTAGGTATATTTGTCAAATCCCTTGTAATTTTTTCTACTTGTTGACTTTGGTTAATAAAACAATAAGTATGAATCCAATTGCGAAATCTTTCACCATAGTACAACGTAACCCTCGGTTACAATTTCTCAATTGCGTCCGGTATCTTAGCCATTGAATTTATTGGCTGGACACATAATAACTAACTTCAACGCTTAAGCCGTTTCATTACAACACAACTGAGAACATACACTATTATGTACAAATATAGTGGTCGGGTCAGTTTTTCGAATCGTTAGTCAAAGCAACGCGAAATTCCTCAAGATGTAGTCACCGACTATTTAGCTGAGACTGCCGGATGCGTTGGCGCAAGGTCGTTAGAAACCGCTATGAAATCGAACTGCATGAACATCGTATATTGTCGACAGTTGATAATATTGGTTTAGATTATGTTTTCTGCTTTGTTCAAGAGGTATAGAGATGAAAAGTAGCTATTCTGTATGTACGAGTACATATGTTCAAAGAACAGGTATAGTTCTCGCCAAACTTCTTGTCCGCTCTGAAGTTGGCTTTCCAATGCACAAAGCACGGATCGGTGCTGTTTTTGTTTGAGATTTGCTAATGCGCAGCCATTGTAGTCAACTTCAGGACGGCCAAGAAGTTTGGCAAGAACTACAGATGAGTCGTATAGTTGTCCATCAAATTATTTATGTCTAACATTCTATGAATTTATTGATTTTACCTACTGACTGATACACATCTGTACCTACCTAATAATTCTGATATACCTTCCTGCTACTTATGAAAATTGGAGGTGAAAATCATCGTAATTATGTGCCGGGAGTACACTGAATATCGGTCGATATATGGCGACGCTTGAAGAAGATCTATTGTCCAAGCATCGGACTTTTTTCGGGTACTCGTAAAATAATGATAACGTCCCCGATAATGTAAAACATGATCTACCCTATTCCTAAATAACCTGCCCTAATATCTTATTTTGCATGCGATTTATTTCTTATTGAAATCCAATTAATTATAATGAACCAGTTGATACAGGATTGCTTTGAAAGCTACTTCAAGCTTGCGTCACAATTTCGTAACACATTGTTCTAAGCAACGTAGGCAGCTTTGAGAATTACGTACTCACTGTACGTATAAGTACTCTGATAAGGTAGCACTTTCGGTGAGAAGCGGGAGCGGGCAGAACTTTTTGTGATGTGCGAGTCTTTCTTTCGATAGATGTGAAATTTTCAATCATCAACTTCCTGCCCTAGAGCTTAGTCTACAGATTTGACACTGGCTGTCGCTGATAGAATGGCAGTTTATCTCGAGTTACTAACCTCTTGTCCCCTGTTGCTTGGAGTCAGCATAAAAAGATTTCTTCTTCCATTCTGTAATGTCAACCGTTACGTTATCACTAACGGAACGTTCCAGTACCACAATCGCTAAAATATAACCCGACCAAGTGAAATTGCTCATTAGTTTCGTATTACACGTATATTAATTTAAGTTGATTAAATTTGGGATTTTTGTAGTTGATTGAATTGACGCTTCGTTATTTAGTAGAAGTTCTTTATTTACTAAATTTATGGCTTCTCCTGATGGGAACACCTCACAAAATCCTTTCATATTTTCTTAAACCTCTCTCTCTGTGTATCTAGCATTTGTGAATTTCTCAGAAAATGTGTTATACTTAATAGCTAATACAGACGTGACCTCGAATTTATTTATTTTTTCTAAGAATTTTCTGTTAAGACTCATTCTGCAGTTCTGCACATTTGAAACCGTTTAAGAAAACATTGAACATAGTAATTTGCTTAGATGTTTTTTTACAAGGTTAGAGTTATTTAGTTTTATTGTCGACTTCGTTTTTACATAGAATTTTTACGTAACATATTCATAAAATGAAAGATTTTGAGGTCGTTATGCAGACGACCAAACTTAAAATGGCATACAAATGAAAATGCATCTCGCATTGAGAACAGGAATTCGTCACCTCTTTTCTATGAATCCTAAGCGTTTGTGTACGTTTTCCGCTGCCGCTTATCACCAAACTTGCAACCTAATTACGGCTAGTGCCTAAATACTGTAGCGTTATGAGTTAATAGTCGTGATTCATTGTCACGCTGTTTACGTACTTAAGCCATTTAATTCATTATATTAAAGTCTGAAATTGCTATTTTACATAGGATTACTGCTACTATAGTTTAGTTGTATTGTGCTGTGCAACAATAGAAACAAAGCATTGATGTTTATTCGAAGGAATTACACAATATTAACATTAAATAAACTATTTAAATGCATTAATTACAATAAGCAGATTTATTTTGTTACGCTAGAAATAATTTTCATTCATGTGAATCCATTTAAATTTCTTAATAACAGACTTTGTTTTTTTTAAGATACAATATACCAACTATGCCTACCAATCTACAAAGTACCTTATATAGTCCAGTGCTAAGGCCTTATGCAGTTGGCCTAATACTCAAAGTGTATACGAATAAAGGAGGTGCCTACTTCATTAGTGTTGGGTCTAATCCAGTATAATGAGACCCTTTCTGGCCGACTCTCTTTACAATATAAGGTAGTTACCGAGTATCCCTCGCGCCTACTAATTTCATCTTAGATTAAGTTTCACGTAATCAGGGGATTTTTTTTATTAAGGACAAAGACTTGGTTATTATTCAGAATTAAGATTTCACCATAAAAAAATGCTAATTTACTTTAGGCGCACATTTTGAATATAAAGTTAGCCTCAACCTACTTAAGACAAGTAAAATTTAAAATTTAAAAAACGCCCGACACAAATATCTCTATAAATTACATAATTTATCTAGTAATAAACACACTTCGATCGACAATCTACCGAAACACGTAATTATAACACGATATCTTGCGAAAATACCCCGATTCAAAGAGTAAAGTGCGCATAACCTTTGAACGGCTGAACCGATTTACATCAAACATAGCTAAGAACACTTTCGATAAAAACAAACAAAAAAAACTAAATCAAAATCGGTTCATCCGTTTAGGAGCTATGATGCCATAGGCAGACACAGCAACACACGTCAAACTTATAACACCCATATTTTTCCGAGTGGTAACTGAGACTAGACAAAGTGTAATTCTATCAGAGATTCTACATTCGCCAATGTCAAAATGCTAAAATGTAAGGGACATATTTAACATATCACCAATCGCTATCGCGACGCTGTTGTTGATAGAATGTTAATTGTCTACAGCCTCTGTTACCTAATTACAACAACAAGTCGTATACACAAAACAACTCTAAAATAAAACAATGAAAGTTCATGTACATGTTGTTCATTACACCGCTAAAACAATGTTAGCAAGTTTTATATTTCCCAAAGGTACGAGTATAGCGAGGCACTGGCCCCGATTTTAATTAAATAGAAAGTCCGGATCCCCGCCGAAGTATTTGAAGTATTGGCAAAAGTTATGTGCAAGTAGAATACGTAGATATTAAACAATAAAGAGATTTCACTCACCGTTCGGACACGTGAAAAGGTTGCCCTGTGAACAAAAACAAAATTATTAGATATTTCCTATAAAAAGTTTTCAGGAAATGTTTCAGACAGGTGTTCAGAGTTCTTTGATCCCGCAAAGTTTTGAAGTATTTGTGAAAACTGGTTCACAAATACTTGTTAATAAATATGCATGATGACTTGAAAGGATGATCAAAGCTGTTCATTTGACGATAAGTCCTTCCGATGCCCACTAGTGAAGATAGATGTTCAGTTGCCTGATAACCATTTCCGTTACCCACTAGAGATATGAAAGGCTTATTTTGTAGACTAATCGCAAAATGTTATGAATTCAGTTTGTAGATATTCATTAAGTAGAACCTAGGTGCTAATTCTCACGTCGACAAACTCGTTTCCCAAATGTGTTGGAATGACTTTCAGCCAAAGAAGATGCGGCTGAATTTCCGTGTTCACACTGAGTGACTGACATCTGAACTTCAAAACTCAGTTACTAGGTCCCTCTAGTGGTTTTGGGGCTACCCGAAACGACTGTCGTGGTTTTGTGTGTTTACCGTTCCTATCGGTCAAACGTGTTTTCGACGCACAAAACGGAATAAATTTTCAAGGTGTAAATAACGGTTCGTACCATTGCTCGTCTTTTGTATAGCTACGAAAACTTCAGATACTAGATACTTAGGCCGCGTTTCCACCTGCAAGGAACTTGCATACAAGTTTAATTAAGTACATATATACACGATCGAACGATGGATCAAATTATACCTCAGTAGCTCGGAATGTAATGCAACATACATTTGAGTTGGTTGCAGGTGGAAACGTGACCTTATTCTTGAAATCATGACATTTCACGTATATCAAAAACCGACAAAGTCTCACAAAAAGTTCTCTAGTATATTTTATAACGACCGGCTGTTGACTAATTAAATTCTTGCTCTCATTCAGAATGAAGTTATTTATTGTACGAGATTAGAGATAAACGTAATCTATTGAGTAGAGCTGTGGCTCTACTCAATAGATTACGTTCTTGACTTAAATCGGCTGTGTAACGTGCTTTCCAATGCAGCAGCGTAACCTGTTATGTTAGCTTTGTATATAGAAACCGCTCCGTTTATCTAGGCAACTTAGATACCCTGTATCTTAATACATGGGCTAGTAAGCCTGTAAAGCCTCCGTGCCCCCTTTATGCTGAAGTAAACTTTGTGTAGGCCGCCCGTCATATTACCGAACCCATATTTGGGAATCTCGTTACACCGCCACTCAATTTGGCTTGTATGTGACAACATTACGGCAATGAATCTCTGTTATGGGCTCTATGTACCCATACAGTTTGAGATTGGTCGCTAAATTAATTTTTATACGAAAGTACCGAAGTATACGAACTATACTAAATAGATCCTGTTTTTCATAGCTGTACGTTACGCCGGGCGCTAGCATTTATTTTGAATTTTAGCAACATTATATTTCGTGTACAGCATCAATTTCAAGTCATTAATATACCATTCAATTTATAATGAATAAATGTGCGATGAACTGTTATTGAATTAAATAAATCTATTAGTTCTTAACTGATACGTTTCACCTGGCTGCCGGCGGCGGTGGCTGAATTATCAAAATCACCAGAAAACTAATGGATTGATATTCCTAGACCGCACACATCGAAACAAATCCGAAATGTGGTCTGTTTCACAGTTTTCCATTCGGAAATTGATATAACGGGCGGTCGTGACAGAATGAAACATTTCGAGTGGCTTGCCAAACTGGGGAAAGTGGGTTTGCGAGGACACTCGCCACCCGTGACCGAACAAAACAGTTATAAACGAAACAATAAGTTCTATACGATAAAACAATTAATAAAACGACGAAGCGATCCACTTAATTGTTACGTAAAGCTGCTGCTGATTGATGGTGGGAGCCGAGATTCAAATACCGACCCGTAGAAAGTTCACTCAATGGAGTAACCACACTTCGTAAACAGAAGAGTGAATTTCCATCAACAATGTTCCCCAACACTTTAAACCCAACATAGTAGTTTTACTCAGTATGTTCCCCTAGAACTTTTATATTGCGATAAGGAAAGAAAATGTCTGATTTTATGACTAAGTTTTATTTCAGAGAATTTTGCCGTTCGATTTTGCGGTTTTGTCACAATGTTGCACGGCCATTCACGACGTTATTAAATTCTAGTTGAAGCTGAATTCAGAATTAATTAAGTAAATATCGCATAACAGCGATGCGTTCAAATATATGCGGGAATTATACGTCACTGCTTTTGCCAAATCAAACAGAGTGTGTCGAAAGCGCAAACTCGCAGTCGCAATGTTTGTCTAACTACTTACAAAATCACAGAGCCGCCAATCTGTACTAACATGACACTCGGTGGCATGAAAGTTAATGTATTCTGACAGTCTATGGTTTCTGGGTGTAATGGATGTAATCAACTTGTAATCGATCTCACAGAGCTGCACAGAACCGGCTGACAAAGTTACGCAACGCGATATTATTTTGTTATGAGACAGCCTACAGCCAATATTATGGGAATTTAAAAAGTTCATGGATAAATTACACCGCTGTGGCTTATAAAATCGCTTGCTGTTTTGAATTTCGAACAATTATCGAATCTCTATGACTCAAATAGTGTTAATTAGAATGCAACTCTGCGGCATTGACATGATATGGTTATTAATGATTCCAATCAGAGGTGTTGCGACTGTAATGATACCGTTATTAGTGGTCCTGCAAAACTAACAGGCTTCGTATGATCTATGGACAGTATATACTTAGTGATTACGACTAATGACTGTGGTCGGAACAGATATACACTGATTATTGTATACTTAATAGCAACAATGTTTACTGAATACTGTCAACATTCGGCTTATGTTGAAATATGTTTTCAAAAACATTCAATACCTATATTGTATTGATGATTTTTTGTCACGTTGTCATATCGATATCCCACGTTTTTCAATGCCTAATAATAAATATCAAGACGATATTTGTACTTAACATTTTGCAATATACAAAACAATGTATCGCTCTATAAACATGAAAGAACAATGCCTAAGTATTTTCTTTGCAGATAATTCGGTAAAAGTAATCAAGTCTGCAATAGTGTTGCGAAGTTGCATTGTCTAAATAAACAGTTTAACATACAATGAGATGTTCCGCTAATATGATTGAGAAGGCTGTACAAACATCCGCCAGTGCCGAACAATTCCATTTTACTCCTTGATCAGTTTTCAAACATCCGCCTGTGCCGAACAATTCCATTTTACTCCTTGATCAGTTTTTAATTAAATCTTTTGTTTTTTTTTAGGTCAGTCGATATATCTATTAGTACTTAATAGCTTCGTTATTACTTTGATTGAGTCAATCCAATTTTAATCACATTTCGATTCACTAGACCAATTTATCTAATCACCCAGACTATAAATAGTGTCACAATAAAAATAAATATCGTAACTTTGAACGGAATAATCCAAATTGCTTGTGTTAAAGTATAAGTTAGAATGGATTATGAATATTTCCACTTAACCGAGTAGCACTTTTAAGATTAAAGTCTGGACGTAAAGTGTTTTATCAGAAAAAATACGAGAGCTTTATAACCGACTACGACATCCTACATTGTAGTCCGCTGAGACCCATGAAGGATTAGGTACACTACTTAATACAATGGCAATTAAAAATATAAGGAAAATAATTTCCGAGATAATATCCGGTATGTAAATAAGCCATGCCATCTCTTTTTGTGGGTAACATCGTCAATCACTATACTTCATAAAAGATAGCTTGATCGCTGCGACAGCTGTCAGTATCAATACAGTAACAATAGCGCTTGACAGGCTAACAATAACGTATACGTCAGTTTGACATATGTCGCAGAGAACAAGCTATCTTTTACGAAGTATAAACACCTTTAAGCTTGGGGTGACAAAGTCACATTCTGTTAGCGAAAACAATTTTTAAATGCGTTGCCAAAATGTCACAAGAGGCTCTACACACTCTCGATTGTAATACTGTGCCCAGATGCCCTAGACAAGTGTCATTCTATCATCGAAAGCGTAGCAATAGCGATTGTCAAAATGGCAAAATTGTATGGGATTGACATATATTGCGATATCGAAAAATCACGTGATCAATCCATTTTGACATTTCGACAATCGCCTTCGCTGACATCGAATGCCACTTGTCTAGACTCTAGAACCTATGTGCACATATTGGACTTTTGACAGACGGTATCGCTGATATCTCAATCCTCTTCGCAAAAAGGCAGCTTACAGTTTCAAAAGTCTGCCTTATACGAAGTACACAAATACTTTACTAAATAAAATAAAAGAAGTTTAAAAAGCTTACCTCTGAAGTGGCGTGCACGGCAACCAGCAGGAACACGACGACACATAGTGTCGCCGGACACCTTATCAACATCGTAAATCTGTGGACAAAACATAATAATGCTTAGCTTTTCTTAACAACACTGTAAGTCTGTAACAGAAGTTTGTACTGAATGGTACAGTCGGTGAAAGAGAAAAGTGTACAGGCCACTTATTTCAGCTTATTCAGCAGCTGTGGCAATACTGATTACTGATACATTGCCCATGTATCAGTAATCAGTATTGCCTCAGCTTGAGCCTTTCGGATTCATTGATACATGCATCATTGCTTTTGCACTGATATTTAGTATAATTTTAAAAGGTTTCCACTGGATTACTCATTGGCGATATCTTTTCTTGGCAGGAAGATATTTTTTTTTATAGTTTGACTCGCGCTTGACCGCTATCTCACCTGATAGTAAGCGATGATGTGTAAGCTACACTATTCGAGAGTGTCCTAGTATTTTTTTCCAGAAAAATGCACTATGTCAAATGGGCCTCGATATTCACCTATAACTCAATATGCGTTTGTATGGAGTTAGTATTTTAGTAGCGCTTGACGTTGGTAGTTTCTGCATACAGACATGAGCTTCCGATATTATAAACTTTAATCTTACAGTGTCTGATCTCCTCGTTTAACTGTTTGGACAGTGCCTAAAAGTTAATTCTCTGCCTGCATACTTAACTCTTTCGCAGTGTGTACCTTCGTACTTCATGCACAGACTTATAATCGTAAATGGACTTGCAGGAGAAACCTCGTTAGGGTTTTATTACACTTGCAATGAGAATGCTTTGAAAATCCTTAGTTTGTATGGCGCAGTAATTGTGAAAAGTTGAACACACTTTGTTGGATACCAGACGTTACTTGGTTCACCCTTTTCACATTTGTTTTATTTGGAAAGCTGTTAAAGATCACATACATTTATATATAAATGAGATGTGTTTTACTACGATGTTGTCTTTTGCGTCAAATGAGCAATTCACTCACTTCTACTATGAGCAGATACAGGACCTATCCATCCAACCAATAAACACCATACCAACCAAGTAATAACTAGCCAACTGACTTATAATTAAGTCCCAAAAAGATTTTGAGCTGGAATTTTCCCTCTCTATAATAATAATAATAGTGTGTGTGTTTTTTTTTTTAATGATTTGTTTTTTATAAAGAAATATTTAAAAATGTAAGTATAAAGTGTGTACAAAGCTAAATAAACGGAATAATAGTGTAATTTATTTCATCATCACTGCTCTCAAAACGGTGAAGGAAAACATCGTGAGGAAAGTGGCATGTCCTAGAACAAAAAAATCAAAGACATCTATCTATCTACCAATCCGCGTGGTGGATTATAGTGCACTTCCCCTATGAGAGGCTTGTGTCCCAGCAGTGGGCACATTAAAAGGCTGATGATGCTGATACCTACTTAAGATTCAACCAAAATGCAGCCATTTACCGACAGTATACATCATGCTGATTATTTTAACGAATGTATGACGTCACGTTCTCGTCACCAATTCACTCAATAAATAACCAAAAAGCCAACAACGAGTCTCCGTGCACTGATTAATATTTATGAAGTGAAATAACAAAAATCCATTCTCAACCCGTTTATGTATTAATTGAAATTAACGTCCGCATATTTGTTCAGAGATTCTGAATTTACGAAATTGCATAGGCATTGCTGAAATGAAAAATTTTCATTCCCACGTTTACCCTTTGATCAAGCATTACCTAGTTGTGTCTGTCTGAATTTCTGATTCATCACATATTGGTTATTGGTATTTTTCGGCACATGTTCGGTATAAATTAATCTGCCAGTTCGAAATCAGTCCTCGTACTCAAATAAGTACGTCATCGGTTTTAATATTGGCGTAAATTTATTATTATTGGTAATCAATCCTTAGAGACAATTATATATCTATATACGAGTATGTCGTTAACTTTTTGTAATCAATACATATACTAACTCTGCCGAAAAGTTTTTGGTATCGAAAATATATCCAAAAAAATTGCCAGGATAACTAACAGAACCCTTTTGGAATATTTGTTTGTTTGTCTGTTTAGTGGTGCACGCATCACGTAAAATGTACTAAAACAACGTAGATAACTTTTATACATAAAATTGTGCGAAACTTGAAGTATTAGTTTTTGTTTCATCGCAATCGGTTCACTCTATCGAAAATTTGATGAATTTAAAGTGTTCAAGAAGTAAAATATCACACAACACACGCAATTCAGATATTTGGACAGTTGAATTCCATATTCGATAGATGGCGTTGTGCATTTGACGTCGTTTTCTGAATGTCGGTGTTAAGATTCTCCGCGGAAGAATGACCCTAGAAAAAAATTGGTAGCTAGTTAGGGTGGGTATGTAGGTAGGTGGGTAAATAGATTAGTTATGTAGGTAGGGTAGGCAGTTGATGGGAGGATAGCCGCGGGCACAGCTAGTAATCTAAATACCTACCATGGTATTAAAAACCTGAAAATTTACTCACAACGGTTTCAAATGAAAAACTCATTATTTTCTGTGTTTACTCATTCCTTCATAATATTATACTATTTTGTAACTAGATTCCACTCGGTGTGAGCGCTAGGTACCAACCATACATAAATAATAACAAGTTCGTAGTTGTATTAACTTGTACTATTTATGCAATACCGGGATGGTTTTGTACTTGCAAATGAAATTGCAATTGCATTCTACTTTGCAAATATCCACACTGAGTACAATGTAGATAAGCATCTATAGAAGAAAAATTCAAATCTATACAGTTTTGTAGGTTGGCTTTGTAATTTAAATTCTGTCCGCGCGTCCCCGAAATCGATCATAATCCAATCGTTTTTTTGTAAATTCTCGCCAGTATAGTTATATCACTTTTTTTGAACCTTGGACACAATGATTGACAGGATCAACAAAGGCGTGTTAAATTTATACATATCTGTTCATATAGCAGAGTGTTTAAATATAAAATACAAGGTTTTTGATATAGTTGTTGTTAAAACTACCTATGTCTAAATTGGAACCCAACAGTTTAGTATAGACGAAATAACATGAAATATTACTAGACATTCACTAGAACAAGGACTAATGGATAATGATACTGATTGCATTAGTTTCAACTAAAAGAACACTTCTAAAGTAAATATCATTATAATCAAAATTGCTATACTGCTGACAAACATAATTCCTAAACGAGAATTCGAACCGCGCTACTATTTTGGTTCCACGCCTCAACTGTGGGACTGAAGCAACATTTTTTCGTAAGTAAAAATTATGAGAATAGTACACTACAATTAAAAGATAAGATAACAAAGCTTTGTCAAAGCACAATGAGGTGATTGTGTAAACCTGTTTCATTATAATAGTGCAACGAATACCGTCGTGTGCGTGCCAAGAGACTAAATACGTGCAGACGCTTGATTAGCGTTAGTGGTAAGTAGAGCAAGGGCAATAAGATCTACGGTCTTGATTCTGATTGGACGGGAAATCAATTTGCTGTTGCATTGAATATAAGAAATGACTTGGGCAGGAAATACATTGACTGTACACGAGATATATAATCTAGATGCAAATGCAGATAGATGATCTGTAAATGGAAAAATCGAGCTGGATGGGAATGATAAAATTGAAACTACAAGAGATGTGGTATTATTCAATCTAAATGCATCTTTCGAAGTTGATAGACACACTAAACTCATTAACAATTCAAATATATCAGAAATTTAACTGATAGGTTGTGCGCGCACACACGTTTTGATGTCATTACGGGTAGTAATAAAAGGTGTAATGGAACAGCCTGGTTGCTTGTAACGGTGAACAGAAATGACTGGTACTTACATATGTGGTGTAATGTTTACGATTATAACATAATAACAGACTAGTCTACGCTCTCTCATATAATGGACCACCGGGATTCTGGATAAAGGATTTTGTGGTTGTTCTACACGTTTTATTGTACTGTTAATGAACACATATTAAAGTCATGAAGAATTTAAAAAATCTGACACTTTTGGGTTGATGAAAGTAATAGATATTAATGAAGTACAAAAATGGCTGTTTATAATATCCCATAAAGTGTGGGACTTATCGAACAAAAAGCAGTAAAGAGGTAATTTTATAGCGGATATAAAAATGGAATCGATAAAATTTTACATAAAAGTTTATGCACAAGAATCAATAATTATCTAAACTTAGGACTTTGCGGCGACCGAATCGGTGTGCATTTCAGATACAGTTTAAATGTGAAAAGTTATGAAAGTTATCTGCCAACTTAAGGGTACGGATTTACGGAATAATCCCAGTTATATGACAAACTTAACGTTTTAAAGACTAGTTTTATAAGGAAGTTTATTATGACAAAATTCTGTTGAAGGATTTTTAATGAGAATTTCAAGGTTTCTTTTCACTGAAGTCATAAAGTGGGATTTAGTAAGAGATGCTCATTTTTACTACCTTTTATACATAAACTATGAAGTATGTTAATTGATAGATTATTGTGACAGTTATATGAATATTACATACTAGCTGCTGTCAGGCTATATCATCTCACTGCTGAGCAAAATTCTCCCCCATTACGGGAAGTAATGTCTCAGTCCAGGGCTAGTGTGAACTGCTGCATATATATTTTTAAAATTTGATTAACAAACCAGGTACCTCCAAAAATAATGTTGCTCAGTAACTTTGCAGTAACCTTTAACAGGCTGTTGATGATGTCATACTTCGTGTCCGGTTTCGATTGTATTATTTTGATGCTAACAATCGATTAATTAACATAAAGTCGAATCATAAGCGAATATAATATTTGTATGAAATAAATAAATAAATTCATAGAAGATTTTCATATTCACTTATGTTTTAGACGCTGAAGGAATTACAAATTAAGAACATATATACTAGATAATCTAAATAAAATATATTTAGCCTTTACTGTGTGTTTAGTTAATTAAGTGAATAAATTACTCTGCGTACGACCTTGAAGAAACAATAAGTATTAGTATGGTATATAACACTTGAAAAAAAAATTCGCAACCTAAACTGAGAAAGTTTTGGTCTAAATATAAATGGATCCAAATTAAATCACCTCATATTTGCTGGCGACTTGGTTCTATTTGAGGAAAAGCCTGAAATTCTGGCAGAAATGATACAAGACCTTAATGATGAAAGTGGGAATGAATGCCAATAAGACCAAAGTAAAGACCAACTCGACAAAGGTAGATTATAGAGAAAAACAGTTAATTGAAGATCTCTAGAGTTTGCGGAGGAATACACTTTACTTGGTTAACTTATTTCCCCATAAGACCAAAGCGAAAAGGAAATAAATACAAGGATTGCAAATGGATGGAAAAGATACTGGACACTCAAGGAAATCATGAAATCACAGGACCTGGGCATTGCACATAATAGAAAAACCTTCAACACTTGCACCCCTCCATGCTTAACCTACGGCTGCGAAACATGGACACTAACCAAATGTCTCAGAGATAAGCTTGCCACATGCCAGAGCAATGGATCGCAGCATCACAGGATCCAAGCGTCAGGACAGAATTCGAAATACCGACCTCAGGACGAAAACAAAACTCACTGCCGACCTCACCCGAATAGACTAGCTAAAGCGAAGGTGGACCGGTCATATGATGCGAGATAACCGAACCCAAGACATGGGAATCGAAGCTGTGGAAGACAGTGTCTGAGATGGCAGGAGGAAATCAAAAGGACCGCTGGTCCAAGGTGGAGACGAGTAGCTCAGGCAACTGTTAGAGGAGGCCTATGCCAAAAGGCACACTGAAATTATGGACATTTTGTAAATATGGAAATTGTATGTAACCTCTGATTTTGGAATAAAGGGCTTTAATATTTTATGTTATCGTTTATGGTATATAGGTACATATATCTAAAGTATATGTTGACGTTGTAGAGAAGTTTCTGTCAATATGCACACAAATTTAGAAATTCGTCTCTATAAAGTAGGTTCAAAATTAAGTAGGTAAGTAAAGAAACGACGCTTCTACCTGAATATTTATAATAATATAATACTTGAAGATCAGGTTTCTGCTAGGGTTGAAGAGGTCAGACAATCGCCTGGTTTCAAACCTGAATATAGCTATGTCACGACACGATAGAATAACCCAGTGATGGTGCTGGCTTACATAAACCAGCCCGTGGAGATTTCATTTAGAAAAGGTTTGAAATAAAATTTGTATTGTTTTATTTTTTAATAAGATAAAGAACAACAGGTGCATAATATTGTAGCTTTGAAAATATATATAACTCCTAATCAAGATCCTACAAACGAGAACGGCTTTGAAAGAATATGATATCCTAATAATTTTCGCGTTTCTTACTATAATTTTATTTTTTGGCGGTTTCGAATTTGCCGCTTATGAACAAAAACTTCTTTCAAATAAACTAATAATGAAGGAAACATTTAAGATCACAAGATCACCATTTTGAAACATACCTATATAATTATGATAACTTTTACCAAATGAATTACGTGTTTCTATATATTTAATATTCAATAATGTTTGAAGTGGATATTGCAGTGTTGCAAGAAAGGAAATCGGTATTACAGGAGGTAATATTACTGTTGGGATATTGCAACAGTCATACGCCAGTTAATAAGAAACTCGTTATAATTTAACCAATTACGTTGTAGGAAAAGGTAAAAAATTAGAGAGCAGGTTTGCGTTTACAATTAGCAGGTCTGAAGTTTTGCTGCAATTTTGCAAGCAGGAATGATGGACATGGCGTGTCATGAGATCTAAGCTTAGCTTTGGATCAAGACGCCTAAGCATCCCGAAGAATAATCATAGTCTATTAAATATGTTCTTATTTTATTTTAAGATATTTGGCACTATACGTCGAGTCACTAGAACAAGTTCTTGTCCATTTATCGTGACTGCCAATTCCGAACCATAACAGGATTTCCAACAGAAACACTAAATTGCGTTGCTGTAGGCATTCAATGCAGGAGGGTTAGCGGTCCGAAGCAAATGAGACTTTTAACCTTATTGCCTGAGTTTGTTACCAAGTCTGCTGGGATCGGCTACTTATCCAACAAGATTGAGTTAAACACAATATTTAAGATAGAACTGGTTTACAGAATAAACAGAGAAAACCAGTAATAACAGAACACAAAAATGATCCGCAAACTTTGCAGTCAAGTAAAACGAATGTGTCTGTTTTATCTACTGCAAGTGCATTAAATGACATGTTGCCAGTTCATTGCGTACCGGCATCAAATAACCTTTCTCAGAGAAAGCTAGTAGGGCGGAAAGATTAGCCAAGCATACATCCTATTTTCCTTCACTCCCACATCACGGAAAGACTACCTCCCATGAATATTTTCGGTTTGTACGTAATCGTATTTGCAGTATCGATTGCCGAGTAACTGTGGATTGGATACCGATCCCTCGTTTTGGGAAACACGAATACGTTTTCCTGCATCGTAACTATTGGTGTGGGTGGATTGGGTCAAATTCGTTGATCGTTTACTAGTTGACGAGGGTTAATTTACTACAAAGGGATCAAGTGCAGGCACATTGTTATTTCTATTTCCTTTGACTCCATCAACTTGCGAAGTAAGGTCATTTCTCGAGCCTTAATTAAATTAATCTGTCTCCTCACCATCTTTAGACAACGCGTAATTCTACAACGTTGGCGATGTTTTAAATGCCAAAATATGAGGGATTGATGGCGTGGCATTTCGATAGTGCTTGACCATGCCATAAATTTTTGACATTTTACTAATCTGTACCTATCGCCATTGAGGTAATAATGTACTACTATTATCTCAATGCCTATCGCGACGCTGTAGTTGATAGAGAGAATGTCACTTGTATGTAAACAAATAACGAAATGATCTGAGGGTTCAGCCTCAGGTAATTTTTGGGCCTTCATTTATCTCTTCTTTATCTTTAACTGTATTTTTATTCTCATCTCTATTAAAGATCCCGTTTTGTTTAAAGGAGCAAGTCGTGTACCTATTATAAGCCTCGTGCTGATTACTGAGTATAGCCGAGTATGTGAGCCGAGTCACTTGCGTTTACTATCAGTTAAATGTCTAATTAAGACACACCTGCGAATAACTTAGACGCTGACTGTACGACAAAAATACTGGTTTGTTGAATAGCCATTAAAATAACAGTTAATGTTAAGTGTTTCCTTTTCTATTAGGCAATTATATACGTAACAAATTAAGTTCTTAAGACTATCTAGTATTACTAATCTACAACTAACATCAAAGTTGCCGTCATCCAGCATCGCACGTCTTCCGGCTGCAATAATGATGATGACTGTACAAAAACCTCAAGAGTTGAGGAAACGAGACCAATAGGAACAACTTCCTCATAATTCGTGATGTATCGTATGCCCCCGTGGCCTGTTCTCACGCGCCGACACCTCCCCTCCCCCATTGTCTTAGAAGTTGCGTCTGCACCGTGAGATTACTCTGACGCTTGACGCTTTGATGCCAGTACATCTAAAGATAAGACAATTTTGTTCCGTTCTAATTAATTTTATTATTTAAGCGAAAGTGGGTTACTCTGTTGTATCATTAGGGACTTTTTGTGTTACAGGCTTAACTTTACTGTTAACATAATCAGTGTTGCTTGAACCAGCAATTATATATGGGCTTTGTTAAACCATCCAATTTGTGCCTGGTTTTTTACGATGATTATATGTATTTTATTCTTTTTAATATATTCTCGTTTTATACTGTATAATGTAACTAGCTGTGGCCACTATAACGATAAATATTTATTGCTATTACTTATTGAATATTTAACATTTACAATATTTACGATTTCTATTTGAATATCTGCCTGTGAATTTACGATTCAGTTGAATTATGTTCAGTAAGTTTTGTTTATTTAGGTCGCGATATAATAGTAAACTAGGGGAACTACGAAAGTGGGCTTGAAAGTCTGGTATTGTTAGATTCCTATTTTTGTTATTAATTGTTGTATGGGTATAGCTATAGGTACAATGTGTACGGACTTGTGGTAATAAAACTTTGAGGCCGTAAAATATACTTGATTTTAACATTAACATTAGAAACGGGATATTTACCATGTTTACTGTTTGTTGCCATATTCCGATATTTCTAATGTTAAGTTAGTGACCATGACAGTTTAAAAACTTATATACTTAATTTTATCGATAACACCCCACTTAAGGGGTGCAATCACTACGCCCTCAAAGATAGAGCAATTTTAATACCTGATTTACTTATTCCGATATCAAATCATAATAATACAAAGTATTATTTGAATAAACATTTAAAGTTATTTTTATGGCCATAGCAAAGAGAAACTAAAAAAATATTCAAGTAACACTCAAAAGATAAGATATTTTGCACTGAGTTATAAAAGACAATTTTAAAACGTAACTTCACAAGCTTTTATTGAATTTCCTAAACATGCTCAAATATGTTAGTGATTGATACATATTTTTTTTTTAGTCTTTGAGTTAGTCTGCACACTGAAAAAAGAATCACAGTTCTAAGCCAATTAGTTTTAACTTCACAAGCTTTTATTGAATTTCCGAAAAATGTTCTAATATGTTAGTGATTGATACATTTTTTTTTTTTTAGTCTTTGAATTAGTCTGCAAACTGAAAAAAATATCACAGTTCTAAGCCAATTAGTTTTAATTTTATTATTGGATAAAACGAACCCCTGCGCATATATGCCTTATAACTTTTTCAAAATTTTAGGAAATGCAATATAACGTGTGTGTACCCTTGCGGGAGTTTTTATAGAAAAAACTAAGTGTATTTTACGCCTTTAAAGTTATATTACTACGAGTCCGGACACATTGTGTATATAATAGTGATACCTTAAAGAGCAACATAATATGAACTAATGAAGCAAATACGTAATATTTTTTGTAGCTGTTGGGTAGTTCCTGGAGACTACACTATTGCTGAATGAACAAAAGCCAATTTTTTCCCGGAAATATCCACGGCTTCTAAACTAAGGGAGTGAAGTCTCGGGAAAAAGCTAGCTATCCACACAGCACAAACAAATATTACCTAAGAACTATTAATATCCTTCTACATAAGCCGGGATAATACGTATAAGAAATTTCATACGTAATTCTTCTCCTCGCAACCCAATTATTTAGGCACGTGCAAGGCACAGATAAGGGTAAATTAGACTGACACTTCCATTGTATTCGGCTGAGCACCTCTGCGGTAATTTAGCTGATAAAACAGTATGTAAAACAATGCGGGTCGCCATTGTTTTCTCCAATGATTGCTGATTTTATTATGATTTCGACATATTGGTATCATTGCCGTATGAAAGGGAATGGGAACATGAGGTAAGGGTTTGTTTTGTCCGTGTTTATTGCGATACATGAATGTTATTAGGCTGCTTTTATTGAGTCTTTTCTTTCTTCTATGATTTACGATCGATGAATAAAGATACTGTATTTATCGATTCATCGCTTCCATTTATCCAATGATATTCAAATAAACAGATACGTTATACACTCACAAAACAATTGAAAAAAGTGTGCCGCATATAGCGGCAGCACACATACACACTTTTCATTATCTAACATTAAAACATATTTATTTTAATCAATAAATAAATAAATTAAAAATACACACGATGGCATTTATTTTATTTTGTTTTTTTTCAACAAAGCCTATCGCTCTTCGCCATGCGTGACATAAACTAAAGATTAAAGGTCACAATTGTGACCTATTAGAGTCTTCAAAATGCGCCCGCTCATAACATAACGGGTGTCTCAGAATGTTTTTCTTTTTTGATACTTAAAAAAAAAAAACTAGAATTAGTTAAATCTCTTTTTATTTACTGTTGAATTAATTAGCAGTTTTTCAATTTTATTTGTACAAAACGAAATTAAGTAAATTCGCACCCTCCATTGCCTCACACTCATTTGGCCTGGAACTAAAATTTTCATTATTTATTTTATCTGTGAGTCTTTGCTTGCTTTTAAACATTCAGGTTGGGTGGCAATGGTTTGTAAACTTTACTTTTTAAGTAGCCCCATAGGAGAACATCAGCAAAAGTTTAATCTGGGCTATTTGGGCTGCCATACCATGTCAAGGAATTGTCGGTCCCTCACTTTTTTGCGTGTGATTGAAGATTTTAGTTACAGGAAAATTGAGTGTCAGGAAGTGGAGGATGCACATTTACTAAACAATGTTTTTAATAAACAAAATTGAAAAACTGCTCATTAATTCAACAGTAAATAAACCGAGTTTTAACTAATTCTAGTATCTTTTTTTTAAGTATCAAAAAAGAAAAACATTCTGAGACACCCTTTATCTGTTTATTTGAATATCATTGCATTTATCACTATTATCTATGGTATTAACAAAAAATTAATCGTTGTCATTCTCTATGAGTCATTGTGCCTTCTTTAATCTTTTATAACAGTTATCTGCCATCACCAATCAAGACGTCAAAGACTCATAAACATTCTCTATTACACGGAGCACCTCTATTAGGAGGCCTATATTAGCACGGACGACCACGGCCTGCGGCCTATGTTTGCTCACCAGAACAACTGTTATATGTAGCACAGTATGCATGTATGTCATCAGTCCATACACAAAAAATATAGTGTGAGTAAGACTGAGTTTGTTAGTGTGAAAAAGATTACGATCTTTTATTATAAAAAAAATGGAATTTGGAGTTCTCCCACGTAAAGTCAGGCCGATGTTCTAGTTAATTGACCATTGTCATAATGGGAAACTTGCGTTGAACTGACCTGCTTATTGGCTTGGTAAATACAGGTGTTTGTCGAAATAGTGTCTCACGCTTCTATGCTGTACACGCGGTTATGCAAACAATTATCAATAAAATATGGGTAGGGATAGGTGTTATTAGACTTTCGTTTAGAATATGAGCAATGTTTTTTGTGGTGATATAGTTTAGTTGACAAAAATAGAAAATTGAGTGTGGAAAATGTTTTTGTTTCAGAAAATATAATATTTCGGCCCTTGTCCCATTTTACTTGGTGTCGGTACAATACGTATTTTTCTTTCATTTACCACATTTATTTCAGCCTGTAGACATTTTTATGCATACTGCGTTACCAAGAGGCGATAGCGCAGTTATGTCGGACTCCAACCTTGTAAAACTCCACGGTGTCATACTGTGCAGGTTATGGCGGGAACACGGACACGCGTTAGCACTCACTGCGAACCCGCTGCGGCTGTCCGTCACCGGACCCTCCTCTGGGGATAACCCATTATCACCGGCAGAACACATTGCACGCTGTGACCACCCCAGGGACCAAAACAGCACATGGGCGCCAGACGACCCCGTGTATCAACTGGGTAGGGTGTAGGCACCCTTGGTCCTCCTGTGACGGGTCAGGTCATTGCTCCCACCACTTCACCTACCACTTTTTGGCCGCAGAGTATAGGGGTCTCCCCCTCGGCCCCACCGCTTCCGTTATCAGACGGTGGCGGCTTCGTCCAGGCCGCGGAAGGCAGGGAGAGCGGCGCACCGCAATTCGTCCGGCCTCCAACCCTCAGCCGCGATATCGTATGAGAGGCCCCATACGAAATCGTGGCAGGGCTCAGTTTCGATGTAGCCTCTGTTACCAAGCGGCACCGCAACCGTGAGTCTATTAATAATAAAAAGAAAAAAACTCCGTCGGGTTGGGGGGTGACCATAAGCTCTTAGAATTAGGTTATTTTGCGGGTTTGTAAGGGACAGATGTATATGACTTGTATACATGTGTCCCTTACGCACACTCAAAATCCCCCCTCAGCCCCCAGCGTCGACAACACGGGAACCCACCCACCTTAGGGTATGTACTTTGATTATATACTTGTCTAGATGCCACATTGACCCTACCTGAACGGCCCAAATAAAGTCTACTAAAATTGGTAGACTCGATTCTTACTTATGTCAGTGTCATTTGAAACACCTAAGGGTAACGTGTTCACGAAAAATAATTAATTATGACGGTTTGGGTATGTAAGTACCGAAATATATAGAATCTTAGTATCAAATTAAATACGACAAGGTTTTAGATGATTCACTCGAGCTTTAAACGAAAATGAGACAAATCACCAAGCAGACAATTTTTTTGTTTTTGAGTTTCATTTTGGACTTAAGTAAGAGGACACCTTATTCGCGCATCTTAACCTTGGAGAGCTTTATTGGCAAGTATGTCAAGGTTGAGAATGTTCAGATTACTTTCTCGGAGTACCTACAAATGCGAAAAAATATGAGCATCAACAAAGTAAGCACGATTTCTTTTATAAAAAGCACCTTAATTAATTTAACTTGCCCTCTTGTTTACTAAGGTTCAAGTTTCTTTAAAATATTTTGTTTTTTTGCGACCAAAACTGGTATATCGGACCCGAGCTGGCTGTACGACAGTGACCTTAACCTTTTCTGCAGAGACTATGTCTTTTGCGAAAACTTTATCATAATCCTTACAAATCTTTCTGAGACGAGCGGTTCCAAACAGACGTGGCACGCCAACTTTACTATATGCTTTGTAACGTACCTCAGATATAGGCACAGGTTTTGTAAAATATACAGGCATATTTTGCAAATCCGTTTATACAGGTTTTACCCCTGTCACGGCTGTCACATATAAATAGATTTTATATTAGATATTCCTTAGCAACAGGTATATTCTGCTCACGTTATCATGAAAACCTGTACCTACTTTGATTCTGTAAAAAGTTATAAAAAAGCCTCATACATTTCTAATACTTGTTAATAATATTAATGCAAATCTTTATTTAAATAAATCCATAACTGATTTACTTTGAATCGAATCGATTGGTATTTAAACTCATCAAATACTATCTAAGTTTTAGTAGTATTCACGAAATATTGAACTTATGTAGACTCAATCATATTGAAAAATAAAAAAAATCATGTATCACGCAACATTTATAAGAAAAAATGAATGGAAAAGGTCACATTCTTAAACAAGGTCTTATTTAAACACTACTAAATAGTGCTAAACCTATTAGACACAAGCGTGTCATTTGACACAGTAGTGCTAAAGAATTCTAGTTCTTAACACGCATATAAATTAAGGCCAATATAGCGATTAGTGCCCGTTATGTGTTAAGGACTATGTCAAAGGAAAGTCGTCGGATATGACCTGAATATAAATTTTGCTGTTAAATATGAATCGACGTATCTTTTACCACTGTGATATTAGTCATTGGCACGTTTCTTCGTTTATTTCTTATAGGGGAATGCGAAATCTCTTTTCGAAAGAAATGCTTACTGTAAAGCACTTGAAACTGCATGACAGAAAACTGAATATTTAAATGTTTTCTTTTACAATTTTGCATCCCTTTTTGATAACCTATCTTAGCTAGCTCCTTCAATAATGACTGGTCCAAAAAAGTCTTAGACAGAGTAGTAGAAGAAGATCAGGACACATAGTTCTCTGCCCTGCAGTGGGAAAAAATAGGTCCGTAAAATTTTCAAGTTTCAATAAAGGGCAGAATCTTTTGTCTGATTCTGTTCATAATTTCAAGCTGAAACAAAACAAAACAGACTCATTTACCATCCCACATTAAATACAATACAAGCTTACATTCTTCCATAAGTAGAAATCAATCCCGAGCCTCCAACAGTAATGGTAATACAAATTCCAATTAATTATTTCAATTACCATTCAA
This sequence comes from Orthosia cruda, assembly GCA_964057195.1. Classification (NCBI taxonomy): domain Eukaryota; kingdom Metazoa; phylum Arthropoda; class Insecta; order Lepidoptera; family Noctuidae; genus Orthosia; species Orthosia cruda. The sequence goes on from OZ059830.1 coordinate 16,873,351, forward strand.
CAAGCAATTTATATTAACAGGTGAACTTTATTTGGTTTGTTAAATCCGTTTATTTTGCCCTCGATAATGCGATATGTATGTGTGAAACTGAATACGCAAAGTGATTGCGATTGTGATTGAAACTGAGTGAACGAAAATGTGTTTCATGTTCGTTCACTAAATCTTGCTAAGCGTGTGAGCATGGTGTGAATATGTCACGTATAATTAGCTTCATAAACGCGTTCGGAATATGAAAATTATGAGATGAATGAAGCATTATATTTGAGAATTAATTGTATTGTAACTAATGAAGCCTTTTGTGACATGATAGACTGTTATATTGTAGATTTTATTGAATGTTTCATGTCTCTCCAAAACAGCTTAAAATTATTATTTTATTTGTGTACTGAAAGAGACACTTTAATGGCTGAAATAATATTTATAGCACATTTTAACCCATCAAAGAGTATTCCAGGGATTAAACTGTCAAACTACGGACGTGGCCATAACCAAAAGCATTTATTGTATTACCAAAAATATGTCTGCATTCGGTCTGAAATGAATGATTTAGATCGCAAATTCGAAATAACTTTGCTGCTTATAAAATAATATTGACGCAGCTCAATTAATTACTTTGTTGATGGTATAATTTACTAATTAATCATTGGTCTGTGATAAATTAATACTTATTTGAGTAATGGTAACAACCGTTCACAAATGAGTCTCATTTAAAACCTTGTATTGGGAAATAAATAAATTGATACTCGTTAATAAATCACTATGAACTTTTACGATACAATTTAATGTCGAGACTAGCTTTTCAGAGAATATAATATCAATTTGTAACGTATCATAGACAAAATCACGCAATTAAAAAACAAAATCGACGTTAAAAACATAAAACTCAGCGCGTTCTCAAAAAAGTGCAGTTAAAACAACATGATTTGCAGTACAGCAACGTTATTTTGACTATAAAATTACCCAGCTTGCTGTTTTAAATGAAAAACGCCGCAACTAAATTTGCATTCTATCCAAAATCCACAAGAATGGCGTGGAACTACTGTATTTTGAAGCTCGAAATATGTTAAGTTCTTTACAGTAAAAGTTTTTCAATAAAATTGTAAACTAAGAAGGATCGATAATTCTCACATGCAACTACAAACTATTTACTTTACAAATAAAGCTGCACAAACAAAACAGGTGTTACGTAGATTTAAGGTTGAGCAGAAGTTGAAAATCGGCAAACAAATTGCTTTTACATAATCAGATTTTTAAATTCCGAAGTTAATGGGAAAGTCGTTTGCGCCGGACAATCAATAGCAATAACTGGCTGGCAATAAATGATAGGTGAGAATAGTGAGTAATGTCTGCCGACGAATATATTCACTTTCTCAACCACGTGGGCCTGTATTTGAGATAATATGTTCCGAAGAAAGTGAGAGGCGTAACTTTTTCTTTACTCAAACTGTTTGAGCACTTGCTGACCGGCTGACAGTAGGTAAGTACATTCTAGATGTCCGGGAAAAATCATGAATGGAATTCTTTATTTGAATTTGGTGTTCGTGTCAAATAATTTAAAGCTTAGTTAAAATTCAGTGCTATTTTAACAAACAAGGATTTCCTTTTTACATCAATGATTAAACAACTTTAAAACTTGACTAGACTTAGGTACTTAAAACATCTATTGTTACCTGTTTTTCTTTCAACTCTCTCGAATAATTCCACTTTGGTGCGATAGAGACGGCAATTACCTGCAAAGAGAACACAACGATTAAAAATTAAATACGATTTCAAACTATGCTATAGAAATCTGTAGTAAGAATAATACACTTTTACTTCTATCTTGATAGTAAATTAAACGAGGAATGAGGTCGACAAAGTTATTAAGTAAATTAATTAACTAGGGTAAGTAACGATTGTAACTTCACAAGTTATTGTTCACAGGATAACATTATGTAACTTTACTTAAGAGTATTAATTCTGTTTTTAATAGCTACGCATTTTACATGCCAACAAATTTTGGAAAGTCTTTATAATGCAATTGAATTAAAATGTAGTTAGAGTGTATTTGGGATGGAGAAGGAAACCAAAGAAAAGATAGATAGATTGCGTGAGGAGTGATATGAAAGACAAGGGAGTCAGCGATAGTGAGACGGTTAATAGAACGTAATAGAAGAAGAAAACGTGTTGTCCCAAGTAACATGGGACAAGGACAAGAAGATGATAATGAGTGAACTGAAATTGATAATAGCCCATTCTCACGGAGAGGACGCAGTGTCCCAGCAGTGGCAACATCATCAGTAGCTGATTTATGAAAGAGAACGAATTAATCAAAGAGTTTGTATATATGCTGAACTTCATTTACGTTCAAGAGACGAGAGCATACAATCAATATTCAGACAGTTACTGCCCAAAACATACGAGTACGTCCAGTACACAAAGTTAAGTCAAACCGTGCCAAAGCGATAAAAGCCTCTCTTTGACAGAACCTTTGATACAAACATGCGGGTAAATAAAACTGGCCGAAGCAACTGAACAAACATGCCTAATAAAAAAACTTGGTATCTGGCTGAGTGTAGTGTTGGTACATGGAGTAAGGAGGCAGTGGAATCTTAAACCAAAAAAATTCGTTGAATACAGGACACGGTGGAATAATTTGTGATAGTGAACGTCGCGAAATAGTGGATATTATGCATCTTCTCAGCTGATCATCGAAAAACTTTTTACAGAGTTGTTTTAAGGACGTAGGAATTTTAGTGAAGATATTTTTGATTGGAATGTTAATTCAGCAAGCTATGAAAAATTATTTTAGGAAAAAAGAAGCGGATAATCGAACGATAATTTTTATCCTAAAATAATTTTGAATAGTCCCAGATACATCTGGAAACAACCGCTGAATATAATGTCGTAAAATGAGAATGTTACTTTTTTCGTGGAGTACTTAAATCATTTTTTACCAATTGGATGCCGCGAATTGGCTTTCTTCGTATGCAATTACCCCAGTCTGAATCCTCCATCTGCTTTTTATTCCATGTAGTTGCAAAGATAAAGCGCATAGCAGCATTTTATTGTGCAAAGATGTTATCGTTTTACGGTACGAAACTGTCTGTGACCCAGTTCGCGTAACAGTACCTAACTGCAATGTTTTAGAAATATAAAGCCTAACGATGCAATGTGTGGTCATTGATTAACTGATTCTGTTAGATTTTATGTGATATCTATGAGGAATGCTGAAGTTATAAATATCTGATGACGTCTCGACAAGCCTACAATTTTATTTTAAAAGCCACGTATAGTACGTCTGGAGCGTTATCAAAAAATGAACAAAATCGAAAACGCATTATTTTCCCTACGTATTTTTCAATCGAAAGCAAAATGGTAGAGATTTTGATCCAGCTTGATTACAACTCGGTAAAAAAAGGAAATTCAGTCAAGATAAATCCACAAGACGACGATTGAATTACACGACTATATTAAAAAGTATTTTGCACGAAGCATCGTTTACTCGATTCAATCGTCTCAATACCGTCGAATCGAGCTGGCAATCAACACGGCATCGAAACTTCCCCATATTTTGATCAGACGAAAAAAACGACTGTTTATGAAAGGCTTCAATAGCTGGCCAGTGATGTTCGATTGGGTTTAGTCACGCAAACTTTTTTGTTTCGTCTCTTCTCTTTGGTTGGTAATAGGAGTAAAAAAGACGGATGCATACCTGGTACAATAAAGGTAGGTATAGGTAAATCAAAACGTTGCACAAAGCAAAAAGTCGGTTTTCTTGTAACGATCTTCGATTAGATATTTGCGAGATATGATTTATTGATTCTGAAGTCTGACTAAATAATAAATAACTGATGATTTGTAACGTCTTCGATATATTTAATTCTTATTTTAAACCTTTTAAGATAGCTATGCCATTTCTTCAGATTACTTACTGCCTTTTCAACTTGATTTGTAAACAATTTCAAGTTATCGCCACTTGTCGCTTCGTTAATCAAACTGGCGACCTAAGTAGGGGCTAGCGTATAACGGAATGCGATCGCCATGGAGCGAACCACAGCGCGGAAGTTAGTTACGATATCATTACATTGCATCTATATTTAAATATGGAGGAAAGGCATTAAACATGATCACGGTATCAAGTTCAACTGCATATAACTACAATTATTTTGATCATAACCCTGGACAAGATTATGAGGAACATGGAGAATTCATTTCTGGAAGAGTTAGGCTGTAAGCATACAATGATGATAGTGCTAAATTCCTACTTACTATAGCTGCTGCCTTTTTACAAATACCATGCACTATACTCGAATCAAAAGTAATATGCTTATCAGAGATAAACTTCTTGGAGTTTAAGTAGCTTTTCTTGTTAAAGGAACTTTGTTGAGGATCAAGGTACTTAGTGACTCATTACCATTAGTTAGTTATATTATGTAACAGTATAATGACCTGTACATTGATTACATCATTTAACCGTCATCAATTTGCCTGTCAAACGTAATTGTGGTATTGTTTTCTCAAAAATGTTTGTTACTGCGGTTTATGGGCAAGGCCCGATCAGCTGTAAAACTACAGGCTTTACAACTTTGTAAATTGCGCAACAAAATACACAGTACAGAAACAACAAAGGGAGCCTATTGAATCTTTAAAACTGAATAAAACTTTTTCACGACTCTTTTGTGTGACGCGGTGGAAAGTCGTACATAAGCCAGTCGGGTCGGTCGCAAACGATTCACGTCCGTAGATATGTGTCGCATACGTGATGCTTGCCTAAAACGGAACGCCGCTCCTCATTGCCAGTGTCACTCGTCCATTGACTGTTTAACAGTTACAACCTTTTATACCTCCCCTCCCTAAATGGTGATGTACGCGACTTCAATATTCATGCGCCAAAGTGAAAGAGCCACCGCGAACGGTCACTGAAAGTTGACACCACTAGACTAGACTAGACTTTTCAATGTTATTATCGAATTTATATTAGTCGACATTGACATCTATGCATTTTTATTGCCGTATTATGTGAGCAGTTGAGAAAACTACACCTCGTTGGCCCGGATCCAAGCTATGATTCATTTAGACGATTATCCTCATGACACCGCATACCAGTATCATCATAACTGCAGTGAAGGTAAGGTGTTTTCCGTCCGCAGCGAGTAATTAGCTTAGAGAAAGCAAACATGACACTAAGTAGGTACCTCTGCATAGACGAGACTAGGGACTAAAGGACTTAGTCGGTTAGTATGCCATGTTAACATCCACCAGCTTCCTGTGATTGGCTGAGTGGCTTTGAGGCAATTATCTTGTCTTTCTTATTGGGTACGTGAAATGTGGACTCAAGTGCTGCGACAGAGCGTAATTAGTGAACCGCGGGAAAGTTATTGACGCTAAAGAATTGCGATTGTTCTTCTATTCTATTCTTATGATTTCTGGTGAAATCTCTTGAATGATATATTCGGTTTTTGACCTCAACTTTGAATTTGAATTCTATTCCGCTGTTCTTTTGAAGAAACTTTTAAGGAATATGCTGTCGAAAGTAGAGTTTTACCTTTATGTATTATGATTAGCTGAAATTTTGAATCTTTTGCAATGTTTTAATAGTATTCAATAGTAATTACAAATGCGTTGAACAATGCCACAATGCCGTTATCTTTCGACCTGTCTATTAAACTTCTTCTGCAAAAACTAGTACATAGATCAGAGTACTGGATAAAAATGAACACTGGTCAGGAACTTAAGTTGTTCGAGCGTAATGTTAGTGGCTTTTTCCACTCGCTGCAGTGTGCAGTGTTGCGGAAGAAGCCCAACTCTTGAACGACTTGCGCGATTCTATCGAGTGAAAAAATCTCGTTAGAAAATGGGAAGCCAACAGTTGAAAACTAGTTGAACGAGTATGATCTCAGTAAAAGTATTTTAAGTTTACTTAAATCATTTATTTGAAGACGGATCTAGGAAGTTTTATTGTCATATGAGTCACGCCGACATAATCTAAAAAAGTAAAAGTTATGTTTAAATAGTTGTAAGTGGTGAAATAAACGAAAGTACACACCGTAATGAGTGTTTACGGAGATTGTGTCGTGCGGGTCGTGCCTTTTGGACTAGCAAGTGGTCGTCGGAACAAAAACCCAGTTCCGCGCACGAAATGAAATTCGCGGTCAGGTGGGAGACATTATGCACATTATTAACGCGACTCTACCAGATTTTACTTTTAAGAGTTTACTTCTGAAAGTCATTGTTTACGCTGAAAAGTTACATAAGGAATTAACGACGCTTTATCATATTAAAATAGTTTTGAATAGGCTATTAGGTACAGCTCATTTAGATAATCATACTCTAGATTAAACATTGTATATCGCATTAATTTTATGGAATTAGGACATTCGGCATTCCTTCCAAATGGTAGCGGCGGTATTAGTTTGGAATAACGACCTTAGATTAATCGGAGCAGCGCCATATTGGCAGCGACATTTCCCCCTCCCCGCTGCACTTCCTCGTTCAAAAGGATAGGCTGAATATGGCGAGCACATCGCTTGAACTTCCCTTACAGAGCAGGTGATGATTATTATTAGTAGTACCACTTTCCGTTCATTGAACCGACACCGTTACTCCGTTTACGCATTTAGCTCTCGCGGCTACCATACGACATGACACAAATAACAATTGGCCAATTGGTTACTGCTGCTCTTAGGAGGCAGTAACGGTTGTGCGATGTGTGTCCGAAGTGTTCTCAATAACTGTGACAGGTGTAGTATAAATGCGTTATGGTTACAAGATACAATCGCACTTAATAAACCTGTAATAAGAAGGTAAAAGCCAGATGATGCTACAAGCTACAACATTGTTATTCAAACGAGACAGTTATGAACGCATCCGCGCTTGAGGTTTCGCGCTTTTTTTGCGCCGCCATCTTGTATTCCTGCGGGGAGGCGTCGGGCGGCGTCGCGTCGCGGAATTGTCTTGTTTTATGGCAAAAGTGAAACCGAGATTACGTGGTGCCCCGAGATGGTTGAATGACACTTAAAGTTAACTGCAAGGTATCTCGGCTTCCTTTGCCCAGCCCATCGTGATGGATGCGGTTAACTGACAATGTGTTTAACAAAAGGAACTTTCACCATTTCATAAAATTATCATCGAAAAACAATATAGAGAAACTACTATTATCGTTTCTGCTTTGTCATTGAGTATGCTTGAAGTTTGTGTTTCTGTGTCTAGTACTGATGTTAATAACACTGGTCGTTAAACATCACGGTATCTGCCGATCTTGCTAAAACTAGAAACGAAGAATTTCTTCACGCGTTTCGACAAGAACGGGTTTGACTGGATCCACGAATGTCGTTTAGTTTTCGTAAGCTCTTTGGGAGAGATTTATTCTCGTTGTGAACGTCAATTTTCCATGTGAATTGTTATCTTTGATCATGGAAACCTTGTGATGTTAAAAAAAAATGAGACTCGTTCTAGATTATGAGTTCCAAGTTCTACCCCTCTCTTCCGCGTGGGTTGTTTGGCCAACGGACGGTTGATTCGCTCAACCAGAGCGGACAGATTGATGCCGAGTTCAACGAACATGTTCCCATAAAATGAACAAACCACCTGAAAAAACGGTGGAGCAAATATTTTATCATCTAATTTTGGGAGGGTTACTTGTCAATAGGCCTTTTGTTCGGAAAAAGGGTCTTACATAAAATACCACGTAACTTTTGCAGTGACATTTTGAAAGAGGTCTTTTTATCCCGAATGTATTTGGAATATTTAAGTAATATTTTAAGTTTCTTGTTGGCAAGTCCTTGAGGCACTAATAACTGTTGGATGGACCGTTGGCCTGTATGTAAGAACATTAACCGACAACCAGTGGACATGCAAAGCAGAAGTTTTTATATGAATAACTGTAAGACTGGTTTATGTAATGATTTTATATAAACCGTGATTATATACCATGTGGGTCGAGTTAATATTATAACTGCACATAAATGTCTTAGTGTGTATTTGTATTAGTGGAGAGACTTAGAGATAGCACGCTATGTTAATAATATAACCTAGTGAAAAAGGAATAATACAGAATAAAATCATTGTTCAAATCATATCATTGATTCTAAAGAATAAGACAAATTTAAACATGCCAAAGCGACATAAACCCAAAAAGCAATACCTACTCAAAAGAAAATGTCCAGTGAGTCAGACAATGAACCGGCTTTTATCACAAATTCACAAGTGTGGTATGTCGCCGTGACTCTAAAACAGGTTTAAACTTTACGTCTAAACAGGTAATTTATGGAATAGCTAACAAACGACTCAAAATTTCACCGAAAACTATAATGCCGAACTATTGTAGCTATAATTACCGTGTATTACTTTCTGAACGGATATACGGCCTTTTGAAAAAAACTTCTACCTGAGATGTTGAGTCACCGAGAAAGCTTTTGTCGTAATCCTTATATTCGGGTGGCGTACCCGGCTATTTGAGACGTGGGATTTCTGATGTTTTGACCTCTAACGCAGGTAACTCGTGATACATTTTTATAAAAGCGATTCCTGTGTAATTTATTGTTGTTTCTTTGTATTTGTTTGGAACCTGTTCGTACGTGTATAGGCGATACGTGTTCAATGAGGATTTACGTGGTAGGACTAAGGTTAAGTTGGTGAAAAAGTTGGTTGTTCCTTTTTTGGTATTCTTTATCATTGTCTTCGCATGTCCGGTATATTGTTATTTTCACCAAAAGAAGTTACGGTCATTAACCGAAGCTCTTCTTCCCAAAATTCCATTGATAATAAAAAGTGAATATTTTGTAGGTTTCTTATTTTTTTGTACAACCATACTAAACAAGTTTAGCCGCAACATCTTCGCAAGGAACTTTAAGAGAAATCGTTAAAATGTATTTCCTGTTTTGTCGGCAATTGTTCCGCAAAATGTTAAAGATGAAGACGCGTCTTGAGAACTTCTCCTTCAAGCCAACGTAAACCAAAAACAACAGAAGTTTCGCTTGGAATGCCAGATTACTGATAATGTGGCTGTGGTTTGCAAGCACAAGGCCAACTGGTCCCAGTATACATACTTGAGGTAACCCACCATTTTTAAAAACCGGAAAAGTGCGAGTCGGACTCGCGCTCGAAGGGTTCCGTACAATTATCGCAAAAATCGGCAAAGAAATCACGTTTGTTGTATGGGAATAGAATATATAATAATAGAGAAGAATAAAATAGATTTTTAGTATTTGTTGTTATAGCGGCAACAGAAATACATCATCTGTGAAAATTTCAGTTGTCTAGCTATCACGGTTCATGAGATACAGCCTGGTGACAGACGGACAGACAGACGGACCGCGGAGTCTTAGTAATAGGGTCCCGTTTTTACCCTTTGGGTACGGAACCCTAAAAAATATCTTTATATTAACGATGACTTTTCAAAATACCGGCTTTGTAGTCATCGAAAACATCTCGTTTATAATCGTTGGGATTTTCCTTGGCACATTTCTCTCTACATATCAAGTTTTTTTTCAATTCTGAATGGATTAATCTGTCCTCTTGCTGTGCAGAGAACTTTATCGATACTTCAGTTTACATAAATATTTAAATTGGTAAAGCTATATTAAAACTTAAAACAGCGATTCTGTAAGAGCCTTTGCATGTCCTATCTCTAATCAAGCATTCAGAACATAATAGTCTAAACGTGAACATCAAAAACCCTAGTGGGACATCAAAAAATAAAAGATAACAGTCGAATGAGCAACAAAAGTCTCCTAGCTCGTAGAGTCCGTAGAACTATGGAGTGTTTGAATGGAGCTAACGAGACAGTCGTCGAATGATGCCCGCTGTTTTGTGAGGCGCACCAGAAAAGATCTTTTACATTTAGCACAACCTTTTGTGTTAAATTCCATAGTGCTTCCTTTAGATGTGTACGAGTACTGCGTTTTTAAGCGCATTACCGTGTGACGTGTAGATGGCACTGTGCTTCTAATGCATTTGGTATTGTGTTTACTCTTCCGCCAGTTATTTTATTGAAATAGTGGAATATGTTGAAACGAAAATAATTTTAATATCTTTGTTTAATTTGCGTCTTACAGACTGTGTTAATAATAAAGAGATTCTTAGGAGTGTCTTTGTAAACAATGGACAAAAAATGTTATTACACACTTATTAACGCTGGTAATATTTTTGCAAGGTATTTTAATTTGACTGAAGCCAAGTACATAGACATTTTATACTTAGCCCGAGGTCCTTGTAGTCAAATGTCCTGGAGAAGAGGAAGGTAGCTGCAAAAAAAACTGAATGCGGAAGGCATATGACCAAATGCTGTGGCGTAGGTAAACAAAGTAATAGAAGCAATTAATTAATGAATGGATAACAACGTGACTAAGAGCTTGAGGATATTCTTATTAATATTTATGATTAACTTTATATAAAGTTATTCAAGATACCGCATGAGTCACCTCGTCAGAATCTTGGTAATGTTTTAAAATATTTTAGTATCGACCTCATATCTCGGATTTGTTGTGTTACCTCACGAATTTGGGTGTGCTTCGCCATCAATGTTTTTTTCGCTTTTGGATTAGCCAGTATAATTAGCAATAGGGAAACACAAAGCGATATCCTTCTCAAATAATATAAAATAAACAAATGGTGAGTATGACTAACTTGATAATGCATTAATGCCCAACCTTGCTCAATCTTAAAAGTACAAAAGCTTTTTATTTCACGGGGTTATCCAACTATAATTATTAAAATTGGTTGATCAAGAAGTCAAAAAAAAAAAAAAATTTTATAAAGTATAAATAATTACCACGCAAGAGATGTACAGTTAGATAACAATGCTGGTAATATCACAGTAATATATGCTGAGGTTGTTTTATAATAACCATCCGTATTTTTTCCTTCATCATTATAAAACCATGACTGTAAAACAGCAAACAGCAACAGTACCACACAGCAATAAACTTATAATATTCCACGATCGTGCAACAAGTACCACATATATATGAAAAATATACAGTGAATTATTCACTGCTTGGTTTCGAAATGACCTAACCTGTGCGGCGATCTCGTGTGGCGGAAAGTTCAAGGTGTAATGCACACCGAGCGTATTGCAATATGTACATCATACATTAACGAGCCATTGAATCAACATTAGACAATCGCTGAAATTCTCATCAATAAAGTGAAGAAATCTTTGAAGAAATTGTGGTTTGTGAATCAGATGAGATTTATACGTTTGGTCTTGAGTGTAGAGGTGTCATAACTTCGATTGTAATTATAGCATTGTGTTTTGAAAGATTTAAGCGTGTTACTTTCGTTATTTCGATTTCAAGAACTATATTATTTTTACAGTTCGAGCTACAAATTTTAAAGATGAATGGACTACCTTTACTCCTACCAAACTCTGGCTCAGGTGCATAATTATTAGCAGAGGGCAGAAGTGTGTGCAAAAGGGTGAGGGAAATCTTTGTGCAGCAGAGGGATAATGCAGTCTAGTTTTGAAGACAAATACCAAAAAAATCACCGCCTCAATTGATAGTCGCCTTTCTAGACTTCCAAAAAATTTACTTCGTAATATTCAAGATTATTCTAATGCCATTTTCACTAAAATTAATAATTAATCACAACAGGCTAACTTCATTATGAGAGAGAATCTAGCTTAATTAGGAAAAGTGCTCAAAGTAGCTCTCTGATTCAGATTGAAGCAAAACTGAGTAAAATTAATAATGACGACGCTTCTTTCGTAAACCTCCACATTAAATTAATCGTGCAATTAAATAAAATGTCTGGGAGCAATGTCGGGGAGTATTTTTACTCATTTTGAAAGAAATTTTGAATCTGCTTGATACTCGTGTATAACTTTATATCATTCTACACACTTATATATATAAACACGAATTTACAGTTCAAATAATAATAAAAAAAAAGACACGGGGTCTTATTGAAAAGAAAGAGTTTACAATATAACCCGATTTATTATACATTTTCGGTGTTTGCCAGTAATCCGGTGACATATACAAAATTACTTAAGGCCTTATCCGATCACTACATAAATATCTTACTAAGGTAGAGTTTCTTGGACAGTTCCTTAACTAACACAGGAAACTCTCAGATTCTTTCAGCAGTTTTTGTGTCAACTTTACACAAACAAACAAAACTTTTGTCTTCACGGGATTAAATGATTAAAGTATTAGTTTATCTTACTTTTGTAGATGGTAAGGCAGAGTTGTGTGCAAAGTTGCTGACGCGTACGGACACAGGCTTTACGCGCGACCTTGCTCGTGCCGTACGGCCCTTCCGCTGACGTTGGCGCATTTCTTACAAACAAATACAATACGTGTTTTGTTTTCGCGCAAAGTTCATTTGACACGTTTTGCATGCGCGCTCTTAAATGTTACTGTCGAGATATGAAAATTAGATAATTTCACCTTTTTAACTGCTGATGATGGCTGAATTTCGGAAAAAAGTGTAGGGTGTAAAATGGAATGGATTTTGTTCAGCATTTTCTTTTTGGCCCTCGCAAGCTGGTTATAACTGTATTGCGATTGAGGATGAGCTCAAACATCGGCCTCTAACTTGGAGTGTGTAACTAAACCAAACATTTTTGTGTACCTTGTCCACAAAAGAAGTTAAGGGCACTGGACGTGGAAAGGCAAACTAATACATTTGTAATGTATGTTTACCTCGTTTATACTCAGGTCTTCAACCTGTGTGTGTCTTAGAGCTTTTAATGATATTCTCCAGACCACCCATAAGTCCATAATTGCTTCTTGACTGCTAGCAAAACGCGCTACAAAATGTTCCCCTAACAAAGTCTGCAAGACTGATTACCCGTTAACTACATAACTTACAAGAAAAATCTCTGTCTTTAGTAAAAATACAGCTGGGACCAGAAATAGGAAAAGTTTGAGGGAGGTTCGTATTGTCAAAGCACAATGCCTTTGATGGGAGTGGAAGAGTTTAAAGATGTCACTGGAGAGGCATTCGTGTCGCATGGCGCAGAGGTGCGGCCGGCCTTTACCCACCGTTGCCAACTAGTCTAGGGCTGCTGAATTACCGAAAACAAGCCATCAATAAGAATTAACTCTTGATGAAGCCATGGGGGAAAACGATACCGAATTTAATAAACCGGTTTTTGTTTCATTCAATGCAGTATGTGTTTTTATGCCCACTAGAACGCAAACGTCATTACAATTAATGATATAGAATGAGTTAACGTATCTAGTAACGACGGATTATGTAAGTAGGTATATGATTTTATGGTCACAATCAGAAAGATATCAGTTCTCAATGCTTACTTAAATACCGTTTCATAATACCGCTCAACACTTAAGTATTTATGTTACTGTTATTGCATGAAGTTAATTACCGATGAAAAACCATCGACAATAATTGTTATTTTTTACGAGTGGTGAGAAATTGTGTGACTGTGACAACCTTGCTTGGTCTGCGCGAGTTGATAAACTTCTGCAATCCGAGTGCGGTTGTGAAGACAAATTGGATTGAAACAGTTGCACGGGTTTTTCTAATCTTTGAAGTTCACAGAGTAATTATGATTGGCTAAGTTTTTATTTTAACACATGGCCAGTGCAGATATTTGCGGTGAGACATGCAACTAAAGTTCATTACGAACACGCTAACACTAAGTTAAGGCCCGTTAAGTGTTTATGTAAAATGAAATGAGATTAATGTTAAATTACTTTTGTGTCTATTATTTGCTAGTTTGATAGCGTGTCAAACTTGAAATCGATACAAAAACGCTTGTAAAAACTGTTTTATTTACTAGCGATAGGAATACCTGACTCGATGAAAAACCATTGACACCACACAAAAGCCGGTCAGGTAAATCTAGCCACAAAACAGCAAAACATGATGAAATATCGAATATCAATAACCATAACGCCCAATCGTTTTGCAAATCTAAATGGGCATCATATCGAGGTCACCCACAATATAAATTTCGTTAAATTATCTTGCTTTTAAGGTTCAGATATAACTGTTACCTGTGCTAGGTTCATGATGTTTTATATTCCGATGGCGTTCGAAAGTGCTGCGGTGATATCGTCAGTTTCTTTGGCGAATGGCAGTGTAGTGTTAACATTTATTATTCTGGAAGTGGCCGCAAGGCGGCTGTAGAATAATAAGCATCTTTATGACTTCAATCTCAGATTTGAACGGGCTTAGAAAATATTTGGCTCTAGTGTTACTTTTGCGTAAATAGTACCTTATCGATTGGCAACAGTTTGAAGTTCAATGATTACTTGCAACTCTTTTAGTCTACTTGACATAATAATGAGCATGTTAAGCAATCCATAAACGTATAAAGAATTTTATTTTTACATCAACGCTTGTTGGAGTTTCTACATTTATTTTTAGACCAAATAATATTTCTCCCAACTGACATGTCTTCAGCATGACATACGTTCAGTAAGAAATTGTCAATTACGACTTTATAGATATTTGTTTGAAAATAACGTATTTCTCGGGAATAACACGTATTTGAGCTGACAGTCACGTAATCTACACGAATGGTTATTGACTGGTATACGTGAGAATATTTGTATAATCCGCTACCTCGCTTACTTATTTGCAAGTGATTGAAACAGTGGGCGTAAGTGCGTGTATCCAGTCGTTTAATATTTCCTAAATATGAAATCAGTAGCATGAAACGTTACGTGTTTCAACGTAATAGCTTTATTTCAATATATTGGTCACACGCCGTTATAAGTAACTATGCACGTATTAAGTTTGACCCAAATTCTTGGCAGCTCAACTATGCATTTTAATAAGTAGCTAGTCTGATGGAAATCGATTAAATAATTCTAATGAATGTTACCCACAGTTACGTGAACACTTGAAATAAAATGGAGGGATTTTTCTCGTTTACAGCTTCAATTTTATTTTTCTGGCGTTCCGATTCCATTGCAGTGCTTGCGGTTACGGCCAGACTATTCGAAGGTTTTATTTGAATGAGACCGAGTCAGTAATTAGTCAGTGCAGCAAGAATGCAGTTTTAGTACTGTACTATGTTGAATGGATTTTTTTATTTTCCTTTATAATAGAAAGGACTTTATTGCAATTTATGTGCTTTTGAATTCTTGGTGGTTAACAAAACAGGTTTTTTAAATTTTCGCCATCATGCAAGTATGCCAAGTAGCATATGATTGGTATATTTTATCAGTGGTATGTAGGCCTATAACAGGCAGTTGTCTGTCGACTTGTCAAGTAAGTAGGTTCACAAATTTGATTTCACGATATCCATTTCGTAACAAGCGTTCAAACCTGTTCACGGAATACAGTTTTTGTATATTTATTTTACGGAAATATTCACGGCCGATGAATTCTGAGTAAGCGGGACTTTACGGTCAGTTTTTCTCCTTTCTTTTTTTGTGAAAACAAAACCTGCCAAACACTGCAAAGTGAATTTGAGAGGAAACGAAATATAATCTTGGGATGAAGATAAAAGAATTTCTAAACAAAAATATTCATTTCTCTGATAAAAGGGGCAAACAGAATCTATAAGTATGAATCTATCTACGTTATGTGAATTGGGTAACTTATCATTGGTATCTTCGACACGATCCTATTAAATCGACAAGTAATATCATAAAACAGAGAATCGATTCGATCGATCGATCGACGCGTCGATCGATCGATCGAACTCGTCGCGACGAGAGTTGCCAAAACCGTCCGATGACAATACATTATGGTTAATATTGGCTCAGAAGCTCTAAATCCTAGTTGATTGAAGTGCGGACATGGTTTAGAATAACTTTGGGCAATATCACCTTGAATTCGTGATTTTGTAGGTACCAACTGTGTTCTGGAACACAGAGACAAGGCAACCCGTTCCGTCGTATAATAAGTTGTTCAACATATTGTGTAAAGCCTTTGTGATCTCTTTGGAGGCGTTGAAAGCGTTTACGAACGTAATTTTATTCATGAGCTGAATTGTCTTTGAGATAAGAATCTTCTTTAAAATGCATGTACTTCTGAAATGGTTAGTTTGACTTTGTATTAGTATATAAACGATGTTTACGTTATACAGTAATGCTCCCAAGAATTACTGTATGAAGCCGGAATAATATATATTATTACCCATTATAAGCGATATTTTATTGTTAAGAAACAACCTGAGACATAAAAATTCCTAGGCTAGACAGACCTCGTTCAATTATCTATTTAAGTTTTATCACGTATTGAATGGATGCCAACACACGCTTTGTCAAATGCTTTGTTATTACTACGTTCAACAAAAAATCTAAATCGAATGTTGGCCTTAGGCACAATAATATCGAAATCAGTGGCACTCTGATCGTGGCTTGCGCCAATTGCAGTTTCGTTCACAAATTATTAGGAGCAAGCTTTATTTCGACTCCTACAGAGACCGGTTCTTTAGCAACGTTCGAAATTACCGATGGAGGTCGACTTCGATGATAAATTCAACACTTTATTATTTCGTTACGACTGTAAAAGGAATTAATTTCGATATCCGTTATGATGGTCGTCACGTTAAAAAAAATAGTTTGAAAATTCTGAATCATAAGATTCGGTTAAGAAATTGGACTGACACATGTGACTAATGCAAATTAGTCACATGTTTCAGTCCAATTTCTTTAAAACTATTTTTAAAACTAGACCCAAGTAGTAAGACGAGTAGGTGGATATATCGAGCTAGTACTTATATAAGATTTCATTTTAAATTCTAAAGTTCAAGACTGAATGACACAACGCCATAATAACAATATCGTACAGAACAGATGGAAAGGTCATGTCATGTCGGTGTACGATTTCATTTTGACGAGCTCTGAGAAAATGATGTTTGGCAATAGTGTCCTACAAAGGTTTATATTGATGTAGTTCTGTAAACGATGGAACTCCATCACGTCCTGATTGGCCAGAAAATTCCAGAAACCTTGGTTCTTTTATAATAATGCATTACTCGTTGTTATGTTCCAACCGTTCCAGTACACGCGTTAGAAGACTGCTTAACAAAAAATGTTGTTGGTGTCTCTGCCACTGGAAAATTATCTCTAGTCCTTTCTGCTGATTCCATAGATATCATGTCATTATTTTATGGCATCTTTAGGTTAGCTGGTGGCTTATTAACTAACAGAGCTATACATACACTCCCCAATAGCCTTTCACAACTATTAGGGCAAATGTATTCTATGCTGGAATTTATCTTTAGGTTCGTCAACATGGTGGCATTATGTTCGCATTCCTCCGAGGCGAACGACAGCAGGCCTTGCGGCCACACAAGGTCATTTGTGAAGGGAGACCTGAAATAGGGTCGACGCTCTATTTAGAATTACGACCATAGATAATTTCCTAATGCTGATTACTGTTTTTTCTAGTGCATTTAATGCTGTAGGCCAATTTTTAGGCTGTAAGTGGCGCGATAACGCATTTAACTTTGTAAAGTCAGTGATGATGAAGAGCTGGATTGAGAGTTGTTAATTTTTTTAATGACATTTTATTATATTTTACTGTTTAATTGGTTTGGATTCGTCGATAATATAACTATAATACAGACAAACCTAAAACTATACTTCAAGTTATTCGTGTCAACCCTGAGATAAGCCTACGTGTCTACGAGCGTATTCTAGAACCAATATTAACGCCTTCTCAGCTATTTGAACCTACTTCCTTGTATTTGTATGCAGCTGCCTCGAAACTGGTTTTCGACAACAAGAATATAAGATGTGCGGCTAACAAGAAATAAAAGGAGGTGAATAAAACGTAAAACCCAATTATACTTTTTGCTCGACCTGTGTATTGATCGACCCTCGAAGTTACAACGAGCCAAGGAGACCACTACAATTTAATATGGAAATAAATTACTTGTATACAGGCATTACAGGCGTAGTGAAAAAAACAAATCTACGTATCATATCAGTCATGCTTTTATCAGTAAACCAATGTCTGAGTGGTGGTCAGGTTATCATTAACGCCCACGTGCATTGAACTTATCCATTAAAACGTTTTTTTGTGCCAGTACTAGTTCATTAACTGAGCCTTGTCTAGATAATATAGTAAGACATTGCATGACGCTAAAAATATAAATCTCGTTATGGTTGAAGAAAATATATTATAACCAAAAACAGTGAGTCGATGAATTGTGGGATAAAGGCAACCAGAACAAACAATCTAGAAAATAAGATCGTCTGTAACCAAGTTCGTAGAAAATATTTAATAAGTCCTAATCTCTAAGGACATCCGATGCTCACGATCGTTCTATATTTACACCATTAGGATAAGCTTTCTTTACAAGTGTAGCTGAAAATTCTATATAAATTTTAACTGCTCTTAAATCAGTATTTATATTGGCTATAAATATAGATAAAACTGGATAACATAGAATACGGAATGGTTGTTCTACTTTGTCTACATTTATCGGTCTCAATTTGTTGTTAATGGTATGAAAAAAACTGAGAAACTTCTGATCAAGGTAACACGTAAATCTTACGATATTGTTAAACATAGTAGTAAGAAAAACTTGAGTTTAGAGGTTTATACGCAATGTATTTAAAAACACCTTTAAAACATTGAAACTTGCCAGCAATATAAAACGAAAAAAAAACTGTTATAATTTTGTTAAAACCTATCATGAAAAGAATTCTTATCTTAAATCATGTAGAATAACAATGTAATAATCAAAACAAAATTTAAAGCGATGAAATAGAATTAGTGTCTGTCCAAGTATTGCCTGACCACTCGCCACAGCGACAGGTTGGTCGACCGTTACACAGAGATTCCTCGGCGTTTCCTAAATAATGCCACTTGAATGCGAGATGGCACGAATGCAAATTAACAAGTTTTGTATGTGGACCAGCAATCGTGGACAAATCCAACTCGTATCAGCTAAACATATTAGATTTTGTGTTTAGGGGAAAATACGTTAAAGAATGCTTTAGCGTTTGGCATTCTAGTTATATTTGATTTTATGTTCATGGGACTACGCGACGTGGTCAAGTATTGATCACCTCGTTTGAAAATTTGATAATAATTTGTAAAATAATTATAATTTATAGGTCAAAAATTTAAATTAATTTGTATTTCAAAACAATATATTAATTGAAACTTGCTGGATTAAACAACAAACTGTTTAAGCAAACGCCCCATTGAACATTTAACAAAATATAAACATTTACAGGAGATGTTTCTCGGAATGCCTCTGAGAATTAAGTTCGTTAGAATGGCCCACTGCACTAAAGTCTCAGTCTTAAGTCAAGAATTTTAGCTGCAGCATTCGAAAATGAAGGTGCTTTGCAACTGGTTTACTCTAGAAGTTAATGCCTATGATAAACATTGTTTATTTATGCATCTTTTATATTTTTTGGGACGTACAATGTTAAGACTTTTATGAGCTGTATCTAATACTCAATTGACCATAGTTTAATTAAATTTCGTCTAGTTTTCCATCAGTAGTACTTGTATGGTTAGTCAAATCAAAATTTTGTCCAATGTCTTTCCCAATACCTCTTCTATCTTTTCTTATATTACTTCGATATGATCTGCAGATGTTACTACCGGACTGATGAAAATTGTACCTAATTAATTAATTATAGGATCTTCGTTCCACTCTGGAGTTTTAATTCTTATAAAACTTTTAATGCTTTTGTTACTATTGAATCGCCAGTTTGACCTTATGCTGGCATTTTAATAATGACACCAGTTTCTCGAAGGCAATTAAAAGAATATTATCGCTTTAGTCGTTTAATACGTTGGTTCTTGATTACTTATCTTCAGCATAATATATTATTATTTTTGATATTTTTTGTCCATTTCAGTACTTAGGCTTGGTGTATGTGCATTACACCTTTGGGCTTCATTATATAAACTACATAATCAGATCGGTTTTTAAGATTATATATTGTTTGAGACGGGTAATTTTACCGACATCTTTATTGTTTTGGTAACCAAGTTGTCTAAAAATAATTTGCTTAATATACAAGCAAGTATAAAACGTTCTAGTTCACTGAACCAATTCAGTAGGTGCTTTGTGAACTTTGTGCTAAAACGACCTAACCTACAGCGTCCATTTAGATCTACTCAGTCTAAATTGTTACAACTTTATCATTTGATTTTCAACCTTATGGCCTTGCAATAACGTAGGTTTACAAGTTCGTCACTGGAAGGGAAACTGGACTTTCAGTCTAGATGTTACACTGAATGGTCGGAAGCGTATGCGGAAGCGAATTCTCTCTGGATAATCGAATTCATTAGTAGTCTTTGAGCCATCATAAATAAAGTGGAAGGTCCAATTTGTTCGCACCGTATAAATATTTTTTAATACAATGAAAATAATGAAAAAAAGGTTAAAAACTTAAAAAAATTTAAGAAAAATGCAGGTAATTATTTAAAACCTGTTTTAAAAAGTTGCGATCCTGCCAGGATTCGAACCTGGAATCTTCTGATCCGTAGTCAGACGCGTTATCCGTTGCGCCACAGGACCTTGTGCTAACTCTGTCAAAAATTTAGCTCGGATTAGACATGATTTTGCGTACCAAAAGATAATGTTGTCTCATGACACTAATTTCGATTTGGAAATCAATTTCGTCAAGGTTATTTTTCTTTGTGTCTTGGTCACGCACGATATTTTTAAAACAGTTTCAGCGTGTGCATGCTTTGCTTTTTCACACCTCTACATATTTTTAAGCAAAAGGTGACTGATTTCGAATAATTCGTTTTTACTATTAAGAGGAATAACCTTAGTACCACTTAATTTTCACTAGAAGCCTACCACAGCCATTTAGTAATAATTCTGATGAACAAAATCGTTTACCAACTAACTGAGGCGAAATTAAAGAAAAGCTTCTCGAACTTCCTCAAAAATAATAAATCCGTTTTATTGAAAAAGTGAAAAGAAAATATTTTCATCCATAAGCAATTTTTATAGCACACGGCCTTATCTTAATATTGGTATTTTTCTCATAGAGCAGCCGTACAGATGATAACTTTTAATAAGATAAAACTTGAGCAAAATGAGACGAAGATATGTAATTAATTTCTTTGTTTTGTAAACTCAAATTCTAATATATTAAATATGAAAAAATATAATCGTTCGTTGTATTTTGGATATTCTTCTTGTACCTAATTTAAAATTCTTAGTTCTATCACGGTTTGTAAATAAAAATTCTTAGCATCTTTAACCAGAAATTTCAAATAAGCAGGGAGCACCATTTTCGAGTTATTGCTTTTCCACGAAGAATTCTATGAAAAGGTTTTTCTCATCTCGTATCTGTCAGTAGATCTTTTGTACTGCATTCTCTACTACATAATATTTAAATCCCTTTGTATAAATAGCTTTTATGATAATGGAGTTATGGCGGCCATCTATTCTGCATAATACCATTTCCAAACTTTCACTTCCACTGAAAACTTTCCAAAAATGCGTCCCTCGAATATCATCTTACACACTCGACGTTTTTATTACTTAATTGTCGTAATACGGTGAGTTATAACATGTACTTATGCGTATTTTAGAATAATTTCTCCAAGTTCTTTCAAACGATTACTCAAATTCATGTAAAAGTTTCAACTGAATCGATTTCGTTACAATTGTAAATGCACGCTTCCTGTTATAAGAAAATATTCGCGTATTCCAGGTCGAATAGTAAGTAATGTCGGGTGTGTTGAAAGTTGCGCACGCGACTTGAGCGCGCATGACCCCCTTAGCACTAACGGACTGGTAACCGTTGGCTCGACTCACGTCTTTGGAGCCAGACGTATCGCTTTGCGGTATTAGTCGCTTGAGTTATATAACTATTGAGTAATTTGAGGGTCCAACGTGGGAGATGCGAGACCTTAGAAAATTTCGAGAGTGATAAGCTAATATTTACTTATTAGCAAGAATTTCTGTAGAGGTAAGAGATATTTGCAAAGAAACAAGTCCAGAATACCAATGACGATATACATATTTGGGAGTGTAGTTGCAAAGCATCTTGGTCGCTAGGCCATGTAGAAGGTAGAAGACATATACAGCAAAAGTAGACATAAAAATAACAGAAAAAACAGAACAGAATTCACAAAAATTCTTGCTGAATGGCATGTATTAGATACGAATATAGATGTTTTTGAATACAGGTAATACTTAATTTCTAGACCCCAGTTTTACCATATTTAGAAATACCGTCAAGACTCGTAAGACACAGTAACCGGTTTTTATAAATATCAACAAATTCCGCTACTAAGTTTGGATTCAAACGAAAGAAACATCAAAAAGAAATTTTGTAGAGAATCTGAAAAGCATTTAGTTTAACTCTCAACGAGTTTTTTGCAACAATTAGACACAGTTTTACTTTGTGCAGTTTTTGCAACAATCATAGTTTTGTTTGGTGCAAATGCAGGTACTCTACTTTCCATGCGGGTCGATTTGTGGCGTGGATAGTGAAAATTAAAGTATATTTGGGCGTATGTAACACTTTCTCCATGCACACGAATCTGGTAGCGTAATTACAGGTATGGTGTTTAGGCAATTAGAACATCATAATCATATATGAATCGAGTAATTGACTTAATTTCTTCAAAGCAAAATAGGTATTGATATGTCCGCATATATGCACCGATGTGTCTTAAGATGGTACCTATTAATATAGTTTTCGATGGAATTTGTTGGCAGATAATTTTTATGGGTGAGAGCGTATAAAAATCGTGAGAAATTAAGTGCAGAATTCATGTACCTACTTGTAAGCAATAAAACACTTTCTTCGTAGAGTTATTCATGATTGGCTGCTCCTACGAGATTTTTCGCTTGTCGGTAGTAGTTTATGATATGTTTATGATCTTTGTTTCAATTTAAAGTAGTATACTTTCATAACTCTCAAATAATATCTTGAAAAATGTAAAGCCAACCAACAACTTCATATCCTCTTCATTCAAATTTTAAATGCCATGTATATGTATGTATGCGTAATTGCGTATATTATGTCATCAATAGAATATCTCAAATTCGATGTGCACGATCTTGAACATCTTTTTTGGATTCTTAAGCGATGATTAAATATCTTTATTCCGCCCTCAATGATCTGTCTGTCCCTTTTTTTGCCAGCCGTTGCTTTGCTTATAACGCTCTCTTTGTTCATAATTATAGCACAACATGAAATATATACAGGTTTTTACTAACGTGGGATTTTAGTTCATCTTGTAATGCGTTGTTATGAAGCGTTTCTGGTTTCGTATAGTTCCTGCTTATTGTCATTGTTCTTTCTGCATCTAGGAAGGTTTGACATGTTTTTGCTTGATCAGATTTATTTCTGTATGGGCTCGAGTAGATTTAGCAGCTGCATTGTTTTGGGGATACGTTGGATTAGTATTCCTTTAATAGATTAATGTATACTAGCTTCTGAAAAATGTTATCATTCCAAGGGAATATTAAACCAGGACAAAAAGTAGTCTATGTGCTATTCCAGACTAACTTTGTGCAACATCCAAAGCCGTTCAGCTGTTCTGGTGTGATTGAGTAACAAACATACAAATTTCGCATGTATAATATTAGTAAGATTATTATTATTTTTAGGCCATCTTGTTCCTCTGAAGGGTAAAGGCTTACCTTTTACCTATTGTGAACAGAATATGTGTATTGTATCATCATTTGTTAATTATATCATCGTCAAAATAGCCTCCGTTAAAATAATATTCATTACATGTTTTTCGATATTCATCTTGAATTCTCGATTCATATCATACAGAATTATAGAATAACAATTTCTATGCTCAAGAGGATGTTTGTGAACAACCTTCGGGTCGAGTCATACGAATTTCTCCCAGAAAATGATTTATTCATCAGAGCGCGGCAACACCCTATCGGTACCACAAACCTAATTTAGTAGTATCATTGATATGGAATTGAATATTTTTATTATAATTAATTCCGTTTCTTATGATAAAATGTCTCTGAGGAATGAGAACGAATGAGCTCTTGGGATGTGAAAGGGTTATAATGTTAGTGACAATTTTCTACTTCTTGTCTGCTGAGTTTGTGTGTAATTGAGAGGTAGTCATTTCAAATATGAAGAATATAAGTACATCAGTATAGTCTGAATTTACTCGTTCATGTTTCTTGGAATGGGTTTGAGTAGTAATTTTCAAGAGATTAGAGCAATTGTGGTAAAAATATAGACTTTAGAAACTTTAACCGTTTTATACTTCCCAGAAATGTGTCAGGATGTTTTAATCTTTTCAAATCTTCCTGGAAGGTACGCTTAATAGATAAGCTTGTTTGTATTGTCAGGTTACTAGATAGATATTCATTTGAACAGTATCCTATTGACTGTGCCAAATGGGAACCACTTTTGGCACTGTTTGGTGCTTTGGCACTAAGTGTAGGGATCATAAGCGTGGTTTATTTATGTTTGTATAGCTGTCTTCTTTGATTAAGTTATTATCGGCAGCAATTGAGGTAATGCCAAGTTTTAGTGTCCTTAGCAGTATAGTTCAACAAAGTAATCTTTGTAGTTTCAACAAAGAATTTAGTTTAACCAAAAATAGGTTATGAATGAAGCCCTCCTTTGGTCGCAGAACTGATTTTGATCTTCATTTGTTTCTAAGCCAAGGAAATTTTAGACGGTGTCAAAAATATGTAAATTTTAATTTCATTTCTTGTCTGTGGCAAATCTTGCAACAGACATAAGAATGTGTGCATGTTTTGGGTAATTAACAGAGTATATGTAAGAGGTTTATCATAATTTACAAAAATAGAGATGCGAGGGATGCACTCAGGCGCATCGCAAGTTACCGAGGCGACGAG
The DNA here is from genome assembly GCA_964057195.1 of Orthosia cruda. Taxonomy (NCBI): domain Eukaryota; kingdom Metazoa; phylum Arthropoda; class Insecta; order Lepidoptera; family Noctuidae; genus Orthosia; species Orthosia cruda. Next base: position 16,898,048 of record OZ059830.1, read on the forward strand.
TGAGGAGGTGCGGAGGGAACCGTGAGGTAGCGGAGGCGCGGGCAGACCGGTTCAACCTCGTCACTAGTATACACGGTTCTGTCCCCGTTTACCTCCACTTCATGTTTATAGTGTAATAATTTTGATTTTCCATTAAATACTTCATTTGTTTTTTCAATTAGACGTATAGAGTTGGGTTTTTTTTAGGTCTCAGACGTGTATTTTGTTTTAATTTATTTGTGAGGCTTTTTAGTTTTAGGTTTATTTTTAGAAACCCATGTAAGTATATATATAGATAGTTCTTATCACAAAATTGCTTATTTAGCTTAGAAACGGAGTTATATATGAGTCTCAATTATGTTAATATTTATAGAAGTATTTTATTTTTTTCAGAACTGAACATTTTGTGGTGCGATTAAAATTATAATGAATAAAGTAAATGTAAAAACTGAAACAGATAAATCTCAAGATCAAGATAGTGCCAAATCTCACGACTATCCTATTCCAGATGATAGTTAAGATAACGAAGTACCTAACAATGTAAAGCACTTGAGATGCAAGACACAGCGGAGCGCGTTGATGTCTTCCGTTTGATGGCATAATCCATAGAGCTTTTATTATCACGAGCAATCCGGCAGTTACCTCAGAGTTTTGTCAACATTCGTATTCATTGACAACGAGATAATAGGCCTATAGAACGCTAGAGTCAAAAACCTCGGCCGGAAGAAAGTTGTTCGGCCGAAAGCGGTCTCTCGAGATTGGAATTTTGGTCGGACACGTATTACTGACATACAGCCGGCGCGCCCACCTGCCAGCAACCACACCTGAACCAAAAGTGTGTCAACATCGCTGACTCCTCGAACTCGACGATCGATCGTCACAACTTTCACATTACCTTAAATTAACACTCGACTGAGCTAGCACTGATACGGGAAGATAATACAGATTAAGACCCACCTTTTGCACGCCGCGGGGCGTTCCAACTAAAAATCCGGTTAAGCACTATCAGGGGTTGGGGTTAACGCACGGCCACTGTGCTTGTACACAATTCACTACACTTGAGTCACAAGTTTTACCACATGTCGGCGGGCCGGTGCGGTCGCGACGGCCGCCAGTTCAGCACTGAGGCTTTCTTCGAGACGACGGCGCGCGTGCGCAGGTAAGTAAGAATGAGACTACGGTTACCTACACACCGCTACGAGCGCTACGTCAGTGTGCGTTGCCTTTGCGCATCGATTTGATTCAGCCGGTCTGGTCTGTCCTGTAAAAATGTCAACATGAAAACTATTTACAGTGAGCTTGATGTTAGCTCTCTCTACTCCACCCTTTACTCAGATCTCTCCACCTAAATTTTTAGATCATTTTCCACTCAATAGCACAAGCACTGCAAGCGTAGGAGATGGTGTACAATTGCAGACACACATGTATTTACTTTTCATGTTAGACCAATTTAAAGTGTCGATATTTTCATTGAAGCTAATTGGTTCAAAAACGAGTCTGTAACGGTTCTGCAGAGACAATAGTAGTGAAGTTTATGACGGCTTGTTTAGTGCAGTTAAATAACATGTTTTTGGTTTGAATTTTACATAGGTTTACTGAACTCCACATTATCATAAAAAACTATGTATTAATATTTTAAAATAATTTCAATATTTTGAAACTATTTATATCATTCAGAGTCCCATCAAATCATAACAAAAAAAAAACTGGGTGTTCTTTCTCAACTCTCAATATTTTTTTTCTAATCAACACTGTTCAACAGTTTACAGCTAACTTGAACAGCAACGCTTCCCCGCTACACTATCACACTCTTGCGCTTCTACTATCTGTACACACTAACACAAGCCAAGCAGTAGTGGGTTACATATTTAATATTCAACTTAACGCGAAAGACAACGGCATACTCACACTCGCTTACAACTAAAGAAGACTAGAATTTTTAAAATATGAAATAACTGATTTTATTTATCAAACTCTAGGATCTACGTTCGAAAACTATCAAACTCAAAGCTTTTATTTCAATTAAATCATTTACAGGCACTTTTGAGTAGTCAGTTAAAAAGAAGAAGCGAATTGCAGATTCTAAAGCGTAGATCTCTATGGAGAACAACGTGCAAGAAACACCATGGACAATAACAGCTGTAAGAATTACACGACTGCAGCAGAATTTGAAAATGCCGTAATCTAAAGAAGACTATCCCAAACTTGAACTTTAATATATGCTAGAAACTTACTGCATGCATAAATGTAATATGATTCATGAATTTATGTTACGAAATTGTTTCACAAATAAATGTTATGAAGCCTTTTTTACATCCAATGTTAGAGTTTAAAGGTCAATGCCAAAACGTACGAACAATATCAAAATATACACAAAACTTCTGAATACAATTTTATTTTGTTTCAATAAAAATGTATACTGTAACTACAATTGTAAATTGGAGTATAATAAACAAATAAAGCAACCATGTGGTTTTATTTAATATTATGAAATGGTTTCTGAATGGTAGGAACCTGATATCTAAGTACAACATATTTGTAAAGAGTTCTAAAATCTAAACTAATATTATGAAGAGCTTATATTTGTTCAAGTGGCTTTTGTTAACTGTCCTAATTTTGTAAATCTCACTCTGTCACAGAGGTTTGCTGTCAGAGAACCCAATTATGGTTTAAGCTCGCCTTTGTAGTTTGTACATAAGTTGTCCTTTTGTACTTTGTATATGTTTGTTTTGTGTACAATAAAGAATATGAATATGAAAGAGGTGCAATTGATGGCACCTACATCTTTTACAAACATATTAATTAATAATGCACTGGATGTACTGATTCCATTTCGAAAATAAAATTCCTTAACTGATACACTAAGTGATAACTTTTTCAGAGGCAACGGTAAAGGAAAACATCGTGAGGACACCTAGATTTATATAGTTAATGTAAGTTTGAAATATCCAAGTCGGAGCCTGTCGGGTTCCCAGAGGCGGCTTAATTAACTTTGACACAAGAGGTGCCACCTCTGGTGGTAGAGGAGTGGAATTCCCTGTCGGAGTGTGTCTCCCGATTTTTAATCTAGGGGTCTTTAAGTCAAGAGTGAATAGGTAATTTCTAGGCAAGCGTGCTTCACCGTCGACCACATCATCGCTTACCATCAGGTGAGATAGTGGTCAAGCGCGAGCCTATATCAAATAAAAAAAATAGAAGAATCCTGAAAAAATGCAAGGTTTCTATAGGATAGGCCACGGGGACGAAACCCTGGGAATGTTAGTATATCATAATTAATTAACAAGTTAGCGTATAAAAATTATATGACTCATTTTCTTTCTATTTTATCTTCCTAGCTTTTCCCAACTATATTGCTGAGTACCAGTATTTTACATGGAGCGACTGCCTACCTGACCACCACGACCCAGTAACTGGGTAACACGATACACCTTGGCTAGACTGGTGTCAGATATCAGGTTTCTGACTACCCGTAACAACTGTCAAAGATCTTCAAATGGCAGCCGGAACCAACGGCTTAAGGCGTATATATTCCCCAAAGTTAATGCAGTACTGGCCGTGTGCCCGCTCGGAGCCAGAATATAGATATTGAAACTCCTTTTGGACAGTTTTGTTTGCAAAATATTCATTGATTGACATATGCTGTGATGAAGAAATTCTTGAAAAATTTTTTCCTACGTCAAAATATTTATAAACATTCCAGTCGTTTTGGAGGAGTATCGAAAAGTAGCGAAAAAATATCGTGGTGTTTATTAGCAAAACTATTAGTTATACGAAGCAAACATGTTTCACAAATAATTTATATGAATCAATAATAAATATATATTTTTTCAAACCTTTTAGCGTAGCCGTTAGTAAGGAGTATGCTTCAGAAAGAAACCCTTTTACAGCACTAAAGCGGTGTAAGGCCCTTAACGTGGTTTCCGAGGCAGAAAATCGCTACGTAAAGATCGTCATCCATCCACGGAACGACCTCGGTAAACATTGCTTAACCTTGAAGATCGACCCGTGCGGCTGTTATAATTTACCCAAGAGCTCCTCCTTTATACTTTCTTTCTAGTATTTTAATATATAAAGTAATATTTCAGACATGATCTCTTAAGCTAGTATATGTTTATATGAATGATTGTTTACCCGAGGCATCCTAAGTGGCACATATTGTGACAATAGGTTAAGAATGTGTGGTACTTTCCCCGGCGTGTGACGTCACTATTCAGGCCGACGACTCATGCTACAAGGATACCATAAACACGAAACCGTTAAGTGTAGAGGATGTACAACCGAGTAAGGTAAGCAAAGTGCTTATAACAACTGCGACCACCAACGCTAGGCGTGGTGATTATAACAGAAAGAAATAATAGTAGTTTCTACTGAGGCCATTCAAAATAGACAAACAAAAGAAATCAGGTATTACGTTAAATAAGACGATAAGAAGGACGTAAGGTCCCCGGCTAGGTAGCCTTAAAGTCACAACAATCAACAGTTTGAACAGTACTTTTTATGATTCAGACTAGCAAGTCTGCCTGGGTATTATTATATAATTATTATTAAAAAAATAACCCTCAAAACTATGAAACATTTATGTATATAAATGGCTGGGAACTAAAATAGCACACAAATAATATACAATATGAAAAAAATGGTGTAACTGAATACAACAGGTGTTATTAATAAGCTAAGAAGTGAGCTTTCATTAGTCTCAAATATAATTAAATTCTCCGTATTCGAAGAGGACAAATTCTACTAGTAACCAAATTAGTAACTTAATATAAGGGACTGTAGTAGGTATCTAATTTTATCAGTAAGTTAATTAATATTTTAAGCGCTGGTAGAGCAGAATTCCTATTTTAATTTTCAAGCAGTTTTCTTGTGGCGTCTATTACTCGTGTAAACATGAACATAATATTCTTTCAGAGTTTCAGCGCATAAAAAAGAGTCTTCATATCACGCCTCGTTTGCTTCAAAAATATCATGAAACACAAACCCTTATCAGACGACAACGCAAGGAAATTTTGCAGCAAATCCCTGGGCTGTGATCATGAATCAAAGGGGAAACTTTATATCTTCATAATATGTGATGTGTGACGTCACATTTTTTCCAAACATTTTTTGTTGAATGTGGGATGCGGAAGTACGATGGCCTACATTTTGGACCCTGATCCCGATTACGGCCCCGGATGGGTCCAAATAACGAACCAAACGTAGTTCGATGATTTTTTTATGGTGCTACCATGAATGTTGATCCAACTTGTGTGGACCCGATAATGATCTAACACGGTGGAATGGGAAGACTTTAAAAGGTGACGTCATTTGTACGGGTAGCGGAGTAAGGGAAAAATTGCAATATAAAGATAAAGATTTTGTGGGGGTTCGTAAAGTATATATTTAATGCGGTGCTGGTGGCAGCGAGATATAAAGTATGGGATATATGGACTGCAATATTCGAGTGTTTGCTTCGTTACGAGAAAAACTAGTCACGGTGTTGCCGAAATCGATGAATCTAATACAATTTCACGAACAAACTTGTTATTCCTTACTTATTTATAAAAAATACTAATACTTCACGAGAAAATTCAATTCGAGCGCAAACATAAAAAAATCAGCTCTAACCGTTTTTATTGTAACAGCCCTATTGCCGCCGTAAGTCAATGATTAATCCAGACAAAAACATTTTGCTCAACCTGCAAGTGGTCGATAGCGACCAAAAAGCCTAAAGAATTCCGGGATCACGTCAACCAGTAACCGATCACCATAATTCACGGGACTGTCACATCCTTATATATATTGGACCCGTCCACTTAGTCCGGGATAATACTGGCGAAGGAAAAATCCCCATGCGGGTTTGCTTATAAGTTTAGCTTTGTGTTGTGTTCATTACTCCTTCAAGGGCTTGGTAGATATTTATTCGGTGTATGTTCCTTATTTGTGGTTGGAGAAATGTGGTTTAAGAGGCCTAATTGTGTCTTACCGATCATTAATATGGATTAATTGAAGCAGATTCTTCTATTCGATCGCAGCAATGAAGAATGTTTAATTAAATCTACAATTCTGTAAGGAGATAAAAAAGCTCTTGAGATTATTTCTACATTAATTTTTATTAAATAAATTATACGAATTTCTACTAACCCATAATAATACAGGAAACAATGGGCAATGAAGATACATCTTGTTACTGAAGATTTAATCAAATAAGCCGCCAGTCCTTTGCACAGTTTCAAACATTAAAGGATACTACAATTTTAGATCTTATGCCTTCAGGGATTTCCTGACTCAAAACGTCGAGGCCGTCCCAACATAAGGATACAAATGTCTGTTTCACAAGTGCGAAAGGGAAGTTTGGTAACCCAGCAATTTGTTAATTACAAAGTTTGGCTACATTGTCCAAAAACTACTCTTACCTTCTGATTAGCTAGCTAATTATGTCACGGGAGTTTTGTTTGGAACTATCAAATTAGTTAATTTTGTATCGCGATTACGTAAGGTTCATGCACTAACTTTAGTAATTACGCGTCTCCGCAATATTTTCTGGTAAATTAGCGCTGTTTGTTGTGTAATAATCGGTTCATTAATCACTTCAAGTGTTGTTGGAGTTTTTGTTAGTTGTAGTTTAACGGTTTTCGTTTATCGTTCGTAGGAACCTTTGCAAGTAGGTTGCCGGCTTTTGTCCATAATTCATAAAAAAAATATTATTGTTTTTCTACATCTAACTTTATAAAAGGCTATTTTGGCGATTCAGGCTTGCCATAATTATTTAACATTTTTAGTCATGCAAAGTTATGAAAAACAGTGCCTTATTTATTTGCAGTTTAACAGTCTTTAGAAACGTTGGAAATCATGAATATGTAAACAGTTGGCCATTCTGATATTCGCAAGTTTATCAGAGTTGCCTTACTAGTTCGCAACCCATTGCTATTAAGTTTTACGTCCTGTGAAAACTGAAGTTGTTCTAGACTTTAAGAGAAATGAACGAATATTTCAGCCTTTATGTGTCTCCAACACTACATTTGCCACCTACGGCTTCACCTTTCGTACATACATCAAAAGGAATAATTTCCACGTCATTGGAACCATTTTCGCAGAAAAATGTTCTCTTGTAATTTTCAGCAATGTCAGCGTCATCTCTCATACTTTACCTAACAAATTCAGGCTCCGTTTTTAGCGCCAGAACTTTCTCATCTTCTTCAGACTTATTATGATATAAGTTACCATGATTTATTTCTTGTGTTGTTACCAAGTAAAAGAATCGGATAAAATAATTGTGTTAAAAGACCGGCAAGAATTTATTACAGTTCTTTATCCTTACAAATCCGAGACATTGTTCAAGGTCCTTCCTAAGCCTGTCTTTATTTAGTCCAATTTATCTTCTAAGAATAGCAATCCACTAGCTTATATAAATACCTCTATGTAGACCATAATACAGTTCATTTTAGCACTTTATTCCGGCGAAGCCTTCCGTAACATGTCAATATAACTTTTCATCACTCTCGTTAGACCATCTGCATAACAATTAATCTTTACTTTCATCTGATTAAGTGTCAATAAAGTTCACTAATCTTTTTATTATGCGAATTAGCTTTGATATATACCTATAGATTCATCAAATGGTATGTTTAAATTGTAAATCTTGTCTGTTGTATGCGAGGAGATTTTAGAAAGTGTATAATTTTAGCTTAATTCGAATTGGTAGTTACGATGTTGTCTTATTACGACGTGTGCGTGTAATTCCGTGTTTTTTGAAGTTATTATAGCTGGTGGCACTTGCAAAACCCATAACAATTGTCTGTTAATTTCGTGGGAGAGTGCGAACGGGTGCTTTAAGGTGTGGTGCGAATGTAAGCGACGAACTTATTAGTTACAAGTTTGGGACTGGGCTACCTACTGATTATATTTTTATTTCGATGCAAAAAGTTGCCCAGTGGCCCAAAGTGGCCCAGTGTTAACGGCCCTAACTTACGTGTCAAAGGTCGTGGATTAGAATCTAGGTTTGATTATTTCATTACCACTGCTCTAAAAATGATGAAGGAAAATATCGTCAGAAAACAAATGTCCTAGAACCAAAAATTCGAAGATATTTGTGATATCCTGCAACTGGCAGGCTTATTACGTATCTTGCAAGAGCAAAACGATAGCGATTTTTGCGCAATAATTGCTCTTCAATACATAAGTTTTAGATTTTGGTTTTTTTTTTTTAGAAATAAGTGCATTTGACAAACAGCGAGCGATTAGCAAACGATTGTGTGGGACCTACCATACCTACACTGTAGGTAATTCTGAGTTTTATGACATAAAGCGTTTGATCGCGCGATTTGCTAATTGCTGTTTCTTACGTAATAAGCCTGCCGCACTGGGCCTGCGTAGTGGATTAAGGCTCATTCCCTCTCAGAGAAAAGGCCTGTGTCCCAACAGTGGGAACGTTAAAAGGTTGATTATGCAGTTACACGATGAAATAAATATTGATTTAATATAGAGCTATATATCAAAACTAATGCTATTTAACAATGGCCGCCTTCATTATTATGTTAAGATCATGAGAATCAGGCAGCATCCGTTCAAGTGTTGGATGTTTCATGTGAAAATTATGTTATCATCTTGGTTTGGTATTATTATACTGGCAAATTTTGTTATGGACACGTTAGTGTATTGCCTATCCTGTTAGTCCAATAATATAATAGTTTAACTCTCGCTTAGGGTTTAGGAACTGCCTAAAAGAGAAGCGAAATTCGCAGTGTGTTTGATAGCAGCTGTATGACGTGACCGATGATCCAGTTATGTGGATATCAGTTATAGAACTGACCGATGGAAGGTTCAAAAACTACATCAAACGTAGCCTTGTTAAAAAAGCATATTATAAAATCAAGGACTACGTTGAAGATAAAAACATTTGGCCTTAGCTCCTTCTGCGCATGCAGCTTCCCTGGTAACTTGTAAACGGCACAAATAAGTAACTCTAACTATTCTCAATCTCATTTTTTCTTTCCTTCTTTTAATTAGACTTTTTACAATGGTTTTCAATCATCTTTATAGCCCTTTGCTAAGAATAGTTACAGCACTGATAACAACATTTGTGCCACACGTTAAATTTAGTCTTGTTATTCTTATTTTTTTTTACCTTTGTATAGATTCTTTTACCGATTGTTTTGTGAATGTGTGAACATTGTAGGCCTTCTTGATGCTAGTTAACATTTGTTAACTTTTTTATTTAATATATAATCTTTTTATTTTATTTTTTTTAGTTTCTTACGACTTATTGTCATAATTCGGGCCTACGTTGTCCCCCCATATCTAAGTACTAATGCTGTAACATGTAAATATTGTAAAACCAAACCATTTTTAAAAGAGTAACCATGGAGTTTCTTGCCGGTTCTTCTCCATAGGAAACGACCAACCCGAACCGTGCTCATTTTGTCGACGTTTTATAAGTGCCCATGTAGGCCTATGTGAAATAAAAAAATTGATTTTGATTTTTTTATTTTGTGGCCTTCTATTAGTAAGTCCTATGTCAAGCAGGCAAATCTATCTGATAAAGAAAAAAGTGTTATATTCTTTAAATTTTAAATCGGCAGCTTTCAGTGGGGCCCCATCTACTATAGTAGTAGGAAACGTTACGTGGACTAGTCCTCTATTGTTTCACCACGTTTTGTGTTTCCTTGTTCGACTGTTTTGATAACACATTTTTGTGAACTACCATATTGTATGATCAACCTAGATATTTTGAATGAACCGGAATTTTTGGGTCTAGTATATTTGCAAAATATTTGTGTATGGACTGCTATTTTCTGTATTCACATCAACACTGTAAAAAACATACAAGAATATAATAATGAATGAAAAGTTATACTTCAAAAAATTGTGCAAAGCTTGTATGGTACAGATTTTGCAAAGTTCGACTTTTATGACCCGCGTAGCTCCGGTTCCCGTGGGAATACAGGTATAAAAAGTAGCCTATGTTACCCGGAGATAGTGTAGCTTCCCAACGGTGAAAGAATTTTTGAAATCGGTCCAGTAGTTTTTAAGTTTATTCGTTACATACAAAAATACAAATCTTTCCATTTTATCTTACTATCGTATCCTACTATAATAATATTTATAATATTATAAATGCGACAGTTTGTGAGGATGGATGGATGGAAGTAGCTATGTATGTTTGTTACTCTTTCACGCAAAAACTACTACACGGATTTGGATGCAACTTTACTGTTATATAGGTTATACATCAGAATAACACATAGGCTACAATTTATAATGTTTTTTTTTGTAATTTGGTCATAATATAACGATAAATATCAAGTAAGTCGGAAAAAAATCTGCCCTCTGTGAGCTATCTTCCCGTGCGCGGCCTAAACAGTTGGAGATACACAAATAAACGTCCTTGACAGCATATATACCTACCTTTTATGTGAAAGCCACTATGACCAAAAAAAATAGAGATTCTTATGAAAATTGCAATAATATAACCCAAAGTAGCAAAATGATGCATATAATAGTAGTTTATGAAACTGTTGCATAATGAGGGGTATTAAAACATGAGTGTGTGTTTAAAAACCGAGCCGTAGGCGAGGTTTTTAATAGTTTTCACACGAATGTTTTAATACCTAGTTATGTGCAGTTTCATACACTACTTTATCTACACTCATAAATTGGAATTGAACCTACTAAATACCTGTTTTTGCATTTTCTATACCATAAAATCGTGATAGCATTTGTCATATACTTTTCTCGACTTTGCTGGTAATAAATTAAGAGTAATTTCCTTCGCCGCATCTAAAATATCGGGCGGAGTCAAAGTTTCTTCACATTCACTGATATTAGACATTTTTTAACAATAATTTAAATAACTCATGAAATTCAGTACAGCAAAACCTGCAAAACGTATGAATGGCGCCAAAACCCAGGAGCAGCACATCACCGCATTAACCGCGCATGCGCTAAGTCTTAGCACGCACTGCGATCTTTATTCGCGCGATTTCTTTACGCCCATTCTGCGACCTATGGAATTATATGAAGTTGTTCGTATTGCGGTAAAGAAATCGTGCGGAAATAATACCGCATGAAATCCGTGTTTTGCCACAGAATCCACCGCACCACGGCGCGAATTTTATTCGCCCGAATATTTTGAGCTCTATGAACAGGTAGAAGGAAACAAAATTCGCGCGAATAAAAATCGCAGTGCGTGCTAAGTCTAAAGCGGGCATTGTCATAGACAATTTAAAATTGGAATCAAATCTTTTTATAATAGGTACTATAAAGTGGCATTACAAAAAAAAAAATGATGGAAACTCCTTAATGATTAACTTCTTGGATTTGTCCTGTATCGTAATAGAAAAAAAAATGTTTTATAGCATTATTTTGTTAGAGAAATAGTGTTATAATAAGATTCTATTTTTAAATTTCGGTATTGTGTTTGTAAAGTATGCCAATATAAACTCGTTTTGAATTTTATAATTCGAATATTACGATATGAGAGTAGATAAAATTCATTCTTTGACGTGCGCTGAGAAAACTATTGATGATACATAACAAATATGTACTAGTACTACATGATTAGGTAGGGTAGGGTAGGTAGTGTTGGGTAGGTAGGATAGGGTAGGTAGGGTATGGTAGGTAGAGTAGGTTAGGTTAGGTAGGGTAGGTGGGTAGAGTCGGTATGGTATGTAGGGTAGGTAGGTAGGTAGGTAGCCAATTGACGGAAGCGAAGCCCGAAGGTCAGCTAGTAATATTATAAGTATAGATAGTTTCCATATCACACAGTTATTATGTTCTTAATGCCAAAAACACGAAACGCGCTAATACCATTTTATTCATGAAGGCTCAGCTTGGTCTCCCGGGAGAGATCTTAATTACACGTTTTTCGGGTCACAGGGCAAACGAGTCAGTAGATTAGAGAGTTTTTCCCTTTAGACCGATGTATTACACATGTTGTACGTAGAAACCGACTTCATTTAAGATTCCAGACTTGGTGAGTTCTCAAGAATGGGAATAGTTTTGAAGATGAATTTGCGGTTGTCGAGAACTGCTTCATTCAGTTGCAAATCGTGGCTGCGTTGTGCTGGGCTTGATTTTGTGGCCAGGCAGTGTAATTGGATATCATTTGCTATTTAATTGTTTTTGGTGCTAGAAATTTCGAAGATAGTTCATGGTTTGAACTATCTTCGAGAGTTGAGACCACGACACTTTCTCTGGAGTAATGTGAAGTAATATTATCTTACAACATTCCGTTTGTAAATTTCTAGAAATTAACCTTAGAAGCACAAAAACAGATAACAAAAATAAAGTTTTGTTGATATTCTAAGGTATAGAATAAATAAAACTTAATAAATAAACGCTTTCAAAAGATACCGGCGTGACATGTCCCAAAGATTTGTCGTTTCTTATAACTTTGATACTTACATTCCCGTATATTTATTCTGTTTAGCATCTGGTTCAGAATTACAACAAGGATATGATAGTCCGTTGACTTTTCCGCCTGACGTGATCTGTATGTTGGAGGCCAATCCGTTGGTACGTGAACTTACTCACAACTATGACGCTCTGTAGCCAGTAGAGGATGGCTTATTTGAAAGTATGTGTCTTGCAATAATTTGTAAATATTTGCTTGGAAGGATGTATTAGTGATGCGTATTGGTTTTTTTCTTCGATCTTGCACTAATATTAATTTAGTTTCTTAATTGAGGATTTGAAGTTGAGAACTTGTGGGACTCTACTTTACCTTGAGAACTTAGTAAAATTCGGCAGAATTGAAGATTTCTGCATTCCTTGAGATGATTTCTGAATGGACGGTAGAATCAATTATTATTAACTTTAGATTTATATTATGACGTTCAAAAGTGCCGCTTAATGGCCTAGTTGAAATATAATTTTTGTCTTGTCTTGTCATTAAAGCATGGGAACTTATCAATTGCATTTTACCCCCATGGAAAAAAGGCGTAAGTTTATGTGTTTCGTGCAGTAATAGATACTTGCTCGAATGTCAATTGTTAATTGTGGACTGTATAGATTATTGTTAGGTTGCTTGAAGTGATACGACTTACTTGATTTAATAATCCTTTACTCTTCATTAATACAGTTACAGATTCACGTGGTGGCTATTCGTGCTCACCAGGGCAACAGAGCGGATGACGTCTCTTTACAACAGATAAAAAATTCAAAATATAAACCAAAATAGTAGTTTATGCAGTGGTCAGTGCAGTTTATAATAGGGGTAATTAAAACACGAGCGTGGGTTTATCACATGAGGCGAAGCCGAATTTGATAATAATAACACGCGAGTGTTTTAATTCCTAATTATATGCCTTTGCACACACTATTTTATCTTTACTCATACAGTTGAAATAAAACAAAAGTGGAAACGGAAAAATATGTGGTATGGCGGGAAATTTAGATTCTCATTGCACATGACAGCGCAGCGCGCGCATCCATAGACAAAGACACTACTTTTCTACATTAAGTCAATGAGCCCAATAGGCCAAATAAATTAAAAGGTAAAAGTGTGCTATAAAATTAAAAAGTTATTTTATTTGGTTGTGTGCTCCGAGTATTTTATGATACAGTTGTTTGAAAATCGTAGGAAAATGTGGCACTGTAATGTTTTTTTTTAAATTTTACCTGTCCACGAATATAAAGTACGTGTTTTTACAATATTTTTTGAATTCATATTTGGAACATTACGTTGTGAGTGTAGATAAATAATATAAACTTTGTGTTGCCCTAAACATTATATATGTAGAGATTGTCGGTTTCATAATTAAAAATTTGAAGATTTTTCTTCTAAACTTAATTGCGTAGGACGTAGGATTAGTCCTACTCCTACGCCATAAAGTGGCTTCGTCTGTACACGCTTCAGTAAATCTTTATGTCATTTAAGTTAAGTAAATGTATATTGCGACTGTAATAATCTGTTTATGCGGTAATAGGTCACAGGCACGACTCATTATGAGAAATCAGACAATAGTAGAAACTAAAAGTATTTTACTGTAAGTTTTTCGAAGAAAACCTGCCGTGCTTTTAATATTCAAGGCATACAAAACAGTTCACATAGTTCATTTCATGGAGTTGAAAAGTTCTGGAGTGGCGACCGCGTACCGGAAGACGTAGCATTGGAAGGCCTTTCTCTGAGGTTATCTGATAACGTTGTGACGCACAGAACCGATCAATGTGGCGCCAAGTGTAGACTTAAAGAATCCGAGCCGTTTTGGCTGATATGATGATGATAGAACAGTTTAACCATCACTGTTTTACTAAAGAATATCAGAAAAGAGTAAAAGCGACAGAAAAAGAAAAACACTGTAGGAAGTACTCTATCTAATATTTTTAAAACGGTACCAATCTGTACTCAAGTTTTACACAAGCAAATTGAAAAAGTTTTACTCTTATTTTTACAAATTCCAATATGTGTGCAAACCTATGGCACAAAACCTATGGTCCCCTACATACTGGCGTTATCCGGATTAAAAAGTTTTACGCCCCACGGGTGATACAGCGCTTTATTGCTTTTACGGACTGTTCGAGGTAAATACCTTTTAGTAATACTATTTGAATGAACTTTATCACTTTGTTTTAATCTCCCTACATTGTAAGTGGTCTGTTGGCAAGCGTATTTTTTTGTGTTGGATTTTCAAGCCAGCTATATTTTTAGTGTCAGCATAATGCGATGGTAAAAAGAGTACGTCCAAAATAAAACACGCCACTGGCGTATTGAAATATTGTTTTAGTAATGGATATAAAATAAAGTTTGTGTATTTCACAAATTAAACTTTATCATGCGAAATCAATATCTCTACAAATGGACTGTGTTATGTATTTTCAACTTTCGTTATTACAAAGCTAAAGCTCGTGGCTACAATAATAACAACCACACGGGTCGATCATCAATGTTAAACAACGCTGGCTGATGACAGTCTGTGGATGGGTGACTGTTTCTTACATACCAAGACTCGGCTGACTAGGAAAGCGCGGTAAGCTGTTGTATAAAGCGCGGTAAGCTGTTGTATAAAGCGTGGTAAGTTGTTGTATAAAGCGCGGTAAGCTGTTGTATAAAGCGCGGTAACCGGACCTATAAAACACGGTAAGCTGTTGTATAAAGCGCGGTAAGCTGTTTTATAAAGCGCAGTAAGCTGTTGTATAAAGCATGACAAGCTGTTGTATAAAGCGCGGTAAGCTGTTTTATAAAGCGTGGTAAGTTGTTATATAAAGCGCGGTAAGCTGTTGTATAAAGCGCGGTAAGCTGTTTTATAAAGCGCAGTAAGCTGTTGTATAAAGCGTGGCAAGCTGTGGTATAAAGCGTGGTAAGCTGTTCTATAAAGCGCGGTAAGTTGTTGTATAAAGCGCGGTAAGCTGAAAGCCTGACTGTATTTGTCCAGGCAATCTGACATCAGTCTTATCAATGGGTGTCGTGTTATCCAGCTAATAGGTTGTGGAAGGTAGATACACAGTCGTTCCATGTAAAATACTACATCCGGTAAGACTGACAGCTGACCCCAACATACCTGATAACATAAATGTCAGGCTTGGTAATTTATTATACAAGTTTAAATTCAAGTAAATGAAAACCTCACACAAGTACTTTTTATCTACACGAGAAAATAACTAAGCGAGACGCTTAGTACATCAAAATGAGCGCCATGACATGACAGTGTTAATACTACCTATTTCAAGAAAGGTCAGGCTTCTCGTCACGCAAAGTGTCGGCCTGAAGAACGTAATGCCTGTGATTAGGTCGTGCCCTTGGCCCTAAACAAGGCCTAAGCATTCCTGGGTACAAATTACTCGATTTATTCCTGATAAGGTTACAGTGTTTTGTCACTGGAATTTAGGGCAGGATAAATAAAGGGATGGTAGAGATAGTGGTTTTTGTATTAGGTTGCTAATTGATGTGGGGAGGTATTCATGCGTTTATATGTTTTTAAGTAAATAAATTAGATAATATCGTTGCCTACTATCAACCTATATTGTCCCACTGATGGGCAAAGATGCCCATAGCCTTCCACTGTTCCGGATGTGTTGTCTTTTGCGACTAATCCGTCATAAACGCCCCTAGGACGACACGCAAGCTTTACCCAGACCTTCCTCGGCAGCGGTGGCGACCTCTCGCGACCGGTCCTGGTTCAGGCCATGGTACGGAGCGAGAGGGCATGGGAAGCTGTCACCTCCTTCTGCGAAGCAGTAATGCTCACGTAAGAGGAGGAGGCGGAACGCGTAGGGAGACGCAACGGAGACGCGACTAGCCACCGCAGGGGACGCCTCGAGCGTCGGGAGTCGCAATCCGATTCCCGGCCACCATAGGTGTGGGCTTGCGGACGGCGAGTAATGGGTAGCTCGCCATCCGATAAGGAACAGGCCCGAGTCGACGGCGCGTGTTTTCCACGCGCGCCTCAGAGAGATGTCAGCAAAAACTGACGGGGTCCGCTAGGGCCGAAGCCTGTCTGGATCGCGGATAAATTTGAAAGACTGCGGCCCTGGCACAAGCAACTAAAGGGACACGGGTGGGTTTTCGTCAGTAAAAGTCTAACACCCTCTTTACCCAGAGCGGGAGAAGTCATTGCATAGTTTCCCACCAAGAAAAAATGGGCCTTCCTCGGCGACTTCGCCCGTCTTCTGGCATCCACTGGGTAAACTTCTATACTAATAAATTCTATACTGTCAGGGATTTATTTTGACAATACGATAACCTGTACTACACGGGACTTCATAACTGATGAAATATAGGTTTAGATACGATGTGTTATAACCAATTATCTCTGCATAACCTTCGAGGCTTACTGATATGCGGTGATGCTGGGACATGCAACTATTCACCTCTGTACATCCCGAAAAGACATTTCCTTAAAACAAAATTGTCGGAATTGCATAGTTATAATTAGTTTCGCAGTAGTTTATTGTTTTAAACTAGGTGTAGTTGATAGAGAGATTCTCATGCATTTAAGCCGCTTTGTTCTGATGTCAGTGTATGTGAGAATATTAATATGAATTGCATGTCTGTTGGTGCTGCCTGCCTGCCGTTGAGACTGTAAACTTCAATATGTTGTAAAGGACTGCTTTCCAATAACTCGCTATCCCGGAACTTTGTCGCGATTTTCTATGCTTTATTGCTCCATAACTACACAAATTATATTTTATTTTCATTAGCTACGATGGAATATCTTTTTTATCTTATGATGTATGAGTTTTAGGAAACAAATACTTGTAAGATTTTATTTATGAACCTGGCTTTTTAGGTGTTTGTAAGTCTGAAAACTCAGGGTGTGACGGACGTCCCTGGTGGATCGTGGAGGGGCTTTTATAAGAGTTTTCTAGGGAAAGTACAAAAGGGTAAGTAGGAAAATTAAGTGTGAGTACTTCGGAGAAAATGAAGACCTGTTCATAGATATTTTTTGCGTTCCCAAACTCGCTCAACAAAATTGCCGTGTAAAAGACTTTCGAGTAGCACATGAAATCTAAGAGCCTATTAAAACAGTATCTCTCGCAAATAAATAATGTGAACACTCAGTTACCTTAGAATATTTATCACACATGTCATTAAAAAATGCGCTTTCCTTAAGCGCTTACGCAACAAAATGGGCTCAAAAATGTAATGCGAAGAACCCCACCAGCTATTAAGAATTTATTTGCATGGTGCGGGTAGTGGAAGGGGCGATCATATTACTTCTAAACACGTCACAACTTCAGCCCAATGAAAAGGGATAATTGCATATACTGCGCCATTATTTTTTCTCATTTCACTTTGCGAGCCGTTTACTATGGTTGGTTTTGTTGTACAGTTTGATTAAGTGGGGCTTGAAACTGAAGCGGCCTTTTGTTCGTGTGCGTTGGACTCTTGAGACTTTCAGTCTTGTTATTTAATTGTGTTTATGTAGCTATTAGAAAGTTTGTGCTCCTTGTGAGTATTTACCCGCAAACTGTAACTGCAATAAACTCCAGACAGTGAAATTGCCACGTTGTGTGCCACACTGATAGCAGCAGAAAGACACTGCAACTATTTTCCATCCAAAAATCTCCTCTCACATCAGCCACGGGATACAAATACACACGGCAAATATGCACAGGGTAGAAATGAAGATGAAACTTGTCAACTGGCCGCTGAGACATAAAACAACCACATATATCTACCAATGAGTCCACATGCAAAGTTACAATTTGTTTTAGTTAGGCGCTCGAGTACAATACATAATTATGTATTACTTTCATGAAATGGCTTTGAAGAATTTCGGTACTACACCCTCAATTTTGAGATCCCTTGTGGAAATCAGACTTGATAAAATCAATACACGAGTGGCTGCTGATTTTGCTACCCTTTATTTCTTACCTTATATAGTTCCAGCCGAAACTGATTTGATCTGACCTAACAGAAAATTGATAGCTTGGAAATATTTATGTAAATTGAGGGTAACCGCCCAAATAGGTTTACATTTAACGTTATCATTTCGTATGGTGGATCGCATTAGGGTTTAAACGGTTTGACGGTCTAGACATGGCAATTAAATATATGACTTGTACCTTTTAGCTATCTATCTCTGACAGTACCTACGAGCCCGTTTACACCGAGTTGAAAGAGTTTGGCGCTGTAGAGCGTTGTATCTATCACCCATCATTTATGTTCCATTTTCAAATAAAATATTGGAATTCGAATATTGTGTTACAGCACAAAGTATGTAAGCGGCGGCGCTTCTATTTTGTGGTTACAGTCTTCTGAAAAATCAATGTTCCATATTCAGTTCAGATTTCTGTACCTTTTATTTATCTTATATATATTACGGCCAGTATTATACTAAACTAGTACAATCCGGTCCTGTTTATGAAAGGTATTACACATTAATCACGGAGACAGAGGGACGCTTGAAGCCCACCGTCTCGGTGACAGTTAGATTAGATATCTCCACAACTGAGGACAATTCCTCGAATATAAATCCGTATTATATATGGAGGTCCATGTTGTAAGACGTTTCTGACAGCTTAACCTCTTACTGGGTTGGCTTAAACTCGTTTAGATAAAATAAGACGGTTTAGCTCCCTTGAGCCAATTGTTAGTAATACAGAAACATACGTTTTTGGTCGTAGTTTTCAGGATATGTTGTGATTTTGCAGTGGAGTGTTTCTATTTGCAGTGAGGTGCCATACAGAGGGCATTGCCTCCAATGTATTATTATAAGATTAGATGCGGAGTGCGGTGTTTGAGAGCTGTCGGGGTGAGTTTTGTCTTATAACTTTTGGTGTTTATGGCTACGAGTTTCGTTTGTTTGACCTGAAGTAATAAAGTTAAACTTTAAAGATTTGACGCATAAAGCACGGATAGTGATTCAGAGTTAATGAAAAATTTTAAACACACTAATATTATAAAGGCTAAAGTTTGAGAGTGATGTGTGTATCTGTATGTTTGTTACTTCTTCACGCTCAAACGGCTGGACGGATATGGATGAAATTTGGCAAAGAGATAGATTATAGTCTGGAATAGCACACTTTTTATTCTGGGAATATGTTCTCTTGGGATAAGTTCTACATTCATGCGGGCCAAGCCGCTGGCAGAAGGTATGGTATATGTTGACCGTGTAGTACAAAGTTACTTTTGCTTTTATAATATTAGTATGAATTCCAGTTTTGCCCATAAAGATAGCACACATGCACTCTGAAAAACAGTGTCTGTCGCCCATCAAATGCTGAGTTCGTAACACTTTCGGTATGGGCATGCTCAGCGGAATATGTATTTGTGCTTTTTAACCGACTTCAAAAAGGAGGAGGTTCTCAATTCGGCTGTATTTTTTATTTGTGTTACCTCAGAACTGTTACTAGGTGAACCGATTTTGATGGTTCTTTTTTTATTTGAAATCTGTTGTATCTCATGTTTATCGATCAAGTCATGAATTTAATTAAGATCTGATGAAGAACTTCGGAGATATAAAACAGAACTCTTCAACAAATGACGGCAAATCTCTCGAGATTGCTGCAATCGCATGTATATTTATTGTTAACACCATTTCATAACATAAAATCAAGCCGGTACGCTCTAGAGGGTTACGCAGATTTGTATAGTTTATCCTTGTATACTCTAATTTTACCGGTTGTGTTAAAGTTTCATGTTATACGGGTAATCTATTCTGGCATAACTGTGGGCATTATAGATGTGGACCACAACTAAAAAGTGAAAAATATAAACATTTTTACAAAAAAATACAACCGAAATCCAAATAAAACACTACAAAATGAAAGACGGAAGTCGGTGTCAAAAAACGAGGATACAAAAAAAGAACACCGAATTCCGAAATTGAAGTTATTTTTCACTTTGTGGTAGGGCATGTAATATCGGCAGTTTTCAATTCCGATATTGGTTTCCGATATTAGACCTCAATATCGGAATGCCGATATTAATATCGGAATTGGGGACTTTCGTTAATTATCTCATTTTTTTTGTTAATTACACAAATTCGGTATAAAGTTGCATAGAGTACAATAAAAAACACTTTTATGCCGCGACATAATAGGATTTTCTATTGTGTCTCTCTCTAATCACCAGTGACTGTGTAATCGGGCGTTTATTTAATTAAACTGCACATTTGTTCCCAAGAAACAATATAAGTCATGTCTCTCTGAAAAAAGGATAACGCATAAATATTCAGAAAATAAATGTTTGTCGTTCACCTGAAAGTAGTCCCGATAAGTGTAGAGAGTAATTATAATCATCAGCCTTATAATTTCCCCACTGCTGGGACACAGGCATCCTCTCTATGAGAGAGGTAATAGGCCTTAATCCACCACGCGGGCCCAATGCGGATTGGTGAATGTCACCCGTCTTCGAATTTTTGGTTCTAGACACGCCGGTTTCGTCACGATGTTTTCCTTCACTGTTTTAAGAGCAGTGGTGAAGAAATAATTAACACAAAGTAAAGCGCCAGCCTGGGTTCGAACTCACGACCTACGATACGTAAGTCGGGGCCTTTACCACTGGGCCACCACTGCTCTTAGTGAGCGTCATCGTCATTTCAGCCGAAAGATGTCCATGCTGAACATAAGCCTCCCCCAAATGTCTTCTCATTGGCCGACCCCATGCGTCTCAATTCCTACGGATAACCGTAATCAATGAAAATATCATTGTTACTTGTACATTTTCAGCAATATCAGGACTGTAACCCGGCGATTCATCAAGGCACATAATTATTATTTTTTCATGAAGTGAATTTCTCGACGCTTAACAAGGAGCAAATTTGGGTATTTTTCTGATACCGAGATTCCGATATTGGATCACTCAGTATCGGAATTGAAATATCGGTGATTTCCTTCAGAGAAGCCGATATTACGAGATTCTGATATTTATTAGTTATTATTACTTCGCAGTGTTTTTTTTTTGAAGTCGGTTGTATTTTTTCTTAAAAAGTTTTACTAATCTTTTCTTTTACTTAGCGATTATTGTTTTTGTGTCTGCATCGAATAAATATGTTTCTATTATATTCTACTTACCAAATACATAGGTACATTTTATCGAAATAAATTTTACAATGATGAGAAAAGGACCTGTAAGTTTTCCGGCCAGACGTGAAAGAAAACGGTTCCAAATTACGCGCCGACCTAATTTCGTCGGGAACTTAATTGCTACAACGACCGGCGACATCTTTAATTTTATTTACGTTTTATGTTATCTTGGCAAATATTGTAATGCTTTATAACGTTTTATTATCGGGTAGCTTAATAATGAAGACCAAGTACCTATAAATAGAATATACAGTAAGGTATTCTCAAACTTTTTGACTCCAGAATAATTAAGGCGTATATATTCCCCAATGTTAACGCGGTACTGGCCGTGCGCCCGCTCGGTGCCAGAATATCAATATTGGACCTCCTTTTGGACATTTTGTTTGGAAAATATTTTATGGTGTAAGTTAAGAAGTAATTCTAACCATACATTTTTCTGTGTTAAAATATTTTAAACATCCAAGTTGTTTTGGAAGAGTATGCAAAAGAAGCGAAAAAATATGATATTGTTAGTTTTTTTTTTAAAAGCAGAAGTTCATACGAAAAAACCATGTTGCACAAATAATGCAGATGAATCAATCATTACCATCATCATCATCAGGCTTTTAATTAGCCCACACAGGCCAGGACGCAGGCCTCTTCTCAAAGAGAGAGGGAATGGGCTATAATCCACCACGCGAGCCCATTGCGGATTGGTAGATGTCACATGTCTTCGATTTTTTGATTCTAGGACATGTCGATTTCCTCGCGATTTTTTCCTTCAGCGCCGTTTTGAGAGCAGTGGTGATGAAATAATTTACATAAAGTAAAGCGCCTGCCTGGGTTCATACCCACGATATATAACTTGTAAGTCCGGCCGTTACCACAGGGCTACCAAAGCTCCAGCATCCACATGAACCAATAATAAAAAATAAAAAACTCAAACGATTTAACTTAGCCGTTACTAAGGATATATAAGGAAGTATGCTTTAGAAAGTAACCGATTTACGGCACTAAAGCGAAGTAAGGGCCTTAAGCTCAGATCATAATGAAGAACATACATCAACATCACTCACTCTCTTACCCTTATACTAATTTGGGGTATTCTGTAGCCGTATTAGGCCACTTATACTAATATTTAATTCTCTATTACTTGGCATATCAGTAGCCAGGTGAATACAAAGATTATGTTTAAAGGTCACCCGTTTCTGGACATTTTCACACCGTTCATCCATCGCTTCCCCTTCTCTGGCCATTAACATTAAGGCTTAAATGTTTCCTCATTACATTTTCCTCATGAATAAAAACATCCATCAGTGTTATTTATTGCTTTAACGAAAATATTATCAACTCTATTAAGCCAGTTGATGCTAATATAGCCTGAACCTTTGGGGAATACAGGAATTGACAAAAAAATATGACAAAACCACAACAAAATATGACGCAACGATGAAAATGACCTAAAGTTGTGACAATTTAAGAAGATGAATTTGACAGCTATAAAAATACGTTATAATGTTAAACTTGATGCTTGCGAATGGTACTCGTTATAATACTCATAGTGTATTAACCTAATTGTACTTCGTAAGAGATAGCTTGATCTCTGCGACATATGTCAAACTGACGTATACGTTATTGTTAGCCTGTCAAGCGTCTTTGTTACTGTATTGATACTGACAGCTGTCGCAGAGATCAAGCTATCTTTTATGAAGTATAATAACGATGTTTCCATAGTAATTAATTAAGATTATGAATTTGGTTTTTCTTAGACGTTCATACCTACAAAGTTATCGCGGCATGTTAAATGAGAAACGTCATCGGACTTCATATATTGTCACGATTATAGAATGCCAACACCATCTGTCAAAATCCACAATAACCATAATTTTTTCACAAAAAGAAAGAAAACGAACTAAAACATGCCAACTTATAATAACTAGAAGAGACAGCTTAAATTTACGGTTTTTTCATAAAAAGAAAAGTCACACTTTACTGCTTTATCTCCACTATTTTCATAGTCTGCCAGTGTGTGATAAGCTTAACTGCTCAGTGGATTTATTTGGGCTCGTGTTTATATTCGAACTAGCTACGCCTGTGGCGTCTCTCCTTAGGCTGATAACACACTTAGCGACCGAACTGCCGCGTCGAACGCATTTGCCAGTTTGAAGGGTGCTTTCGTCTGTGCCAAGATTTTATTAGATTACTTTTTTGTGTGCCTAAATTGTTTTCAAGAATTGACCAGTGAGATTTGATAAAGTGTGATTCTGCCAGCGTTGGCGATTGTCAAAATACCATAATATAAGGGACTGATCACGTGACATTTTCATAGCACTTGACATTCCCATTCATTTTTGACATTTTACCAATCGCTTTCACGACGTTTCCACCTATAGAATGTCACCTTGCTAGGGCCTCTGGGCAGAGCAGCCTATCACAAACATTTGCAGGATAGTTGATCTGCCAGGCAAATCAAGGTTCTACACCAAGTGACCGTGTATCAGCAAAAACAGTAAAGTACTTTCGATAGTGAAAATTAAATGATGAAATGTGATAAAATTTAAAATGTATGCAGAAATATACGTAAGTATTCTGATTTTGATTCATAAAACCACATAATTGTTTTGCTATATGAAAATCAAAAATCGTTATTTTTAATCACGTAACCTAAACCACGAGCCGCCATGGCGTGACGTCATATAGGCCAAAACTATTAGTTGTTTGTCTTCTTTCAGTCCAATCTAAACAGCACAGAGTACATTATAATATACTACAACAGCTATCAACTCTACCTTAGAGTAGGTATTTAATTATTATAAATAATACAACAAAAACCGTTCGATTGTAATTCATTATTTCTCTAAAAATCACCAAATACGAATAGTAGTTAATGTTGAATAAGTGCCGGCCGTCACGACGGTTTTGTTCACATACCAGTATAAAGTCACTTAAATGTCAGACAGTGTTTTTGCGGGACTAAAAAACGTTTAAATCTTTTGTGTTTTTTTATGGTCAAAATAGTAGATTATTAACCAAGGGGATAAAGCAGTGTCTTCTGTCGCGGGTGACGATTTAAATCGCGAGCGTAACGAAGGACTCGAGGTTTACTCCCGAGCGTAGCGAGGGTGTTGCAAACTTAAATCACGAGCGAAGCGAGGGATTTAAGACGAGTCCTGAGTGTAGCGAGGGATTTAAGTTCACCCAAGACTAAGACAGCTCTATCACCGAGGAAAATACTCTACTTTTTGTACCATTTGCGAAAAAAATAACACAATAATAATATGAGATAAGCATTTATTAAAAATAATGACAGTTAAAAGTAAAAGTTAACATTCGAAACATTGGTCCAATTATTGATAGAGAGAGTATTTTTGTTTGGTACACAAGCTCATACGGCCTCGTCGGTTTTTGTAATTTTATTTAATAATCATAACTGCATAATAAATGCGTATTCCTTTTTCAAAAAGATGTATAATGCTTTATATACAAACTTAATGGTGTAAACACAGATTTAGTTCAGTATAAATTTTGGTAAGTATTCCAAATTTAAATCACACTCTCCCCCTAGAGGATGAATGAAATTCAGTACAATTTTCTTTCCCTGTTTTTAACAGATTAAAAATGACTATTGTTATGTTCGCTTTTTGTGACATAGAAGGTCACTTTTTTGAGCAAGTGGTACGAAAAGCGTATTTATTATTCATTAGGAAATCTACAATTTGAAGTACTTTTTCAAACATAGTAGAATACCCTATTGTGGTATCGTCAAAATGTAGGCGTCATTTCGGTAGCGTCTGTCAACCCCGTAAATTTTTAACAATCGTTATTGCTGATAGAGTATATCTTTGTGGAGATCCTAAGGTGACAGTTAATGATGCACCTAATACGGTACAAAATCGCTTGACTCTACACTTTTTGTCTAATAATGACCATCGACAAGAGTGATACACCTGTTACCACCCTCGGGTTTTATTTTAGCTGAGTGCAACAGGAATAGCCAAAAGAATGCCTTTGCTAAGTTGGGATGCCTGCAACATCGGGCAGCGGAAAATATTCAATGTAACTCGCAAGAATTTTGTACCCTCCTACTCACAGACGAGTTTCATTTTCCACCTTCCGTTTTAAAACGGCTTTTTACCTACTGCAATACGAGTACGTGTGACTTGTCAGAAGATATTTTGTAGAGTATTTTCCGTGTTGTTTGTAGAATGCTAAATTCTGTAGCTTCTTTTGTAATTTTCATTATTTATTTTTGAAAAAGGTTAAAAATAGAATGATAACTAACCTTAAGCTAATTTTTTTTTCATCCTATATTGTCCCACTGCTGGGCAACTAATGTAAGCCAATCGTCAATTCAAGAAAGAGAATGATTCGAATATTTTTTGTTGATTTCTTAATGTTGTACCTAATAGTCTAGGTTGTTATAGTACGAGTTATGGGTATTCAAATAGGATATTCAAATGTCTGAAGGCTGTCTACACATTAATCGTTATGTATGCCATTTACGCTAAAGTTAAGACCAGGGTTGTGACCATAAGCTCTTAGAGCAAGGTTATTTCGAATATGCGTAAGGGACAGATGTATATATTTATTTAAATATGCTTTATTTTATGTACACCAAGTTAAATCATAGAAAAGGAAACTTATTACTAAAATACAAACAAATACGACTATAGACGATGTATATGACTTGTATACATGTGTCCCTTTTTCCTAGTCGCACCATAATAGTTTTGACACGTTGTAACAGAGCTAAACGTAAGCCACGTTAGTAAAAATAAGAATTATTAAAAAATTAGAGCTAAGACAAAAAAAGATATTGAGTATTAAAACTTAGGGCCGGCTTCGCACGTCGTGGGTTGTTTGAGGTCGACAGCTAAGCAGGCAGCAGGACGGACAGGAACTCTTCAAAGTCGTGTATGTTAAAATAATCAGAGATAACTAAAAGTATGCTTTTTAGGTGCTCACAGTATCAAAGAATTCGTAACAGTGAGTCACATGAGTTGATACAATTTCAAAAGATAAAAATGTGTGGTTTGTAGTATTATAAAACGTAAATAGACTAAAAGATGTGGATCTGTACTGCAGAATAGCACAAGGTCATGGTACTGGGGCAGGAGGGTGACCATAAGCTCATAGAGTAAGGTTATTTGACTGATGTATATGACTTGTATACATCTGTCCCTTACGCACCCTCAAAATAACCATACTCTAAGAGCTTACGGTCACAGCCCTGGTCTTAACTTTAGCGTAAATATCATACATAACGATTAATGTGTAGTGTAAGGGGGTCGTAGCCAGACCACTACGTAATAAAAGACAAATAACTTTTATCTCATATATTTTGCAATAACGTGCCTGTCTTATGGGTGGTTTTATAAGAATTGATAACAAAGCACAGAGAACCTTTATACAGGGTATCCCAGAAATCGACGTCAAGCCGTAAATGGGTGTTAGACCAAGTTATAACAGTTCTCAGAAAAATACGAAAAAAAATCTATCTCATGTTTAAAAAAAATTATGTTCACTTTAAAAATTTACTAAAAAAATCAATCCCTGTAATGGTTCTTTAACTCCAATTGCTACAAATCCCATAATTTATCATTTTTTTTTATTATTATGTAATCTTGAATAATGCTTGTGTAGATTTTTGCCTAAAATTTAAAGCCAACTCCTCCTACTTAGAAGAAAATTAAACTTTTTCAAAACCAAATTATTCAAATTTACTGTTTCGCCCAACTTTAACTGACTGTACTGAAAAAAAAATGTACTACGCTAGTTTGGCAAGTAACATGAAAAATTGGCGCATTTAATAAGGATTCAAAAATGGTGTAACACTTGCTAGATTACGTTTTCAATAATTGGTCAAATTTTTTTTTGTAAATAGTATCGGTTTTTACCCAAAATGTCCATACTTCCTTAAAATGACTTTAGCTTACCTAAAGCTTTGCTAAACTCCGTTTCTAATTCGATAGAGACGGAGAGAGTCTCATTATGGGATTTGTAGCAATTGGAGTTAAAGAACCATTACAGGGATTGATTTTTTTAGTAAATTTTTAAAGTGACCATAAATTTTTAAAAACATGAGATAGATTTTTTTTCGTATTTTTTGAGAACTGTTATAACTTGGTCTATCACCCATTTACGTCTTGAAAAGGTTGAATCACTATCATAACTTTGCTCTTAAATTACGTAAAATTTCGATTTCTTATCTCGCTCACACTTCGTAAAATGACTCTCTCCGTCTCTATCGAATTAGAAACGGAGTTTAGCAAAGCTTTAGGTAAGCTAAAGTCATTTTAAGGAAGTATGGACATTTTGGGTAAAAACCGATACTATTTACAAAAAAAAAATTGTCCAATTATTGAAAACGTAATCTAGCAAGTGTTACACCATTTTTGAATCCTTATTAAATGCGCCAATTTTTCATGTTACTTGCCAAACTAGCGTAGTACATTTTTTTTTCAGTACAGTCAGTTAAAGTTGGGCGAAATAGTAAATTTGAATAATTTGGTTTTGAAAAAGTTTAATTTTCTTCTAAGTAGGAGGAGTTGGCTTTGAATTTTAGGCAAAAATCTACACAAGCATTATTCAAGATTACATAATAATAAAAAAATTAGATAAATTATGGGATTTGTAGCAATTGGAGTTAAAGAACCATTACAGGGATTGATTTTTTTAGTAAATTTTTAAAGTGAACATAATTTTTTAAAAACATGAGATAGATTTTTTTTCGTATTTTTCTGAGAACTGTTATAACTTGTTCTATCACCCATTTACGGCTTGACGTCGATTTCTGGGACACCCTGTATATACAGAAAAAGCCTAGCAAAAACATCTTCATTTATTTATATGATTTCGAATTTCAATTCCCTTTCAAATCTATTTAATTATCTGTAGCCAGACTTATTATAGGCAGACAGTTTGCCATTTAGATAAGCAGAGTGCTCACAGTAGACAGCCTTCAGAAATTTTAATATCCTATTTGAATAACCATAACTCGTACTATAACAACCTAGACTATTCGGTACAAAATTAAGAAATCAACAAAAAATATTTGAATCATTCTCTTTCTTGAATTGACGATTGGCTTAATTGAGTTCTCATAATGTTAATCAAAGGTCAAATCAAATTGTACCTTCGTGCTAACGTTACATAG
Organism: Orthosia cruda; assembly: GCA_964057195.1. Classification (NCBI taxonomy): domain Eukaryota; kingdom Metazoa; phylum Arthropoda; class Insecta; order Lepidoptera; family Noctuidae; genus Orthosia; species Orthosia cruda. Next base: position 16,926,612 of record OZ059830.1, read on the forward strand.
GTTACTCTGTAACTCTGTCTGAATGGAACACCGCGCTATCAAAGTACAGTTGCAGCAACACTTTGAAATTAGTTTTATGCAGAAAGATAAATAAGCATAGGTAACATTGTTTTTAATAAGTTGTGTGGTGTCATGTTTACCCACAACAGCATACAACTCGCGATGTTTTGTTCCTAACTGTCTAACATAAATATATGGCCAAATTATATTTTCATACAATACGCTGCCCAGTAAGTTGTAAGTTATCTATTTAACTTTGAGTATAACACTGAAACTAATGTACTAAAATTTACCTGTGCTGTCTGCAATATTAACCATTATTTACCTTGAATTATAAACTGCTAGTACAAAATATGTATTTACTTAAAATGTAACAACCTAACAGAATAAGCTCAAGGCTCCAGACACGCTAATTAGAATATTGAGTTATAAACACAACACAAGATTTATAATAAATCATTTATTTATATGAACAAGACACAGTGTTAGTACTTAATAATTTACAAACAAACTGCGAACCATTTTCAAAACCAAATTTGAAAATTAGGCACTGATTTTGATATAAAAATATATTTGAGAAGTTAAAACAGACGAAAGTAATCAAAGAAGCGATAGATGGACTGTGTGAAATTAGAGAAAGAGAGAGACTCCTGAACTTACAGATAATTATTAAGTACTAATAAGAGAAGTATAGAAGAAGAAGACATCTGCACTGAGCCTAAGTAAATTGGGATGAAAACAAGAGAATGATGATGATGATTTTGGAGGAAAAAGTAATTGACTAATATGGATTCAGTAGTCTATTTTATTCGGCAAACTGCCTTCTGGACTAGCGATCATTCTGTTACACATAGTATTTGCCTCAATCATTTTAAAGTTTACTTAAAAACGCGATGCTTTTATGTCAATTTGAAAAAGAGTTACCGCGGCCCTGGTACAAGAAACTGAAGGAACACGGGTGGGTTTTAGTCAGTAAAAGTCCGACCGCCCCAACCAGAGTGGGAGAAGTCATTGGATGAATTCGAACCACAAAAAAGGTAGAACATAATTTGGTTTTCATATTCGACAAAAATTGGATCTAAAAGTATTTTCACAGGCAGTGGTAGATTGCAAGGTGGACGAAAAGAGAAGTAATCACGTCAGACATAGCGCATTGCTGGCCCACCAGGATATATTATAATCAACGCTGCGTACCGTGTAAGTACTTCTTTTGATTTTATTTTCGGCCATACTGTATTGGTTTTACATTTTGGATAAAACTTGAAAATGTGACTATGCGTCGTTTTCAGTATCAGTTTGTAGGTAAATCTGAACTAATATTATAAAGGGGTAAAATTATTTGTATTATACAATGGTAATCTCTGGAGTTGATATGATCGATCTTTTTTTTCACTGATATAAAGCTACACTGAAGATAAGTACGTCAGGCTTTTTACGAGAACTTATTTGTTTCAACAGATCTGTATAAATATAAACACCTAAAATTTAATTACACTCCATACTTCTGAGAGGCAAAATCGTGTTCGCAAAGCGCTTTCATTGTTAATTTAATTTGAATTCACATCAATCACTTAAAGCTTGTTTACTCAAATAACAGTATTATTTGATTTATTCATAATTCTCTAAATTTACTGATTTATCAAGGTCTGTTTCACACGGTTGAGTATGTGGTCTACCATTAGGTAATCAATCACAATTCTGTTTCATTCAATATTTTATTAGGCGTCCCCGGTGTCAAAATCACAAGAATCAATGATAGTAAAGGTGACCGACAAGTCATAACATTAAGAATTGAATAAGGGAATAAGTAAATCGAAAGCACACCTAGGCGGACCGCTCCAAACACAATTTAATATAAATGGGGTTTTGTAGACCCGGTTGATACCCATAGTGTTCTGAAGTCCCTACATAAAACAAGACCCACATGCTGAAGTACCCAAGTGCTCATATACCTGAACTTTTGGAGATGCAATGAACTTTGCTGACGCTAAAAAAGAAGAATATATAATGACTCTAATTAAAAACACAATGTCTGTGACCTATCCTACTACCAAAATAAAGCCAACAAGCATTTATAAGACAGTAGCTATGCACTCTATTAAAAACAATTTAACCTGAGCACATAGAACTCCAAATATATTGTGTACTCACCACAATCCAATCCCATTTGAAAGTCCAAGTTGGAACGTGAGGTGAGCAGTCCAGAATTCAAGTGTAGGGAGTACTCTATCTAATATTTTAAAGCGGTACCAATCTGTACTCAAGTTTTACGCAAGCAAATTGAAAAAGTTTTACTTTTATTTTTACAAATTCCAATATGTGCGCAAACCTATGGCACAAAACCTATGGTCCCCTACATACTGGCGTTATACGGATTAAAAAGTTTAACGCCCCGCGGGTGATACAGCGCTTTATTGCTTTTACAGACTGTTCGAGGTAAATACCTTTTAGTAATACTATTTGAATGAACTTTATCACTTTGTTTTAATCCCCCTACATTGTAAGTTGTAAGTGGTCTGTTGGCACGCGTATTTTTTTTTGTGTTGGATTTTCAGGCCTGCTATATTTTCAGTGTCAGTTTCATGCGATGGTAAAAAGAGTCCGTCCAAAATAATATACGCCACTGGCGTACTGAAATATCGTTATTCATTACAAATGGACTGTGTTTTGTATTTTCAACTTTCGTTACTACAAAGCTAAAGTTCGTGGGTAAAATAATAACAACCACACGAATCGATCTTCAATGTTAAACAACGCTGGCTGAAGATAGTCTGTGGATGAGTAACCATTTTTTTACATACCAAGACTCCGCTGACATGGAAAACGCGGTAAGCTGTTGTATAAAGCGCGGTAAGCTGTTGTATAAAGCGCGGTAAGCTTTTGTATAAAGCGTGGTAAGAAAACATGCCTCGTTTTCCGATTTTGATGTCTAAGGATACAATATAGTTCACATAGTTCAGTTCATGGAGTCCAAAAGTTCTGGAGTGCCGATCGCGTACCGGAAGACGTAGCATTGGAAGGCCTTTCTTTTGAAGAAGGTTGGCTGATAACGTGCTGACGCACAGAACCTATCAATGTGGCGCCAAGTGTAGACTTGGAGAGTCCGAGCCGTTTTGGCTGATATGATGATGATAGAACAGTTCATCCATCACTGTTTTACTAAAGAATTTCAGAAGACAGAAAAAGCGACTGAAACAGAAAAAACAGTGTAGGGAGTACTCTATCTAATATTTATAAAACGGTAGAAGACTGTACTCAAGTTTTACGCAAGCTAATTGAAAAAGATGTACTCTTATTTTTACAAATTCCAATATATGCGCAAACCTATGGCACACAACCTATGGTAACTTACATAATGACGTTATCCGGATTAAAAAGATTTACGCCCCGTGGGTGATACAGCGCTTTAATGCTTTTACAGACTGTTCGAGGTAAATACCTTTTAGTAGTACTATTTAAATTAACATTATCACTTTGTTTTAATCCCCCTACATTGTAAGTTGATTTTCAGGCCAGCTTTATTTCCAGTGTCAGCTTAATGCGATGGTAAAAAGAGTACGTCCAAAATAATACACGCCACTGGCGTATTGAAATATCGTTTTAGTAATGGATATAAAATAAAGTTTGTGTATTTGAAAAAGTAAACGTTATTATGCGAAATCAATCTCATTACAAATGGAATGTGTTTTGTATTTTCAACTTTCGTTACTACAATGCTCAAGTTCGTGGATAAAATAATAACAACCACACGAATCGATCTTCAATGTTAAACAACGCTGGCTGAAGACAGTCTGTGGATGGGTAACCATTTTTTTACATACCGAGACTCCGCTGTTTCGGTAAGCGCGGTAAGCTGTTGTATAGAGCGCGGTAAGCTGTTGTTAAAGTGCGGTAAGCTGTTGTTGTGTTGATGTGGGAAGGTTATATTCATGCGTTGAAATGTTTTAAAGAAACAAATTAGAGAAAATCGCTGCCTGCTATCAACCAATAATGTCCCACTGATAAGCAAAGGTCCCCATAGCCTTCCACTGTTCCCGATGTGTTGTCTTTTGCGACTAATCCGTCATAAACGTCCCTAAGACGTCACACCAGCGTTATCTAGGCCTTCCTTGGCAGCGGTGGCGACATCTCGCGTTCGGCCCTGGTTCAGGCCATGGTACGGAGCGAGAGGGCATGGGAAGCTGTCACCTCCTTCTGCGAAGCAGTAATGCTTGCGTAGGAGGAGGCGGAACGCGTAGGGAGACGCAACGGAGACGCCCCAAGCGTCGGGAGTCGCAAGCCGATTCCCGGCCACCGTAGGTGCGGGCTTGCGGACGGCGAGTAATGGGTAGCTTGCCATCCGATAAGGCACAGGCCCGAGTCGACGGCGCGTGTGTTCCACGCGCGCCTCAAAGAGATGTCAGCAAAAACTGACGGGGTCCGTTAGGGCCAAAGCCTGTCTGGATCGCGGATAAATTTGAAAGAAAGTTACTGCGGCCCTGGCACAAGCAACTGAAGGAACACGGGTGGGTTTTAGTCAGTAAAAGTCTGACACGCCCTCCCACTTCACCCAGAGCGGGAGAAGTCATTGGATAGTTTCCCACCAAAAAAAAGGGTCTTACTCGGCAACGTCGCCCGTCTTCTGGCATCCACTGGGTAATAACTTCTATACTAATAAATTCTATACTGTCAGGGATTTATTTTGACAACACGATAACCTGTACCACCCGGGATTTCATAACTGATGAAATATAGGACCATACCATGTGTTATAACTATTAATTTTCTCTGCATACCCTTCGAGGTATACTGGTATGCTGTGATGCTGGGACTTGCAACTGTTCACCTCTGTACATCCTGATATCTAATAAACATTGCCTTGAAAATCAATATTGCCGAAATTGCATGATTATATCTAGTTTCGCAGTAGTTTATTATTTAAACTAGGTATAGGTGATAGAGAGATTCTCATGCATTTAAGACGCTTTGTTCTGGAGTCAGTGTGTGCATGAATATTAATATGAATTGCACGTATGTTGGTGCTGCCTGCCTGCCATTGAGACTGCAAACTACAATATGTTGTAAAGGACTGCGTTCCAATAACTCGCTATCCCGGAACTTTATCGAGATTTTCTATGCTTTATTGCTCCATAACTACACAAATGTGTTTGATTTTCATTTAGCTACGATGGACTATCTTTTTTCTCCTATGATGTAATGAGTTTTAGAAACAAATACTTATGAGTTTTTATTTCATGAACCTGTGATAAATATTTGACATTCTTATGCATTTTAGGTGTTTATAAGTCTGACAACTTAGGCTGTGAGTGTATCGGTCGTCCCTGGTACTTTTAAAAGGGTTTTCTAGGGAAAGTACAAAAGGATAAGTAGGAAAATTAAGAGTTAGTATTTCGGCGAAAATGAAGACCTTTTCATATATATTTTTTTCAGTTCCCAGACTCGCTCAACGAAATTGCCGTGAAGACTATCGAACAGTACATGAAACCTAAGAGCCTATTAAAACAGTATCTCTCACAAATAAATAATGTGAACGCTCAGTTGCCCTAGAATATTTATCACATATGTCATTAAAAAAATCGCTTTCCAAGCGCTTACGCAACAAAATGGGCTCATAAATATAATGCCAGCTTTTAAGAATTTATTTGCATGGTGCGGGTACTGGGAGGGGCGAGGGGCGATGTTATTACTTCTAAACACGTCACGACTTCAGCCCAATGAAAACGGATAATTGCATATACTGCGCCATTATTTTTTCTCATTTCACTTTGCGAGCCGTTTACTATGGTAAATTGTGTTCTGGAAAGTCATTACCTGTGTTCGATTCTTATTATCGAATTGAGGGTAGTTGGTAAATCATCACTAAACTCGCCCTTGACCTACGTCGCGGTTCTATATACCCGTGGCGTGCAGTACGAATTAGCGCCCTGAGCTGGATGAACGTTCCTTCCTCTCTTGTTGTAATCGTGTCTCAAGCTAAACGTTTTAGCATCTGTAGTGTTTGTGGACTCACTACCGTGTGGTGTGCTATCTTCAAGACCTTGAACCCTTGGTACGTCTGGACTGCCTAACTGTGAAGTGCCGTGCATGCTGCAGGTCTTCTGCTGACCCGGGAGTTGAGACGAGGTAGGTGGTGTTCAATTGCCTTCTTGGAGATGGTAGGAACGAACGATTTCCACCCACAAATACTTCAAATACAATATGCTTAGGTTCATAAGCCGCCAGCAAATATTTAATTAAAAAAAGGTTGGTCAATAACCGAACAACCAAAGTGGTCCTTCGTAGCCTGATGGTATATGAACCCTCGAACTCGTAGTTCGATACTAGCCGTGCTAGATAATTTTCTACCTAACTCGTAGTTGGTGTGATTTCAGACGTTCTGTCCCTTTAAATTCTGACCGTGTCAGTGTGATGTTAATTCTACTATAGTTTCATATTTACACATAATACACATATATATTTATAAATCGTACATTATATTTGGTGTATTGGTAATTAATTTGCAAAAAAAATCGTATAATTATTCCGTATTCGTTCGTTTTATTTTGACCACGCTATCTGCGTCGTAGATAAAACAAAATGGCGCGGCCCGTTACCCGAAGTAAAGAAATGAAAGAAGTGGCTGAAGCGTGCCAAAGTAATGAATTAACAGTGTTAATTAATAAAAAACAACGAATATTTGAGCGAATGCAAAATGCCTATGATTTGTCACAGGATATTTCGGATCCCGAATCGAAAGAATTATTTTTGATGCACGTGGCTGATTTTGATAATTTACGTACATCTTTTGAAAGTCTACTCGTTGAAATTCTTGAAAAGGAACTTGAATATGACCCTAAGTCATTCCTTCGTAATCAGGAATTGAAAAGTTTTGATGATTTATATTTCCGAGTTAAGTTATGTGCGTCGAAATGTGAACCTTCTGACTATGGTAATAAGGTTGAAGATACTTCGCGCTCTATGGAGTCTAGACCAAGACTTCCTAAGTTAGAACTTTTTGCATTCGATGGGGACATTGAAAATTTTGATACATTTTTCGAGACATTCTGTTCTTATGTTCATAATCAGACAAGTATACCAAAAATAGATAAATTTCACTATCTATTGTCATGCACAAAAGGTTCTGCATTAAATATTGTAAAGAGTGTGCCTATTTCTGCGAATAACTACGAACTCGTTTGGCAAAGTCTCCTTGATAAATATCAGGTACTTAGTAGGTAGGTAGGTACTTAGACAAAATGTTAACCATTTCGCCGCTGCAAAGAGAATCAACAGATCATTTGAAATCATTTATAGAAACCTTTGACCATTCCAAAGATAATATAATACTACAGTACAGATACCCAATCCCATACAAAGAAATGTCACCTCCTTAAGTCGGGCTATTGGTCGGGCTATTTTTTCTTTCTCCATATTTTTAACAGGCGGCAGCACCAGTGACTCTTTAATAGCCCGAGACTGTGGTTTTCTAACGCCATCTAGTAGTTTGCCTAGATACTAAATCATATGGCAATTTGAGCGAGGAATCGTATCATGTAGGTACTCAGAGACGTTATTTGCCAGTTGTCTTGTCCTTGAACGCTTACTTCGTATTCGTAATAATAACATTAGGTATGTTCGGTTCGGGACAGACTCCGCTCAGACCGCGGTAACTTCTTAAATCTAAGAAGTCGCATTGTGTAGCGAATTTCACAATATTCACGAATATTCCAAATCAATCAAAACTATAGAATTCGTTATAGAATTAAATGTAGGTAGGTAGCTTGCTTCCGCGGCAACGGAATGATACGAAGTAGGTACCTATTTTATTATTCACTAAAAGGGTTATCCTTTTTTACCCGGCTGCAAGGAAAGGGTTATGTTTTTCGCGCGTATCTTGTATGTAAGTATGTATGTAATATTCTTTATTACCTCGTATCTTTCAAACCACTTGACGGATTTTTATAATTAAGACATCGTTAGATAGGTCTTGGCCACCAAAATATTCTTAGATAAGTGCCATTAAAAAAAAATGGCGGATTTTGGGCTCCATATTGTAGAAGTTGGAATTTTTTTTTCTTCGTTACCCGTCGAGTGGGGTATCAAAATGAAGGGCTTTTAGTGGTGATTACAAAAATACATACCACGTATATGTTTAAAACAATTTATAAAAAAAAAATACTTAAAAGTTGTAAATAAAAAAAGCTAATTTAAAAATCAAAAAGGAAGCGAACTAAAAAGCTGTAAACAAGTAAAAATCGTGCTGTGCCGTCGGAGGATATATATATCCTATCGCGAATATGTATCCTCCGACTGCACAGCTAGTTATTTTCTTTTTTACAGCTTTTTAGTTCGCTTTTTAAGCAGTCGGGTGTTTGATTTTTAAATTAGCTTTTTTATTTTAGGTTGGTACTTAGATATAAAGACCAAGATGTTTTTACAAAAATGATTACTTTTAATACTTTAGTTAAGTACGCAGCATGGCAGTACCTACCCTACCCCTCATCCCCGCTGTCACATGAAATTGCTAGCGCGTAGTGGTTCACGAAGTGTTTCGAGCCGTTGTTAAGTTTGAATCAAACTGTACCTACTATGCGACTACTGTAGTATTATATTATCTTTGGCGACGCGTAAATTCGGACGGCAAGCGGCACACGCGTCGCGTTATTATGTCTTATTTTAGTACCCGTGCGATTTGAGTAGGCCCTAGCGCGATACGAGTCCTGTTCCAGCGAGATATCTAGGTATTTCGACGTGTAAACAAGCTTAACAAAAAAGTGATTTTAAATAATATACCAAAACTTTAATATTTGAAATGATGCCTATAATAAATAATAACTATCCTACAAAATGAATCTTACGATGGATATATAGTTTAGGACAAATTGTGAAACACGCCATCTATTGCAAAGAACTCAAAACAAAGCGAAAAGTCGATAGCTACTTTCAACTTATTTAACATACAAAGTCTTCACTTATCTTTTTTGTTCAAAAAACCTGATTAATAAGTGTAAATGGATAAATTAACATTAAAGAAGCAAGTTTTGATTTTTACTAAACTTATTTCAGCCTGAATCTGCTGTTAAACATTTTTAATTGATTGTTACTTTCACATTTGTTACCTATGCTGCCATCTATGATCTTTTTTTAATACTAATTATAATTTGTTTGAGTTGATACCCCATGCTTTGGGATAAATATTGCTTTCACTTCCCTCCATCCTATGGGGACGTGTCTAAAGGCCAGGCACGCTCTCAGTAGTGGCACCAGTCTTTCTGCTACAGGCATACCTCCCCATTGTAGTAGCGCAGGGAACACCCCGTCTGGACCGGGCGCCTTGTACGGATGGAAGCTTTGGACGGCGCATTGGATTTTCTCCAATGTGATCATCCCTCTTGCATAGTGCCAATTCTCGCTTGTTGGTGGTTGGAAAGTATCTTGCCAGTCGGTTACCTGTACGAAGACGCTCCCTGGGAAGTGTGTTTCTACTAGGACGCGTCAGGCGACGTGGTGAGTGTGTTATCAGGTTTACGGAGTGTTGCTGGCTCAGGTGTACTCTGTTGTGCCAGTATTTTCCTTACCCTGTTTGCTTGTTGGCAAGATTCAATGTTGCCACAGTACTTACGCCATCCCGTGGTACGCCTGAATCTAATGCATTTTTTGTAGCTGGATTTGGCTGCGTAATAGGCGTCCCAGTCCTCATCCGCGCATGTGTTCATGGCTCTATTCAGAGCCTTTTGTAGCAGCTCATACTTACGTTACGTAAATGTATAAACATACAAATTAGAGGCGCACACAACCGCTCGCCACCGTGCGCCCGCGCATACTAGCTAGCCAAGGTGAAAGGAATGTCCATCGGCCGGCTGTATCATCGCGCTCGGACATCGAGGGGAGCGCGGCACATCCTACCGACATTACCGAGATTGTGTTAGTCTTAAGTTTATTTGCATACCCTATTATATTTGATATTGATGAGTTTGTAATGTATATAAGCAGCGCTTTTATAATAAAACATATAGATCGTTAAAAAAAAAAAAAAAAAAACAAAGATCCAGTGGAGCGAAGCGGCAAAACTAGCTTTCAAAAAGTGTAAGCAAGATATTGAAGATGCAGTTCTCATCTCCTACCCATCTCAGAACGATCCATTCGCTATCATGATAGACGCGTCGAACACCTGTGCTGGTGCAGTCATTCAACAGAAAATTCGGGGGACATGGAGACCGCTAGGATTTTTCTCCAAGAAATTCAGCGAGGCACAACAAAAATACAGTACGTACGACCTAGAACTGTTGTCTATATATATGGCAATACGACATTTCCGGCGCATATTTGAGGGCCGCGAACTAATCATTTACACGGACCACAAGCCATTGATTCATGCACTGACGGCCACCGGCAACAACGAAACACCACGTAGAACAAGATACCTTGAATATATAGGACACTACACGTCAAATATTCAACACATCACCGGCAGGGACAACCAAGTCGCAGACGCACTCTCTCGAATAGAAACCATATCCTGTCCAACACCAATCGACTACGACGAGCTGGCAAGAAAACAATCCAAAGATAAAGAATTGAAAACCCTAGCAAACAAAGCAAAATACCAATTCCAGGAAATCATCATTCCTAAATCAACCACCAAAGTTACCTGCGAAATGTCATCAAACACTGCTCGTCCATATCTACCTTCAGATTTTCGAAAAGTTGCATTCCAAGCAATTCACGACCTTAGTCACCCCGCCATAAGGGCGACAAGGAAGTTAGTCACTGCCCGCTACTGGTGGCCCTCCATGAATAGCGACGTAAATGAATGGACCCGAGCGTGCGACGCGTGCCAGCGCGCGAAGGTGCAACAACACACGAAGACACCTATTGCGAGTTTTCAACAAGCAAACAGACTCGAGCACGTGCATATTGATATCGTTGGTCCGTTACCCATCTCTGACGGTTATCGATATTTATTGACCATGATAGATAGGGCTACCAAATGGCCTGAAGCCTGTCCACTGGAAGACATAACCGCAGAAAGGGTTGCTAACGCATTGTATGACGGTTGGATCGCAAGATTCGGTTGCCCAGTTACAATAACCACCGACCAAGGGAGGCAATTTGAATCAGACCTATTCAACAAATTAATTCAACGCATGGGAATCCATCGCACCCGCACCACTGCCTACCATCCGCAGTGTAACGGCGTGATAGAACGATGGCATCGCTCACTCAAGACGTCACTCACTGCAAGACTCGAATCATCAACATGGTCACGTGAGCTATCTACGGTGCTGCTGGGACTGCGTGCCTCGATAAAAGAGGATATTGGTGCAAGTACTGCTGAACTACTGTATGGCCAAACGCTGCGATTACCCGGCGAATTTTATGAAGAATCAACAAGACATCGCGACACGGTTTCAAACATCATGGATAAGTTAAATGGAGCGTTAAAGAAGGCCCAGGCGCAACGGAAATCAAACCAATCCCGAGCGACATTTATTCACGACGACCTATATAAATGCTCGCATGTTTATCTACGCAATGACGCATCAAGCAAGCCTCTGACGCCAACCTACAATGGCCCGTACGAAGTGATAAGTCGTAAGGACAAATATTTCACTATCCAGTTAGGCAAAAGAAGCAGCAACATCACTGTTGATAGACTAAAGCCAGCTTTCCGGATCAACACAGAGCCAGAAAAGCCAGTCACAGATACGTACGCATACGTCACGAAAACAGGCAGGACATCGAAGCCTTGTGTACGTTTCACTAGCGGGGGAATGATGTAGCAGCTCATACTTACGTTACGTAAATGTATAAACATACAAATTAGAGGCGCACACAACCGCTCGCCACCGTGCGCCCGCGCATACTAGCTAGCCAAGGTGAAAGGAATGTCGATCGGCCGGCTGTATCATCGCGCTCGGACATCGAGGGGAGCGCGGCACATCCTACCGACATTACCGAGATTGTGTTAGTCTTAAGTTTATTTGCATACCCTATTATATTTGATATTGATGAGTTTGTAATGTATATAAGCAGCGCTTTTATAATAAAACATATAGATCGTTATTCGTCTTCTTACTTTCAACACATATTCCTAAACTTTCTTACCTTACCGCGCATGCGTTCCAGATCTTTACCCCACCAGGGTTGTTTGCCCGGTGTTTTGCGTGGGGTAGTTTCTGGGCAGGCGGTGTGGTAGCTGCATATCATAGGTTCTGTAAGTTGGTTTACCTGCGTATCTATCTGCGTCGTATTCACATAAGCCAGCTCCTCGCATATGGGCGAAAGCTTGGAGGCAAGGGTGCGTGTGTAGACAGCTTTGTCTGTGTTGCGCGGGTTACGCCTAGGTGGTGTTGGCGCAACGCAGACCTGTATGTCGTAGCGGATCCATCTGTGGTCCGAGCAGGAGGCCTCCCTGGAGACCTGCCACCCAGAGATGCTTTCTGCTGCTCCTTCTGTCGCCAAAGTTAGGTCTATAATCGTCCGACTGCGTCTTGTTACAAACGTCGGTTCCGTGCCTGTGTTTAGTAGGGAAAGGTTAGTTGTGAACAAGTATTCTACTAAAGCCTTACCCCTTTCATTCGGTGTGTCCATTCCCCACAGCGGGTGGTGTGCATTCGCGTCGGTCCCGATGATGACCTCCTCACCTCTGGCTTCGCAGTGCGTTACGAGGCGGACCAGGTCATGCGGGGGTGGAGCCTCCGCCTCAGGCATATAAACCGAGGCGAAAACACACGACATTGTCGTGGCACCACGCTGTATGGTCAGCCTAGCTGCAGAGATATCTCTGCAACAGAAATCAGTTAAAAGCTGTGCTCTAATGTTACCTGTGACATATATACAAGATCTAGGGTGATCATGGGTTGAGGTAACAAGGATCTTACCGCCTAAACCGGACAGTCCTCGTATTTGGCCGCCCCTAATCCACGGCTCCTGGATCAGGGCAATGGCCGTGTGTTGAACCTCCAACCACTTGCGTAACTGAGCCGTCGCTGTCTGACTGTGGTGGAGGTTCGCCTGTACAGCTTTACAGGCCAACGAAGGGTTCACCATCGCAGATGGGGCCCTCCTCGACTTCTTCCAGCTGCAAACCGGCGAAAGCGTCGCCCACCTCGTCATCCTCCATCGTTCCAGAAGCCGGCGACAGTATGCTGTCGTCCAGCTCCTCGCCCGACGGAGGGACGGTGACCGTGATGGCGGTGATAGTGGGGTCGACCGGCTCTGCAGCTATGACTGAGGCCGTTGTCGCTTCCGGGTTGTTGAAAGGGGGATTATTCCCCCCTGCATCGACGAGCTGCCTCGTTACTGGGTCCCATCCCCGAGGAACACACCCGAAACGGCTGTTCGTTCCTTGGAATTTGATGTACACCGAGCCCAGACCGAATGACAGTCTGCGCTCGGCGCCCATCAAGGCCGGGATGTGGTCCTCGGGAACCCCCAGCACCACGAACCAGCCCGCCTTCTGCCTCTCAGAACGCAGGAGCACCCACTTCTTTATGTCGACAAAGGGGTTCTGGTACCATAAGGTTCTACCCACCATGGTCACGTCCTTATAAACCCCTCTGTCGTCTGGGATCGCGATTCCGCACCGCACCTGCTTCTTAAGCTCAGCCTGACTCTTGACGACTAGCTGGGTGCTAGCCGAGAGAGTCATGCTGGCGACCGTCCTCTTGAGCCAAGCTAAGGTGTAATCGTCGCTACACCAAAGCTTGAGCGCCCCATTGCCGAACTTCGGCCTGGCAACGAAAGACGGTATCTGCCGCTCTGAAGTCTCCCTCGCGGGGGACCAAGCCTCTTCGATGATCAGTCTCTGGATCTCGTCATGGACCTGGTTCGACACCTCTAGGCTGATCATCCCCGTGCTGGCACAGGTTACCGCGACGCACAGGTGGGTGCTAGCGACTCGGGCATAGCTCGTCGCATCAGTCCGCCCGGACTGATCAAGCCGCAGCCGCTTATGCTCCCCACGAGGCGACAAGGTCTCGTTGAGAGCCCGCTTGGCCACGGCCTGACCCCTCCGGGCGTCCTGCTGCGACGCGCCAGCCGTCTGCACTGGTCCTCCTGCCGCTGAATGGCTACCTTCGGCCGCAGTCTGCGGCCGCTTCCCTTTCGAGAAGTTCAGGTTGCCAGTCTTAGCAGCCTGCCCTAACTGGGAGACTTTGCCCTTACCCCTTCTTAGTTGCTGACGTCTCTCTTTCCGCGTCAGACCATCCCCTTTGATACCCTGGGCTTGGGGGATTGTAGGTACCAACAAGTTTAGGCAAGGGTCTTGGGTTTGTCTTTTCCTTTTCTTGCCCTTACCCTTGCCCTTATGGGTTTGCACCCGCCAGGATTCGGCCGCCGCCCCCGTTTGACTGGTGGCGGTTGCCCCACTGGTCTGCGAAGTAGTAGTACAGGAGGGATGAGGAAGAGGGTGTTTGGAAAGGTTCGAGCCGGCAGAGGGATGAGTCATCTCCGGCCCCTTACCTTTCGCCAAGGGAGTGTAAGGATCAGTGCTGGTCCCGCGCAGCCCTGAGCCCTTATGCCGATTATGTGGGGACTGATTGGTCTTAGCTGCGGTTCTCGCCACAGCCGGACCGGTGCCCGCACTGGAGCCCGCGGTGTTAGCCGCAGGTCCAGGGGCAAGCGGAGTGCTAGGTGCACCCCGCTTATTGGCGCTACCCGTGCTGGGGCCCGCGGCGTTAGCCGGTTTCCCAAGGGACTGCGCCTTTGTCCAGACTTCGGTTTTCACCGTAGTCGAAATGGTGCCCGCGCTGGATCCCACGGTGTGAACCGCAGATCCAGGGGCAAGCGGAGTGCTAGATGCACCTCGCTTTGGAGTATCGTCAGCTTTCGCCGACTCCACCCCCGAAGTATTCAAGGCAGTGACAAAATCCATTGAATATCGTACAAAAATTCATCTCTCCGGCTCCCACCCTCCATCAAGCCCGCAACTGGGAACGACCCACCACTTAAGGTGGGCCGTTAGGATTACCATTGAGATATAGGTGCGCAGGGCTGGCTTACAGTGCGACATCAGGTGCTCGTTTGGGCTGGCTTGAACAGAACAGCCCTCCCTTACACCGTCAGCGTGACCTTCACCACCACTTCAGCCGTCCAAAGACGACATCAGTGGACCCCACGCACCTCGCTTATACTCTCAGAAGGAGAGCTCAGCCGATTGATCGTGGTAAGCTACTCCCACGACCTCCCGTGTCGGAAGAAATCCGGGCCAAAGTGATGTGTTGTGTGCAACCTGCTCCACTCAATCACCAGGATCCCTTCATCCCTCCATACGGGTCCCCGCGCACGGCACAAACACGCAGGAGGTCATTGCTATCCAACATTGTTCTTGTTCAATGGTGGACACCCAGGGGCATGCCCTCGCCACCCCTGTGATACGTCGCCCGGTGATTTCTGTTACGTCTATTTCATAAGGAATTAGACCAAAAACAGGGCGGCAACCACGTGAAGGATAATCACCGCACTTGCCTTAAGGATCTACACGACCGTTGCGCTCTCCCTCAAGACCACGCCACCTTGCTGCCTCTGAAGGAGCCAGACAAGGTAGGACTGCATCGACAAAGCCAAGCCCTAAGAAGCCCGTCGCTGAAAGCTCAAAGCGTAAGTTTGCTAACACAGCCCAGCCCCCTGAGTATATGTTTTGAGTAGTTATATTTTATCACGGTAAGTAGATTGGTAGTTGAAAGAAAAGTAGATTACACCTCGCTTAAGTGAGTAATTATTGCACTCGTGCTAATTTAGTGCCCTCGCGTGCGCTCGGGCACCAACATAACACTCGTGCAATAATGCACGTGCACTTTGCGCTCGATGCAACAATTTGCTATAAGTATTCTTATTTTGATTCATAAAACCACATAATTGTTTTGATATATTATAATGAAAAATGTCCTTTTTAATCACGTAACCCAAGCCCCCATGGCGTGAGGTCATATAGACAAAAACTAATACCTGTTTATCTTCTGTCAGTTCAGTCTAAACAGCACAGAGTAGATATTATTATAATATTCTACAGCAGCTATCAATTATATTTCCGAGTGGGTATATATTTATTATAAATAATACAACAAAAACCGTTCGATTGTTATTCATTATTTCTTCAAAAACAACGAATACGAATACGAGTATAGAATAAGTGCCGGTCGTCACGACGGTTTTGTTCAGATACCGGTATTACGTCACCAAAATGGCAGACAGCATTTTTGCGGCCATAAAAAAACGTTTAAATTCTAATGTATTTTGATGGTATGAAAGCGTGTTTATTTTGCCGAAATATTTTATTTTTGTGGATTTTTATCAGGAAATCAACATTTTGAAATACTTTTTCAAAACATAGTTAGAATACCCTATTGTGGTATAGTCAAAATGTTGCCGTCATTTCGGTAGCGTGTGTCAACCCCGTACATTACTGACAATCGTTACTGCTGATAGAAAATCACTTTGTGCAGAGCCTAAGGTGACAGTTAATGATGCACCTCATACGGTACAAAATCGCTTGATACTACACTTTTTGTCTAGTATTGACCATCCAGAAGAGTATATGGTAACCCTCGGGTTTTATTTTAGCCGTCTGCAGCGGGAATAGCCAAAAGAATGCCTTTGCTAAGTTGGGATGCCTGCAACATCGGGCAGCTGAAAATATTCAATGTTAACTGGCAAGAATTTTGTCCTCTAGGTGGGTAAAAATTCTCACAGACGGGTTTCATTTTCCACCTCCCGATTTTAAACGGAATTTTACCTACTTCAATACGTGTGACTTTTCAGAGTATTTTCCATGCTGTTTGTAGAAAGCTAAATGCTGCAGCTTTTTTTTTAAAAAATTTCATAGTTTCTTTTTGAAAAATCTTGAAAATAGAATGATAACTAACCATAAGCTCTCAGAGCAAGATTATTTTGAGTGTGTGGGGACAGATGTATAAAATTTGTATACATCTGTGCCTTTTCCCAGTATCGCCATGTTTGGTTTGACACGTCATGGTACGGGGGCAGCGGGGTGACCATAAGCTCTTAGAGTAAGGTTATTTTGAGTGTGTGTAAGCGACAGATGTATATGACATGTATTCATCTGTCCTGCAGTGGTATGTAAGTAAGGTCACAACCCTGGTCTAAACTTTAGCGTAAATGTCATACATAACGATTAATGTGTAGACAGCCTTCAGACATTTGAATATCCTATTTGAAAACCCATAACTCGTACTATAACGACCTAGACTATTAGTCGGTTCAAAATTATGAAATCTAGAAAAATGTTTGATTCATTCTCTTTCTTGAATTAACGATTGGCTTAGATGAGTTCTTAATCTCAATATGTTAATCAAAGGTTAAATAAAATTGTACCTTCGTGCTAACGTTAAATAGGTTACTCTGAAACTCTGTCTGAATAGAACACCGCGCCACAGATAATATAATACTAGCATAACCGCGCTATCAAAGTACAGTTGCAGCAACACTTTGAAATTAGTTTTATGCACAAAGATACATAAGCATATGTAACATAACATTGTTTTACACAAGTTGTATCTTGTCATGTTAACCCACAACAATATGCAACTCGCAATGTTTTGTTCCTAACTGTCTAACATAAACATATTCACATACAATATGCTGCCCAGTTAGTTCTAAGTTATCTATTTAACTTTGAGTATTGCACTGATACGTCCTAAAATTTAACTGTGCTGTCTGCTATATTAACCATTACCTTGAATTATAAACTACTAGTACAAAATATGTATTTACTTAAAATGTAACAACCTAACAGAATAAACTCAAGGCGCCAGACACGCTAATTAGAATATTGAGTTATAAACACAACACAAGATTTATAATAAATTATTTATTTATATGAACAAGATCCATAGTGTTAATGATAATTTGCAAACTAACTACAAACCATTTCCAAAACCAAACTTAAAAATTAGGCACTGATTTTGATATAAAAATATTTTTGAGAAGTTAAAACAGACGAAAGTAATCAAAGAAGCGATTGATGGACTGTGTGAAATTAGAGAAAGAGAAAGAAAGAGAGTGACTCCTGAACTGACAAATAAGTAATAAGTACTAATAAGATGAGTATGGGAGAAGGAGAAGACATCGCCACCGACCCTAAGTAAATTGGGATGAAGACAAGAGAATGATGATGATGATTTTGGAGAAAAAGTAATTAACTAATATGGATTCAATAGGCTATTTTAGTCGGAAAACTATCTGCAGGACTAGCGATCATTCTGTTACACGTAGTATTTGTCTCTATACTTTTAAATTTTACTTAAAGACGCGATGAATTTACGTCAATTTGAAAGAGCCCTGGTACAAGAAACTGAAGGAACACGGATGGGTTTTAGTCGAAAACAACGAATACGAATACGAGTATTGAATAAGTGCCGGTCGTCACGACGGTTTTGTTCAGATACCGGTATTACGTCACCAAAATGGCAGACAGCATTTTTGCGGCCATAAAAAAACGTTTAAATTCTAATGTATTTTGATGGTATGAAAGCGTGTTTATTTTGCCGAAATATTTTATTTTTGTGGATTTTTATCAGGAAATCAACATTTTGAAATACTTTTTCAAAACATAGTTAGAATACCCTATTGTGGTATAGTCAAAATGTTGCCGTCATTTCGGTAGCGTGTGTCAACCCCGTACATTACTGACAATCGTTACTGCTGATAGAAAATCACTTTGTGCAGAGCCTAAGGTGACAGTTAATGATGCACCTCATACGGTACAAAATCGCTTGATACTACACTTTTTGTCTAGTATTGACCATCCAGAAGAGTATATGGTAACCCTCGGGTTTTATTTTAGCCGTCTGCAGCGGGAATAGCCAAAAGAATGCCTTTGCTAAGTTGGGATGCCTGCAACATCGGGCAGCTGAAAATATTCAATGTTAACTGGCAAGAATTTTGTACTCTAGGTGGGTAAAAATTCTCACAGACGGGTTTCATTTTCCACCTCCCGATTTTAAACGGAATTTTACCTACTGCAATACGTGTGACTTTTCAGAGTATTTTCCATGCTGTTTGTAGAAAGCTAAATGCTGCAGCTTTTTTTTAAAAAAATTTCATAGTTTCTTTTTGAAAAATCTTGAAAATAGAATGATAACTAACCATAAGCTCTCAGAGCAAGATTATTTTGAGTGTGTGGGGACAGATGTATAAAATTTGTATACATCTGTGCCTTTTCCCAGTATCGCCATGTTTGGTTTGACACGTCATGGTACGGGGGCAGCGGGGTGACCATAAGCTCTTAGAGTAAGGTTATTTTGAGTGTGTGTAAGCGACAGATGTATATGACATGTATTCATCTGTCCTGCAGTGGTATGTAAGTAAGGTCACAACCCTGGTCTAAACTTTAGCGTAAATGTCATACATAACGATTAATGTGTAGACAGCCTTCAGACATTTGAATATCCTATTTGAAAACCCATAACTCGTACTATAACGACCTAGACTATTAGTCGGTTCAAAATTATGAAATCTAGAAAAATGTTTGATTCATTCTCTTTCTTGAATTAACGATTGGCTTAGATGAGTTCTTAATCTCAATATGTTAATCAAAGGTTAAATAAAATTGTACCTTCGTGCTAACGTTAAATAGGTTACTCTGAAACTCTGTCTGAATAGAACACCGCGCCACAGATAATATAATACTAGCATAACCGCGCTATCAAAGTACAGTTGCAGCAACACTTTGAAATTAGTTTTATGCACAAAGATACATAAGCATATGTAACATAACATTGTTTTACACAAGTTGTATCTTGTCATGTTAACCCACAACAATATGCAACTCGCAATGTTTTGTTCCTAACTGTCTAACATAAACATATTCACATACAATATGCTGCCCAGTTAGTTCTAAGTTATCTATTTAACTTTGAGTATTGCACTGATACGTCCTAAAATTTACCTGTGCTGTCTGCTATATTAACCATTACCTTGAATTATAAACTACTAGTACAAAATATGTATTTACTTAAAATGTAACAACCTAACAGAATAAACTCAAGGCGCCAGACACGCTAATTAGAATATTGAGTTATAAACACAACACAAGATTTATAATAAATTATTTATTTATATGAACAAGATCCATAGTGTTAATGATAATTTGCAAACTAACTACAAACCATTTCCAAAACCAAACTTAAAAATTAGGCACTGATTTTGATATAAAAATATTTTTGAGAAGTTAAAACAGACGAAAGTAATCAAAGAAGCGATTGATGGACTGTGTGAAATTAGAGAAAGAGAAAGAAAGAGAGTGACTCCTGAACTGACAAATAAGTAATAAGTACTAATAAGATGAGTATGGGAGAAGGAGAAGACATCGCCACCGACCCTAAGTAAATTGGGATGAAGACAAGAGAATGATGATGATGATTTTGGAGAAAAAGTAATTAACTAATATGGATTCAATAGGCTATTTTAGTCGGAAAACTATCTGCAGGACTAGCGATCATTCTGTTACACGTAGTATTTGTCTCTATACTTTTAAATTTTACTTAAAGACGCGATGAATTTACGTCAATTTGAAAGAGCCCTGGTACAAGAAACTGAAGGAACACGGATGGGTTTTAGTCTGTAAAAGTCCGACCGCTCCAACCAGAGCGGGAGAAGTCATTGGATGAATTCGAACCACAAAAAAGCTTGAACGGAATTTGGTTTTCATATTGGACAAAAATTGTATTTTCACAGGCAGTGGTAGATTGCAAGGTGGACGCAAAGAGAAGTAATCACGTCAGACATAGCGGATTGCTGGCTCACCAGGCTATATTGTAATCAACGCTGCGTACCTCGTAAGTACTCATTTTTCTTTTATTTGCGGCCATACTGTATTGGTTTTACATTTTGGTTAAAAACTTGAAACTGTGACTATGCGTCGTTTTTGATTTTCATACTCATTCGTATCAGTTTGTAGGTCACAAGAAAATCTAAACTAGTATTATAAAGCGGTAAAATTATTTGTTTTATATGATGGTAATCTCTGCAGTTGATACGATCGATATATTTTTTCACTGTATAAAGCCACACTGTCGATAAGTACCTTAGGCTTTTTACGAGAACTTTTTTGTTTCAACAGATCTGTATAAATACAAACATACATACCTAAAATTTAATTACACTCCAGACTTCTGAGAGGCAAAATCGTGTTCGCAAAGCGCTTTCATCGTTAATTTCTCTCAATCTACTTTTCTACATTAAGTCAATGATCCCAAAATGCCAATAAATTAAAAGGTAAAAGTGTGCTATAAAGTTATTTGATTTTGATTTTGAAAAATGTACCGGAAATTTCAAGGCACGACAAAGTGTTGCGTTGTGGCATCGCGACGTGTATTTTTACGACACGGTAAAGTAAATTTACACTCCAATTCAAAGTGCCGCGCCGCGACACCGCCCCGTTCCACGTTGACGACGTCGTGACTTGGTGATGGGGACAAGCTCTAAGACTGCCAGCTGACCCGAACATACCTGGTAACATAAATTGCAGGCAGATTAATTGCTATTACAAAACTAAAGTCAGCCCTCCGAATTAATCTACTGGCGACATTTTTGTTTATTATACAATTGAAAATAGAATCGATGAAAACCCCACACAAGTACTTTTTATCTACACGAGAAAATAACTTAGCAAGACGCGTAGTACATCAAAATGTGCGACATGACTTGACAATGTTGATACTACCTATCTCAAGAAAGGTCAGGCTTCTCGTCACTTTTCGTCGCAAAGTGTCGACCTGAAGAACGTAATGCCTGTGATTAGGTCGTGCCCTTGACCCTAAACAAGGCCTAAGCATTCCTGGGTTCAAATTACTCGATTTATTCCTGATATGGTTACGGTGTTTTGTCACTGGAATTTAGGGCAGGCTAAATAAAGGGATGGTAGAGATAGCGGTTTTTGTATTAAGTTGCTCATTGATGTGAGAAGGTTGTATTCATGCGTTGAAATGTTTTAAAGAAATAAATTAGAGAAAATCGCTGCCTACTATCAACCTATAATGTCCCACTGATGAGCAAAGGTCCCCATAGCATTCCACTGTTCCCGTTGTGTTGTCACGCCAGCGTTACCTAGACCTTCCTCGGAAACGGTGGTGACCTCTCGCGTCCGGCCCTGGTTCAGGCCATGGTACGGAGCGAGAGGGCATGGGAAGCTGTCATCTCCTTCTGCGAAGCAGTAATGCTCACGAAGGAGGAGGGGGAACGCGTGAGGGAGACGCAACGGAGACACCCTCACGCCCCTAGCCACCGCAGGAGACGCCCCGGGCGTCGGGAGTCGCAAGCTGATTCCCGGCCACCGTAGTGGTAATGAGTAATGGGTACCTTGCCATCCCATAAAGACTAGGCCCGAGTCGACGGTCCGTAGTGTTCCACGCGCGCCTCAAAGAGATGTCAGCAAAAACTGCCGGGGTCCGCTAGGGCCGATGCCTGTCTGGGATAAATTTGAAAGAAAGTTAATGTGGCACTGGCACAAGCAACTGAAGGAACACGGGTGGGTTTTAGTCAGTAAAAGTTTGACACGCCCTCCCGATTCACCCAGAGCGGGAGAAGTCATTGGATGGGGAACACCCAAATACTCCGAAATATTTATTTCCGAATTTCGATGTTCCGATTTTCTAAAGTCCGAATTTCATAATACCTAAGAATCATTATGTCTATTATTAAAAATCAAGAAATTTATATTACCGAAAGTCATAAATAATTGTTAGTTTTTCCGATTTTCATATGTTCGAAGAATTAAATGCTTGGAGGGTTCTCGCTCCGAAAAACAACATTTCGATTTTCAATACTTCGAAAAAACTACAAGACAACATGTTCTGCTAAAAATTTAGTGCCAGAAACGACTCGCTGCAAAACTGACTTTCACGCAGTCTTGTCTGCTCTACCCTAGAGTGTAATTTAAGCACGCGTAGGCGCGGAGGGGTGGGGCGGCCCGCGAGCTTAGGATCAGGTGGTTTGAACTTTTGAAGGCCCGCCACCGCGGCTGAGGCTGGTCGGCGAGCCCGGCCATCAAGCCGAAGCTGCGGTGGTGAGCGTTAAGACCATTTGCGATGATAAGCTCGCGTGGGGCCTTCCAAACCTCGCAGCGCCGGAGCCGTGACAGAAACAATGCTTGCTGCTTGCCTACTTGCATGCTGCATGCCTGCTTGCATGCTGCACGCCTGTTTGCATGTTGTATGCCTGCTTGCATGTTGCAAATCCCCTTTAAGGCGTTTTTATTTCGGAATTGTATTAATCGGTATTTTAATAATCGGAATTCGTATTTTTGATGTTTCGAATTATCATTAAGTCGGACTTTTTGTTATTCGATCTATTGAAACTCCGTATTTTGAGAATAGTAATTATAAACGTTAGGAATATTGAAATTTAGGAATTATAAAAATAGGAGTAATGATAAGTCGGAGTTGTTATATTCGGAATTTAGAACCACTCGGAATTATGAAAATCGCTATTTTGAAATTCGTATTTGTGACTGACGGAATAAAGTTTTTCGTATTTATGTAGTGTACCCCATTGTATGGTTTCCCACCCAAAAAAAGGAGCTTTCCTTGGCGACGACGTCGCCCGTCTTCTGGCATCCACTAGGTAATAAGTTCTATACTAATAAATTCTATACTCTCAGGGATTTATTTTTGCATGAATATTAATATGAATTGCACGTATGTTGGAGCCTGCCTGCCGTTGAGACTGCAAACTACAATATGTTTTAAAGGACTGCTTTGCATTAACTCGCTATCCCGGAACTTTGTCGAGATTTTCTATGCTTTATTGCTCCATAACTACACAATATGTTTGATTTTCGTTTAGCTACGATGGACTATCTTTTTTCTCTTATGATGTAATGAGTTTTAAGAAACAAATACTTATGAGTTTTATTTCATAAACCTGTGATAAATATTTGACATTCCTATGCATTTTAAGTGTTTATAAGTCTGACAACTTAGGGTGTGAGTGTGTCGGACGTCCCTGGTTGATCGTGGAGGGACTTTTAAAAGAGTTTTCTAGGTAAAGTACAAAAGGGTAAGTAGGATAATTAAGTGTTAGTACTTCGGAGAAAATGAAGACCTTTTCATAGATATTTTTTTCAGTTCCCAGACTCGCTCAACAAAATTGCCGTGTAAAATACTTTCGAACAGCATATGGAATCTAAGAGCCTATTAAAACAGTATCTCTCGCAAATAAATAATGTGAACGCTCAGTTACCCTAGAATATTTATCACACATGTCATTTAAAAATGCGCTTTCCTTAAGCGCTTACGCAACAAAATGGGCTCATAAATGTAATGCGAGAACCCCACCAGCTATTAAGAATTTATTTGCATGGTGCGGGTAGTGGAAGGGGCGATCATATTACTTCTAAACACGTCACGACTTCAGCCCAATGAAAAGGGATAATTGCATATACTGCGCCATTATTTTTTCTCATTTCACTTTGCGAGCCGTTTACTATGGTAAATTGTGTTCTGGAAACTCGTTCTTTTTTACCTGAGTTGGTTTTGTTGTACAGTTTGATTTGGTGGGGCTTGAAACTGAAGCGGCCTTTTGTTCGTGTGCGTTGGACTCTTGAGACTTTCAGTCTTGTTATTTAATTGTGTTTATGAAGCTAGTTGAAAGTTTGTGCTCCTTGATACTTAGGGTGATTTAATACCATTGGACTCTCAACTATATACGAGTATTTATCCGCAAACTATAACTGCAATAAACTCCAGACAGTGAAATTGCCACGTTGTGTGCCACACTGATAGCAGCAGAAAGACACCGCAACTATTTTCCATCTTAAAATCTCCTCTCAAATTAGCCACGGGATACAAATACACATGCAAAGTTTCAATGTGTTTTAGTGAGTCGCTCAAGTACAATACATATATATTACTTTCATGAAATGGCTTTGAAGAATTTCGGTCTCAGACCCTCAATTTTGAGATCCCTTGTGGAAATCAGACTTGATAAAATCAATACACGGTTGGCTGCTGATTTTTCTACCCTTAATTTCTTACCTTATATAGTTCCAGCCGCAACTGATTTGATCTGACCTAACAGAAGATTGA
The DNA here is from genome assembly GCA_964057195.1 of Orthosia cruda. Classification (NCBI taxonomy): domain Eukaryota; kingdom Metazoa; phylum Arthropoda; class Insecta; order Lepidoptera; family Noctuidae; genus Orthosia; species Orthosia cruda. The sequence continues at coordinate 16,951,640 of OZ059830.1, forward strand.
TAGCCTGGAAATATTTGTAAAATGTAAATTGAGGGTAACCGCCCAAATAGGTTTACATTTAACGTTATCACTTCGTATGGTGGAGCGCATTAAGGTTTAAACGGTTTGACGGTCTAGACATGGCAATTAAATATATGACTTGTACCTTTTTGCTATCTATCTCTGACAGTACCTAAGAGCCCGTTTTTATCGAGTTTTAAAAAGAGTTTGGCGCTGTAGAGCGTTTTATCTATCACCCATCATTTGTGTTCCATTTTCAAATAAAATATTGGCATTCGAATATTGTGTTACAGCACAAAGTATGTAAGCGGCGGCGCTTCTATTTTGTGGTTACAGTCTTCTGAAAAATCAATGTCCCATATTAAGTTCAGATTTCTGTACCTTTAATTTATATATATATATATTACGGCCAGTATTATTCTAAACTAGTACATTACGCATTAATCACGGAGACAGAGGGACGCTTGAAGCCCACCGTCTCGGTGACAGTTAGATTAGATATCTCCACAACTGAGGACAATTCCTCGAATATAAATCCGTATAACATATGGAGGTCCATGTTGTGAGACGTTTCTGACAGCTTAACCTCTTACTGGGTTGGCTTAAACTCGTTTAGATAAAATAGGACGGTTTAGCTCCATTGAGCCAATTGTTAGTAATACAGAAACATACGTTTTTGGTCGTAGTTTTCAGGATATGTTGTGACTTTGCAGTGGAGTGTTTCTATTTGCAGTGAGGTGCTATACAGAGGGCATTGCCTCCAATGTAGGAGATTAGATGCGGAGTGCGGTGTTTGAGAGCTGTCGGGGTGAGTTCTGTCTTATAACTTTTGATGTTTATGGCTACGAGTTTCGTTCGTTTGACCTGAAGTAATAAAGTTCATAAACTTTAAAGATTTGACGCATACAGCACAGAAAATGTTTCAGCGTTAATGAAAAATTGTAATCAGAGATAAATGTTAAACAATTTCTTACCCTTCTGAGAAATGCGAAAAATCACAAAATCAATGAAGTTTTTCATGGTGATGAAATCTATATCTATACCCAAATTAATTAATTTTGGCCCATACATTGAGGCAAAGCTCAACCGGCTGCCAAAAAGTTTGAGATCCTTGTGAAAGTGAGACGGTACTTCACGCCAGAACAGCTGCTTAAGTTGTATCAATCGCAAGTTCGATCATCGTTTATCGTTGTCGTTGTTCGTTCGTTCTGTTCTCATCTCTGGGACGGATCTCCAAATACCAGCTTGATGCACTAGAATCGATTGAAACACGGGCTAAGAGGCTCATCAGCGAAGAGGCACTGGTTGAGTCAAAGCTCCAGAGCCTTGAACATCATCGCCGAGTTGCCAGCTTGTCGGTTTTTTATCGGTTGCATTTCGGGGAGTGTGCGATGGAATTTCATGATCTAATTCCGCCTGGCCCGTTTCATCATCGGACTACAAGATGTACGGCGATGCGCCATCGGTACATGGTGGACATCCCACCCCTACGCACTAAACGTTTTGGAAATACTTTCATTACGCGCCGACCTAATTACGCCGAGAACTTAATTGCTACAACGACCGGCGACATCTTTAATTTTATTAGCGTTTTATGTTATGCTTAATGCTTTATAACGCTTTGAACGCTAACGAAGACCAAGTACCTATAAACAGAATATACAGTAGGTATTCTCAAACTTTTTGACTCCAGAATAATTAAGGCGTATATATTCCCCAATGCTCACGCGGTACTGGCCGTGCGCCCGCTCTGTGCCAGAATATCAATATTGGACCTCCATGTGTTCAGTTTTGTTTGGCAAATATTTTTTTATTTAAGTACCCTTTGTAGGTCGTAGGTAATTCTAACAATACATTTTTCAGTTTAAAAATATTTTTAAACATCCAAGTCGTTTTGGAATAGTATGCAAAATAAACGAAAAAATATCATCAAATTATCATGATTTGATATTGTTAGTTATTTTTTTTAAAGCAAAAACTGATACGAAAAATCCATGTTGCACAAATAATGTACATGAATCAATCATAATCATCATCAGCCTTTTAATGTTTCCACACAGGCCAGGACACAGGCCTCCTCTCAAAGAGAGGGAATGGGCTATAATCCACCACGCGGGCCCATTGCGGATTGTTAGATGTCACATGTCTTAATTTGTTTGGATCTAGGACATGTCGGTTTCCACTATATTATCCTTCACCGTTTTGAGAGCAGTGGTGATGAAATAATTTACACAAAGTAAAGCGCTTGCCTGGGTTCGAACCCACGACTTACAACTTGTAAGGCCCGGCCGTTACGAATGGGCTACCAGCCACCACTGGTCCTGCATCCACTTGAAACAATAATAAAAAATAAAAATCAAACCTTTTAACCTAGCCGTTACTAAGGATATATAAGGAAGTATGCTTTAGAAAGTAACCGAATTACAGCCCTAAAGCGAAGTAAGGGCCTTAAGCTCAAATCATAGTGAAGAATATACATCAACATCATTCACTCTCTTACCCTGATACTAATTTGGGGTATTCTGTAGCCGTATTAGACCATAATTATCTATTAGATGGCGTCTCAGTAGCCCAGTGAATACAAGGGTATGTCTAAAGGTCACCCGTTTCTGGACATTTTCACACAGTTCATCCATCGCTTCCCCTTCTCTGGCTATTAACATTAAGGCTTAAATGTTTCCTCATTACATTTTCCTCATGAATAAAAACATCCGTCTATGTTATTATTGCTTTAACGAAAATATTATCAACTCTATTAAGCCAGTTGATGCTAATATAGCCTGAACCTTTGGGGAATACAGGAATTGACAAAAAAATATGACAAAACCACAACAAAATATGACGCAACGATGAAAATGACCTAAAGTTGTGACAATCTAAGAAGATGGATTTGACAGCTATAATAGTACATTGTGTATTAAGGGCGGTATGTAAGGAATTACGAACGAGGCTCTAGTAGAAGCCCGAAGTCGAAGACTGAGGACTTTCTGAGTCGAGGTTCGTAATTCCCGTACCGCCCGTGATACACACAATGTTTTTCATCACATTTGCGAGTCATCATCATCATCATTTCAGCCGAAAGACGTCCACTGCTGGACATAGGCCTCCCCCAGGCGTCGCCACATTAACCGATCCCGTGCGTCTCGCATCCAGCGCCTTCCCGCAACCTTAACCAGGTCATCAGTCCACCTAGTGGGAGGCCTTCCAACGTATCGTCTTCCGGTTCGCGGTCGCCATTCCAGAACCTTTCGGCCCCATCGGCCATCCGTTCTGCGAGCAATGTGCCCTGCCCACTGCCACTTAAGTTTGGCAATTCTTCGGGCTATGTCGGTAACATTGGTTCTCCTGCGGATATCATCATTCCTGACGTGATCACGCAAGGAAATGCCGAGCATAGCCCTCTCCATTGCCCTTTGGGTGACTTTGAGCTTTCTGATAAGGCCCATTGTGAGCGACCACGTCTCGGTCCCATAGGTGATCACTGGCAACACACACTGGTCATAGACTTTTGTCTTGAGACACTGCGGTAAATTGGACGAGAAGATACCACACAACTTCCCGAACGCCGCCCAGCCGAGTCGGATTCGACGGTTGACCTCTTTCTCGAAATTGGACCTACCCAACTGGACCGTTTGTCCCAGGTAGACATAATCGTCTACAACTTCGAGAGTAGAGTCTCCGACCTTGATAGGAGTGGGTGTTACATGGGCATTTACCATGATCTTGGTTTTGTCCATGTTCATTTTAAGACCCACTCTTTCGGAAGCTCTACTGAGGTCATCGAGCATTTTACTGAGGCTCTCCATGGTCTCAGCCATGACCACTATGTCGTCGGCAAACCGAAGGTGAGTAATGTACTCGCCATTAACGTTGATGCCCAGCCCCCTCCAGTCCAGAACCTTGAAGACATCCTCCAGCGCAGCAGTGAACAGTTTCGGAGAAATGACGTCGCCCTGTCTCACGCCGCGCTGGAGAAGGATTGGTTTCGAGGTCTGATCCTGAAGACGGACTGACATGGTGGCGTTTTTGTACAAACACTTCAACACCTCAATGTACCGGTAGTCGATCTGGCACCGTTGGAGAGACTGCAGTACAGCCCAAGTCTCTATCGAATCGAAGGCTTTCTCGTAGTCCACAAACGCTAAACAGAGAGGCAGGTTATACTCTTCGGTCTTCTGTATAACCTGCCGCAGCGTATGTATGTGGTCTACGGTGCTAAAGCCTTTTCGGAATCCGGCTTGTTCGGGGGGCTGGAAATCGTCAAACCTGCGCGCGAGACGATTCGTGATGACTCTTGAAAACAACTTGTAGACATGGCTTAGAAGTGAGATGGGCCTATAGTTCTTCAACCGGGCATTGTCGCCCTTCTTGAAGAAGAGTACCACCACACCCCTGCACCATGCCTGTGGCGTTTTGCCCTCGAGTATGACGGAATCAAACAGCTTCTGAAGGGCCCGAAGGAACGGTTTTCCACCCGCCTTCAGGAGTTCGGCCGTAATTCCGTCATCACCCAGCGCCTAGTTGTTTTTAAGCTGTTTCAGAGCCATCCTAATCTCGTACAGGCTGACGTCCGGGATATCTTCGGTTTAGTGCCGGGTCAATCTAGCTCTTGGGTCGTTTGGTAGACTCGTAACGGGCTTGCTGATCGAAGTGTACAACTGCCCATAGAATGTCTCGATCTCCCTGAGAAGCTCCGGTTTGGCGGATACGATCCTGCCATCGTCGGTCTTCAGTTTCGTGAGTTGGCCTGCCCAATAGCCAGATCCCTTGAGAACACCTTGGAGCCTTTATTTCGCTCGATAGCGTCTTTAATACGCTCGGTATTGAAGCGGCGGAGGTCTCTTTTCAAGGATTTAGAGATCTGCGATCTGATCATTTGCGAGTAATAATTATGAATTATAGCTTTCATACACAAGTCAGCACAGCTGTTATTACGAAATACGTGAAATTTTTTTAGGCGGTTGGCGAATTTTTGCCCACACCACAGATTATACAGTGTTTCGTTCAGAAACTCTTACGTAGGTATACAGCCATGACGTCACGTCACGCAAAGTGTCGGCCTGAAGAATGTAATGCCTGTGATTAGGTCGTGCCCTTGGCCCTAAACAAGGCCTAAGCATTCCTGGGTATAAATTACTCGATTTATTCCTGATAAGGTTACAGTGTTTTGTCACTGGAATTTAGGGCAGGCTATATAAAGGGATGGTAGAGATAGCGGTTTTTGTATTATGTTGCTTATTGATTTGGGAAGGTTGTATTCATGCGTTGAAATGTTTTAAAGAAATCAATTTGAGAAAATCGCTGCCTACTATCAACCTAAATTGTCCCACTGATGGGCAAAGATTCCCATAGCCTTCCCCTGTTCCCGATGTGTTGTCTTTATCGACCAATCCGTCATAAACGCCTCTAATTCGTCACGCCAGCGTTTCCTAGGCCTTCCTCGGCGACGTCACGCGTCTTTTGGCATCCACTGGGTAATAACTTATTACTGATAAATTCTATACTGTCAGTGATTTCTCGGTTTTATTTTGACAATACGATAAATCATGCTACACGGGACTTCATAACTGGTGCAATATGGATGTAGATACCATGTGATATAACCAATTATCTCTGCATAACTTTCGAGGCGTACTGGTATGCTGTGATGCTGGTACTTGCAACTATTCACCTCTGTGCGGCCCGATATCTAATAGACATTTCCTTAAAAACAAAATTGCCGAAATTGCATAATTATAATTAGTTTTGCAGTAGTTTATTGTTTTAGACTAGGTATAGGCGATAGAGAGATTCTCATGCATTTAAGACGCTTTGTTCTGGAGTCAGTGTGTGCATAAATATTAATATGAATTGCACGTATGTTGGAGCAGCCTGCCTGCCGTTGAGACTGCAAACTACTATATGTTGTAAAGGACTGCTTTCCATTAACTCGCTATCCCGGCACTTTGTCGAGATTTTCTATGCTTTATTGCTCCATAACTACACAAATATGTTTGATTTTCATTTAGCTACGATAGACTATATTTTTTTTCCTATGATGTAATGAGTTTTAGGAAAGTTTTTTTAATAGTTATATGTTTTCATTTCATGAATGTGATAAATATTTGAGATTCCTATGCATTTTAGGTGTTTATAAGTGTGTGTAACTTAGGGTGTGAGTGTGTCGGACGGACGTCCCTGGTACATCGTGGAGGGACTTTTATAAGGGTTTTCTAGGAAAAGTACAAAAGGGTGGGTAGGAAAATTAAGTGTTAGTACTTCGGAGAAAAAGAAAACCTTTTAAAAGATATTTTTTTTAATTCCCAATCTCGCTCAACGAAATTGCCGTGTAAAAACTTTCGAACAGCACATGAAATCTTAGAGCCTATTAAAACAGTATCTCTCGCAAATAAATAATTGTGAACGTTCAGTTACCCTAGAATATTTATCACACATGTCATTAAAAAATGCGCTTGCCAAGCGCTTACGCAACAAAATGGGCTCATAAATGTAATGCGAGGAACCCCACCAGCTATTAAGAATTTATTTGCATGGTGCGGGTAGTGGAAGGGGCGATGTTATTACTTCTAAACACGTCACGACTTCAGCCCATTGAAAAGGGATAATTGCATATACTGCGCCGTTATTTTTTCTCATTTTACTTTGCGAGCCGTTTACTATGGTAAATTGTGTTCTGGAAACTCGTTCTTTATTACCTGAGTTGGTTTTGTTGTACAGTTTGATTAAGTGGGGCTTGAAACTGAAGCGGCCTTTTTTTCGTGTGCGTTGGACTCTTGAGACTTTCAGTCTTGTTATTTAATTGTGTTTATGTAGCTAGTTGAAAGTTTGTGCTCCTTGATACTAAGGGTGATTTAATACCATTGGACACTCGACTATATACGAGTATTTTCCCGCAAACTGTAACTGCAACAAACTCCAGACAATGAAATTGCCACGATGTGTGCCACATTGATAGCATCAGAAAGACAGCGCAACTATTTTCTATCTAAAAATCTCCTCTCACATTAGCCACGGGATACAAATACACATGCAAAGTTTCAATATGTTTTAGTGAGTCGCTCAAGTACAATACATACATATTACTTCCATGAAATGGCTTTGAAGAATTTCGGTTTTAGACCCTCAATTTTGCAATCCCTTGTGGAAATCAGACTTGATAAAATCAATACACGGTTGGCTGCTAATTTTGCTACCCTTAATTTCTTACCTTATATAGTTCCAGCCGCAACTGATTTGATCTGACCTAACAGAAGATTGATAGCCTGGAAATATTTGTAAAATGTAAATTGAGGGTAACCGCCCAAATGGGTTTACACTTAACGTTATCACTTCGTGGAGCGCATTAGGGTTTAAACGGTTTGACGGTCTAGACATGGCAATTAAATATATGACTTGTACCTTTTAGCTATCTATCTCTGACAGTACCTACGAGCCCGTTTATATCGAGTTTTAGGCGCTGTAGAGCGTTTTATCTATCACCCATCATTTGTGTTCCATTTTCAAATAAAATATTGGAATTCGAATATTGTGTTACAGCGTTCATAAACTTTAAAGATTTCACGCATACAGCACGGAAAGTGGTTTAGTGTTAATGAACAATTGTAATTAGAGATAAATGTTAAACAATTTCTTACCCTTCTGAGAAATGCGTGATTTAAGAAATATTGTAACGTGTTATAACATTGGTCATAAAATCAATGAACTTTTTCATGATGATGAAATCTATATCTATACCCAAATTAATTAATTTTGGCCCATACATTGAGGCAAAGGCTCAACCGGCTGCCACAAAGTTGGGGATCCTTGTGAAGGTGAGACGGTACATCACGCCAGAACAGCTACTTAAGTTGTATCAATCGCAAGTTCGATCATCGTTGATCGTCGTTGTTCGTTCGTTCTGTTCTCATCTCTGGGACGGATCTCCAAATACCAGCTTGATGCACTAGAATCGATTGAAAAACGGGCCAAGAGGCTCATCGGCAAAGAGGCACTGGTTGAGTCAAAACTCCAGAGCCTTGAACATCGTCGTCGAGTTGCCAGCTTGTCGGTTTTTTATCGGTTGCATTTCGGGGAGTGTGCGATGGAATTGAATGATCTAATTCCGCCTGGCCCGTTTCATCATCGGACTACAAGACGTACGGCGATGCGCCATCGGTACATGGTGGACATCCCACCCCTACGCACTAAACGTTTTGGAAATACTTTCATTACGCGCCGACCTAATTGCGCCGGGAACTTAATTGCTACAACGACCGACGACATCTTTAATTTTATTTGCGTTTTATGTTATCCTTGCAAATATTGTAAAGCTTTATAACGCTTTGAACGCTAACGAAGACCAAATACCTGTAAACAGAATATACAGTAAGGTATTCTCAAACTTTTTGACTCCAGAATAATTAAGGCGTATATATTCCCCAATGCTCACGCGGTACTGGCCGTGCGCCCGCTCTGTGCCAGAATATCAATATTGAACCTCCATTTGTACAGTTTTGTTTGGCAAATATTTTTTTATTTAAATACCCTTCGTAGGTCGTAGGTAATTCTAACAATACATCTTTCAGTGTAAAAATATTTTTAAACATCCAAGTCGTTTTGGAATAGTATGCAAAAGAAGCGAAAAAATATCATCAAATTATCATGATTTGATATTGTTAGTTTTTTTTTTAAAGCAAAAACTGATACGAAAAATCCATGTTGCACAAATAATGTACATGAATCAATCATAATCATCATCAGCCTTTTAATGTTCCCACACAGGCCAGGACACAGGCCTCCTCTCAAAGAGAGGGAATGGGCTATAATCCACCACGCGGGCCCATTGCGGATTGTTAGATGTCACATGTCTTCATTATTTTGGATCTAGGACATGTCGGTTTCCACTATATTATCCTTCACCGTTTTGAGAGCAGTGGTGATTAAATAATTTACACAAAGTAAAGCGCCTGCCTGGGTTCGAACCCACGACTTACAACTTGTAAGGCCCGGCCGTTACGAATGGGCTACCAGCCACCACTGGTCCTGCATCCACTTGAAACAATAATAAAAAATAAAAATCAAACGATTTAACTTAGCCGTTACCAAGGATATATAAGGAAATATGTATTAAAAAGTAACCGATTTACGGCACTAAAGCGAAGTAAGTGCCTTAAGCTCAGATCATAATGAAGAACATACATCAACATCATTTATTCTCTTACCCTTATACTAATTTGGTGTATTCTGTAGCCGTATTAGGCCATAATTCTCTATTAGTTGGCATCTCAGTAGCTCAGTGAATACCAAGATCATGTTTAAAGATAACCTGTTTGTGGTCATTTTCACACAGTTCATCCATCGTTGCCCCTTCTCTGGCCATTAACATTAAGGCCTAAATGTTTCCTCATTACATTTTCCTCAGGAATAAAAACATCCGTCAGTGTTATTTATTGTTTTAACGAAAATATTATCAACTCTATTAAGCCAGTTGATGCTATTAAAGCTTGAATCTTCGGGGAATACAGGAATTGAAAAAAAAATATGACAATACCACAACAAAATATGACGCAACGATGAAAATTACCCAAAATTGTGACAATCTAAGAAGATGGATTTGACAGCTATAAAAATACATTATAATGTTAAACTTGATGCTTACGAATGATACTCGTTGTCATAGTGTATTATCCTAATTGTACTTCTTAAGAGATAGCTTGATCTCTGCGACATATGTCAAACTGACGTATACGTTATTGTTACGTTATTGTTAGCCTGTCACATGGACCTAATAAATAGTAAGGACTCGAAATACCTACAAAAAAAACGGACCTACCTAAACCTTAAAATGGCACTTAAAATGGCTGCCGATGCTATGGTTGTGTTAATCACGGAACACATACACATTAATAATACAAAAAGTAAACAACCATTTGACAGCAGGACTACCACGAACACAACAACAAATTTCGGCAACTAATATGGCGAATATGGCACGTACTGACAGCTGTCACTATGTCATAACAAAATGGTGCCATATTAAGCAACAACTGAAATATGGTTGTCTCTTTTGTCAAATACGATTACTACATTAGAAGAAATAAGACAAAATTATGTTTCACATTCTGTATCGTATTTCACTCATATTTGTATAAGCTAATGTATGTATAGAATAATGGGGCGCCTCCATGTTTTTCCTAACTCAATGGCCTGTCAAGCGTCTTTGTTACTGTATTGATACTGACAGCTGTCGCAGAGATCAAGCTATCTTTTATGAAGTATAATAACGATGTTTCCATAGTAATTAATTAAGATTATGAATTTGGTTTTTCTTAGACGTTCATACCTACAAAGTTATCGCGGCATGTTAAATGAGAAACGTCATCGGACTTCATAGATTGTCACGTTTTTTTTTCTTCTTTTATTCACGATTATAGAATGCCAACACCATCTGTTAAAATCCACAATAACTATTAATTTAACACAAAAAGAAAGAAAACGAACTAAAACATGTCAACATATAATAACTAGAAGAGACAGCTTAAATTAACGATTTTGTCATAAAAAGAAAAAGTCGCACTTTACTGCTTTATCTCCACTATTTTCATAGTCTGCCAGTGTGTGATAAGCTTAACTGCTCAGTGGATTTATTTGGGCTCGTGTTTTTATTCGAACTAGCTACGCCTGATAACACACTTAGCGACCGAACTGCGGCGTCGAATGCATTAGCCAGTTTGAAGGGTGCTTTCGTCTGTGCCAAAATTTTATTAGATTACTTTTTTGTGCGCCTAATTTATCTTCAAGAATTGACCAGTGAGACTAGAGAAAGTGTGATCCTACCAGCGTTGGCGATTGTCAAAATACCATAATTTAAGGGACTTGACATTCCCATTCATTTTTGACATTTTACCAATCGCTTTCACGACTTTTCCACCTATAGAATGTCATCGTACGGCTGTCACGTAGGCTGCTCTACCCAGAGGCTAGGGCCTTTTAGGACAAACATTTGCAGGATAGTTGATCTGCCAGGAAAATCTAGGTTCTACACCAAGTGACAGTGTATCAGCAAAAACAATAGAGTACTTTCGGTAGTGAAAATTAAGTCATGAACTGTGATAAAATTTAAAATGTATCCAGAAATAAACGCAAGTATTCTGATTTTGATTCATAAAACCACATAATTGTTTTGCTATATGAAAATTAAAAATCATTATTTTTAATCACGTATCCTGAAACACGAGGTGCCATGGCGCGACTTCATATAAAAAAAAAACAAAAACTATTAGTTGTTTGTCTTCTTTCAGTTCAATCTAAACAGCACAGAGTACATTATAATATACTACAACAGCTATCAACTATACCTTCGAATATGTATTTATTTATTATAAATAATACAACAAAAACCGTTCGATTGTAATTCATTATTTCTCTAAAAATCACCAAATACGAATAGTAGTTGATGTTGAATAAGTGCCGGTTGTCACGACGGTTTTGTTCACTTACCAGTATTACGTCAACGAAATGGCATGGAAAAAAACGTATCAATTTTAATGTATTTTTATGGTAAGAAAGCGTGTTAATTTTGCCGAAATATTTTATTTTTGTGGATTTTTATCAGGAAATTAACATTATTTATTTAAACTTCATGTACAATGGTGATACATAGGCGGACTTAATGCAGCAAGGCATTCTCTACCAGTCAACCTTCGGGTTAAAAAGGACAAACAGGTGGTAGGAGTACAAAATAAAAATGAACAATAATTAAAGTCGGATATTAATAAACTATCTAACAAATAAAATACATAATTAATTTCTAAAACAATAGACTAATAAATATCATATTCTAAATGAAACAGAAATTAAACATAATAACTAAGACGAAGACCGAGCTATGTAAGAGAGGACAAGTAATAGTTCCGGATTCTACGCTTAAATGAAAATTTACTCTCAGTTTTTTTTATGTCAAGGGGAAGGACGTTCCAGAGTTTTATAGTAGAGACAGCGTAAGAATTAGATATAAACCCAGTGCGGTGAGAAGGAATTTGGAGAAGTAAGTTTTTGGAAGCTCGAAGGTTAAGATCGTAAGAACTGCCAAACACTTTCAAATATTGTTTTAAATAATCAGGAGTACAAGGATCGTTCATGATGTTGAAGAGCATGCAGAGGGATCTTAGGGATCTCCTCTGACGGATAGGCAGCCATTTAAGCTGAGAACGGAAGGAAGAAATGTGATCATATGTATTTACGAAGCCCGAAAATAAAGCGAATACAGTTGTTAAGAAGTCAATCCATTTTGTTAAGAAGTTCTTGGGATAGATCAGAATAACAAACATCAGCATAGTCGATTATAGGCAATACGAGAGCTTGAACCAAGGTGGTTTTGGTGCTGGACGGAAGAAAATGTTTGAATCTATAGAGAGGCCGCAGTGAGAAAGTGACTCTCTGGCTAATCTGAGCGACCTGCTTATTCCAGCTTAATCTGTCATCAATATATAGGCCCAAGTCTTTAACGTGAGGCGAGAGAGGGATAACAGTATTGCCGAACTTAAGCGGCATCAGAAGACTAGTGTCCAAGGTTCGTAGATAATACGAACTACCAATAAGGATAGCCTGACATTTACTGACATTGACAGTAACGCCAAATCTGCTAGACCAGTCAGCGATTGCTTGAAGATCAGCATTCAACAGCGAGATGCAGTCATCCAGATTGAGTATGTCAGCTTGCGCGTAGAGCTGCAGGTCGTCAGCATACAGATGGTAGGAGCATTTGAGAATAGTAGTGATAGAGTTAATAAATAAAGAAAATAAGAGTAGAGATAGTATACCGCCTTGTGGGACGCCTGTTTCTAGCGCGCACCAATCAGAGAATTTCTGATCAGCACGTACCGCCTGCTGGCGACCACGAAGATATGATGAAAACCAAGCCCGTGCCAACGAAGAAACCCCAATTTGAGACAGGATGGCCAGGAGAATGTCGTGATCGACGGTATTAAATGCATTGGAGAAATCTATTAAAACCAACACCGTCAACCTCGAACTCTCCAAGCCGTTCCTGACGTCTTCAGTAACTTTAAGCAAGGCTGTGGCTGTACTATGGCCGGGCCGAAAACCAGATTGGAAAGGGGACAATAGGTTATGCCGGGACACGAAGGAGGATATTTGGTTCAGAGCAACTGCTTCCAGGATCTTAGATAGGAAAGGGAGAATGGAATTGTTCCAAAAGTATGAGAGGATGATTGCGTGATTCCAATTGATTTGAGAAACTTCCATATGTCAGCCGGTGAAGAATTAAGGACATTTTCACAAATGTATCGGCGTTTTGAAGCTCTTACCATCTGATTACAGCGGTTTCTAGCCAACTTGTACAGGCTCCAGTTCTCCTCACTGCGATCCCTTCTATATCGCCGAAAAGCCCTGTCACGCCGTCTCATCGCCAAACGAACTCCAGGACTAATCCATGGAGCCGGCGGGCGCTTAACACGGACAGCCCTGAGTGGCGCATGCGCATCGAAAAGCTGAAGCACGGACCTGTTGAACAAATCCACTTTCTCATCCACAGTTGATGCCTGAGCAACATCGACCCAATCAATAGCTTTGGAATCACCATTGAGTTTGTCCCTGTTCAACCTCGCAAAATTCCGAAGAAACATAATGGCAGGCCGCTGTTTAGGTGGTTTAATTTTGTACGACAGGTAAATCAAATCATGTCTAGATAGCCCAGGGGCCGCAATCTGGCCATGGTTAGCAACTAGATTCTCGGAAGACGCAAGTATGAGATCAAGCCAGGTATCGCTTGAGTCAGGATTAAGATGAGTCGGATTGAGCGTGAGAAGTGACAGACTCGTCGATTCCAGGATTGCTCTCAATCTGCGCGATCTTATGTTATCCTTCGAGAGGTCGGTGTTGAAATCGCCCATGACTACGAGATGTTTGTACTCCGAGGAAAAAGATTCAAAGAGTGATTCGAGAATAGAGAAATAATCAATAGCAGGTGGGCAGTAAACTACTCCGAGAACGGCCTTAACCCCTTTGACATCAATTTCAAGGACTAAGAATTCGGGATTGCCGCTATATGTTGTCGGAGAAGATGATAGGATTTTGAAGGGGATGTCACTGCGCAAGTATATGGCAACACCAACGCCCCTTTTTGCCGAGCGATCATTGCGAATTAAGATAAAACCGGGTAAGCTATAATGTTCAGAGGGAAGTTCGGGCTTGAGCCAACTTTCTGACACCAGGACAGCGTGTAACGCCACATCACAAAATAACTCCAGCATCTCAGAGTGGTGTTGAGGGATACTCTGAGCGTTCACATGACATACATTAAAACAGTTATTAAAACGCTGGCACTCACCACTTGAGAAACTGTTAACTGAGAGAGAATCGTCTAAAGAAGAAAAAGACGTAGAGGAACTACGGCAAGAATAAAACGAGTCGTCGTCAGACTTAATCATTATAAAGCGTAAATAGATAAAATAAAATTATATAGATTATAGGAATGTGAAGATAAAATTCACATAATAGTTGCATAACCTGCCGGCAGACTGTTCACAAACAAAATTATACATAATTACTAATGCGTGCATCCGAACGCAGACGTAATTCGCAAGAAGTAAAATACGTGGCATAGACAAGATTAATATAAATGAAAAAAAAAAAAAAAAAACTATGACAGTGACAGGTGACTCTGACAGCACCTGTCAACAAAAACAAAATAAACAAAATATGGTGCCGGTAAACCGAACAAAAAACTGTAATGTTCTATTGTGCGTGCTTATCGTATTTATACGAAAATAACAAGCACAGACAGAAAACAAAGTGGACGAAATAAAGACTGTAAACATCCAATACATAAATCGTACAATAAATATTATTTCTTCTTTGCTAACCGCCTTGAGCGAGATGAAGACTGTGCCGACGCGAGTTTATGCTGGCTAGCATTGGGAACCAGAGGAACCTCCTGTTCCAGCAATTTACCATGCTCCGCTCCAAGCGCGACGACCTCCTCCACACTGATCACCCGGCGCCGCTTGCCGTCCGGAAGCTTGACGTTGATGTTGCCGTCCCTGGTCCACACGTTCGTCACACCGAAGAGCTTGCGAGCTGTTATAAACGTAGACTGCCGCTGTCGAGTAAGGAATTCAGACACCACATAAGGAGATCCCTTCAGTTTCGTCTTGGTTCTCCAGATCTCGCTTCTGACAGCTGAGTCCGCGAGCCGAAGCAGGATTGGTCTAGCATGACCTTCCGAAGCAGCACCTAGTCTGTGGCATACAGTCAGCGACGAGTGGACCAGATCTGTTAAGCCGAGCTTAGTCTGCAGAATGGTCGCCACGGTTTCAGAAACTTTCTCACCTGGATTTTCAGGAACGCCACCAAGCAACAGAAACTTTTTTCTGTGCCGCATCTCTATAATGTCTACACTCCTGTTCAGCTCAGCAATCTGCAGCTGCAAGGCACTGAGGACACTCCAAACATGCTCCTTGAATGTCGAAAAGTCTTTGTGGAGGCCGCTCAGGTCAGCTCCAGGTGGTGACGCTTTCCAGTGCGCCTCAAAATCAGCCATCCGCTGGTTCAGTGAAGTGATAGCCATTCGCTGGGTCTCTGCAATCTCAGCCATAGTGGTCATGGTATCAGCCTTATGTTCAGAAGTCTGAGCCAAGTTAAAAAGTGACAGCTCCAGCCGACAAGTTTATGCAACTTGCACTTAGGACATATGAATGCTACTGCCCACACAATATATGCTTAATGGTAAGCAAATTATTTATAATCCTTAGGAATTTCGATTATAATTGTATAAAATACTAATTAAAAGTTAAAATTATTCAGAGCGTATGTGTATTATTTTTATTCACCTACCCACAAAAAAGTAGTTGTAGTATGAAGTAGTATCATTATGAAGTACTTTTTCAAACGTAGTAGAATACCCTATTGTGGTATAGTCAAAATGTAGCAGTCATTTCGTTAGCGTCTGTCAACCCCGTAAATTTTTGACAATCGTTATTGCTGATAGAATATAATATCACTTTGTGCCAAAGACCTTATACTTCTTACTTCTAGACTCTGCACTATGGCGCAAAAACCGGTCCGAGCGAGAGGGCTCCCTTTGGTAGTGTGTCACTTTCTAATGAGGTGACCATGACCAAACAGAACACGGGACAAATTGATTGTGAAAACGACATTTTCAGTATTCCGATATGTTGATGCTACCTAACGGCGCTACCTTAACCTACCTAATTTATAGTTAATAAAAAAAAGTGTTTATAATTTTTGGTATCTACATCACTAACCGTATGGTCTCGGGCGTAAAGAATTTCAACATCCCATGTTTGCCCGTGGGTGTCGTAAGAGGCGACTAAGGGATAAACCAGAGAATGGGCAGCAGCATTCTCTGTGCATTTGTAACAACCATGCTGCGATCGCCAACCCGCCTGCAAAGCACTCCCCAGCACAAATAAAACATAGGCCCTATTGCCCGGCAGCCTGTACCCTCGATTACGGTAGGGTCGAGATTACGGTATGGCAAGGGGTGCTATGAATCCCGGACGAGATCCGGCTACCCCAACAAATACCGACGACTGGACCTGGCAACGTTCAACACGCGCACACCGGACCGACGAAAATATCACCGAACTCGAAGAGGAATTGAGCAGTTTACGACGGAGTATTAAAGGGTTATCTGAAGTTCAAAGAGAGTCCTCCCCGACTCAATAATCCTCAAATCCCAAGTCTCTTCAAGACATTCATATAGATTGGAACAAAAAGCTCTCTGCTCCTACTCTCAAGCTCATGAAGGAGAGGCGTTAGATGACCCTGCAGTCTTCTGACGGTGCTTTGAAATACCGGAAGCTAAATATACCTCAAAGGATCTCTATGATTTCACATAATCAGTTGCGTAGACAGTTGACAAATAAAACTACATCAGTTGTATTCCACTAGGAATCAATTTGCAAATAATATTAACAGCCGCTGATTTCACTCGAATAAAGTCCGCCAAAAAATACGCAAACCACGATCCTACATTTAGTATTACCAGGCCCAAACATTTAAAAGTACTACTCTTACTCAGTATTAATGATAATTTATAAAAATACAACGAATTGATCAAATATAGGAACTGTAGAAATATTTATATACTTTTCTAGAAATATTTAAATAAGTGTCAAGTCTATGAATTGTTCGTTTTGGTATAACATAAAAAGAAACATATAAAATTTTCTACCATTTCTACCAAACCCAATGATTAGATGTGCTAGCAATAGGTCAGACAAGGACACACTACCAGCGGAAACCCTCTCGCCAGGACCGCTTTTGGTTAGCTACCACTTATAAGGAAATAGCTAACCTAGATGTATAATGATAGATTTTATTTTAGCTAAACAAAAAATTTTGGTACACAGTCTAGTAGTAAGAAATACGTATAAAGTCTTTGCTTTGTGCAGAGCCTAATGGTGACAGTTAATGATGCACCTCATACGGTACCATCGACAAAAGTGATACACTTGTTACCACCCTCGGGTTTTATTTTAGCTGTGTGCAGCAGGAATAGAATGCCTTTGCTAAGTTGGGATGCCTGCAACATCGGGCAGGTATGTAACTGCCAAGAATTTTGTACCCACCTAGTCACAGATGAGTTTCATTTTCCACCTTCCGTTTTTAAACGGCTTTTTACCTACTGCAATACGAGTACGTGTGACTTTTCAGAAGATATTTTGTGGAGTATTTTCCGTGTTGTTTGTAGAATTCTAAATTCTGCAGCTTCTTTTGTAATTTTCATTATTTATTTTGGAAAAAGGTTGAAAATAGAATGATAACTAACCATAAGCTCATTTTTTTCATCCTATATTGTCCCACTGCTGGGCAACTAATGTAAGCCAATCGTCAATTCAAGAATGAGATTGATTCAAATATTTTTTGTTGATTTCTTAATTTTTGTACCTAATAGTCTGGGTTGTTATAGTACGAGTTATGGGTATTCAAATTGGATATTCAAATTTCTGAAGGCTGTCTACATATTAATCGTTATGTATGCCATTTACGCTAAAGTTAAGACCAGGTTTGTGACCATAAGCTCTTAGAGCAAGGTTATTTCGAGTGTGCGTGAGGGACAGATATATATATTTATTTATTTATATATGCTTTATTGTATGTACACCACGTTAAATCATAGAAAAGGAAACTTAATACTAAAATACAAACAAAGACGACTATAGACGATGTATATGACTTGAATACATCTGTCCCTTTTTCCTAGTCGCACCATGATAGTTTTGACACGTTGTAACGTGACGTTTAATTCAGAAGAGCTAAACGTAAGCCACGTTAGTAAAAATAAGAATTATTAAAAAAATTGAGCTAAGAATAAAATATTAAATATAAAAACTTAGGGCCGGCTTCGCACGGTTTGAGGTCGATAGCTAAGCAGGCAGCAGGATGGACAGGAACTCTTCAAAGTCGTGGATGTTAAAACAATCAGAGATAACTAAAAGTATGTTTTTCAGGTGCTAACAGTATCAAAGAATACATAACAGTGAGTCAAAAGATAAAAAAGGTGTGGTTTATAGTATTATAAAACGTATATCGACTAAAAGATGTGGACTGTAAGTAAAAGAACTGTAAAAGAACTGTACTGCAGAATACCACAAGGTCATGGTACTGGGGCAGGAGGGTGACCATAAGCTCTTAGAGTAAGGTTATTTGACAGATGTATATGACATGTATACATCTGTCCCTTACGCACCCTCAAAATAACCATACTCTAAGAGCTTACGGTCACAACCCTTGTCTTAACTTTAGCGTAAATGTAATACATAACAATTAATGTGTAGACAGCCTTCAGACATTTGAATATCCTATTTGAAAACCCATAACTCGTACTATAACAACCTAGACTATTCGGTACAAAATTATGAAAACAACAAAAAAAATTGAATCATTCTCTTTCTTGAATAGACAATTGGCTTAGATGAGTTCTCATAACGTTAATCAAAGTTCAAACCGAATTGTACCTTCGTGCTAACTTTACCTAGGTTACTCTGAAACTCTGTCGAATGGAACACCGCGCTATCAAAGTACAGTTGCAGCAACACTTTTGTTGGTGACGCAGCTTGCGAAACCATCGTGTGATTTGTGATGGTGTAAATAGACTCATAAGTGATAGTGACTATGGACTTATAAAGTGTTTAGGACAGTAATAGTTAATATGGACTTATGTAAGTGTTTGGAACAGTTAAGTGATATGTTTTTGTTTTATATGTAAACCTCATTATATACCTAATATGTTTTGTTAACTTATTGTAGCGAGGCCCCTAATTTAAAGTAAAATTAATTCGATATAGCCAAACGGGCCTCGTTACAGTAACGTTTTGTCATTGAATAGCGCCGTGCCCTACTTTGCGCCGATTGGTCGAGTAACTGCTTCGCTATGATTGGTCGACGCTCGACCGACGTGAAGTTGCTCGACGCGGTGTAGGTAATTTGTAGAGGGGCGCGGCGTTAGCAACAATTGTATAAGTAAGGGACCATTGTTGGAAAAAGCCCTTTTTTACTGCGAGCAGCGGCGCAAGCAACACGTCTACAGAATATCGAAATATAGAAGAATATTTCCTCAGTAGTTGACCTGGTTTTATTGGTTGAATCCTCAACAACTTTGAATTTAGTTTTATGCACAAAGAACAAAGATACATAAGCATAGGTAACATTGTTTTACATAAGTTGTATCTTGTGATGTTTACCCACAACAATATACAACTTGCGATGTTTTGTTCCTAACTGTCTAACATAAACATTTTGCCTGATTGCATTCTCATACAATACGCTGCCCAGTTAGATGTAAGTTAGATATTTAACTTTGAGTATAACACTGAAACTAATGTACTAAAATTTACCTGTGCTGTCTGCAATATTAACCATTACCTTGAATTATAAACTTCTAGTACAAAATATGTATTTACTTAAAATTTAACAACCTAACAGAATAAACTCAAGGCTCCAAACACGCTAATTAGAATATTGAGTTATAAACACAACACAAGATTTATAATAAATCATTTATTTATATGAACAAGACCCCACAATGTTAGTAGTTAATAATTTACAAAGAAACTACGAACCATTTACAAAACCATTGAAAATTAGGCACTGACATTGATATAAAAAATATTTTTGAGAAGTTATAACAGACGAAAGTAATCAAAGAAGCAATAGATGGACTGTGTGAAATTAGAGAAAGAGAAAGAAAGAGAGTGACTCCTGAACTGTCAGATAAGTTATAAGTACTAATAAGAGAAGTATGGAAGAAGAAGACATCTGAACTGACACTAAGTAAATTGGAATGTAGACAAGAGAATGGTGATTTTGGAGGAAAAAGTAATTGACTAATATGGATTCAATAGTCTATTTTATTCGAAAAACTGCCTTCAGGACTAGCGATCATTCTGTTACACGTAGTATTTGTCTCAATGCTTTTCAAGTTTACTTAAAGACGCGATGCCTTTACGTCAATTCGAAAGAGAGTTACGGCCTGGTACAAGCAACGGAAGGAAGACGGGTGAGTTTTAGTCAGTAAATATCCTACCGCTCCAACTAGAGCGGTAGAAGTCATTGGATGAATTCGAACCACAATAAAGGTAGAACGGAATTTGGTTTTCATATTCAACAAAAATTGGATCCAAAAGTATTTTCACAGGCAGTGGTAGATTGCAAGGTGGACGCAAAGAGAAGTAATCACGTCAGACATAGCGGATTGCTGACCCACCAGGCTATATTGTAATCAACGCTGCGTACGTACCGCGTAAGTACTCCTTTTTCTTTTATTTTCGGCCATACTGTATTGGTTTTACATTTTGGTTAAAAACTTGAAACTGTGACTATGCGTTCATACTATGTGATATTCAGTTTGTAGGTCACAAGAAAATCTAAACTAGTGTTATAAAGCGGTAAATTTGTTTTATATTATGGTAATCTCTGCAGTTGGTACGGTTTTTCACTGTATAAAGCCACGCTGTCGATAAGTACCTTAGGCTTTTTACGAGAACTTATTTGTTTCAACAGATCTGTATAAATACAAACATACATAGCTAAAATTTAATTACATTCCAGACTTCTGAGAGGCAAAATCGTTTTCGCAAAGCACTTACATCGTTAATTTAATTTGAATTCACATCAATCACTTAAAGCTTGTTGACTCAAATAACAGTATTATTTGATTTATTCATACTTCTCTGTATTAACTGATTTATCAAGGTCTGTTACACACGATTGAGTATGTGGTCTACCATTTATCAATCACAATTCTGTTTCATTCAATGTTTTATTAGGCGACCCCGGTGTCAAAATCACAAGAATCAATGATAGTAAAGGTGACCGACGATCGACAAGTCATAACATTAAGAAATGAAAGAGGGAATAAGTAAATCGAAAGCACACCCAGGCGGACCGGTCGAAACACAATTTAATAAAATGGGGTTTTGTAGACCCGGTTGATACCCATAGTGTTCTGACGTCCCTTCATAAAACATGACCCACATGCTGAAGTACCCTAGTGCCCATATACTTAAACTTATACATCTATTGGAATCAAATATAGCTCACAATGTTAGGACCCATTAATATTAATGCTAATTTTTATCCGTGGTGCTAGTTAACTGGGTTTATCCCAGTTGTAAACGACCCTTTGTGCCTATTGGTCTGGTTTGTTCTGTCTCCTGCTTGATATGGAGGGAAGTGGAAATTCGTTTTTTTTTTCTTACTCCTCCATTATTCTTTTCTGATTAATTTCTTTCCGGGATCCAAGACAGTTAAATTAATTCTCCGGGAATTCGTCGAGCTTCATTGCCTCGGCGCTTTTCTGGTGGACGCCACTGTTGATTCTG
This sequence comes from Orthosia cruda, assembly GCA_964057195.1. NCBI lineage: Eukaryota > Metazoa > Arthropoda > Insecta > Lepidoptera > Noctuidae > Orthosia > Orthosia cruda. The sequence goes on from OZ059830.1 coordinate 16,973,488, forward strand.
GCTTTCAGGAGTTGCAGTGGTTTGGGAATAGTGCGGTGGGATTGTTACAAAAAAAAACTTAAACTTTTGAAGATGCAGTGAACGTCACTGACGCTGATATTAACGTTGCCACCTAATGGGCACAAATTGTACCATCCACTCAAAAAGAAGAATAGATAATAACTCTAATTAAAGAAACAAAGCCTGTAACCTATCCTACTATCAAAATAAAACCAACAAGCATTTATAAGACAGTAGCTATGCACTTCTTTTATAAAACAATTTAACCTGAGCACATAGAACTCTAAATATATTGTGTACTCACCACAATCCAATCCCATTTGATATTCCAAGTTGGAACGTGAGGTGAGCAGTCCAGAATTCAAGACCATGAATATTTATACGGAGAAGGTAAAGTATATTCAGACGTGCGGGAGTATCTACGATGCAGATTACATTGTTCATAAAGTTTTGATAGTGCAATTCGGAGCTGTAACATATACTATCACACCAGTGGGCTCTGAAGAGGACAGCAGAATTGTGGGTTTCTAGGAATTGTCCATTCTACAGCCATCATTTCTATTCTTACTTTCTTCTTCATCATTGTTGCGCTAAAATGGCCACAGCGATCGGTCCTGGGCTCACCGCTGAATCCATTTTTTAAAAGGTAGGCTATCTTGCACACTGCTTATGTATAACCCTCCCGCAAGTTACAATCTTCTTCGACAAGAACCACAAGCCATACCGTGCAGTAACACGATCCATACTCATCAAATGTAAAATAGATGGAACCTCTCCACTTATTACACCTTACAACTTTACTCCATCACGTCTACATTTAGCCGAATTTATAGTTGTCTAAATAAATTCCTTTTGTGCGCCATAACAGGTGATTTGTCGGGGTTATGCTGTATTAGCGTGTGAAAATTATGAGACAGCGTAATGAGGGTGCCACGAACGCGTTTCAACTTTGCTCCCTAATACTTTAATTTTATGTGTGAAGAAGATTCCATTCCACATTTTATGTAAAAGGGTTTTAGTGTCTAAACGAAAGTTGAAATGTGTGTCCGTACTTAAAAATTACTTATAGCAAGGACACCCTCTAGTTTATTGCTCAAAGTTATTTTACAGGCGTTTTAATATTAAATGCACTTTTTAGACTACTTACTTCCCCGTAATTTCCCCTTTTAATACGTACGTACCTGCTTGTTAAAATGTTTAACACGGTTTTCATGTGAACTGTAATTAATTTGTAGTGTTTATTTACTTTTTGTGCAACAGTCGGTTTTTATTCTTTATTGACTTAATTGTTATCTAAAAGGCTTAAGCATTTTCTTAAAAGTAGATAAGTCTTTCTATATATAGTACATTATATAAGATGCTACAACATATTATGCATAGAGCCCGACAGTTTTCCTGCCAGAGTCTGTGTTGCCCGATAGCTACAACCTAGGGATCTCTAAGTCAAGAGTGAATAGGTTACTTCTAGGCAAGCGTGCTTTACCGTCAACCATATCCACGCTTACTATAAGGTATCTAACTATTATTTAAAAAAATAGAGCTTCTTGTGGAACAGTTCATCAAAATTGTCGTGGTTGGTCAATACTAAACAAAAAAAATAAGATTTATAAACCTCGATTAGACTCCACCTATGCAATATTGAGTTAGTTATTCAGGCCAGGTTTTTGAGAGTATCTATTTCTCAAAAACCTTGTTAAGTATGAGTCGTACTCGCGCACTGAAGGTTCCGTAGAAATAACTACATTCACCATAGTATATAAAATAACATTATTGAAGTTCAAAAACTATGAGGGCACTGAACATTGCTCTAACGATAAGATAAAAATTGACGTTTGCCGATGGAAAACTGTAGTGTTTTCCATCGGCAAAGTTAATTTTGTCCCTCAATTATTTTTATCTCCCCATACATCGACATAAGCCGCCGTCAGTTTACCAACTGCAAATAAGTTAATAATATTTTTTACTTTACTTCTGCTATAAGACATTGCTTCTTGCCATAATTCATGATTCTAGGTCAACGGGAAGTACCCTGTATATTTTGATTCCATTGCGAGTGTATAACAGGTGTGGTTATTAACAGCCGTATCTCTTAAGGCGTTGATCTAGAAGTTCTTTTTTATTTATACTCTATAGGCTCGCCCTTGACCACCAGCTCACCTGATGTTAAGCGATGATGTGGTCGACGGTGAATCACGCTTGCCTAGAAAAAACCTATTCACTCTTGACTTAAAGACTCCTAGATTGTAGTTGTGGGGAAACACAGTACTTTTTTTCACAGCTGCAAGGGGTTGCAAACTTGAGTATACGATATTTAATTTCAACTCGATACATCAACTCGTTCCCAAGATGGGTCTTGACAGACAGACGGACAACAAAGTGATCCTATAAGAGTACAGTTGTTTCCTTTTCAGGTACGGAACCCTAAAAAACGACCGATCTGTGAGTACATAAAACGCCAACAAATAAAGTTTCAGGGTAAAAGGTGGTTCGTCATAGCCTAGTTTTTTTTACACAAAGAGGTTGTTTTAATGTTCAAAACACAGGTATTCAAAACATTGAATTCTATAGAAACACCTGTGACTTTTAGTATTTCAAAGGATTTATTTGTATGTTCTACAAACTGTACAGAATTTGAATCGCAGTACCGAATATGCAGCCAGACAAAAAATGTTTCGTGCATATTTTACAAGTATGTTTTTGACTGTTAATTTAAACTTTATATGTGTTTCGAAACACTAATATTCGAAATATCTAGAGTCTCTCGAGTCTAATGAAAAAAAAACCATTTTCACGTGGATGTTTCAAATGGATTCGCATCAACTCAGCCTGTAGAAAAATCGAAAAGAAAAGAACAATCATTCAAATCGAACAAGTATTCCTGTGAGAGGCCTACTTAAAATAAATAAGTAAATATAAAGATCACTTTGAAAAGCACTAAGCCATCAGTAATACTTGCTTCTATTACTCTGGTTTTATATCATGCTCCAGAAAAGTTATCGAAACGCTAAAGTGAACTGATTTCACGCGTTTTTGACTTCCAAATACCCTTCAAATAAGCGTATTCAGTCGCTGAAAAGTTCGTATAAAATTGATTGCTAATAACTGGGATTCGCATTTCGCGACCGTGTGCGATTTTCGTCACAAGAAAAGATAAGTACAGAAGGTTTTCGTTACGATCAAAAACAGGTGCAAGCTTAAACGTCGGGGATCTCAAATTATCTCAAACGAATGCTGGTCGCGATTGGTAGGTAATCATAGGATCATTAGATAGTGTACTGCTGGGACACGGGTCTCCTCTCTATGAGAGTGAGTAGGCCCTGCCGTAATCTATCATGCGAGACCAGTGCGGATTTGTTTTGGGGGAAAAGACCAGGGAGTGTGGGTTTTTTATCTCATTAAAACCACCCTGGAAGGGGCCCCGTTAATTCTTAAAGGACTACCCCGGAACCCCCACTGTGCAACGCCTGTTAGGGCACATCCCTGTGGAGACTACGAGGCGTCTCCCCTGAGCCTCGCTGTGCACGGCAGCACGTGACCACTGTGCCACCGTCTTACCTGGAGTCACATGCCGGTAGAACAGAGTCCCCAATGTGGCCGCCCGTGGCCCCGGAGTCCCACCTGCCTATGATACAGATGGAGTTACGGCGTTTTAGGCGTCGAGGCGGATGCCTCCACGACGTTACGGATTGGTCTTAGGTCATGCCGGCTTCGTCACAACGTTTTCTTTCACCGTTTAGAGAGCAGTGGTGATGTTTTACAAACACCATTACAATCACGTACACAATATAAAGCTCCTACTTGGGGTCGTTACTCATCACTGATTCTTACTGATCTCAATGTAAAATGCAAGGCCAGTTTTTAAAAGTTCTATGGCTTGATATGCTATCGTGTGTCCGCAAAGTATGTATTTTCTTTCGTTACTTAGAGTCGACCTTCTGTACCTATATTTTGTGTTTCCATGTTCAGTTTGTAATTACCGCCCTCCAGAATGGAGGTGATTACTCCAGTTACCTCTTATTGAATTGACCGATGACACGTAGCGGTAATTAGCGAATTTTACTCTGTTATTTGTAAATTCTGTATGTTTAGGTCTGCATTCTGGGTTTTATTAGGGATAATTTTTTATATTCGATTATATTCGGGGGGAGGGGTAGGTTCTTGTTTACAGGGTTTTTGGTCGATTCGTTACCATATTGTTAGAAATATTTTTTAGGCTCTGAATTGGAAGAGATTTTTTTCCAAGTACCCAAGCACGAACTTTTTATGGGTAAAAGTACCTAATTTAGAAACAGTCATAAATATATTATGTCTCCATTCTGTGTGTCATATTGTATCATAAGCCGTGAACTCCCGTTAGTTGATAGTTATGCTATCAACTAAAGGGAGTTCACGGCTGATCATTAAGAATCACTTTCTTCCAGCTGCAGCGCACGAAAACTAACACAAATCTAATTAAAACGAATGAATATTGTTCTTTCGCGTCTGAGGGATTCTGCATGAGAATTATGAATATTCTATTCCTAACAGGTATCGCTATCTAAATCTACTTCTGACTACAACAACGGTTGATATCCCATTAATTTGAACTAATAGTAATCATACATATTATTATAATTTAAGCGTTGGCTAGCGGCCAACGTTTTTTTATCTCACTTAAACCACCCCGATGATCACCTTCAGCACGTAGAAGGGGCACCGTGACCTCTTGAAAGACCATCCCGGGACTCCCTCTGTGCAACGCCTGTTATGCACATCCCTGGGGAGACTGAAAGAGCGCCACCCCTGAGCCTCGTTGTGCACGGCTGCACGTGATCACTGTGCCACCGTCTTTCCTGGAGTCACTTGGTGGACGGACAGAGTCCTCAATCTGAGCGCCCGTGACCCCAGATTCCCACTTGCTTATAATGCAGGCGGGGTTTCGCCGTTTTAGGCATTTGGGCGGTTGCCTCCCCGACGCCGACGCCTTTTTCTCCGAGTTGGATCGACCCTTTCACGATCTCGCTCGGCGGCTTCCTTCTGGACCATCACGGTCTTACAGAAGGAGGCCATTTCTCTCCAGTTTTCTGTCTCTGCCAGCATGGGCCTCACCACTAGTGGGGCTATTATAAAAACAATTGTAGGCCCTATTTGAATTAAATGAGATAATGTGGTGTTTGCAACTTTGTACGGATCGTAGTTACTACCTAGACCATGGGAAAACAAGATACTTAACTACTTAATATTAAATGTTTTGTACCTATGTATTTAGATAGGATAATCAGCCAATAATATTCTGATATTTAAGAAATCCAATCTGTTAATTTATTCAGGATTAATAAAAGAAATGGGCAGTCATGGGGACTACTAACAAAGTTATTCCGTCACATGGCACATTAGCATGTCGATGACGCTGATACATTAGATGTCGCTGAAGCAAACCCATAGGTTTTGCCTCTACCAGAAATTGCTCAGTGGCTAAAGAAGTTTTCACTTCAAAAATGTATAAATATTTATTATTAGTTAATTATATTATGATATAATTAACCAGTGCTGGAACCAGACCTTCTCTCTGTGAGAGGGATAGGTAGGTACAGAAATAAAGAGCAGTCGGGCGAGGGAGTGTGAGTCACACATTTTATCACAGATTGGGAGCAAAAACCGTAATAAAATGCGTGACTCAAGTCTATCACAGAGACCGTGCTCGCCGCGATACGCAACTAACGCGGCTAACAGCTGAAAAACATGGAATTTTCTGTCGTTTTTCATCCCTAAATAATATTTTACACTTTTCTTTATAATATAACCCACAAAACTTCAGTGAACATGCTAAATCTGTTCCTCATTTTGTGTCGAAGTTCTTACAACGCTGGTCGCCGCTCGAACTTTTAAAAGGAAAGTATTGCACCTATTTATTTTCTAATTTGCAACAAATTAGAGTGATGTTTCTTGGAAACTTTCTTGTGTCCATGTTTTATCGTCAATAAATACAGGCGTTCATTTGTTATCTTGAAGGATATAAATATAAAATTCAAAAGTATTCATTTATGGTACCGGTCGATGTGGGACGCTTTGAGGAAACCTGTCCAGGGGAGTGACCATAAGCTCTTAGAGTAAGGATTTTTTGGGTGTGCCTAAGGGACAGATGTGTATACCATCATGTCATGACTTGTATACCATCTGTCCCTTTTTCACATGCGAACCATAAAAGTTTTGACACGTCATGGTACGGGGTCAGCAGACTGACTTTCGCCTGAAAAGATGATGATGACACAAGAGTTAAGGGATATCATTATGCCGTGGAATTGACTACCTGCTGATGGTTATCTATGGTCATAGACGTGGTTATTAATCCATATCACCAAGTCTGGCTAATAAATAACAATATAAGACGAATTGAATCAAATGGAAAATATAAGACGAATTTAATAAATACAGTTAAATAAATACGTTCAACGATGGTGCAACAAAAAACGAGGTAGAATTCATCATGTCGACGAAGAAGTATATATCAATGATGTATCTGTGATCAATGAGGTGAAAACCATAAGCGATCACCATATGGTAAGAGGCTGAAAAGGTTTTGACTAAGTCTACGCTCCCACAGATCCAGATCCAAAACCTTGAGAGCTTTCAGCATGAACTCCAGAATCGCTTCAAGTGTCTAGGGAGCTCTGTCGACGATAACAACGATGGGTTCGTAGTAACTGTCCACACTGTCAGGTCTAAGTTTTTCAAGATCCGTCGTACAAATAGGAACTAAAAACTGTTCAATCCTACGCTCAAGCGATGAGAGAAGGAGAGGTGTGAAATGATCCTGCAGTCTTCAGACGATGCGTGAAACTACCGGCGGCTCAACAAACATATCTCGAGAGCGAACTCCGCCGCTTTAATACCGAGCGTATTAAAGATTGAGCGGAATAAGGACTCCTAGGTGCTTGCAAGAGATCTGGCTATTGGGCAGAGCCAGCTCACAATACTGAAGACCGACGATGGCAGGATCGTATCCGCCAAATCGGAGCTTCTGAGGGAGATCGTGAGGTTCTATGGGCAGTTGAACACGTCAATCAGTAAACCTGTTGCGAGTGTGTTACGTGACCTAAAAAAGTGTAACACCTGTAACGCTTCTTACTGATTTACCAACCTACTAGGTAGCTAGAGGATAGTAAAGGAAAAATCAACTGAAGGTTAACACATTTTATTAGACCTCAGGGTCGGGGTTGTCACTCGCGGTCCTAAGTACGTTGCGTAGCCACAAGATAGTGTACCACTGGCCTTAGCGTTAGAGGCTTCCGGCGATGTGCAGGTGCAGTACAGTTTCCACTCGGGGGTAGGTCCCGGGAAGCTGTGGTGCAGAGTAGATGGCACGTAGCTCGGCGACACAGAGTAGGCAGCTAACAGTGCGTTTGAGTAGGCCAACACACGCGCTAGGTAGTGGTGTGAAGCCGATCTGAAGCCGGGGTAGGAACCCCAACACTTTGGGGTAAACTTTTGTACTTATAAGAAGGAAGAGTGCCAATTACTGTTGGCTTAGTTCGATTTTAATATAATTATTTAGCATGGATAAAAATGTGAGTAGAATAACAGTGCAACTCGTCTGCTCGCTCACCGTCAATCCAATCCAAATCATATACTCGTTCAAGAACTTTAGTTCCGGGCGGCTCGCACCAACTTCACCTCGCTGCGTTCGGAAACTTAGTTTGCATTGATATATAATGAACTGTAGGGATTTTATTAGATTTATTTTATAAGTATTTATTAGTGAATTTAAGGTTGATTTTATTTGTTATTTGATTATTTTGTGTTATTAGTTTAAATAAGAAGAAGTTAAATTAAGTAAAGGAAGATTGTAACGAAACCGTTACACACCGAATAACACGTCCCCGTAAGTTTACTAATACGAAACACTTAACAACAAGTGCGCGCTTCTACGAAAAACTTATCGCCGAAGCCACGCGACCACGCTTAACCAAACCTCTAGCAAAAACACCAATTAATTATTTAATACATCAATTATGAGCACAAACTTTTTCAAAGAAAATGCAAAAAAAAAATGTTAGTAGTAATGGTTTTTATTAGGATTTCCCTAAAATATTTGGTGTCTTTTCGTTAGAGGTTTGGTTAAGCATGGTCGCGTGGTGTAGCGTTGTGAGGAACTCAACTGAAAATAGTCGAATGATACTAAATATCAAAATTAGTAAGTTAATACGGTGAATAGCAAAATCTCAAAAAAAAAAGTTAATTAAAAAAATCTAAAATCCCGACTGCTTACAAAGCGAACTTAAAAGAAGTAAACAAGAAGAAAATCGTGCTGTGCAGTCGGAGGATACATATTCGCGAGCTAGCTGACCAAAACCAGATGTATCCTCAGACTACGCTACGACTAACCTAGCCGCTACAGTCCCTGCGGCCTACCGTCGCGCGTCGTCTACCACGTGCTGTCCAGGGGGCTGACCTTTGCCCTGACTACTGCTGTGCCGGTGCGCTGCCTACGCATGTGGAACCCTGGTCTACCCTGCCTACCTGCGGCTTACCGCCGTGCGCTACGCTAGAGGCCTGCGCAGCCTACCCTGCGCAGCCCTAGCCGTTACAGTGGTTTCGGCGATAAGGTTAACTTGTTCAGCTCTTTTCTTTGCATCAACCTACTTACCTACCAGTTAGCGGCCTGCGCCGGTTACCCTGCGCAGCTCTAGCCGTTACAGTGGTTTCTGCGATAAGTTTTTCGTAGAAGCGCGCATTTGTTGTTAAGTGGTTCGAATTGGTGAATTAGAGATTTGGTTGAAATTGGTGCAACACATTGCGAATCTAGCAAATGACCCAAGAGCTAGATTGACCCGACACTATAACGAAGACATCCCATACGTCAGCCTGTACGAGATTAGGATGGCTTTGAAACAACTTAAGAACAACAATGTGCCGGTCAATGACGGAGTTACGGCCGAACTCCTGAAGGCGGTTGGAAAACCGGTACTTATGGCCCTTTAGAAGCTGTTTGATTCCGTCATACTCGAAGGAAAACGCCACAGTCATGGTGCAAGGGTGTGGTGGTACTCTTCTTCATGAAGGGTGACAATGACCGGTTAAAGAATAATAGGTCCATTCTACTTCTTAGCCATGTCTAAAAGTGGTTTTCAAGGGTCACCACGAATTATCTCGCGCGCAGGTTTGACGATTGCCAGCCTCCAGAATAAGGCGGTTTTCGAAAAGGCTTTAGCACCGTATACCGCATGCATACGCTGCGGTAGGTTATACAGAAGTCCGAAGAGTATAACCTGCCTCTTTAATTACCGTTTGTGGACTACGAGAAAGCCATCGATTCGATCGAAACTTGGGCCTTACTGCAGTCTCTCCAACGGTGCCAAATCGATTATCGGTACATCGAGGTGTACAAAAACACCACCATGTCAGTCCGTCTTCAGGATCAGACCTCGGAACCTTTCCTTCTGCAGCGAGGTGTGAGACATGGAGACGTCATATCGCCGAAACTGTTCACCGCTGCAGTGGAGGATGTCTTCAAGGTTCTGGAATGGAAAGGACGAGGCATCTACGTCAATGGAGAGTAGAATACTCACCTTCGGTTTGCCGACGATATAGGGGTCATTGCTGAGACCATGGAGGACATCTATAGAATGCTCAATAACCTCGGTGGAGCCTCCGAAAGATTGGGTTTCAAAATGAACATGGACAAAACCATCCCACCTGTTGTAACATCATCATCATATCAGCCGAAAGACGTCCACTGCTGGATATAGGCACGTATCCAGCGGATCCCCGCAACCTTCATCAGGTCATCGGACCACCTGATGGGAGGCCTTCCAACGCAACGTCTTCCGTTTCGCGGTCGCCACTCCAAAACCTTTCTGCCCCATCGGCCATCTGTTCTGCGAGCAATGTGCCCTGCCCACTTCCACAAGTTTGGCAGTTCTACGGGCTATGTCGGTAACACTGGTTCTCTTGCGGATCTCTACATTTCTGTTTCGATCACGCAAGGAAACTCCGAGCATAGCCCTCTCCATTGCCCTTTGGGTGACTGTAAACTTTCTGATGAGGAACCACGCCATTGTGAGCAACCACGTCTTAGGTCATAACTGGGAACACACATTGGTGTACAATAAAGTATATATAAATAAATACGGGCTGTTTTCCGCAATTCCACAACCAAGCGCGTATTTGTACGCAAAATACGCTTGGTCGTGGAGCTGCGGAAAACAGCCCGTTTTAACCTAACCTAACCTATAAATAAATACAGTTTTTATTTATAGGCCGGCTGGTAATTTACAATTGTTACTTACACACAATCACACAAGTAAGTGACAAAGGCTTGAGTTAGAATCCTGTAAGATTCCAACGTTTCCTGGAAATCACGCGGCAATCACTATTGCTATAATTCGACAACTGTGTGGAATTGAGTTTCTCAATCTATCAAGATCAAAGTCTACGGAAGGTGACTGGCGTTTCACAGAAGTTAGATATAAGATCAAAGTCTGCGGCTTGATTCTGAGAAGCCAAATTTATTTCACGCCTAGGTTAACTATTGGGTGCCTTTAACTACTTTTCTCAATACTAAGCAAACATAATTCTATCAAACCTGTTTTCGCCGAAGTGGTTTGCAGAGGCAAACAGAGGCGGTATGTATTGAACCCTTTTTTTTCGGGCGGGCTTATTGACATTAACTGGGTGTATAAACAAAATGGTAAAATGCAGACTCCTGTCTGCTTATAAAAAAATCCTATGTCCCATTTGCTGGAGTGCCTCAATTGTTCGTTTGCATCCTGCATCCTAGATAACCTTCAATGCTGCAATAAATAAATGAAATATGACCAGCTACTGTCCCCAAACCGTATGATTAAGGATGTACCTACTGCAACACGAACAGAAGAGATAAAAACTCATAGTCGACAAACATAAGGTGGAATGGAAACCAAGACCCTACGCTTAGGAGTTGATCAATGAAGTAGTCATCACAAGAATAGCGCTTCAAAATAATTTTAGTTTCTGTTCACACAAAAGTCCATCCACTTCAATATTCGTTGTGTATTCACTTCAGTGTATAGAACTGAACGGAACGGAGTAAACATAGAAGTTCGCACAACTAAATAGTATTTCTAACTAATCGGTCACAAGTTCAACCCTCTCGGCTCTCTCTTTGAATATGTTGGATCTTTCATTACGTCACACATGTTGTTAGGGTCGCTTGCAGTGGCGTACTTGAAGATTTGTCGCCCCGGGCCAAATAGGTATGATCGCCACATAATTAACAATAAACAAGGCAAAATCTACCCAATGGTAAAGTCATTACTAAAATTGTAGCACTCCGCTTAAGTTTTTATTACCATTCATAAAGATAAAGAAGTTTCTATGTCAACTCAAACTTATATTAGGTCGAAAACTATTGAATGCAAGAGCGAGCGCAGTGAGCTCGAAAATTTTAGCACCCCAAGATTTTTTTTTGACATTTAAGAAGCCTACTAAAAAAATAAACTACAGAGTGTAGTACTAATTTGCTTGTCATGGATAGCTAGGGGCGGGATGACCAGTTTGCTGCCAGGGCCATGGCCCTCTGGTCTTAAAGGTAAATACGCTACTGATATGTTCATACCGTTGGGACTATATTGTGGACTCTGCTTAACGATGTGCGAGACCTCTGTGATGAAACAATCTTCTATGTGTCTCAAACCAAGGTCGGTATGTGGACGAAAGAATAATGAACATTGATGTACGTTTAGAAAATCTGTCGCTATGTCAGGCGAATTTGAATTTGGAATTGCGATGGTAAAGGAATTCTATTATTGTTTTTTTTGACATTGAAAACAGTGTTACAAGATTTGAGAATTTAAAAGTGCCAATGTTTCTTGGTTCGTTTACTTTTGAGTATTACAAGGGTTTCAATTGAGCCTTTCAATGTCAATGTGTATAATGTGATACACAAACAACCTTTACACAATGTTAACATTTCAGTTTTGTTCTGAAACAATAACTTTGTTTTTCTTGGTATTGCAAAAAGCAGTTTTGCGTTAACTGGAAGCTATTTCAAATACCTAGAATCAAAGCTTATTGTAACCAATTTAGTTCTTGTTAGTATTAATAAATATTTAATCAAATTTCAAACTTCCATTTATGTAAATGTTATTAATATTTTGTTAGTTGATTGGCAGATCTTTTGTTACTCAGTTATTGACAGCAGTAGACATTAAATTTCAAAACAGAATTATTGACTTCAATTTCAATTATAGTTGTTGTTGGTAGACTGAAATAATTAACGTACCTACGATTAAATAAATATTGAATTTAATCAATTGATCAGTTCGGTGGAGCTTTTCCATCAATTTCACTTTGCATCACTCTCGATTGGCTATGGACTGCAGGCAAATTCAACTGTTCTTTAACTTAAAATATCACTGATAACGCCTCCTCTGATAAACAGGTATCAGAGGGATAATTAGAAATATTGATTTAAGAACGGCTACGTTTTAATCAAAATAAGGAAATTGGGGTTCAGATATCATGCGAAGTTCTATTTTGGTAATAATTCCGACTGTAAGTCAATGTTGCGGGGATCCACTGGATGCGAGACGCTCGGTGCCGATCAATATAGCGACGCTTGGAGGAGGCCTATGTCCAGCAGTGGACGTCTTTCAGCTGATATGATGTTGATGATGCTGTCAATGTTGGTTTTACGCAGTTATGATAACCACAATGTATTTGTATGGTTTTTTTTTTTTTTTTGTATGTTGGCACCTTGTTTTTATATACTTACCTCGTGTAAATTGAAAATTTAACTGTGCTTTTGTGTGTTGTGCTGTCTTTTTTGTGCACTTAATAAATGTTTTATCTATCTATCTACAAGTATCTATTAAAATAGATCAATTGCCGACTATTCAATAAAGGGCTATCTACCAAGAACAATTTGTTCCACTATACACAAGGAGCTAATTTTAACCCACGTCAAAATTAGATTCGCAATGTTGGCAACATAATTATCTTGGTAATTCATTACCTGCTAACCGAAGACATACGAGAGGGTCTTCTAAAGTGGGTGGTTGTCCCAGGGCTTGTGGGTACCCGTACAAGTGTCGCCCTGCAAGCAGTGGGTAGCCACGAGCCACTAACCACAAGCCACGGCCCCTATCCTGCCTCACTATCTTAACGTTTATTGGTCATTTATTAGGTCGTATCACGTGAATAATTTGGAGAGAACATTAATTATGTTCTATTTTGTTTACTTGAGTATTTGGAGCGGGCTTCAAATGTTGCTTGGGGTAAGAGTGGGGCAAAATGAAGCATTGGTTGTGGAATTAGAAAGTCTTATTGATAATTTGTTTTACACTGCTCAAAAATAGTACGAAGATTTTTTGAGATTGTGTTAGTAGTTAGGTGCCTAAGCTTTTTTTATTTAGTTCGTATACACTACCTACCCTCATAGCAGTGTTAAAGGATAGCCAAAATACTTCTAAACAGATACTTAATAGCTACCAAAGTTTGACAGGTTTTCAGGGTAATGTAGAGATTGACAAATACTCAACTTCAAATGCTTAGTTCAGAAATCGGACATCATTGGTTTTAATAGACGCGGATAGTTTGTAGTTCAATGTTATTTAAGGGTGACCCTACCCGTCTTGCCTCATCGGTATTTTCTTAGTTAGTTGGTTCCTATGTACCTAAGGATCGTACAAGTGACGTTCTCTAGTTCTGCCTACTTCCATGGAAAAAGATAAATCACAAAAAAATTACTATTGTAACCACTCGAAACCGATAACTCATCGTATGTAAGTTAACTAACAGCAAACATGTAAAGCAATTGCTAAACTTCGCCGACCAAAGAGGAGGATCGGTACAATCAGACTTGCGGCGAGTTACAAATGTGTCCCGTCAACTGCGCGAGTGCTGTGAACAACTCTGCAAGACTTGTGCAAGTTATTGTGGGATGCCCGACATTTATTAAACATTTGTTGCAACTTGTGCAAGTGGCTTTCTTATATCTCATTTGGGGGATAGCTTTTTGAATGTTGGGTTCAGTTGTTCGATCAAAGTATTGGTAATCCATTTTGGAGATGGGCCGGCAATGTGGCGCGCCTTAAACACCATAGATGGACCAAAGCGGTCACAATGTGGAAAGGCCCTCAGGACAAACGCCACAAAGGAAGACCTTATTCACGCTGGGAAGACGACATCAAGAAAATAGCCGGATCAAATTTGTATCATATTGCTCAAGACCGAGATAAGTCGCAATCTCTGGCAGAGGCCTTCACCTGAGAGGGGTTTTTGAATTACTAAAAAAAAAAAAATACAGGAAATAAACGGCTTTGTTATTTTGTTTTATTATTCCATTTTAGGTCTTTGTTAGTTATAAAGAATTTTATGTAGGTAAAACGTTTTACCTACATAAAATTGCTTTGTTCTTTACCCATATAGTATATTTTGCCGATTTTCCTGACACTACGACTGTGAAGGGGTTTGTATTCATGATCATAACTTCACAACGACAATACAATTCCTTGTACCTACGATGGTAGTATTATATTGAATCAGGGATAACAACGCACATGACTTGCTTATAGCAGGGGTCACCAAATGGCGGACCGCGGTCTGGGTCCGGACCGCCGACCTGACCTGACCCGATCTTGTGTGTACCTTAAGTGGACAGTACAATATACAATTTTACTTTGAAAATTGAGAATGTCGTCGAAAACATCAGTAACATTAAGGCTCTGTATCCTAATGGTGAATGGAGCAAAGAGAAGTTGCAAATGTTTTCGATGTAATAAAGCTAGTACCTACTCTCCAGATGGAAATGATCGATTTCCAAGAAAATACAGTTTTATACACAAATAAAATTATTCATTAAAAAATCTTTTAATACAAGCTTTTGTCGTATTCTTCTCAGCAAACACTTTCATTAAATGAGTGAATGTGAGTTGGTTTGTACATTATATACATTACATTTTACATGTCGATCATATTTTTTAAAACTAGATGAGGTCGATGTTTTCTATCTGACTACTCTGAGAAGAAAGGCTCAAATAAACTCAGAGGACACAGTCTCTTTTAAAGTCCAGACAAAATCGAGTGGACCTGTCCAGTCAGTGCACGCATTTGTCAATAACCGTGCAGCTCAACTCAGAATTTAAGGAGCTCAACGTTGAATTACGTTAAATTTGATACCCATATCATGGCAGTGCACAAAAAAAACTAGTCCGTTATCTTGGGCCGTCCGCCATATTAGATTTAGGATAACGTCACTTAGCTAACCATGCATTGTCATCCAAACTAAGCACGTATGCAAAATTTCTACTTTAAAATTCAGTTGCAAGATTTGATCCGAACACACTTACTTACATACATACATAAATAGCAAGTTAAATAAATAATATATCTTTTCAATATACGGCAGTTTCTTGTCAAGAGTTTCGGATAATATGTGTTTATCCTTTCTTTTTATTTCTTCATTGATATTTTTGTATTTATATTTTATTTACAGTTTTTTGCATGTGAAGATATAAAGGTTCAAATGTCTCTCTCATGGTGGCGCGTGTGTTGGATCATTCGGTTCCCTTCATGATGGTTGAGCTGGGTGGTGCCGATTCATGCGTCATGTACGTGAACGGGCGCCGTCAGTTGGGATTGCTCTTAACTTAACTGCTTCGGATGCTAATGTTTTTCTAGTTCCTATTATGTAACTGTACAGTACATGTCTGAGTACTTTTAATACTTTGTACCTGTACGTAGTATAGTGTGTAGTGATTCTGGGTGAATTGTCCTCACACATATGAATTTATTAATGTATGTACTTATGTACCTAAATATTGTATAAAAACTATTTTTTTTTTAAAGTGTAAGTATGGAGTTTCTTGTGCGTTCTTCTCCATAACAAGCTACTTTCCGAATGCACGGTAGAATCAATTTTTATTCCTTGTAAATTTTAATGTATCTAACGTTCAAAAGTGCCGCTTGGTGGCTTAGTTGAAATAAAATATCTTTGTCTTGTCTTTGTCTTTTGTTGGCGAGCGGGTAGCTAGCCTGAAACCTTATGGACCGCGACGGTCACATAAATTATAAAAAAACGGACCCCAAATGAAGGTAATTGGGTCCCTGCCAATAACATTGAAAATATCATTGGTGCCAGTTAACAATCAGATGGGCCGCTTGCTTGTTAGCAACGCATATATTTAACCTATGAGATAATTTAAGATTAATGGCAAATAGTTCAACATAAAATAAGAGCACGCCTATATTCCCCGTTGAGTTAGGTAGGGTACACCAATAACACAACTATATTTTGCCAGCTATGTTTTAAACCTATGTAATGGGAGGAGAAATAATACAAAATAAAGTAAATTGAGCAGTCTATTTGTTACACATCCACAGCCGTTCTTAGTTTAAATCTAAATTCACCAACTAAATACACCTTCACCATATTAATAACACAATATAAAAATTGGGTGACAATTCTAGACCTTTCATTATATGACCAAGTTATTATAAGTTTTGTTTCTTTTTATATCACTTTTGAATATTAAATTAACTTACAATACAACAAATTCTCTTATAAATAGTCTTATTTATTTAGTAAAATCTTACAAAAATAGGCTTTTTGAATTATATTGTTCATTTTTCAAGTCGAGAAAATAAATAATAATACAAGATTATATCAGCCTCGCAATATGAAAAAGGCTTTTAATTTTTCTCATAAATAAGTTAAAACTATTTCAATATTTTACCCTCCTTAAAATTATAAGGACGTTTCCTTATCATTTGTTTACTTGCACTTATTAAGGCTTCGTAGAATGTATTAGTTTTTAGTTGCGATTCAAACTTTTCACAGTGTTCGAATAGTGTGGGGTATAAGTAATTCAGTTCTGCGTGGTCTAGTGTGGGGAAGAGGTGATGTAGGGCATGGTCCCCAAACCGAGTAATCGATTTAAAATGGTTGCCCGCGTAATCGATTCTCTCCACTATCGTATCCAGCTGGTGCAGACCCCAATCAATATTTTCGTCTCTGAAAAGAGAAATAGAGAACATCCATTCAACACAGATACAACACAACAGCAATAAACACAAAGTAAAACACAAGAGTAGTAAAAACCAAACAGTTATATCGCACTGAGCGTGCGAATAGGTTACCAACTCAGCATTTGCTCAGCGTCAGACACCCAGCGCTGGTTATGTGTTGGCACTCCTTAAATTCAAAATGTGTTTTAGGGTTCCGTACCCAAAGGGTAAAAACGGGACCCTATTACTAAGACTCCGTGATCCGTCTGTCTGTCACCAGGCTGTATCTCATGAACCGCGATAGCTAGACAGTTGAAATTTTCACAGATGATGTATTTCTGTTGCAGCTACAACAACAAATACTAAAAACAGAATAAAACAAATATTGAAGAGGGGCTCCCATACAATAATCGTGATATTTTTGTCGTTTTTCGCCATAATGGTACGGAACCTTTCGTGCGCGAGTCCAACTCGCACTTAGCCAGTTTTTAATAAATTAATCAATGTTTGCAATAAATAAAGGTACAAAATCAAAGGTCAAAGTTAACCACAAGTCACAGACGTATTTTAATTTAATTCAGATATTTTCATCATCCATTTTTTGTGCTCACTTATAAATTATTTTCATGTCAATGCCTTCAATAGACATTGACATAAAAAGGATTTAGAAAATTTATTTTCGTACGAATACTTCTTATTGAAGGATTTAAGATTTTTGTAATATTCTATAAATTGTTGGTTCTATTGTCTGTTGAAGCCATATATCAATTTGATAAATTCGTAATACATTTTGAATATTTTTTTCATATCACTTTACCCTAGGATGGAAACGGATTTACGCGTAATTTGCGCCTGATGAAACATCGAGTAAATGTTACGCAGAACCTTTGTGTGCTCAGATAAAATACAAAAAAAAACATCATCGTCCCTCATCCCAATTTATTCGGCGTTTACTTGAAATAATATACTCGAGTATTTAAACCAGTTTCGTAGCAGAAATTAATCGTAATTGCGTGAAAGGTGCAGTTTGAAAACGGCCAAAAGTTGTTCAGTTTTACCGGAAGGTTGTGACGATAAAACTTCGATCTACAGCTAAATTGTACTAATTGCAATTTGTCGCCTTTTATGAACGAGAGTAAGGTTCAATTTCTTTCTGTAGGGTTGGTAGGTTGACGTATTTTAAGGAAGACGCAGATGGTCAAATCAATCAACAAATAATGATTGTTACTTGACGTTTATTTTTATGTTTATTTCTCATAAATTACTTACTTTGGTCTATTTGTACATTTTATTGAAAAACACAACCTTTTACATGCGGCTTTACTCCCGTGCTCACAGGAACCGTGCTTTGGTTATCTCACTAGTTTATATTGAGGAGTTTACGAAGAATTTCGGCTTGTGAAATTCTATAGAAAAGAAAGTTTGTGATTCATTCACATTCGGACGTTATGCGTCAATCAAATCTACATCTACGTCAAAGCTTTCACCGTTAGGTATGTACGTTTAGCTACAACATAACAAATGACTTGTAATAACTGTAAATAGAGAATTTATCATCAACTTTTGTACACAAATAATACCTTTATATTAATGAGGAATTCTAGCAAACAATCGTTTGCATTTGTTACTAAAAGAAGTATTCTCGGGATTAAACTTAATATTTTTTTTATGAGGCGGAGAAACTGGTATAGCTCGTAGGTACATGGTATTCTTACGTATTGTGACTGAAGGTTAACTCCTGAAGGGAACCATACAACATACAGGCAGAAAAATAGTTCTAGCCAAATTTCAAGACACATTTGGATTTAGAAGAAATATTATTAAATAGCTACACGGGGTCACAGCAGAGCGAGGAGAAGTTGCGCTTGGATGGCTTCTTTATAAAATTGGCGCGAAGTAGAGAAATGGATGGAATGCGGGTGGCAAAAATAATTCGGCATACAATCCTATTCTAGTGCTAATACGCTAAATTTAAGGAGTTCGATCTCGGTGACGCCCATCTGCTTCACAGTACTGACATAGATCTATTAGTACCAGTCATTGCAAAGGATGTAAGTGACGAAGAATATATAATGCGGAAAACTATCAAGAAGATTTTTATCCAACATTATTTCCTTGGTATAATGTTTTGACATTTTTTATCGTAACACGTACCTCATATTATGTACAAACCAGTTATCCATTGTTAAATGACCTTTTTGCAACATCAAGGTCAGTTTGGAGGTCTCATTTTTGTCTGTGATTGCAAAAAAAGTGTAACTAGTTAGTGTTCATAAGCATTAAAATAGTATTTTAAAACACGCGCCAATATTTTGTTCTTGTAATTTCTTTTCAAAAAAGTCTTGGCAAAATTCACATAGCATGCGTTGCACCCAGTATAGGTTCAAGTTCTAACATAACAATCAGATGAGTTGTTTAGGAGTTTGTTGTGTCTATTTTTCTTCCGACTTGAAAGTGGTGACTGGCGGGCATTTTGGGGGCCAGTCTTTTGCAATTTTTGACTGGTTTATTGATACCGAGATAATAATTTGTCTTCATGTTTTTAGGATATTTAATATATACATACATAAAATCACGCCTTTTTCCCATGGGGGTAGGCAGAAACTACAGAACGCCACCTGCAAATATCCTTACATACTTCTTTTGCTTCACTCACATTCATACATCTAGTCATACACACACGCCGGTTATGAGTATTGCGCACCTGGCCTTTTTGAAGAACATCACCTATACGGTCTGTGTATGTCTTTCTAGGGCATCCCCTCCCAGCGTTTCCATTCACGTCTGCCTTATAAATACATTTCGTTAGTCGCCTTTCATCCTCTCAACATGGCCAAACCATCTTAACATACTCTTTTCAATTTTAGTCACTACATCTTCTTTTAAAACACAACGTTGTCTTATTACCTCATTTCTTATTCCTCATTCATTTTTATTAAATATATAATATGCTTTAAATTCATATGACGCAAAATAATTTTTAGTATAATTTAAAGTACATATTATGTACTTTAAATTATGCAAATCATTTAAGAACAATAGTAAATTGACGCTTGTGAAAAAATATTCGTAGTTCACGTGTAACTTTAAAATTATAATTTTTAAAGTCACTGTTACGTGTATAAGATACAATAGAACATAATTAAATTATTATTATAGAGTCCAAATTACAATTCATAAGAATTCATATAAATAAAATACAGTAGTAACAACAAAGAAGCCAATTAAAAACGTGTTTGAAAATTGATGATGTTTGATCTTCTTGCATTATTATTATTATTTTTGATATACCTTTGAGATGCCGGGACCCTAGTGTCCTGAGAATCTCAAAGCCTGTTAGACATGTAGGATGAAGGAGCAGGACTATCCGCCCCTGCCTGACCATTGTTGATCCACACGGCTATAAAATGGCAGGGGATGTCTTGCACACTCAATAAATGCTCTCCCATCCCCATAAACAGTCGCTAGCACTTTAGTGACGTAGTTTATTATTAGCCTGTTATGTCCCACTGCAGGGCAAAGGCCTCACTTCCATCTTTGCATTCCTAATAAAAATATCCGGAAAATATTAAGTATGTTGATTGGATCGTAAGTAATATTACAGCCAGCAACAGGAATCCTCTTACCTCGGCACATCTCCCTCAAAAAAGTTCCTATGGCTATGATGGCCAGCAGTCAATCCGAACAACACGAAGAACAAACTGGCTGGTATCATAGTCAGCAGCCATACAGCGATGGCCCAGTGCAGAGGTAGACCTCCCATCATGTACATCCAGGCTGGAACCGTGAATGGTATCAAGTTCTTCCAGCTTAACGATTTGCCTTCATGGTTTGTTGCGCAGAGAACTAGCCTGGAATTTAGAAAATTATTATTTTAGACGCTGCTGAAAGGATGTTATAGCAAATATAAAAATAAACTCTTCTTTTTTCTAAAAGAATCTAGAAAAAAAAACAGTTTACAAATTCAAATAGAACAGATTAATATAAAGTAGAATTGGGTCAAAAATGAACTCAGAGTTAGTTGCTAACACGCGGTTACTTCACAAATATATCATACATAATTGGGTTGATTAACTACTGGAGTAAGGAAGTTGGTTGGCGCAAGAGGGCCTGGAGTGCGAATACTTTAACACTTATATGCGGAGTCCTTGATATGACTCGACATCATTGTACTGTATATTGTTGGCAGTTTAATTCCACAATAATTATGCTAGTATTTAATTATTTTAACATACTAACAAAAAGTAATTAAGTCGAATTCGACAAACAATGTATTTAATTTACTCGAATCTGTAACCAATGTAATCCTTGTATTGTACCCGGAGTCCCGATTTAATTAAAACCAAAAACTTAACTTGTTTGCAAATATTATTGGACCCAATTAAACTATCTCTTCAGTGTACAATACAATCGAATAACAGTGAAATGGGATTATCCCGTCACAGTTCACCGAATATCTACAACTTTGTTAACATGTTGTCTGGCTCGTTGTTCCAGTGGTTGCAATCAATAACTGCTTGAGCACTTGGTCCTTGGTTCGGTTCTTGAGTCAGTAAAAATGTTATTGTGTTTTTTTCTGTAATTTCCTGTGCAGTTCTCACGATCTTAACCTTCGAGCTTCCAAAAACATATTCCTCCATATTCCTTCTCACCGCACTGGGTTTCTATATAATTCTTACACTGTCTCTACTATACAAGTCTGGAACGTGTTTCCCCTTGACATAGAAAAAGCTGAGAGTAAATTTTCATTTGAATCCGGAACTATTATTTGTCCTCTCTTACATAGCTCGGTCTTCGTCATACTTATTATATTTAAATTTCAGTTTCATTTAGAATTTGGTATTTATTAGTCTACTATTTTAGAAATGATTTATGTATTTTATTAGTTAGGTTTATTAATATAGGACTTTAATTATTGTTATTTTGTTTTGTACACCTACCACTGTTGTGTCCTTTTTAACCCCAAGGTTGACTGGTAGTGAATGCCTTGCTGCATTAAGTCTTGTGTATCACCATTGTACATGAAGTTTAAATAAATAAATAAGTTTAAGCCTGGTGTCTTGAATTGTGCCCGGTTTATGGCAATACGCTCCAGCCCTATTACATGGGATTATAACTGACGAAATTTGGGTGTCTCCTTTACCCATTGCGGAATATGTGCGTGATGTTATTTTAATTATGTTCAAGTTTTCAACTTTGTTACGTTTCGTCCGCTATTTGAGTGAACTTTTCCGAAAATGTTACGGTAATTTCGTCGACTATTTGAGTGAACTTTTCCGAAAATATTTCGAGTATTTCGTCTGCTATTTCAGTGAACTGTTCCGAAAACCGGTATTAGTACACAAGTTCTTTGTTTAGGAACACAAGCGATTTCTATATTATTTAGATAAGTTACATCTATGAAGTTTGGAGTTAAATAAGAATCCAAGAGTGCATGATGCACTTTTGGACTCGTATAACTAATCTCGTAAAACTAATAGTTGCAAACAGCAATCGTTTTAGCTCACTTTGACTTAAATCAAAGCAATTTAAATGTTATTGTCAGTAATGAACATTGTATCAGTATTACGAGTAATAGTGATTGAAGTGTCGATGAACTTCGCGTAACATGTTAACGTTGGAATTTGTACTTCTTAAAGGTCAACTTACATTGCAGTAGCAACATATGATGCCGTGATTACCTAGCTAATTGCTCGAAATAATATTATAAACCCGATTTCTCAATACTTATTTTGAAGTTAATAACCTGTCAAACTCTACTTTGATGTGTTTATCAGTCTTTGTATGTATTTATCAGTCTATGTGTGTTTTGATGATTCTTACGTCAATCGATTCGTCTTAACCTTGCGAGTGTCACTGGCTACATTCAGATTGGAAAATAGAAAAATGGCGAATATTGGACGCCATATTGTGGGCGCCCAATTTTTTATCTCAGCCAGCTTTGCATCTGGTTTTGGTCAGCCAGCTGGCGAATATGCATCCTCCGACTGCTCAGCATGATTTTCTTATTGTCTACGTCTTTTAGTTCGCTTCTTAAGCAGTCGGGTTTTTTGATTTTATGAATTAATTACTTTACATGCTAAAGTAGAGTTTAAACTCTCATCTTCAAATTCTTTATCCGGGGATTAGGCTTTAGGCAAAGTAGGTTCTATCATCGGTATTTCGGTAACGATTGTCGAAAAGTTAAAATGTTTTATTTTTCGAAATGTTTTCATTTGGGAATGATCACTTGACATTTGGTAGCGCATGTCAATAGCATACATTTTAGACATTTTGAAAATTGTTATCTATAATAGAATGTTACTCTGTCTAGGGACTCTTTGGCCCCTGAATACTTACAAAAAGGCAGATAATTACTTACTCTGTAAATAATATAGTTATAAGGGACGCTCCATAAATGACGGGGTAGTAGAAAGCGCCCATTTGAGCCCATATGGGTTTGTCTTTGTAGGGCAGGAACTGTAGGAACGGCTCTATCATAGACAGCTCAACATCTTGAGCTGTATTCGTGTGCAAGTGATGTGACATTGCATGGGATACCCGCCAGTCACTGGAAACAGAAAATGTATATGGTTTAATAGACAAAAGCAGATATCACACAGAATTTTACTTTATTTGGGGTTATGGCTGGGTTACTTTTTTACTGATTCTATTGCTTAATAATTCTCATATATGTAATTTTAGCCAAAAGACGTCCACGGCTGGACAAAGACGTTGATGCATAGACCGGGCCTGTACTTCTCGCATGCAGAGTATTCCCGTGGCCTTCACCAGATTACGTTTTTTTTTGTGATTGTCAACCTTGTGCGAAGCCTTCTAACGCTGCGTCTTCTAATATGCGGTTGCCACTACAAAACCTTTGGGTCCTATCATTTTGATATTGCTATGAATAAAATCGAATTTCTCTAAAATCCCAAAGCGTGTAATGTTAAATAAATAATATTATGGTAAAGTTATAATCCTTCTTGTCGTCTTAAGGAAAGCACGCTGTGTTGTTCATTATTATCTATTTTATACCAAAGACTACAAAGCAATTAATACTGTTAATTTACAAATTAAACCGATTACAACTCAAGCAATTCGCGACTATTAAGTAATTAAACTTTAGTTTCAAAATGAGAACTGGCAGAGAGAGTGATTAAAACCGTGATGAGATTGTTTACAGTGGCATATAATGGAATTTTGTAATGATCTAGTTCTTTCGAAAGATATATTATGAGTCTTGGTAAGATACCCTCTCATTGTCATTAGTGTACCTACCTACAGGGGCTGCTTTTGCTCATATGTGTACCTACCTACAGGGGCTGTTTGGGCTCATTAGTGTACCTACTACCTACAGGGGCTGCTTTTACTCATTAGTGTACCTACCAACAGGCGCTGCTTGCTCTCATTAGTGTAACTACCTACAGGGACTGTTTGGGCTCAATAGTGTACCTATCTATAGGGGCTGCTTGGGTTCATTATTGTACCTACCTTCAGGGGCTGTTTGGGCTCATTAGTGTACTTACCTACAGGGGCTGTTTGGGCTCATTAGTGTACCTATCTACAGGGGCTGTTTGTACTCAATAGTGTACCTATCTGTAGGGGCTGCTTGGGCTCATTAGTGTACCTATCTACAGGGGCTGTTTGTACTCAATAGTGTACCTATCTGTAGGGGCTGCTTGGGCTCATTGGTGTACCTATCTACAGGGGCTGTTTGTACTCAATAGTGTACCTATCTGTAGGGGCTGCTTGGGCTCATTAGTGTACCTACCTACAGGGGCTGTTTGTACTCAATAGTGTACCTATCTGTAGGGGCTGTTTGGGCTCATTAGTGTACCTATCTACAGGGGCTGTTTGTACTCAATAGTGTACCTATCTGTAGGGGCTGCTTGGGCTCATTAGTGTACCTACCTACAGGGGCTGTTTGTACTCAATAGTGTCCCTATCTGTAGGGGCTGCTTGGGCTCATTAGTGTACCTACCTACAGGGGCTGTTTGTACTCAATAGTGTACCTATCTGTAGGGGCTGCTTGGGCTCATTAGTGTACCTACCTACAGGGGCTGTTTGGGCTCAATAGTGTACCTATCTATAGGGGCTGCTTGGGCTCATTAGTGTAGGTAAACACATGCAATTATGTGATAATCCTAATTTTGTCATTATCTGTTTCGAAGCTGGTACATAGTTGAGTGAGACAAATACACAAAATTAATATGTACCTTAGATTAGAGTTATAAGTCTTATTTTTACCGACTTCAAAAAAAACGGAGGTAATCAATTCGACACGTATGAATGTAATATTGTTGGAATTGCACAATATTCACATATGTTACTTTGCCTAATTGTATAAGTGTATGTATGTTTGTTTGTATATTTGTCCACGCATTTCTCCGAAACTCACAGAATCCTTGCAAAATAAAAAGAAATGTGAAAGTGAGTGTGTCTGTTTGCTTGTCCTGCTTTTACGTGTTAACCGGCCGACCAGAAATTAGGCACACGGATGTCTGTGTCACGACGCATATAAGGTATTTTACTTTTTATTGTTCTTACAAATATCCGGTGTATGCTGAGTATTAATTTAATGAAGTAGAGAAGGTATAATACGTGACAAACCAATTTTTTTGGAGTTTTATTAAGTTCTATTTATAGTCTGAAATAGCCAAGTCAGAGGCCTGTGGGGTTCCTAGAGGCGGCTTAATTAACTCTGACAATGTCCACATTCTCACACAAAAAGAAGAAGCCTGTAATATTTTATTCCCATCAAGAGACATGAAGATAACATACTTTGTTCACTACATCTTATAGTTGCTTCGAGTTAGCAACCGCGAAATTATCTTGTAAAGTTTTCATAAGTCAACCACAAAGTAATGTTAGTTTATGGCTCGCAATATCCTTGCTGTGCAGTCCAACTTTATGTTGCATTGCCAGCCATCTTAAGGAATAAACCGCTATATTGGCTACTTTATATTTCATTATGCTTTATATTAAGAATTGTCATGTCAAAATAGGATGATATTTACAGCAACAATTAATAGTATATATTTTCATTGTTTGCCGTTGTAAACAGCTAATGAATGGAATTCCTAATTATCTCGAGGTGATTAAGTCAACCGACAATAGGTTATCTTCTAAGCAAGCAAGCTTACCATCAGGTTAAAAAGTGATCGAACGCAAGCATAATAAAAAAAATGGGGCTACCTCATGTCTAAGCAA
Source organism: Orthosia cruda (assembly GCA_964057195.1). Taxonomy (NCBI): domain Eukaryota; kingdom Metazoa; phylum Arthropoda; class Insecta; order Lepidoptera; family Noctuidae; genus Orthosia; species Orthosia cruda. Next base: position 16,999,645 of record OZ059830.1, read on the forward strand.
CAAAAACATGTAGGTAAAATGAAAGATAGCCAAAGCAGTACTGTCTGAAGACAACAATGCCGTTATGTATAAAACATCAGGATTTTATAGTATTACTACGATTAACGAAAAAATGATCAGAAAAAGAAACAAAAACGAGTATAAAAATAACAATACATAGAAATTGTAACAGTCAGTAGGTACAAGATACACTCTGATCTGTTCATTATTTATTGCACTGTGATTTCAAGTTGGAGGTCAATAGCTTAAGTCCAAGGTGGTCGTATTATTATATAATCGTTTTATTTCTTGTTTTGATTAAAACAAAAACCTGTTTGGTTGTAACGCTTTACTTTTTGCAAAGTTCATAAAGAGGCCTATAAAACTTGTCAAAACAAAATGTTCAGATAAGTTCAAATTATAATAGAACCTCATGTTTATTTGATAAACTTAGCTAGTGATTAAAACGAATAAATGTTAGAAAACATAAACTCACCTATATGACATTCCACATAAGTTAAATAAGTACATTCTCCAACTGTCACTGCGGTGGAAATAGTTATGTGCACAAGTGACGAGGGAACTAAGGACTAAACTGTTCAAGAGAGTCAATGAGGCTCCTAAAACGAAGCTCTGGGTCCAGCCCCAACAGCTCATAGGACTAAGCACAAGCAGAGCAAGTAGTAAACCATCAGTAACGAAATCACTTTTCTTCCTTAAATCCTTCGGTATACCTGGCAGTTGGGCCATGACTTTCAGTTTCAAGGTCTTGTAAAATCCATCTTCTTTGAATGTGAATGGTTGGTTTCTGGGTTTTGTTGCTTTCCTTGTGTAGTAATTTGATAGGATGGTTTCTGCAACACCTTTGAGGTGATGTGTCTCAAACGCCTCTGTTATGTCCGTGCCCTGAGGAATACCAAAAATAAAATTGTTAGCGCAACATTTACGTAAATTGACATTAACATGTATGCGTAATGTTTCTGTAATGTTCTCATATTCAATAATTCAGTTACTGTCATATTCTTTACTCAATTCTCACGAATTTCATTATCATACATTTCAGTATGACCTTTTAAAAGTTTTGCTTTTACTAGGAGGTAGGTATATCAATTTAGTCATTTTCATTATTTTATATTACTTAATAATTTACCATACTTTCTATCTTACATTTTATTTTTTATTAATCTGAAGAACCTGTTAATTTTGAGTCCTCCTAATACATAGCATCATGCCTGTAATCCCTGAAGGGTTGGGCAGGGGTGCAACTATAGTACTTACACCCACAGTTTGTCAGATATGTAGTTAGAGGCGAGCCTATTGCCATCAACTGAGTACAAAGCCAAACCCAATAACACTTTGCCCGACCCAGGAATCGAAGCCACGCAACGTCACTCTCAGCAGCATAGTATAATAATATACGCCGCCCGGTAATCTCTTCCCGCGACAGCTGGGTCACGTGATTGGCTAAAGAATACTTCATCAGTTGCGATGCGCTTAATTCAAATATATAATTTAATTTAAAACTAAATAGATAAATCACGCGTGTTAACGAGTTACTAAATGACAAAGTACCTACATTTACTGAAAAGGACAATCAATGGTAACTCTTATAGTGACGTAGTCTTAGGCCATCGTGGGAAGAGAATACCAGGAAGATTATGTTATTATACCATGCTCAGCAGTAGCATTTGCCACCATTAGACCAACGAGGCAGACTAATAATCTTAAGAGTTTAAATGCCCCAAATAATCAATTTCTCATTAGTTAATATTTATTTATTATTATTTATTTTTAGCCTATTCTGTCCCACTGCAGGGCAAAGGCCTCCCCTTCTTCCTTCCAATCCTCTAGGTTTAGGGCAATTGTGGACCAATCCTGTCGATAGGCATCAAGTTCATCCCGCCATCTTCGCCTGGGTCTGCCGCGGTGTCGCCTAACATTTTCCGGGACCCACATTGTGGTTGTTTTAGCCCATGATCCGTTTGACATGCGGCAGATGTGTCCGGCCCATTCCCATTTTAACTTGCTTCAACATTAGTTAATAGTTCAAGTTAAATTACTAAGACAAGAAACTTACTACGACACAAATGGAATTGAAAATCTATTAACATAATCCAGTGTTAAATTCATAAATAATTATCGGATCAAGGTTAGGCTTGATGCCAAACGCTATTATGTTTATTGTGTGTTACATAGTCTAAATTAGACAAGTTTCACTCCAAACAGAAAACATGTTTATTATTTATGTAACAGTATAAACTGAATGTTTTTTAAGAAACAGGTTCATAGGAACTAAGGTAATTTGCAATCTTATACCACTGTTTCTTAGATATAGAAGAACAATTTTGATCCTTATAACCATTCGTTGAGTAAATATTACATCTGATGTTCATACTTTCGACTAGTATTAAGTTGACCAATTTTTTTTTCAAAAGGCGCCTGGAATTTTGGGGAAAAGACCGGGCAGTGTGGGATTTTTACCTCACTAAAACCACCCCGGTGATCACCATCAGCACATGGAAGGGGCCCCGTTACCTCTTAGAAGACCACCCCAGAACTCCCTCTGTACAACGCCTGTTAGGGTACATCCCTGGGGAGACTGTGAATCGTCTCCCCTGAGCCTCGCTGTGCACGGCAGCACGTATCCTGTGCCACCGTTTTTCTTGGCGTCACTGAGTTCCCAATCTGATCACCCATGACCCTGGAGTCCCGCCTGCCTATGGTGCAGGCGGGGTTTCTGCGTTTAGTATTAAGTTGACCTAGTCATTCCCCGTTTTAGAAAATTTATGTCTTTATGGAATCCATTTCTTATCCCCAATTTTACTAATCTATAGTAGCTTTTGGATAAGAAGACAGGAGAAGACATTATTAGACAAACCGGATGCTGATGATAACTAGCCTTTGGGATAAGTATTAATGTAGTCTAGTGGTTCCAAATTTATCCTCAAACGAAACGGCGGCGGGCCCCGGTGGTTGATGACAAAAAATAAGTAAGAGAATATTGCTTTATTCAAATGTAACGTTTTGCGAAACTAAAATTGAATATATAACATTCGAAGTCACGGTAACAGAGCAGTATTATTTATTGTACACTCGCAGTTCGCAAATGACAGTATCGGGTCTCAATGTGATAGAAATGGAGCTTGTCGCCATTTATCGCGATCGGATCCCAGCCCGGCCAGTAGTGGTCATTTTTTATCGTCGAATAAAAGAGGAAAATCAGTTAGAGTTTTGTCCTACTTCAATAGAAGTGAAGGAAAACATTTAGATATTTGTTCGGACTAGAAATGATTAATTGGTTATGTATGTTCAAAATTCAGATGATTGTAGCGACTTATCTATACTTCTATACTAATAATATTAAAAAAAGTTTATTTTTTATTGTTTGTGCCGTATGGGCTCCGAAACTAAAGGACTGATTTAAAAAATTCTTTCACCTATGGAAAGCTACATTATGCCGGAGTAACATAAGCTATAATGAAATTTACAAAAAAATAGAGATCCTTATGAAAATTGCAATAATGTAACCAAAAGTAGCAAAATTTTGCCTATAGAATTCATTATTTGGCGTACGCTGAGGAAACTATTGATGATACACAAAAAATACATGATTAAAGTACTCATTATTACCTACAAAAAAGTCTGCGAGAGAACATATCTAAAATTTAATTAGATCGCCGCGTGCCGGTAGAAACAGAAGTTGGTTACATTCGTGTTGTAGTATTATGAATGTTTGTAAAACAGGCTTAGGTGCAAAATTAAATTTATTTAGATTCTGTACTTAGTATCTAGATTTGATTTTAACTTTTTGGTTGGAACGCTACCATGAAGCATTTCTAGTACTTAAGTTAAAGTTAATGTGTACGTCTGTAAGACAAATAAATGTTTTTGGTCCATAAAAACTGACCGGCAACAGCAAAAGACCGGTTTTGACTCCTTCGTCTTAAGTATTTCGAATTCTTTGAAATATAAAAATAGGTACTTGTTTTTGTTCGAGCCGACTTAATTACGGAAAATCCTCTTCAATCGGCAGTTTACAATCTTATATAAAAAAAAAACTGCGTATCTTTGATCTCGTGAAGTTTACCTTAGTAACAGATATCCAATGGGAGCCTCCAGGATGTACTGACACAAAATCCGTTAAATCATACAGACTGTCGTGTATCCTCCACAAATCTTCAGCGCCATCTTGGATTCGCTTGCTCTTCAGCCAGTTTTGGGCAGATTTTGGCGTGTCTTCCCGATGTATCGGGTACTCCAGTTGGGGGAAGCTTATCTGACGCTTTTCTGTATTGGGCGCCATTTTGTCTTGTTACTGTGGATTAATAAGAAAAAAATTAGAAATTCAGTTATACAAAAAGTTATAGAAAGATGGATGATCTGCAAATAGTTAACGTTCTTATAAAGACAAATTATAAGGTTTTTGCCAATTATTCGTGTTAGGGCTGTAGTGATAATTATTTAATATTTTTTTAAAATAAATCCTACTAATCACTTCACACTATCACACTAATATTATAAAGGCGAAATTTTTTGAGTTTGTGTGTGTGTTTATATTTATTTTACTTCTTCACGCTCAAACGGCTAGACGGATATGGCTGAAATTTGGTATAGAGATAGATTATAGTCAGGCATAGCACATAGGATACTTTATATCCCGGTATAATGTTCTGGCGAAGCTGCAGTCAGAAGCTAGTTAATACATTGATACATTGTTAATTACTTTTAAATCGCTTTGATTCCAGTCAAGTTTATCCCGGGAATATGTTTTCGACTTTCACGTGGGCGAAGCCGCTGACAGAAGCTAGTACTAATAACTTACACTAATATAACAACAAGCCCGTATTCCCAGAAGGGTTTAGGCAGAGACGCACCCACATTTCGAAGAAAGAAAGATAGAAAGAAAGAAACAAACAAAAAAAGAAATAAAATAAAGCAGGAAAAAAAAGAAAGAAAAGGAAGAAAAGAAAGAAAAGAAAGAAAAGAAAGAAAGGAAAGAAAAGAAAGAAAGGAAAGAAAACAAAAGAAAAGAAAAGAAAAGAAAGGAACGAAAGAAAGAAAAGAAAAGAAAAGAAAAGAAAAGAAAAGAAAAGAAAAGAAAAGAAAAGAAAAGAAAAGAAAAGAAAGAAAAGAAAGAAAAGAAAGAAAAGAAAGAAAAGAAAGAAAAGAAAGAAAAGAAAGAAAAGAAAGAAAAGAAAGAAAAGAAAGAAAAGAAAGAAAAGAAAGAAAAGAAAGAAAAGAAAGAAAAGAAAGAAAAGAAAGAAAAGAAAGAAAAGAAAGAAAAGAAAGAAAAGAAAGAAAAGAAAGAAAAGAAAGAAAAGAAAGAAAAGAAAGAAAAGAAAGAAAGAAAGAAAATAAAGAAAAGAAAGAAAAGAAAGAAAAGAAAGAAAAGAAAGAAAAGAAAGAAAAGAAAGAAAAGAAAGAAAAGAAAGAAAAGAAAGAAAAGAAAGAAAAGAAAGAAAAGAAAGAAAAGAAAGAAAAGAAAGAAAAGAAAGAAAAGAAAGAAAAGAAAGAAAAGAAAGAAAAGAAAGAAAAGAAAGAAAAGAAAGAAAAGAAAGAAAAGAAAGAAAAGAAAGAAAAGAAAGAAAAGAAAGAAAAGAAAGAAAAGAAAGAAAAGAAAGAAAAGAAAGAAAAGAAAGAAAAGAAAGAAAAGAAAGAAAATAAAAGAAAGAAAAGAAAGAAAAGAAAGAAAAGAAAAGAAAGAAAAGAAAGAAAAGGCAGTTAGAAAAGAAAAGATAGAGAAAATAAAGATAAGGAAGAAAGAAAGGGCGAGTCTATTGCCATTAACCGGGCACAAATCAAAACTCCAGACCAGACTGTTAATGAGAAATGACCGATGGAAATTCCAATAACACTTAGCTCGACTCGGGAATCGAATGCTCAGCACGACCACTAGGATTCCGCATTAAATTTGTGACAAACAAATACGCGACAAATGTTAAAGCGACAGTACGATATGTCGACCATCAGTGGTGCGACACACATCAGCCGGGCGAGCACAGCCTCTGTGATAGGCTTGAGTTACGCATTTTATCACAGTTTTTGTTCTCAAATTATGATGAACTATGAAAAATGTGTGACTGCCTGTCACAGTAGTCTGGGTCGCGGATAAATATTTGAAAGAGAGTTACCACGGCAATTGGCACAATCAATTGAAGCAGTAAAAGTGAGGCAGTTTTAGTCAGTAAAGTTGGACAATCCCTCCCGCTTCACCCAGAGCGGAAGAAGTCATTGGATGATTTCCAACCCCAAGAAAAAAAAACCCTGTCACAGTAGGTTGTGCTCACCCGGCAGCTCGATGTACGCTAGTGCGACTGATTGTTTTCACGACAAACGATGGGACGATGAAACTTTTGATCGACGAACGAAAGTGCGACACAATATACCAACGAGGCATTCAATACTAACAATATAAACTTAAAATTATTCCATAAAATCTTGCTGCGCTACTTTTTGTGAAATGACGTCTATATAGTTAAAAATAAAATAAACGTAATTATAATCATGAATAAGTTCCTATAGACGTCAAACCTGTTTGGCCGTTGAAATAACTTGTAATACGAGTACTATGAATAGGGCTTGGACCAGTCCGTTAGAGATGGTGTGAGATAAAATCAAGAAGAATAAATTATTAGCATTTGAAGATTATTTTTATACATCTCCCTCAACTAGAAATTAATTCAAAATAAAATAAAATATATTTCTTTAAATTGATCCATGTTCCAGTATCATAATAAAAATACACTACACAGGAGTTTTACTGATTTATGTACTCAGGTACTCGTACCTACTTGATTACAAACAGTGAATAGTGTTAATTTAACCGACTTCCCAAAAAGGAGGAGGTTCTCAATTCGGATGTTTCTATTTTTTATTTATTTATGATTGAGCATAACTCCGTCATATATAGACGAATTTTCAAAACTCTTTTTTTGTTAGATATGGTATACTCTCGAGGTTATCCAATTGTCAACAAGTCAGAATCTAATGATGGTTTCCATGGAATCGATAAACTACTCAAATAGTATAATTTGGTATAGTGGAACTGATGAAGCAAGCCACCGATGGTCACTGGAACTCCTTAGTAAGTATGTGACTATCATGAAGCAAATACCTACGTATAAATCATCATCATCATTTCAACCGTTAGACGTCCACTGCTGGACATAGGCATCCCCCAAGGGTTGCCACACTGATCGGTCCTGTGCGTTTTGCATCGACCGGACGCCCGTAGCCTTAAACTAGGTCGTCGCTCCACCTAGAGGGAGGCCTTCCAACGGTGCGTCTTCCGGTACGCGGTCGCCACTCTAAAACTTTTCGGCCCCAACGGCGATCTGTTCTGCGAGCAATGTGCCCTGCCCACAGCCACTTAAGTTTGGAAATTCTTCGGGCTATACCGCTAACCTAGGTTCTCTTGCGGATATCTTCATTTCTGATTCGATCACGCAAAGACACTTCGAGCACAGCTCTCTCACGTACCCAAAGGGCAATCCCTTTGGGTACGTACAAATAAATGGTACTAATGAAAATTATACCATCGAACTGATCTGATGATGAAGCCGGATGGTAGGCACTGGAACTCCGTAATAAAACAATGTATCGTAGTCGTCTTTGGGCTTATTGGAATCGAAATGAGATGTACTCTGGCTATAAATGATTTTCATGATACTAATATGTGGTACTAAATCTAAAAAAGTTAAAATAAAAAAAATAACAAAAAAATTAAACCGACTGCTAAAGCAAATACACCACAAAGTAAAAAAAAATATTTGTTTTCCGAAATCGGTATCGAAAAACAAAAATCATTGGTACCGAAAACACCGACTTCGGAAAACAAAGTTATATAATTTGCTTTTGCAGTGTTTATTACAAAATTTGTCCAACACACACAAAGAGAAATCAAATATAATTGGGTAAACCCAGATTAAATCAATAACTTTACATGATTCGTGATATCTGTCTACTTACTGTTATTTAATACTAAAGGTGAAAATAATGGAAGATAGTAGATTAGGTAGGCACTAAATTCTGCTAATTATACAGATTTCAGCCATTCTTATTAGATTATATTATCTACCTAAGACTTAAATTAATCCGTTTCAGAGATAAATGCTGTTGTCTAAGAATGGTTGTAATTAGCCACTAATATCAAAGATGATAAAGGTATGATGATTACCGAACATAAATAATAGTTTAAAAAACTCAAAAACACGATTTAAAAGAAAGCCAAACTAAAAAAAAGTTACAGTTTTTACAATAAAATTTTTTTTTTTGTTTATTACTTTATTAAAATTTATTTTAATTTGGTTTTCTTTTAAAGCGTGTTTTTAAGTTTTTATAAACCATTATATTTTTTTTTAGTTCAATGGATAATCCTGAAGATCCTGGTAAGGATAATGAAACAAACTATTTAAATTATTGCATTGTCATCGGTCCTTAATAAGTGTGCAAAGTTTCAATTAATCCGTAGTTTTGAAGGGGGTAAAACTCATGTTCAAAGATTCCGTTACATAGATACATACATACCAAGTTAATAAAAGCGTGTTAAAAAGAGTGTTCTTGTAACTAAACTGTTATAGGAACAGTTTTGTTTAAAATATGGCCTTTTAACTATGAGTACATGGTGACTTGAGAATCTTTAAGGAGCACGAGTAAAAAAATCTCCTGTTTGTCTACCTATGGGTACAAAAATGTACTTCTAAACTAATAAGGTATCTACTGGTAACAATAGTTTTCTATCTTCATAAAGTGTCTCCGTAAGCTAGTTACTAAGCAACAAGGATTTCTTAAAGATATCATTAGTTTTTTGGATAATATAGACCGAATGCCGTAGCTATAGGCCCGTGTATTGCAACACTGTAGCCCTGACACAGCTAGGCGGGGTCGTGGCAGACAGAGGAGAAGAGTGCGGGATATCTTCGATGGCTTCCTCGATAATTGACGAGATAAAGGAAAGAAAAAAAATACCAATTGTGAGAAAGGGATTGGTATGTAAGATTAATAAAATAAATATATATTCAAGGTATTAGCAAGTAAAAACCCTTTTAATAACCATTTACATTTTTAAAAGCGTTAACAGGTAAAATCGATGTTTTTAAAGGACGAGGTAGGTACTACAGAATGATCTAATAAACAAATATTTATTATTATTTCCAAAAGATGTAATGAATGTGTCGAGCTTCGTTTTTATCACTCAACTGAACATACAAGGTGGAAATTTTAAGCGGTCTTTTAGGGGTCATAACTCATAAGTACCATAATTTTATTGTTAAAGGCTTCTATATTTTATTTTTTTTACTGTCTTCTTATTAATTAACTAGCTGTCCCACGCAGCTTCGCTACCGTCATCTGGCTACCTACCCTACCCTTTCTACCCTACATACATGAATGTTGCGTAACTGAGCGCACGCAACGAAAGCTCTCAAAAAGGGATTATTTTGCCCGTTTTTGCAACATTTTTCATTTATGCTCCGCTCCTATTGGTCGTAGCGTAATGTTATATAGCCTATAACCTCGATACCTCGATAAATGGACTATTCAACACAAAAATATTTTTCAATTCCAACCAGTAGTTAGATTAGCTCGTTCAAACAAATAAACAAACTTTTCAGCTTTATACTATTATTAAAAAGGCTTTTCTTCAAAAAGGCCAGGTGCGCAGTATTCATAATCGGCGTGTGTGACTAGATGTATGAATGTGAGTGAAGCAAAAGAAGTATGTAAGGATCGTAGCAGGTGGCGTTCTGTAGTTTCTGCCTGGGACCCCCATGGGAAAAAGGCGTGAGTTATGTATGTATGTATGTAATATTATTAAGTCTAGATTAAACGAACCATTTTTTTTTGGGAAGAATTATACAAATACAATTGAGTAGTGTCACTGTGCCAGAGAGTAATTATGTAGATACTGCCAATTAGAAAAAAGGATTGCACAACTAATGGAAATGTGTTCTGTTACTGATAGTGAACCAACAAAAAAATCCACTGTAGTTAAAAGGTTTTCCTGTATAAGCAGCGTTCAAAAATTTCTGAAAAGTCGCTTGCTAGTATCGGGAATCGAACGAACTCGATAGCAATATTTTCGATTCAAATATTTGAAATTGCGATTCTTTGAGTATAATTATTTAAGTATAAGAATCTTCCTGAATGTTTTGAGTTCCTAATTTTTTATTCCAAAACTATGCTCTGAGTTCTATAATACATAAAAACAGGTCTATCCAAAACCAGAAACTACTAATTAAGTTTTATGGTCTAGCGTCTAGCGAGATTGAAGATTATTATAATACGAATTTATTTTAATATTGTGCTATGCGTATTATTCATTTAAAAGAATACTACCTTTTTTATCACATTTCTAAACTCTTCCGGGTATGATAAGGTATTAATAAAAAAACCGGCCAAGTGCGAGTCGGAATCGCGCACGTAGGGTTCCGTACCATTATCGCAAAAAACGGCACACAAATGACGTTTGTTGTATGGGAGCCCAACTTAAATATTTATTTTATTCTGTTTTTAGTATTTGTTGTTATAGCGGCAATATAAATAAATCATCTGTGAAAATTTTAACTGTCTAGCTATCACGGTTCATGAGATACAGCCTGGTGACAGACAGACAGACAGATAGACAGACAGACAGACAGACGGAAAGCGGAGTCTTAGTAATAGGGTCCCGTTTTACCCTTTGGGTACGGAACCCGAAAAAACAATTCACATTAAAATGTTTTTCTTCTTAGCGTGTCGATGTTAACCTATTTGTAGTTAAATGCCTTGTCTGGCTCGGTATTCAGCCACGGCAACACCTTCCGCTGACGCACTCATAAGGTCCTCACGTGAACAGAAAACCGGACATGCTGCACAAGACGAAAGATATAAACACTGAAGATCGGGACCATCCAAGTTCACCCCATTAAAATGTTGTTTCCTCCTCTGTCGTTTCGCTCTTGACAGAGCGGTCGTGGTCACGTTGAGTCATCCACTTTGGTGTTAGAGGCGGACACAGCTCTTTTCACCATCTGCCGCCATCTCTCTCTGTTTGTAGACTGTCTGGTGCGCGGCTTCCCACTGCAGATTTAACTTGATCAGTCCAGCGCATAGGTGATCTGCCGCGTGATCTGGTTCCCTCTACTTTTCCTTGCACGACCAGCCGTTCTATAGAGTTGTTATCAAGCCTAGAGACATGGCCAAAGTACTGCAGTATGCGCGTCTGTACTATGGACGATAGACGCTTTGTGATGCCGAGTTCCTGGAGTATGGACACGTTGGTGCGGAACTCTGTCCACGATATGCCGAGCATCTTCCTCCAGCACCACATCTCTAGAGCATCTATCTTCCCCTTTTCCAACTCACGCACTGTCCATGTCTCTGCTGCGTAAAGGAAGATTGGGAACACCAATGTTCGCATGAGTCTGACTTTGGTGGCTTTGGTGATATTGCGATTCTTCCACACTTTCTTTAATTTCTCTACCTTGGTTCTGGTTATGGCCATACGACGCTTTACTTCATCTACGCAACCACCTCTGTTTGTGATTAAGGCCCCAAGGTATACGTAGGCTTGAACCACGTCGCAGTTCGCAATCTGTGTTACTTCTGGCGAGTTGTCATTGACGCGGTCCACGATCATAATCTTGGTCTTGGATCGGTTAATCTTCAGTCCAAACGCTAGACTTACGCGCTCCATTCTGTGAAGTAATTCCTGCATGAAGTCCGCGTTACTCGCAAATAAGGTGGTGTCGTCTGCGTATCGTAAGTTAGAAATCCTGTATCCACCAATTATAACACCATCGTTCCAATCTTCGAGAGTGATTCGCATTATAAGCTCCGTGTAGATGTTAAACAGTAAGGGTGAAATTATGCATCCTTGTCGTACACCCGCACTTGGGTGGAAATTGTCTGAGAAGACGTCATCTGCCAAATGTTGTTTAGCCAATGCCAATTAAGAATAAGCATGTTAAAATAAAAAAAGACACTAAATGACGTAAGCAGTCATTATTTTTGACCGGTAGGTCGCAAAAACATATTTCTTGTCAGTCATATATAAAAACAGCTACAATCTAAAAACAGGCTGATTTGCATAAACAGACAAACAAAGTTATAAACAGTATGAAATAGGTACCACCTATAACTTAAAGAAAAACCGGCCAAGAGCGAATCGGACTCGCGCTCGAAGGGTTCAGTACCATTATCGCAAAAATGGCAAAAAAACACGTTTGTTGTATGGGAGCTCCACTTAAATATTGATTTTATTCTGTTTTTATTATTTGTTGTTATAGCGGCAACAGAAATATATAAGCTGTTAATATTTCAACTGTCTAGCTATCACGGTTCATGAGATACAGCCTGGTGACAGACAGACAGACAGACGGACCGCGGAGTCTTGGTAATAGGGTCCCGTTTTTACCTTTTGGGTACGGAACCCTAAAAAGTACCTCCTCCATAACTGTAAAGACGAAATAGAATAGAACCGACATCAACATTATTACTCTAGTACTGGCACAAATCCTATAAGAATATCTTATGATGTGGTAAAATATCAGCCAGTCAGTGGGGGTAGCCATGGTGACTGCTCAGGGTGTGACAGACCATTTAGACCGTTTTTAACCGACTTCAAAAAGGAGGAGGTTATCAATTCTCTATCAACTATATTTTTCAAAATGTGTTTTTCCTCTGAACTTTTTCTAGGTGAACTGATTTTAATGATTCTTTTTTTATTTGAAAGCTGGTGCTTGTCATGTAGTCCCATTTCATCAAGATATGATGAAGAACTTCGGAGAAATACATCAGAACTCTTCGAAGCAGTAATGCTCGCGAAGGAGGAGGCAGAACGCGTGAGGGAGACGCAACGGAGACGCCCTCACGCTCCCAGCCACCGCAGGAGACGCCCTAGGCGTCGGTAGTCGCAAGCCGATTCCCGGCAACCGCAGGCGTGGGCTTGCGGACGGCGAGTAATGGGAAGTTCACCGTCCGATAAGACCAGGCCCGAGTCGACGGCGCGTAGTGTTCCACGCGCGCCTCAAAGAGATGTCAGCAATAACTGACGGGGTCCGCAAGGGCCAATGCCTGTCTGGGTCGCGGATAAATTTGAAAAAGAGGTACCGCGGCCCTGGCTCAACTAACTGAAGGAACACGGGTGGGGTTTAGTCAGTAAAAGTCTGACACACCCTCCCGCTTCACCCAGAGCGGGAGTAGTCATTGGATGATTTCCCAACACCAAAAACTGTTGCAAAAATAATATGGTGTATGGTGGTTTCAAATTAGAGGATTTTTAAAACATTTGAAGTGAAGTATTCTGCTAAAGATTTAGTCAATATTATGAACCAAAGCGCTCAGAATCTGGCCGAAACGAAGCAAAAGCAGTACTGTATGTAAAGATCGATAAAATTATTCAGGGAAAACAATGAATACAAATGCAATATGCTTAAGCACTTAGGTATACATACACAGGTCCTAAGAACCTGTTTACCTTAAGGGTTATAAGGTCAATTATGATGTTAGCGATCAGAAACTCACTGACTCAGAAGGTGTAATTGTTATAAGGAAACTCGTTGGTTTCTTGCACAAATACATCTCGTAATTAAAATGTAAACTAATCAAAAAATCTATCTATCTATATATATAAAAGGCAATGCCCCGACTGACATATCTACGCCCTACCTAAACCAGTACCTAATAATAGAAGTTTGAAATTTTGAGAGGATATTGATTTTATACTGTAGGTTTTTATTTTTTTTTATTTTTCGGAATACATCTCAAGGGATGAAATAGGGGATGAAAGTTTGTATGGTCAGTTTTATTTACCATAAGACCGTCTGTAAGCCCTGTTAGATTTTCTACAACTGACCAGGAGACCAGAATCCAGCCAAGTTACAAACATTTCGTATCGAATCTCTTTCTACAATCGATAACGCCTTCTATTTGTATGATCTTACACTGTGACTTAACTTTCAGATGTGTCATTCCCATACATTGATAATTTTTCTACTAGCGTTATCGATTGCAGATTGTGAATTTGGCTACAGGTGCTGAAGTAAAAAAAAACCGGGCTGGAATCATGAGTCTTAAACTGCCCGGAGAACAGAAACATAAAGAAAAAAAGTATATCCGGGGATGGAATCATGAGTGGTAAAGACTCTCAAACTACCAGAAAATCAGAATCATGAAGAATTAGAAAACACAAAATCTATATTAATTAGAGCGAAGCTGAGACGGGCAGCTAGTTCTTTATATCTCCCTAACCCTTCGAAGAATATATGCATGATATTCTGTTGAAGAAATGCACCTATATGTTTTAACTCTTTCAGTCTTAGTGGTTAGCGTCAATAACCACGTATTTTCGTTTTTTTTATTTTTTTATTTAAAATATTATAAAATAAAATAAAAAAATAAACGATAGTAGGTGGTTAGTGCGCTAACCACTAAGACTGAAATAGTTAAGACCCATGTAGTAAGAGGTAAACCTATGGCCATCAACCGGGAACAAATCTAGACTTCGGGCTGCTCTCTTCATAAATTAAAGAAAGAAATACTAAAAACACTTTGGTTTGGTGGTTTATACTGGTTTGTACTTTGGTTTTTGGGGGTTTCGTTGATTTACTCATCGTCATCATCATAATTTTAGTCTTTCAGCCAACTTTTCATTTTGGTTGAAGACGTTCACTGCTGAACATAAGCCTTCCCAAGTGTCGCCACTTCGACCGGTCCTGTACGTTTTGCAACTAGCGGATTCCCGCAGCCTTAACCAGGTCATCGGTTCACCTAGTGGGATACCCTTGGAACTCATCCGGTTTAAATATTCTTTCACTGGTACAGAGTTACAATAGCTGAGTGACATATCTTGCATTTCTACGTTCAAAAGTATCTTATTTACTGTTAATCCCGGCAAGTACATTTAGCTACTGCCGGTCGATTCTGTGTGTTTATACCGAGTTTTTTAACGTAATCGATCGTGATAACGTAAACGATCTCTTATGTCAAATTCTATACTTATACTATTCTAAAAAAAACCCACTTTACGTCTATAGGAGGTACCCGAAAAAGTAACTGATTTTATTTTACCACTTTGTCGGAATTATTAATATGTATATCCATGCCAAATTATAGCTTTCTTATACTAAGAGTCTCTGAGCTAAGCTGCGGACGGACAGACGGACATAGCAAAACTATAAGGGTTCCTTGTTGACGTCGTAACCCTAAATGTATCTAAGTATATATTAAATTGTTTTATCTATATTTCTTTTCTCTATTTGTTTTTTCATTTATTTTATCTCTGCACCACTCTAAGGTCGACTGGTAGAAAATGCCTAAGTCCGCCTTTGTACTTGTGCATAAAGTTTTAATAAATAAAAGAGGTTTCTCCTTACTGACACCAGACTACGGTTATCAAGTGAAAATAGTGAGATGTGGCTTATCAAGTTTAAATACAAATTGTAATTTGCGTTAACGCGTTCCAGCGTGAGACAAAATTCGCATTAAGCCCACTTCTTTAAATATCTCACCGTGATGACTCAGGTGAAGTGAGATGTCATTCCAACTGATGCAAGGGATTGATAACTCAAATCGAGCTCACTTCACCAGTGTCATCGTGGTACGATTTTTACAGAGTATCATTGCTGAATTACCGCGGGTGCAGAACTGTACAAAAAATCTAATAATCTATGAAGTGTTCGCTTCTTATGCGGACTTCAGTAATCGACCGGAACTACGCTAGGATAATCAAAGTAATGATACAGTGATTAGGTTCTAACTACAAGATAATCTAGGTACTCAAACAATGGTAAACATGTCAGCTCTTTAGTTATGCTAGCCTAAGATCCCGCCGCAAAAATCTGCAGGTGTTTTTTGTGAAAACAACATTTTCATCAATTATTTGTCATAGAATTAAGACTCTAGTCAGACTGACTCCATTTCAACTGCTCTCCAACTGCAAATTTGCAGTTTGAAAGCAGTTAGTACGACTGCAATAAAACTGCAAACCAACTGTGCAGTCCGATTGCAGTCGGTGTGCAGTTGGCTTGCAGTTCCAACAACTGCACGCTGACTGCAAGCTAGCTGCAGACCGTGTGCTTGTATGTACCTACCCCGCCCGCCCGCTCTTTCCCGCTCCGCCTGTGCCAGGCTTGCCAATTTAGGGTTTTTATCCCCAAATTTAGGGCTGTAAAAGCTGTATCCCCAAAGTTAGGGTTGGTTTGCAGTTTTATGGCAGTCGTACTAACTGCATTCAAAATGAAAATTTGCAGTTGGAGCGCAGTTGAAATGCAGTCCGTCTGTCTAGAGCCTTAGAATAGATTGCTGCAGGGTTGCCTAACAATATCTAGCCGCAATTTAACTTTAAGTTGTTTTTTTAAACCTTGCCCACACTACGAATTTTCCCTGCATGTGGGTGCGTTTACAATATCAGCCAGCTCTAAATTAGCCGCATTTTATGGGTATTATAGTGGTAGTTTCTAGTACTATAAGTTTGATATTACCAACTATCATTTATCTTACGCCCATAGCTGCCATTGAATACGGTACTCGTATGTAATTAAGGTTATTACTGTTTACTGCTTATAAATTATCAATGGTTTTACCTACTATATTATACAAAGCACAAAGATAATACCGAAATAGCACAATAAGCGTATTAGTAATAAAATTATTAAAAATTAGCATGGAAACAAAACACGTAATATGTATGTTGAATGTAAGTGAACAAGGCAAAGAGCAAAGGGAGTATATAAGGATCATATATATAAGGACCGTAGCAGGAAAAAGGTGTAAGTTTATGTAAGTATGTCGAAATAAAATTATCACGTACACATGCAATTGATTAAACGTGTACATGCACTTTTTCATCACACTGTATGTTATGTTGTTTTTGGTGTACAATAAAGAATTACGTACAGGTAAAGTATATAGATCACAAACTTTTTCAAGATAAAAATAGGATTGCGTCTAACAAATCGGGTTATTGGACGATTCGCACGAATTTAACTCGCCCGAAAAGTGCGAATCGGATACTTTTTTTTTTTTTTTGGCTTCTCGCTCGATGTTAATTTATCGGCGTGCGAATCGACCACTCCAAAATTATGTAATAGGCAATTAATAAAAAAAATATACTTCGCACGTTTCAAACTAGTTAAATTTGTGCGAATCGTCCAATAATCCAAAAATATTTATGGATATGGAATGAATTAGATACCTGTTGTGGTTGTTCGTTATTTTTTTTTCTTGAACTTTGTTTTATTGGTAACGATATAATTATTTCATAACGTAATTCATGGTAGTTTGTAAAAATGCTAGCACTGACATTAATTGCTCACAGCTGCTGTATTATAAGAGATAGTGCGAAAATCAACGCAAATAAACTAGATCAAACGAAACGAACATGTCAATTTATTTTGATGACCTTTTTTTTCTGTGATGGTAAGTTTTTTCTATTGTGGTTATATTTTATTTGCACATCATGCTCTGAGGGTTTTCACATTTTGAGACAATAACAAGTTGGTATATTCATTTGTATTTACTAACGCGTACCTATTTAAAATTATAAATACCAACACGGTAATTTGTTTACCAAATGAGTTTGATAAAAACATAGATACGAATTATTTATCGCGAATCCAAAGTATCTCTTAAAATTATAACACAAAAAAAAAAACAAAATCAACTTACCTACCAATTGCAAATGCCCAGTTTTAACGCCAGTGTTTTGTTTACAATCACAATAAACACTAAGTAGAACAATTATTTTTTAAATTCGAACGTTACAGTGAGTGCGTCCGCCAATTGGCGCCGGATGGCCCTGACTGCGCGGGCGCAGTGTTCAAGTTCCGTTGATACGCAAACTGTTACGCTTACTGAACGTAATTACTTATATCAGGGTTCTGCGTTGTTGGTTGTCTTTTTGAAGCGTTTTTTATTAACGCTGTTTTTAAGAAACAAGTTTGTTGATGATAACAATGCAGATAGTGATAATTATACAGCAATGGCTGTTGATGAAGAATTCGTACAAACAAGGTTGACTATTGTTCATATAAAATTTTGTTAAGATGAAACTCAAAATTTGGACGGGCACCTGAAGAAACTTTGTAACACAATACCTAACTCGGGACGCAGCTTGTTTTATTTTTATTATTAATTTTATTTAGCATTTATTATTATTATTAATAAAAAAAAAGTTAATTAAAAAAATCAGTTTTTTTGATTTTAAAATTAACTTTTTTATTTACAACTTTTTAGTTATTTTTTTTTTAAATTAAGTACATTTTTACATATAAGTGTTATATATTTTTGAAATCAGCTCATAAAACTCTTTATTTTGATACCCCAAACGATGGGCTTCGAAGAAAAACATTTTTTTTTCGCTACAAAATGGCGCCCAAAATCCGCTATTTTTTTGTTTAAATTTTTTTATGTAGCCAGTGACACTCGCAGGGTTAAGACGAATCGATTGACGTAAGAATCATCAAAATCGACCAACGCGTTTGGTCTCTAGAACGCCACATAGGAACAAACATACATAAATACATACTTACATACATACATAGACTGAGAAACACATTACCCTCCTTCGGCAGTCGGGTAAAAAAACATCTAGTTTAGACTGCCGGAAGACAAGTGGACTCATGGTGCAACTCAGGTAAGGCCTATGGCTGATTTGATTAATGATTCTAATATAAATTACAGTGGGTTAGGTAACTGAAGTTGGCTAACAGTATTTTCCTGATTAAAGTACTCGTATAATTTGCAGACTAGTTTTGCAGCCATGGTATCATATTAATCTTACGAGTGAGTAAACTAAAAAAAAGATGACTATAATCCTATTTTCCAATTGTATACTAACTGAACTGCTACTCACTATATAATCTATTTTTATATTTATGAGAGTGTCATGGTCATTCTGATCGAACCCCCTATAAAAATAAACATAAAAAATTGAACTTCCTTATTTTTTATTATCATTGATAGCCGAGAAGTAACCTATTCACTCTTGATATAAATTCAGGTTATAGGTATCGTATTACACAGGTTCCAGCAAGAAATTCCAGTCCTTAGCTGTTGGCACTAGCAGGAGATGGAATACTATTCTTCTACTTGCTAGTGAAGGGACTTGCTTATTCTTGCACTATGTAAACATTCATATTAATAACAGTATTTTTAGAAGTTATCTTTATAGACAAAGAATGGCCGACAAGCGGTACAATGGCATCGTTACCCACATAAGTGTAATTTAAGTGTAGATTGGGTGGTAATCTTTGGATCAGAAGTGAAAGTAATTACGGAAGAAATAAAAGGGCTTCTAGATTGGTGTAATATTGTGTCAGAAATATTCTGTAGTTGGATATTATTTTGACGAGCTAGATTTCTTCGATAAAGAACGCTCCCGAATAGCCTTGGGCAGAGAAAAGTGGAGAGCACAGAGGCTTTTGCTTTGCAGTGGAGTAATCCAGGCTGGTAATAATAATAGTTAATGAGATTTTTGTTATACGTTGGTGGGTGATATTAATATTTTAATCTATTACTCCTTTTATATTTTTGGATAACTTAAGTTTAACCTTGATACAGGCTTTATAATAACTTGTTTTTTGAAGTATTTCCTTATTCGTTTAATACATTAAAAAAAAATTGATTCCGGCTGTGATCTAACTAAAAATATATACAAAAAACTAGCTTTAATTTTAAACAAGATTAAGTTTAAAATCAGCTACACCTACCTATAATTAACATAGTTGATTTCGTGATAAATTACGTTTGGATTGGAATAATATTTTAAAGATGATTTTAGAGGTCTTAACCTAGGGTTTTTTGCACTACTGGACACATTGAAATACCACACTAAAATGATACTAATGGTACTATGCAAAAAAGAATTAAGTATCCGTAGGTCAATACTATCAAATTGTTCATATTTTACTTGCGTAGCTGATAAAAAAGATACATAAATCCCGTTGACTGATGACTGAAACTGCAAAATTATACAACACACATTGAGGTTAATGCATTCTTCATTAATATGATAAGAACAGGTAAATCAGGTTTCATTTCTTTGACGTCAAACGCATAATTCACCTTGGCAAAATAGGATTTAGACCCGTCTGATACCAAATGTGACTAATATGACCCACGTCTTGCAGTGTCCCAAGTGTACATGACTTAATGTACACCACTGATGCTGCTATAGACGTGGCTACCTAGATACTGGATACAATTTATACTGATGTTAACTATCGACCCAAAAAGAAAAATTGCGCGTGCAGCACCGTACACGTGATAGACGTGAAACGACTTCAAAAATAAACAGTAGGATAGATTTACAGTTGGAGCAGAAAGGGGATATTATATTATTTGTCTCACGAAACAAAATGTGCCTAAACGTGGCGAGTCCTTCATATTTCACTCCTAATTCTCGTCCCATTAACGTTACCTCGCCTAAAAAGTTTCACTTATACGTATAAGTGAAACTTTTTAGGTATAAGTCATACACAATATGAATGGCTACTAAAACTTCAGTGGAAACGCGCAAGTCTCTAGTATCCAATATGCTTTCAGCCAGTCGGTCCATCTGGATTAGCCGTGAACTCGTAAAACATGCTCTACATAAAGCTAAGGGGGTCATTTATAAGAGGGCCAGCTCAGCTGTCTGCATATAAAGCTTAGCGGGCCACGCATATGACTCGGCCGGAGAGCACATTATAATATATCGGTCGGCGTGACTATGAGCTTTGTCAGTTACGGATGGTATCCAGCTTAAGCTGGATGAGTCTGTTATTGAGTAAGAGTTCATGGTAATTAAACAGTAGTAAAAGTAAGGCAACTCGATAGGTAGGAGTTAAAAAGAAAATCTACGCTATTCTTCACTACCTTATTATTTGATTAATAGCTTACATGTTTACGAGGGTTCTGGCAAAATCTTGCAAGAGATCATTGATGATTTCCTACCTAGATTCTTTAATTATTTATGTCTCTAGAGCAGTGTTTTTTTGAGAATTTTTGTTAGTTAAGTGCCCACTATAAACAACGACAGCGTTGTTCGATGTATAAGTGTTTTTGACGCAGAAATTGCATCATGCAGAAAAAACAGTCTGTGTGTATGCAGTAGGTATATTCGATTCTCAAAATTGTAGACTCGCCAACCGTCTAATTTGACAAAGGCCCTTTGACGAATTTGACGGTTTGCTTGTCGTATCGTATGTTTGTGAATACTTTTCTCACCGAAAAAAAATATATATTTCGAACGTTAATTAAAAATAGCGATATTAAGTATTTCGTAAAAATGTAAAGAGGCTAGTTTTTTACGGGACTATATAAAAGAAATTGGAAATGATTTCGCAATAAAACGGCTCCAAAATAATTCAAAATGCGTGTAAAAATTGTATTAGAATATCTTCTTTTTTATAGGTATTTCATGTAGGAAACAATAAACAAAGCTTTTAGAGCTGACTGGGCATGATATTATAAAAGACTTGCACCATTTTCGCGCTTACATGTCCGATACAAATAAAATTGCGGCATTTTGTTTCAGATATGTAGGTGTAAAGATTTTACATCTGATCTCAGTCAAGGAAAGTATTACTACTTAATCAATATTTCTGTAATGATGTATTTGTTAAAAAAAAATGTGTAAGCAAAAAGTTATCAACCAGTCATAATCAACGCATTCCAATTGTGTTTTAAGGTTAATTGCCAACAACGCAATGTTCATTTAATTTTTATCCATTATCTATACCAATATTATAAAGAGGAAAGATCTTTTTGTTTGTTTGATTGTTTGTTTGTTTGTACCGAATAGGCTCTAAAACTACTGGACCGATTTCAAAAATTCTTTCACCGTTGGGAAGCTACTCTATCCCCGGGTGACATAGGCTACTTTTTATCCCTGTATTCCCACGGGAACGGGAACTACGCGGGTGAAACCGCGAGGCGTCCTCTAGTATAAAATAAATTCGTAAACGTCGAATTGTGTGTGTGTACTGAAGGGTATTTTTGCGTCAGAATGAAGAAATGAGCAGAGTCAGTTGCATACCACGGCGCAATTCTTGAAAAAAAAATTAAGGCTTGCTTTGCCCGATGAAGTAGGTATTTATCGCGCAACTGTTACCGCGAAGCGAGCGGCGCGCTCGCGTGTGTGCAAAGCCAACAAAAGTGTGACTGTAAAGGTGTGTAGAGAAGGCTCAAGGTCTATCCACACATATCAGGGCCGTGCCCGGGACGTGACAGGGCCGGGCCCAATCATTGAAGCTTCGTTACAGGCCCATGCACGGACGTGTGTGAACAACTTCTTATAAAATGTACTACTATATTTTTTTGAGCCCCTGACGGGGCACGGTCCGTCCACGTCCCCGGCACGGCCCTGATATGTGTGGATATACCTTTATTTTTAACCGACTTCAAAAAAAAGGAGGAGGTTCTCAATTCGACTGTATTTTTTTTTATTTTTTTATTTGTGTTACCTCAGAACTTGTTACTGGGTGTACCGATTTTGATAATTCTTTTTTTATTTGAAAGCTCGTGTTTGTCATGTGGTCCCATTTAATGTTCATCAAGATCTGATAAAGAACTTCGGAGATACACATCAGAACTCTTCAATAAATGACGGCAAATCACTCGGGATAGCTGCAATCGCATTTATGTTTATTGTTTACACCATTTCATAACATAACATCACACTAGTACGCTCTAAAGGGGTACGCAGGTATTAAAGAGTTCACCTTGGTATACCCTTATTCGACCGAATTTGTTTAAGTTTCATGTTATTGGGTAAATCTATTCTGGTTTCACTTTGGGCATTATTGGTACCTAGCCTATATAAATTGTGTAGCACAACTAAAAAGTGAAAAATAAAAAAAAACTTTTTACAAAAAATACAACCGACTTCCAAATAAAAAAACAAAAAAGTGAAAAATAACTTCAATTTCGGAAGTCGGTGTCAAAAAACGAAGAAAATAAAACAAGAACACCGACTACCGAAATTGAAGTTATTTTCACTTTTTTGTTTTTTTATTTGGAAGTCGGTTGTATTTTTTGTAAAAAGTTTTTTTTTTATTACTATTAAAAGTTAATAAAACACAAGAGTTGATGCCGAAACAGTTTCTTGTATTACAACTGTATAAAATGTAGTTTCGAAAATATGCTCTAAATCGTAGTTTATTCAATTATTTGATTAATCAAACTACTTATGATTTTGAAAACATTAACGGACGGACTAATTAGACAGATTCATGCAAACATGTGTTTTTCCCGTTTTTCCCCACTGCTCAACTAACTGCTCAACTGCTCAACTGAGTTGTGCAGTTTATATTCCCCACTGCCCAACTACAAACTGCTCAACTTGTATTTGACAAGTGGCCTGGCCATCTATAATTATTAATAAAATCTCTTTTTTCCAGGGTCTTAAACTACTTCAAATCATAATGTCACTATGAATCTCACCAATAGACATAATTGTTTTAATTTTTATGTAACAATTTGTTGCAAAATATTTTTCGTATGGACGAAGTAAAAATATAGATAAATTATGTTTCATTGACAATAACGGTGGAAAGGCTGTACTATACAAAAATCGCCACTATCACAGACTAAGAACCTACAATAATGGCATGAGCATACTGAGGTGTTCCTCGTACAGAAAAACACAATGTAAAGGGACTATTACAGTAAAAGTAAGTTTCTTTCTACAAGCTTTTATGTAATGACTTGGTGGTCAGGGTTTGTTTCCCATTCCAAAAAAATATTATTAGAAACCTTTATTGGGCGTCGTGGGATTTAATATGTACCTTTTTAATATTTTTTGTAAATTGGTTTTTATTGAAAATATATAAGTATTATTCAATTACAGGATGATCTAGTAGTGAAGTCTATTCCTCACTCATGTCCAGAAAATGAAATTAAAATAATTGCATTGAAAGAGAAAGCTGAGCTCAAAGAAGCGGTAATAACTTCCGATCGTCCTATACCGCAATTGTATAATGAACAAATTATACAAATGAAACATGATGGACAAAAAGGTGACATCTTAGTATACCTCTATCAAGTATCAAACATTGCCTTTATCATGCTAGGTACAAATCAGTCGGAACAAAAAAAAGTATTTTTTAAATATTCATGAGGTTCATGTACCAGATAAATATTTTGACTACTGTATTGAAGAATTTCATGCATTTTGGTATTTTGCTCTTCCGAAAATATAAACCAGTTGAAAGATGGTTCGATACATGATTTTTTTATGGACGCAACTTTTATTAGCTGCCCTATGCCATTCGCACAACTATTCAGTATTCATGGGGACATAGGAAGTACTTCAGAATCAACTCGCGTTAAACCATTTATTTTTGCTTTGATGTCAGACAAAAAACAAAGTAGTTACAGATACTTATTTTACATGTTAAAAACCCAAATACCACACATAAATATTAAAAAACTACATTGTGATTTTGAGATGGCCATGATACATGCGGTAAAAGAAGTATGGCCTACGGTTACCATTAAAGGGTGTTATTACCACTGGACAAGAAGTATTTGGCGAAAAGCAAAAAAAATTGAATGCAAGAAAAATAAATATGAAAGAAGAATTGTTGGTTTATGTGCAGCATTGCCGCTTCTGAGTAAGGAAAGGTTATTGGAGGGTTGGATGCACATACAAAATGAATATGAAGATTCTAAGCTAGCAATGCAACCTTTTATGAAATATATGGAAGGAATATTGAGGAAAAAAAATATTATACAAATAATAAGCGTGTTTGGTGACAGACATAGAACTAACAATATGCTTGAGGGCTGGCACTCAAAAATAAACAGATCAATTAATAAAAATACAAAGACCTTATCACGATTATTAAGAATACTTTCTGAAATTGATTTACTCGCACAACACAAGAAACCGAACAAAAGAGCAAAGATATACAAAATAAATGATGACATTATTACGTTCATACAAATGCAATTAATTAATTCTGAAATAACAATCGGGCACGTCCTAGAAAAATTACGCTAGCTACAATTTTTTTTGTTTTAAGTTCGCATTTAATTTTAGGTATAGGTACTTACCTGGACAACCAAATAAAGATGTTGTAAAGCCTTTAAATGGTATTTTGCATTTTGCCAGCCCGCTATCATTTTGTTGACGTAGGTATGAAGTTTTATTAAAAGATTTCTTTTTAATTTTGTTAAAGTTGAGCACACCAAATTGAGCAGTAGGGAAAAGAGATAGTGCTAACTGCCTAACTAAACAGTTTGGTTTAGCACTGGGGAATCCCCACTGCTCAACTATTCGCAGTTGGGCAGTTACAGTTGAGCAGTGGGGAAAAACGGGTTTCTACTGGGGTTTGCATAAATTCGATTGTTTTAGGTTTTTTTTATAAAATCAAAATTCAAGATGGCGCCAATCGAATTTTCTGATCGTCACGGAAGTCATTTTCATGGTTTTTGGGTAGCTTATTACAATGGATCCAAATGAATATCCAAGATAGCATGGACCGAAACTTTAGTCATGGGTGTCAACCCATGAAGAAAATTTCAGAAACTTCGGTCGCCGCCATCTTGGATATTAATTTTGACCCCATATTAGCGTTTAGTGACCTCAAAAACTATGAAAATAATACCCAAGCCAAAAATTTCAAAAATTTTGGCCGGTGCAATCTTGGATTTAGTTTTTGACCTTCAGTTTTTTTTTTGATCGAGCAAAGTTTTCGATATCATGTTTTGAATCTCAGAAATAAAAAGTACATATAGTTAACTACAATATATATTATTTTTGCATTTATTCAATCACTAATTGTTTGTTAATTATTGAATCAAAGTGATGTAAAAGTCAGGGTACCTACCCTTAAGATCCATACGAATTCTTAAAATTCACGATACCATTCCACTCCAAATATTCACATTCTTCTATAAATTTCAAAATATCAGATTTCTCACAAGTTGATATACAATAGAAACTTAAACTTGCAAAAAAATAATAATGACGTCAAAAATGGGGACCATATATAATATTTCAAAAATATTATATTTTCCGACATTTAAGTCGTGCTTTTAATGTAACATTCATTTAATTTAATCAAATTGAATATCTGTTTTAAGTAAAGTATATTAGTGTACGTGTAATTAATATTCTAGTCCGCTTTCAATTCAATAACGGCCTTTTAGGTACACAGACGGCTACTTCCTCGCAAATAACATTTCCATCAGCATAAAAGATGAGTGAACCCATATTTAGAATCTAGGTAGATTAGAGAACTAGGTGGAATATAAGTCAATTCAATTCAATTCAGCTTCAAAAGCCAGCATTTTAATAAGATTATCCGAAGTTCGTCAAAGATGTAAAATGAATTCGGTTTTGTGGCCGTCAGCGTTAAAGTTTTGTCCTTTTGTGAATTATGAATTGTAAGTTAAACTTAGTTTAACCCTTTGGTGTTTCGGAAATAGGGATTTGTAGATTGCGATCTCAGTATTCAGCCTTGTCTTTGATAAAGAATAAAGATTTCAAAATCATGAAAACCTAACCTCAATATCAAAAAGTCTAATAAATCCGTAGAAAAGTCGTTTTTGTACATCAATACATAAAATAAATATGTAGAAAAGACGTGTTTATACATCAATACATACAATAAATCCGTAGAAAAGTAATTTTTGTACATCAATACATATAATAAATTTGTAGAAAAGTCGTTTTTGTACATCGAAAATATTGACAAAAAAAATTGTTGTTATAGAACCCATTTCCAGCATTTTTGTCTATTTAGTTGTGCACACTTCACGGAAAATGTACGAAACCAAAGTAGATAACTTTTACACATACAAATTTTGCGTAACTTGACGTATTACTTAGTTTTTGTTTTTTCACTCTATCAAAAGATATATGAATTTTTAAAGTGTTCAAGAAGTAAAAATATCACAACACACGCAAGTAATAAAAGTTTTTACTATGAAAACTTAAAAAATAAGCGTCATTCTAACACCAAAAAATAAACTAAATAAAATATGATAATAGCCACTCGTCGGGGATCCGCGCTGGAAACTCTAGAAAGTAAAATTATGTACGGAACCCGTTGAAAGATGTTCGGAGTCCCGAAGACTGCAGGTATACCAGGGTTTATTCATTCTGCCCCGGGGTTAAAGCCGATGTCGGCTCAACTGATATCTACAGAAAAGGAAACAGGCCATCAACATTATGGAACAAAAGGGTCTAAAATAACAAAAGAAAGTGAAATTTCAAAGAATAATTAGGAAGATGCGGCAGTTTTGATTCATGATGCATAAACTCTTGTCAGCGAATTTTAAGTTTTTTTTCAACACACTTGCACATAAAGTGGCTCTAATTTCACTGCAATTAGGCACATAATGACACCTGTTATCAAACTGTGACTTTTTCATTGCTATTATTCACAAGTGAGTTAGAGTTTTTTTTTATTTATTGGTTGAGTTACTTTGTTCTTAAAAAAGTTTCGATACAAAAAAGATCGTGCTCAATAGTACAAATGCAACACATTTCATGCTACTTCGTATTTAAATAGATAATTTCACTTGTACGTGTTCAATAAATAAAACTTTCACTCAAATATAACTTTTGTTTTTGTCTGAAATAAAGAAAACTTGAAATTCCCCATTTTGAACGTGGCTTGCGAAAACAATTTCACAACTCGTTTTTGCTGTTGGAAATGATTTTTTGTATTATTTTGTTCACAAGTGTGTTGAAATACGTCGTAATATACACGTGTGTATTGATGATTACAATCAACAACATTACACACTTGTACCATAATGTACTATTATGATTAGCTTGTCACCAGTCTTGGCAGGACAGCCCAGTTGTCCAGTCTGTATCGACAATTGGTGTCTCTAACAGAGCTCAGTCGCAGCGGCATGCGGTCCGCGGGCTCCGGCACGTCCGTCGGCTCGTACTTTACGTACCATCAGGTTGATGACAAGGAATGTGTTCCTGCCGTTCCCGCACAAAAATTGACATTGCCATGGTCGTATATTGACCCTTCTAAACAGTAACAATAGAAAAAAAAACTAATAAATTTAGTAGAAAATATCAGTGCCAAACATTTTTTATGAAATTATTCTGTCAATCCGAGAATAATTTGGTCTTCTGCTTTCGTGACTAACGAAATGTGAACATTTGAATAATTGTAACCAGCCTATTTTGACAAATTAAAAAAGAGGCTGAAGCAAAGAGTCTTGTAGCAATTACAATACATTAACTATATTATTATTCTTGTATGGTCGGGTGTCAGATATAATAAAACATCCCAAAATGTGGTGTAAGACTGCCTTTATTATGTTGATACTATGACTTATATATTGGTTACACACATTGAAATAGAGGTTGCATACGTACTACATCACACCTCCCAAGGCAATAAAAAAAAAAAATATTCCTTTGCATGGATACTTTTTTTTTTTTTTTTTTTATATATATAAAACTACGTAATGTGGTTACAAATTTAATGTAAAATTACTGTTTATTATCTATGAGTAATGGTTATGCGTTTGAGTTACTCGCAGGTTTTTTTTTTTTTTTTATATATATTTTTTTTTTATATAAGTATATTAATAAACAACTTATAACTAAGATTACAGTTGTTGTATCGCTTGTGTTTACAAACAAGCGAATTGCTTTTTTTTTTTTTTTTTTTTTTCAAACTTATACCTAAGATTACAGTTGAGTTCTGTGTTTACAAATAAAACATGTAAGTACTTTTTGTTGGCACCATTCATTCAGGGCATCACGAGTGCATATCATTTTACAGCCACGATCGCAACGAAGGTCAGTAACCTAGGTATTGTTGCTAAGTATACAATATATTATGACTTTATGAGTAATACAACTTCGTTCTGTTTTTATGAATAACATCAATTTTTCCATTAATGTTTACCTCTACATTTGGCGACAAATCTCTAATAACAGTGTAGGGACCAGTATAAAGGTTTGAGAGCTTATTACCAGTTTCATTTTTAATCAATATTTTATCATTTGGTTTATATTCTACAGGTCTTACATATTTATCATATCTGTTTTTCCTTTCTAATTTCGAGTTAATCAAGTTTTCCCGTGCTTCTGTTTGTGAAATCTGTAATCTATATTTAAGCTCAAGGGGATAACTGTCATAATTGTATAGTGGTTCTACTGTTCTTAAAAGGTTACTTGGTAAGTTACATTTCTTTCCATACACAAGTTCGAAGGGAGTAAATTTTGTCGATGAATGTACTGTGGTGTTGTATGCAAAGGCCCAAAAAGGTAACCATGAACTCCATGAGTCTGGTCTTTGATTGATGTGCATTCTTAAAAAAGCCCCTAGGGTTTTGTGAGAATTCTCCAGTGCACCAATGCTCTGGTGATGATAGGCTGTTGAGTTCAGTTTGGAAATATTAAGAATTGTACATACCGCTTTGAATGTCTCTGACATAAACTCCGTTCCTCTGTCAGTAGCGATTTCCCGAGGCACACCGTGCACGAGGATGAAGTTGTTGACGAACACACGAGCGACTTCAGCTGCTGTTCTATTCACTAGTGGAAAAGCGCATACATATTTTGATAGTTCACATTGAAGTGTTAAAATATACGTGTAGTTATAGTAATCTCTATCAAGAGGCCCTACTATGTCTAAAAATATCTTCTCAAATGATGATTGTGCCGTTGTGGTTATTACCATGGGTTCTTTTACCATAACCGTATACTTTTGTTTTTGACATATAGGGCATTTTTTAACATAGTTATTTATATCCTTTTCGAGACCCGGCCAGAAATAATATTTTTTAATGTTGTTAAACATTCTTTTTGTGCCTGCGTGGCCACTTGTGGGTAATAAGTGAAAGTCATTTAAAATGACTCTCCGATCTTCTAAATTATCTACTTTTTCTATATTATTTAAAATACACAATCGCGGTCCTTCCCATTTAGTATATCTTTTAACCTCATTAGTTATTTTTCCTAAGAATAAGTTATGGGATTTATTTTTCACGAAACATATTTCATGTATATCATTAACTTTACAGAAATCGCACATCGCTCTCACAAATGCGGCTGGCGTCAGTTGTGATCGAGCAGATGGATTTATATACAACATCATTTTTGCTTGATCATATGAAAATATATTCTTTCCCTTATATATTCTATTCGTTTTTTGTAGCCTGTTTAGACTTGTTTTATCAATGAATTGCAGCTCTACTGCATTACTAGGCTTGTTAATTGTTCCCACAATCCTTGCTTGATCTTCTTGATCCGGGACACAGTTGTCTGCGGTATCTTCCGGAATATGAGAAGTTTGTTCTAATCGTTTTATCTGTGCTCGTGTCATTACAAATAAACTTTCGTGCATGTTCTTTAAATCTTTCGATGATATTGGAATTCGAGATAAAGCATCGGCGGCTGCATTTTGTTGACCTTTGACATATTCTATTAAATAGTCATATTCTTCTAAACATAATCTAAATTTGAGCAGTCTACTTGATGGCTCCTTTAAACTAAATAAATATACCAGTGGTTTGTGGTCAGTTACTATTTTGAATGGACGACCATACAAATAGGGTCTATAATGTTTTACGGCCCATACTATAGCCAGGAGTTCTTTTTCAATAGTCGGGTAATTACGTTCAGCTTTGTTTAAACTCCTACTGGCGTAAGCGACTGGCCGACCATTGCCGTTGGATAAAACCGCTCCTATCGCGTACCCTGACGCATCAGTTTGTACAATAAACTGATTTTTATCTGATAAATCCGGATATTGGAGAACTGGTGGTGTAGACATACATTCTTTAAGTGTCTGAAATGCCTTTTGTGCGTCGCTATTCCAAATGAATTCTACATTTTTTCTACACAAAATATTTAAACTGTTTGCAATTTCAGCAAAATTTGGAATAAATTTGCGATAATAATTCGCTAAGGCTACAAAACGCTTTACTTCATTTGTGTTTTGGGGAATTGGATAGTTTTGTATAGCACTAATCTTTTCTGGATCGGGTAGTACACCGTTATCTGTTACGACGTGGCCTAAATAGAGCATTTCCTTTTTAAGAAAGTCGCATTTCATCGGATTTAATTTTAAATTGACACTGCGTAATCTTTCTAGTACTTCGATTAAATTTTTGTTATGATTTGATAAGTCCCGTCCCATTATAATTAAATCGTCCTGATAACATAAACATTTTTCATAATTAAGGCCCGCCATTGCCATTGTCATCATTCGGGCAAATGAGTTCGGGCTTGTCTTAAGACCCATTGGCATTCTAGTCATTTGATATTGACCTGAATGAAAAGCTGTAAATTTCCTACTATCTGGTTCAAGTTCCATGTTATAAAACCCTTGGCTTAAGTCTAAGTGCGTAAAATAAATGCAACCAGATAGCGAGTCTAATATCTCATGAATATTTGGCAGTGGGAATTTATCATTTTGAACACAGTTATTTAACTTTCGGTAATCAATGACTAGACGCCATTTCTTCTCTCCATTTGATTTCTTTGGTACTAATAGAACGGGACTAGACCATTCGCTATTACAGGGTTCTATTATACCTTGTTCGAGCATGCGGTTAATTTGATTCTGTATTTCCCCTTTTTGTGAATGTGGGAGCCTGTAAGGTTTGCTGTAACTTGGTCTAGTACCGGGTTGTATTGTTATTGAATGTTTATATATAGTTGTCGTAGTGAGTTGGTCTCCTTCGAGATAAAAGATATCGTTATACTTTGCGCATATGTTCCTAATGCTGATTTTTTCCTCCTTATTTAGATGATCTAATTTTAATAAGGGAAGCAGTTTTTTGACTCGTTCTGCATGTTTCTTTGGCTTGTCAAATATACAGATATTATAATCTCTTGCTTTATGTATTTTAGGATTAATGCTATGTACATAAAAATCGTTTTCTGTTGTGTTCAAAATTCTTATTGGTAGCTTTCCGTCCGCGGGGCTTGCTATTGTACTTGCTAAAAATATTCCGTTTCCTATCTGCTCTGCGCAAACTACACAATCTTCTGTTATATCGGTCGTAATGTAATGTGTGCTTTCGGACCTAGCGGGTATAGTTAGCGTCTCGTTATGTTTGGTAATAGGCACACAAATTTCTTTATTGTTATTATACATAACTAAGGAGTAATTTTTGAAGTTAATAATCGAATGATATTTGCTCAAAAAGTCTTGGCCTAAAATGCCACTTGCCTTACAGGGTAAGGATTCAAATACGTAGAATTTATGGCTTAGAATTTGTTCACCTGCTCTTAATTCTAGATAAACAAAACCGATCGCTTCAATTTTTCCACCAATACCATTTACAACAAGTTTTCCTTTTTGGATGGGTTCATTCAACTCAGCAATGTGTTTATATTTTATGGCCGATATGGATGCACCGGTGTCGATTAGCCACGTATATGTAAGATTGTTATGTTTAGAGTGTAATGAAATATGATATATGCTACTACATGACATCATAACGCTTTTATTCACGAAAAAACTCTTCTGAATTATTATTATCATTGTTATTTTCAGATTGATTTTCTCGCGGATTTGAATCTGTCAAAATATGCGTATTTTGTTGCTGTTCCTGGTGAATAGTAGCTTGGTTAAAAAAAATCCTACCTTTAGCTCCACGGTTAAATGTGCTGCGGCCACGAGATCTCCATCCACCGCGACCTGTTTGCGATATTCGATCATCCCTCCGTTCCGCCGGTGGCGTTGATTGTCCTCGTCCTCGTGACATCCCCTGGCCTCTGGAATTCCTATATTGGTAGTAATTGTTATTACGACGCATAAATAAAATGTCACCTGACGTGGACGGTGTTGAAACTTCCTCATCGATGGCTGCTTGTATGGCATCACTTAAAGATGTAAACTGTCGTGCTGCTATTATTGTGCTTAGTCGACGATTTCTTAATCCGTCGGCAAAACTTTTAATGGCTGATTTTTCGTTAATAGGCTTCAATATATCGAAGCTAGACTCATTGCCTTCAGATTGGGAAATCGTCAAGTCAACAAACAAATCAGTTATTTTCTTACCGTAGTCATCTATAGTAAGATCATTTTGTTTCAAATTGTACAATTTGTGTTGTGGAGCTGTTGCTGATTTTTTTGGTAACAGACATGTTTTCATAGCCTTTACTAACTCATTAACACTGTCATACTTTGCGTTAAGTTTAAGTTTAGCAGACTGCGAAAGTCGACTTTTTAAAACAAAATTTATCAATTTAATTTGTCCGTCTACGTCAAGTTCCGTTTCATAGTATTCTACGCCATCAATGAGCTGTTTCGTATTTGTGCCGTCGTCATTTAGAACTGGTAATAAGCTCAAGGCGATTTTTAAATCGAATTTCGCCATATTTTGTTCAATAATTGACTCTTCAGTCGATGAATTATTACACAAATCTAAAATATTGTCATACAGGTTAACAAAATCTTTGTTTAATTTATTAAATTTACATAATTCCTCGTCTTTTAATCCGGTTTTAAGTAGCCTTAAATGGTCTAAGCTCTCATTGAAATTACTCAGCAATTTATCGGCCTCTTTTAGTTTTTTCAAAACAATTTCACCCTTTCGTCTACTTGGTCCTATTTTTATTAAATATATTCTTATCTTACCAAGGTCATTGTATATCTGTAACAATTCGTCATACATAACTGTCCATAATTTTATAGTTCATACACCAAATGCAAGTTCATATCGCGACTATGATTCCACTGTTGCACGCATACACTGCCCATGTTAGAATTACCACACTTTCACATTCATTAGAACACGGAACTCACAAGAACACTAGCCGAATTGTATGATTTGTTACACGCCTCTGTGTTGTCAGGGATTCTTGTTGGAAGCGTGGACCCGACGTTCCTCGCCTGCAGACACGTTACAAGCACCGTCGCGACACCTTCTGGATCGATCCACAGAACGCCTTAAGATGTGTCTCGTTATCTGCTCTCGCGCCCAGGACTCATGACATCTTTTGTAAATTTTAAAGATGGAGTATAGTGCACCGATGAATAATATCGTGCAAATTATTGTTAACACGATACTTATGGCCGATAAATGAAATTTAAATTCCTCTACCGTCGCTGTGTTTTTAGCGGCGCTATTTTGATTGAGAAAAACCTCCTCATTAGTTACTTTTGAGTTGCACATTTTTCAAAGTCACTTTTAATATATTTTTCACTTAAACAGTTGCCACACTGAGCAAAACCGATACTAATCGCGTACATGATTCAAGCCCTGTTTAGTGGCAGGGTCGCCATGTATGGTCGGGTGTCAGATATAATAAAACATCCCAAAATGTGGTGTAAGACTGCCTTTATTATGTTGATACTATGACTTATATATTGGTTACACACATTGAAATAGAGGTTGCATACGTACTACATCACATTCTACATTTGTGTTACCTTGAATTTGACTCAGACAGACTTTCTCTAATGTGAAAACTCCAGACAATATTTCTGTAAACTTAATAACTGAGAAAATTTTAATATACCAATAAATTCAGAAAACAACAGAACTAACGCTAGAACATTTCGCGGTACATTGAGTGTGAATATGGGAATATACACAAAAAGTAACAAACCTGGTTTACGATACAAACGGAGTCCATTTTCTAAATCACCAGCGTTATTTGAGTCGATAAATTGGATAGGTGTGAGAACACTTTGGATTTATTTCATTTGATCCTTGGTAGTCGGTAGACTAGTGCATTCAATAAAGAACTGCCGCAGGCTAGCGAGAATAATTTGTTTGGAAAATAGAACTGAAAAATTCAGACAACAATACAGGCGTCGCGTCGAGCCACCGAACAAAGTAATTTTGTTATTACTAATTTTGCTTTGTTAGGTTTATAATTTCTAGTTTTCTAACTGAATTTCAGATTAAAACTACGAGTATATCGTTCAATAATTTTGTCCAAAATAATTTGTTTATCTGTCTACAAACATTCCTCAGAAACTTCGGGTCCCATCAATATCGGTAGCCTAATCGTGTGGATATAATACGCAAAACTGTTGGCACATAATAGTCCTTTGTCCTTCGAGTAACTTTGCCACAATATAAACTCGTAGATATCTACAATATAAATATGATCCTGATATGATATTAAAAATAAATAAGACCATGTTTCGAGTCGTAGACATAAGCTCTACGGATTACATTCGACCTACGGGCTCGGGGTTTACAATGGCCGACGATGTACTTAGTATTCTATCTTTTATTTTATTTACTAAGTCTTCTCTTCTACTTAAGTCCATTATTTCTTTCTTCTAAAGTTGTGTCTAAAATTAGACCCTTGAAAACCTCTTTTTATAATGTTTCCCGAAGTTTCTGAAAGCGTTGTACCGCTGGCAAAGCTATTCATAAATATTTTTTGCTTGTTGAATCTTAGATACGAAGAAAATTGAGACTAAGAAGATTAAGTTATGATGACATTAATTACTATACTCGGAATTTTAATTCGATTCCAGATTTGACAATTTCAGTGTTGCAACGTTATGACAAGTACTAAATAGTGACGTTGCAAAATTATTCGATATGGAAATGGAATATTTCCGGATCGATTCTTCTCGTTTATAATTTTACTCTCGTAAACTAAGTATATAAGGAAATTAAATATTTCTGAACCGATAATTTAGTTTTGACAATTAATTAACGATCTGAGACTTTTCTTTTATAATTGTGTGTGAAATAAATAAAAAAAATGTGATCATGAAGGAACATTAAAAATAAAACAGATAGATGTATTATGGTAATAATTTATTTTATATATTGTCGCCGTCATCGCTATCGCTATCGCTGTCACTTTCTGTAACATTTATTATAAATGTGTCTGTGATATTGTCAATTAACATATCTAGCCTACTCATGTTTTCCTCTTCTTTGACAACATGGGATACGCATTTAGACCATTCGGTAGCCGTAATTTTTTGAATGCCTTCCTGAAATAAATTTCTCACGTCTGTCAATTTGAAAGTTTTATTATTTTGAGCTACATGCCCCTTTACCTGCGCCCATATCAATTCGATAGGGTTTAGCTCGCAATGGTAAGGGGGCAGTCTTAAAACCGTGATCCCATGTTGTGCTGCCATTTCGTCTACAGCGTACTTATTAAAAGACTCGTTATGTGGAATCAGTTCTAAAAGCGTAGCTTTAACCATATCTGGTTCGTAATGAATATTTTAACAAAAACCCAACAAAATATCGATTCGCAATGAAATAAGAAATTCGTGCAGTCACACTGGGAGATTGAAGCCGAATGACACGATAAACAAAATGGCGATAGCTGCACGAGCGCGCACGGGTTGCCAATACTGAAAACTATCGAGGCTCTTGTAGTATAAGTTTTGTTTTTAATATAAAAACAAAAATATTAACTTTTTATAAAATAGAGCAGCGATTACTAATTAATAAATAATTATTATGAATAATTATGTATTTATTTATATAAAAATCAATAATTTAGTCTTTAATTGGCACACTGATGGCACACACACTGATTGTTTATCGATTTTTGTGTTCATCACTACACTATTATATGTGGTATCATTATTTCACAAAATGACAGTAGCTAATGTCAAATCTGGAATCGAATTAAAATTCTGACTATAGTAAATGATTCAGTTATTTACTTGAATACATCTTAGATGCATGTAGTGATTAAGGTAATTCCTGACGAAAGCCATCGTTAGATTTCGTGGTTTTGTTGGGATATCAGGGTAGCGTCCTCTAATCCGTCTGCAAAGTGTGGTAACAGCATTCGCCTTGACCGTGAATCAGTCAAGTGAAGCCCGGTGGAATTAATGTTTACGGGTTTTAGCGATAGCTTATTCGAAGAAGGCCACGAAAATGTTACGAGTGAATGAAGGGTTTTGTATGTTTGTTTACTTATTATACACCGTGAAATTTAAATGGTTGTTTTCCCGCAGCGAAATGGTTTTTTCTATGTAATACAATCGTTTCGTAGTTATGTAAAATATTAGAAACAAAAACTGGCATATTTAACATTGTGAAAAACTTAACTCGAAAGCGATCACGAACCAATAGTAATACCTCCCGATATCTACGGCCGAACGACAGCAGGGCGTTGACCCGGGTGCTAAGTAGGTCATGATCACTGTCAAAAGGATTAGGTTCGAAGGCGGCTCCGTTTGATAATGTTGCGCGCGGGCTAGTTTATGCCGTATTACTACACGCGAGAGCTTATTTTACTTTAAACATTTAATAAATCGGTATTTGCTTTGTCGGCTTAGCGGTGGTATCGTTCCTTGCAAACTATTTTATGACGTATCACTACGTGCGAGAGTTTATTTTGGTTTGAACATTATCTTGTGCATCGCTTTTCTTTGCCGGTGGTGACGCGAGTAGTACCTAGTACCTACAAGTTACTATTGTAACTCACTTTTTCGAGTTGATGAATATTTTTTAAATTATTTTAAAACAAAAACATCGTTATTTTTTTACTTTAACTCTATGCTTCGAAAGTACTCCTTAAGGCAAGTCGTTCTGCCGCGGGAAAACAACCAATTAAATTTCACGGTGTATAATACGCCCATTTTATAAAAAATACCTAATATTTTTGTGTTTTTCAATACACCTGCCACCATTGGTTAACTGATAGAGAATGCCTGTCTGATGCAGGTCCGTGTTCGTGCCTTTGTGCTGCAGAAAATTATAAAATAAAAATGTAATAAATCCGTGACAACATTGATGCAAAAAATCCTATTCTTTATTTTTATTAGTGCTCAATGATAACTAGAACTGGCCAAGCCCCCATTCATTTAAACCCATAATGAAACAAGAATTAGAACCTTTGTCAACAAACATAGCCTGCAGTACATTTGCAGCAATCCACGAGATCCCCGTCCACTATCTTGATAAAGTCGGGTACACAATTGAGATTTACACTGCTCACCTTATTGAATTTGTTCAGTGTACCCTTTAGTGAATGCCGGGGGTGGGCGATTCATTTGTGAGACCTCTTTGAAACGGCGACGGACCTGTTTACGATAGTCATGACTAAACGCGTACGTGTTAGATGTGTTTTGCCTTGGCTGTTTGAAAAGATGCGCTGTAGGTTTTAAATACAAGTACAATTTAAAATACCACCGACACATTTTTGTTACATGCTTTAT
Organism: Orthosia cruda; assembly: GCA_964057195.1. NCBI lineage: Eukaryota > Metazoa > Arthropoda > Insecta > Lepidoptera > Noctuidae > Orthosia > Orthosia cruda. Next base: position 17,037,687 of record OZ059830.1, read on the forward strand.
AATTCATCTAGTAGTAGATGCGCTTCCATCGATAATCTATTGAACACGTAATTATGACACGCTATCTTGCAAAAATACCCCGGTTCAAACAGTAAAACGCCCATAACTTTTGAACGGGTAAACCGATTTTGGTCAAACCTAGCTAAGAACACGAAACGAAATCAAAATCGGTTCATCTGTTTAGAAGCTGTGATGCTACATACAGATACAGATAATTGATTTTACCAACCTATCCTAGGTTGGTAAAATCGACGTGCACCGAACGTATGGGCCAAAAGTATGAAAACATATATTAACTTTACGTGTTTAATTCCAGAAGGGTTTGGTAGAGTTGTACTAATACTTACTTGTAAGTATAGTTTTTTGTGTAGTAGGCCGACTTTATCGCAGGGTATTGAAGACATGAAACTCATATTTTCAACTAGCTGTTGCCGCCAACTTCGTCCGCGTCAAACCTGAAAAACTGAAAAATAATTAAGAATATTTTTATACGCGAAGCCCTAATTCTTTTTCCGATGCTTTAGAATATGATACTTCTTATATCATCAGCTATCTACCTGTGAAAGTCACGTCAAAATCAGTCCAGCCATTTCGGAGGTTACCCGGTACAGATAGACAGACAAAAATCTAAAAAGTCCGTGTTAGTCCGTTTGTCCGACTTTCCATTATACAGGGTGTTTGGAAGGGAGCTGTACATACGCCTAGGGTAGAAACTAGGGATAGTCTGCTACCTACCCCCGCCCATTATATTGACCTTGGCCTCAAGGTTTTTTTTTAATTTATTATTATTTTTTATTTGACTTTTTTATGATTTTTTGACTAAAACTACCTGTAGCTCAAAATCTATCCATGGGACCGGTCGGCTAATGGTCTTGTTTTAATCGTTAGAGTCTTAGGGTCCTGCAAAAAATTATTTTACACCAGAAAATTGTGGAGAAGAAAAGTTATGGGGCCTGAAGTACCGTAGTAAGGTAAAGAAATAATTTTAAGGGCAACTTTCTATGGGGTTTAAAAAAAAACTAACAGGGTTGGAGTTCTTCTGATTTTTTTAAAACATCCTCAGTCCATGCCCTTTCTAACGATATGCTAAAAGTGTATTTATCACTTTTAGTTTTAAAGTTATTAATTAATTTCCGCAACTAGGGCACTTCAAGCAAAAATTTCAACTAATGAAAATTAAATGTGTTCGATCGTAAAAGGATGGCAAATGAAACAAAAAATTTGGTAATGACTAATGTCATTAAATTACAAATTTTAATTAATTACTAATTTTAATTAATTACAAATTTTGTTCAAATTGATGACCATTGACCTGTAAACATGCTCGGCACCTCTTCCTCATCTCCACGGTCACCGTTCTAAGCAGCAGTTCCTCGCGCATTGTATCGAATGCGGCGTGGATCCTGTTAATTAGAACCTCCCTTGTTGGTACTTCTTCTGCGTACACCAACTCTTTCGCCCTTCCCCAGACGTAGAAGTCGAGTGGGGTAAGGTCAGGCGACCTTGGGGGCCAGGGAATTGGCCCACCCCGACCAATCCAAGAATTAGGAAAGCAGTTGTCCAGAAGCTCCCCCACTGCTAGGCTCCAATGAGCAGGACAGCCGTCGTGCTGGAAGACTATGGGCCGATCTTCGTCAAACACTTCTTCCGCTAAATCAGGCAAATCGTTTTCGAGGAAATCTAAGTAGTTTTGCCCGTTTAGGTTGTCTGGCAAAAAGTGCGGCCCTATCAACCGATTACCGATGACGCCTGCCCATACGTTCACGGAGAACCTTCGTTGAAAACCTCTGTGCCTCTTGACTCTCGGGTTTTGATCTCTGGGTGCCCAGTGATGGAGATTGTGGTAATTTACAATTCCTTCTTTGTCAAACTTGGACTCGTCAGTCCAGAGAATACTCCGTAAAAATTAATATCTTCCACGTCCGTATGGAGCAAGTGGCGGCAAAACTCCACCCTTCTTGCATAGTCGTTATCCTCTAAGCCTAAAACAATAAAAATATCAACGTTAGCGGTTTCCTTATGAATTAGTAGCTATGTAACATTGATTGCTATCTCTGTCTTTCCATTTCTCTCTCTCTCACACACATGCTCATGTTAATTTAAAAATTGCCTATGAAATTCACATGCTAGTTCATTACATAAGAGCTAAAAACAAAAACTTTATGTAAAAAATTACCTTGAACAGGGGTGTAGTGGAAAGGATGACGTCCATTTTCGCGAAGAACCGACCAGACTTTCCACACGCTTAAACCAAGCGTCCGGGCTACGGTTCTTACGCTTCTGGTCGGATCTTCCTCAAATTCAGCCAATATGCGTTCTTCCGCAGCCAAATTTGGTTGAAATCTGTTCACGGCTGGTTCCCGGAAATTTAAATTTCCGGTTTCTCGCAGACGCCGATAAGTTGAGCCAAACGTTTGGTGGTTAGGCACTCGCCGGTTAGGATACCGTTCTTGATAAATCCTCCGTGCCTCGCGCCCATTGCAATCAGCCATTCCATACACCACCAGCATGTCGGTGTACTCTTCACTGGTAAATCCAGCCATTTTGCCAACAACAAGGTAACAAATAACAAAACTTAACAAAAACGAAGTAATAACAAACTCAACAAAATTAACGAAAACAGTGGAGCGTCGTAACGGCAAGTACGTAAGTTAGCTAAGATGGGTAAATCTCGACTGACTAACAAAGACCCCAACGAGTTACCTGCCCGGCCCCGTCGACCCAAGAGCGAAAGAGACATGACATGACATGTTTTGTCTCTTACATGTTGCTCTCGTGTAAGAGTGAGACAACAAATTTGCCAACTGTAGGCCAAACTGGTTTAAATTCTGGAAATTACATTTGTCTTACAAATGTCGACTCGTGGTGGTAAAAGTGCCCTAGTTGCGGAAATTAATTAATAACTTTAAAACTAAAAGTGATAAATACACTTTTAGCATATCGTTAGAAAGGGCATGGACTGAGGATGTTTTAAAAAAATCAGAAGAACTCCAACCCTGTTAGTTTTTTTTTAAACCCCATAGAAAGTTGCCCTTAAAATTATTTCTTTACCTTACTACGGTACTTCAGGCCCCATAACTTTTCTTCTCCACAATTTTCTGGTGTAAAATAATTTTTTGCAGGACCCTAAGACTCTAACGATTAAAACAAGACCATTAGCCGACCGGTCCCATGGATAGATTTTGAGCTACAGGTAGTTTTAGTCAAAAAATCATAAAAAAGTCAAATAAAAAATAATAATAAATTAAAAAAAAACCTTGAGGCCAAGGTCAATATAATGGGCGGGGGTAGGTAGCAGACTATCCCTAGTTTCTACCCTAGGCGTATGTACAGCTCCCTTCCAAACACCCTGTATATTTTTACTTATTTTTACTGTCTTTCCGTGTATGCATTCAATAAAACTTTGTTATTTTCATATTATAATATACAGAAACTTCAATTTTATGTATTTTTATGTATCTGTATAGATTCTAGAATAATGTGTAAGTGGCCAGTAGCTTCCATAAAAACCGCTAATAAATAACAAAAAACAAAAATACAGCAAAAAAACAAATGAAGTGAGTGAAGTAGCTTCATAACATCACTATGAGACCGTAGACTCACACTGAAGACAACAAAACATTTCTGAACGTCCGTGGATCGCACAGCAAATATAATAAAAGAAAGCAATTTTTCACTTAAGCGCTTCCCTCGTAAATCCGCTAGACTTGTTGAGAATTAAGTGCACTTTTGTTTTTCTTATCACCGCCTCCGGGTATAAATGTGAAGACACTTTCAGCTCACGAAGATCCGAAGTTGTATTTAATGCTAAATTGTTTTCAAAGTGTTTGACGTTAGTTTCATTTTTTTTTGGTTTTGTTTTTGTAGAACTGGGCATTATGAGTTTATATGAAGGGTAGGGTCTGGTAAAAATATATTTGTTTTTGGAGTGCAGTAACCACATGTGAAATCTGAAAGTAAATAAGGCACAACATTACAACAATATTAAGATACTAGCTGCCACCCGCGGCTCCGCCCGCGTTGAACTAGTCATTCGATCGATCGCTCTTTATAAACGCCTATGTACCTATTATTCTGATGTATGAGGTAAGGTGATATTGAAAGCCCATGTTACACCCACTCCTATCAAGGTCGAAGACTACCCTCGAAGTTGACGACGACTAACACCTGGGACGAACGCTCCAGTTGGGTAGGGCCAACTTCGAGAAAGTGGTCAACCGTCGAATCTGACTCGGCTGGGCAGCGTTCGGGAAGTTGCGCGGTATATTCTCGTCTAATTTATTTCAGTGTCTCAAAACGAAAATCTATGACCAGTGTGTGTTGCCAGTGATGTTCATGGCTCCGAGACGTTGTCGCTTATAATGGGCCTCATCAGAAAGCTTACAGTCACCCAAAGGGCAATGGAGAGTTCTGTGCCCGGAGTTTCCTTGCGTGATCGAATCAGAAATGAAGGATGGCTGATGTGTGAGTCTATCTGGCAGGCCCCAACGAGATTTATCAACAGGTGATAGCTTTTCATAAAGACATTATTTTGTACCTAAAGAAAATAAATAAGATATATTTTGTACCTCGACAGTTTTTGATTGAATGACGTTTTTATGAAGTGTCTAGCTAGCGGGCCCCTTATGATTATTTTTGTTGTTATTATACTTTCAGAACGCCCAATAGTGCTCGGAGTTAGAAACTATTATGTACCTTACAGATCCAAAATTTCGACTTTCTGTGAGCTACACTTCAGAAGATATTCGTTATTTAAACAAACGTCCAGCCAGCGGGCCCTTTTTAAAATACTACTCTTTTGTAACATACAACAGTTCTAGGAGCTTGATACTATTATGTACCTTACAAATCCAAAATTTCGTTTTCCTGCCAGCTATACTTTAGAAGATATTCGTTTCCAACCAACGTACCAATTTAAATTTGCGTTTGCAATTTGCACAATACAATTACGTCTTTGCTTGTTATGCACATTTGCATTATTAAATAATTTTATCTTGGCTGATTGTTTTACAGGAAAAGGACAAATAACTATTTATTTTCTGTAATGTACTTACAATAATAAATGCTTAATAGTAAGTATAGTAACATAGGTGTGTCTAGTTTATGTTAATTTTGGAGGCAACTTATAATTAAATTACGAGGGTAGGTACTTGTGAATAACTTGTGTAACTAGATCTGTTGGTTGAATACTTATTGTGTGAATCTATCTCAAAAAAGTTTAAAAAGGGCCCGCTGGCTGGACGTTTGTTTAAATAACGTATATCTTCTGAAGTGTAGCTTACAGAAAGTCGAAATTTTAGATTTGTAAGGTACAAAATAGTATCAAGCTACTAACACTATTGTATGTTATAAAAGAGTAGTATTTTAAAAAGGGCCCGCTGGCTAGACGTTTGTTTAAATAACGAATATCTTCTGAAGTGTAGCTCACAGAAAGTCGAAATTTTGGATTTGTAAGGTACAAAATAGTATCATGCTACTAACACTATTGTATGTTATAAAAGAGTAGTATTCTAAAAAGGGCCCGCTGGCTGGACGTTTGTTTAAATAACGAATATCTTCTAAAGTGTAGCTCACAGAAAGTCGAAATTTTGGATTTGTAAGGTACAAAATAGTATCAAGCTACTAACACTATTGTATGTTTTAAAAGAGTAGTATTCTAGAAAAGGCCCGCTGGCTGGACGTTTGTTTAAATAACGAATATCTTCTGAAGTGTAGCTCACAGAAAGTCGAAATTTTGGATCTGTAAGGTACATAATAGTTTCTAACTCCGAGCACTATTGGGCGTTCTGAAAGTATAATAACAACAAAAATAATCATAAGGGGCCCGCTAGCTAGACACTTCATAAAAACGTCATTCAATCAAAAACTGTCGAGGTACAAAATATATCTGATTTATTTTATTTAGGTACAAAATAATGTCTTTATGAAAATCTATCACCTGTTGATAAATCTCGTTGGGGCCTGCCAGATAGACTCACACATGGCTGATGGGGGAGAAAAATTCTGGAGTGGCGACCGCGAACCGGAAGACATTGCGTTGGAAGGCCTCCCACTAGGTGGACACGTGGACCGATGACCATGTGAAGGTTGCAGGGATCCCCTGGATACGAGACGCAAGGGACCGGTAAATGTGGCGACTCTTGGGGAAGGCCTATGTCCAGCAGTGGACATCTTTTGGCTGACATTATTATGATGATGAGCAACATTGTATCAAAGTCCGTTCAGTTGTTTTTGCGTGAAACATTAACTAATATCCATACTAGGGTATGAATATCAGAATCTTGTAATATCGGAATCTCGGAACTAAATTTGCGACATTTCAGTTCCGAAACTGAGTCACTCGATATCGGAATCTCGCATTCAGTAAAAATCCTGTATTTTAGCTAATTTTGAAGCGCCAAACTCGATGGCTTGTTTAAACCCGTTGACTGCGGTGATTAGCAGTGATCGGATAATTGGGTGCTTATTTACTTAAACTGAATCCCAGATTTGCATTCCAACATAGAACCCGTTATAACAATTATAATTTTATTGAATAACGCTTAGGTTGCGGGAATCCGTTAGATGATTGGTTGAAATGATGATGATGATGATGGTGAAAGCTTATATACTGATTCATACTTTTGAGAAAGCTGTTTCGGAACTAATACCAATCCTTGTTAAACTTTATCTCAAATTTCTATTGAGTTACTTGCTTAGAAACTTCAATAAATTAAAGCTTAATATTTTTTAGCCTTCTTCCTTATATATATATATTGTGTAATACAAGCAGAAGGCTAAAAAATACAAAACAAATTAGTCTATCCGATCACTAAACTGTTGGATTGATCTTCTACTTGACTACAATATCAATTATTTTATTGATATTCCATTGATTTTGAATATAATAAAGATGGAATAGTTATATTTTACCATCTCTATAATTTATTTAGTATATTGTAGTTGTTTTACGAAATAAGTTTATCTCGGCAATCCAGGATTCATTTAACTTAAATAATAATGCTCAAGTTGTACTGACAAAAAGCAATACGGTAATCGTCGATCACTACGTTAACTATTCCAATGAATGTATAATAATAATTCTCCTGATTATAAAGCATCAAATGAAGAAGACTATGCTCAGAATTTATTCTAATCTATTAAAAACTATAAACTTAATTGGAATAAGTAGAAATAATATTTCAATATTTTGTAAGAAATCTCCTTTATCCCATAGATTTGGCTAGTGATACTTATACTGAATTTATAAATCATTATTACTCACTAATCGGGACTACTTTGAGATTGATTGACAAACATTTATTTTTTGTATTTTTTTAGCATTGTCCTTTTTTCAGAATGGCATGACTTTAGTAGTTATTCTTTCTTGGGAACAAATGTGACGTTTTGTTAAATTAGCGTCCGATTATCCAGTCATTGCTGATTAGACAGAGACACAATTAACAAAAATGCGCGATGTCTAACATATGAGCGCAATTCCAATATTGAGATCCAGTATCGGAAATCAATATTGGAATTGAAAAACTTCCGATATTACATGCCCTAATCCATACTCACAAACTTACATTTTAACATGAGTAGTATAGGATATTTTCTAGTGTGTACGACTAAGTTTATCAGCCGCAGAACACCATTACTTATTGAAAGTAATCTTAAGCTTTCCTGCCGGAAATTTTGTCCTTTTTAATAAACATTATTAGACGACGAAAGTTGGGCAAAAAAGTCTTTGACAACTTTCTTCTCAACTTCGTATGTTTCCAAGTTTAGCTTGGGGCGAAGACAAAAATAATTGCCCGCTTTAAAAGGATTTTTTAATAAGTGCACTTGAGAAGTTACTAATTAATGGCTTAAATGTCTTAGAAAATGCTAACATTAATATAAAAAAAGTTTGTAGAAAATTATGTTGTTAAGCTTTGTTCCAATTATGTTTTTGTCTTCAGCGTTAATTAAAATAATTTAGGAGATTTCGTCAAAATAATGAAAATTAATAGACCAGTGGTTTGCATGTGATTTACTTCAAATAATTTCTATTTGAATTTTTTCTCTTATATAAATTTTATCTTCGTTAGCTTTTTATAAACAGTGATAAGATTAAAAGAATTGCTCTGACTAAAATTGTAAGAAGCGAAGTCATAATTTTGGTTTCCATGTCACTTCTATAAATTTTGATATGAATTTTATTGTCATTAATTTTAATATCACCAGTCATTTTATAACGGTTCAAAGCTACATTGAAAGATCTGCTTTTTGTTTTTTTCTGAGAAATTTTTTGAATTCATAATTCCACGAATTTTATAAAATCTACTTAATAGTGCTGGCTTTGTGAAATCTTTAATCTCTCAGATAATCCCTTTGATCTATTTTCTTTGTCTTAAGTATACCTAGACCACAAGAAGCTTGCAGAGATATAATACCTTAAGACTCATACAAGCTGAAGCTCTATATACATTTTAATTTTGCCTCTCCTTTGAACACAGGAATATTGACTTAAATAATGCATTCTTATATACTAACAACAATAACCAACTTATATACCAACATTATAAACGCAAAAGTAATAAAGTATGTCTGTCTGTTACCTTTTCGCGTCTAAACGGCTGCACGGATTTAGATAAAATTGGCACATGGTTAGACCATGCCCTGGGTTTGGAAAAAGGATATTTTTATCCTGGAAGTATGTTCCCTTGAGGTAATTTACACGCAAACCGCTCACATAAGCTGGTAGACCTTCCCAACGCTTTCAAACATTTTGCTATTTCTTTAAAATCTTGTCAGTCTGGAGCCCAGGCGAAAAACAATCAAAATATTAAATTCATTTATCTTAACCTAAGAGCTTTAAAGGTAAGGCACGGGAATCAGCTCCATTAACATAAGGGTAGCCATTTTAGAAACTTATATGTAATCATCTACAATTCAAATTGGACACTTCCCCAATTTACATTACTCCTTGACTGTTGACTGCTGCGCTGCGTGTCGCGGGTTCGATTCCCGCACGGAACAAATATTTGTGTGAACTACAGATAGCTGTTCCGGCTCTGGGTGTTGTGTATGTGAGTTTGTATGATTGTAAACGCACCCACGATACAGGAAGAAATTCCTAGTGTGGGGAAGCGTCTAAAAAAATTAAAAAGCGTTCACGGTTCAATATTCAAGTTCCATAAATAAGATAATTATGTTCTTGTTCACGAAACTGCACTATAGACTTAGCCCCAATAAGTTTCTCAATAAATCTTGGTTCGCCTGAAAAAAAATTAAGTTTGCTAAATCGTTTGAAATTGTTTGCTATTCATGCAACATTAGGCGCTAGGCGCTTCAGAAACTAAAAAATAGATTTTCTTTGAAATTTTAACTAATTTCTTTGTAATATTGGTTTATGATTGGGGGAGTTAATTAAAACATTACCATTCTTTCGGCTCCGTCGCAGTCAGGCAAGTATAAGGTGACACTTAGGACTTGGTGGTACTTAAGAGGAAATGCGGTAGTAAACATCCGACTGAATATCTTAAGCAAAAAGTCGTAATTCGAGGTTTGGCTCTCGCCTATTGCCTCCTCAATATTGGACCAATTTTTGTTCCATTTTTTTGTTCCATAACCTGAAAAAGAAAGATATACTATGTTTTCGTTTTCGATAATACATTATCTTTAGAAGCAATAGAACCATCAAATAATGCTCAAAATTACGCTGGAAACAGAGGCCTATTGTACCAATTTGCAAACTATAAATGAAAAAACAGAAACATAGAGGCATAGTATATATCTTTCTTTTCCAGTTTATGGAATATCTTTTAAATTGGTCAAATACTGGTGGAGGAAATAGGCGAGAGCCAATCCTCGAATTATGATTTTTTACTAAGGAAATTCAGTAGGAGCTCGCCGCCCAAATTTCCTCTTAAGTAATATTCTAGATAACGTGTTTTTATTTAGCCTATGTTGTCCCACTGCCTGGCAACATGAAAAATTGCGGCCAATCCGGCAGGAACGAGTCCAGATCGTAAATCCAGCGTTGTTTAGGCCTGCTTCGGTTTCGTCTGTGTTCAGGTACCCAATGCGTGGCAATCCTGGTCCATCTGTCCCCATGCATCCTGCAAATGTGCGTTACATCGCAACTTAGTCCAATCCCACTTTAGCCTCGCAGACTTGTCACCGTATCGTTAGATACCGTTATCAATGACTGATAGAGCACCAGCTTATGTATAATTTGAAGACTATCTTGATCGTTACATCTAATACTAAGTGAAATACCCACCCGCTGGTCAAAAAACTTTAATATTTTAATATCATGAACATGTTGAACACAGCTAAAATTAAAAGGTCCAAAAAATTGATTAATGAGTAACGGAAAGAAGTTTGTAAGCACATGACTTCAGCAGCCGGGCAAGGCTAGTGATTTATTGTTCCTTTATTAGAAATTGTATTGTTTTGTTGGAAGTAGAGATGAACCGACTATTCTCCTACTAGTTCAGTTAGTAGAACTAGAAAAGCCGACTATTCAAGCATATACATATTTAGTCGGTGGCTGGTTAGCGATTAGTCAGCAAAAGAGTCCGACTAGTCAGCTGTAGGAGACCAGGAAATAAAATAAAGAAATTGCAGGTACTTACTACACGTTCCAAATAAGAAAGAATTGAATTAACCTTACAAGGACGGTGCGTACTATCAAAAAAAAGTTGTTAGTAAAAAAAGTAAATTCAAAAAATCAAAAAACCCGACTGCTTAAAAAGCGAACTTGTGTTGTGCGAAGTCTTCATTAAATGTGCACTCACATAGACCTTAGCCAGAAGTGGACTATCAGTAAGAGCAGCGTTCTGAAATTGAAATATAGATGAGGAGGCACTTACGAGACGTTCGATTTACGAATCCCGGTTCCTATTTTGAAAAGCGAATAGTTTTTTTTGTTGCCACTAATGGATTTGTTTTGAGCCAGAATGAGCTTAGAATTTGTTAGTTGATTTAACGTGTGAAAGCTTCTCATGTATTCCAGGGCCTATCGTGCGAAGCTTTAGTAAAACCTGTGGTCTAGCAATCCATTTTTCTTTTATTATTAACGAGTCCAGTTGTGAAAATAATATTCACGCCTATTTTTTCCCGATGGGTTAGGCAGATCACCTGTCTGGCTGTAGTTCGTTGATCATTATTAGATGTCTATACAATATTGACCAGGGCAGATCAAGTACGTTCCATTGGTAGTACAAGCACGTTTTTTCACGACACAAAACCCTTTTGAAGTCGGTAAAAAATATATTATACCATACAAGAATAAGTTCCGTATGGTGCCGGACGTAAAGAATTTCACCATCCCATGTCTTCCCGTGGGTGTCGTAAGAGGCGACTAAGGGACAAACCAGAGAATAGGCAGCAGCGTTCTCTGTGCTTCTATAACAACCATACTGCGATCGCCAACCCGCCTGCCAAGCGTGGCGATTATGGCAAAACCCCCCAATGAATAGCACAAATAAAAAATGGCCCCTTGTACCCGGCAGCTTGCCTACCCTCGACTACGGTAGCGGTCGAGGCTACGGCATGGCAAAGGGTGCTAAGAATCTCCGGACGAGATCCGGCTACCCCAACATTCACCGACGACTGGACCTGGCAACGTACAACACGCGCACACTTCGGACCCGAGAAGGTCACCGATCTCGAGGAAGAATTGAGCAGGTTGCGATGGAGTATTATAGGGTTATCTGAGGTCCGAAAAGAGGGGGACGACTCGATAATCCTCAAATCCGGTAACCTGCTCTATTTCCGAGAGGGTGACCGGCAGTCCCAGGGTGGTGTCGGGTTTATCGTCCACAAGTCCCTTGTGAACAACGTGGTGAAGATCGAGAGTGTGTCGACCAGGGTGGCGTACCTTATACTCAGAATATCCTCAAGATATTCGCTGAAGGTCATACAGGTCTACGCCCCAACCTCGGCACACCCCGACGATGAGGTAGAGACCATGTATGAGGATATCTCCAGAGCCATGCATGGTTTCAAAACTCACTTCACCGTTGTCATGGGGGACTTCAACGCGAAACTGGGCAAACGAGACGAGGATGAGCTGCGTCTCGTTTGCCAGACGAGCTGCAAGTGGGGCAATTTGGAGTTGGACAACGGAACCACCGAGGTCACCTACTGGCCAGTTTTATGGAGAAGGAGGGCCTCTATATGATGAACTCCTTCTTCAAAAAGCGTGAACACAGGAAGTGGACCTGGCAGAGCCCCGATGGTGCAACAAAAAATGAGATCGACTTCATCATGTCAACCAAGAAGCAAATGTTCAATGATGTCTCTGTGATCAATTCGGTAAAAACCGGGAGCGATCACCGCATGGTAAGAGGCACATTGAACATTAATATTAAGCTTGAAAGGTCTCGACTGATGAAGTCCACGCTCCGGCCAGCGGAGATCCAGGTCCAAAACCCCGAGAGCTTTCAGCTCGAACTCCAGAATCGCTTCGATTGCCTAGGGAGCTCCGTGGATGAATACAGCAACGGGTTCGTGGAAGCTGTCCATACGGTCGGGTCTAAGTTTTTCAAGACCCGTCGTACAGATAGGAACAAAAAGCTCTCTGATCATACCCTCAAGCTTATGAAGGAGAGGCGTGAGATGATCCTGCAGTCTTCAGATGAGGCGTGCAAATACCGGCAGCTCAATAGACAGATCTCTAAATCCTTGAAACGAGACCTCCGCCGATTCAATACCGAGCGTATTAAAGACGCGATCGAGCGAAATAAAGGCTCCAAGGTGTTTGCAAGGGATCTGGCTATTGGGCAGAGCCAACTCACGAAACTGAAGACCGACGATGGCAGGATCGTATCCGCCAAACCGGAGCTTTTAAGGGAGATCGAGACATTCTATGGGCAGTTGTACACATCGATCAGCAAGCCCGTTGCGAGTCTAGCTAACGACCCAAGAGCTAGATTGACCCGGCCCCCCCCTGATTCCAGCCCCCCGAACAAGCCGGATTCCGAAAAGGCTTTAGCACCGTAGACCACATACATACGCTGCGGCAGGTTATACAGAAGACCGAAGAGTATAACCTGCCTCTATGTTTAGCGTTTGTGGACTACGAGAAAGCCTTCGATTCGATCGAGACTTGGGATGTACTGCAGTCTCTCCAACGGTGCCAGATCGACTACCGGTACATTGAGGTGTTGAAGTGTTTGTACAAAAATGCCACCATGTCAGTCCGTCTTCAGGATCAGACCACGAAACCAATCCTTCTCCAGCGCGGCGTGAGACAGGGAGACGTCATTTCTCCGAAACTGTTCACTGCTGCGCTGGAGGATGTCTTCAAGGTTCTGGACTGGAGGGGGCTGGGCATCAACGTTAATGGCGAGTACATTACTCACCTTCGGTTTGCCGACGACATAGTGGTCATGGCTGAGACCATGGAGAGCCTCAGTAAAATGCTCGATGACCTCAGTAGAGCTGCCGAAAGAGTGGGTCTTAAAATGAACATGGACAAAACCAAGATCATGGTGAATGCCCATGTAACACCCACTCCTATCAAGGTCGGAGACTCTACACTCGAAGTTGTAGACCATTATGTCTACCTGGGACAAACGGTCCAGTTGGGTAGGTCCAATTTCAAGAAAGAGATCAACCGTCGAATCCGACTCGGCTGGACGGCGTTCGGGAAGTTGCGTGGTATCTTCTCGTCCAATTTACCGCAGTGTCTCAAGACAAAAGTCTATGACCAGTGTGTGTTGCCAGTGATCACCTATGGAACCGAGACATGGTCGCTCACAATGGGCCTTATCAGAAAGCTCAAAGTCACCCAAAGGGCAATGGAGAGGGCTATGCTCGGAATTTCCTTGCGTGATCACGTCAGAAATGATGATATCCGCAGGAGAACCAAAGTTACCGACATAGCCCGAAGAATTGCCAAACTTAAGTGGCAGTGGGCAGGGCACATTGCTCGCAGAACGGATGGCCGATGGGGCCGAAAAGTTCTGGAATGACGACCGCGAATCGGAAGACGATACGCTGGAAGACCTCCCACTAGGTGGACTGATGACCTGGTTAAGGTTGCGGGAAGGCGCTGGATGCAAGACGCACGGGATCGGTCAATGTGGCGACGCCTGGGGGAGGCCTATGTCCAGCAGTGGACGTCTTTCGGCTGAAATGATGATGATGATGATAAAATGATGATATAAGAATAAAATATTTTTCACCTGAGCTCAGCGGGACAAATTTAATAACCAGCATCAAAGCGCAGTTGGGTGGAAAACTAAATGAAAACCTATTATTCAGTGCAGTAAATTTTCATAACTCTATACTACGTAAATACCAAGTGTTTGGTTCAGAACGGAGTCCGTAATTAAACTGCACTGTTTATTAAATTCGTGTAGTAGAAGAGCTTGTTCCCATCTCTCTGAATTTCTTGGCAATAATTTATTGCACATACAATATGGTTCGCGAGTTCACAGTGCCTTATGCTTAAGAGGGCCCTTGTCGAACCGTCTATCGCCATCGCGAGCACGGTCGAAAAGCTTGTTGTTTCATCCAGCGCAATGCTTGAAAAGGAGGCAAAGCGAAAAGAGAGAGAAAGCGCCTGAACGCTCGGTTGTCATTCGGTAACTTCCGCCGATCAGTCGCGAGCGCTCGCCGCCTGTCGGCCGGCGGGCGGTCGCTCGAGTGAGCGAGCCATTCATTCATGATAAATAACATCGTATCGCGCGCGCCTCGTTACTATGGCCTCACACGCGCATATGTTTTAATAGTTTTGTAAATTCATCTGCATGCAGGTACATTTACTTACATTTAGTACGGACGTATGTTTGTATTTTTATGAATCTAGGTACCGTACGTGCAATATTATTTACTAGGTACATGGAAATTATCTATCAGTTTAATCAGTATTATAAAAATAAATTGCTGATATGTATGTAAGCGGTAGGTAGTTAGGGTGGGTAAGTAGGGTAGGTAGGTAGGGAGGTGGGTAGGCAGGCAGAGTCGGTAATGGTAGGACAGATGGGTTGGCGGGAACGAAGCCGCGGGGTAAAACTAGTTTAGTTTTTTTTTCGTAATTTTTGTTTATACCATCATAAACTACGAAAAAGCAAATGTAAATAATTTATTCTGCTTATGGAGTAGCACAAGCAGAGCATGACACATTTTTATTTATCTGTCTGTTTTGAGGAAGAAAAAAAATTTATAATTACAATGTACGTAGGTACCATAAGTATGTAAATGTAATAGTAGGTACTATTGTACCGTCGCAGGCGGTTGATCAAATAAAGTAGTCTAAATACAGTTCGGTATATATATATTTTATTTTATAGAAAATACATAACACAATATTTACATAAAACCCGACAATCGAGTGGATTCCGATTTCCGAACACAAACATTTAGTAAAAATATTGTCATCACCACTGTAGCAGTCCAGAGCAACAGTAAAAAGTGTTCGTTTTATATAACAGGTTTTTATTTTTGGTTTACCAAACCATGCCATGCCATGCCTATAGACATGGCTGTGTCATCTAAGTATTGCCGAAAAAATACTGGATCACTGGATGCTGCAGCCGCACTATCGTGATAATAAATTGCTGTGCCCGACATGGTCCATGAGAACTATGCTACTTTTATAAGATCTTTGTTATACAAATGTGATATGCAATAATAAATTGAATTGAATTGAACGCGAAATACACTTAGCGCGCTCTCTGTTGCACTGCGAGACTTCAACAACCCTTTTTTACAGTCCGTTCAACCGATTTTGAGTTCCATCCCGTAAGTATAAGGATAACATAAAAGGCAAAAACCTGTTACCAAAACTATTTACTGCAGCTGTCATTTGTCATATCACTAACGCAATAGAAGTCAAAATCGGTTGAACGAACTGTAAAATGGGATTTTTTAAATGTCTAATGTTATCACAAATGGAGTTTAGGTATCTATTAAAGCTTCTAGCATTTATTTTCTTACAAACATACCCTAAGAGTCGACCAAACGCTTGCCGATGTCTTGAAATAGTAAGTCGAGCACCCGGACCCCATGGCCCTAGTGTGACGTGTGTATTGTATTATAAATGTATTATATTTTTTACCGACTTTCCAAAAAAGAGGAGGTTCTATGTTCGACATTATGTTTGTTTTTTTTTGTGTATGTTCTATGATTTTTCCGTCAGTTGTGAACCGATTTTGAAAATTCTTTTTTTGTTTGAAAAAGTATGTTTCCAAGTTAATTCCGTTTTAATTTGGTGAAGATTTGATGAAGAACTTCGAAGATATACAACAGAACTCTTCAATAAATAATGGCAAATCTCTCGGGATTGCTGCAATCGCATGTCTGCTTATTGTTTATACCATTTCATAACATAACATCATGCCAGTACGCTCTAAAGGGGTACGCAGAAGTGGATGTGAGCTCACCTTGGCACACTCCCATTTCACCGGTTATGTTCAAGTCGTATGATATTCGGGTAAACAACTAAAAAGTGAAAATAAATATCTTTTATACAAACAATATTACCGACTTCCAAATAAAAACACTACAAAGTGAAAAATAACATTCTTTTATAGGTCGGTGTCCATACATTCCTTGTTCGTTATGTACAATTGCTTGTACTTCAAGCATTATACAAAATATATTATCATCATCCACAGGAACTTCTTCTATGTCTTCAACATCTGCACTAGCTCTGTAAAATGAAAAATAACTAGATAGGTAGTCACTGTATTCATCACCATTATAATCATAACCAAAGGTACATTATATTCCACTTTTATCCTTACCTAAGCCGTGATTTATCATTATTTTCAATGTTTTCTTTGTTTTCGTATATAAACCTGGAAGATAAAAAGAACCTTTATTCCTATGTTCATTGCCAAAATAGTAATTGAACAGGCTAACTAAATCTGGAATGTAATCCTTAGTGGTAAATATTTAATTTTTTTTCGTATTACTTTATTCCATTTGAAATAACATTAGAAATAAAAAAATAACTTTTTTACAGTCCATTCAACCGATTTTGAGTTATATTCCGTAAACATAAACGTAATAAAAAGCATAAACATGTTACCAATACCAACTGTTTACTACAGCTGCCATTTGTCATATCTCCAACGCAATAGAAGTCAAAATCGGGTAAACGGGCTGTAATATGGGAGTATTTAGATGTCTAATGTTATCTCAAATGGAGTTTAGAGCTCAATTTGAAATTAGTAGGCTGGTAAGAAAGTTTTCGACTAAATTTTTCCTCCTTACTGTTCTTGTCTATTCTAACAAGATTCTAACCGAGAAATGGGGTCATTTTACGAATAAATATGAAAATCTTTTACTATGGGGCCAACCTTGAAATCGCAAATAAAATATAAATCAGCTGTTCCAGTTGATATTTCCTATTCACGAAAAAAAATCTATACATACTTACATTTTTACAGACTTTGATAAAAAGTACCTACTTATTTGTTTTTTCGCGATTTCTTAGGTATTTGGTCCAATATCCATACCTAGTAAAAGTAGTTCATAATGATGAGTACAATGACTCTTTTTTGTTTTAGGTATGATAAACAAAAAACTTAGATAGGTATATTATATCCTGCGTCCGGTAATGTTATCTATACAGTAGGTATTCTATCTTCATGCAAACGGTCGGAACGAGAATCATACCTATGCACCTAGAGTTCGGTATAATCTCGATACTTTACCGTACCGCGCGGCTTTTGTTACCTATTTCAAGAACAGGGCCGAGTCACAATACTGTATTGATATCATTATCGTGCCTGCATCCTAAAAAAAAAACAAAATAGATTAAATAAATTCTTACGTTTGATTTATTTTTTGTTTTGTGGGACAAGTCCTTGATTTTCTTCGAGCCGAAAGACGTAGGCGTTTTTTATTACCTTTTCGGTAATCTGGCTGAGTGTTATCTGTAAAGTTCAATATAATAAAATATTGAAATAATTGTTTTTTCAAAAAATACTTATGCCCGACATTGGATATATCTACTGGTATCCATTCGAATTACATCAACTGCCTACTGCTTAGTTTGACCCCTAAGATGACCCACTGACCCTTCATACCTATCTATCTACACAAAATGCGATACCAATAGATTATTAGGTAGGTATCTCTAGGTACCAATCTACATAATAACAAAAAAAACAAAACGATAGGTTGTGAATAATACATCACACTTAGCTACCTAGCTCTTAAATTTATGTAAAAATATCTACTTACCCATTTTACAATAAGGAGTTTTTAGTTCTTATCAAAAGTAATTTCAATGTCCTTCAAACTGCCTCCACAAAATCCTTATCAAAACAAAATCGGTGACCGTATTCACTAATGCCAGAGGTTCCTTTCAATAAAACTATAAAATGTTTCGAAAGCAAAATCAATGTCCGGTATAAAAAGCAAGATCGTTGTAGTAGGTAAAACAGAATTCACTAAATAAATGAAATAATAGGTATGATGCAAACTCACGTACACAAATAGAATACCTACTATCAATTACGAAAGCCGAGCGGGCGGCGGGGCGGCAATCTTCATTCAACTTCCCCGTCTCACCCCGCACGAGTCCTCTCCCCGCACCCCGCACGAGTCCTCTCCCCGCACCCCTCATACCGTCTTGTTGACTAACAAGCAAGTGAGAACGCGATAACATTCAACAAAAAATTGTGTTCGAAAATTTCATAAAACTTGTTCCTGGAAATACGTGTTTTTGAATAAGCCTTATAAGTTTGTGAAATAAAAATTTATTATTTAGAATCTCCATTAAATTTGTAAGGTTTCTATCGAAATATTTTCTTTACTTTTATAATTTATGAATACATTATGAACGGCCAAAGTTCAGGTAAAATTTGTGCAAAAAGTCAGATTTTTGGAGGTTTATACTGAATTGGTTTCTCCAAATTTTTATTTTCTGCTTCGATAGAAACCTAGATATAGTGCACAAGATACCTCTTAGTTAAAAAAAAACAAAGATAGATGTTTTACAACGGCATAATCACGTACGAGCGTTTGTATGGAAATTATGTCGGGTTGTCTGCTCTTAAAGACTTAATTCTACTTGGATAGATATTTTTTGAAATGTGAGTTAAGAGCCTTAATTTTGTGTTTAGGAGAGTTAATTAAACAAAAATAAGTATACATTTTTATGATCAACTCTAGAAAATCTTAATATTTCGCAACAACTCAATAACAAATCGAAGCTTATCACGTCATCCAGTGCAATTTATTTGAACCAAATTTTCTTTCTTTGCGTTGGGTGCCCGTGCCAAGGGGCAGTGTTACGCATTTACTGGGTTGTGGAAGCCATAGGTTGTCGCTCTTTGTAAATCAGTGGTATTTAAGTTCATTTGGTTAGACTGGAATCTGTCTCCAACATAAGGCTCAGCAGATTGTCATCTTTAATAAAGTTGAATCTGTATTATATAAAACAAAGTCGTGTTAGTTACACTAATTATAACTCAAGAACGGCTGGACCAATTTTTATGATTTTTTGGCTTTATCTTCGTCCGGAATAGGATAAGTTATAAAACATCGATAAAAATTTCAATGTTAATTTTTTTTAACTTAATTTTTTCCTATACATTTTGCGAACACAGCGCCATCACTGATACATGATAAAACAAAGCACACACAAAAATTAACATGGCATTGTATGCTGGTTCCGGTATTGCCAGTAGATGGCGTATCTGATTTTTCTGAATTTCATCCTATAATAATTCTAATATTTAAAACACACAAAATGTTTATACCTTTGTCCCCAAATCGGTTTCATTAGAAAAGCAATGTAAAGATGGATAAAGACCAAAAATAATAATTGTGAGGTAGGTAGGGTAGGTAGGTATGCAGGGTAGGTGGGTATGTAGGGTGTTGCCAGTGATAACCTATGGTTCTGAAACGTGGTCACTTACAATGGGCCTCATGGGCTGTGCTTGGAGTTTCCTTGCGTGATCCAATCAGAAATGTAGAGATCCACAAGAGAACCAGGGTCACCGACATAGCCCAAAGAATTGCCAAACTTAAGTGACAGTGGGCAGGGAACATTGATCGCAGAACGGATGGCCGATGGGGCATAAAAGTTCAGCAGTGGCGACCGCGAACCGCCTCGACCTCTTCAGGTTGCGTTGGAAGGCCTCCCACTAGGTGGACCGATGACCTGGTGAAGGTTGCGGGGTTTCGCTGGATACGAGACGCACGGGACCGGTCAATGTGGTGACGGTGGGGAAGGCCTATGTCGAGCAGTGGACATCTTTTGGCCGATATGATTATTATGATGAACAACATTGTATCAAAATCCGATCAGTTGGTTTTGCGTGAAATAGTAACTAATCCATACTCAAAAACTCACATACACACAGTAGTATAGGTTATTTTCTAGTGCGTACAACTGAGTTTATCGGCCGGAAACACCATTACTTATTTAAAGTAATCTTAAGTTTTCCTGCTGGAAATTTTGTCCTTTTTAATAAGTAGCATTAGACGACGAAAGTTGAGCAAAAACGTCTTTGACAACTTTCTTCTCAACTTCGTATGTTTCCAAGTTTAGCTAGGAGCGAAGAAAAATAATTGCCCGCTTTAAAAGGATTTTTTAATAAGTGCACTTGAGAAGTTACTAATTAATAGCTTAAATGTCTTAGAAAATGCTAACATTAATCTAAAAAAAGTTTGTAGAAAATTATGTTGTTAAGCTTTGTTCCAATTATGTTTTTGTCTTCAGCGTTAATTAAAATAATTTAGGAGTTTTTGTCAAAATAATGAAAATAAATAGCCGAGTGGTTTGCATGTGATTAACTTCAAAGAATTTATCTTTGAGATTTTTTCGTTTATTTAAATTTTATCTTCGTCAGCTATTTATAAACGGTGACAATATTAAAAGAACTGCTTTGACTAAAAATGTAAGAAGCGAAGTCATAATTTTGGTTTGCATGTCACTTCTATGAATTTTATTTTCGTTTTTTTAATATCACCAGTCATTTTAAAACGGTTCAAAGCTAGATTGAAAGAGCTGCTTTTTGATTATTTCTGAGAAATTTCTGAGAATTCATAATTCCACGAATTTTAATAAAATCTACTTAATGGTGCTGGCTTTGTGAAAGCTTTAGTCTCTCAGATAATCCCTTTGATATATTCTCATAATCTTACGTATACCTAGACCAAAAGTATCTTGCAGAGATATAATATCTTCGAACAAGCTGAAGCTCTATATGCATTCTAAATTTGTCTCTACATTTAACACAGGAATTTTTACTTATACTTATATACTACAATAATCAGTTATATACATTCCAACATTATAAATGCGAAAGTAATAATCTCTGTATGTCTGTTACCATGATGGTGATGTGATGGTGTTAGACCATGCCGTGGATTTGGAAAAAGGATATTTTTATCCTGGAAGTATGTTCTCTTGAAGTAATTTTCACGCTAGCCGCTCACAGAAGCTAGTAGACCTTCTCAACGCTTTCAAACATTTTGCTATTTCTTTAAAATCTTGTCATTCTGGAGCCCAGGAGAAAAACAATCAAAATTTTAAATTCATTGACCTTAACTTAAGAGCTTTAAAGGTAAGGCAGGGAAATCAGCTCCATTAACTAGGGTAGCCATTTTAGAAACTTATTTGTAATCATCTACAATTCAAATTGGACAATTCCCCAATTTACATTACTCCTTACTTAAGAGCAGACAACCCGACATAATTTCCATACAAACGCTCGTACGTGATTATGCCGTTGTAACACATCTATCTTTGATTTTTTTTAACTAAAAGGTATCTTGTGCACTATATCTAGGTTTCTATCGAAGCAGAAAATAAAAATTTGGAGAAACCAATTCAGTATAAGCCTCCAAAAATCTGACTTTTTGCACAAATTTTACCTGAACTTTGGCCGTTCATAATGTATTCATAAATTATAAAAGTAAAGAAAATATTTCGATAGAAACCTTACAAATTTAATGGAGATACTAAATAATAAATTTTTATTTCACAAACTTATAAGGCTTATTCAAAAACACGTATTTCCTGGAACAAGTTTTATGAAATTTTCGAACACAATTTTTCGTTCAATGTTATCGCGTTCTCACTTGCTTATTAGTCAACAAGGCGGTATGAGGGGTGCGGGGAGACGAGTCGTGCGGGGTGAGACGGGGAAGTTGAATGAAGATTGCCGCCCCGCCGCCCGCTCGGCTTTCGTAATTGATAGTAGGTATTCTATTTGTTTACTGCGCGTACGTGAGTTTGCATCATACCTATTATTTCATTTATTTAGTGAATTCTGTTTTACCTACTACAACGATCTTGCTTTTTATACCGGACATTGATTTTGCTTTCGAAAAATTTTATAGTTTTATTGAAAGGAACCTCTGGCATTAGTGAATACGGTCACCGATTTTGTTTTGATAAGGATTTTGTGGAGGCAGTTTGAAGGACATTGAAATTACTTTTGATAAGAACTAAAAACTCCTTATTGTAAAATGGGTAAGTAGATATTTTTACATAAATTTAAGAGCTAGGTAGCTAAGTGTGATGTATTATTCACAACCTATCGTTTTTTTTTTGTTATTATGTAGATTGGTACCTAGAGATACCTACCTAATAATCTATTGGTATCGCATTTTGAGGTATGAAGGGTCAGTGGGTCATCTTAGGGGTCAAAGTAAGCAGTAGGCAGTTGATGTAATTCAAATAGATATATCCAATGTCGGGCATAAGTATTTTTTGAAAAAACATAATTATTTCAATATTTTATTATATTGAACTTTACAGATAACACTCAGCCAGATTACCGAAAAGGTAATAAAAAACGCCTACGTCTTTCGGCTCGAAGAAAAACAAGGACTTGTCCCACAAAACAAAAAATAAATCAAACGTAAGAATTTATTTAATCTATTTTGTTTTTTTTTTAGGATGCAGGCACGATAATGATATCAATACAGTATTGTGACTCGGCCCTGTTCTTGAAATAGGTAACAAAAGCCGCGCGGTACGGTAAAGTATCGAGATTATACCGAACTCTAGGTGCATAGGTATGATTCTCGTTCCGACCGTTTGCATGAAGATAGAATACCTACTGTATAGATAACATTACCGGACGCAGGATATAATATACCTATCTAAGTTTTTTGTTTATCATACCTAAAACAAAAAAGAGTCATTGTACTCATCATTATGAACTACTTTTACTAGGTATGGATATTGGACCAAATACCTAAGAAATCGCGAAAAAACAAATAAGTAGGTACTTTTTATCAAAGTCTGTAAAAATGTAAGTATGTATAGAATTTTTTTCGTGAATAGGAAATATCAACTGGAACAGCTGATTTATATTTTATTTGCGATTTCAAGGTTGGCCCCATAGTAAAAGATTTTCATATTTATTCGTAAAATGACCCCATTTCTCGGTTAGAATCTTGTTAGAATAGACAAGAACAGTAAGGAGGAAAAATTTAGTCGAAAACTTTCTTACCAGCCTACTAATTTCAAATTGAGCTCTAAACTCCATTTGAGATAACATTAGACATCTAAATACTCCCATATTACAGCCCGTTTACCCGATTTTGACTTCTATTGCGTTGGAGATATGACAAATGGCAGCTGTAGTAAACAGTTGGTATTGGTAACATGTTTATGCTTTTTATTACGTTTATGTTTACGGAATATAACTCAAAATCGGTTGAATGGACTGTAAAAAAGTATTTTTTTATTTCTAATGTTATTTCAAATGGAATAAAGTAATACGAAAACAATTTAAATATTTACCACTAAGGATTACATTCCAGATTTAGTTAGCCTGTTCAATTACTATTTTGGCAATGAACATAGGAATAAAGGTTCTTTTTATCTTCCAGGTTTATATACGAAAACAAAGAAAACATTGAAAATAATGATAAATCACGGCTTAGGTAAGGATAAAAGTGGAATATAATGTACCTTTGGTTATGATTATAATGGTGATGAATACAGTGACTACCTATCTAGTTATTTTTCATTTTACAGAGCTAGTGCAGATGTTGAAGACATAGAAGAAGTTCCTGTGGATGATGATAATATATTTTGTATAATGCTTGAAGTACAAGCAATTGTACATAACGAACAAGGAATGTATGGACACCGACCTATAAAAAGAATGTTATTTTTCACTTTGTAGTGTTTTTATTTGGAAGTCGGTAATATTGTTTGTATAAAAGATATTTATTTTCACTTTTTAGTTGTTTACCCGAATATCATACGACTTGAACATAACCGGTGAAATGGGAGTGTGCCAAGGTGAGCTCACATCCACTTCTGCGTACCCCTTGAGAGCGTACTGGCATGATGTTATGTTATGAAATGGTATAAACAATAAGCAGACATGCGATTGCAGCAATCCCGAGAGATTTGCCATTATTTATTGAAGAGTTCTGTTGTATATCTTCGAAGTTCTTCATCAAATCTTCACCAAATTAAAACATCAACAATCAACTTGGGAACATACTTTTTCAAACAAAAAAACAATTTTCAAAATCGGTTCACAACTGACGGAAAAATCATAGAACATACACAAAAAAAAACAAACATAATGTCGAACATAGAACCTCCTCTTTTTTGGAAAGTCGGTAAAAAAATATAATACATTTATAATACAATACACACGTCACACTAGGGCCATGGGGTCCGGGTGCTCGACTTACTATTTCAAGACATCGGCAAGCGTTTGGTCGACTCTTAGGGTATGTTTGTAAGAAAATAAATGCTAGAAGCTATAATAGATACCTAAACTCCATTTGTGATAACATTAGACATTTAAAAAATCCCATTTTACAGTTCGTTCAACCGATTTTGACTTCTATTGCGTTAGTGATATGACAAATGACAGCTTTAGTAAATAGTTTTGGTAACAGGTTTTTGCCTTTTATGTTATCCTTATACTTACGGGATAGAACTCAAAATCGGTTGAACGGACTGTAAAAAAGGGTTGTTGAAGTCTCGCAGTGCAACAGAGAGCGCGCTAAGTGTATTTCGCATTCAATTCAATTCAATTCTTTATTGCATATCACATTTGTATAACAAAGATCTTATAAAAGTAGCATAGTTCTCATGGACCATGTCGGGCACAGCAATTTATTATCACGATAGTGCGGCTGCAGCATCCAGTGATCCAGTATTTTTTCGGCAATACTTAGATGACACAGCCATGTCTATAGGCATGGCATGGCATGGCAAAACTTGTTATATAAAAATAAAACGAACACTTTTTACTGTTGCTCTGGACTGCTACAGTGGTGATGACAATATTTTTACTAAATGTTTGTGTTCGGAAATCGGAATCCACTCGATTGTCGGGTTTTATGTAAATATTGTTTTATGTATTTTCTATACAATAAAATATATATATACCGAACTGTATTCAGACTACTTTATTTGATCAACCGCCTGCGACGGTACAATAGTACCTACTATTACATTTACATACTTATGGTACCTACGTACATTGTAATTATTATTTTTTTTTTTTCCTCAAAACAGACAGATAAATAAAAATGTGTCATGCTCTGCTTGTGCTACTCCATAAGCAGAATAAATTATTTACATTTGCTTTTTCGTAGTTTATGATGGTATAAACAAAAATTACGAAAAAAAAAACTAAACTAGTTTTACCCCGCGGCTTCGTTCCCGCCAACCCATCTGTCCTACCATTACCGACTCTGCCTGCCTACCCACCTCCCTACCTTCCTACCCTACTTACCCACCCTAACTACCTACCTACCTACCGCTTACATACATATCAGCAATTTATTTTTATAATACTGATTAAACTGATAGATAATTTCCATGTACCTAGTAAATAATATTGCACGTACGGTACCTAGATTCATAAAAATACAAACATACGTCCGTACTAAATGTAGGTAAATGTACCTGCATGCAGATGAATTTACAAAACTATTATAACATATGCGCGTGTGAGGCCATAGTAACGAGGCGCGCGCGATACGATGTTATTTATCATGAATGAATGGCTCGCTCACTCGAGCGACCGCCCGCCGGCCGACAGGCGGCGAGCGCTCGCGACTGATCGGCGGAAGTTACCGAATGACAACCGAGCGTTCAGGCGCTTTCTCTCTCTTTTCGCTTTGCCTCCTTTTCAAGCATTGCGCTGGATGAAACAACAAGCTTTTCGATCGTGCTCGCGTTGGCGATAGACGGTTCGACAAGGGCCCTCTTAAGGTTTAGGCTGAGTGTTTCATAATTTTCATATGTAAACATTTTCGGGGTTGTTCTCGTACAGACACTTAGTGGAACTTATTGCCGTCTTTTCAGAAAAAAAAAAGAGTTTCAAGCGTAAAAGTTTGGGCGGGTCTGTCGACTTTCAGTTTTAGTATGTTTATGAAATACATGGTTGAAATAACTTTGGTTAAGTATCTATTTTTGTTGTTGTTTGTTCTCATAAAGTATTTGAAAAAAGAATACTTGGCATTTATTGAATTTCATGAATCTGAAACAAGATGTGTTATTTAGTTAGTTGAATGCTTGATTAACTTTTGTTGTTTTGTTATATAGAACGACCTTACAGTTACAAATCAATTATAAGGTCGTTTCGAATTACATTATCAAATTAGAAGGAGTAAAATGAAAAAATACTCAATGAACACACTTTAAAATTGCTACAATTACGTTCCAATCACGTCTACGTCTGCGCACGTTTGGCGCAGTGGTTGAGCGGTTGACTGCTGCGCTGCGTGTCGCGGGTTCGATTCCCGCACGGAACAAATATTTGTGTGACCTACAGATAGCTGTTCCGGCTCTGGGTGTTGTGTATGTGAGTTTATATGTTTCTAAACACACCCACGATACAGGAAGAAATTCCTAGTGTGGCGCATCGTTAAAAAAAAAACGTGATTCCGAAAAATTAAAAAGCGTTCACGGTTCAATATTCAAGTTCCATAAATAAGATAATTATATTTTTGTTCACGAAAATGCAATATAGACTTAGCCCCAAAACTTTCTAGACTTGTCTTCATAAGTTTCTCAATAAATATTGGATGGTCTGAAAAAAAAATTGGGTTTGCTAAATCGTTTGAAAGTGTTTGCTATTCATGCAACATTAGGCGCTAGGCGCTTCAGAAACTAAAAAAAAAGATTTTTCTTTGAAATTTAAACTAATTCCTTTTTAATATTGGTTTATGATTGGAGGAGTTAATTAAAACATGACCATTCTTTCGGCTCCGTCTCAGTCAGGCCAGTATAAGGTGACACTTAGGACTTGGTGGTACTTAAGAGGAAATGCGGTCGCAAACATCCGACTGAATATCCTAAGCAAAAAGTCGTAATTCGAGGTTTGGCTCTCGCCTATTTCCTCCTCCATTATTGGACCAATTTAAAAGATGTTCCATAAACTGTAAAAGAAAGATATACTATGTTTTCGTTTTCGATAATACATTATCTTTAGAAGCACTAGAACCTTCAAAAAATGCCCAAAATTACGCTGGAAACAGAGGCCTATTGTACCAATTTGCAAACTATAAATAAAAAACAAAAACATAGGGCCATAGTATATATCTTTCTTTTCCAGTTTATGGAATATCTTTTAAATTGGTCAAATACTGGAGGAGGAAATAGGCGAGAGCCAAACCTCGAATTATGATTTTTTACCAATGAAATTCAGTCGGAGCTCTCCGCCCACATTTCCTCTTAAGTGATATGCTAGATAGCGTGTTTTTATTTAGCCTATGTTGTCCCACTGCCCGGCAACGGCTTCCCCCTCATCTTGCCAGCCAACTTTGTCTCCTGCTTACTCCAGCCAATCCGGCAGGATCGAGTCCAGATCGTAAATCCAACGTTGTTTAGGCCTGCCTCGGTTACGACGACCGTCTTCAGGTATTTAATGCGTGGCAATCCTGGCCCATCTGTCCCCATGCATCCTGCAAATGTGGGTTACACCCCAAATTAGTCCGATCCCACTTTAGCCTCGCAGACTTGTCTCAGTATCTTTAGATACAGTTATCAATAAAAATTGCTAAAAGGTTGTTGTGACTAAAATTATGATAGAGCACCAGCTTATGTATAATTTGAAGACTATCTAAATCGTTACATCCCATTTCATTTCATTTTCATAGATCTTTATTTAGCATAAAACTTAACAAAAATGCACTTACCCTAAAAGACGCACTAACACATATAACAGAAAACTTTATGAGGCTACAAAACATTCGCCTTTCAAAGTGTATTTAACACATTTATTTTGAATCGTTACAAAATACCCATCCGCTGGTCAAAAACCTTTAATATTTTATAATCACGAATATGTTGAACCCAGCTAAAATTAAAAGATCCAAAAAAATTATTAATGAGTAACGGAAAGAAGTTTGTAAACACATGACTCCAGCAGCCGAGCAAGGCTAGTGATTTATCGTTCCTTTATTAGAAATTGTACTACAATTGTTTTGTTGGCAGTAGAGATGAACCAAGTATTCTCCACTTAGTTTCAACTAGTAGAACTAGAAAAGCCGACTATCTAAGCAAATACATACATAGTCGGCGGATTGTTAGCGATTAGTCAGCACAAGAGTCCGACTAGTCGGCTGTAGGAGAACAGGAAATAAAATAAAGAAATTGCAGGTTCCAAATAAAAAAGAATTGAATTAGTCTTACAAGAACGGTACGTATTATCAAATACAACAGTCGTAATTTTTGTATAAATTATAGTCTAAAATGCGACCTATCTGGCCACACTTAGGTATAGTCGGCGACTACTCGACCATTTGTGGACCGACTAATTGTTTCATCGGCTAATCAGCCAAGTCCATAGTCAGCCCATCTCTAGCTGGCAGCAAAACAAGATCTGTTCTTACTGGAACTTTCGAATCGATTAGTGTTTCACATATTGTTATCATTACAACAATGATAACAGTCAATCTGGACTGGATTATTATTAGGCTCGGATTGTCGCAATGTAATAACACAATTTTACTGGTCCGTTATTATTTGGAGCTGTTATTAGCTAAGACATATAGGTAATGTGATATTAAAATGTCACATTTAGTCCGAAACTCCGAATGTTATGCCAGATTTTATTGGTCCGATTTAGTTGTTTCTATATTTTGCATTTCTATTAAGCTTTTACTATTATTATAGAAATTAAATATGAGTTGTATAGTGGTTTCACGACTAGTTTAAAAAAAAAGTGTTTGTGTACAACTTGGTGTTTTAACTTAGTGGCATTTCTCAAAATCATTTGTTTTAATTTATGTGTGTTCAGTTTCATAAATTACCAATCCGAAACTGCCACCTGAAACTCAAGATCGAAAATAGCAGCTATATTATCTAGAAGATTAAGCATGCCATTATTATCTCACACAAGGGTCCTCACACTGCCTTGTCTATTCAACAGGCACATGAGTGCACATTTAATGGACACTCACGATTAAACCTCAGCCAGAAGTGGACTATCAGTAGGAGCAGCGTTCTGAAATTGAAATATAGATGAAGAGGCACTTACGAGACGTTCGATTTACGAATCCCGGTTCCTATTTTGAAAAGCGAATAGGTTTTTTTGTTGCCATTAATGGATTTGCTTTGTGCCAGAATGGGCTTAGAATTTGTTAGTTGATTTAACGTGTGAAAGCTTCTCATGTACTCCAGGGTCTATCGTGCGAACCTTTAGAAAAGCCTATGGTCTAGCAGTCTAATTTTTTCTTTTATTAGTAACGAGTACAGTTGTCCAAATAATATTCACGCCTATTTTTCCCGAAGGGTTAGGCAGATCACCTGTCTGGCAGTAGTTCGTTGATTAATAGTGTACAATGTCTATAAAATATTGTACAGGGCAGATCATGCACGTTTCATTGGTAGTACAAGCGCGTTTTTTCACGGCACAAATTATTTTGAGGTCGGTAAAAATATTTTATACTATACAAGAATAAAATATTTGACAACTGTGTTCAGCAAGAAAAAAATAATTACCAGTATCAAAGCGCAGTTGGTTGGTAAATGAAATGAAAACCTATTATTCAGTGCAGTAAATTTGCGTAATTCTATACTTCGTAAATACAAAGTGTTTGATTTAGAACGGAATCCGTAATTAAACTGCACTGTTTTTTTATATTCGGGAACTAGAAGAGCTTGTTTTCTGTCTCTCTCAATTTCTTGGCAATAATTTATTGTATCAGTGAAGCTTATATATAGTTCACATGTTGACAGTGCCTAATGCTTGACGAGTTAATTCTGCTTGCATAAAGTCGATTTTTTATTGACAGTCGTTACGGGAATTCTGGGCACGGAAATCTAAAAAACTCTCTGTTATACAGCTGCTACCAGCCACCCTGCGAAGATCGTCGCTCCACCTAGCCTAAAGGCGTCCTACCTTGTCCTCAAGCACTACAGGCTTGCTCCAGTTCTTATTCGCCAAAGAGAGCGGGGTTAGTCCCTTGTCCACAGCTACTACATCTCGATGTCCACGTCGATGTGTAGAAAATATTCCCTGAGATTGCATATCTCGCGGTTGTGGAGGTTGTGGTATACATTCCACATCTTTTAGTTTACTTACAATTCATAACACTATACAAACCATACCTCTTTTATCTTTTGATATTGTATCAACTCATATGACTCACTTTTTGTATTATTTCATACTGTTGAACACCTGAAAAAAATATTTTTAGTTATCTCTGATTGTTCAATACCTACAACTTAAATTATATTGCTAATTTGTGAAATCTTGGAATATTTTATACTGTGACTTTTTCATCTGATATGACGTCTGTCTGTCTATTTTATTTTCTTAAGCCACAGACATAACATAGGTACCATGGACTAGCTAGACCTTCCGTAAGCTATTTGTACATTTTTATAAGGGCAGCGATAGACTGCCCCTTATTTGTGAACCGTTCTTTATACGTTCTGGTCTTGATTTCTTAATTGAGATTTGAATTTGAAAATTTAGAAGGGAATTTAGGGAGGGGAACGAGGAGAAACGGGCGTCAGCTTTTTAGTTTTTGAATCTTGACTGAACTCCGAAACTGCCTCCGCCTGTTTTTAATTAACTATTTATTGTATTTTTAATTGTTTGTTTTACTCTAGACGCTTTTAAGTGCGTTTTTTTACATCATTCTCACATATATGTATTTTTCCAACAATAGTATTGTAACCAAATACTTGTAAAACACATTTTTTTAAAAGAGTAAGTGTGGAGTTTGTTGTCCGTTGTTCTCCATAACAAGCTACATTTTCGAATGGACGGTAGAATCAATTATTATTATATTTAATTATTTTTTGACGTTCGAAAGTGCCGCTTAATGGCCCAATTGATTAAAGAAATTTTGATTTTGATTTTTGATTTTGGAAGTCGGTCGACTACTGAATACTATAAATACCAAGTGTAATTTCTATTCTGAAAACTCTTTAAACTTAAAAATCTAGCTTGTGTATTAATTTCTGAAGTGTTCTAGTTTAAATATAATATATTGAGAGTGTTATACTGTGTATAATTTAACTACCGTGTACCTGCGGATCTACGGCGTGTACCGCCACAGTCCGATTTCCCGACACACCTTACTGCCTATCTACCACACGTGGTATATGAGCTGTGGCAGACAAGTCTACAGAGACGCGTGCGGCCACAGCGCACCCGTTTCAGCACGCGCAGATTCCTGCTGCCAACTCATCTACCTACCTGCCCGATTGCCTGGCTTCCTGCTGCCTAGGTGAGCACTCTGAACTCGAGGGTACATATCTCGCGGTAGCGCACCATCAGCCGTCCCATCACTCCGTGCCACGTCTGCCTGCCCGACCTGCTGCCTGGTTAGCTGCCCACATCGTGCGAAGCCGGACCTCAGAATTTCTATTCTCAATACCCTTTTACTTTATTTTTATTATTTCAATTTTTTTTAATAACGTGGCTTACGATTATCTCTCCGGAACTAAACGTAACCCTACAAAGTTTTTGGCATTTCAAAAGCCTCGGCCTCCACACTTCCGCGGGATATACAATCTCATGACCGACGATCGTGGGTGATGCATTCGATATGCAGTCAGCAATGTATGGACCTGCCTATCCAGGGTATCAAGTTCCGTTTCAGTCCATTTGAGTATACCGAAAGAGTACATCAATACCGGCATGACCCGACCGTTTAAGGCGCGCACCTTGTTTCCGCCCGAAAGAAGGCTATTGATAATTCTTCAGGCGGTCAAAGAAGCTTTCCTTCAACGATTGCTTCATGTCAGTAGTCCTGATACCTAACGCTTCCGACATATCCAAATACTTATAGGTTTCGTTTGGAGAGAGGTATCTCAGGTTTATGGAATCCGCGAATTGAATTCTCACGGATTCCACAATCTCCCCTCGCTTTACATGCTTGACCGCATATTTGTCCACACCAAACTCCATCCCGATGGCGCTACTAAAAGTTTCAGTTACCTTTAGTAGCTCCATCAGTTGAAGGTTGCTGGGGGCAAAGAGCTTCAGGTCATCCATGTAAAGTAGGTGAGATATAACCTGATCACCTCTCTTCAACCGATAGCCTAGACCTGAATTCTCCAGCATCATGCTTAGAGGATTCAAGGCTAGGCAAAACCAAAGTGGACTCAAACTATCGAAATATACCTCGCTCGATCCTTACAGGTTCGCTATTCCTCTGGATATTTCGATATCCTGGATAGCGAAGGACCGTGCTCCATTGCCTCATACACGACATCAGGAAGGTGCGTCGAGTTATATCTATTTCATACAATTCTAGCACCCTCATGAGCCATGTATTATTATAATTTTTCGTTTATTTATTTTTAAACACTTTATATTTACATTTTTAAATATTTCTTTATAAAAAACAAATCATTAAAAAAAACATTAAAAAATATAACAAAAATGGTTGTCCAACGGTGTCGGGAGCAAGCTACCGGTGGTTAGGGCTCCAGAGACAGGAACCTTCTCACAATGCGAGCCGTATCGAGAAGTACTGCCTTCTGTATCAGGCCCTTGATCCAACCGTGCAATGACAGCCTCGACAGATGGTCGTCGAGGCTCTTGGCCATCAGGCCGTTGGCCGTAACGATAATCGGCACAATGATCGCCGAGTCCACACTCCACATGTCGACAACCTCGTGTGCTAAGTCGAGATACTTGATTTGTTTCTCTTTCTCAGCTTTCACGAGGTTCTCGTCATGCAGGATGGTGACATCAATTATCATTGTGCAGCGCGCTAATCGGTCTATTACCACTATATCTGGCTTATTGGCAACAATAGTCCTATCAGTGATGATAGACCGATCCCAGTACAACGTGACATGGTCATTTTCGAGAACTGGGTCGGGCACATACTTGTAATACGGTATCTCCGATTCCACTAGATTGTACTTCAAAGCAAGTTGCTGGTGAATAATTCTGGCCACTTGGTTATGCCTGTGTAAGTACTCGTCGTTAGCCAGACGAGAACAACCAGAGATAATATGTTCAGACATATTATCTCTGGTTGTTCTCGTCTGGCTAACGACGAGTACACGATTCACCCGGACGGTGGCATGCCCGACATATGTCAACCGTGCCGTCCTTCAATATATGTCTCCGGTAGTTATCCGGTAGGATAACTTCGTCCATCATTGCACAGATAAAACCTTCAGTTTCCCCGAAAAGGTCACCGAAACGTAGCCAGGTTACGGACGCTGGGAAATCTACATCGAACCCATGTAGAGCCCGATAGAAGCGCCCGTGTAGCTCCTTGCCTTGCCATACCTCTTTGCGCTCATCAGTCGTTAGTATTACAGGCTTGCGCCAGTTCTCTTTAGCCATGGACAACGGGGTGAGTCCCTTGTCCACTGCGACCACATCCCGGTGCATACCCACTTCAGCTTTTAAAAATTATTCTCTGAGGCTGCACACCTCGCGGTTGTGAAGAGTCTTGGCGTTTAAAAAGGCTGGACCCCCACACTTCCGCGGGATGTACAGTCTCATCACCGATGATCGTGGGTGATGCATCCGGTTTGCGGTCAGCAGTGTCCGGACCCTCCTATCGAGGGCGTCGAGCTCGGTCTGAGTCCATTTGAGTAGGCCGAAAGAGTACATCAAAACCGGCATGACCCAACTGTTGAAGGCGCGCACCTTATTTCCGCCTGACAAAAGGCTATTTAATACCTTTTTCAGGCGGCCAAAGAACCGCTCCTTCAGCAGTTGCTTCATGTCAGCACTGTTGATGCCCAACGCTTCCGACATATCCAAATACTTGTAAGTTTCGGTCGAGGAGAAGTGTCTGAGGTGTATGGAATCAGAGAGTTGAATTCCCTAGGATTCCATAATTTCCACTTGCTTTACATGCATGACTGCACATTTGTCCACACCAAATTCCATCCTGATGGAGTTACTGAAGGTTTCAGTTACCTTCAGTAGCTCTGTCAGTTGGAATTTGTTGGGGGTAAAGAGTTTCAGATCATCCATGTAAAGGAGGTGAGATATGACCTGACCACCTCTTCTCAACCGATAGCCAAGTCCTGAATCCTCCAGCAGTGTACTTAGAGGATTCAGGGC
The DNA here is from genome assembly GCA_964057195.1 of Orthosia cruda. NCBI lineage: Eukaryota > Metazoa > Arthropoda > Insecta > Lepidoptera > Noctuidae > Orthosia > Orthosia cruda. Next base: position 17,072,120 of record OZ059830.1, read on the forward strand.
TAAGCAGAACCAAAGTGGACTCAAACTGTCGCCCTGAAATATTCCCCGCTTAATCCATAAAGGTTCATCATCTCCCTGAATCGGTCGACATCCTGGATATCGAAGGACTGTCTTCCATTGCCCCATACATGACTCAAGGAAGGTGCATAGAGTTGCATCTATTTTGTACAACTTCAGCACCCTCATGAGCCATGTATGTGGCATAGAGTCGTAGGCCTTCTTGTAGTCTATCCAGCACGTCGACAGATCCTTGTGGGATCGATGAACCTGCTGGCTTATGGCCATGTCAATAAGGAGTAGCTCCTTAGTGCCGCGGGACCCATTCCTACATCCATTCTGAGAGATAGACATTATTGAGTTACCTTCAATGTGTTTATCAATTTTTGTTTTCAGGATGGATGTAAGAAGTTTATAAACCGTCGATAAGCAAGTAATTGGTCTATAATTCTTGGGTTCCGCGGGACTACCTGTCTTATGGATCAGGTGGGTAACGCCTGTTGTTAAAAACTGCGGCAGCGATTCAGTCTCTAAACATGACTGGAATTGAGATGCCAGAAACGCGTGTGAGCTGCTATACCATTTTAGCCAGAAGTTATGCAGTCCGTTCGGTCCCGGAGACTTCCAGTTCGGTAGCGGACGAACAGCTTTGGCTACATCCGGTGGACTGATGTTTACTTTTTCCATTTCTAGTATAGCTTCACACACGCGCTCGACATCACGCATCCAGCCACCGTGTGACAGACGGGCACCGACCAGATGCTTCGCCAGAATGTACTCGTGGCGACATCATCGCTCGGCTCTCGCTGCTTTCAAAGATGTTCTTAAGCAGCGAGTTCAAGGCATACACCAGCGCCCTATTCTTCTTATTATTATAATAATTATTATAATTGTCTAAAGATTGTTTGCTGTTATAAATCATTTGTTTAAAGACCGAATGCCTAATATTACGCCAAGTATAAATTTGACCATTTGAAAATGTGCGTACTAAAATCATTCCAAATATTGCATTGGTATAAAAAAAGCTGCAAAAATGTGTTTGGGTAGTGACATTTTGTCAAAATCTTTTCGGTAAAATGGCAGGCTCCCGAGAGCAGTTCTCCATGCATGAACGAATTTGCGCTTTATTCAAGTTGTGCAGCTGTTCTTGCGTAAAGTACCGTCTAACCTTTGCGGGGACCCCCAACATTTTAGCAGCCAGCGGAGCCTTTGCCTCATTAGAAGGACTAAAGTTGAGGGTTGACGTCAACGCAACTCCAAGAAGCTCTAGATGGTCCGTTATCGGCACGGTTACATTTCGGAAAGATGGAGCCGGGTGAAATTGGCTCTTTTTAGCAGAAAAACGTCACGCCTTAGCAGCATTGAAACTGACTGATTGGCCTCGCTCTATTTGGAGACTGGCTTAGCGGACAGGTTCAAGCGCTCAACCATGTCCTCACGGGGGGGCTGACTAGACCATGCGCTACACGTATCTCCCGGCAACAGAGATGTCGTCTGCATTCCCAAAGGTTACGGGTTTAAGCAGATTATTTATGTGCAGCAAGAACAATGTTGTTGAGCACCGACCTCTGAAGGACTCTCGCGTTAATATCTAATCAACTGGACGAATAGCCCTCGATAACCAATCGGATGGACCGATCCCTCAGGAATTCTGCAATCCAAACACACAGACCACTAGGCAGAACGAAGGAAGGGAGCTTACCAAAAAGGCTTTCGTCCCAGACCCTATCGAAAGCCTTTGAGATGTCAAGGGCGACGGTAAGCGCGTCCCCATGCTTCTGGATGGCCTCACTCCAGGTGTGAATTGCATACGCTAGAAGTAGCTGCAACTGTGTGTAATATTACACCAACCATTTGTAGCCACTTTTGTCATCTTATTAACTCAAAATCTATTTAACATAAACTCATAAAATTTGGTTTATGTATTTAAACCCCTTATGTTAACTAGAACCCAAACATTTCATAAATATAGCTCAAACGGTTATTCTGATACTTGTCCAACGCAAGCTACCGCTAACGCTACCGGGGTGCAGATCCGGTCTCTCCGTGAGGACATGGTGGAGCTTTTGAACCTGTCCTTGCAGGCAGTCTCCAAATGGGGCGATGCCAATCTGGTCAAGTTGAATGCTTCTAAAACCCAGGCTTGTCATTTTTCCTCTAAAAAGAGCCAATTTCAACCGACTCCAACTTTCTGAGATGTGACCATACCAATAACGGACCATCTTGAGCTTCTTGGCGTTACGTTGACATCGACTCTTAAAGTTGGCCCATACATTGAGGCAAAGGCTCGGCTGGCAGTCAAAAAGTTGGGGATCTTTGCAATGGTGAGAAGGTACTTTACGCCGGAACAGCTCCCCAATTTGTATCAATTTGCATGAATTTCTGTTTTCATCTCTGAGACGGATCTGTCAAATACCAGCTTGATGCATTAGAGTTGATCTAAAAGCGGGCCAAGAAACTCATCGGCAATGAGGCGCTGGTCAAGTCAAAGCTCCAGAGACTTAACATTGAACATCTTCGCCGAGTTGCCGGCTTGTCGGTTACATTTTGGGGAGTGTGCGATGGAATTGCACGATCTAATTCCATCTAGCCCGTGGCATCATCGGACTACTAGACGTACAGCGATGCGCCATCGATACATGGTGGACATCCCACAATACACTTTTATTATGTGTACATCTAAGGAGTGGAATTATCTGTCGGAATAAATTGGTAGTAGGTAGGGTAGGTACATAAGGTAGGATAGCGTAGGCAGTTGACGGGAGCGAAGCTGCGGGCACAGCTAGTTTTTAATATGTGAACTTGTTTGTTTATAATTAAGTTTGTGAAAAGTAAACACAGCTAGGTTTGCCCATGATTGTCGGCTATCAATCCATTCAGATGATGGAAAGTATTCTATTATCTTTGGATCTATTATTTGATTTTTGTACACAACGAATCGTATTAGGAACCGTCGGTGGACTATATTGGATACCAACCTATATTATTATTTTGCTCTTGTATTACCTTGAATTTGACTCAGACATACTCCTCTAAAAAAACTCCTAAAAAAAGCCTGTAAACTTAATACCTGAGAAAATAAATTCAGAAAACAATATACTTTGCTAAACCTTACTAACGCTAGAACATTTCGCGGTATATTGAGTGTGAATATGGGAATATACACAAAAAGTAACAAACCTGGTTTACGATACAAACGGAGTCCATTTTATAAATCACCAGCGTTATTTGAGTCGATAAATTGGATAGGTGTGAGAACACTTTGGATTTATTTCATTTGATCCTTGGTAGTCGGTAGAATAGTGCATTCAATAAAGAACTGCCGCAGGCTAGCGAGAATAATTTGTTTGGAAAATAGAACTGAAAGATTCAGACAACAATACAGGCGTCGCGTCGAGCCACCGAACAAAGTAATTTTGTTATTACTATTTTTGCTTTGTTAGGTTTATAAGTTCTGTATGTTTATATATCGTTCAATAATTTTGTCCAAAATAATTTGTTTATCTGTCTACAAACATTCCTCAGAAACTTCGGGTCCCATCAATATCGGTAGCCTAATCGTGTGGATATAATAAGCAAAACTGTTGGCACATAATAGTCCTTTGTCCTTCGAGTAACTTTGCCACAATATAAACTCGTAGATATCTTCAATACAAATATGATCATGATATGATATTAAAAATAAATTAGACCATGTTTCAAGTCGTAGATATAAGCTCTACGGATTACATTCGACCTATGGGCTCTGGGTTTACAATGGCCGACGATGTACTTAGCATCTATCTTTTATTTTATTTACTAAGTCTTCTCTTCTACTTAAGTCGATTCTTTCTTTCTTCTAAAGTTGTGTCTAAAATTAGACCCTTGAAAACCTCTTTTTATAATTTTTCCCGAAGTTTGTGAAAGCGTTGTACCGCTGGCAAAGCTATTCAAAAATATTTTTTGCTTGTTGAATCTTAGTTACGAAGAAAATTGAGACTAAGAAGATTAAGTTATCATGACATTAATTACTAGTAAATGATTCAGTTATTTACTTGAATACATCTTAGATGCATGTAGTGATTGTATAAATTAAGGTGATTCCTGACGAAAGCCATCGTTAGATTTCGTGGTTTTGTTGGGACATCAGGGTAGCGTCCTCTAATCCGTCTGCAAAGTGTGGTAACAGTATTCGCCTTGACCGTGAATCAGTCACGTGAAGCCCGATGCAATTGATGTTTTCGGGTTTTAGCGATAGCTTATTCGAAGAAGGCCACGAAAATGTTACGAGTGAATGAAGGGTTTTGTATGTTTGTTTACTTATTATATAAGTAATATTAAGCACATTTAAAAAAAAAACCTAATATTTTTATGTTTTTAAATACATCTGCCACCATTGGTTAACTGATAGAGAATGCCTGTCTGATGCAGGTCCGTGTTCGTGCCTTTGTGCTGCAGAAAATTATAAAATAAAAATTTAATAAATCCGTGACAACATTGATTCAATATTACAATTTGCCGAGTTGGGTTTATATTTTTTTTATTTGTCGGTAGGCTCGCGTTTGATTACTATCTCTTTACCTGTTTTTACTTATTACAAAAAATCCTGATCTTTATTTTTATTAGTGCTCAAAGATAACTAGAACTGGCCAAGCCCCCATTCATTTAAACCCATAATGAAACAAGAATTAGAACCTTTGTCAACAAACATAGCCTGCATTCAGTACATTTGTAGCAATCCACGAGATCCCCGTCTACTATCTTGATAAAGTCGGGTACACAATTGAGATTTACACTGCTCACCTTATTGAATTTGTTCAGTGTACCCTTTAGTGAATGCCGGGGCTGGGCGATTCATTTGTGAGACCTCTTTGAAACGGCGACGGTCCTGTTTACGATAGCATGACTAAATGCGTATGTGCTAAATATGTTATGCCTTGCCTGTTTGAGATGCGCTGTAGGATATAAATACAAGTAAAATTTATAATACCACCGACATATTTTTGTTACATGCTTCATAATTCATCTAGTAGTAGACGCGCTTCCATCGATAATCTATTGAACACGTAATTATGACACGCTATCTTGCAAAAATACCCCGGTTCAAACAGTAAAACGCCCATAACTTTTGAACGGGTAAACCGATTTTGGTCAAACCTAGCTAAGAACACGAAACGAAATCGAAATCGGTTCATCTGTTTAGAAGCTGTGATGCTACATACAGATACAGATAATTGATTTTACCAACCTATCCTTGGTTGGTAAAATCGACGTGCACCGAACGTATGGGCCAAAAGTATGAAAACATATATTAACTTTACGTGTTTAATTCCCGAAGGGTTTGGTAGAGTTGTACTAATACTTACTTGTAAGTATAGTTTTTTGTGTAGTAGGCCGACTTTATCGCAGGGTATTGAAGACATGAAACTCATATTTTCAACTAGCTGTTGCCGCCAACTTCGTCCGCGTCAAACCCGTAAACTGAAAAATAATTAAGAATATTTTTATACGCGAAGCCCTAATTCTTTTTCCGACGCTTTAGCCTATGATACTTCTTATAATATCTGCTATCTACCTGTGAAAATCACGTCAAAATCAGTCCAGTCATTTCGGAGATTACCCGGTACAGATAGACAGACAAAAATCTAAAAAAGTCCGTGGATGTTATTAGGACCGTGTATATTTTCACTTATATTTACTGTCTTGCCGTGTATGCACTCAATAAAACGTTGTTATTTTCATTTTATAATATACAGAAAATTAAATTTTATGTATTTGTATGTAACTGTATAGATTCTAGAATAATGTGTAAGTGGCCAGTAGCTTCCATGAAAACCGCTAATAAATAACAAAAAACAAATGAAGTGAGTGAAGTAGCTTCATAACATCACCATGAGACTCACACCGAAGACAACAAAGCATTTCTGAACGTCCGTGGATCGCACAGCAAATATAATAAAAGAAAGCAATTTTTCACTTAAGCGCTTCCCTCGTAAATCCGCTAGACTTGTTGAGAATTAAGTGCACTTTTGTTTTTCTCATCACCGCCTCCGGGTATAAATGTGAAGACACTTTCGGCTCACGAAGATCCGAAGTTGTATTTAATGCTAAATTGTTTTCAAAGTGTTTGAGGTTAGTTTCATTGTTTTGGTTTTGTTGTTGTAGAACTGGGTATTATGCGTTTATAAGAAGTTTAAGTTCCAAGGGCTGGTAAAAATATATTTGTTTTTGGAGCACAGTAACCACATGTAAAATCTGAAAGTAAATAAGGCACAAAATTACAAAGTATTAAGATACTAGCTGCCACCCGCAGCTCCGCCCGCGTTGAACTAGTAATTCGATCGATCGATCTTTATAAAAGCCTATGTACCTATTATTCTGATGTATGAGGTAAGGTGATGTTGAATGCCCATGTTACACCCACTCCTATCAAGGTCGAAGACTACCCTCGAAGTTGAGGACGACTACCACCTGGGACGAACGCTCCAGTTGGGTAGGGCCAACTTCGAGAAAGTGGTCAACCGTCGAATCTGACTCGGCTGGGCAGCGTTCGGGAAGTTGCGCGGTATATTCTCGTCCAATTTATTTCGGTGTCTCAAAACGAAAGTCTATGACCAGTGTGTGTTGCCAGCGTTGTTCATGGCTCTGAGACGTTGTCGCTTATAATGGGCCTCATTAGAAAGCTTACAGCCACCCAAAGGGCAATGTAGAGGTCTGTGCGCGGAGTTTCCTTGCGTGATCGAATCAGAAATGAAGGATGGCTGATGGGGGAGATAAATTCTGGAGTGGCGACTGCGAACCGGAAGACGTTGCGTTGGAAGGCCTCCCACTAGGTGGACACGTGGACCGATAACCTAGTGAAGGTTGCAGGGATCCGCTGGATACGAGACGGAAGGGACCGGTAAATGTGGCGACGCTTGGGGAAGGCCTATGTCCAGCAGTGGACATATTTTGGCTGACATTATTATGATGATGAGCAACATTGTATCAAAGTCCGTTCAGTTGTTTTTGCGTGAAACAGTAACTAATATCCATACTAGGGTATGAATATCAGAATCTTGTAAAATCGGAATCTCGGAACTAAATTTGCGACATTTCAGTTCCGAAACTGAGTGACTCGATATCGGAATCTCGCATTCAGAAAAAAACCTATTTTTTAACTAATTTTGAAGCGCCAAACGCGATGGCTTGTTTAAACCCGTTGACTGCGGTGATTAGCAGTGATCGGATAATTGGGTACTTATTTACTTAAACTGAATCCCAGATTTGCAGTCCAACATAGAACCCGTTATAACAATTATAATTTTATTGAATAAAGCTTAGGTTGCGGGAATTCGCTAGATGATTGGTTGAAATGATGATGATGATGGTGAAAGCTTAGATACTGATTCATACTTTTGAGAAAGCTGTTTCGGAACTAATACCAATCCTTGTTAAACTTTATCTCAAATTACTATTGAGTTACTTGCTTAGAAACTTCAATAAATTAAAGCTTAATATTCTTTAGCCTTCTGCTTGTATTACACAATATATATATATTATATTATACAATACAACAAATTAGTCTATCCGATCACTAAACTGTTGGTTTGATCTTCTACTTGACTACAATATCAATTATTTTATTGATATTCCATTGATTTTGAATATAATAAAGATGGAATAGTTATATTTTACCATCTCTATAATTTATTAAGTATATTGTAGTTGTTTTACGAAATAAGTTTATCTCGGCAATCCAGGATTCATTTAACTTAAATAATAATGCTCAAGTTGTACTGACAAAAAGCAATACGGTAATCGTCGATCACAACGTTAACTATTCCAATTAATGTATAATAATAATTCTCCTGATTAGAAAGCATCAAATGAAGAAGACTATGCTCAGATTTTATTCTTATCTATTAAAAAAACTATAAACCTAATTGGAATAAGTAGAAATAGTATTTCAATATTTTGTTAGAAATCTCCTTTATCCCATGGATTTGGCTAGTGATACTTATACTGAATTTATAAATCATTATTACTCACTAATCGGGACTACTTTGAGATTGATTGACAAACATTTATTTTATGTATTTTTTTAGCATTGTCTTTTTTTCAGAATGGCATAACTTTAGTAGTTATTCTTTCTTGGGAACAAATGTGACGTTTAGTTAAATTAGCGCCCGATTATCCAGTCATTGCTGATTAGACAGAGACACAATTAACTAAAATTGCGCGATGTCTAACGAATGAGCGCAATTCCAATATTGAGATCCAATATCGGAAATCAATATTGGAATTGAAAAACTTCCGATATTACATGCCCTAATCCATACTCACAAACTCACATTTTGACATGAGTAGTATAGGATATTTTCTAGTGTGTACGACTAAGTTTATCGGCCGCAGAACACCATTACTTATTTAAATTAATCTTAAGCTTTCCTGCCGGAAATTTTGTCCTTTTTAATAAACAGCATTAGACGACGAAAGTTGGGCAAAAAAGTCTTTGACAACTTTCTTCTCAACTTCGTATGTTTCCAAGTTTAACTTGGAGCGAAGAAAAAAATAATTGCCCGCTTTAAAAGGATTTTTTAATAAGTGCACTTGAGAAGTTACTAATTAATAGCTTAAATGTCTTAGAAAATGCTAACATTAATCTATAAAAACTTTGTAGAAAATTATGTTGTTAAGCTTTGTTCCAATTATGTTTTTGTCTTCAGCGTTAATTAAAATAATTTAGGAGTTTTCGTCAAAATAATGAATATTAATAGACGAGTGGTTTGCATGTGATTTACTTCAAATAATTTCTATTTGAATTTTTCTCTTATATAAATTTTATCTTCGTCAGCTTTTTATAAACGGTGACAAGATTAAAGGAACTGCTTTGACTAAATTTGTAAGAATTGAAGTCATAATTTTGGTTTGCATGTCACTTCTATGAATTTTATTTTTGTTAATTTTAATATCACCAGTCATTTTATAACGGTTCAAAGCTGCTGAAAGAGCTGCTTTTTGATTATTTCTGAGAAAATTCTGAGAATTCATAATGCCACAAATTTTAATAAAATCTACTTAATAGTGCTGGCATTGTGAAATCTTTAGTCTCCCAGATAATCCCTTTGATATATTCTCATAATCTTACGTATACCTAGACCACAAGTATCTTGCAGAGATATAATACCTTCGAACAAGCTGAAGCTCTATATACATTCTAAATTTGTCTCTACATTTAACACAGGAATATTGACTAGAGTAATGCATACTTATATCTATACTAATATTATAAAGAGGTAAAGTTTGTGAGTTTGTGAGTTTGTGAGTTTGTGACGTTGTAAGGGGTAATCTCTGGATCTACTGAACCGATTTTGAAAATTCTTGCACCGGTAGAAAGCTACATTATTCCTGAGTGTCATAGGCTATAAAATATTTTCAGAAAAAATAGAGATCCTTATGAAAATTGCAATAATGTAACCCAAGGTAGCAAAATGTTGTCTGTAAAATACATTATTTGGCGTGCGCTGAGAAAACTATTGATGATAGATACAAATTAGTAGGTAGGGTAGGTAGGATAGGCAGGTTAGGCAGGGTAGGCAGATTAGGCAGGGTAGGCAGAGTAGGCAGGGTAAGCAGAGTAGGCAGGGTAAGCAGAGTAGGCAGGGTAGGCAGGGTAGGCAGAGTAGGCAGGGTAGGCAGGGTAGGCAGGGTAGGCAGTGTAGGCAGGGTAGGCAAGATAGGCAGGGTAGGCAGGAAAGGCAGGAAAGGCAGGGTAGGCAGGGTAGGCAGGGTAGGCAGATTAGGCAGGGTAGGCAGGGTAAACAGAGTAGGCAGGGTAAGCAGAGTAGGCAGGGTAGGCAGGGTAGGCAGGGTAGGCATGGTAAGCAGAGTAGGCAGGGTAGGCAGGGTAGGCAGGATAGGCAGGGTAGGTATGGTAAGCAGAGTAGGCAGGGTAGGCAGGATAAGCAGGGTAGGCAGGGTAAGCAGAGTAGGCAGGGTAGGCAGGGTAGGCAGGAAAGGCAGGAAAGGCAGGGTAGGCAGGGTAGGCAGGGTAGGCAGGGTAGGCAGGGTAGGCAGGGTAGGCAGGGTTGGCAGGGTAGGCAGGGTAGGCAGGGTAGGCAGGGTAGGCAGGAAAGGCAAGATAGGCAGGGTAGGCAGGAAAGGCAGGAAAAGCAGGGCAGGCAGGAAAGGCAGGGCAGGCAGGGTAGGTAGGATAGGCAAGTTAGGCAGGGTAGGCAGATTAGGCAGGGTAGGCAGAGTAGGCAGGGTAGGCAAGGTAAACAGAGTAGGCAGGGTAAGCAGAGTAGGCAGGGTAGGCAGGGTAGGCAGGGTAGGGATGGTAAGCAGAGTAGGCAGGGTAGGCAGTGTAGGCAGGGTAGGCAGGATAGGCAGGGTAGGCAGGGTAGGCAAGATAGGCAGGGAAGGCAGGAAAGGCAGGGAAGGCAGGAAAGGCAGGAAAGGCAGGGTAGGCAGGAAAGGCAGGGTAGGCAGGGTAGGTAGGATAGGCAGGGTAGGCAGGATAGGCAGGATAGGCAGGATAGGCAGGGTAGGCAGGATAGGCAGGATAGGCAGGGTAGGCAGAGTGGGCAGGGTAGGCAGGGTAGGCAGGGCAGGCAGGGTAGGCAGGGTAGGCAGGATAGGCCGGGTAGGCAGGAAAGGCAGGAAAGTCAGGGTAGGCAGGCTAGCCAGGGTAGGGGCAGGGTAGGCAGGGTAGGTAGGGTAGGCAGGGTAGGCTGGGTAGGCAGGGTAGGCAGGGTAGCCAGGGGTAGGCAGGATAGACAGGGTAGGCAGGGTAGGCAGGTTAGGCAGGTTAGGCAGGTTAGGCAGGTTAGGCAGGGCAGGCAGGGTTGGCAGGGTAGGCATGGTAAGTAGAGTAGGCAGGGTAGGCAGGGTAGGCAGGGTAGGCAGGGTAGGCAGGGTAGGCAGGGTAGGCAGGATAGGCCGGGTAGGCAGGATAGGCAGGGTAGGCAGGAAAGGCAGGGTAGGCAGGAAAGTCAGGGTAGGCAGGGTAGCCAGGGTAGGGGCAGGGTAGGCAGGGTAGGTAGGGTAGGCAGGGTAGGCAGGGTAGGTAGGCAATTGACGGGAGCGAAGCCCCGAGGGTCAGCTAGTACTACAATAACCAACTTACATTCCAACATTATAAATGCGAAAGTAATAATGTCTGTCTGTCTGTTACCGTGATGGTGATGGTGTTAGACCATGCCCTGGATTTGGAAAAAGGATATTTTTATCCTGGAAGTATGTTCCCTTGCGGTAATTTTCACGCAAGCCGCTCACAGAAGCTAGTAGACCTTCTCAACGCTTTCAAACATTTTGCTATTTCTTTAAAATCTTCTCATTCTGGAGCACAGGAGAAAAACAAACAAAATTTTAAATTTATTGACCTTAACCTAAGAGTTTTAAAGGTAAGGCAGGGAAATCAGCTCCATTAACTAGGGTAGCCATTTTATGAACTTATTTGTAATCATCTACAATTCAAATTGGACACTTCCCCAATTTACATTACTCCTTACTAAGGTTTAGGCTGAGTGTTTCATAATTTTCATATGTAAACATTTTCGGGGTTGCCCTCGTACAGACACTTAGTGGAACTTATTGCCGTCTTTTCAGAAAAAAAAAGAGTTTCAAGCGTAAAAGTTGGGGCGGGTCTGACGACTTTCAGTTTTAGTATGTTTATGAAATACGTGGTTGAAATAACTTTGGTTAAGTATCTATTTTTGTTGTTATTTGTTCTTATACAGTATTTGAAAAAAGAATCCTTGGCATTTATTTAATTTCATGAATCTGAAACATGAAGTATTATTTAGTTAGTTGTATGCTTGATTAACTTTTGTTGTTTTTTTATATAGAACGACCTTACTGTTTCAAATCAATTATAAGGTCGTTTCGAATTACATTATCAAATTAGGAGTAAAATGATTAAATACTCAATGAACACACTTTAAATTTGCTACAATTACGTTCCAATCACGTCTACGTCTGCGCACGGTTGGCGCAGTGGTTGAGAGGTAGACTGCTGCGCTGCGTGTCGCGGGTTCGATTCCCTCACGGAACAAATATTTGTGTGACCTACAGATAGCTGTTCCGGCTCTGGGTGTTGTGTATGTGAGTTTGTATGTTTGTAAACGCACCCACGATACAGGAAGAAATTCCTAGTGTGGGGCAACGTCTAAAAAAATTAAAAAGCGTTCACGGTTCAATATTCAAGTTCCATAAATAAGATAATTATGTTCTTGTTCACGAAAATGCACTATAGACTTAGTCCCTAAAACTTTCTAGACTTGTCTTCATAAGTTTCTCAATAAGTCATGGTTCGCCTGAAAAAAAATAGACTTGCTAAATCGTTTGAAAGTGTTTTTTTTATTATATTTAGGCGCTAGGCGCTTCCGAAACTAAAAATAGATTTTTTTTTGTAATTTTAACTAATTCCTTTTTAATAATGGTTTATGATTGGAGGAGTTAATTAAAACATTACCATTCTTTTGGCTCCGTCGCAGTCAGGCAAGTATAAGGTGCCTATTTCTATCGCCTATTTCCACCTGCAATATTGGACCAATTTAAAAGACGTTCCATAAACTGCAAAATAAAGATATACTATGTTTTCATTTTCGATAATACATTATCTGTAGAAGCACTAGAACCCTCAAAAAATTCTCAAAATTAAGCTGGAAACAGAGGCCTATTGTATCAATTTGCAAACTATAAATGAAAAAACAAAAACATAGGGGCAAGGTATATATCTTTCTTTTCCAGTTAATGGAATATCTTTTAAATTGGGCAAATAATGGAGGAGGAAATAGGCGAGAGCCAAACCTCGAATTATGATTTTTACCAAGGAAATTCAGTCGGAGCTCTCCGCCCACATTTCCTCAAGTAATATGCTAGATACCGTGTTTTTATTTACCCTATGTTGTCCCACTGCCCGGCAACGGCATCCCCCTCATCTTGCCAGCCAACTTTGTCTCCTGCTTACTCCAGCCAATCCGGCAGGAACGAGTCCAGATCGTAAATCCAGTGTTTTTTAGGCCTGCCTCGGTTACGACGTCCGTGTTCAGGTATTTAATGCGTGGCAATCCTGGCTCATCTGTTCCCATGCATCCTGCAAATGTGGGTTACATCCCAACTTAGTCCAATCCCACTTTAGCCTCGCAGACTTGTCTCCGTATCGTTAGATACCGTTATCAATAAAAATTGCTAAAAGGTTGTTGTGACTAAAATTATGATGGAGCACCAGCTTGTATATAATTTGAAGACTATATAGATCGTTACATCTCGTTTTATTTCATTTTCATAGATCTTTATTTAACATATTATTAACAAGAATGCACTTACCCTAAAATACACATTAACACATATAACAGAACACTTTATGAGGCTACAAAACATTCGCCTTTCAAAGTGTATTTAACACATTTATTTTGAATCGTTACAAAATACCCATCCGCTGGTCAAAAAACTTAGATATTTTAAAATCACGAACATGTTGAACCCAGCTAAAATTAAAAAGGCCAAAAAAATGTATTAATGAGGAACGGAAAGAAGTTTGTAAGCACATGTCTCCAGCAGCCGGGCAAGGCTAGTGATTTATTGTTCCTTTATTAGAAATTGTACTAGAATTATTTTGTTGGCAGTATAGATGAACCAACTATTCTCCACCTAGTTCCAACTAGTACAACTAAAAAAGCCGACTATCTAAGCAATACATGTAGGAATAATTATTTTGTAAGTTAAGTCAGTAAGCTTCTGAACGAACCATAGAGGGAATGAGATAGATGTGTGTGAGAGAGAGGGAAGGAGGAAGATGGCGGAAGGTTAGAAAAGTTGGTTGCGTGTATTTTGTATAATATTAAAAAGTTAAAAATATAACGAGTTTACGAAGATTTCTGCGCTTTATTTCGATTCACGATCCTACATCCTCGTCCGGGATAGACCGAAATAAGCGCAAGAAGACGTACCTAAGAAGATAAGACGAACGCCGGCGCGTGGCGTTACCGGCGTGCAATCAACGCATTCCATTCGAAGAAGTTTTTTTTAAAGAACGATTGGCCGGCTTGTAGCGTCATTACGGTGTGCAACGAATATTCCAGTGCAAGATTTTATGAAGATTACGATCTCGCATTGATTTTACGATGGATAAAGACGACCAAAGAATGCAACCATTGTACAACATGGCGGGTGCGGAGCCCATTTCTAAATTCAATGGCGATGACATGACTTACTCATCTTCGAGATGGGCGCAAGATGTCGAATACAATGCGGAGATCTTTGGCTGGACCCCGCATCAGAAACTAATCATGGCACGGAGGTCGCTGTCAGACACAGCCGAACTATGGTTAAAAACGGAAAAAAACCTTCCGTACATATGAGGATTTGAAAGCAGCCCTACAGAAAGAATTCCCCGAGCTTGTCAACAGCAAGCAAATGCACGAAGTGATGGCTGCTCGAAAGAAGCGCAATAGCGAAAGCTATTATCAGTATATGTTGTCTATGAAGGAGCTTGGTAAAAGGGCTAAATTTCCAGACTATGTCGCCATCCAGTACATAGTTGATGGAATTACGGATTATGAACAAAATAAAATGTGTCTGTACGGGATAACTACATACCCTGCCCTAAAAGAAAAGCTAACACAGTACGAGGTTATGAAACAGAAAATGAAACAGCGAGGTGAGCGAGGAAGTCAAAGCAATAAGCCGCGTGAGCGTGAGTCTGTGAAAACATCGAGTGATAAAGTGAGTCAAGCAAATGATAAGCCAATTCAGCGCTGTTTCAAGTGTGGTGAAAGGGGTCATATAGCAACTGCGTGTGAAAAAGGCGTAAAGTGTTTCAAGTGCAATGGTTTCGGGCATTATGGCTACTCAATGTACCGCCACAATAACGAAAGAGGCAAGCGGCACTCGCAAAACCCGCAATGTCGGTGATGACAACATCAGGTCACCGCGCACATCAATGTTTGTGAGCTACCAGCCACCAGGTGGTGCAGCCGTGGTAAATGAAATAAATGAAGCTAACGACGAATGTCCGGAACGAAAAGAACGAATGGCTAACGTCACTTCGTCACTCGTTCAATGTAACTGTCAGTGTCAAAATCCAACCCTTGACGTTTTAAGTGTAAACAAAAACAGTGCGGTGTTAAATAAATCAATACAAATTGCGAAAGTCGGTGCCATATCAGTGAAATGCTTAATAGATACCGGGAGTGATATAAACATAATGTCGAACGATTTGTTTTCAAGGTTAGATGTAAAGTGTGAACCGGTAAGGTTATGTTTAACAGGGTTAGAATCAAGTCAGGTGTTTCAATTGGTAAGTTTACTTATAACATTCATTAAGCACTCTTATAATGTACTCGTATCGTTCTATGTGGTGCCAAAAGGCGTAATTCCCTATCCTATTATTTTGGGTAAACTTTTTTGGTTAATATCATAATAATGATCAACAAGGATATCATTCAAATAAAGCCTCATTACTATGATAGTTCATACTTACAGTGTTTAATTTCTAGTGTTGATAATGAGATATCACCTCAAGTTCAGAAGATTATTGATAGTTATAAACCATTAAAAATTAAAGAAGCTCCTATTAAATTAAAGATAGTTTTAAAAGATGATATTCCTATAGTCCAACGTCCGCGTAGGTTTGCTTTGAAAGAAGAAGATGAAGTTAATAAGAAGATTGAAGAATGGTTGGCTCAAGGCATCATACGTCCCAGCTATTCGGAATATGCTAGCCCCCTTGTTTTGGTGAGAAAGAAGGATGGAGTTATGCCGATTTGTGTCGACTACAGGAAGCTAAACCAAAAAATGATTAAAGATGAAACCCCCTACCTGTGATCGAGGATCACATAGACAAATTGTGTAAAGCACGTGTGTTCAGTACATTAGATCTGAAAAATGGATTTTTCCATTTGCCGATCGAAGAGGAGTCTATAAAGTATACATCTTTTGTTACCAGTAAGCCTGAAAGCCAATATGAGTTCCTCCGGGCACCGTTCGGACTCTCAATGTGTCCCAAATATTTTACCAGATATATCAACATAATATTTACCAACTTCATAAGAAAAGGGATCTTGTTAATATTCATCGATGATTTAATTATTTTAGCAGAAGATGAGTTTCAAGCAAGGGTAAGACTGGAAAAAGTGTTGAAAGTAGCGTTTGAATATGGGTTAGATTGAAAAAAAGATTGAAGAATTGGAAAAAATCACAGCTACTACAACGATCAGTTGAGTACCTGGGTCATGTGGTTTCAAATGGTACAGTCAAGCCTTCAAAGGACAAGACTGAAGCGGTCTTCAAGTTTCCAGAGCCAAGAAATCTTAAGGAAGTTCAAAGTTTTGTTGGATTAACTTCTTATTTCAGAAAATTTATTAAGAACTATGCAGGAATAGCTCGACCCTTGAGTGATTTGTTAAAGACTAAAGAATTTCATTTTGGAGAAAATCAGAACAGTGCTTTTGAGAAACTTAAACAGATGTTATGTTGTGACCCAGTTTTAAGAATATTTGACTTACAGTTAGAAACTGAGCTTCATACAGATGCCTCCAAGTTTGGTTATGCAGCGATTTTGATGCAGAAGGACTCCATGGATGGTAGCATGCATCCAGTACATTACATGAGTAGAAAAACAACAGATGCCCAACAGAAGTGCAGCAGCTATGAGTTAGAAGCGCTGGCTGTGGTAGAAGGTGTGAATTTTTTTCGGCAATACCTTATAGGTATACCATTTAAAATAGTGACAGATTGTGAAGCCTTTCAGAAGACTTTAACCAAGAAAGAAGTATCAGCAAAAGTTGCTCGATGGATTATGTACCTACAAGATTTTAACTACAGCATTGTGCATCGTAAAGGTGAACAGATGCAGCATGTAGATTCACTAAGCCGAAATGTGTGTGTCATCTATACTGAATTACACTATCGTATAAAGAAAGCTCAAGATGAAGATGAAACTCTAAAGGCAATAAAAGAAATTCTAAAAGAGAAAGATTATGAAGACTATATTCTAGAAAATGATGTAATATACAAAGGTGTTGAGAAAAAGTAAGTAATACCAGACATTATGGATATTGAGATAATTAAAAAAGCTCATGGAATAGGTCACTTTGGGAAAAAGAAAGTCAAAGAAATTGTAGAAAAAGATTATCACATTAAAAAGTTGGATAGTAAAATTGAGAAAGTGATCTCTACCTGCATTCCATGCATCTTAGCCACCAGAAAATCAGGAAAGAAAGAAGGGCTGCTAAATTCTATTGACAAAGGAGATCTTCCATTGGACACTTTGCATTGTGATTATTTAGGGCCATTGGATGCCACTAAAAAGATGTACAACCATATTTTAGCAGTGATTGATGCCTACACAAAATTTGTATGGATCTACCCAGTGAAAACCTTGACTTCTAAAGAAACTGTAGATAAGTTTAAACTGCATCAGAAAGATTATGGCAACCCCCGCCGTATAATAACAGACAGGGGAACAGCTTTCACTGGAAAAGAATTTAAAGATTATTGTGCTGAAGAAGAAATTAAACATATAACAGTATCTACGGGCATTCCACGAGGAAACGGACAAGTGGAACGTGTGAATCAGATTATTATTGCAGTTCTCACCAAGATGTGTATTGAAGAACCTACTCAGTGGTACAAACACGTCAGTGAGCTACAGCGGGTCATCAACAGTTCTTACCAGCGTTCTATCAATACTTCACCATTGTTGACTGGAGTTGAGCTGAAACAGAAAAAAGATTTAAAGATAGTGGAATTATTAGAAGAAGAAAATAGAAATGGATTTATAGAAAAGAGAGATGAAGTAAGGAGAGAAGCAAAAGCTCAGATTCTGAAAATACAAGAAGAAAACAGGAAATCATTTAGGTTAGGTTAGGTTAGGTTAAGACGGGCTGGTGTCCGCAACTCCACGTCTAAGCGCGTATTTTGCGTACGGGAAATCATTTAATAAAGGAAGAAAGGAGGGACAGATCTATCAAGAAGGAGACTTAGTCGCTATACAGCGAACACAGTTTGGTTGTAATTTAAAATTGAAAGCAAAGTTTTTGGACCATATAGGATTAGTAAAAGATTAGGGAAAGATAGGTATGAGATAGAGAAAATAGATAACAGTAATGAAGGTCCTAAGAAAACTACTACTGGGGTAGATTACATGAAAAGATGGCTTTAGTTAAATGATACACTTACCTTATCCTAAACAACATAATTGTTTTTAATTTTATAATACAAGAAAAGTATGTACTTACCTTACCCCTGAAGACAGCTGACTTATCATTCTATTCTCTGAATAAATTGTATGTAGTGAAATAGGTGTAATACTTATGCTATAATATTGTCATTTGTTTTGCTGGATGTAAGATGAATTGACTCAATACATTTTGTAGTCATCTATAGCAGTCTAGCAAGTTGTATTAAGCATTATCCTTTGTAACAATAGTGTTGGAACGCCTAATCTACACGCCTTAGCAGCTAGTTGCGACGCTGCGTCCGTTCATAGTTTTTAAGTTTTTTTGAATGTAATAGCCAGTAGCTTTTGTGTCATTGTTTTCAATACACCGCTATTCACAGTAATCCATATTTCACCTGTTTTATTTTATCCCAAGTCCTGGTTGGTCCCGCTCATGGTCCATATCGAGCAGGATTGCGGTACTGTGATATATAACATCGAAGATTGATGAAATCAGCGATGTTAACGACGCACGGAAATACATAATTTACAAGGACTTGAGAGGTTATGTACGCCGGCAGCGTGCTATATGGATTGAGTACATATTTTCTTTACGGTGTTAAGTTTTATGGATAATATCGTCACCCAACACTCGTACAGGTTGTATCTAACTTTAATTATAAGTTACCAAAGGTTAGTGCAGTTTTAAACTTGTATTAATTAATATAAATTATGTTCATTGAGTACCGTTTTGCATTTTGAATGGTTTCGTTATTTTCGTATGTTACGCGTACAATTAGCGACAATTATTATTATATAATACTTTAAGTATAGTAGGAATTCACACTACATTTATATAATTTGTATTGTTGCATTAGAGCGATAACCATTCAGTTAATTAAGTGTAAGTTGATGCGTAGATATTCAGCAGTCATAGTTTATTCTCGTTAGTGTTAGATATTATTTCCAATTATTGACTAATGTTAGTTAATTAACCCGTAATGTACTTTATATTTTGTTGATTACCTGTATCCTAATTCATACTCGTATAACTTACAGATTGAGGTATTTATAAATAAAAGTTTACATCTTTCCATTAGATATCAGATTTATTGTTTAAATAACACGTTTATATAACACATCTTATTTACATTAAAAATTACCTAATTACATTGTTATATCACAGTAAAATCAATCGTATAACTTAGTACCTACATAACGTCTGTTTAAGTATATAAACTTATTTGCTATTGTATACATTTCAGGTCGAAAACACTCACTTCCCAGTATGTCCGAGGAGAAGGAATTAGTAAAGAAGCGAGGCAGTTTTAAGGGTCGCTTAACTACATTCATTACTTACCCGGACGCACTTATGGCTGGTTTACACAGTGCGAGCTAGCGTACGAGTAAGCCTTCCGAGTAGCTGCACTGCAGTTATTCGCACTGTTTGGACGTCACTTACGAGTAACTCGTACGTGCGAGTTGGTCAGTAGCTCGCATCCGAGTTACTTCAACATTTTTTGTTTTCACTCGCCTGCTCGCCCGGCAGCAACTCGCACATGACAGCGGCTCGTGCGTCGCTCGCATCGTTTGGACGCGTTCGGCAGTAGCTCGCCAGTGCCAGCCGGACAGTTGTGAGTGGAAGCCGTGTTTTTTGTGTGCTACGCCTATGTACTAAATCGAGATCGAAATATGGGTACGGATAGATGTCTTCTGACAATAATATTTCATTCATGAAACTCTACAGAGAACAAGAAAACCTATGGAATTGTTTCGATAAAAACTATCGAAATAGAGATATGAGAAAAGAATCTTTGGAACATATCGCAAAAGAAATGCACCTAGGTAACACCGGTGAGGTAACCAAGAAAATAAAAAATTTACGGTCCACCTAAAATCAAGAAGTGAGTAAAATCGAAAAAAGCAAGAAGAGTGGCGCTGGCGCAGACGATGTGTACAAACCATCCATAAAATGGTTTGATATAATGGATTATATAATGAAAACAATTAATTTAAAAGAAAAGAAAACAACATCCAATCTGGTGAGTACCTAATTCTTTATTTCACTGATAAATGTAGTTGGTTACATTTCTAGATATTAATCATACGACTTTGCCAGGAGACAGCACCGTCATTACAGAAGTAATTTTTATATTTTTCTCTCAATTTTTCGGCAACTGCTTTTGATCTGTTATTTGTTCGCGATTGGGCGATACTCGGTAATGCATTTATTTCTGATCTCCACGTTCCAAGGTTGACAGTGAAATTTGTAATATCTTCATAATCTACACTACCAGGAGGAGTGTAGATGTGTGGTGAAGATTTCCGTAACCAGTTGTGCAGTACGCATGTAGTTCGAATAATTTTTATTGTGGTCTCCTCTTGCAACTGGATAGGTTTTCCCAAAACGCGAAAGCGAGATGCTAAAATACCGAATCCATTTTCTACTATGCGTCTTGCCCTAGAGAATCTGTAATTGTAAGTTTTTTCAGCTATCGTAGTCTCATTGGGATAGCGTTTCAATAAGTACGTCTTAAGAGGAAAAGCATCATCTCCCACTACAATACCGCCTTCTGGCAATAATGTGCCATTTTCCAACACTGGATACAATGAGGAAGCTTGGAAAACACCACCGACAGAATTTCGCCCATATGAGCCTATGTCCACATATTTAAAGCAGTAGTCATGATCCACGATCGCTAGGAGCACCAAGCTGTTAGTTCCTTTATAATTGTAGTATTCACTACCACAATTGGGCGGAGCTTGAATCACCACATGTTTGCCATCGATGGCTCCACAACATCCTGGAAAGTTCCACCTGTGGTGAAATCCTACTTGTACGTCTTCCCATTCCTTTCTGCTTGGTACCTGAAAAATATAATATTAATTTTATATTCCAATTGCAGAAAAACAACACACCGGCGGATTTGGAAAATGCTGTTAGTCAAGACATGGCGGATAACACTGATGATAAAACGGGTGATAAAACTCTTGATAAATCTGATTATAGATCAATCTACTCCAGTGACAGCACATTGACAAAGAAAAAAAACCCGGGTAAAGCTAAAAAATCACATAATACTGCCCAAGAAATGAGCGGAATTACAGCAGCTATTGATGAGCTGAAACAACTAAACAGTACTATAGAATCTTCCAGCTCTTCTAGACAAGAAGACGAGTATGATATTGTTGGAAAACATGTCGCTATTCAATTGAGGCAGCTCCCATTACTAGATTTTTTAGATGCCAAAGATCAAATTCAACAAGTACTTTCACGATACCGAAAAAGAGCTATATACGCTCGGAACGCATCTGCCCTTTCCTCATACAGTGCTTCGTCACCACAGTCCTACATAGCGTCACCATCATCAGGACCCAGTGTGTCCTTCCCAGGCACAACTTATCAGCCTACAGAAACAGTTTTGGTGCATCAGCCACTTCAATCAGTTGATCACCAATCATCACATTCATCATACGAGGCAGCCAATTTAGAAACGGTTTCTGCGCAGCAGCCAGTTCAACCAGGACAATTATTTGACTTTAATGATCCAAAAGTCAAAGCGATGATAAATTCTAATGTAAACAACATGCAATAATGTTTTAGTTAAGGTTTAATTTGTTTTTGAAAAATAAATGAATGAGTCACGTCATGTATTATTGTGTTAATAAAATTAACTTTTACTTACTTGAAAATATTCGTCCAAAGCTTCAGAAATAGCGTCACAAACTTCTGGTATAAATTTTGATATAGAAGCTTTAGATATCCTGAAAAATACTGATAGCAGTCTGAATGACATTCCTGAGCTTAGGAAACACAGAGTTGCTTCCAACTTCACCCTTGCTGCTATGGCATCTCTCATCAATGTGTCTTGACGTTCTATTTTTGTTTTTATCAAATTTAAAAGTCTTTCGACTTGTTCAGGTGTCACTCTCATCACTGCTTTATATTCTCGGGGATCTTCATGGTAAAGCTCGTTGAGAATCATACGTGTTGCCCCTAAAGATCTTCTAGCCATCCATTCTCTAATCCAAATCCTTTTCTTACGCTCTTTTTTCTTATATTGGCTATGGTTATAGATATTTTCCAATTCCTGACATAAAATTGTTGTCATAGAGCGTATCACCGTTTTTTTTATTAAAACAAGTTCACTCGACATCGCGACTTGACTCGGACTGAGCAGTAGCTAGGTGTGGTGTAGACAGCAAAGGCGAGCCGAGCTACTGGCGTACGAGTAGACAAACCGAGTAGCTGTCTACTGGCCAGGCAGCAGCTCGCACTGTGTAAACCAGCCATTAATGACAAGAAACTAAGCAGTTGTCGACTATCACGGAATTACCGCTGCGTATGGGCAAAATGGAGTCGTTGTACGAGCAATACGATGAGGTACAGTTGAGGTTAGAATGTATGGTTGATGATGTGAAGGCCCAGTTGTCTGAACGTTCCAAGTTCGAGACGTTATACTATAAAGCATTGTCGAGGGCTCAACAGTTAATGAAGGAATGTAATAGAGATGATGATTTGGTTTCTAGGAATAGTAGTCGTGGTAGTGTTTATAAACCTGTTAAGTTGCCTACCATACAACTTCCAAAATTTAATGGATTATATAGCAATTGGTTAGAGTTTCGTGACACCTTTACTAGTCTCATCCATCATAATGACGAGATTGATGAAATCAACAAATTTCATTATTTGCGAGCTTCTCTGGATGGATCTGCTGCTGTGGTTATTCAGTCGATTGAGTTTTCTGCTAGTAATTACGATGTAGCTTGAAATTTAATATGCGATCGATTTGACAATAAAAGATTATTGGTACAGAATCACGTGTCAGCCTTATTTAATATAGATCCTATCACAAAGGAGTCCTCAGCCGCTTTGAAAGGTTTAATAGACCAATTAAATAAAAACTTGCGTTCGTTAGAAGCGTTAGGTGAACCAGTCAAACAATGGGATACATTGTTGATATATTTAGTTACTTGTAAGTTGGATCAGAAGTCTCATCGTGAATGGGAGGCGTTTAAAGGTCATACTGACAAGGACAGCAAGATAACTTTTGATGCATTCCTCCGCTTCATTCGCACACGCGCTGATTTAGTTGAAACATTAGAAATATCAAGACCAAACGTGCCAGGTATCGCTAAATCAGGTCCGTCGAGTAAAATTAAATCAATGGTAACACAAAATTCTAATAATGTAAGCACTGAATCCGTCACGAAGCTATGTCCCAATTGCAAAGGTGACCATTGTTTAACTAATTGTCCACAGTTCCTTGCTTTAAGTAATGAGGCTCGTCGTAAGTTAGTGCCTAGTTTTAAATTGTGTTACAACTGTTTTCGTTCGGGTCACTTTTCTAACAATTGTAAAAAACCGGGTTGTAAATTATGTAAACGCAGGCATAACACTTTAATTCATACTTCGGACTGTAATCGTATCGTAGTGATAAGATGTCTGATAACAAAACTTCGTTTCCGTCACCACCGTCTGTCTCGCCCGCGCACTCCGCTCACACTGACGCCAATAATGTGTCCTTATCTGCGAACATTTAGGCATAGCACGCACTGCGATTTTGATTCGCGCGAATTTTTTAGTACTATTTGAGCGCGATTTTTTTGCCGCAGTGCGTGCAGCTTCATACAACTCCATAGGCCACAGAACGCGCGGAAAAAAATTCGCGCGAATAAAAATCGCAGTGCGTGCTAAGCCTTAACCTTCTTATGGCGACAGTACGAAGGAGCGCGGCGTGTTATTGTCAACAGCTTTAGTAAAATTATATGATCATAATGATTATGAACATATAGTGCGGAGCAACACTGGACAGCGGTAGTACATCAGTTTCATGACGGGACGACTATGTAAGTTACTTAAATTAAAAACAAATCCGATAGATGGCTCGATCTATGGCATAAATAACGCGATCTCTCGCGTAGGCAATACTTGTCGGGTAAAAATTACGTCACTCAACAACAGTAATAATGCGAAGTTTTTTTGTTTTGTTTTGCCATTAATAACTAACGAAATGCCATGTTGTGAATTAGATTTGTCTAACCTGAATATTTCTACTGATATTTGTTTGGCAGACCCTACTTTTTACAAGCCTTCTGAGGTAGATTTTTTAATAGGTGCTGATCTATTCTGGGACTTATTAGGTACGCGAAGAGTAAAGCTAGGGTTCGGGAAGCCAGTAGTATTTGAAACCAGGTTAGGCTGGATCGTCTCTGGATCCATTTTATATAAGAATAGTATATTATGTAATAGTATGAGTTGTAATTTTACTCAAACTAGTAGTCCCTGTAATAGTGATGAATTAGGATTAATTCGTGATAATTTGACGCGGTTTTGGAACCTCGAAGAGGTTACCTCGCAGCATTCTAGCTATTTGCCAGAAGAAAAATTGTGCGAGGAGTATTTTATTAAAAATACGACTCGTTTAGAGAACGGCCGTTTCTGTGTCCGTATTCCAATGAAGCAGAACCCTTCTGTTCTAGGTGAATCATTTCATAGGGCTTCAAAATGTTTATATTCCTTGGAACGCAGACTTAAGGCTAAACCTGATTTTAGTAAATTATATCACGATTTTATGGCAGAATATGAGTCATTAGGTCATATGACCGTAAACAAGGAACAAGATTTAAATGCATATTTCATACCTCATCACGGGGTACTACGTGAATGTAGTACCACTACCAAACTACGTGTAGTGTTCAATGCTAGTTGCCCTACTTCATCAGGAGTATCCTTGAATGATTTACAGATGGTGGGTCCTACGGTTCAGGACGACCTCCTGTCTATACTTCTTCGGTTTCGACAGCATAAGTATGTCTTGTCAGCCGATGTTGAAAAGATGTATAGACAGGTAGTAGTACATCCATCTGATAGGCACTTGCAAGGTATTTAAACTGAACACCGTTACATACGGTACGGTGAGTGCGCCATTTCTTGCGACGCGCTGCCTTAAGCAGCTAGGCATTGAGTGCACTAATGATAAGATTGCCACCATAATCACAGACGATTTCTACGTTGACGATCTGCTCACGGGTGGTAATGATTTAAATGAAGTGATGTTCATTCGTAATGAGGTCACCAATGCACTAGCATCAGCTTGCATGCCACTTCGCAAGTGGAAGTCGAACGAACCTATTTTAGTCTCAGGGACTTCTCAGTCATCATTAGATTTAAGTATGGGATCTAGTGAGCCCAATAAACTATTAGGTCTTGACTGGTTTGCTGACTCTGACGAACTAGGTTTTTTAATTAAAGCTAAACTGCCTTCTAATGGCAGTACTAAGCGTGATTTGCTTTCAGCAATTGCACGCATTTTTGACCCCTTGGGTCTTATATCTCCTTTTGTGGTGACCATGAAAATGTTTTTGCAAAAATTGTGGTTAGACAATCTTTCATGGGATGAACCGTTGTCTCTGGAACTCAACACAGCTTGGAATGCTATTGTTAAAGATCTCCATCTTCTGAACGATTTGCCTATCCCACGTTTTGTTATGTCCGATTCGTATCAGACGTTAGAATTGCATGTATTCACGGATGCATCTGAGCGTGCGTACGGTGCGTGTGCCTATGTATGTAGTGTTAGCAGTGATGGTGAATACGTAGTCCGCTTATTGATAAGCAAAATTCGTGTGGCACCGATTAAACCTACCACGATTCCGAGGTTGGAACTGTGTGGTGCCGTAGTAGGAAGTCGCGTGTATGAGAAGGTGGTCAAATCACTTCGATCAAAGTTTGATCGGGTGTATTTTTGGACTGACTCGACCATTGTATTGGGATGGTTACAGATGTTGCCTTCTAAACTTCAGCCATTTGTACGCAATCGCGTTGCTGAAATTCTAGATAAGGTAGGCAATTGTACTTGGCGTCATGTCCCAACGACCAAGAACCCAGCAGACTTAATATCTCGTGGCGTGGATATTGATGCTCTGCAAGGGTTACATATATGGTGGTGTGGTCCCGACTTTTTAAAGGATGATCAGACTAATTGGCCATCTCAACCTAAAAGTTTAGGAATCGAGACATTACCCGAAACGCGACCTCAAGTTTCATTGAGCGCTATTGTTGAAAATAGTTCTTGCACGTTATTTATAGATTTTAAACGTTTCTCTAATTATTTGAGACTTGTTCGTTCCATAGCATATGTGTTGAGATTTGTTCGTATTTGCAGGAAACTGCCTGTAATTATTAAGTTTCTAACAGAAGAAGAATTACAGGAAGCATTAAATGTTATTATCTTGAAATGTCAAGTCGATTCGTTTCCAGAGTACAAATTACTTGCAAACAAAGTTTACCTTCAAAAAGCGCCCTTCTCAAATTTAATGTTTATTTAGACAGCAATAAAATAATGCGTGTCGGAGGACGCTTAGAGAATTCTGATTTTACATATAATAAAAAACATCCTATTATTTTACAGTCCACTCATTTATTTACTAGGCTATTGTTTAATTTCGAGCACAAGAGATTGATGCATGCAGGTCCACAGTTATTATTAGCGTCAATTAGGGAATCGTATTGGCCTATAGGTGGCCGAAATTTTGCTAAGGCTTGCTATCGTAACTGTGTGCGCTGTTGTCGTATGAAGGGTAACGTAGTTACGCCTTTAATGGGGAATTTGCCGCAGCAGCGTCTCCATCCGGGAGGTTACCCTTTCGAAAGTGTTGGCGTAGACTATGCCGGCCCTATCATGTGTGCCAGTCGGCAAGGCCGCGGTTGTAGGCTAGTAAAGGTGTACATAGCGATATTTATTTGCTTCACCACCAAGGCTATTCACTTGGAGCTAGTCGGTGACCTAACTAGTAATAAATATTTACTGGATTTGTATAGGTTTATTTCGCGAAGGGGTAAACCCGTTAACATTTATTCCGACAACGGTACCTCGTTTGTTGGCGCGTACAACGATTTATCGAAATTTTTAAAATCAAATTGCGGTGTAAGGTGCAAGTTTGGCTAATGATGGAGTTAAGATGCACTTTATTCCCGCTTATACTCCTCACTTTGGCGGACTCTGGGAGGCGGGTGTTAAATCGACAAAATACCATTTGAAACGAGTGTTGGGCAATTGTAACCTCACGTTTGAAGAACTTAACACCACGCTGATCCAAATTGAGGCAATTTTGAACTCTCGTCCATTGACGCCGCTGTCCGCTGATCCCGCTGACCTTACACCTCTGACTCCAGGACACTTCCTTGTCGGTCGACCGCTTACTTCACTGCCACAGCGAGATCTTCAGGAACATTCCATCCATCATTTGACTCGATTCCAAAGAATCGAGCAACTCCGTCAACATTTTTGGGTTCGGTGGAGTAAGGAGTTTGTATCCGAGTTGCAGCAGAGAACCAAGTGGCGTTCCTGCAAAGATGCATTGAAGCTGGACTCACATTGGTAGTGACATTGGTAGTGATAAAGGAGGATAACCTACCACCCCTTAAGTGGAAGTTAGGTAGAATTGTCGCCGTCCATCCAGGATCAGACGGCATCGTTCGTGTGGCTGACGTCAGGACTACTGCTGGAGTCATAAGGAGAGCCTTCAACAGAATTTGCCCATTACCCGTTTCTGCTGATTCTTGTTGAAAGAGAATCTTTCAAAGTCCGGGGGCATGTTGGAACGCCTAATCTACACGTCTTAGCAGCTAGTTGCGACGCTGCGTCCGTTCATAGTTTTTAAGTTTTTTTTAATGTAATAGCCAGTAGATTTTGTGTCATTGTTCTCAATACACCGCTATTCACAGTAATCCATATTTCACCTGTTTTATTTCCACAGTATTATGTCTTATGGCATTCTGCTGTGGGGATCAGCAGCAGACGTTGACTCAATTTTCATCCTACAAAAGAGGGCAATCCGCGCAATCTATAAAATGGGTCCTCGCGAGTCCCTCAGAGAAAAATTTAAAGAGATCGATATACTGACTCTACCTTCACTTTATATTTTGGAATGTATTTTGTATGTCCGTAAAAATCGGGGGCTTTTCAGAACTAGAAGCGACTTCCATAATTTAAATACACGCAGTAAGCACGAAATTGTAATACCCAAATTCAGATTAACGAAAACTAGCAAGTCTTTTCTTATAAACAGTATACGCTTTTATAACAAGTTGCCAAAGTCAGTTATAGAACTGACCGATGGAAGGTTCAAAAACTACATCAAACGTATCCTTGTTAAAAAAGCATATTATAAAATCAAGGACTACGTTGAAGATAAAAACGTTTGGCCTTAGCTCCTTCTGCGCATGCAGCTTCCCTGGTAACTTGTAAACGGCACAAATATGTGGATGTCTCTAACTATTCTCAATCTCATTTTTCTTTCCTTCTTTTAATTAGACTTTTTACAATGGTTTTCAATCATCTTTATAGCCCTTTGCTAAGAATAGTGATAACAAAATTTGTGCAACATGTTAAATTTAGTCTTGTTATACTTATTTTTATTATTTTTTACCTTTGTATAGATTCCTTTACCGATTGTTTTGTGAATGTGTGAACATTGTAGGCCTTCTAGATGCTAGTTAACATTTGTTAACTTTTTTATATAATCTTTTTCTTTCTTTTTTTTTTTAGTTTCTTACGACTTATTGTCATAATTCGAGCCTACGTTGTCCCCCCATATCTAAGTACTAATGCTGTAACATGGAAATATTGTAAAACCAAACCATTTTTAAAAGAGTAACCATGGAGTTTCTTGCCGATTCTTCTCCATAGGAAACGACCAACCCGAACCGTGCACATTTTGTCGACGTTTTATAAGTGCCCATGTAGGCCTATGTGAAATAAAAAAATTGATTTTGATTTTGATCCCAAGTCCTGGTTGGTCCCGCACAAGTAGAGTTGTTTTTTTTATCAGAAATCTGAAAATATATACCTTTGTAAGTAGTACTAAGTTTCTTTTATAAGTAAAACTGTGTATCATCGGTGTGAAAGGTTGTATGCCTGAAGAGTTGTTTATGGTGTTTATTTAAAAATTAATGTAATTTTAAGAAAACAATATACCAGTTCTTACTTTTAGTTTTAACTTTGTTTAATGTTCAGTGACAAGGCTAATCCTTGTAATCTATAGTTAGATTCAGTTTAAGACCAACGTAATTGAAATAAAATAAAAAAACTTTGTTTACCTATAGGCAGTCTGTGGGCAGACTGAGAGCAGAATGGTCGAGTTGTAGGAATAATTATTTTGTAAGTTAAGTCAGTAAGCTTCTGAACGAACCATAGAGGGAATGAGATAGATGTCTGTGAGAGAGAGGGAAGGAGGAAGATGGCGGAAGGTTAGAAAAGTTGGTTGCGTGTATTTTGTATAATATTAAGAAGTTAAAAATATAATGAGTTTACGAAGATTTCTGCGCTTTATTTCGATTCACGATCCTACATACATACATAGTCGGCGGATGGTTAGCGATAAGTCAGCACAAGAGTCCGACTAGTTGGCTGTAGGAGAACAGGAAATAAAATAAAGAAATTGCAAGTTCCAAATAAAAAAGAATTGAATTAGTCTTACAAGAACGGTACGTATTATCAAATAAAAAGTAATTTCGTAATTTTTGTATAATTTAGAGTCTAGAATGCGACCTATCTGGCCACACTTAGGTATAGTCGGCGACTACTCGACCATTTGTGGACCGACTAATTGGATCGTGTGCTAATCAGCCAAGTCCATAGTCAGCACATCTCTAGTTGGCAGCGAAACAAGATCTGTTCTTACTGGAACCTTCGAATTGATTAGTGTTTCACATATTGTTGTATCTGGACTGGATTATTATTGGGGTCGGATTGTCGCAATGTAATAACACAATTTTACTGGCCTGTTATTATTTGGAGCTGTTATTAGCTAGGACATATAGGTAATGTGATATTAAAAATGTCACATTTAGTCCGAAACTCCGAATGCTATTCCAGATTTTATTGGTCCGAGTTAGTTGTTTCTATATTTTTCATTTCTATTATGCTTTTACTATTATTATATAAATGAAATATGATTTGTATAGTAGTTTCATGACTAGTTTAAAAAAAAAGGGTTTGTGTATAACTTGGTGTTTTACCTTAGTGGCATTTCTCAAAATCATTTGTTTTAATTTACGTGTGTTCAGTTTCATAAATTACCAATCCGAAACTTCCACCTGAAACTCAACATCGAAAATAGCAGCTATATTATCTAGGAGATTAAGAGTGCCATTATTATCTCACACAAGGGTCCTCACACTGCCTTGTTCATTACAGTACATTCAACAAGCACATCAACGATTTAACCTCAGCCAGAAGTGGACTATCAGTAGGAGCAGCGTTCTGAAATTGAAATATAGATGAGGAGGCACTTACGAGACGTTCGATTTACGAATCCCGGTTCCTATTTTGAAAAGCGAATAGTTTTTTTTTGTTGCCGGTAATGGATTTGTTTAGTACCAGAATGGGCTTAGAATTTGTTAGTTGATTTAACGTGTGAAAGCTTCTCATGTATTCCAGGGCCTGTCGTGCGAAGCTTTAGTAAAACCATTGGTCTAGCAATCCATTTTTCTTTTATTATTAACGAGTACAGTTGTGCAAATAATATGCACGCCTATTTTCCCGAAGGGTTAGGCAGATCACCTGTCTGGCAGGAGTTCGTTCATCATTATTAGATGTACATACAATATTGACCAGGGCAGATCAAGTACGTTTCATTGGTAGTACAAGCACTTTTTTTTATGGCACAAAACATTTTGAAGTCGGTAAAAAAATATATTATACCATACAAGAATAAAATAATTGACACCTGAGCTCAGCGGGACAAATTTAATAACCAGCATCAAAGCGCAGTTGGATGGAAAACTAAATGAAAACCTATTATTCAGTGCAGTAAATTTTCATAACTCTATACTACGTAAATACCAAGTGTTTGGTTCAGAACGGAGTCCGTAATTAAACTGAACTGTTTATTAAATTCGTGTACTAGAAGAGCTTGTTCCCATCTCTCTGAATTTCTTGGCAATAATTTATTGCACATACAATATGGTTCGCGTGTTCACAGTGCCTTATGCTTAAAGACTTAATTCTACTTGGATAGATATATTTTCAAATATTTTTTGAAATGTGAGTTAAGAGCCTTAATTTTGTGTTTAGGAGAGTTAATTAAACAAGAATAATTATACATTTTTTATGATCAACTCTAGAAAATCTTAATATTTCGCAACAACTCAATAACAAATCGAAGTTTATCACGCCATCTAGTACAATTTATTTGAACCAAATTTTCTTTCTTCACTTTGGGTGCCCGTGCCAAGGGGCAGTGTTACGCATTTACTGGATTGTGGAAGCCATAGGTTGTCGCTCTATGTAAATCAGTGGTATTTAGTCGCATTTGGTTAGACTGGAATCTGTCTCCAACATAATAGTGAGAAGGCTTGCCAGATTGTCATCTTTAATAAAGTTGAATCTATATTATATAAAACAAAGTCGTGTTAGTTACACTACTTATAACTCAAGAACGGCTGGAGCAATTTTTATGATTTTTTGGCTTTATCTTCGTCCATTCGATGTAAATTTTTGTACGTTAGTTTTTTCCAATACATTTTGCGAATACAGCGCCATCTCTGATACATAGGCTGCACCAAAAGTATCCGGAATGGAATATTTCCACTGTTTCTGTCATATTAAAATCTTTTTAATTGAAAACTCCTTGGTTTTAAAAAGCGAATACCATCTATTTATTTAAAAAAAGATTCTCGGTCTTGTCACAAGGTTTTGTCAAACTTGTTTAGTCGTTGAGAAAATGGAATTGACTCGAGAAAATTCAAGAGAGATGATTTATTATGACTTTCGTGTGTAAACCACACAAAAACAGTGTGTTGACCGGATGATTTCTGCATTTGGTGATGAAGCCCCATCCAAAACCACAATTTATCGCTGGTTTGCTGAATTTCAACGTGGACGTGTCAAGCTCAGTGGTGATCCCCGTCAAGGTCGTCCAAGCATTTGTTTGCCACAGGTCGTTTCTGAACTCCGTAAAGAGAACTGCAACCGCCGCATCATCCTCCATCACGACAATGCGAGTCTCACACTGCGCACAGAACAAAAGAGTTTTTAGAGCAAGAAAACATAGAATTATTAGACCATCCGCCGTACAGCCCCGACCTAAGCCCTAATGATTTCTGTAGTGTATCTATCTCACTCGCACATTCACTTGGCATCCTCACTTTCCCCCACACAGACATACACAATCTCGTGCGCACCGCGTCAGTATTACGAGAGCCGCTGGCCAGAGTAGACGTGTTGAAGTGTGGTCATTTAGTGCGTGAACGAGCCTGTGAATTGCCCCATAGAACCGGTCACTACAAATGGCGACGAGGATAAAGTAAGAAAAACATTGGTGTAAATAAAAAGAAGAAGGATTGGGGTAAGTAGATAAGGCATGACATGACACACGGTTATTTGTTATCGTTAGGCGCCCACATTCCGTTATGAAAACAAGACATTTAAGCAGGTCCTAAGTGAAAAAATTAAAAATTACATAGTAATTATCTATTTGTTGTGTTAACATCATACGACTGCTTAAACATAATTATCTATTTTGACCTACCTCTGTATTAACTCCCAACAATAATAAATCTACCTACTGTTATTTTTTAATATTCACATGTAAGTGAATTATTGTATTCTTATGTGAATAAAGATTTCTTAAACCTCATGTAGCGGAAAATAAATTCTGCCTAAGTATTGAGTAAATCACCATACCAGATTTTAATAATAAAGGGCATTTAGTATTACGAAGGTAAAGAAATTCGTGTAATTCTAATCAAAGAGCCAAGGGCCATGACTTAGTTGTGTCTAATAACAAAATACTGAGCTGTTAAAGAAAAATCAAACTAGCTATTCTAAAACGATTGTAAATTATATTGGTGGGTAGGTAAATAACAAAATTTACTTTACGATTTCAAATCATAATATCAGATCAAAATAATAAAATCGATGCATTGTTATTTTAAACCTAACTACTGCGTCTGCAACGTGGATATCTTTGAAATCTTTCCACAGACAATCGAGAGTCTACCCTATTTAATGGAATAATTTTCTGGTCACCGTTAATAATTCAAATAGGGGTTTCCATAGATCGGGAAATACGTTTTGTTTGAATACTTAAGTTTTATGGCGTTATATTGTGATTTCGTTTCCATTTGGACACTATTCGAAATTGTGGTACATCGATGCTATGGAATTTCGGTAATTCGGAAGTTTGATTTGATGACTTAGGGGAATTAATCATGGGGCATATGACATTCGAAATCAAGCAGTAAACCCAAAGATTATATAGTTTCTCTAGTGAAGTATGCAGTTACAACCACGCCTATGTAGAAATCCTAATGAAAGAACTTAAAACGTAGGTATACACGCACTGACTGTTTATGTGAATATGTACATTGTAGGAACATATACACCTTAATGCCTACGTATTTATTCATTGTTTATCGAGCTTTACCCTTAAAATTAACAGGTTAAAATTGAATCGTCTACCGATTAAAATGTTAATGATAATAAACAGTAACCTTTAATATCACCAAAGGTGGTTTGGGCAAAAAAAAAAAGTTTGTGTACATCTTAATGACCAATACAATATAAAATTAAATATCCATATTTGTAGCCGTTACTATTCAAAGGAAGGTCTCAAGATCAAATTGAATCACGTCAAGCCACGCAGATTCTAAAAAGCTCGTAATGGGCACGTAAATATTTGCAAACATCCTAAGGCCAAGCAGTCATGTTTTGGTTACATAAGCCATGCATATGAGTCCAAATTCCTGCTGTAAACAGCGGTGACTCATTCAAAGACAGTGCTATATAAATTACGGGTTTCAGTTACGTAGTTTTAGGGCTAATTAAACGTAAAAAGAAAAGGAATGATTGATTTATAAATAGATAAAGTTAGTTAACTTACACTATTAGTTAGTTAACAAATTCGTGTTAACTTTGAAATAATCTTTTCAAGACCTCGTTGTTTATTCATTGCCTACGTAGCACATACAGTACGTTTTGAAACAATATAATAAACTTATTACATTCTGGGCACGAAAAAATATTTATGAACTAGCTTCTTCCAGAGGCTTCACCCGCGCGCAGGTCGAAATTTATCCCTAGTGGACATTACACCAGGGTAAGTGGCCTATGTGCTGTTCCGGACTGTGATCTGTCTTTGTGCCGAGTTTCAGACGGATCCGTTCGGCAGTTCTGGCGTGCTTGGGTGGCGGACATGCATCCGTCCGTCCATACTTTCGCATTTATAATATTAGTAAGGTTTCCGATCTGTCTGAAATGACAGTTGCCTACTATTCTTCAAAAAGGTTTGAGCTGCTGACCCTATCAGGTATGTACATTTTTGAGAGTGTAGTGGTCGTGAAAACAGATTTACACCATTGCATTTGGAACATCCTTAATTATTTTTGTACACAGGACATAAAAAATAAAATAAATATTTGTACAAAAGGGAGTTCAGCTCTGGATTCGGTTTTCTACTATCAAACTTTTGTGTGGTGGAGAGAGTTTGTAAAAGAGGATAGAGGTAGTCAGGTGTAAAAAGTCAAACTAACACAGAAGGAATAAAATAAATCAAAAATATACTACGTACATAACAATACCCAATATATACAGTTAGGCTGTTTGATACTTGACCCATCCGTTTGTAAACTTCAAAACATTAGAGTTTACTTACTATATACCAGTCATCTCATGGTGGATATAAGACCTTTCAAAAATATAAAAAAACTGTGTCACTACAGGCATCTGGTCGCGCAACTACTATGACCATTTTGTTAATTACAGTAAGTAGATTAATAAATGAAAAAAATAAAAATTGAGATAAAGCAGATATTGGAATTAACTGTCGTATCGCACTGTTTACTTATATAAAGAAGCGCAGAAGAAAATTTGATAAAATAAATACAAAATACGAACAATTTAGAGTACTACTATTTATGATTTTATTCTGAATTCAAAGAAAAATGCTAATTATCAAGATGTCTGGTAAATATTCAATCTGCTAATATCATTGAAATGTCAGTGAGATTGGTAAACTAATTGTCACTGACTTTCACTCTTTAATATATTAGTCTATGACTGTCTTATTAAATCGATAGCAAGTTGTTGCTGAGAAAATATATATTAAAGCAAGAATAGACCTAATTGGGTTAGAATGCCCGTAGAATAATTAGTTTATGGTGGGTCAGGTTTCAATCTTGTTGAATATACATATAGTTATATTGTGTCATTGCAAAATTAATTATTTTCAACGGAAAATTTAAATAGAAGTGTCGTGAAACTGAGATTCGCGCCAGTATACAATAATACAACACAGAATTTACACTTACAGTTTTCTGGGTATTTAAAGCGGGACGCCTGAATCTATTAGAGTAGATACGATGAGCATGTATGTATGTGTTACAAATATATAGTTTGAGTATGAGTTCTTCATTAACGTCAAACGGACAAAAAAGTTAGTTTATGGTCAAACTAAGGTTTGCCTGACGGCTAAGCGTATTTCAAGCGAAACAAAAGAAAATATGGCATATGGTTGGCTACATCATGGGCGGGTGATGCCAGTTTAGGATGCTGGATCCAAGGTGGCTGATGCCATAAGGTATGGCTGGATCCGAGCCGAGTTATGTCAAATTATTTTAGATTCAAGGCGGGTCATGTTGTGTAATGGTGCCTATTTCATGTGGAATGAGTATTATGAAGGCCAAACTCAATATAGGTAGATAACGATATGATTTAAAGTGGTGTACAGCTTGGAGAGCGCGCTGGATCAGAATAGCCATATGGGCGCAAATCAATTAAAACTACCAAGTGCACTGTTGTTATAAAAAGATACCTCGGGGACCAGACAACTATCGAAATGTCAGTTTTAACAAAGTGCCACATCGATAGCCTTTAAGTTATTTAGCTGTGAAGATATGCAATGTTAACGTTAACACTGAACTGTTTTTGTAAAACTATAAAGGTACCTACATAAACAGTTTCGTAGGTGACCACACTCGATTGGTGTGGAGGATTGTCAGATTTCCAATGTCACGAAATAGTACTCAGTTATAAATAAACATACTTATGGTGAGGAAACCGTATGTCCTGGAGCTGGTAATTCGGGGACGTGTGACGTCTGCCGGGCAACGCTTAGCTCATGTGATGGATTGAGGCCTTGTCCCTGTCGCAGAGGGGAGGTTCGTTTTCCGGAGAGAATGGAGCATTATAGGCTGATTATGCTTATAGGAATAGGTGGAGTAAAAAGACGCTGCCATTTAATTGGTTGGTTGTTCTGCCATTAAATTGGCGGGTTTTGCTGCCATTAAATTGGTGGGCTTTGCTACCATTAAATTGGTGGGTATTGCTGCCATTAAATTGGTGGGTGGTTGCCAATAAATTGGTGGGTTGCTACCATTAAATTGGTGGGTTTTGCTGCCATTAAATTGGTGGGTGGTTGCTGCCATTAAATTGGTGGGTTGCTACCATTAAATTGGTGGGTTTTGCTGCCATTAAATTGGTGGGTGGTTGCTGCCATTAAATTGGTGGGTTGCTGCCATTAAATTGGTGGGTGGTTGCCAATAAATTGGTGGGTTGCTACCATTAAATTGGTGGGTTTTGCTGCCATTAAATTGGTGGGTGGTTGCTGCCAATAAATTGGTGGGCTGTTACCATTAAATTGGTGGGTTTTGCTGCCATTAAATTGGTGGGTTGCTGCCTTTAAATTGGTGGGTGGTTGCCAATAAATTGGTGGGTTGCTGCCATTAAATTGGTGGGTGGCTGCTGCCATAAAATTGGAGGAATTGTGATTTACATTAAATTAGAAATTTGTGTACATACATCAACTCACACTTTTTTTTTAAGTAACAGTGACAATCTACAAAATATAACAAAATATGTATACAACTAAAAACCATTTAATTGGCTGGTTGTTCTGCCATTAAATTGGCGGGTTTTGCTGCCATTAAATTGGTGGGCTTTGCTACCATTAAATTGGTGGGTATTGCTGCCATTAAATTGGTGGGTGGTTGCCAATAAATTGGTGGGTTGCTACCATTAAATTGGTGGGTTTTGCTGCCATTAAATTGGTGGGTGGTTGCTGCCATTAAATTGGTGGGTTGCTACCATTAAATTGGTGGGTTTTGCTGCCATTAAATTGGTGGGTGGTTGCTGCCATTAAATTGGTGGGTGGCTGCTGCCATAAAATTGGAGGAATTGTGATTTACATTAAATTAGAAATTTGTGTACATACATCAACTCACACTTTTTTTTTAAGTAACAGTGACAATCTACAAAATATAACAAAATATGTATACAACTAAAAACCATTTAATTGGTTGGTTGTTCTGCCATTAAATTGGCGGGTTTTGCTGCCATTAAATTGGTGGGCTTTGCTACCATTAAATTGGTGGGTATTGCTGCCATTAAATTGGTGGGTGGTTGCCAATAAATTGGTGGGTTGCTACCATTAAATTGGTGGGTTTTGCTGCCATTAAATTGGTGGGTGGTTGCTGCCATTAAATTGGTGGGTTGCTACCATTAAATTGGTGGGTTTTGCTGCCATTAAATTGGTGGGTGGTTGCTGCCATTAAATTGGTGGGATGCTGCCATTAAATTGGTGGGTGGTTGCCAATAAATTGGTGGGTTGCTACCATAAAATTGGTGGGTTTTGCTGCCATTAAATTGGTGGGTGGTTGCTGCCAATAAATTGGTGGGCTGTTACCATTAAATTGGTGGGTTTTGCTGCCATTAAATTGGTGGGTTGCTGCCATTAAATTGGTGGGTGGTTGCCAATAAATTGGTGGGTTGCTGCCATTAAATTGGTGGGTGGCTAAAATTGGAGGAATTGTGATTTACATTAAATTAGAAATTTGTGTACATACATCAACTCACACTTTTTTTTTAAGTAACAGTGACAATCTACAAAATATAACAAAATATGTATACAACTAAAATCACAAAGAAGTACTCATGTCACACATACTAATGTCCACGTACTAACAAAATAATTATATAAGTGGAACACTGGAAAATTACAGTTTTCAGAGATTTTGGTGATAGCTTTATTTTCTCTCATTAAATTGAAGAAAAATAGGAGGGTAAAGGATATTGAGAGCGTGAAAAAAAGACATGAATCTGTCACGTGAAGAACAAACAATATAATTATGATGACATTAAGCATACCAAAAATACATTATACATAATGAATTAATATTAAATATATTCTTAATAAAATCATTAATGAGGAAGGGATGTAATGTATCTATCTCACTCGCACATTCACTTGGCATCCCCACTTTCCCCCACACAGACATACACAATCTCGTGCGCACCGCGTCAGTATTACGAGAGCCGCTGGCCAGAGTAGACGTGTTGAAGTGTGGTCATTTAGTGCGTGAACGAGCCTGTGAATTGCCCCATAGAACCCGTCACTACAATTTCTATACTTTCCCTAAAATAAAGAATAAATTGCGTGGTCAGAGATTTTCATCACCTGAAGAAGCTGTGGACGCCTACAAAACGGCCATTTTGGAGACCCCAAATTTCGAATGGAATGGTTGCTTCAATGATTGGTGCCATCGTATAGAAAAATGTGTCAAATTTCGCGGAGAATACTTCGAAAAGCAATAAATACATTTTTAAATAGTAATGTGGTGTCACTTCCTTGATTCCCAATTTTCAGTGCCGCCCTCGTACATGATAAAAACAAAGCACACACACAAATTAACATGGCATTGTATGCTGGTTCCGGTATTGCCAGTAGACGGCGTATCTGATTTTTCTGAAATTCGTCCTATAATAATTCAAATATTTAAAACACACAAAATGTTTATACCTATGTCCATTACAGACTTTGAAACCATCCAACTAATATGCCCCAAAACGGTTTCATTAGAAAAGCAATGTGAAGATGGATAAAGACCAAAAAATATTAATTGGTAGGTAGGTAGGGTAGGTAGATATGCAGGGTAGGTAGGTATGTAGGGTGTCGCCAGTGATGACCTATGGTTCTGAAACGTGGTCACTTACAATGGGCCTCATCAGAAAGCTTACAGTCACCCAAAAGGTAGAGGGGAGAGGGCTGTGCTTGGAGTTTCCTTGCGTGATCCAATCAGAAATGTAGAGATCCGCAAGAGAACCAGGATCACCGACATAGCCCAAAGAATTGCCAAACTTGAGTGGCAGTGGGCAGGGAACATTGCTCGCAGAACGGATGGCCGATGGGGCATAAAAGTTCAGCAGTGGCGACCGCGAACCGGAAGAGGTTGCGTTGGAAGGCTTCCCACTAGGTGGACCGATGACCTGGTGAAGGTTGCGGGGTTCCTCTGGATACGAGACGCACGGGACCTGTCAATGTGCTGACGCTGGGGGAGGCCTATGTCCAGCAGTGGACATCTGTTGGCCGATATGATTATGATGATGAGCGACATTGTATCAAAGTCCGTTCAGTTGTTTTTGCGTGAAATAGTAATAATATCCATACTCACAAACTCACATTTTAACATGAGGTATAGGATATTTTCTAGTGTGTACGACTAAGTTTATCGGCCGGAAACACCATTACTTATTTAAAGTAATCTTAAATTTTCCTGCTGGAAATTTTGTCCTTTTTAATAAGCAGCATTAGACGACGAAAATTGAGCAAAGAAGTCTTTGAAAACTTTTTTTTTTCCAATATCCTCGCGCTTGACCACTATCTCACCTGATGACCTGATGGTTAGCGATGATGTGGTCGACGGTGAAACACGCTTGCCTAGAAATAACCTATTCACTCTTGACTTAAAGACCCCCAGATTGTAGCTGTCGGGAAACACAGACTCCGGCAGGGAATAATAATACTTTCTTCTCAACTTCCTATGTTTCCAAGTTTAGCTTGGAGCGAAGAAAAATAATTGCCCGCTTTATATGGATTTTTTAATAAGTGCACTTGAGAAGTTACTAATTAATGCCACTCAAGTTTGGCAATTCTTTGGGCTATGTCGGTGACCCTGGTTCCCTTGCGGATCTCTACATTTCTGATTGGATCACGCAAGGAAACTCCAAGCACAGCCCTCTCCCCTCTACCTTTTGGGTGACTGTAAGCTTTCTGATGAGGCCCATTGTAAGTGACCACGTTTCAGAACCATAGGTCATCACTGGCGACACCCTACATACCTACCTACCCTGCATATCTACCTACCCTATCTACTTACCAATTAATATTTTTTGGTCTTTATCCATTTTCACATTGCTTTTCTAATGAAACCGGTTTGGGGCATATTAGTTGGATGGTTTCAAAGTCTATAATGGACATAGGTATAAACATTTTGTGTGTTTTAAATATTAGAATTATTATAGGACGAATTTCAGAAAAATCTGATACGCCGTCTACTGGCAATACCGGAACCAGCATACAATGCCATGTTAATTTGTGTGTGTGCTTTGTTTTTATCATGTACGAGGGCGGCACTGAAAATTTCGGGAATCAAGGAAGTGACACCACATTACTATTTAAAAATGTATTTATTGCTTTTCGAAGTATTCTCCGCGAAATTTGACACATTTTTCTATACGATGGAACCAATCATTGAAGTAACCATTCCATTCGAAATTTGGGGTCTCCAAAATAGCCGTTTTGTAGGCGTCCACAGCTTCTTCAGGTGATGAAAATCTCTGACCACGCAATTTATTCTTTATTTTAGGGAAAGTATAGAAATCATTAGGGCTTAGGTCGGGGCTGTACTGCGGATGGTCTAATAATTCTATGTTTTCTTGCTCTAAAAACTCTTTTGTTCTGTGCGCAGTGTGAGACTCGCATTGTCGTGATGGAGGATGATGCGGCGGTTGCAGTTCTCTTTACGGAGTTCAGAAACGACCTGTGGCAAACAAATGCTTGGACGACCTTGACGGGGATCACCACTGAGCTTGACACGTCCACGTTGAAATTCAGCAAACCAGCGATAAATTGTGGTTTTGGATGGGGCTTCAGCACCAAATGCAGAAATCATCCGGTCAACACACTGTTTTTGTGTTAAACCACACACACGAAAGTCATAATAAATCATCTCTCTTGAATTTTCTCGAGTCAATTCCATTTTCTCAACGACTAAACAAGTTTGACAAAACCTTGTGACAAGACCGAGAATCTTTTTTTAAATAAATAAATGGTATTCGCTTTTTAAAACCAAGGAGTTTTCAATTAAAACGATTTTAATATGACAGAAACAGTGGAAATATTCCATTCCCGATACTTTTGTTGCAGCCTATGTATCAGAGATGGCGCTGTATTCGCAAAATGTATTGGAAAAAATTAACGTACAAAAATTTACATCGAATATTTTATCGATGTTTTATAACTTATTATCCTATTCCGGACGAAGATAAAGCCAAAAAATCATAAAAATTTCTCCAGCTGTTCTTGAGTTATAAGTAGTGTAACTAACACGACTTTGTTTTATATAATATAGATTCAACTTTATTAAAGATGACA
Organism: Orthosia cruda; assembly: GCA_964057195.1. Lineage (NCBI taxonomy): Eukaryota > Metazoa > Arthropoda > Insecta > Lepidoptera > Noctuidae > Orthosia > Orthosia cruda. The sequence goes on from OZ059830.1 coordinate 17,113,680, forward strand.
ATCTGGCAAGCCTACTCACTATTATGTTGGAGACAGATTCCAGTCTAACCAAATGCGACTAAATACCACTGATTTACATAGAGCGACAACCTATGGCTTCCACAATCCAGTAAATGCGTAACACTGCCCCTTGGCACGGGCACCCAAAGTGAAGAAAGAAAATTTGGTTCAAATAAATTGCACTAGATGGCGTGATAAACTTCGATTTGTTATTGAGTTGTTGCGAAATATTAAGATTTTCTAGAGTTGATCATAAAAAATGTATAATTATTCTTGTTTAATTAACTCTCCTAAACACAAAATCAAGGCTCTTAACTCACATTTCAAAAAATATTTGAAAATATATCTATCAAAGTAGAATTAAGTCTTTAAGCATAAGGCACTGTGAACTCGCGAACCATATTGTATGTGCAATAAATTATTGCCAAGAAATTCAGAGAGATGGGAACAAGCTCTTCTAGTACACGAATTTAATAAACAGTGCAGTTTAATTACGGACTCCGTTCTGAACCAAACACTTGGTATTTACGTAGTATAGAGTTATGAAAATTTACTGCACTGAATAATAAGTTTTCATTTAGTTTTCCATCCAACTGCGCTTTGATGTAACGTTATCGGAAGATATATTCTGCCAAAAAGTCGTTATTCGAGGTTCGGCTCTCGCCTGTTTCCTCCTCCAATATTGGACTAATTTAAAAGATATTCCATAAACTGAAAAATAAAGATATACTACGTTTTCCTTTTCGATAGTACATTATCTTTAGAAGTACTAGAACCCTCAAAAAATGCCTAAAATTATGCTGTCAACAGAGGCCTATTAGTGTAGACCTAGTGATTTATTGTTCCTTTATTAAAAATTGTACTACAATTGTTTTGTTGGCAGTAGAGATGAACCGTCTATTCTCCAACGAGTTCCAACTAGTAGAACTATAAAAGCCGATTATTCAAGCATATACACAAATTGTCGGTGGCTGGTTAGCGATTAGTCAGCAAACGAGTCCGACTAGTCAGCTATAGGAGAACAGGAAATAAAATAAAGAAATTGCAGGTACTTTATACACGTTCCAAATAAGAAAGAATTGAATTAGCCTTACAAGAACGGTGCCTACTATAAAAAAAAAACAGAGCGTTAATTTTTTATAAATTATGGAGTCTAGAATACGAGCTATCTGGCCACACTTAGGTAGAGTCGGCGTCTAGTCGACCATTTGTGGACCAACTAATTGTCTCATCGGCTAACAGCCAAGTCCATAGTCAGCCTATCTCTAGTTGGCAGCAAAACAAGATCTGTTTTTATTGGAACCTTCGAATTGATTAGTGTTTCACATATTATTATCATTGTTGTATGTGGACTGGATTATTATTGGGGTCGGATTGTCGCAATGTAATAACACAATTTTACTGGCCTGTTATTATTTGTATTTGTTATTAGCTAAGACAAATAGGTAATGTGATATTAAAAATGTCACATTTAGTCCGAAACTCCGAATGTTGTACCATATTTTTTTGGTCCGATTTAGTTGTTTCTATATTTTTCATTTCTAACAAGCTTTTACTATTATTATAGAAATAGTTGTGTAGGAGGAGCTCGTGGCTAAATAATAACAGCCGCACTGGTCAATCATCAAGGTTAAGCAACGCTTGACGAGGTCAATCCGTGGATGGATGACCATTTCAACATACCGAGTTTCCTCCGTGCCTTAGAAAGCACGTTAAGCCGTTGGTCCCAGCTGTCGTTTGAAGATCTTTGACAGTCGGTACGGGTAGTCAGAAGCATGAGATCTGACACCAGTCTAGGCAAGAGGTATCGTGTTACCCAATTACTGGGTTGTGGAGGTCAGATAGGCAGTCGCTCCATGTAAAACACTGGTATTCAGTTGAATCCGGTTAGACTGGAAGCCGACCCCAATATAGTTGGCCAAAGGCTAGGCAGATTGATATAGAAAGAGTTGTGTGGTTGTTTCACGACTAGTTAAGAAAAAAAGTTTTTGTGTATAACTTGGTGTTTTAAATTAGTGGCATTTCACACAATCAATGGTTTTAATTTACGTGTGCTTAGTTTCATAAATTACCAACCCGAAACTGCCACCTGAAACTCAAGATCGAAAATAGCAGCTAGAAGGCACACCTCAAAAGGCAAACATTATCTAGGAGATTAAGCATGTCATTATTATTCCACACAAGGGTCCTCACACCGCCTTGCCTATTCAACAGGCACATGAGTGCACATTTAATGGAGACTTCCATTAAACCTTAGCCAGAAGTGGACTATCAGTAGGAGCAGCGTTCTGAAATTGAAATATAGATAACTTACGAGACGTTCGATTTACGAATCCCGGTTCCTATTTTGAAAAGCGAATAGTTTTTTTGGTTGCCACTAATGGATTTGTTTTGTGTCAGAATGGGCTTAGAATTTGTTAGTTGATTTAACGTGTGAAGGCTTCTCACGTATTCCAGGGCCTATCGTGCGAAACGTTAGTGAAACCTATGGTCTAGCAATCTATTTTTCTTTTATTAGTAATGAGTATAGTTGTGCAAATAATATTCACGCCTTTTTTTCCCGAAGGGTTAGCTAGATCACTTGTCTGGCAGTAGTTCGTTGATGATTATTAGATGTCTATACAATATTGAACAGGGCAGATCAAGTACGTTTCATTGCTAGTGCGTTTTTTCACGGCACAAATTATTTTGAGGTCGGTAAAAATATATTATGCCATACAAGAATAAAATATTTGACACCTGTGCTCAGCGGGACAAATTTAATGACTGCATGCACCAAAGCGCAGTTGGGTGCAAAACGAAATGAAAACCTATTATTCAATGCAGTAAATTTTCATAGCTCTATACTACGTAAATACCTAGTGTTTGGTTCAGAACGGAGTTCGTAATTAAACTGCACTGTTTATTAAATTCGTGAACTAGAAGAGCTTGTTGCTTGCTTGTTTGTTTTCTTGGCACTAATTTATAGCACCAGTGAAGCATACAATATGTTTCACTAGTTGACAGTGTACTTATCGCGTAAAAACAAACGCGCCGCCGCAAATATCCCTGACGCACTACAACGCCAAGGCAAACCCGTCAGTTTTCTGAACATGTTATTATACTGGACACGAAGGGCTCCATATGACGCCCGTGAATACTTTTCCCACAGGCTGCATGTGTAGAAGGTGGTACTGAATGCTCTAAAAAGCGCGTCACCTTTATTTCTGCAGTACAATGTGCAAACCTGTAAATTTTGGTACTTACAAGTTTTCGCGAAAAACTAAATTTTCTTATATCTTTTTATCGTGGTGACTGGTTTTTATACACCTAATAGGGACTATAGACCTCAGAATCTGGTATAAATTTCAAGTTGCTAGGCTCAGCCGTTCTTGAGAAAATCGGTGGTGACACACGGATAGACAGACAAGAAAGTGATATTATAAGGATTCCTTTTTTTTACCTTTTGAGGTACGGAACCCTAAAAATCGAGTGGATGCCTCAGAAATTGAAAACCACGCCATCTATTGGAATCAATTTTAAATTACCCATTCAAATAATCTTTGAAATGTGAGTTAAGGGCCCATATTCCTTAACTTTGTATTTAGGAGAGTTAATTAAATAAGAACATACTGTTTTATGATCGTCTCTAGAACATTTTAATATTTTACAAAACTCAATAACAAATTGAAGCTTATCACGCCATCTAGTGCAATTAATTAAAACAAATTTTCTTTCTTCGCGTTGGGTGCCGTGCCAAGGGGCAGTGTTTCGCAGTTACTGGGGTGTGGAAGCCATATAGGTAGTCGCTCCATGTAAACCAGTTGTATTTAGTCGCATTTGGTTAGACTGGAATCTGTCTCCAACATAATAGTGAGAAGGCTTGCCAGATTGTCATCTTTAATAAAGTCGTATTTCATATAAATATGAAGACTCATTTGTCCTTTGACTACTTTGTAGTATCTTCCAGTGGACTTATGTAATAAAATGTATGAACTGATTTAATTTTTCAGAGCTTTTCACAAGGTTTGTAAATACGTGCAAGTGTACTTGAAAACAAAAAGTCTCGAGTGGTCAACTGCATTCAACGCTGTGAGTCGGAATATCGTTTGAGTAAAAGTTCAGTCAAGTAAAACGGTGGCACTTGCTTCGCTTAGGCTCTTGTTTCACCGCCGCCGGCAACGACGCGATAAGCTGTCGACTATTTCCTCGCTAAGGAAACGAATACAAGTCCTGTGTCAATAAAAGAGTCACATATACAAACCAACAGTACAGTCAAACCATTACTACGGTTTTGTGGGCTTAGTTTATAAGTTACTTACCATTATGTGAATATAAATAAATAAATAATAAATATTAATAGTTGGTCAGTGGCTGTTCACACTACCGGCGAGTAATCTCTCACCACAAGTTTGTCGCAGCGACAATAGTTATCAAAGATAATACTCGCTCAGTGATACTCGCTCGGCGATGTTCGCTTGGCGGTCAAAACACTCAACAAGAGACCAACCAACCCGCGTGCAGGACTGACTACCCGTGCGAGGGGTGCGACTAATCGCCCGGCGCACAAACACACTCGCTTATATCCAAGCGGCAAAACTATCGGAATTACACAATCGCCTCCCACTGCTCGTCGAATCGTTTTTAGTTTCTAGCTTTACTCGCTATTCGCTGATCGTCGACGGTGGAAAAAGTGCCTTTTCGTTTGGTCTGCCGTAGTTGAAATACACACAGATGGTTGCTTCGACTGTCCTGATTTATGGCAGGAAACTTAGAAATTCATAGCTTCTGTAGTAAATAATAAGTATGTTGTATATTAGTGTATAATTATGTATTGCCATACATAATTATACTGCGGTGTCTTCCCGTGGCCACAGATAATATTATACTCGTAGGCAATATTTCGGAAACCGTGGCTTTAAGGGATAAAAAGCCTATGACAATAGTGTAGTTTTCTCTCTCTGAAAGAATTTTCGTAATCTTTTTTTTATATATTTTATAGGATTGCGCTTGACCATTATCTCACCTGATGGTAAGCGATAATGTGGTCGATAATAATAATAATAATAAACACAACCGCGAGGTATGCAGTCTTAGGGAATACTTCCAGGCCGCTGACGTGGGTATGCATCGAGATGTGGTAGCAGTGGACAAGGGCCTTACCCCGCTCTCCTTGGCTAACGAGAACTGGCGCAAACCTATAGTATTAGATACTAATGACCGCAGGGAGGTATGGCAGAGCAAGGAGCTTCACGGACGCTTCTACCGGGTCCTATGTAGGACCCGGTAGAAGCTTCCGTGGCCTGGCTGCGATTTGGTGACCTTTTTGGGGAAACCGAAGGTTTTGTCTTTGCGATAATGGACGAAGTTATGATGACAAACAACTACCGGAAATACATTGTGAAAGACGGTACGGTTGACATCTGTCGGGCATGTCACCGACCGGGGGAATCCATCCATCACATTATCTCCGGTTGTTCTAGTCTAGCTGTCTGTGTAGTCTTGTAGCCAGGATTATCCATCAGCAACTTGCTCTTAAACACAATCTTGTGGAATCGGAAGTGCCTTACTATAAGTATGTGCCCGACGCAGTTCTCGAAAATGGCAATGTCACGTTGTATTGGGATCGGTCTATCATCACTGACAGGACTATTGTTGCCAATAAGCCTGACATAGTGGTGATAGACCGACTAGAGCGTCGCGCAATGATTGTTGATATAGCGGTCCCCCATGACGAGAACCTCGTGAAGGCTGAGAGAGATAAGAAAAGCAAGTATCTTGATCTGGATCGCGAGGTTGTCGACATGTGGGACGTGAATACAGCGATCATTGTGCCGATAGTCGTTACGGCCAATGGCATAATAGCCAAGAGCCTCGACGAACATCTAAGGAAGCCCTCGTTGGGCAGCTGGATCAAGGGCTTCATCCAGAAAGCGGTACTCCTGGACACGGCGCGTATCGTTAGGAGGTTCCTCTCTCAGGAGCCCTGACCACCCTTGGACGGACCTTGGACCGTCCGCTTGGACCCTGTTCCCGATACCGGTGGGCTACTATTTTTGTATTTTTAAATGTTTTTTTATTTTATTTTTTTATAGAATAATATTTAAAAATGTAAAAATATGTATATAAAATGAATAAATGGAATAATAATAAAAACATAATCTGATTATGAGTTATAATAAAAACATAATCTGATTATGAGTTCTTTATGAGTAAATATTTTACACCAATATTTTTAGTCAACCTATGTTGTCCCACGATGTGAGACGCACGGAATCGGTCAATGTGGCGACGCCTGGGGGAGGCCTATGTCCAGCAGTGGACATCTTTCGGCTGAAATGATGATGTTGTCCCACTGCTGGGCAAAGGTGACCCCATAGCCTTCCACTCTGCCCGGTGTGTTGTCGTTGCCTACCAATCCTTCCAAAATATCATCAAAGGAAAAAAAAACCTAGTAGTGTTGTTACAAATGAGTCACGGGAGCGAAGGCACCGAAAAATGCAAGTAGATAATATAGGAACGGTTGTTAAAACAAATACAGCAGCAGCAACAAGTACGTAGCTTTTATCCTCACCTACCCTGAACTAATGGACACAAGAACATAAAACACAGCACAGGAATTTACGACTGGGTGTGATGGTTTCATTTTTATATTTCATTCTCCGCTCCATAGGCCACGTTAATTGAACTTTAACGGTCCAAGAAATGGGGCATTTATTGACTTTCAGAATACGGTAGGTTATAAATCGTAAGGGTTGAAACCGAAAACGTCCGAAATTAAGGGAGCGTGTGATGTGAAGGTTATTTGTCTTTATCTTAATGTTAGGGTTGGTGCACATTGTTGGGAAGTGATGAATCGTTGTGTATATTGTTCTGTGTATTAATGTTATCTGCTACAGTGTGTTTGGGGGCTATTGTTGGTATATTTTCTTGTCAATGTTGGTTATCTGTAGTTTTCATTGTAGTGGTTTTGATTATATGTTCTATTATGGCCGGAAGGGAATGTTTGGTCCTTTGCTCTATCCCGAGTTATGTGATATGATATATTAGAGGTGCAGATTAGTTAGGAAAAGTTGAGCATGGGTTTTAGTCTTGAAAATTTGTTATAAAAAGTTATCCTTTACATATTTCTAAACGGGATATCAAAATCTTTTTTTTTTTTCATCTCCTACCTAAACAGTCGCTGTTCAGCTTCTTACACTGCAGCCATTAAATTGACAATTTCCTTGATATTTTCTAATTTAAACTTTTTCAATCTCTTTGCTAAATTAAATATCCTGATAGTCTATGGAAGCTTAGAAGTATAAAGTTAACTACAGAATGTTTTACGAGGAAAATTTTAGAATGGTGTCGGGCTGGTATTTATGTGCACCATCAAAATTATAGGACGGTTTGAGTGCGATGCTTTAAACTTAATAGTAGGCGAGGTAAATATCTCCCCGTTGGGTGGATTCCCGCATTGTCGAGGTACAGCGAAGACACACACCCACGGTAAAGCGAAGAGAAACCCGAGGAGGGGCCTCCCGTCAGGGCTTTTGCCGGTAAGCCGACGACGTACCGGCTAATAAGTATAGGTTGCGGTGCTGCTTGGGCGATATCGCAACCGAAGCGGGCCGCGATGTCGTAAGAGGGGCATGGCGGCTGCCCTCAACCTCGGCGGGAGAGGAATATCAAATTTATCAGTATTGCGTTGCGCCGCTCTTTCTACCTTCCGCGGCCTGGACAGGGTCGCCACTGTCTGATGGCGTTGGCCGCTCTTCTTATCCCCTGCAGCCGAAAAGTGGTAAGTGGCAGGGTACCCATACACGGGGTCGTCTGGCTCCCATGTTTTGGTTTGGTTTTGTGCGCTTTTTGAACGAAAGTGACGCTATATCAGCGTTTGTAAAAGTGTCAAAAATATATGCGAATGTCAAGCGCTATATAAATATCACGTGATCAAGCCCTTACATTTTGGCGTGTCGATCATCGCCATCGCTTATGGAATGATACTTTGTCAGACTCACATCTTTCACTTAATCTCTTTTCTTGTGTATTTTTGAAGTAGTTTCACGCACTTTCACGTCTACTGTACGCACAATTTTTGCTTTTTCTTTTCGAGTCGATGGTAAACTTTAGAAAAAATATGGGTCCAGCACCTACATGACCACTTTTGTAACGGAAAGCATCAGTGGAAGCATGGACACTTGGGGCTCTTCAGAACGTGTGTCATCGTACTCACATTTGGCATCACACGAGTCTAAACCCCGTTTTGCTAAGGTTATTTTGAGTCACGAATGGATGAATTTTGTCAACTTAATCTTGTTTTATGTTTAAAGCACATTACACAATAAAGCAAGAGCAGTGGTGGCCCAGTGGTATCGGCTGCGACTTACAAGTTGTGGGTTCGAACCCAGGCAGGCGCTTTACTTTGTGTAAATTATTTCATCACCACTGCTCTCAAAAACGGTGAAGGAAAACATCGTGAGGAAACCGGCATGTCCTAGAACCAAAAATTCGAAGATATGTGACATCCACCAACCCGCACTGGGCCCGCGTGGTGGATTATGGCCCTTCCCCTCTCACAGAGAGGAGGCCTGTGTCCCAGCAGTGGGAACATGAATAGGCTGATGATGTGATGTGATGTGACACAATAAAGGGAGAATTTTTTTTTCTTTAGTTGTATAAAACGAATAAGCTAATACTCCAAAAAGCAAGTTATTATAAAGCTTGCAAAAAAGTTAAAGCTAAAGAAGTCAACAATACAAAAAAAAACATCTGTAACACTGTTCCATGTTAATTGTATTGTTTTTATGTATTATTATTGTTTAATTTTGTTTTTTTTAAATTATGAATTATTGATTACATTATATTTTAATATAATTTGATATAATTATTGATACATTGCCGCTCCACTGTGCCATGTTAATTGTATGTGTGAATTATTTAATTATCTTATGTGTCAACATTGTTAAGTTATGTTTCACAATTTCTATGTTAATTAATGTAATTGGTATCTGTATCGTTTTAATTAACTATAAATAAATAAATAAATCTGAAACTAATATTTAAAGAGGAAAGATTTGATTGTTTGTTTGAAATGGATAAATTAAAAAACTGCAGGAACGATTTTAAATTATTTTACCAATAGGATACACTGAGTAACATAGGCTATGTTAATCGAGTTAAATTAGGGATCCGTAAAGAATAAAAAATAAACATAAACCTCCTTACATCTCTTGCCCTACAAAAACTACTGATGACAGAACAAAAAAAAATACTACAATATGAAGAACATATTATTATAGACACGCGGAGGCGTGTCAAGCCAAGTTCAAGCAAAGAAGGAACTGTGAAGAACAGTGAAGCTACACGGAGAACCTACTAATATTTTAAATGTGAGAGTCTGTACATAAATATGTTTTTCTGGGACGGATCTGGTGGATTGAGAAATCGGCTAAGACACTCATTGGCAACTATGCTCTGGTCAAGTCAGTGGTCCAGGGCCTTGAAAATAAACGCTATAGTTTTGAGTTACCACTATCGTTTTTCTAACGGGTTTAGTATTCCACAATTAAATTCCGTTACTCCCATTTCATTATCTCGACTAGACATACATGAACACATTCGCGGATGAGGACTGCAACGCCTACTACCCAGCCAAACCCAGCTACAAAAAAATCATCAGATTCAGGCGTACCACGCGATGGCGTCAGAACTGTGGGAACATTGAATCTTGCCAACAAGCAAACAGGGTAAGGAAAATACCGGCACAACAGAGTAAACCTAGGCCCGCCAAACTCCGTAAACCTGGGCCCACCACGCTCCGTAAACCTGGGCCCGCCACACTCCGTAAACCTGACAACACACTCACCACGTCGCCTGAAGAAACGAGACGTATCCTAGTAGAAACACACTTCCCAGGCAGCTTCTTTTTCCAGGTAACTGACTGACAAGATAATATTCAACCACCAACAATCTATAATTGGCACTATGCACGAAGGATGATCATGATGGAGAAACTCCAATGGGCTATCCAAAGCTTCCTTCATCCTTTCAAGGCGCCCGGTCCTTAGTTTTATTAGAACCCAAAATTATTATTATACAGAACTAAATTAAATTAATATTAATTATAATGAATAACAAATAATTTTTTTTTTTTTTTTTATTGTTATTTATTATTATTATTTGTATTTTTATTTTTTATTATTATCCAACGCACGGGCTACCAGGGCGCAGTCGTAAATCCGGTCTCTCCGTGAGGCCACGGTGGAGAGTTTGAACCTGTCCTTGCAGGCAGTCTCCGAATAGGAATCGTCGGAACACTTTTATTCTGGGTAGGTACAGCTAAGGAGTAGAATTCCCTGCCGGAGTCTCTGTTTCCCGACAGCTACAATCTGAGGGTCAAGACAAGAGTGAATATTATATTATATTATTGTGGTTATTTCTTGGCAAGCGTGTTTCATCGTCGACCACATCATCGCTTACCATCAGGTGAGATAGTAGTCCAGCGCGAGACTATAAAAAAATAAAAAATGAAAATCAGTGTTGCAAGGCGAGCGAAGTCCGCACGGAATCCGCTCGACTCTGCGAATCCTTTCGTTACTCTTTGAACTCGTTTAGTCCGCTCCGATCACTCTAACTCAGTGGAAGTACTTCTATACAATTCGCCATTACGAGCTAAACGGACTCCGTACGGAGCTCGTTCCGCTTGCAGTGGAAGATATTTTTATTTTGCGAAAAGCTAAAAGAGTTAAATAGCCTATGTCCGTCTAATGACACACACTTCCGTGTGCCCAATTTCTGGTCGGTCGGTTAACACGTAAAAGCGAGCAAACAGACTCACTTTCACATTAACCTTTCTCTAAGTAAGGATTCTGTGACTATTATAACGTTGTGTAGCGTTATAAAAAAGAAGAAACTTTTTAACGCAACAATGACGAATCATTTTGAATTAATAAAAACTTTTTAACAAAAAATCAAACCGACTTCCAGAACAAAAAACTACAAAGCAAAAAATAAATTTCTTTTCCGAAGTCGGTGTCTTTTGTTCATTGTTTCCCGTTTTTCGACACCGACTTCGGAAAAGAAATTTATTTTTTGCTTTGTAGTTTTTTGTTCTGGAAGTCGGTTTGATTTTTTGTTAAAAAGTTTTTATTTTTCTCTTTTTAGTTTTGGTAGGTACCTCCACTTAACATGATTATCATTTATAGCCAAAGTACATCTCATGGCGATTCCAATAAGCCCAAACACGACTAGGATACATTGTTTTATATAAGAGTTCCAGTGCCTACCTTCCGGCTTCATCATCAGATCAGTTCGATGGTGCCATTTTCATCAGTACCATTTATTTATAAGTATTTGCTTCATTATAGTCGGTTAACTATTCGAGATATCTTATGCCCGTGACATATTTAGCATTTAGGAGTTCCAGTGGCCATCTGTGGTCTTCTTCATCAGTTCCACTTCACCAAATGATACTTTCTGAGTGCAAATGATTGCATTGTTGATGAAAATACCAAAATCGCTATATGTTTGCCTATAACATTTGAGGAGTTCCCTCGATTTCTCTAAGATTCCATCATCAGATCCTGACCTGATGATTATGGGACCAACTAGGAAGTATACCCTTCAAAACAAAAGAAAATTTTTTGAAATCGGTCCAGGCTTTGAGTAATCGGGGAACATACATAAAAAAAAAAAAAAAAGATTCCGACGAATTGAACCGAAGAATTGTGATCTTGTACAGATACCTATACTCGGAATTTTAATTCGATTCCAGATTTGACAATTTCAGTGTTGCAACGTTATGACAAGTACTAAATAGTGACGTTGCAAAATTATTCGATATGGAAATGGAATATTTCCGGATCGATTCTTCTCGTTTATAATTTTACTCTCGTAAACTAAGTATCATTCAGGAAATTAAATATTTCTGAACCGATAATTTAGTTTTGACGATTAATTAACGGTCTGAGACTTTTCTGTTATAATTGTGTGTGAAATAAAAAAAAATGTGATCATGAGAACAAACACAACGTAACAACACTTTAACAAAAACCCAGCAAAATATCGATTCGCAATGAAATAAGATAATCGTGCAGTCACACTGGGAGAATGAAGCCGAATGACACGATAAACAAAATGGCGATAGCTGCACGAGCGCGCACGGGTTGCCAATACTGAAAACTATCGAGGCTCTTGTAGTATAAGTTTTGTTTTTAATATAAAAACAAAAATATTAACTTTTTATAAAATAGAGCAGCGATTACTAATTAATAAATAATTATTATGAATAATTATGTATTTATTTAAATAAAAATCAACAATTTAGTCTTTAATTGGCACACTGATGGCACACACACTGATTGTTTATCGATTTTTGTGTTCATCACTACACTATTATATGTGGTATCATTATTTCACAAAATGACAGTAGCTAATGTCAAATCTGGAATCGAATTAAAATTCTGACTATAGGTAATTAACTAACATATCGATTGGTAATCCATCCTATAGTTTATCGGTTCAATAGTACAAAATAAAGCGGGAAGTTTGGGGTTCAATATTTCAATATTATATTAGGGCACAACCCATCCCGTCGCAGTCACAGCTGTATTTTTCTAATAAATCTTCATATAACTCACAAGGAGTAGGTACATATTTAGGGATCGTAGCAGATGGTGTTCTGTAGACATTCTCCATGGAAAAAAGGCGTGAGTTTACTTATGTATGTAAATCACTATACAATGACTATTGTAACACAACCGATAACTCATCGTATGTAAGTAAGTAACAGCGAACGTGTAAAGCAATTTCCAAACTTCGCCGACCAAAGAGGAGGATCGTACAATCGTATGCGGAGAGTTACAAATGTATCCCGTCAACTGCGCGAGTGCTGTGAACAACTCTGCAAGACTTGTGCGAGTTACTGTGGGATGCCCGCAAGTGGATTTCTTATATCTGCAGCTATTTGGAGAAAAGCTTTTTGAATGTTTGCTTCAATTGTTTGATTAAAGTAGTGGTGTTCCGTCTTCGAACTTCGTTAGTCATAAAGGATTTTATATAGGTTGATCGTCGCTTTTCTTTTTTATCCATGTATACTTTTCCTCATTTTCTAACCTATTTGGGACTGCGACGATGTTTACAAGCAAAATAACATCGCCTTATACAATACATAGTCAGTATTCTATTGACTTCCTATAGCATTAAAATGTTCATTGCAGGTAAACATAGGATGGCCCTTCTCCTTGTTAGCAATGAAATAAGATAAATTAAGAAATATGTCAAATTCAGTATTAGTAGTACCTATAGTAGTTGGGATCCCATTATTCGCTCCGTTTTGCGTAGGGATTCTGGCTAAAATAGCTAGCGTAACTTCGACCACAAGCACAAAAACTTCCTAGGGGCTTCACAGGTTTCGAGGAGGAGAAATTTCAAATAATACAATATAAAGTAATTGGAGCAGTTTATTTGTTTCACATCCACATTCTTTCTTAGTTTAAGTCTTGATTCACCAACTAAATACTGCTACACCATTTATATTAATACTACATGCTGTCGTTTACTTTATTGTCATTATTTGACCAAGTTTCGATTATTTTCTTACTAAGGCTGCGGCCTCATAAGTTCGTTGCGCTACGTTGTCGCAGCGTCAACGTTGCGTAGTTTTACATATATATTTTAATGGTTTACTAATGATAAGCATAAAATATATGGCCATAGTTTATATTGATATAACAAAATTCAGCATAATGATCATTATGGATAAAATTATTAGGTTTAAATGTTTTGCAATAATGTATATTGCCATAAATACTGTTAGCGTAACAGTAATGAAGCATAATTTTATAAATCATAATGTGACCAACGCATAATGATATTTACACATAATGTTCTTTGGAATAAAACAAACATGTTCGCGACTCAAGGGTGACCTGAGGGCTACCCCCGCCGCACCTTAACCTAATCCAATTGAGTCCTAAACTTTTTTTTTGCCTGCAGTTATGCGGGACTCTAACCCATTAAAACGTCACGTCCTCGCTCCTGTGCCACTTATGGCGGGAACACGGGCACGCGTAAGCACTCATCCGCCAACCCGCCGCGACTGACCGTCACCGGACCCTCCTCTGGGGAGTACCAGTCACCGTCAGATATTTTGTAGCAGGCAAGGTGACCAAATACTTCTGAACAAATTAAAATGTCAATAAGTTCCATACACTACAAGTTACCATTAATATCTGAACATTCATTTCTTCATTAATATCTGAGTAGAAGCTTGTCAATAATTTATAAACACACAACTAACCAAAAATATCCGAACATTTGAAACATCAAGTGTATCTACGCAGACGACGCAGACAAGCAATGAGCTTACCAAATTGGTTACTGCGTGATCTATGGGACAAACCAAAAACAAATTAAATTATTATTATTAACAAAAAAAAATCGTTACAAAGCCAAGATCAATTTTCTTTCAATAGTTGACAATTAGGCTCTGCGCAAACGGGCCACCGACTACAGCCACCGGTGGCTATCGCGCGCTACATTAATAACAGCGGCCAAGTGCACAACAGCCACCGGTGTTCGGAAGCCGCCATGTTTCTATTGCTGTATAGATCAAATTGTGAATCCCAAATAGTGGGATGTCGATATGAAAGTAAAGATATCCGTCAGACATCGCAACGCAGATGTGGTGGCATTCAATGCGTTGATCCCTTGCGACGGCGCAATGCAACGCACTAATGTGCCTCAACCTAATTAAAACTTATGAAAATGAATCAAATTTAAAATACAACAGATGCTCTTAAAATTAGTTATACCTACTTAGTATAATTTTACAACAGTATAAGGCATATACCATCACTCTATTTTCTTTGTATGTAGCACTAAGAAAATAGAGTGATGGTACATGGTAATTTTTCAAGTTTAGTTCGTAATTAATCATATGACATTTGGTCAGCCTCTCAATTCTTCTCAAAAAAATTATTGTAGGTAACCTACTTCAATATTTTGCCATCCCTAAAATTATAAGGAATTTTTCTTATCAATAGCTTACATATTGACACTTATTGCGATTTAAACTTTTCACAGTGTTTGAGTAGTGTGGGGTATAAGTAATTCAGTTCTGCGTGATCTAATGTAGGGAAGAGGTGATGGAGGGCATGGTCCCCAAACCGAGTAATCGATTTAAAATGGTTGCCCGCGTAATCGATTCTCTTCACTATAGTATCCAGCTGGTGCAGACCCTAATCAATATTGTCATCTCTGAAAAGATAAATAGAAACCATTTACAATAGTAAAAAATGATACAGTAAAATTGTGCTGAGCGTACCAGTACCGAAAGAATTACCAACTCAGCCCCCAAAGACTAATAGCTTTATATATATCAGTCAGTGTTTGGAATAAATAAAGATACAAAATCTAAGGTCAAAGTCAACCACAAGACACAGACGTAGTTTTTATTAAATTCTGAAATTTTTATCGTCCATTTCTTGTGCTCGCTTATAAATTATTTTCATGTCGATACCTTCAATAGACATTGACATGAAAAGGATTTAGAAAATAAATGGTTTCTTTTAAAAAAACTTAAGATTTTTGTATAATTTTGTATATTGCTAGCTCTGTTGTCTGTTGAAGCCATATATCAAATTGATAAATTGGAAATAAGTTTGTACACTTAAGTAAGTACATTTTGTCAAAACAGATTTTTGTATGCCCAGCGTTTCGATCTTTGAGCCTAACATTAAAATGGCTACCAGAAAAGTATGGTCGCATGAAAACAGTCCATGTGAACATACCCGAAGTGCTACAGTAGCAATACAGCCCCAAAATCCCTCTGAAAGCGATATTAAATTGAATGCGGAGATGCTGTAGCTTTTCAGCGAGTAATTAATATTACATTAATTGAAGTGTCGATGAACTCAGTGTAACATGTAATGTATTCTTGATAACATTGGACCTTGTGCTACAATTACAACGACTTAAATCGTACTAGCAAAATTTGATTTCGTGATTAAGTAGCTTCTTGCTATCAAAGGCCTTTTCGAAGTCTACAAAGGTTAGATAAATCTCCCTCTGCCATTCTGATACCGGTTCCAGCATGATACGGAGAGTGTTGATCTGGTCCGTACAGGAGCGGCTCGAGGCAGGAAACCAGCCTGCTCCTTGCGTAGAAGAGGATCCAAAGCCTTTGACAATCTATCCAGGATGATCTTGCAAAAAACCTTAGAAGGAACCGAGAGCAACGTTATACCTCTCCAGTTATCGCACTGGCTAAGATCACCTTTCGCTCATTTTCGCAAAGTATTGTGTAATAATTACGTGTTTCGATGGATAGTCGATCGAAGCGTGTCTCCTATTAGATAAATTATGTAGTTTAAAAAGGATGAAATAAAAATTAAATTAATATTTTTAATTCCACTTGCTTTATAGAGGTATTTGTGTGGGTTTTATACATTTTTAATTTGTCTTCAACTGAAAATTTGAAGCTAAGAACCTGTCAACCTCTGCTTTGATTCCGAGTTTTTTTAGAGTTTCATTAATTGATATTCATTCTACCGATAAACAAAAACATTAATGACTTATTAAAATGCTGGTGAGTTAGAACTAAAGTTCGCTGCAACGATAAAACTTTATTTTCAACACACTTGCTCATAAAGTGGCTCTAATTTCACCGCAATTAGGCACATAATGACACCTGTTTTCAAACTGTGACTTTTTCATTACTATTATTCACAAGTGAGATAAAGAGTTTCTTTTTTTTTATTTATTGGTTGGTTTGCTTTGTTCTTAAAAAAGTTTCGATACAAAAAAGATCGTGCTCAATAGTACAAATGCAACACATTTCATGCAACTTCGTATTTAAATAGATAATTTCAACTTGTAGTTGTTTAATAAATAAAACTTTCATTTAAATATAACTTTTGTTTTTGTCTATAATAAAGAAAACTTGAAATTCCTTATTTTGTACGTGGCTAAAACGCTATCCGCGAAAAGCCAAAAAAAGATAACTCATTATTTTTAGTCTATGGCCGATCGCCATTGTTAGATGCGCGCGCATAGGAAAACTGAATAATTTTGCCCGCCCCATTGCGAAAAAATTTGCACAACTGTTTTTCATTGTTGGAAATGATTTTTTAGTATTATTTTCTTCACAAGTGTGTTGAAAAACGTCGTATGATACACGTGTGTATTGATGATTACCGTCCTCGGCTCTCTTAAGACCCTCACCTAACGGCTCGGGTCTCAATGGCGCCTCAGCGGTAATCACCAAAATTACACACTTGTACCATAATGTACTATTATGTTTTCTAATCAAACTATTAAAACATGCAAGCGGAATTTAGTGTACTCGCGATCAAAACGTCGTAAGCGCCATGAAATTTAAATATTTTCATGAGAGACCAAAATTATCAAAATTTCTCCATAAACAAAGAATCAGAATCAGGTGAGATAGTGGTCAAGCGCGAGCCTACAAAAGATAAAAAAATATGTTTTCAAGTTATGTAATTACTAGCTTCTGCCAGTGGCTTGGCCCGCGTGAATGTCGAGTGTTGAATTTATCGGGAACATGTTCCCGGGATAAAAAGTCCTATGTGCTACTCCAGACTATAATCTATCTGCGTGCCAAATTTCATCTAGATCCGTCAAGCCATTTGAGCGTGAAGAAGTAACAAACATACAAACACTCACACACACACACACACTCACTCACAAACTTACGCCTTTATAATATTAGTGTGATACCTTTTGGTACAAGTCGTATCAATGACTTTAATTTTTTTGATATCTGGTTCCCACTTTAGCACGTGTCTTTAGGCCTTGCTAAAATTTCACTTATAGTTTATTTTACTAAATATACTAAATAATTAATACGATATTGACTATTGCGGTTCTTTCTGTTTTTTGTTAAATTAATGTGTTTTACCTTTTTCTATTCTCGGTGTCATTCCAACCGAAAGAACTGTGACTAGTCCACTGCTGGACGTAGGCCTCCCCCAAGCGTCGGCACATTAACCAATCCCGGTATTTTCGGGGTATTTCTTTTTAATTCAAAATGATTCGTCATTGTTGCGTTAAAAAGTTTCTTTTTTTTTATAACGCTACACAACGTTATAATTGTCACAGAATCCTTACTTAGAGAAAGGTTAATGTGAAAGTGAGTCTGTTTGCTCGCTTTTACGTGTTAACTGACCGACCAGAAATTAGGCACATGGAAGTGTGTGTCACTAGACGGACATAGGCTATTTAACTCTTTTAACTTTTCGCAAAATAAAAATATCTTCCACTGCAAGCGGAACGAGCTCCGTACGGAGTCCGTTTAACTCGTAATGGCGAATTGTATAGAAGTGCTTCCACTGAGTTAGAGTGATCGGAGCGGACTAAACGAGTTCAAAGAGTAACGAAAGGATTCGCAGAGTCGAGCGGATTCCGTGCGGACTCCGCTCGCCTTGCAACACTGATTTTATTTTTTTATAGTCTCGCGCTGGACTACTATCTCACCTGATGGTAAGCGATGATGTGGTCGACGATGAAACACGCTTGCCAAGAAATAACCACAATAATATAATATAATATTCACTCTTGTCTTGACCCTCAGATTGTAGCTGTCGGGAAACAGAGACTCCGGCAGGGAATTCTACTCCTTAGCTGTACCTACCCAGAATAAAAGTGTTCCGACGATTCCTATTCGGAGACTGCCTGCAAGGACAGGTTCAAACTCTCCACCGTGGCCTCACGGAGAGACCGGATTTACGACTGCGCCCTGGTAGCCCGTGCGTTGGATAATAATAAAAAATAAAAATACAAATAATAATAATAAATAACAATAAAAAAAAAAATATAATTATTTGTTATTCATTATAATTAATATTAATTTAATTTAGTTCTGTATAATAATAATTTTGGGTTCTAATAAAACTAAGGACCGGGCGCCTTGAAAGGATGAAGGAAGCTTTGGATAGCCCATTGGAGTTTCTCCATCATGATCATCCTTCGTGCATAGTGCCAATTATAGATTGTTGGTGGTTGAATATTATCTTGTCAGTCAGTTACCTGGAAAAAGAAGCTGCCTGGGAAGTGTGTTTCTACTAGGATACGTCTCGTTTCTTCAGGCGACGTGGTGAGTGTGTTGTCAGGTTTACGGAGTGTGGCGGGCCCAGGTTTACGGAGCGTGGTGGGCCCAGGTTTACGGAGTTTGGCGGGCCTAGGTTTACTCTGTTGTGCCGGTATTTTCCTTACCCTGTTTGCTTGTTGGCAAGATTCAATGTTCCCACAGTTCTACGCCATCGCGTGGTACGCCTGAATCTGATGATTTTTTTGTAGCTGGGTTTGGCTGGGTAGTAGGCGTTGCAGTCCTCATCCGCGAATGTGTTCATGTATGTCTAGTCGAGATAATGAAATGGGAGTAACGGAATTTAATTGTGGAATACTAAACCCGTTAGAAAAACGATAGTGGTAACTCAAAACTATAGCGTTTATTTTCAAGGCCCTGGACCACTGACTTGACCAGAGCATAGTTGCCAATGAGTGTCTTAGCCGATTTCTCAATCCACCAGATCCGTCCCAGAAAAACATATTTATGTACAGACTCTCACATTTAAAATATTAGTAGGTTCTCCGTGTAGCTTCACTGTTTATATATTTATTCTGTAGCAACAGCTTGAAATTCTGCTCTCACTGAAACAGCGTAAAATGGTACATGTTGTAAATTAATAATTTATATTGTTTGTGACACACTCATACATTGCTGGTGTTTAACATTTTATCTCATGTAAGTGGAAGGCTTATAAAGCTTTGTCTGGTTGGGACACGTCATAAAGTTTTGGGGTGCAAGTTGAAAGCCTCCACGCGGCGCACCCTGGGCAACGTCGGCTCCAACTGCCCACATACGTTGGGTGGACAGTTGGGGCGGGCGGCTAATTTCAACACACGAGGAAAGGTCACGGTTTCAAACACAGTTCATCATCCATGATGGTCTGTGAAGGGAACCGGGCTAAAGGCGGGACGGCTAGTCCGTCGCTGCGGTGGCCATCTAACGCCTACTCCCCCCTCTGCTGACAGAGAGTAGGTTGAGTGGGCGTGGAATAGAGGTGGAACCCAATCCCAAGGTCTCGCGTGTCGAGGGGAGGAATGGCCGGAGGGTTTGTATCCGGTCCCTAGCGCAGGGAAAGGGACCTCACCCTTAAAAAGGAAACAATGGAACACAGACTAATGGATAATAATCCTCAGGCGGGTACCCTTGCGCAACGCAAGGGCCAGTCCCGCCCCTCTAGGGATCCCCTAGAGGGCAGCCCCATCGTATCTGAGGGGGGCACCACTAGTCTCGCGGGCCGGCAGAATACCGCCGACCTGCGCCAAGAGAGCCACGAGCGAGAAAAGGAGCTCCAGGAGAACCTGGAGCGACTGCGCGAAGTGGACGTACCACTTGCCGCCGCCGACGGCAACAAGAGCCGAGGAGGCTCAGGTCCTGGAGACAACTTGTCTGACCAGGACTCGCGCGGCACCTCCAAATTTTGGAGGAAGCGTCCGCGCAGCAAGAACTCGGGGTCGCTGGGTCTCTCCTCGAGTGAGGAGAACCTGTCTGCCCCGAAGGTCTCAACGGGACGGAGAGGGCGGGGTCGCGCGTTGGCGGGTGTTGCCTCCGCTCGGGGGCCGGAACGTGACGTGCGGGGTCGCTTCGTGCCTAGGCCCGACACACCTGCCCCTGCAGAGTGCGTGCAGAGTGACCCTGGGCACATGAGTGCGGACCAGAGCGGTGGCTCCACCACGTCCCTGCTAGGGGCAAATAAGGCGGAGGCGAATGCCGCAAAGCGGGCGCAGCGAAAGGCTGTCGCGGCTGACGAGGTCAGCGAGTTGGCCCGACAGGCCCGAGAGCGGCGCTCGGCTCGGATAGCTGCTGGTGAAGAAATGTCAGCGGTGGCGCTTAGTCGCCAAGTGGCGGACGGGCTGGAGGTCGTCCTGAAGGTTGCCACCAAATCGGGCAATCTGAAGGGCACTTTCACCCATGCCCTGAAGCAGGCAGTGAGCGACATTCAGGAGGCGGTTGAGGTCCTCATAAACCGCACAACCACCGATGAGACGGCAAAGTTGTGGGAAGAAAATGGCCGTCTCCGAGCCGAGTTAGAGGACCTCAAGCGGCAGTTCACCGCCCAGACGGCAGCTTCTACCGTCACGAGCCCACCGCTGGCGCCGTCATTGGCTCCATCTCCGGCCCCATCATCGGCCCCAGCACTTGCGGATGCGGACATTGAAAAGATCGCACGCATCTGCATGATGCAGTGCGGACAGATGGTGGGTGCCCGTATAGAGGCTATGGAGTCGAGACTGCTTCCGGCTGAAACCTTCCGCCCACCGCTCGCTGCGGACAAACGGAGACAGGAGGGGCCCGCTAAACCAGGGCCGGACCAGACCAGTGCCGGGAAAGGGCCCAGTAAGCTCACGGAGGGTAGGCCCGCGCCCACTACCCAGGCGGCGACTGCGACCCCGGCGACCCCGCCTGGCAACCTCGCAGAGGCCTGGACGACGGTGGTCAAGAGGGGCCGCCGAAGAAAGAAGAGGACGGCGCCGCCGGCACCCGCTGGAGCACCGGCACCAGAATCGAGAAAGGCCGCGGGACCGCCTAAGGTCCGATCCCCACGCTCCGCGGCTGTAGCGATCACGCTGCAGCCCGGAGCTGTCGAAAGGGGCGTCACATACAAGGCGGTCTTATCAGAGGCGAAGGCCAAAGTCGCGTTCCCCGATCTTGGCACACCGTCCGGCTTCCGATTGAGGTCGGCGATTACGGGGGCGCGGCTGCTCGAGGTGTCAGGTGCCTCAAGCGCCGAAAAGGCGGATCTGTTGGCCGCCAAGCTGCGAGAAGTCCTCAACCCGGAGGACGTCCGGGTGTCCAGGCCGATGAAGACCGCTGAGCTGCGTGTCGACGGCTTGGACGACTCGACGACCACAGTTGAGGTCGCGGCGGCCATCGCCCGAGCCGGCGGATGTCCGTCCGAGGACATTCGGACGGGGGAGATCCGCGCCGACGCTTCCGGGCTCGGCATGATTTGGGTGCGGTGCCCGGTGGCGGCGGCGAAAAAAGTCGCTGACGGTGGACGACTGCTAGTGGGGTGGGTTGCAGCGAGGGTCAAGTTGCTGCAACCTAGGGCATTGCGGTGCTATCGTTGCCTGGACATTGGGCATGTCAGGGCACGATGCACTGCCGAAACAGACCGCAGCGAGCAGTGCTATCGCTGTGGTCAGCCCGGCCACAAGGCAGCCCAGTGCTCCGCGGCACCAAACTGCAGCCTCTGTACAGCTGCAGGGAGGCCCGCTGGGCACAGAGCGGGCGGAAAGGCCTGTGGCGTACCTGCGCAGCAGAAGGGGAGAAGGAGGGCCAAGGTTGCCGGGGGCTCTTTACCCCCCCGTCAACCTGGCTGCTCTTCGGCCGACTCCCGGCCTAGGAATGGAATAGAGGGAATGGATTGCGCATAATGGCGCTCTACCATTTCCTCCAGGGCAATATCAACCACTGTGCCAGAGCTCAGGATCTCTTGCTCCAGAGCATGGCAGAGTGGTCGATTCACGTGGCTGTGGTCGCCGAGCCGTATTTCGTCCCACCCAGGGATAACTGGGTTGGAGACCTCGACGGTTTGGTGGCCATCATTGGCGGGGCTCTAGTCAGCCCGTCCCGAGGTCACGGCTGGGTGGCCGCCCTCGCGGATGGCGTTGGCATAGTTGGTGCGTATTTTTCGCCCAACAAGAGTCTCGCCGACTTCGAGAGTTTCCTTGTCGAGTTGGGCGCCGTCGTAGGCCGACTCCACCCTCGCCCTGTGCTGTTACTAGGGGATCTCAACGCCAAGTCTTCGGCGTGGGGATCTCCGGTAACCGATGCTAGGGGTGAGGTGCTGGAAGAATGGGCAGTCACCACCGGCTTGGTCGTCCTAAACCGGGGCTCGGTCTACACGTGCGTGCGACAGCGGGGCGGTTCAATAGTGGACGTATCGTTCGCAAGCCCTGCTGTCGCAAGCCGTGTCCGTGACTGGCGTGTCGCCGTGGAGGTGGAGACGTTATCAGATCACAGATATATCCGTTTCGACGTCTCCACCCAGACCGCAGGCGGCCGCAGTGCGCTGGCCCCGCGAACGAACGGTCCGCGCTGGGCGCGCAAGCGCATCGACAGGGAACTTCTCGAGGAGGCCACCATTGTCCAGGCCTGGATCCGGGAGTCGGCAACAACCGGACCCGTCGACGTCGAACAGGAGGCGCTGTGGTTCCGCGGGGCGATGACGCAAATCAGCGACGCGTCCATGCCCCGGGTCCACGCACAGTCAGCGAGGCGCCAGGTGTACTGGTGGTCCGCCGAGATCGCACAGTTCCGTGTTGCGTGCGTAGCGGCCAGACGCCAGTACACCCGATACCGGAGGAGACGTCGTCGGGTCCCTGACGAAGAAGCCGCGCTGTATGAGGTGTACCGCGCGGCGACGGAGACTCTGCGGCTGGCTATCGGCGATGCGAAGAAGCGAGCCAGGGAGGAGATGTTGGAGACTCTAGACGGGGATCCTTGGGGGCGCCCTTATCGAGCGGTTCGAGGAAAACTTCGAGCCGCCGCGCCTCCACTTACGATGAGTCTCCAACCCGAGCTGCTGGAGGAGGTAGTCGCAGCCCTCTTCCCGGCGAGAGCGGAGCATATCCCGCCGCCGATGGCTTTGCCCACGGCCGCAGAGTCTACAGAGGAGGACGCCATCAGCGTCCCAGAGGTGACACAGGCAGAGATGGGGGCGGCCGTGATGCGGCTCCGGGCCAAGAACGTGGCTCCGGGGCCCGACGGAATCCACGGCCATGTGCTAGCCCTCGCACTGAAGGAGCTAGAGCCCTGGCTGAGAGGACTCTTTACAGCGTGCCTTGAGCGGGGCCAGTTTCCTACTCTGTGGAAATCTGGTCGTCTGGTCCTGCTCAGGAAGGCGGGGCGCCCTGCGGACTCGCCGTCCGCGTACCGGCCCATAGTGCTGCTAGACGAGGTGGGTAAGCTGTTCGAGCGGATAATCGCTGCCCGCCTCGTCAGCCACTTATACAGAGAGGGGCCGGACCTTGACGAAAGCCAGTTCGGCTTTCGGCATGGGCGCTCCACCATTCACGCGATATCGCAGGTGAGAGTCCTGGCGGAGGAAGCGGTGTCCCGGGGTGGGGTGATGTTGGCGGTGTCCTTGGACATTTCCAACGCCTTCAACACCCTGCCCTGGAGTTGTGTTCGGGAGGCACTGCGGTATCATCGAGTGCCTCCCTACCTCCGCCGCATCGTCGGGGCTTATTTGGCGGAGAGGTGTGTCACCTACGTGGGACGTGATGGCGTCGAAAACCAGCACCGCATGTCGTGCGGTGTTCCACAGGGCTCGGTCTTGGGCCCGCCCCTGTGGAACATCGGGTACGACTGGGTGCTGAGGGGCGAACTCCAACCGGGCGTAGACCTGACGTGTTACGCGGACGATACGCTGGTCACCGCCCGGGGGAGTTCGTACAGGGAGGCAGCGTTGCTGGCGACGGCTGCGGTCTCACAGGTGGTGAGCCGCATACGGCGCCTTGGCCTGGAGGTGGCCCTCAACAAGTCGGAGGCCATTGTCTTTCATGGCCCCCGGCGGGCGCCACCGCCCGATGCCCACATCGTCGTCGGGGGGGCTCGAATCGCTGTCGAGTCAACCATGAAGTACCTGGGATTGGTGCTCGACAGCCGGTGGGATTTCGGCCCCCACTTTCGACGGCTGGCGCCCAAGTTGCTGGGCGCGGCTGGGGCGCTGTCAACGCTGCTTCCCAATCTGGGGGGCCCGAGCGCTGCCTGTAGGCGGCTCTACGTGGGGATCGTGCGATCGATGGCCCTGTATGGGGCCCCGATCTGGGCGGCTGACCTGACGGCCGGCAGCATCGCTGTTTTGCGAAAGCCGCAGAGAGCGATGGCCGTCAGAGTCATCAGGGGGTATCGCACGATCTCGTACGAGGCGGCTTGTGCATTGGCCGGATCCCCGCCCTGGGACCTGGAGGCGAAGGTACTCGCGTCACTGCATCGGTGGCGCGAGGAAGCGCGGGCGCGGGGCGAAGGACTGATGCAGCAACATATGGAGTTGCGTCAGTCTCAGCTTCGCGAGGTCCTGGTGGCGGAATGGCGGGACAGGCTTTCACGACCTACCGCCGGCCTCATTACCATCGAGGCGGTCCGGCCAGTGCTCGAGCGCTGGCTCGGGAGGAGGCACGGCTCCCTGTCGTTTCGGGTGACGCAGGTGCTCTCGGGGCATGGTTGCTTCGGGAAGTACCTGTGTCGCATAAACAGGGAGCCGGACGCCCGGTGTCACCACTGCGTCGACTGCCGGGAGGACACGGCGCGGCATACGCTGGCAGAGTGTGCCGCTTGGGAGGAGCCACGCCGTGCCCTCATCTCTGAAGTAGGCAGTGACCTGTCGCTGCCGGCTGTAGTCGAGTCTATGGTCGGCAGCGAGGAGTCCTGGGACGCAGTGGTATCCTTCTGCGAAACAGTCGTCTCGCAGAAGGAAGCTGCGGAGAGGGAAAGGGAGATTTCATCCGCTAACCCGATCCGCAGAAGACGCGCCGGGCGTCGGCGGAGGGCGGACAACGCCCTCTTCCAGCCCCCCCTAAATGGGACCAGGGGCGACGGACTCGGGGACGTCCGTCGCCCCCCAGATATCAGGACCCGAGGTGGTGGCGCGTAGTGTTCCACGCGCGCCCCTCTTAGACGTCGCGGGGGGAGTCCAACACCTCACTCCCCCCCCCCAACCCGAGATCGTGGCCCGCGGAGGCGGGCCGGCACTAGCCGGGGGTTGCGGAAGTATCGTTGTTCCCGCGACCCCCGGTGCAGGTGTGAGACGGAACACCGGGGTGGTTTTTAGTCAGTACAAGTCTGACAGACCCCTTCGCCCCCCAGGGCGGAGGACATCCAATGAGGATTTTCCACCCCGAAACAAAAAAAAAAAAAAAAAAAAAAAAAAAACGTCATAAAGTTTTGGGTGATTGGGACTCTAAATCTAAACGTTTAATAGTAACATAATTTATTATAATTGAATTATGATGTCTCATCGATCATGATCTAATAGGACTATGATGAAGATGTTTATAGGTATAGAGATTTTGAAACAAGCGTTTTTTTGCGTAGGCGTAAAAACAAGAAACAAAAATGAAAATTAACATTTATTGCACAAAGGGTGATGTTTGTACGGGCAAACTTTGAGCAAATAAATGTGTGAAGTTCTTTTTTTATTTGATTACAGTTGTGGTTTAGTTCATTAGATAAAATCTAAAAACTTTTCGAAAGCTTGCTTGAAAATGTTAATTTTAAAATGTGTATAAATTATCATTTCAGACGAAAGACGTCCACTGCTAGCACGGATTATCTGACTGCTGGCCATCACAGCATCTTTTAGCCTAGTCGACCACTGAAAAGCATCGCCGTGCTGTGGGTCCCCCACGGCACAGCATTATGCTGAGTGGAAGCCTTCTTGACACTATTTACGTATTTTTGTGTCTTTTTTTACTTTTCTAACATAATTTAAGAACTACTAACACTATAGTTAAGGGTTTAGTTTTCAAAATCTACTACCACTGTTCTTGTTCTTTATATGTTTGTGTTTTTTCTGTTTTGTTTATATGTCGTTTTAGGGCAATTAAATACGTTTTCTTTCTAGTTCTGCGTTTCTCGCATCCAGCGGTATCACGCAGTCTTCACCACGCCTTCGTTCCAGCTTGTGGGAGACTTTTCATTCTACCACGATGCGGTAGCCACTTTAAAACATTTTGGTGCCATCCAAAACGGATGGCCGGAAAATACGTGAAGGAGACTTCAAAATAAAGTTTATAATTTCTTCAGGCTATGTCGGAATCTTGAGTCCATTGATATTATTATCAAATAAACAAATGATGATCTTTGGAAGGCAAAAAGTAACTTGTTTCAAAATCTCTATACCTATAAACATCTTCATCATAGTCCTATTAGATCATGATCGATGAGACATCATAATTCAATTATATGTTACTATTAAACGTTTAGATTTAGAGTTCCAACCAGCCAAAACTTTATGACGTGTCCCAACCAGACAAAGCTTTATAAGCCTTCCACTTACATGAGATAAAATGTTAAACACCAGCAATGTATGAGTGTGTCACAAACAATATAAATTATTAATTTACAACATGTACCATTTTACGCTGTTTCAGTGAGAGCAGAATTTCAAGCTGTTGCTACAGAATAAATATATAAACAGTGAAGCTACACGGAGAACCTACTAATATTTTAAATGTGAGAGTCTGTACATAAATAAATATGTTTTACAGGGACGGATCTGGTGGATTGAGAAATCGGCTAAGACACTCATTGGCAACTATGCTCTGGTCAAGTCAGTGGTCCAGGGCCTTGAAAATAAACGCTGTAGTTTTGAGTTACCACAATCGTTTTTCTAACGGGTTTAGTATTCCACAATTAAATTCCGTTACTCCCATTTCATTATCTCGACTAGACATACATGAACACATTCGCGGATGAGGACTGCAACGCCTACTACGCAGCCAAACCCAGCTACAAAAAAATCATCAGATTCAGGCGTACCACGCGATGGCGTCAGAACTGTGGGAACATTGAATCTTGCCAACAAGCAAACAGGGTAAGGAAAATACCGGCACAACAGAGTAAACCTAGGCCCGCCAAACTCCGTAAACCTGGGCCCACCACGCTCCGTAAACCTGGGCCCGCCACACTCCGTAAACCTGACAACACACTCACCACGTCGCCTGGAGAAACGAGACGTATCCTAGTAGAAACACACTTCCCAGGCAGCTTCTTTTTCCAGGTAACTGACTGACAAGATAATATTCAACCACCAACAATCTATAATTGGCACTATGCACGAAGGATGATCATGATGGAGAAACTCCAATGGGCTATCCAAAGCTTCCTTCATCCTTTCAAGGCGCCCGGTCCAGACGGGGTGTTCCCCGCGCTATTACAATGGGGAGGTTTGTCTGTAGTAGAGAGACTGGTGCCCTTGTTGAGAGCGTGCCTGGCCTTTAGACACGTTCCCAAAGGATGGAAGGATACACAAGGAGGGGTGCTTTCCCCCCTTCTATGGTATCTGGTAATTAACGATCTCATCACCAAAATAAACGAACACCGTTATTATACAATAGATTATGCAGACGATCTCGCAATCCCAGTACCTGGGAAGGTGACTGGAACAATTTGCAACCTTACTCAGCAAGCGCTACGTATAGTATAGTATGTAGTTATAGTATGAGCTTATAGCCCACTAAAACTGATTTGGTCATGTTCAGCTTAAAAAGGGCACTAGGCCCCTTCCGCCTGCCTAAGCTGTTCTATACAGAGCTCCAGCTTTCCAACGAGGTCAAGTATCTGAGATTCATTCTTGACAGTGAGTTAAACTGGAGCAGTCATTTAGACAATAAGTTAGACAGGGCCTGCAACACCTTCTGGCGATGCAAATGATAGGTAAGAAGTGGGTCCTATACCCTAAGATTATACTCTGGCAGTACAGCGTGGTGATTCGGCCCATGATCAGCTGGCACAATACGGCCTGGTGGTTTAGTGGCCTCGCACTAAACTAACTACAGCCGTGAACAAGCTACAAAGAATGCAGAGACTGGCCTGCATGGCGACAACAGACTGCATGAGGACTACTCGGACCGCAGCGCTCGAGGCCATGCTTGGAACTCCCACTCGGCATCTGTGTATTCAGCAGGAAGCGACGATGGCAGCTTAACGTCTAAACACACTGGATCTCTGGGGTAAGAGAAAGACACAACACGCCGCTCTTCTCGAGGGTCTCCTTGAGCCATTTATTACCGGATACCCAAGCAAGTAATTTTTGATAAAAAACCGGCCAAGTGCGAATCGGACTCGCGCACGAAGGGTTCCGTACCATTATCACAAAAAACGGCAAAAAGATCATGTTTGTTGTATGGGAGCCCCACTTACATTTTTATTTTATTCTGTTTTAGTATTTGTTGTTATAGCGGCAACAGAAATACATCATCTGTAAAAATTTCAACGCTCTAGCTATCACGGTTCATGAGATACAGCTTGGTGACAGACACACAGGGGACGTGGGAACGACGCTGTGGATGAGATCGTCCGAAGGCACTCTAGTATGCCACCGGTGGGCCCGGCACCCATGGTACATTTACCTTTCGGGTACCTGCGCGGTCTGGTAAGAAAACGCACCAGGGATCAAGACAGCAAGCTATGGATTGACCATAGCGAATGTGGGCAGGCCAAGGAGGCACTGCCCTTCATCGACGGCCGTTTTACGAATAAGGCCCTACGATTAACTAAGCCATAGTTGCGTGCTGTCACAGCCTTAATAAGCACCTTTTTTCATAGGAATCACGGACAGACCACTCTGCAGAGCATGCATGGTGGAAGATGAGACTGCAGCACACCTGCTCTTAAGCTGCCCTGTAATCGCTGGCTACAAGGCTAAATACTTCGGTGACCCAGGTACCCTGCAGGAGATAGTCGGCAGCACCATGGCGCTGCTGGCCTTTCTTGAGGAGCTGGGGTGCAGCGAATGATGTAACTGAATCCCACCCGTACGCAAAATACGCGCTTAGTTGTGGAGTTGCAAAAACAGCCCGTCGAAACTAAACTAAACTAAAGGCTGATGATCGACGGGGTGGAGCCACTCGCAAGATGTATAAAATATTTGTTTTATTCCGCTGCTCGTAGCACTTTTCGGCTACGCTTGGCCTTTTTCATACTACGAGCTACGCTGCTACAGAGTTAACTTCATCGATGCTACGCGGCTACGTAACATTTCCTCAAAAATAATATTATAACCTCTCTCTCTATTCTACCTGCCTGTGATTGTTTAGGTATTACAAAGAAAATAACTACCTAAACATTATTTATATCTAAATAGCTCGTTATATCCAATCCATTCCTTTTTGTAGGAGTTTAGTTAGTTCTATCATCGTCGCTTTGATCTGCTGCGTAGCATAAGTAGTTATTTAAGCTCACAGCTGACATACGGTTGACATGCCCAAAGTTCCAAAAACACTAAATATTTGCAGCTTCCGGAGTAACGTCTATGAATTTGGTTTTGGACCGCAGTATTGTGTTCCTTAAACGGTCTGAAATTCGAAACGCCCGAATATTGTGTTCCATGGTTGGCAAAAATCTCTCAAAAACCACCACCTACCTTTTTCTAGTTTCTTTCAGTGGCGTCGCTTTCAGTGGCGTCGTTCACGTTAAAGTTGGAAATTATTCCAAGAGATCATATTCCCAGGATAATAAGTATTACTAACTACTGTGTCTTTAGCCAATGTCCAATCTTTCCCTATACCAAATTCACCAAAAATGGTTTAGCGGTTTAGGCATGAAAGGCTTTTGTACGATTCGTACACTTGCAGAGTTGTTGTTGTTGAGGTTGAAGCACGAAGAGAAAAGATCACTCAGTTTTCGTTAGATTTATTACGTATTTTTGTGTTTACAAGTAATACTGTTGACGATTCCTTTCTCTAATGTTAGTCACCGCGTAGCAGTTATCGTACTCATTGATTTAAAGTGTTTCATGTGTATTTATAATATTATTGGAATGACGCACGTGTGGTGCACGGCACCGCGTCAGCAAAATATGTACAGTTTTAGACTGTACATCTTGGCAACCCAAAAAGAAGAAACCAACGAGAAGAGAAAGGAAAAGTCATCACAAAGTTAGTTAAGTAATTAATCAATCAAATAGAAAGGCGATGTTCCTGTTCCCAGGTTGAGGCTCCCGCCGCAAGTCCTTTGTTGTTTGTGCTGCGACGGTTTCATGCTGCTGGCACTCTGTTTTGCGGAAAACTTGAAGTTCAATATCTTCAGGTTGACTCGAAGTTTTGTTCTTAGCGTTGTGTGTGCAATAGTGTGGACAACGATTTCTCCCAACCACGACAAGTACGACTATGATGGCGATCGCCAGCAAAGAGTAACTTATGGCATATTGATGAATGTCGTGACTTGTTAGTGTTGGTAGTGAAGCTTCATTTTGCCGTTGAGTTGCAATTTTCTGATCAATTGTTACAATTTCCTGATCCGTAGCCTTTGACTGAAGGATATTTGGAGCATAGCGATATGTTAAGTTCACTATCTTGTTAATAGATGTATCAAATGTTGGAGCTGTAAACTCATAATCCATCTTCATATGACTGCTGTATCGGCGTTGAGCGTAGATGGTTAAGTCGTTGGATTGCAGTACGCATCCCTGAGATAATGTCACTATGTTCGATAATGCAATGGTTTGTGATGTGACGTCGTTGCTACATATGATTCGTAATGCACACGTTTCGCAGCAAATCGCCAGCCAGCTGTTTTGAGTTTGTAACTCTATCCAAGTGTCTTTGCATGACGCGCGTTCGACGTCACAAGGTTCATTGTTTTGATGCGATAGCAGTTTTGCCTCACAAGGAGCGTTTTTGCTGTGTAGGTCAAATGATGGCAGGTTTTTCTTGCATAAGAAATTCTGCGATTTTTGTTGCATGCAGTGTTTCAAGTCATCTTTGGACATAGACACGTAAATGTTCTTCTTGAAGTTGACAGCGATGTACTCGTTTGATAACTGCACATATGTAGTTTCCTTAGCATTGTTAACCGGTAAAGGTATCGCTTGGTATATTACGAAATCTTCGTTAGCTACAAGTGGAATATGTGCTTCGAAAAGAAAGTAATTTTCAGTAACTCGTGCTTTCACATTGATCAGCTTGTAGATATCTTTAATGTTTTCTTTGTAGTTCTCAACTGGTAGCGATAAAGATTTCGGAAGGCTTCCGGATATTTCCGTTAATTTTTGAATCAGACGCACCGGACTTATCAGATGGACATCTACATGACCTTGGTAGACGTTAGTTAGAGTATTAAACAGCATCTCCTGGAACGTCCTCAAGCTGTTGATCAATAGGTACGTCGTTAACGAAGCAGAGTTGAGGTAGGTAGTAGCCGAAAGTATTTCCATTTCCGTTTCGATGGATGCTATATTTTTATTGGTCTGATTGATAAAGTTATCAATGGAGTTGAATTGACGCTGAATATTGTCTTCAGTTTGTTTCAATACTTGATTCTCAAGCTCCACAATCGTTGTTTGATTTTTTAATAACTCAAGTAAGTAGTTCTCATTGGTTTGCAGAGATTGAATATCGTTTTGATATTTCTTAGCGAATTGTTGGTCCAATATCCCAAACAGACTGTTAGCTATGTAGCCGACTCCGTCGACTAGACCCCGTTTCTTCCTGTTGCTCAGGTGTTTGTGGGGATTTATAAGTATAGAGTTGTAGTAGTTTAGAAGTTCTAGTTCATGATTTAATTGTTCCATGGTTGATCTGCAGTGTTGTAGATTCGTTTTTTGGCATAAGTTGTGAATATTCTCGAAGTAAGTTTGAGTACGACGAGTCCCATCCCAATAGTTTGTTAGGTTGTAGTACATCATTAGTATCCATTCATCGTGCACTACTTGCATTTTGCCGACGGTGTCATAGTATATGGGCCGCTCGCGTTCCAGACTTGTAATCTGAGCGGTCGCCGCCGGCGCTCCGCGCGTGCCATCGGTGGCGGTATAAGATCCCGTTACAAATGTAAACAATGATAACATTGTTATTAGTAACGTTGAGATAAGATTCTTTGACTTCTTCCGCCGTTCGTTTTTCGATTTCTGTGGAGGCTTATTTTTCATTTCGTTTTCTTTGGTTTCCTCAGTTTCAGAGTTCAATGGTAATGGCGACAGTTTTGTTATTGGGCGCTTTATGATTCCTGCTTGAGTTTTAACAGTAGTTACTCGAACATATCCATCAGATCCTGGATGTGTTTCCAGAATCCGACCTAGGGCCCATTTTCCCGGCGGTAGATTGTTTTCTTTCACCAGTACTACATCGCCTTCTTTAACGTTTCTAGAAGGCTTGTTCCACTTACTACGTGTTTGTAGAGTGGTAAGGTAATCGTTTGACCAGCTTTTCCAATATTGTTGGAACATATGCTCGGTAAGCTGCCATCTACGGCGTAAATCAATGTTTTTTACGTCACTGTAATCCGAGAGTGGCATGGACAATATTGGGCTTCCTGTAAGGAAATGTCCAGGCGTTAGGCAGTTGTAGAACTCTTCTGGATCTTCAGTTAGCGGGCACAGAGGTCTTGAATTCATGCAGGCTTCTATTTTTGCTAAAATCGTTATGAACTCCTCGTACGTTAGTTTTTGGTCCCCCAGTACTCGTCGCAGATGGTGCTTCATAGACTTGACGGCAGCTTCCCACAGACCGCCAGCAGTTGGCCAGGCGGGGGCGTTGAAATGCCACTCCACCTCCAATTTGGCCAGTTCGTTGAAAACATCTGGTTTCAGTAGTTGTTTGAACTCTTCGAATTCCTGACGAAGCACCTTTGCAGCGCCGATAAAGTTTGTACCACAGTCAGAGTACATGTGTTTCGGGGTGCCGCGTCTCGCACATAGTCTTTGGAAGGCCGCCATAAACGTTTCTGTGCTAAGGTCTGATACGAGTTCAATATGAACAGCTTTCGTCGCCATACATATAAATATGGCTATGTATCCCTTTGAAGTTTTTACGCCTCTACCCTTGTTGTGTTTAACATCCACATGACCGGTAAAGTCTACTCCTGTGTGCGTGAAAGGGCGGCACGGAGTGATCCTTTGCGGTGGTAGGTCACCCATCAGTTGATAGCTATCTGTCTTGTTGAAGCGATGGCAGCGTACACATCTTCGAAGTTGGTTCTTGACAGCCCGGTTGCCGCCAACGATCCAGTAACGCTGTCTAATATAAGTCAGCGTTAGCCGAGCTCCTCCATGTAATGTGGCTGAATGTGCTTGTTCTATAAGAAGTTGTGTAAATCTTCCTTTATGTGGTACGATTATTGGATTCTTCATATCCCCAGTTAATCTTGAGTGTTTAAGACGACCTCCGACACAGATGATGCCCGCTTTGTTTACATAAGGATTCAATTTGCAAATTGCGCTTTTCTTTGATACTGTTTCGTTGTTAACAATTTGTTTGTATTCAGAATTGAACTGCAATCGCTGCGCTTGAATAATGATACTAATGCGCGCTGCGCTTAGTTCACTTGTTGTTAGGTACGTAGTTTCCGATTTCGTCCTATTGCGCACATTTGTAATGAAGCGTAATATCCATGCGATGACCCTGTTTGCTTGTGTCAATGAGCTGCATTTGCTCAATAAATTGATAATTATATTATGATCGATATTTTCTTGCGTGATTTTAGCGTGGTTTAAGCCGCCAAAATTCGTTTGGAAAGTGCAAGGCATATCTGCCGGCGGATCTTGTTTTGTTAAGAACTCTGGGCCTTGCCACCACAGGTTGAAGTTTACTAGTTTGCTTGGCAAAAGACCTCTTGAGGCGCAGTCTGCTGGATTTTGCTCTGATTTGACATAATGCCACTGAGCTGCAGGAATGACGTTTTTGATCTTTGTAACTCTGTTGGCTACGTAAGTTTCCCATCTTGATGTTTCGCCTTGAATCCACGCGAGGACCACTTGAGAATCCGACCAAGCCCGTGTTGATATGTTATATCCACAGAATGTTTCCTTGGTTTTCTCCATCAAGTCAGCTAGTAGCTGAGCACCACACAGTTCCAGTCTTGGTAGTGTTGTTTTCTGAGTCAGTGGAGCCACCCTTGTTCGAGCAGCAAGTAGAGTTACGATGGGTTGGCCATGTTCGTTGAACACCTTGCTGTAAATAACGCAAGCGTACGCCTTTACACTTGCGTCGCAGAAGCCTAGCAATTCGACACATTGTTGTGTGTCGCCAATCCATCTATTTATCGTTATTTTATTAATGAACGGCAGTTCTGTTTTTAGGTTCAGCCACTCAGATTCAATGTTGCTGGGCACTATGTCATCCCAGCTAAGTTTACTCATCCAGACTTTCTGGAATAGTAGTTTGGCCTTGACCGTTACTGGGGAGAGCCAACCCAATGGGTCGTAAAATCTTGATATGGCTGAGAGTAAAGATCTCTTTGTTAGTTGTTTGGAGTTTTCCACAGGCCAGTTAAAGTGGAAGTTGTCGCTGTTTGGATTCCAACCGAGGCCTAACGTTTTGCTTGATTCTTCCCCTTTAAAATCAAACATGGTTTGAGTTGAAATTTGATCCTTGCGTAAGTCTTCCAGTATAGCGCGGTCATTGGCTGTCCACTTCCGTAAATTCATGCCTCCTCCTTTTAACAGTTGGATCAAGGAGTTTTGCAGTTTTTTCGCTTCTGTGAGGTTGTTATGGCCGCTAATGACGTCATCTACGTAGCATTCTTCTATGAGTGTCTTGGCAGCTGCCGGATGTTTGTGACCGTCGTCAATGGCTAGTTGCTTCAATGTTCGCATAGCTAGCCATGGTGCGCATTTGGTCCCGTAGGTTACTGTGCAGAGCTGGTAATCGCGAAGATGTTGATCTCGTGAGTCCCGCCATACAATTCTCTGTAGATGTTGTTGTTCTTTTGAAATCCAAATGCAGCGGTACATCTTTTCAATGTCAGCCGTAAATGCGTATTTATACGTTCGCCATTTCAGTATAAGGGCCTGAATGTCCTTTTGTAAGTTGGCGCCTTTTTCCATGACGTTGTTCAGGCTGACGCCAGTCGTAGTTTTTTGAGAGGCGTTAAATACGACCCTCAACTTTGTTGTTGTCGAGTTTTCTCTCAAGACCCCGTGGTGCGGTAAGAAGTAGACGTCAGTAGGTATCTGAGGTGCTAATTTCATGTGACCCAGATCCGCGTACTCTTCCATGAATTTTTTGTACATGGAGGAAAGCTTTTCGTTCTTCTCTAGCCGTTTTTCCAACTGTAGAAACTGCGAAACCGCAATTGTTCTAGACTTGCCTAGTTTCTCTTTGTAGTCTGGAACTAGAGGCATTTTGACGATGTACTTTCCGTCAAATGATCTTCTTACAGTTTCGTTATAAAATTGTTCACACTGGTCATCTTTGGGGATATCTTTAGTTTTTTGAATTTCTTCATTCTCCCAAAATTTTGTTAAATCCTCTAAGTTGACTACAGTAACGTGGCAGTTAAACGTTTGTTTCATCTTTCCGCATAAAATCCACCCAATTTGCGTTTGTTGTGCAACTGGGGAGCTGTTATTGCCTTTCAATACACCTCCTAGGATAATTTCGGAGTATACGTCGGCTCCTAGTAATAGGTCGATTTGCCGAGATACGTTGAAGTCAGGATCTGCAAGTTTCAAGTTTTTCAAGTGACTCCATGCACCTTTCTCGAACGTTTTCATAGGCAGGTTGTTTGTTAGCTTCGTCATAATAAGTGCTTGAGTTTCAAAGTTATAATCGGAGTGAATCGATTGACAGGTAAGTTTCAGTTTTCCCCTGCATTCTCTGGAAACAGAGCCGATTCCCGATACTGATGCGTTGATCGCGCGCCGAGGAAGACGTAATATTTGTGCAGCGTTTTCTGTTATCAAGTTCACCTGTGAGCCTTGATCGAGCAACGCACGTAGTGTTACATAAATCCCATCTGCAGATTTTATTCTCAGCTGGACCGTAGTCAGTAGAACCTCCATGTTGTCTTTAGACAAATGGTTAGATGTTGGTTGTTGAGATGAAGGGCGTTTTTCAACATTGTTTTTTCTAGTCGCTGACGTTATGGTTTGGTTGTCCGGATTGTGCAATAGTGTGTTGTGTTTCAAGTTACATTCTTTGCACATTTTCGTGGATTTGCACTCGTCATTTCCGTGGCTGAATAAACAGTTTTTGCACAGCTGCAGTTTCGACACGGTGTCATTTCGCTTGCCAAAGTCCATTTGTAGGAATTTGTCACATTGGCGCAGAACGTGACTTCCGTTGCAGAATGGGCATTTTCCGTAAATAGCATGATAGTTGTTTGTTTTATTTTGATTGAAGTTATAGTTATGTTTCTTCATCTGGGTTTGCTTGTTGAATGTTTTCCAGTTGGATGATTTTTCTGTGGCTGTAGGGTTCGCCCTTTTAGCTGATTTCATCGTTTCGTATGCCATGAACTGTGTTTCGAGGAAATACAGGAAGTCGTGGAGGTTCTGTAGTTCTCTGTGATCTTGAAGTTCTTTCATGTAGTCACTCAAAGTACTGGAGTCCAGTTTTTGTGACATGATGTGCACAATGATCGGGTCCCAAGTTGAAGTATCAATACCGATGTTAGAGATGCCGTTCAGGCATTCGGTAATGACGTCATGCATCTTCTTCAAATTGTATGAGTCTGCATGTTGTATGATCGGCAGATTTAGCATGTTGTTCATAAATGAAGTAAACTGGAGGCGACGATTGTCGTAGCGCTGAATTAATATATCCCAGCATGAGTTATAGTTTTCAGTGCTAATGGTCAGATGCTGCACTAAGCGTTCAGCTTCTCCTCGCAGCTTGGTCTTTAAGTGTTGCATTTTCTGCGCGTTGTTGATCATAGGGTTTTTGTGAATAGCTTCCAGAAATAGGTCTTTGAAGGAGATCCACTGACTGTAGTTGCCGGAGAACTCAGGGATTTCGATCTTAGGTGTCGATTTCTGGTAGTGGACGGTGGACCAGATTTTGGCATGGATTTTCCTCTTTAGCTCATCATATTGTTGTTCAATGTCCGTGAACATTTTGTAGTAATGTTCGTTGGATCCTTTCAGTTGAAAGTCTATTTCCCAATGAAGTTTATCGATGGGTTCCCATTTCGATTTCAAGGTTGCGAAGTGGTCTTCCAGTTCCCATCTTTCCGATATAGTGATTAAGTCAATCTTGGAGATGACACGGTGAATCGCGTTGAAATTGCATTCTTGCTTGTTAAGCAAGAGTTGTATGTTGCTGTCGTCATCTTCTGAAGTCCCACCTAGGTCGAACTTCACGTTTTGTTTGCTCAAAGTCGTCAGTTTGCTAGTTATGTCTGTTTTAGTTGATAAGAACATTTCTTTAGTTTTTTCGTAGATGTCGTCCTTGAAATATGCTATGTTCTTATCTTCTAGTTCGAGCAACAGTTGGGCATGCCTGCCTTCGAAGTCTTGCCATTGGTTTTCTAGCGACGACAAGCGTTTCTTCAGGTATTCCACAGATTTTCGTGATGATGAATCCTTGCGATAGTTGACACATAATGCTTTGATGTTATCGAAGCACGTTGACTGCAATTCTAGCATATCCATGTTGATGCTTGCTGACACGTCGTTGACTGTGGCAGGAGAGCGTTGCGTTGTATTGCGAAGGCTACTGCGTTGCTTGTAGTCTTCTCCGTTTCAAATCTTGAAATCGTTGACTTACTTGATTTGAAATGGTCAGTGGAACTCAGCACCCTTGCACCTCTGTCACGATATTATGCGACTTCTCAATCTAGCTGGGGCGACCCGCTTCTGGGAGACCAGCTAAACCGATTCGCTACCGTAAAGAGACACAGTGGCACCAAACATCCGGCTCGAAGGACCAAAAAATGTACGATTCGTACACTTGCAGAGTTGTTGTTGTTGAGGTTGAAGCACGAAGAGAAAAGATCACTCAGTTTTCGTTAGATTTATTACGTATTTTTGTGTTTACAAGTAATACTGTTGACGATTCCTTTCTCTAATGTTAGTCACCGCGTAGCAGTTATCGTACTCATTGATTTAAAGTGTTTCATGTGTATTTATAATATTATTGGAATGACGCACGTGTGGTGCACGGCACCGCGTCAGCAAAATATGTACAGTTTTAGACTGTACAGCTTTAAACATTCAGAAATTTGTATATAGTAATGTGTGAATAAAAAGACGGCTCCGCCGGTATTTTATTATCTAATAAAAAATACATACCGCACATATGCCCTTTTTATATATGTATAAGCTATCGAGCACTTAGCCAAGGTATCCTTTTAACTATCATTTTATTGAGCTCTTAAAACTGCACTTTGCAGTTAATTAAATTGAAAGGGCATGGCTTCTGTGACGATGACAATAAATAACTACGTTTACTGTGCTATTAATGTAATTGTGAGGCAGTTGAGCTAATGGATAGCGGACGAGTGAAAGTAAATACTTTAATGTATCTTTCTGTCTTTAGTAGCTTTAACCAGCAGCTTCGTCCGTGTGAAAGCCATGAGAAAATCAGCATCTCCTAGAAGCCATCGGTAGGCTATCGGTCGAAAACTACCACCAGTTATAGACTCAGGCACCAGCACTGTCCTAAACCAGATCATGGTTTTGCTGTGTATCCAAAGCGTTTGGGTGTGATTGATTAAACAAACATCAGAATCTAAATATGTCGTATATTAATTACTTGATTAAAGTTAAAAGATCATCAACATGAAATGTGGTGTGCCTTATAATGTATTTATGCTTTTCGTATACAACACAAAATTTATTTGCAACCGATGAAAAAAAAGGAGCTGGTTCTCGATTCGACATGTATATTTTTTATTACCCGACTATAGCGAAGCATAAAAAATAAGTTCAAAAACTAAAACCGGACTACTGAAAAATCACGCTCTAACAAGTATGAAACAAGAAAATATTCTCATCAGTTTTTAGTTTTTCCATTTCAGATCGTTATTAAATTTTACCGGTTAAGGTTTTTGTTAAAAAGGTTTTTTTGGAAAATACCGATGCATTAAGAGTACTAAGAACTCACGAACTGATTGCAATAAAAGCTCTTCAGCGAAAAGCCCACAGAAGGATTAACTGCTTTGAGTCCTAGTGATTGCAGCATATTAAAGTACACGTCCATTACCGATCAAGAGGCGATACTCCTCAGATGATGGTCCGGTGACGTGGCTGTCCGTCACCGGACCCTCATCAGCGGGTTCGCGGTGAGTGCTAACATGCTCCCGTCATAAGCAGAACAAGAGGACGCTGTGGAGTTTTAGTGCGTTAGATTCCCACATATCAGCCCTGTGGTAACGCAGTATGCATGCGCATTACCCAGGCAATAAAAAAAGGGGCCGTTGCTATTTGGCTTCATATAGACAGAAAATTATGCAGTAGATAC
Source organism: Orthosia cruda (assembly GCA_964057195.1). Lineage (NCBI taxonomy): Eukaryota > Metazoa > Arthropoda > Insecta > Lepidoptera > Noctuidae > Orthosia > Orthosia cruda. Next base: position 17,153,580 of record OZ059830.1, read on the forward strand.
CTGCATCATATCCTCCAATCTTGCATGACATCTTCCAATTAGATTTACCCACGAAATTCACAATTTTTATCGCTTCAGGTATCTGGATAGATATTAAATTATGGATTTACTATCCATACGCTATAATGTAATTTGTTAATAAAAACTTTAATAAACCTAAAATAGTGAAAAAAATACTCACACACCTTCTCATATTCACTCTCTCACTTACATCACACACAAAGATAGGACTGGTTACATACCTACCGTTACTTTTCAATTAATATTTTTTCATGTCTACGTTGCATTGGATACGTACATTTAAAATGGGATCTTTATAATTCTATGTATAACTTAACTATTGGCTATTATCTTTAATTCAAGGGGATTGGCGTTGAATGCTGAAGTACAGGCTAAGCCTAGTTTGACCTCAAATGCTAAATTTACCTTAAGTGTAAGCAATTCATTTGTTTAATATGTACCAATTTCTGTGATTATATCTTATTCTTATTCTTTATTATTCGTTTTGCAATAAAAAGTTTTTGTCTTTATTCAACAAACAATTTAACAAGTTTTATCCCGTGATAAAGGTACACTATACTGTCATCCCGGGAGAGTGGAAAGAAAAGAAAAAGATACAAATTAAAGAAAAGAAAGAATTTTCGTAATCGCACTACACAAAGAAAATAAAATCAGCAAAGACAATCGTATAATATATTAGTTTAAAAAATGGGAACATGAAATATTATCTCCTTAATGTATATATATAGGATAGCTTAGTTGCGAGACTAAGCGGACGTGTTTATTTATATATGTGTTTGAAATATCTATTGACAATTGCAAAAATAATAATATAAATAATTATTTGCGGCGTCAGTTAAAATCAAAGTTAAGTGTGTCACGTGTGACTTGTAGGTTTCTTCCGATTTTGTGTGCAAAATGAACTAAATATTTTCTATCTAAATTATACAAAGTGTTGCGGGTATGTCTACCCCAGGATCGAGCCCGTTTGGTCTTAACCAACTATTAAGACGAAGTCCTCCGCCGACGCCTATCCACGAAGTGCCCCCGAGACATCCAAATCCACCAGCACCTGCGGAGAATGAGTTGCCGAGTGAAGTCATCAGCACGCCAGAGATCCAGAAATGGTTAGTATCAATAGACAGCATTCTGAACGAAGTTTGCACTATTGTCGGTGATGGAAAAATGAACTCGAACCAGAAACTCCGTGTCTCAACTCTTTGCCGAAAGGTCTCAAGTGGGACTTCTCAGATGGCTGTCCTTTTCCAATCACTGAAGCAGAAAATGATCCAGAGCTACAGTACCGTCCAGCACCTTCAACTTCAGCAGAACATGGTGAACTCTCTGGAACAGTTCAAAGAAGTTTTTGAAACAAAGCTGAACCCCTCATCTTCTTATGCTAGCATGGTGAAGAAAGGCTCCGACAACTTCATCCGACCTGCTAACCTAAGCTCTATCGCCATATATCCCAGTGATAAAACTAAAACGAGTGACGACACCAAGTCACTCGTTCAAAAGTTGATTTCTCCCGAACAACTGAAGATCCAAGTCCGTGGCCTGAAGAAAGTAAAAAATGGAGGCGTACTGATTAGCACGGAAAACAAAGGCGACATAGAAAAACTAAAAAAATCGGAGAATATTATTTCTTCAGACCTTATAATAGAAGAACCATCTAAACGACGCCCTAGGGTCGCAGTTATTGGTGTTCCCGTCGCCCTTACTGAGAAGGAAGTATTTGACTGTATTTTTGAGCAAAATCTGTCAGACAAATTGCCGAATACAAGTCCTTCCTTAAGAACATCAAATTGAGCCATAAATCGGGTAAAAAGGGCCTACCAACTTGCAATTACATCGTGGAACTACCCGCTAGCATAAGAAAAGTGCTTATAAACCAAAGCCGAATATTTATTAACTGGACTTCATGCCCTGTTAGAGATTTCACAATTGTCACAAGGTGCTTCAATTTCCAGCAGTTTGGCCACGCAGCCAAGTTTTGCCGTGAAAGCAGTCCTACGTGCGGTCACTGTGGAGAAATTGGACACTCCTTGAAGGAATGCAGCAGCAAATCTGCTCCCCCTCAATGAGCGACGTGGTTTAAGAGGAAATGTGACCACTCAACCGGTGATGTAAGTTGTCCAGCACTTAAATATGCAGAGACTAATTACTTTTTTTCCTACGTGGGTAGGCGTGTCAAGTGAACATTCATTTTTGGCTCCAATAATTAAAATTAATTTAAAATAGTTATTTATTATATTTTAAATATTCTATGTACTAGGTAACTAAAAACCCACCTTCGCTTCATATTTTCCTTTTTACTTCACTCTTTCACAACCACAACACTTCATAATCTCCAAGAATGGACAACAAACTGATGCATAGCATGGAGGAACTAGAGAAGCTGTTTAGCTCTCGCATGCATCAATATGAAGATAAGCTGCAGAGAGCTACTGCCGGAAGTGACCCCATGCACTCAGACCTTGCATCTTTATCTAAAGATTTCACGGACTTTAAGTACTTCGTCTGCAAAACTCTATCACACCTCAAGACGCAGATTGAACTGTTATCGTCAAGCCTGGATACTCATGAAACAGCTATGAGGAGAAAGGTTTTGTTATTTCACGGAATCCCTGAGAGACCGGGTGAGAAGTTGTGTGACACTATCCATGAAGTTATCTCCAACCAGCTCAAAATTGATGATTTCAAGACTGAATTTCTCAATGTGTGCCATAGACTTGGAGGCTCCCATGGTAAAACCAGACCCGTGCTGGTGCGTTTCAATGAGATGGAGCATCGTCGATTGGTCTGGGACAATAAAACATCACTCAAGGGCAGCGGGACCACCATTTCGGAATTTCTAACCAAAACACGGCATCAGGTGTTTATGACTGCCCGCAAGCACTTCGGCGTTAATAGCTGCTGGTCTGCAGAGGGAAAGGTCATAGTCATGACGCCTGACAAGTCTCGCCGGAAGATAGCAACATTGGGTGAGCTTCAAGCTTTAATCGCATTGTTCCCCACTGCAGCCAGTGCTGGTACTTCCAACGATCCTGGGCGTGCTGCTTCATACTCGACTGCTGCCGTAACTGCATTGCCTAAAACCGCATCCCCTAAAGCAAAGATTGTGAGGAAGGCACGTCGCTGAGTCTGGTATTTCGACTAGTTTTTATAACGTAGTGGGCAATGTCGATATATTTCATTTTTATTTTTCTTCGGATAAGTTTCTACTCATGTTTATCTACCCTTACCTTTTTCTATATTGTAAAATATATACCGTTTAAATAACGCTTTGAATGTTTGCCGGTAGATGTATTTATTTATATTTTTTATTAGTATAACAACTTTTAGTTTTCTATTGCCAAGCAATTTGACATTGGCTTGATGTTGATGACATCTGACGTCTGTCAAATGTCAATCTTATTATACGTTTCGTTTCACTGTTCGTTTGTGTTGCCGTTTTGTTGTGGTGACTGATATTCTCGCTAGCAAATTTTATTTTTATTTTGTTTTTTCTTTTATGACTTTACTCTTTTGCTTACAATTTTGTTAAAATCTCTTCCAACTACAGCGAACAGGTGGTTTTATTAGTTGGGCAGCAACTTAATAAGTTATAATATTTTTTTGTATATTTTGTTTTTTTCGATTCTTTAGTTATATAAATATTTATTTAAAGGTATTTTATTTAGTTTATTATACTTGCATACTATGATTGATGGTGATTTAGATGTTGATTTTTTCTCATGTTCTTCCTCTTCTAGCAGCTTCCTTAGTGCGGCGAGTGGTTCTTCCTCTCCTTTAACTCTTGGTGATCAGATATCTTCTTTGTTTTCCCACTATCCCAATAACCTCAATATAGCTCACATCAATGCCCAGAGTGTTCCTAGCCATTATTCCGATCTTCTGGCTTCCATTAACTGTGCAAACATAGATGCTTTGCTGATCTCTGAGTCCTTCCTTAAACCTTCACTTTTAACTGTTCACTTTGCCCTCCCTGGCTTTGTTCTTATTCGTAATGATAGAACGGGGAAGGGTGGTGGTGGTGTTGCCATTTACTTGCGTGCTGGTATTCCCTTTAAGATTATCAGTACATCACCATCTTCCTACTCGGGCTCAGCGGAGCATCTATTTTTAGAAATCTCCTTACATCACGTTAAAATGCTTCTTGGCGTGATGTATAGTCCTAACCTCAGTGTCGATTACTTTAATTCTTTCGATTTGCTTTTAAACGATTTCTGTCCTACTTACGACCACGTAGTCTTGATGGGTGATTTTAACACTTGCCTTCTCAAAAATGACTCTCGTACTCACAAACTTCAAACCATCTTGTCTTCTTTTAACCTCAGTATTCTGCCTCTCTCTGCCACTCATCATTTCCCTAATTGCACCCCTTCTCTATTGGATTTGATGATTGTTTCTAAAGCTAATAATGTAACTATTCACGGTCAGCTCTCTGCTTGTTTTTCCTACCACGACTTAATCTTCATGTCCTACAAGATTCGTCCTCCAAAGCGCAAACCTTCTTATATTTTCCTTCGGAACTACAAGGGCATGGATCTGGAGGCATTGCTGCAAGATGCAGGTAGCATTGACTGGACGGATGTGCTTGAAAGCTCTAGTATAAATGATATGGTTCGTCTTTTTAATTCTAAGATACTCAGCCTTTACGATCGTCATGCTCCTATTCGTCGAGTCAGAGTAAAGTATGTTCCAGCTCCCTGGCTCACCCCTGACATTAAGGATGCGATGGCAAGTAGAGATCGTGCCAAAAGAAGGTTAAAGCGCCGTCCTTCTGAGCGCAACCTGAGTTCGTACCGTGAGATGCGTAATCGCTGTAGTCGTATGTGTAGAGATGCAAAGAGACGCTACTTCCATAATTCTCTTGACAACCGGAACTCCTCTGAAGTCTGGAAGTTTCAGAAAACTGTCGGCATTGGTAAGTCTTCTGTCGTTGCTAGTAATGAGACTGACGTGTGTGCTCTAAACAAACATTTCTCACTTCCACCCGTTACTTTGGATCCACAAGTCAAATCTACTACATTAAATAAGCTTTCCGACTTGCCGGTGCCGCGGTGTTCGCCTTTCAGTTTCAGTCCTGTGAGTGAAAATGATGTCAAAAAATCTATTTGTGCTATCTCCTCCTCTGCAGTTGGAAATGATGATCTTTGCTCAAGAATGATTACTCCTATCCTCTCCACAATACTTCCCGTTTTAACCCACATTTTTAACTACTCCTTGTTTTCTTGCACTGTTCCTGATGCTTGGAAACTAGCCCATATTATTCCGTTACCCAAAATACCTAACCCGGTCACACTGTCCGATTTCAGACCCATTTCCATCCTTCCTTATCTTTCCAAAGTTCTTGAGCATATTGTACATCAGCAACTGTCTCTGTTTCTATCTAGTAATGATCTTCTTAGTCCTTTTCAATCTGGTTTCCGACCTGGTCACAGTACTGTCACAGCTCTTTTAAAGGTGACTGATGACATCCGCTGTGCTATGGATCACAAATCTCTCACGTTACTTGTGCTTCTTGATTTCAGCAGTGCCTTCAACTCTGTTGACTTCGATATCCTGCTAGGGATCCTTAAGTCTTTAAATTTCTCCTCTTCCACTATTGATTGGTTCGACTCCTATCTCAGGGGCCGCTCGCAGCGGGTACGCCTTGATGAGTGTTCTTCGGATTGGTGCTCTCTTACTGCGGGTGTGCCCCAGGGTGGCGTTCTCTCTCCTCTTCTCTTTTCTATTTTTATTAACTCTGTTACTAGAATCATCTCCTGTAACTTCCATCTCTACGCCGACGACCTGCAGCTTTACCATCATTTTCTTAGTGCTGATGCGGAAGCTGCCGTGTCTGCCGTAAACAGTGACCTGGAGTTGATTGGGGAGTGGTCGCGGTCCTTTGGCCTGCAAATCAACCCTAGGAAGTCTCAGGCCATGGTTATCGGCGGCAGGTATATGCGGAACAGGCTTGATATTGCGTCGCTGTCTCCACTCTGGTTGAATGGAGTACAGATTGGGTACACTAAGACGGCTAAAAACCTGGGGGTAATCATGGACTCCTATTTGTCGTGGACTGCCCATATCGCTGAGGTCAGTCGCAAAGTGCACTACTCGTTCCACTCGCTGAAATGCCTCCAGAGCTTTTTGCCCTTGAAAACCAAAATTTCCCTTGCCCAAACTCTCATTCAGCCCATCATCGACTACGCCGACGCCTGTTATTTGGATGCCACCGAGGAGCTTTTAAATAAACTTGAGCGTTTGCAAAATGTATGTATTCGTTTTGTTTTCAACCTTAAAAAGTATGATCACGTTTCAGATTTTCGCAGGTTACTCAAGTGGCTCCCTATTCGACTTCGCAGGAACTCTCGCATATTGTGTCTTTTATTTAACCTCTTGCATAATCCTAAAACGCCTTCCTACCTCCGCGAACGCTTTTCCTACTCCCATCCTCCCGATGCACTTTGCAGATCGCATCTTAAAAATCTCCTTAATATCCCTTCTCACTCTACCGACTTCTACTCCTACTCTTTTACTGTGTACGCCGTGCGATTGTGGAACTCTCTTCCGCCTGACATTAGAGACTGCCAAACTCTTGCAGTTTTTAAAAGAAGAGTGAAACAACACTACCTTTCCATTCCGTCATAGTTGCATTTTAATTATGTATCTACGTATATGTATATTATCTTTTATATATATATAGGTATTAGTATGTATTGCTTTAATATTTATTTTACAATTATGTATGTATGTCTATATGACAGTATATTTAATTTGTAATTAGTATTGTTTATTAGCTATTACTTAGTTATGAATCGTTTTGTGTTAATTATTTTTCAACTCTACACACTATGTCTACATCTCTTTTTTTCATCTTTCCTTTCGCAGGTGTGCTGGAAGAGATTTCTATAGAAATAAGCATCACCTATGTACCTATTTTTCTGTTTCTTCTTCTTGTCTGTATATTATGTGTGTGTGCATAAATGGTTAAATAAATAAACTCAATAGACTATGAGGGCGCCTAAGAGCGCCACAGAATATTCTATTTAGTAGGCATTCACCACCTTTGATTGTATTTCTTCTTAGTTTGTAGTTATCATGAGCGATCAGCTCATTTGTGAACTAGATAGTTTTGCTGTGTCTGAATCTAAAACCTGTAATATTGAGGACTGTAAACACCTTCTTCCCTCTGGTGACAAAACTCTTACCTTGCTTACACAAAATATTCGCAGCATTAACCGAAACATGAACGGCTTTGAAGTGCTGTTACAAAGTCTCGACATAAACTGTGATATTATCGTCCTAACGGAATGTTGGTTGTCAAAACAAACAGTCAACTTTCCATCTCTGGACGGTTTTTGTTCATACAAAACAGACAGGAACACAAATCAAAACGACGGAGTAGTAGTTTATATTAAAAATAACTTGCGAACTATCATAGAAGAACCCCCCTCCCAAGATTGTAATAGCTTAATAATTAAGATTATGCCCGACACAGTGGTTATGGCTATATATAGGCCCCCTTCTCATAATATCGACGGATTTCTGGTCTCACTTGACACAAACTTAAAAAACTTATGTTCTTTTAAAAATGTTATACTTATGGGCGATATCAATATTAACATTGCTTCCGAGAAACTAGACACCCATACACATAATTATCTGAATATTTGCTCATCTCATGGACTTTTACCAGCTCACTATCACCCTACACATCAGAGCGGCTCTTGCTTGGACCACATCATTCTAAAATCAAAAAATCCATCCAAAACATTTGTAACTAACTCATCACTTACCGATCATCAAGCTGTTCTACTAACAATGCAAACAAGTTCACCTAGAAAAAACTGCGAACGTAGCTACACTAAAGTCAATATGACTAACCTTAAAAGTGACATATTCGGTATTAATTTTGCCCCAGTTTATGAATCTGTTGATGCAAATTTTTCATTAAAATTTTTTATAAATTCACTACAGTATGTAATTCGCAAAAACACTTTCACTAAGATAATTCCTAGAAAGTATAGTTGTATCAAACCGTGGATCACACCCGGTCTCGTTCGCTGTATAAGACACAGAGACAAACTTCATTTAAAATCAAAACTCTCACCCGATGACGAAATACTTTCTATTACTTATAAAAGATATCGAAATTTCTGTAATAATCTTTTGAACAAACTAAAAATCCAATACGATAAAAATGAATTACAGAAAGCAGGGAAAAATAGTAAACTTGTGTGGAAATATATAAAAACCAATACATTTAGATCAAAAAATCCTGAACCTCCGCTTGAGTTACTAACTACAGAGATTAACCCATCCAACGCAACGAATAAAGTGAACACCTATTTTGTGAACGTTGGTAAGAACTTGTCTTCACCGTTGTGCACCTTTTGTCGACGTTTTATAAGTGCCCATGTAGGCCTATGTGAAATAAAAAAATTGATTTTGATTTTTGATTTTGATTTATTCCCCTTCAAAATCCAGCTAGGAAACCTTCTACATTAAATTCTTTTGTTTTACTAGATACTGACGTCAACGAAATAGTAAGCATAATAGACGGGTTGAAGGATGTTTGTGCTACTGGGTGGGATGATATACCCAATAATATTCTTAAAAGGTTTAAACACCTCCTCGCTCCTCCGATAACCCACATTTTTCAACTATGTTTATCCAAAGGAATATTTCCTAATTTGTTAAAAAAATCAGTGGTCACACCTATTTTTAAATCAGGCGATAAAAACTGTGTGAACAACTACAGACCCATTTCAGTGTTAACAGGCCTTTCAAAAATTTTAGAAAAAATTATCAACAGTTCAGTAGACTGATAAAATACTTGGAAGATAACAAACTACTTTCAGATAATCAATTTGGGTTTAGGCCCAAAAGATCAACTAGCCAGGCAGTAAACAAAATTACTAATTATATTAGTACAAATTTAGATAACGGAATGCATATGGCTGGGATCTTTCTTGACCTTGCCAAGGCCTTCGACACAATTTCTTGTGATACACTTTTGCAGAAGCTTGAATCGCTTGGGATAAGAGGAACGCAACTTCTACTGCTTTCTGATTATCTCAGCGATAGGCAACAGTGTGTCAAAATTGGTCCTTATACAAGTTCTGATCTTACTAATAGTCGTTTTGGAATTCCACAGGTTAGTATTTTAGGTCCTACATTATTTTTAGTCTACATAAATGACCTATGTAGCCTGCCACTGCAAAACGGTGTCATAATGTCATATGCTGATGACACCGCTCTATTGTTCGCAGCCAAATCAAGAGCTAAGGTTTATAAACATGCTCAGAATGGCTTTAATATGGTGTCTAATTGGCTCAAAAATAATCTTCTAACACTAAATTCAGATAAAACCAAATACATTTTATTTACAATGAGGAATACTAACACACCGCTTACTAACCTAAATATTTACGCGCATAACTGTAACACGTACGCTGACACTGCATGTTCTTGCCCCGCTTTAGTTAAAGCTGACAATGTGAAATATCTAGGTGTCACTATTGATTCCAATCTAAATTTCCGTAAACATATCGAGTTACTCTGTACTAGAGTGCGCAAATTAATATATGTTTTTAAGAATTTACGTAACATAGCTGACTTTAAATTAATTAAACAGATTTATTTAGCGTTGTGTCAATCCATTCTTACCTACTGTATAACTTCCTGGGGTGGCGCTTCTAAAGGTTGCTACCTTTCGCCCTTTTCGATTTCCGACACAGCAGCTCTACAAAGCATGTAATGTTCTTACAGTACGCCTATTATTTATTTTTCACACAATACTGCAACAGCACATTGCACTTCCCTATGATCCAGTTCCTTCCGACAAGAGACGGAAGGATCTGGTATGCACAATGCCACAGACCAAACATGCTTTTATTAATCAGTTTTATGTATTTTTAGGACCTTTTCTGTATAATAGACTCAACAAGTTACTCGATGTTTATAGCTTAACATATAAAAAATATTGCTTTACCTTAACAGATTATTTAGGAACACTCAATTACAAAGACACAGAAAAACTTCTAGAAATTGTTGTTTGATTATGAAATACCTTCATATCTACTTGTACATACTTAAATTATTTACTTTTTACTTATTTTTAATTTTTGTTTCTTTTTTGTGTTTTGTACCAATTTATGTATTTTTGTGTTTGTTAATAGGCTAATTTTATTTAATAATTTTATTGACCCAATTATTGCTTTATGTTAAGTGATGGCCTGAAACACAGGTTTGAAATAACCTATATCAGGCAGGTCCCTACCAAACATAGAAATTCTTGTATATAATCTTGCAGTTGTAATATAGCTATTTATGCAACTGTTACGTTATGGACGGTCTTTTAATACGAGTGCCATTTTTCGGTACAAGCGTAGCGCGTACCGAAATAGGTGGGCACGAGTTATTAAAAGACCAATAACGTATACAAGATTTTATCTACGAAGGAAGGAATAAAACATAGATATAGACAAATAAGTATTTCAGGAAGTGTGTTTAAGTATTTCATTTCTCATATACATGTCTTGATTTTCCTGGTAGTAAATTATTTGTAGCCGCAACTGCTTTATTTGTTGTATCTAGTGGAGTATTTTCAATATCATTTGATTTTGAAGACATTTTTAATAAAATTTGGAATAAAATTCCACTCAGAAATTTTTCCCGCGTCAACTTCTTTTTTTTTAATTTAGTCTTTATTAGGTATAAGGCAAAGATCTTGTAGCCGCAACAGCCAAATATTATACGATACTTTTGTTCTAAGCTTGTTCCATTTTTAAAAACATCATTTACATTGTCTCGATTTCGAAGTAATATTATAGGTACCTGGCTGTATGTTCAGAATGTCTTTGCTTGTGTTTTAGAATTTATGACGATTCGCATAATGCAACCCGATGTCGTTATGGGTATCATAATGAAACCGCTGTCAATTTTATAATTCGAATATAACGAAACCGAAGTAGATAAAAATATTTATCTACTCTCATATCGTAATATTCGAATTATAAAATTCAAAACGAGTTTATATTGGCATACTTTATAAACACAATACCGAAATTTAAAAATAGAATCTTATTATAACACTATTTCTCTAACAAAATAATGCTATAAAACAATTTTTTTTCTATTACGATACAGGACAAATCCAAGAAGTTAATCACTAAGGAGATTCCATATTTTTTTTTTGTAATGCCATTTTATAGTACCTATTATAAAAAGATTTGATTCCAATTTTAAATTGTCTATGACAATGCCCGCTTTAGACTTAGCACGCACTGCGATTTTTCTTCGCGCGAATTTTGTTTCCTTCTAATTGTTCATAGAGCTCAAAATATTCGGGCGAATAAAATTCGCGCTACGCGGTGGATTCTGTGGCAAAACACGAATTTCTTGCGGTATTATTTCCGCACGATTTCTTTACCGCAATGCGAACAACTTCATACAATTCCATAGGTCACAGAATGGGCGGAAAAAATCGCGCGAATAAAGATCGCAGTGCGTGCGTGCAAGCCTTAGCGCATGCGCGGTTAATGTGGTGATGTGCTGGGTTTTGGCGCCTTTCATACGTTTTGCAAGTTTTGCTATACTAAATTTCATGAGTTATTTTAATTATTGTTTAAAAATGTCTGATATCAGTGAATGTGAAGAAAATTTGACTCCACCCGATATTTTAGATGCGGCGAAGGAAATTACTCTTAATTTATTACCAGCAAAGTCGAGAAAAGTATATGACAAATGTTATCAAGATTTTATGGCATGGAAAATGCAAAAAGAGGTATTTTGTAGGTTCAATCCCAATTTATGAGTGTAGATAAAGTAGTGTATGAAACTGCACATAACTAGGTATTAAAACATTCGTGTGAAAACTATTAAAAACCTCGCCTACGGCTCGGTTTTTAAACACACACTCATGTTTTAATACCCCTCATTATGCAACAGTTTCATAAACTACTATTTTGTTATAGTTTACATATAAGCACTATTTATAACATTGTTTTAGAAATAATACTACTGCACCTAATGTACATTTTTGTGGACGTATTTACTTTTAATAAATTATTCTTATTCTTATTCTTATTCTTATTCTTATTCTTATTATTATTCTTATTCTTATTCTTATTCTTATTCTTATTCTTATTCTTATTCTTATTCTTATTCTTATTCTTATTCTTATTCTTATTCTTATTCTTATTCTTATTCTTATTCTTATTCTTATTCTTATTCTTATTCTTATTCTTATTCTTATTCTTATTCTTATTCTTATTCTTATTCTTATTCTTATTCTTATTCTTATTCTTATTCTTATTCTTATTCTTATTCTTATTCTTATTCTTATTCTTATTCTTATTCTGTCTTTTATTTATATTTTTTCTTATTTATTACATTTTAAATATTTTTACATAACACACAAAAAAGAAAACCATTTAAAAATAAAAAAAATAGAGGCCCACCGGTATCGGGAACAGGGTCCAAGCTACCGGCGGTCAGGGCTCCAGAAAGGGGAACCTCCTAACAATACGAGCCGTGTCCAGCAGTACTGCTTTCTGGATCAGGCCCTTGACCCAGCCGCCTAACGAGAGCCTCCTAAGGTGTTGGTCGAGGCTCGTGGCTATTAAGCCATGGGCTGACACGACTATCGGTACAATGATCGCTGAGTCCACATCCCACATGACGACAACCTCGCGAGCCAAGTCAAGATACTTGATTTGCTTATCTTTCTCGGCTTTCACGAGGTTCCCTTCATGCGGAACAGTTATGTCCACAATCATTGCACGCCTCTCGATTCGGTCCACCACCACTATATCAGGCTTATTAAAGATAATAGTCCTGTCAGTGATGATGAACCGATCCCAGTACAATGTGATATTGCCATTCTCGAGAACTGGGACGGGCACATACCTGTAGTACGGCACCTCCGACGCCTCAAGAGTGTATTTCAGAGCAAGTTGCTGATGGATAATCCTGGCTACAAGGTTGTGCCTATGCAAGTACTCTTCGTTAGCTAGACGAGAACAACCAGAGATAATGTGGCGGATCGATTCACCCGGACGGTGACATGCCCGACAGATGTCAACCGTGCCATCCTTTACAATAAATCTCCGGTAGTTATTCGTCATGATAACTTCGTCCATAATTGCACAGACGAAACCTTCGGTTTCCCCAAAGAGGTCACCGAATCGCAGCCAGGCTACGGACGCTGATTGATCTACATCGGACCCATGTAGGGCCCGGAAAAAGCGTCCGTGAAGCTCCTTACTCTGCCATACCTCCTTGCGATCGTTAGTGTCAAGCACTACAGGCTTGCGCCAGTTCTCATTCGCCAAGGAGAGCGGGGTGAGTCCCTTGTCCACTGCTACTACATCTCGATGAATACCCACGTCGGTGTTTAGAAAATATTCTCTGAGATTGCATATCTCGCGGTTGTGGAGGTTTTTGGCATTTAAAAAGCCTCGGCCTCCACACTTCCGCGGGATATACAATCTCATGACTGACGATCGTGGGTGATGCATTCGATATGCAGTCAGCAGTGTACGGACCCGCCTATCCAGGGCGTCAAGTTCCGTTTGAGTCCATTTGAGTATGCCGAAAGAGTACATCAGCACCGGCATGACCCAACCGTTCTTCAGGCGGCCAAAGAAGCGTTCCCTCAACGATTGCTTCATGTCATTAGTACTGATACCTAACGCTTCCGACATACCCAAATACTTATAGGTTTCGTTTGGAGAGAGGGATCTCAGGTTTATGGAATCCGCAAGCTGAATTCCTACGTATTCCACAATCTCCCCTCGCTTTACATGCATGACCGCACATTTGTCCACACCAAACTCCATCCTGATGGCGCTACTAAAAGTTTCAGTTACCTTTAGTAGCTCCATCAGCTGAAGATTGCTGGGGGCAAAAAGCTTCAAGTCATCCATGTAAAGGAGATGAGATATAACCTGACCACCTCTCTTCAACCGATAGCCTAGCCCTGAATTCTCCAGCATCATGCTTAGAGGATTCAAGGCAAGGCAAAACCAAAGTGGACTCAAACTATCGCCCTGGAATATACCTCGCTCGATCCTTACAGGTTCGCTATTCCTCTGGATATTTCGACATGCTGGATAGCGAAGGACTGTGCTCCATTGCCTCATACACGACATCAGGAAGGTGCGTAGAGTTGTATCTATTTTATACAATTCTAGCACCCTCATGAGCCATGTATGCGGCCAACATGTATGTATCCAACATGTCGACAGATCCTTTCGGGAACGCCGAACCTATTGGCTAATGGCCATATCAATAAGGAGTAGCTCCTTAGTACCGCGGGACCCGTTCCTACATCCATTCTGAGAGACCGACATGATGGAGTTATTGTCAACGTGTTTATTAATTTTTACTCTCAAAATAGATGTAAGAACCTTATAGACCGTTGGTAAACATGTAATTGGTCTATAATTTTTGGGTTCCGCGGTGCTACCAGACTTGTGGAGCAGGTGGGTTATTCCTGTTGTAAGGAACTTGGGTAGCGAACCAGACTCTAAGGCTGCCTGGTACTGAGATGCCAAACGAGCGTGCTTCTTATTCTTATTCTTATTCTTATTCTTATTCTTATTCTTATTCTTATTCTTATTCTTATTCTTATTCTTATTCTTATTCTTATTCTTATTCTTATTCTTATTCTTATTCTTATTCTTATTCTTATTCTTATTCTTATTCTTATTCTTATTCTTATTCTTATTCTTATTCTTATTCTTATTCTTATTCTTATTCTTATTCTTATTCTTATTCTTATTCTTATTCTTATTCTTATTCTTATTCTTATTCTTATTCTTATTCTTATTCTTATTCTTATTCTTATTCTTATTCTTATTCTTATTCTTATTCTTATTCTTATTCTTATTCTTATTCTTATTCTTATTCTTATTCTTAATCTTATTCTTATTCTTATTCTTATTCCTACTATTATTCTTATTCTCATTCTTATTCTTATTCTTATTATTATTCTTTTTCTTATTCTTATTCTTATATGTATTTTCGAAATCCAAAATAATGCTGGTTCAGAATTACTGTAACTACACTACCAGCAAAAAACAGTAAGCAAAAGAGCACGTCAAAAACACAGCTTTTTGTTCTCACACGTTGACGAACGGCCGATTCTACCCACCTTTGTAGAATTATTACTGTGCTGTTTACCTTTACAAACCGACTATTATACCTGAAAGGGTTCACGAATCCAAATTTGCAAGTCCGCCTGAAGATTTTCTTTTGATCTCAACTTTGATTTATGCACCAAAATCTCCTTTACTTGAAATTGTATATTGATATACAAATATCTATGACTAAGTCTCTGGTAGGAGCATGAAATGTAATGTTTTTAATAGACTTCAAAAAGGAAGAGGTTTTTAATTCGACTGTATTTTTTTTATATGAATTTACCTCAGAACTTTACACAAAGTGTACCGATTTGGATGTTTCTTTTTTTATTTGAAAGTTGTTCCTTCCCATGTGGTTTGTTGTAAAGAACTTTGAAGATATACAACAGAACTCTATAATAAATGATGGCAAATCTCTTGGGATTAATGCATTCGCATATTTGTTTATTGTTTACACCATTTCATAACATAATATCATACGTTACGTACGCTCTAAAGGTGTACGCAGATGTGTACAGTTTACCCTGGTACACTGTAATTTCACTGGTGGTGTTCAAGTTTCATGTTCTTCGGGTAATCTATTCTGGCATAACTGTGGGAATTACAGATGTGTACCACAACTAAAAACTGTTTTTTTACTTCAATTTCGGAAGTCGGTGTTCTTGTTTGTCTGTTTTTTGAGACCGATTTCCGAAATTGAAATTATTTTTCATTTTGTAGTGTTTTTATTTGGAAGTCAGTTGTATTTTTTTTGTAAAAAAGTTTCAACAAATTTCATTCGTTAAGAGTAGTCGGCTTGTGGATCAGCGGGACTTTAAGCCGCTTACAAGCATCCTCGTCTCCGTCGGAAAATATCTTTGCTCCCTGAAAATTTTCAATGTTCATACCAGTTGGTCGTAAACCGCTTACAAAATATGTTGTTATGACATTGAATACTTCAGACTCAATATAATGCTTAAAAGATATGAAAATAACTCTGGAAGTGCACATCGTAACATATTTTTGGGTTAAAATTTTAAACAATTTTATTACCTACTTTACTTTCAAAACTTATTATAAACGACAATTCTTTTATTATTAACCACCATCTCCCTATCATTACTTACAATTTGTCGAGATGTATGTCAAAAATCGGAATTGCTTTTATCGTTCGAACCTTTTTATTATCACGGAGGGCGGCTCGTTTTTCTTCAGTAACGGAAATCGGACAAGCCATCACTTTCGCTTTAAAAACCCACACCGATAAAATCTCTAGAGACTGCCATTTTGCACTCCAAATAAACAAACCTAAGTAAAAGTATACGGGAAGGAACTGCTTGATTTAATGTTGATATTCTGAATTTTGAATGGGCAAAGTTTTATTATATTTCACGGAATGTTATTTCAAGTAAAACTTGACAAAAGGTGTCGGCTTTCGAGGGTGTTCGAGTTTGCTTCAGCTTTGAGTTAACGATACTTACTTTTGTACATTTAGATGTGTTCATCTTCCTGTTGAATTGTGTTGCCACAGTACTTCACCACTTAAACGGCATCGTCGATGAAAGCGTATATATGCCTCTTTGACTGCATAGAGTTTTATTTTTGCATAGCAGAGGTCAGGAACATTATTATTTTGTAAGTATTTATGAATGGAGGGCTCTTAAGGCGCTACCCCGAGCAAAACGCCGCGGTAGCCGTTTTTCGTGCAGTTTTAAGGAGCTATCTACTCGTTATTTAAAATGAAATATCAACTAATAAAAATACATTAAATTTCTACATTTTATTGATTCCAAAATTGTAGATTTCTTTTTTTCCAAATGTAGTATATGTTTTATTAATCTCCTTCCAACAAAACCACAAAAATGAGAAATAATGATTGATAGCATGCATCTCCTCGTAAAGTGTTCATTAATATTGTTTTGTACTAACACTAATTGATAGACAATTTGATAACGAACATTTTGTAAGTTTTATTTTTTTCAAAAGCCCAATATTTGATTTTATAAAGATTTTATTTTAAAATCTGGGCGTATTCACTACTGTAATTCATGCGCCACCAGTGCCGCTAGGCCAATAGGAATGCTCATATCTCACGCTGATTTTTTGGTCAGGGTACGGCCTTAAAACGAATCACGACTAGTTTTTCTATTATGTTGTGAAAAACCACTTTACTTCTAGCAATAATACGAATCCATATATCACGTGAACGTTTTAACTTCGCTAATTAATTCTATTACACAATAACAGTTAAGATCGTGATGTTTAAAGAACTGAGGGCCACTTAGGACGCGGCAATAAAGATTATAATAAAACCCAATGAGTCTGCTGACAGGATTTATTTTGTTACGGTTCTGAATGAAATGAGTGTTGTAAAAGCATAAACGTTATGGTTTTGGTGAGAGTAAACAGTATTTTTGGTCCTACTGTTTGCTGTAGCACCAAGTAATTAATTGTAGCTTCTTGTCCTTGTCCTTGACATTTGTTTATATATTTATTGGCTTATCTACAATTTGTAACACTGTTTTTAGCTTAATATTACAAGTAACTCGTACTAAAAAAGTGTACAATATGATGCGATAGACACAACATGCAAAAACAAAAATATGAATTCAATCACACGAACGAATGCAAATGCGAAAAATTACTGGCCATAAGTCCTCTATCTTTTCTACACATAGACATACGTCTTCTGCTCTTGAACGCTAGTTTTCTCGCTAAGTGTCAAGTTTATCCCTCAATATTAGTTTTGATCTGCCTCGATATCACCTAGCATTCAATTAATTCCAGTAAGTGTTTTAACCCGCAGCTCATCCGAAATGCGGAACAAAATATTATGTTCCACACAATCCCACTAAGCATTACCAATTTACTAGATTTTTTGCCCGACTACGGCGGGGCCAAAAGGGATACGACCACAGCTATCCGGTAACAATATTTTCTTGTTTCATACTTTTCAGAGCACGATTTTTGTATAGTCGGGTTTTAGTTTTTATTTTCTTTTTAGGGTTCCGTACCCAAAGGGTAAAAACGGGACCCTATTACTAAGACTCCGCGGTTCGTCTGTCTATCTGTCTGTCTGTCACCAGGCTGTATCTCAAGAACCGTGATAGCTAGAGAGTTGAAATTTTCACAGATGATGTATTTCTGTTGCCGCTATAACAACAAATACTAAAAACGGAATAAAATAAATATTTAAGGGGGGCTCCCATACAAAAAAACGTGATTTTTATGCCGTTTTTTGCTGTATTGGTACGGAACCCTTCGTGCGCGAGTCCGACTCGCACTTGGCCGGTTTTTTACATGCACATACATATTTGGACGTCAAAACAAAACACAAAAAAACACTGGTACTCAGCTGAATCTGGTTAGACTGGAAGTCGACCCCAATATAGTTAAAGCTAGTCAGAAAGGAAAGTAAAGTTTAAGGCTAGGCAGATTGATTGATACATATTCGGACGTCAAATTTATTACCTCCAATTTAAGTGTAGGTAATAGTACATTGTGTATTAAGGGCGGAATTATAGCTTTAATACACAAGTCAGCACAGCTGTTATTACGAAATACGTGAACTTTTTTTTAAGCGGTTGGCGAATTTTTGCCCACACCACAGATTATACAGTGTTTCGTTCAGAAACTTTAAGGGCAAATACTTACGTAGGTATACAGCCATGACTGAGTGTAATAAATAATTTCGACGTTAAAATCGATTATTAAAAACATTAGTTGAGTATTTAAGTAACATGTAGCGAGATTGCAAAGAAATTCCAGTTTAGATAACATTTTAAGACAATTTTTCAATTGCGTGTAAACTCCTTGCTTGAACTTGCATGACCTGTGTGCTGTGCCATAAATTAAAAAAATATTACTTACCGCCCTAGGGTTTCATGACAAAAAGAAAGCCCGAGGGTTTTATATGGGGCATTACGGCCAAGTTAACCTGTATGTTTTGATACTGTTTACGTGCAAGTGTGATGAAAATAAATTTGATAACATTTTAATTCTCGCAATAACAAAGAAATGAAGTGTCATTGTCAATTAGCAGTTCTAGGCCGACCTCTACACCCCAGACTAATAATATTATGTAAATGCTACAGACGTGCCAATTCATACCTAGTTTAAAACGTAACTGCAAAACGTACTTCGAATATATTGTGCATTTCAATGCGTACTTTCAATGCTAACTGCGATAGTTCTAATCCAATCTTCGTAGAAAACCTTCAACGTGTTCAAAATTACGGAGCAAATAATCGTTGTTAATTTAATATGCCTGTTATCAATATCTATACATAGAGTGTGAGGCCAGACGAACGTAATTTTGTGAAATATGAGTCGCGTAATTTAGATTAAACTGGAACATAGAACGAATTTTGCCTTGCGGCACAAACAAGACTCATCTATGTAAAGGAATGCAGCGTAAATTACGGGACTTAAATACGCCACTCAAAACTCACAAAATTCGTTCGTTCTCTCATATGTACCAGATAAAGTTTCTTAGCATGTTTGTCTGTCGGGATACGTTGTTGTTCTAAACACCACATTAAAATGTGATGCAAATTTCTCCAAAATTTTGCCAATTTATTCTGGCAGGTTCAAGTGTATATTGGACTGACATGATGCTGGCATTAGATAGCGATCAAGCGCGAGCCTATCAATAAAATAAATAATAATAAAATAAAAAAGTAAGTTAAAAAACTAACCCCCGACTTGGCTTCGCCCGCGTGAATGTCGAACATTATCGCAAGGGAGCATGTCCTGCCTTTTGATCGGGCAGAAGTAACAAACATACAAACACACACACACTCACAAACTTTTGCATTAATAATATTAGTGTGATTGTGATAAAAAATAAGTTAAAAAACTAAAACCCCTCTACTGAAAAATCAAGCTCTAAAAAGTATGAAACAAAAAAATATTCCCATTTGAAATTGTTATGTACAAACTATTCAATATGTATCGGGAATTAAATAAAAACTTACATGTTATAAATATTTTATTGTATATCATACATATTCATAGTGATGTACAGAGATTGCAGAGTGTATTGTTTTGTTACGGTAGGTGGCGTACAACCACAGTTATCCTCTGGACACCACTATGAATATGTATGAAATACAATAAAATATTGATTACATGAAAGTTGGAAAAAAAATGTTCCTGACTTCGTGCGCCCTAGAGGAATATATTCAATTAAATGTGACGTTACATAGCATATAACCAGCGGACAAACAAGACGCCAACGACACCTCATTTGTCAAATTATGATTAGAAGTTTAGAAGTTGTGAGGATGATGATTATACATACATACACACCGGTCAAAAACATAATCCGCCGTAGTCGGGTAAAAATAAAAATATTTCAGTAGTATCCAAGGAGTTAAAACCGTGCGAAGCAGGGGTGGGTCGCTAGTTAATGTCTCCATTATACTACTCTATTTCAATATTTTCATGTTTGTTTCAAGTTGTAAATATATAAGCGAAATAAAAAAGTAGTATAGTTAGAGGTATTGTTATCCGTCTGAGTGGAAAATAATAAAAGGTCACGATCTGACCTTTCTTTTACGCTTAGTGGTTTAACAAAAGGGACCCTTACACAAAAAGAAAAAGGAAGCCTATCAAGAATAGCCGACCGATATTACGCCACCAATTAATTGGATCTCTAATAATAACTTTCAACACTGTTTAATCTAAGGAAACTAACAGGCTTGGGCAATGATATGAGCTGAACATATTAGTTTAGTTACTCATCCTCCTAAAGACCTGTTGTAATGGTCAAAGTCACATTCTAGCAGCTATTGTCAAAAAATCAAAACGTGACATTTATGATTTTTTTTTGTCAAAATGAGGACTTCCGTTGTTGTGCCCACCAGTTGGCGCCACTGGCGAGTAAGGTCCATATAAATAATAGCTGATAAACGTTGTTATAACGCGTACGAAAGAAAAGTTTCAATTAAAATCATTTCTTAGTGTGTGTGCTTAAAGGACATGGACAGAAAGTACATTCTATTTACAAATACATAGTAAATATTATTGAATAAAAAAAATGAATTAATACACAGTTTTTTACCTCTCTGAACATGACGTTTTTATTTCAAAATAAAAAAGTAGTGCAAGACGAATTAAAGTACCATTTGTCACCGTCCGCCATAATAGACCATACAGAAAGATACAAAATAATATTATTGGACGTTCCTCACCTAAGCACGTAAGTTATTAGACGTGAATTGTACGACAAGTTCTCTTATTAGGAACATTTTATTCACACGAAACTGTCTTGTTATTGTGTATTGATATTGTTTGCAAGTTTTTTTTTTTAAATATATTTTGATGCATTAGTTAATTTTTTTTTCTCACAAAATAAAATACTTAGAACGGAACGCGACGTGTTTGACAGACGATGTATCAGACTTGATATTTTGGTCTATGTCTTCAAAAACTTCAAAAGCTATTCTTTGCTATTAATGCATTGAGGTAATAATGTACTAATGTAATAATGCGACATTTTTTGAAGACCAACCGCAACCAGACTTAGTTTAATAACATGCTAATCATTATACAGCTTAGCAGTCCATTACTTTGTTTAAATAACTAGTATTGAGATTGCCCTGTGCGATAAGACCGCCCATTGTAGACCTGCTTTTATGATTTTTGTCCTGTATACAGGGTGTCCCAGAAATCGACGTCAAGCCGTAAATGGGTGATAGACCAAGTTATAACAGTTCTCAGAAAAATACGAAAAAAAATCTATCTCATGTTTTTAAAAAAATATGTTCACTTTAAAAATTTACTAAAAAAATCAATCCCTGTAATGGTTCTTTAACTCCAATTGCTACAAATCCCATAATTTATAAATTTTTTTTATTATTATGTAATCTTGAATAATGCTTGTGTAGATTTTTGCCTAAAATTTAAAACCAACTCCTCCTACTTAGAAGAAAATTAAACTTTTTCAAAACCAAATTATTCAAATTTACTGTTTCGCCCAACTTTAACTGACTGTACTGAAAAAAAAATGTACTACGCTAGTTTGGCAAGTAACATGAAAAATTGGCGCATTTAATAAGGATTCAAAAATGGTGTAACACTTGCTAGATTACGTTTTCAATAATTGGTCAAATTTTTTTTTGTAAATAGTATCGGTTTTTACCCAAAATGTCCATACTTCCTTAAAATGACTTTAGCTTACCTAAAGCTTTCCTAAACTCCGTTTCTAATTCGATAGAGACGGAGAGAGTCTCATTATGGGATTTGTAGCAATTGGAGTTAAAGAACCATTACAGGGATTGATTTTTTTAGTAAATTTTTAAAGTGACCATAAATTTTTAAAAACATGAGATAGATTTTTTTTCGTATTTTTCTGAGAACTGTTATAACTTGGTCTATCACCCATTTACGTCTTGAAAAGGTTGAATCACTATCATAACTTTGCTCTTAAATTACGTAAAATTTCGATTTCTTATCTCGCTCACACTTCGTAAAATGTCTCTCTCCGTCTCTATCGAATTAGAAACGGAGTTTAGCAAAGCTTTAGGTAAGCTAAAGTCATTTTAAGGAAGTATGGACATTTTGGGTAAAAACCGATACTATTTACAAAAAAAAATTTGACCAATTATTGAAAACGTAATCTAGCAAGTGTTACACCATTTTTGAATCCTTATTAAATGCGCCAATTTTTCATGTTACTTGCCAAACTAGCGTAGTACATTTTTTTTTCAGTACAGTCAGTTAAAGTTGGGCGAAATAGTAAATTTGAATAATTTGGTTTTGAAAAAGTTTAATTTTCTTCTAAGTAGGAGGAGTTGGCTTTGAATTTTAGGCAAAAATCTACACAAGCATTATTCAAGATTACATAATAATAAAAAAATTAGATAAATTATGGGATTTGTAGCAATTGGAGTTAAAGAACCATTACAGGGATTGATTTTTTTAGTAAATTTTTAAAGTGAACATAATTTTTTAAAAACATGAGATAGATTTTTTTTCGTATTTTTCTGAGCACTGTTATAACTTGGTCTATCACCCATTTACGGCTTGACGTCGATTTCTGGGACACCCTGTATATATTTTTGTTGTGTACAATAAAGTATATAATAATGCTAAAACCATATCAGATATCTGTATTCTCACAACTGTGTGATAATTTAGAGTGCCTAGCGTTTTTTAATAGCGATATCATTATCTGTACACTTATTGCAACGATCTGAATAATAGGTTTAATGAAACTGTTTTCGTCTAGTCTGTTGTTGTGACGAGTTTCTGGAGTTTTTATTTATAGCAATTGTATGTGCTCATATTCACGAATATAAAACAGCAAGCATTGCAACCATTGTTGTTAATTAAATTCGATACCTATGCCGACGCCCATACAAAATCTGTCCATGTCCTTTAAATATAAAATCGAGTATGCCGTAGTTTTGTGCAGCTTCTTTTTTTGAAAAAAGGTGGTTACAATTTTCTGAAACATACAGGTAGGTATATTAAAGTAGTGGTTGGTAAAACCCGTAACTATCTTAATCTATATTTGAAAAATATCCACAATACAAAAAAAAAAGGAAACTCGCGCTTAACCTTTTGAAGACCTCACTCTACACCAGCGCCCCTAGTGGCAAATGTAACCGGGCAGCCCTCATCATATATCAGTGATTACGCGATAATGAATCGCTGATAGAATATAATATTTACATGTAATGTTTACATAGAATTAAATGTTTACATGATTGCTTTTATTTAGATTATATAGGGATTGCCTACGTTATAAAAGTTTGCATGTTAATTTGAACCCACCTCTCGGTGCTCGATTGAGCTGAAATGTTGCACACAATTTCGTTTCAAAAAATAATTAAGGGGATGTTGTCTAAGTAACCAATATTTTTTGGTTAAGCTTATTTCGAACAATAACAAACGAGTCGGAGAATTCCGATAAAGTTCTCTCAAATGTAGCTGTAAATTATTCGAAATAGGTAACGCCTTTTTACTATCTTTCCACTTCCAGAACTAATAAAATGGTAGCGTGGAAATGAAAATATACTGACCATTAAACTAACCATTACCAAGTAGACATAATTATTACCTCTTATCCTTAACCTCTTCGGGAGGCCATGGTTGAACGCTTGAACTTGTCTTTGGAGGCAGTCTCCGAATGGGGCAATGCCAATCTAGTCAGTTTCAATGCTGTTAAGACCCAGGCGTGTCTTTTTCCGCAAAACAGAGACAATTCCACCCGGCTCCATCCTTCCGTGGTGCCGATAACGGACCATCTCCACCTTCTTGGTGTTACGTTAACATCGACCCAATTTTGGTCCATTCATTGAGGCAAAGGCTTAATTGGCTGCAAAGAAGTTGGGGATCCTTGCGAAGGTGAGACTGTACTTCACGCCTCAACAGCTGCTCAACTTGTATAAAGCGCAAGTTCGGTCATGCATGGATTACTGCTCTCACCTCTGGGATGGATCTGCCAAATACCAGCTTGATGCACTTGAGTCGACTGACAGACGGGCCAAAAGGCTTATTGGCAACGGTGCACTAGTCGCCTCAAAGCTCAAAGCTCCAGAGCCTCGAACATCGACGCCGAGTTGCCAGCCTGTCGGTTTTTTATCGGTTACATTTCGGGGAGTGTGGAACTGCACAATTTGATTCCGCCTAGCCCTTTCCATCAACGGACTACAAGACGTACGGTAATGTGCCATCGGTACATGGTGGATGTCCCACCCATAAGCACAAAGCGTTTTGAAAATAACTTTCATTGTGCAGTCAGCTAAGGAGTGGAATTCCCTGCCGGCGTCCTTGTTTCCTGATAGCTACAACCTAGGGGTCTTCAAGTCAAGAGTGAATAGGTTACTTCTAGGCAAGCGTGCTCCACCTTCGACCATATCATCACTTAACATCAGGCGAGATAGTGGTCAAAGGCGAGCATATTCGTAAGCGTCTATTCGTAGGGGCGTAGCTCATGTGAGGACTCTGCTTAACTAGAAGGCAACCTACTTGCCTATATTAACACTGGCAATAAGTATTACTTGAAAGGTAATATGAATTTAGAATATAAAATAAATGAAGATGTTTTCGCTAGACTTTTCCCGTGTATATAAGGGCTCCTCTGAGCTTTGATGTGATAGTCTGATAGAAGGTGCCTATGGGTAGCCACCTTGATGCTGAAATATAACTAGAACAGTGAATCCAGAGTTTTATTTAAGTAGCGCTTTCTGGCTACGTCCCCACAGTACACACAAAAGACTTAAAAGAGAAAATACATATAAAGATAGAAGAGCACAAAGGTGCTGCTTATTTCTAGAGAAATTTCTTCCAGCAGACCTGCGATAGGAGAGTTGGATAAGAAACATAGACACAGTGTGTAGAAATACAAGGAAAGGTAACTGTAAACCTTAACTAACATAAAAATAGTATATAAAAAAAAATACTATAAATACCTAAAGATTATTATATACAGGAAAAACAAATACATAACTGTAAAATAAACAAATACCTATAACATATAAAATCACGTGATAGAAGAAAGATAGTGTTCTTTGACTTGCTTTTTAAAAACAGAGATACTTTTAGCGTCACTCGTTATTAAATTTTGCCGGTAATTTTTTTTGTTATTAAGGTTTTTTTGGAAAATACCGATGCATTAAGAGTACTAAGAACTCACGAACTGATTGCAATTAAAAGCTCTTCAGCTAAAAGCCCACAGAAGGATTAAGTGCTTTGAGTCCTAGTGATTGCAGCCTGAAGTACACGTCCATTACCGATCAAGAGGCGTTACTCCTCAGATGAAGGTCCGGTGACGGACAGCCACGGCGGGTTCGCGGTGAGTGCTAACGTGTTCCCGTCATAAGCAGAAAAGGAGGACGCCGTGGAGTTTTAGTGCGTTAGATTCCCACATATCAGCGCTATCTCCCTGTGGTAACGAGTATGCATGAGCATTACCCAGGCAATAAAAAAGGGCTGTTGCTAGTTGGCTTCATATACACAGAAAATTATGCAGTAGATACCTGCATCATATCCTCCAATCTTGCATGACATCTTCCAATTAGATTTACCCACGAAATTCACAATGTTGATCGCTTCAGGTATCTGGATAGATAATAAGCTTTTAAATTATGGATTTACTACCCATACTCTATAATGTAATTTGTTAATAAAAACTTTAATAAACCTAAAATAGTGAAAAAATACTCAAACACCTTCTCACATTCACTCAGTCACTTACATCACACACAAAGATAAGATAACCGTTTCTTTTCAATTTGTATGTTTTGTTTTTTCATTATTTTTTCATGTCTACTTTGCATTGGATACGTACATTTAAAATGGGATCTTTATAATTCTATGTATAACTTAACTATTGGCTATTATCTTTAATTCAAGGGGATCGGCGTTGAAGGCTGAAGTACAGGCTATGCCTAGTTTGACCTCAAATGCTAAATTTACCTTAAGTCTTAGCAATTCATTTGTTTAATATGTACCAATTTCTGTGATCAAATCCTATCTTATTATTTATTTATTTAAACTTCATGTACAATAGTGGTACATAGGCGGACTTAATGCCACAAGGCATTCTCTACCAGTCAACCTTTCGGTTAAAAGGGACAACGTTGTGAACGGGTACAAAATAATATTTAAACAAATTGTATACGAAAATGTATATACTTACATATATATTAATAATACACATATACAAATAAAATAGACTAATAAATACCAATAAAAAAAAACGAGAAACCTAATAATAATTATATTATTCGTTTTGCAATAATAAGTTTTTGTCTTTATACAACAAACAATTTAACAAGTTTTATCCCGTGATAAAGGTACACTATAGTGTCACCCCGGGAGAGTGGAAAGAAAAGAAAAAGATACAAATTAAAGAAAAGAAAGAATTTTCGTAATCGCACTACACAAAGAAAATAAAATCAGCAAAAACAATCGTATAATATATTAGTTTAAAAAATTACGAATGGGAACATGAAAATATTATCTCCTTAATGTATATATGTATTTTCGAAATCCAAAATAATGCTGGTTCAGAATTACTGTAACCACAAACTACTACACACTGGTATGCACTACCTAGTTTAAAAAACAGTAAACCAAAGAGCACGTCAAAAACACAGCTTTTTGTTCTCACACGAAGTCCACTATTAATCTCTATGGCTTGACACTACATGCGTGCGACTTATTCATGGAAAATTGCATTGCGAGGAGACGTGACCAAAATTTATGTCCAGACTGCTGTTGACCAAATTTTCGTTGTCAGTGACCAAACTGTACTACGCTTGGTAAGTGGATTAGCCAAGTGACGTTGACGAACGGCCGATTCTACCCACATTTGTTGAATTATTACTGTGCTGTTTACCTTTACAAACTGACTATTATACCTGAAAGGGTTCACGAATCCAAATTTGCAAGTCCGCCTGAAGATTTTCTTTTGATCTCAACTTTGATTTATGCACCAAAATCTCCTTTACTTGAAATTGTATATTGATATACAAATATCTATGACTAAGTCTTTGGTAGGAGCATGAAATGTAATGTTTTTAATAGACTTAAAAAAGGAAGAGGTTTTTAATTCGACTGTATTTTTTTTAATGTATTTACCTCAGAACTTTTTACAAGGTGTACCGATTTTGATGATTATTTTTTTATTTGAAAGTTGTTTCTTCCCATGTGGTTTGTTGTAAAGAACTTCGGAGATATACAACAGAACTCTATAATAAATGACGGCACATCTCTTGGGATTAATGCATTTGCATATTTGTTTATTGTTTACACCATTTCATAACATAATATCATACTTTACGTACGCTCTAAAGGTGTAAGTAGATGTCTACAGTTTACCCTGGTGTTTTTTATCGGTGGTGTTCAAGTTTCATGTTCTTCGGGTAATCTATTCTGGCATAACTGTGGGAATTACAGATATGTACCACAACTAAAAACTGTTTTTTTATACTTCAATTTCAGAAGTCGGTGTTCTTGTTTGTCTGTTTTTTGAGACCGATTGCCGAAATTAAAGTTATTTTTCATTTTGTAGTGTTTTTATCTGGAAGTCGGTTGTATTTTTTTGTAAAAAAGTTTCAACAAATTTCATTCGTTAAGAGTAAATTCGCTTGTGGATCAGCGGGACTTTAAGCCGCTTACAAGCGTCCTCGTCCTCCGTCGGAAAATATCTTTGCTCCCTGAAAATTTTCAATGTTCATACCTGTTGGTCGTAAACCGCTTACAAAATATGTTGTTATGACATTGAATACATCAGACTCAATATAATGCTTAAAAGATATAAAAATAACTCTGGAAGTGCACATCGTAACATATTTTTGGTTTAAAATTTTAAACAATTTTATTACCTACTTTACTTTCCAAACTTATTATAAACGACAATTCTTTTATTATTAATCACCATCTCCCTATCATTACTTACAATTTGTCGAGATGTATGTCAAAAATCGGAATTGCTTTTATCGTTCGAACCTTTTTATTTTCACGGAGGGCGGCTCGTTTTTCTTCAGTAACGGAAATCGGACAAGCCATCACTTTCGCTTTAAAAACCCACACCGATAAAATCTCGAGAGACTGCCATTTTGCACTCCAAATAAACAAACCTAAGTAAAAGTATACGGGAAGGAACTGCTTGATTTAATGTTGATATTGTGAATTTTGAATGGGCAAAGTTTTATTATATTTCACGGAATGTTATTTCAAGTAAAACTTGACAAAAGGTGTCGGCTTTCGAGGGTGTTCGAGTTTGCTTCAGCTTTGAGTTAACGATACTTACTTTTGTACATTTAGATGTGTTCTTCTTCCTGTTGAATTGTGTTGCCACAATACTTCGCCACTTAAACGGCATCGTTGATGAAAGCGTATATATGCCTCTTTGACAGCATAGAGTTTTATTTTTGCATAGCAGAGGTCAGGAACATTATTGTTTTGTAAGTATTTATGAATGGAGGGCTCTTAAGGTGCTACCCTGAGCAAAACGCCGCGCTAGCCGTTATTCGTGCTGTTTTTAGGAGCTATCTACTCGTTATTTAAAATGGATTTCAGCTAATAAAAATACATTAATTTTCTACATTTTATTAATTCCAAAATTGTAGATTTCTTTTTTTTTAAATGTAGTATATGTTTTATTAATCTCCTTCCAAAAAAACCACAAAAATGAGAAATAATGATTGATAGCATGCATCTCCTCGTAAAGTATTCATTAATATTGTTTTGTACTAACACTAATTGATAGACAATTTGATAACGAACATTTTGTAAGTTTTATTTTTTTCAAAAGACCAATATTTAATTTTATAAAGATTTTATTCTTAAATCTGGGCGTATTCACTATTGTAATTCATGCGCCACCAGTGCCGCTAGGCCAATAGGAATGCTCATATCTCACGCTGATTTTTTGGTCAGGGTACGGCCTTAAAACAAATCACGACTAGTTTTTCTATCATGTTGTGAAAAACCACTTTACTTCTAGCAATAATACAAATCCATATATCACGTGAACGTTTTAACTTCGCTAATTAATTCTATTACACAATAACAGTTAAGATCGTGATGTTTAAAGAACTGAGGGCCAATTAGGACGCGGCAATAAAGATTATAATAAAACCCAATGAGTCTGCTGACAGGATTTATTTTGTTACGGTTCTGAATGAAATGAGTGTTGTAAAAGCATAAACGTTATGGTTTTGGTGAGAGTAAACAGTATTTTTGGTCCTACTGTTTGCTGTAGCACCAAGTAATTAATTGTAGCTTCTTGTCCTTGTCCTTGACATTTGTTTATATATTTATTGGCTTATCTACAATTTGTAACACTGTTTTTAGCTTAATATTACAAGTAACTCGTACTAAAAAAGTGTACAATATGATGCGATAGACACAACATGCAAAAACAAAAATATGAATTCAATCACACGAACGAATGCAAATGCGAAAAATTACTGGCCATAAGTCCTCTATCTTTTCTACACATAGACATACGTCTTCTGCTCTTGAACGCTAGTTTTCTCGCTAAGTGTCAAGTTTATCCCTCAATATTAGTTTTGATCTGCCTCGATATCACCTAGCATTCAATTAATTCCAGTAAGTGTTTTAACCCGCAGCTCATCCGAAATGCGGAACAAAATATTATGTTCCACACAATCCCACTAAGCATTACCAATTTACTAGATTTTTTGCCCGACTACGGCGGGGCCAAAAGGGATACGACCACAGCTATCCGGTAACAATATTTTCTTGTTTCATACTTTTCAGAGCACGATTTTTGTATAGTCGGGTTTTAGTTTTTATTTTCTTTTTAGGGTTCCGTACCCAAAGGGTAAAAACGGGACCCTATTACTAAGACTCCGCGGTTCGTCTGTCTATCTGTCTGTCTGTCACCAGGCTGTATCTCAAGAACCGTGATAGCTAGAGAGTTGAAATTTTCACAGATGATGTATTTCTGTTGCCGCTATAACAACAAATACTAAAAACGGAATAAAATAAATATTTAAGGGGGGCTCCCATACAAAAAAACGTGATTTTTATGCCGTTTTTTGCTGTATTGGTACGGAACCCTTCGTGCGCGAGTCCGACTCGCACTTGGCCGGTTTTTTACATGCACATACATATTTGGACGTCAAAACAAAACACAAAAAAACACTGGTACTCAGCTGAATCTGGTTAGACTGGAAGTCGACCCCAATATAGTTAAAGCTAGTCAGAAAGGAAAGTAAAGTTTAAGGCTAGGCAGATTGATTGATACATATTCGGACGTCAAATTTATTACCTCCAATTTAAGTGTAGGTAATAGTACATTGTGTATTAAGGGCGGAATTATAGCTTTAATACACAAGTCAGCACAGCTGTTATTACGAAATACGTGAACTTTTTTTTAAGCGGTTGGCGAATTTTTGCCCACACCACAGATTATACAGTGTTTCGTTCAGAAACTTTAAGGGCAAATACTTACGTAGGTATACAGCCATGACTGAGTGTAATAAATAATTTCGACGTTAAAATCGATTATTAAAAACATTAGTTGAGTATTTAAGTAACATGTAGCGAGATTGCAAAGAAATTCCAGTTTAGATAACATTTTAAGACAATTTTTCAATTGCGTGTAAACTCCTTGCTTGAACTTGCATGACCTGTGTGCTGTGCCATAAATTAAAAAAATATTACTTACCGCCCTAGGGTTTCATGACAAAAAGAAAGCCCGAGGGTTTTATATGGGGCATTACGGCCAAGTTAACCTGTATGTTTTGATACTGTTTACGTGCAAGTGTGATGAAAATAAATTTGATAACATTTTAATTCTCGCAATAACAAAGAAATGAAGTGTCATTGTCAATTAGCAGTTCTAGGCCGACCTCTACACCCCAGACTAATAATATTATGTAAATGCTACAGACGTGCCAATTCATACCTAGTTTAAAACGTAACTGCAAAACGTACTTCGAATATATTGTGCATTTCAATGCGTACTTTCAATGCTAACTGCGATAGTTCTAATCCAATCTTCGTAGAAAACCTTCAACGTGTTCAAAATTACGGAGCAAATAATCGTTGTTAATTTAATATGCCTGTTATCAATATCTATACATAGAGTGTGAGGCCAGACGAACGTAATTTTGTGAAATATGAGTCGCGTAATTTAGATTAAACTGGAACATAGAACGAATTTTGCCTTGCGGCACAAACAAGACTCATCTATGTAAAGGAATGCAGCGTAAATTACGGGACTTAAATACGCCACTCAAAACTCACAAAATTCGTTCGTTCTCTCATATGTACCAGATAAAGTTTCTTAGCATGTTTGTCTGTCGGGATACGTTGTTGTTCTAAACACCACATTAAAATGTGATGCAAATTTCTCCAAAATTTTGCCAATTTATTCTGGCAGGTTCAAGTGTATATTGGACTGACATGATGCTGGCATTAGATAGCGATCAAGCGCGAGCCTATCAATAAAATAAATAATAATAAAATAAAAAAGTAAGTTAAAAAACTAACCCCCGACTTGGCTTCGCCCGCGTGAATGTCGAACATTATCGCAAGGGAGCATGTCCTGCCTTTTGATCGGGCAGAAGTAACAAACATACAAACACACACACACTCACAAACTTTTGCATTAATAATATTAGTGTGATTGTGATAAAAAATAAGTTAAAAAACTAAAACCCCTCTACTGAAAAATCAAGCTCTAAAAAGTATGAAACAAAAAAATATTCCCATTTGAAATTGTTATGTACAAACTATTCAATATGTATCGGGAATTAAATAAAAACTTACATGTTATAAATATTTTATTGTATATCATACATATTCATAGTGATGTACAGAGATTGCAGAGTGTATTGTTTTGTTACGGTAGGTGGCGTACAACCACAGTTATCCTCTGGACACCACTATGAATATGTATGAAATACAATAAAATATTGATTACATGAAAGTTGGAAAAAAAATGTTCCTGACTTCGTGCGCCCTAGAGGAATATATTCAATTAAATGTGACGTTACATAGCATATAACCAGCGGACAAACAAGACGCCAACGACACCTCATTTGTCAAATTATGATTAGAAGTTTAGAAGTTGTGAGGATGATGATTATACATACATACACACCGGTCAAAAACATAATCCGCCGTAGTCGGGTAAAAATAAAAATATTTCAGTAGTATCCAAGGAGTTAAAACCGTGCGAAGCAGGGGTGGGTCGCTAGTTAATGTCTCCATTATACTACTCTATTTCAATATTTTCATGTTTGTTTCAAGTTGTAAATATATAAGCGAAATAAAAAAGTAGTATAGTTAGAGGTATTGTTATCCGTCTGAGTGGAAAATAATAAAAGGTCACGATCTGACCTTTCTTTTACGCTTAGTGGTTTAACAAAAGGGACCCTTACACAAAAAGAAAAAGGAAGCCTATCAAGAATAGCCGACCGATATTACGCCACCAATTAATTGGATCTCTAATAATAACTTTCAACACTGTTTAATCTAAGGAAACTAACAGGCTTGGGCAATGATATGAGCTGAACATATTAGTTTAGTTACTCATCCTCCTAAAGACCTGTTGTAATGGTCAAAGTCACATTCTAGCAGCTATTGTCAAAAAATCAAAACGTGACATTTATGATTTTTTTTTGTCAAAATGAGGACTTCCGTTGTTGTGCCCACCAGTTGGCGCCACTGGCGAGTAAGGTCCATATAAATAATAGCTGATAAACGTTGTTATAACGCGTACGAAAGAAAAGTTTCAATTAAAATCATTTCTTAGTGTGTGTGCTTAAAGGACATGGACAGAAAGTACATTCTATTTACAAATACATAGTAAATATTATTGAATAAAAAAAAATGAATTAATACACAGTTTTTTACCTCTCTGAACATGACGTTTTTATTTCAAAATAAAAAAGTAGTGCAAGACGAATTAAAGTACCATTTGTCACCGTCCGCCATAATAGACCATACAGAAAGATTATATAGAGAAGACATATATTATTGGACGTTCCTCACCTAAGCACGTAAGTTATTAGACGTGAATTGTACGACAAGTTCTCTTATTAGGAACATTTTATTCACACGAAACTGTCTTGTTATTGTGTATTGATATTGTTTGCAAGTTTTTTTTTTTAAATATATTTTGATGCATTAGTTAATTTTTTTTTCTCACAAAATAAAATACTTAGAACGGAACGCGACGTGTTTGACAGACGATGTATCAGACTTGATATTTTGGTCTATGTCTTCAAAAACTTCAAAAGCTATTCTTTGCTATTAATGCATTGAGGTAATAATGTACTAATGTAATAATGCGACATTTTTTGAAGACCAACCGCAACCAGACTTAGTTTAATAACATGCTAATCATTATACAGCTTAGCAGTCCATTACTTTGTTTAAATAACTAGTATTGAGATTGCCCTGTGCGATAAGACCGCCCATTGTAGACCTGCTTTTATGATTTTTGTCCTGTATACAGGGTGTCCCAGAAATCGACGTCAAGCCGTAAATGGGTGATAGACCAAGTTATAACAGTTCTCAGAAAAATACGAAAAAAAATCTATCTCATGTTTTTAAAAATTTATGGTCACTTTAAAAATTTACTAAAAAAATCAATCCCTGTAATGGTTCTTTAACTCCAATTGCTACAAATCCCATAATGAGACTCTCTCCGTCTCTATCGAATTAGAAAAAGGTTGAATCACTATCATAACTTTGCTCTTAAATTACGTAAAATTTCGATTTCTTATCTCGCTCACACTTCGTAAAATGTCTCTCTCCGTCTCTATCGAATTAGAAACGGAGTTTAGCAAAGCTTTAGGTAAGCTAAAGTCATTTTAAGGAAGTATGGACATTTTGGGTAAAAACCGATACTATTTACAAAAAAAAATTTGACCAATTATTGAAAACGTAATCTAGCAAGTGTTACACCATTTTTGAATCCTTATTAAATGCGCCAATTTTTCATGTTACTTGCCAAACTAGCGTAGTACATTTTTTTTTCAGTACAGTCAGTTAAAGTTGGGCGAAATAGTAAATTTGAATAATTTGGTTTTGAAAAAGTTTAATTTTCTTCTAAGTAGGAGGAGTTGGCTTTGAATTTTAGGCAAAAATCTACACAAGCATTATTCAAGATTACATAATAATAAAAAAATTAGATAAATTATGGGATTTGTAGCAATTGGAGTTAAAGAACCATTACAGGGATTGATTTTTTTAGTAAATTTTTAAAGTGAACATAATTTTTTAAAAACATGAGATAGATTTTTTTTCGTATTTTTCTGAGCACTGTTATAACTTGGTCTATCACCCATTTACGGCTTGACGTCGATTTCTGGGACACCCTGTATATATTTTTGTTGTGTACAATAAAGTATATAATAATGCTAAAACCATATCAGATATCTGTATTCTCACAACTGTGTGATAATTTAGAGTGCCTAGCGTTTTTTAATAGCGATATCATTATCTGTACACTTATTGCAACGATCTGAATAATAGGTTTAATGAAACTGTTTTCGTCTAGTCTGTTGTTGTGACGAGTTTCTGGAGTTTTTATTTATAGCAATTGTATGTGCTCATATTCACGAATATAAAACAGCAAGCATTGCAACCATTGTTGTTAATTAAATTCGATACCTATGCCGACGCCCATACAAAATCTGTCCATGTCCTTTAAATATAAAATCGAGTATGCCGTAGTTTTGTGCAGCTTCTTTTTTTGAAAAAAGGTGGTTACAATTTTCTGAAACATACAGGTAGGTATATTAAAGTAGTGGTTGGTAAAACCCGTAACTATCTTAATCTATATTTGAAAAATATCCACAATACAAAAAAAAAAGGAAACTCGCGCTTAACCTTTTGAAGACCTCACTCTACACCAGCGCCCCTAGTGGCAAATGTAACCGGGCAGCCCTCATCATATATCAGTGATTACGCGATAATGAATCGCTGATAGAATATAATATTTACATGTAATGTTTACATAGAATTAAATGTTTACATGATTGCTTTTATTTAGATTATATAGGGATTGCCTACGTTATAAAAGTTTGCATGTTAATTTGAACCCACCTCTCGGTGCTCGATTGAGCTGAAATGTTGCACACAATTTCGTTTCAAAAAATAATTAAGGGGATGTTGTCTAAGTAACCAATATTTTTTGGTTAAGCTTATTTCGAACAATAACAAACGAGTCGGAGAATTCCGATAAAGTTCTCTCAAATGTAGCTGTAAATTATTCGAAATAGGTAACGCCTTTTTACTATCTTTCCACTTCCAGAACTAATAAAATGGTAGCGTGGAAATGAAAATATACTGACCATTAAACTAACCATTACCAAGTAGACATAATTATTACCTCTTATCCTTAACCTCTTCGGGAGGCCATGGTTGAACGCTTGAACTTGTCTTTGGAGGCAGTCTCCGAATGGGGCAATGCCAATCTAGTCAGTTTCAATGCTGTTAAGACCCAGGCGTGTCTTTTTCCGCAAAACAGAGACAATTCCACCCGGCTCCATCCTTCCGTGGTGCCGATAACGGACCATCTCCACCTTCTTGGTGTTACGTTAACATCGACCCAATTTTGGTCCATTCATTGAGGCAAAGGCTTAATTGGCTGCAAAGAAGTTGGGGATCCTTGCGAAGGTGAGACTGTACTTCACGCCTCAACAGCTGCTCAACTTGTATAAAGCGCAAGTTCGGTCATGCATGGATTACTGCTCTCACCTCTGGGATGGATCTGCCAAATACCAGCTTGATGCACTTGAGTCGACTGACAGACGGGCCAAAAGGCTTATTGGCAACGGTGCACTAGTCGCCTCAAAGCTCAAAGCTCCAGAGCCTCGAACATCGACGCCGAGTTGCCAGCCTGTCGGTTTTTTATCGGTTACATTTCGGGGAGTGTGGAACTGCACAATTTGATTCCGCCTAGCCCTTTCCATCAACGGACTACAAGACGTACGGTAATGTGCCATCGGTACATGGTGGATGTCCCACCCATAAGCACAAAGCGTTTTGAAAATAACTTTCATTGTGCAGTCAGCTAAGGAGTGGAATTCCCTGCCGGCGTCCTTGTTTCCTGATAGCTACAACCTAGGGGTCTTCAAGTCAAGAGTGAATAGGTTACTTCTAGGCAAGCGTGCTCCACCTTCGACCATATCATCACTTAACATCAGGCGAGATAGTGGTCAAAGGCGAGCATATTCGTAAGCGTCTATTCGTAGGGGCGTAGCTCATGTGAGGACTCTGCTTAACTAGAAGGCAACCTACTTGCCTATATTAACACTGGCAATAAGTATTACTTGAAAGGTAATATGAATTTAGAATATAAAATAAATGAAGATGTTTTCGCTAGACTTTTCCCGTGTATATAAGGGCTCCTCTGAGCTTTGATGTGATAGTCTGATAGAAGGTGCCTATGGGTAGCCACCTTGATGCTGAAATATAACTAGAACAGTGAATCCAGAGTTTTATTTAAGTAGCGCTTTCTGGCTACGTCCCCACAGTACACACAAAAGACTTAAAAGAGAAAATACATATAAAGATAGAAGAGCACAAAGGTGCTGCTTATTTCTAGAGAAATTTCTTCCAGCAGACCTGCGATAGGAGAGTTTGATAAGAAACATAGACACAGTGTGTAGAAATACAAGGAAAGGTAACTGTAAACCTTAACTAACATAAAAATAGTATATAAAAAAAAATACTATAAATACCTA
Organism: Orthosia cruda; assembly: GCA_964057195.1. Classification (NCBI taxonomy): domain Eukaryota; kingdom Metazoa; phylum Arthropoda; class Insecta; order Lepidoptera; family Noctuidae; genus Orthosia; species Orthosia cruda. The sequence continues at coordinate 17,190,895 of OZ059830.1, forward strand.
AAGATTATTATATACAGGAAAAACAAATACATAACTGTAAAATAAACAAATACCTATAACATATAAAATCACGTGATAGAAGAAAGATAGTGTTCTTTGACTTGCTTTTTAAAAACAGAGATACTTTTAGCGTCACTCGTTATTAAATTTTGCCGGTAATTTTTTTTGTTATTAAGGTTTTTTTGGAAAATACCGATGCATTAAGAGTACTAAGAACTCACGAACTGATTGCAATTAAAAGCTCTTCAGCTAAAAGCCCACAGAAGGATTAAGTGCTTTGAGTCCTAGTGATTGCAGCCTGAAGTACACGTCCATTACCGATCAAGAGGCGTTACTCCTCAGATGAAGGTCCGGTGACGGACAGCCACGGCGGGTTCGCGGTGAGTGCTAACGTGTTCCCGTCATAAGCAGAAAAGGAGGACGCCGTGGAGTTTTAGTGCGTTAGATTCCCACATATCAGCGCTATCTCCCTGTGGTAACGAGTATGCATGAGCATTACCCAGGCAATAAAAAAGGGCTGTTGCTAGTTGGCTTCATATACACAGAAAATTATGCAGTAGATACCTGCATCATATCCTCCAATCTTGCATGACATCTTCCAATTAGATTTACCCACGAAATTCACAATGTTGATCGCTTCAGGTATCTGGATAGATAATAAGCTTTTAAATTATGGATTTACTACCCATACTCTATAATGTAATTTGTTAATAAAAACTTTAATAAACCTAAAATAGTGAAAAAATACTCAAACACCTTCTCACATTCACTCAGTCACTTACATCACACACAAAGATAAGATAACCGTTTCTTTTCAATTTGTATGTTTTGTTTTTTCATTATTTTTTCATGTCTACTTTGCATTGGATACGTACATTTAAAATGGGATCTTTATAATTCTATGTATAACTTAACTATTGGCTATTATCTTTAATTCAAGGGGATCGGCGTTGAAGGCTGAAGTACAGGCTATGCCTAGTTTGACCTCAAATGCTAAATTTACCTTAAGTCTTAGCAATTCATTTGTTTAATATGTACCAATTTCTGTGATCAAATCCTATCTTATTATTTATTTATTTAAACTTCATGTACAATAGTGGTACATAGGCGGACTTAATGCCACAAGGCATTCTCTACCAGTCAACCTTTCGGTTAAAAGGGACAACGTTGTGAACGGGTACAAAATAATATTTAAACAAATTGTATACGAAAATGTATATACTTACATATATATTAATAATACACATATACAAATAAAATAGACTAATAAATACCAATAAAAAAAAACGAGAAACCTAATAATAATTATATTATTCGTTTTGCAATAATAAGTTTTTGTCTTTATACAACAAACAATTTAACAAGTTTTATCCCGTGATAAAGGTACACTATAGTGTCACCCCGGGAGAGTGGAAAGAAAAGAAAAAGATACAAATTAAAGAAAAGAAAGAATTTTCGTAATCGCACTACACAAAGAAAATAAAATCAGCAAAAACAATCGTATAATATATTAGTTTAAAAAATTACGAATGGGAACATGAAAATATTATCTCCTTAATGTATATATGTATTTTCGAAATCCAAAATAATGCTGGTTCAGAATTACTGTAACCACAAACTACTACACACTGGTATGCACTACCTAGTTTAAAAAACAGTAAACCAAAGAGCACGTCAAAAACACAGCTTTTTGTTCTCACACGAAGTCCACTATTAATCTCTATGGCTTGACACTACATGCGTGCGACTTATTCATGGAAAATTGCATTGCGAGGAGACGTGACCAAAATTTATGTCCAGACTGCTGTTGACCAAATTTTCGTTGTCAGTGACCAAACTGTACTACGCTTGGTAAGTGGATTAGCCAAGTGACGTTGACGAACGGCCGATTCTACCCACATTTGTTGAATTATTACTGTGCTGTTTACCTTTACAAACTGACTATTATACCTGAAAGGGTTCACGAATCCAAATTTGCAAGTCCGCCTGAAGATTTTCTTTTGATCTCAACTTTGATTTATGCACCAAAATCTCCTTTACTTGAAATTGTATATTGATATACAAATATCTATGACTAAGTCTTTGGTAGGAGCATGAAATGTAATGTTTTTAATAGACTTAAAAAAGGAAGAGGTTTTAAATTCGACTGTATTTTTTTTTAATGTATTTACCTCTGAACTTTTTACAAGGTGTACCGATTTTGATGATTATTTTTTTATTTGAAAGTTGTTTCTTCCCATGTGGTTTGTTGTAAAGAACTTCGGAGATATACAACAGAACTCTATAATAAATGACGGCACATCTCTTGGGATTAATGCATTTGCATATTTGTTTATTGTTTACACCATTTCATAACATAATATCATACTTTACGTACGCTCTAAAGGTGTAAGTAGATGTCTACAGTTTACCCTGGTGTTTTTTATCGGTGGTGTTCAAGTTTCATGTTCTTCGGGTAATCTATTCTGGCATAACTGTGGGAATTACAGATATGTACCACAACTAAAAACTGTTTTTTTATACTTCAATTTCAGAAGTCGGTGTTCTTGTTTGTCTGTTTTTTGAGACCGATTGCCGAAATTAAAGTTATTTTTCATTTTGTAGTGTTTTTATCTGGAAGTCGGTTGTATTTTTTTGTAAAAAAGTTTCAACAAATTTCATTCGTTAAGAGTAAATTCGCTTGTGGATCAGCGGGACTTTAAGCCGCTTACAAGCGTCCTCGTCCTCCGTCGGAAAATATCTTTGCTCCCTGAAAATTTTCAATGTTCATACCTGTTGGTCGTAAACCGCTTACAAAATATGTTGTTATGACATTGAATACATCAGACTCAATATAATGCTTAAAAGATATAAAAATAACTCTGGAAGTGCACATCGTAACATATTTTTGGTTTAAAATTTTAAACAATTTTATTACCTACTTTACTTTCCAAACTTATTATAAACGACAATTCTTTTATTATTAATCACCATCTCCCTATCATTACTTACAATTTGTCGAGATGTATGTCAAAAATCGGAATTGCTTTTATCGTTCGAACCTTTTTATTTTCACGGAGGGCGGCTCGTTTTTCTTCAGTAACGGAAATCGGACAAGCCATCACTTTCGCTTTAAAAACCCACACCGATAAAATCTCGAGAGACTGCCATTTTGCACTCCAAATAAACAAACCTAAGTAAAAGTATACGGGAAGGAACTGCTTGATTTAATGTTGATATTGTGAATTTTGAATGGGCAAAGTTTTATTATATTTCACGGAATGTTATTTCAAGTAAAACTTGACAAAAGGTGTCGGCTTTCGAGGGTGTTCGAGTTTGCTTCAGCTTTGAGTTAACGATACTTACTTTTGTACATTTAGATGTGTTCTTCTTCCTGTTGAATTGTGTTGCCACAATACTTCGCCACTTAAACGGCATCGTTGATGAAAGCGTATATATGCCTCTTTGACAGCATAGAGTTTTATTTTTGCATAGCAGAGGTCAGGAACATTATTGTTTTGTAAGTATTTATGAATGGAGGGCTCTTAAGGTGCTACCCTGAGCAAAACGCCGCGCTAGCCGTTATTCGTGCTGTTTTTAGGAGCTATCTACTCGTTATTTAAAATGGATTTCAGCTAATAAAAATACATTAATTTTCTACATTTTATTAATTCCAAAATTGTAGATTTCTTTTTTTTTAAATGTTGTATATGTTTTATTAATCTCCTTCCAAAAAAACCACAAAAATGAGAAATAATGATTGATAGCATGCATCTCCTCGTAAAGTATTCATTAATATTGTTTTGTACTAACACTAATTGATAGACAATTTGATAACGAACATTTTGTAAGTTTTATTTTTTTCAAAAGACCAATATTTGATTTTATAAAGATTTTATTCTAAAATCTGGGCGTATTCACTATTGTAATTCATGCGCCACCAGTGCCGCTAGGCCAATAGGAATGCTCATATCTCACGCTGATTTTTTGGTCAGGGTACGGCCTTAAAACAAATCACGACTAGTTTTTCTATCATGTTGTGAAAAACCACTTTACTTCTAGCAATAATACAAATCCATATATCACGTGAACGTTTTAACTTCGCTAATTAATTCTATTACACAATAACAGTTAAGATCGTGATGTTTAAAGAACTGAGGGCCAATTAGGACGTGGCAATAAAGATTATAATAAAACCCAATGAGTCTGCTGACAGGATTTATTTTGTTACGGTCCTGAATGAAATGAGCGTTGTAAAAGCATAAACGTTATGGTTTTGGTGAGAGTAAACAGTATTTTTGGTCCTACTGTTTGCTGTAGCACCAAGTAATTAATTGTAGCTTCTTGTCCTTGTCCTTGACATTTGTGTTATTGGCTTATCTAAAATTTGTTACACTGATTTTAGCTTAATATTACAAGTAAAAAAGTGTACAATATGATGCGATAGACACAACATGCAAAAACAAAAATATGAATTCAATCACACGAACGAATGCAAATGCGAAAAATTACTGGCCATAAGTCCTCTATCTTTTCTACACATAGACATACGTCTTCTGCTCTTGAACGCTAGTTTTCTCGCTAAGTGTCAAGTTTATCCCTCAATCTTAGTTTTGATCTGCCTCGATATCACCTTTTTTTAATGCTCATGCATACTGCACTACTACGGGGAGATAGCGCAGTTATGTGGGACTCTAACCCACTAAAACTCCACGGTGTCCTCCTGTGCCGCTTATGGCGGGAACACGGGCACCTGTTAGCACTCACCGCAAACCCGCTGCGGCTGTCCGTCACCGGACCCTCCTCGGGGGAGTACCCCCCATCACCCGGCGCACCAGAACACGCTGTGCGCCGTGACCACCCCAGGGACCAAACCAGCACATGGGTGCCAGACGACCCCGTGTATGGCACCCTTGGTCCCCTTGTGACGGGTCGAGGTCAATGGCCCCGCCACCTACCATTTTTCGGCCGCAGAGGATAGGGAAGCGGCCATCGCTATACCGACACTACTCTTCCCCTGCGGCCCCACCGCGTCCGCCATCAGACGGTGGCGACCCCGTCCAGGCCGCGGAAGGTAGGGAGAGTGGCGCACCGCAATACCGGCACTCCTCTCCCGCCGCGGCCCCATATGACATCGCGGCCCGCCTCAGTTGCGTTGTCGCCCAGGCAGCACCGCAACCTACATGTTGGCCGCTACGTCGTCGGCTTATCGCCAAAAGCCCTGACGAGCGGCCCCTCCTCGGGTTCCTCTTCGCTTCACCGTGGGTGACCAAGCCACGGTTACTAAGCTCCCCCGCCACGACAATGCGGGACCCCACCGGGGGGGGCCTCGATATCACCTAGCATTCAATTAATTCCAGTGGTTGTTTTAACCCACAGCTCATCCGAAATGCGGCACAAAATATTATGTTTCGCACAATCCCACTAAGCATTACCAATTTACTAGTTTTTTTGCCCGACTACGGCGGGGCCAAAAGGGATACGATCACGGCTATCCGGTAACAATATTTTCTTGTTTCATACTTTTTCGGAGCGCGATTTTTTTATAGTCGGGTTTTAGTTTTTATTTTCTTTTTTACATACACATACATACTCAGACGTCAAATTTATCACCTCCAATTCAAGTGTAGGTGAATAAATTTGATAACTTTTAATTCTCGCTATAACCAACAAAATGACGTGTCATTGTCAATTAGCAGTTCTAGGCCGACCTCTACATCCCAGACTAATAATATTATGTAAATGCTACAGACGTGCCAATTCATACCTAGTTTAAAACGTAACTGCAAAACGTACTTTGAATATATTGTGCATTTCAATGCGTACCTTCAATGCTAACTGCGATAGTTCTAATCCAATCTTCGTAGAAAACCTTCAACGTGTTCAAAATTACGGAGCAAATAATCGTTGTTAATTTAATATGCCTGTTATCAATATCTATACATAGAGTGTGAGGCCAGACGAACGTAATTTTGTGAAATATGAGTCGCGTAATTTAGATTAAACTGGAACATAGAACAAATTTTGCCTTGCGGCACAAACAAGGCTTTTGTATGTAAAGGAATGCAGCGTAAATTACGCGACTTAAATACGCCACTCAAAACTCACAAATTTCGTTCGTTCTCTCATATGTTCCAGATAAAGTTTCTTAGCATGTTTGTCTGTCGGGATACGTTGTTGTTCTAAACACCACATTAAAATGTGATGCAAATTTCTCCAAAATTTTACGAATTTATTCTGGCATGTTCAAGTGTATATTGGACTGACATTGAGCTGGCATTTCGGTTTCTTTGGTTTCGCCCGCGTGAATATCGAAAATTATCGCAAGGGAGCATGTCCTGTCTTTTGATCGTGAAGAAGTAACAAACATAAAAACACACACACACTCAGAAACTTTTGCATTAATAATATTAGTGTGATTGTGATAAAAAATAAGTTAAAAAACTAAAACCCCTCTACTGAAAAATCAAGCTCTAAAAAGTATGAAACAAGAAAATATTCCCATTTGAAATTGTTATGTACAAACTATTCGATATGTATCGGGAATTAAATAAAAAACTTACATGTTATAAATATTTTATTGTATTCCATACACACACTTCGGACCGACGAGAAGGTCACCGAACTCGAGGAGGAACTGAACAGGTTGCGATGGAGTATTATAGGGTTATCTGAAGTCCGAAGAGAGGGGGAGGACTCGATAATCCTCAAATCCGGTAACCTACTCTATTTCCGAGAAGGTGACCGGCAGTCCCAGGGTGGTGTCGGGTTTATCGTCCACAAGTCCCTTGTGAACAACGTGGTGAAGATCGAGAGTGTGTCGACCAGGGTGGCGTACCTTATACTCAGAATATCCTCAAGATATTCGCTGAAGGTCATACAGGTACGCCCCAACCTCGGCACACCCCGACGATGAGGTAGAGACCATGTATGAGGATATCTCCAGAGCCATGCATGGTTTCAAAACTCACTTCACCGTTGTCATGGGGGACTTCAACGCGAAACTGGGCAAACGAGACGAGGATGAGCTGCAAGTGGGGCAATTTGGAGTTGGACAACGGAACCACCGGGGTCACCTACTGGCCAGTTTTATGGAGAAGGAGGGCCTCTATATGATGAACTCCTTCTTCAAAAAGCGTGAACACAGGAAGTGGACCTGGCAGAGCCCCGATGGTGCAACAAAAAATGAGATCGACTTCATCATGTCAACCAAGAAGCAAATGTTCAATGATGTCTCTGTGATCAATTCGGTAAAAACCGGGAGCGATCACCGCATGGTAAGAGGCACATTGAACATTAATATTAAGCTTGAAAGGTCTCGACTGATGAAGTCCACGCTCCGGCCAGCACAGATCCAAGTCCAAAACCCCGAGAGCTTTCAGCTCGAACTCCAGAATCGTTTCGAGTGCCTAGGGAGCTCCGTGGATGAATATAGCAACGGGTTCGTGGAAGCTGTCCATACGGTCGGGTCTAAGTTTTTCAAGACCCGTCGTACAGATAGAAACAAAAAGCTCTCAGATCACACCCTCAAGCTTATGAAGGAGAGGCGTGAGATGATCCTGCAGTCTTCAGATGAGGCGTGCAAATACCGGCAGCTCAATAGACAGATCTCTAAATCCTTGAAAAGAGACCTCCGACGCTTCAATACCGAGCGTATTAAAGACGCTATCGGGCGAAATAAAGGCTCCAAGGTGTTCTCAAGGGATCTGGCTATTGGGCAGAGCCAACTCACGAAACTGAAGACCGACGATGGCAGGATCGTATCCGCCAAACTGGAGCTTCTCAGGGAGATCGAAACATTCTATGGGCAGTTGTACACTTCGATCAGCAAGCCCGTTGCGAGTCTAGCAAACGACCCAAGAGCTAGATTGACCCGACACTATACCGAAGATATCCCGGACGTCAGCCTGTACGAGATTAGGATGGCTCTGAAACAGCTAAAAAACAACAAGGCGCCGGGTGATGACGGAATTACGGCCGAACTCCTGAAGGCGGGTGGAAAACCGGTCCTTAGGGCCCTTCAGAAGCGGTTTGATTCTGTCATACTCGAGGGCAAAACGCCACAGGCATGGTGCAGGGGTGTGGTGGTACTCTTCTTCAAGAAGGGCGACAATGCCCGGTTTAAGAACTATAGGCCCATCTCACTTCTTAGCCATGTCTACAAGTTGTTTTCAAGAGTCATCACGAATCGTCTCGAGCGCAGGTTTGACGATTTCCAGCCCCCCGAACAAGCCGGATTCCGAAAAGGCTTTAGCACCGTAGACCACATACATACGCTGCGGCAGGTTATACAGAATACCGAAGAGTATAACCTGCCTCTCTGTTTAGCGTTTGTGGACTACGAGAAAGCCTTCGATTCGATAGAGACTTGGGCTGTACTGCAGTCTCTCCAACGGTGCCAGATCGACTACCGGTACATTGAGGTGTTGAAGTGTTTGTACAAAAACGCCACTATGTCAGTCCGTCTTCAGGATCAGAACTCGAAACCAATCCTTCTCCAGCGCGGCGTGAGACAGGGAGACGTCATTTCTCCGAAACTGTTCACTGCTGCGGTGGAGGATGTCTTCAAGGTTCTGGACTGGAGGGGGCTGGGCATCAACGTTAATGGCGAGTACATTACTCACCTTCGGTTTGCCGACGACATAGTGGTCATGGCTGAGACCATGGAGAGCCTCAGTAAAATGCTCGATGACCTCAGTAGAGCTTCCGAAAGAGTGGGTCTTAAAATGAACATGGACAAAACCAAGATCATGGTGAATGCCCATGTAACACCCACTCCTATCAAGGTCGGAGACTTTACTCTCGAAGTTGTAGACGATTATGTCTACCTGGGACAAACGGTCCAGTTGGGTAGGTCCAATTTCGAGAAAGAGGTCAACCGTCGAATCCGACTCGGCTGGGCGGCGTTCGGGAAGTTGCGTGGTATCTTCTCGTCCAATTTACCGCAGTGTCTCAAGACAAAAGTCTATGACCAGTGTGTGTTGCCAGTGATCACCTATGGGACCGAGACGTGGTCGCTCACAATGGGCCTTATCAGAAAGCTCAAAGTCACCCAAAGGGCAATGGAGAGGCTATGCTCGGAATTTCCTTGCGTGATCACGTCAGGAATGATGATATCCGCAGGAGAACCAAAGTTACCGACATAGCCCGAAGAATTGCCAAACTTAAGTGGCAGTGGGCAGGGCACATTGCTCGCAGAACGGATGGCCGATGGGGCCGAAAGGTTCTGGAATGGCGACCGCGAACCGGAAGACGATACGTTGGAAGGCCTCCCACTAGGTGGACTGATGACCTGGTTAAGGTTGCGGGAAGGCGCTGGATGCGAGACGCACGGGATCGGTCAATGTGGCGACGCCTGGGGGAGGCCTATGTCCAGCAGTGGACGTCTTTCGGCTGAAATGATGATGATGATTCCATACATATTCATATAGTGATGTACAGAGATTGCAGAGTGTATTGTTCTGATACAGCAGGTGGCATACAACCACAGTTATCCTCTGGACACCACTATGAATATGTATGAAATAAAATAAAATATTAATTACATGTAAGTTGGAAAAAAAAATGTTCTTGACTTCGTGCGCCCTAGAGGAATATATTCAATTAAATGTGACGTTACATAGCATATAACCAGCGGACAAACAAGACGCCAACGACACCTCATTTGTCAAATTATGATAAGTAGTTTAGAAGTTGTGAGGATGATGAATATACATACACACCGGTCAAAAACAAAATCCGCCGTATTTAGGTAAAAATAAATATATTTCACTAGTATCCAAGTCGATAAAACCGTGCGAAGCAGGGGTGGGTCGCTAATAAAAGTCTCTGTTATACTACTCTATTTCAATATTTTCATATTTGTTTCAAGTTGTAAGTATATAAGCGAAATAAAAAAGTAGTATAGTTAGAGGTATTGTTATCCGTCTGAGTGGAAGATAATAAAAGGTCACGATCTGACCTTTCTTTTACGCTTAGTGGTTTAACAAAAGGGACTCTTACACAAAAAGAAAAAGGAAGCCTATCAAGAATAGCCGACCGATATTACGCCACCAATTAATTGGATCTCTAATAATAACTTTCACCACTGTTTAATCTAAGGAAATAAACAGGCTTGGGCAATGATATGAGCTGAACATATTAGTTTAGTTACTCATCCTCCTAAAGACCTGTTGTAATGGTCAAAGTCACATTCTAGCAGCGATTGTCAAAAAATCAAAACGTGACATTTATAATTTTTTGTGTCAAAATGAGGACTTCCGTTGTTGTGCCCAATAGTTGGCGCCACGGGCGAGTAAGGTCCATATAAATAATAGCTGATAAACGTTGTTATAACGCGTACGAAAGAAAAGTTTGAATTAAAATCATTTCTTAGTGTGTGTGTTTAAAGGACATGGACAGAAAGTACATTCTATTTACAAATACATAGTAAATATTATTGAATAAAAAAAAATTAAAAATGAATTAATACACAGTTTTTTACCTCTCTGAACATGACGTTTTTATTTCAAAATAAAAAAGTAGTGCAAGACGAATTAAAGTACCATGTGTCACCTTCTGCCATAATAGATCATACAGAAAGATACAAAATAATATTATTGGACGTTCTACACCTAAGCACGTAAGTTATTAGACGTGAATTGTACGACAAGTTCTCTTATTAGGAACATTTTATTCACACGAAAATGTCTTGTTATTGTGTATTGATATTGTTTGCAAGTGTTTTTTTTATATATTTTGATGCATTAGCTAATTTTTTTTTTCTCACAAAATAAAATACTTAGAACGGAACGCGACGTGTTTGACAGACGATGTGTCAGACTTGATATTTTGGTCTATGTCTTCAAAAACTTCAAAAGCTATTCTTTGCTAATAATGCATTGAGGTAATAATGTACTAATGTAATAATGCGACATTTTTTGAAGACCAACCGCAACCAGACTTAGTTTAATAACATGCTAATCATTATACAGCTTAGCAGTCCATTACTTTGTTTAAATAACTAGTATTGAGATTGCCCTGTGCGATAAGACCGCCCATTGTAGACCTGCTTTTATGATTTTTGTCCTGTATATATATTTTTGTTGTGTACAATAAAGAATATAATAATGCTAAAACCATATCAGATATCTGTATTCTCACAACTGTGTGACAATTTAGAGCGCCTAGCGTTTTTTAATAGCGATATCATTATCTGTACACTTATTGCAACGATCTGAATAATAGGTTTAATGAAACTGTTTTCGTCTAGTCTGTTGTTGTGACGAGTTTCTGGAGTTTTTATTTATAGCAATTGTATGTGCTCATATTCACGAATATAAAACAGCAAGAACCATTGTTGTTAATTAAATTCGATACCTATGCCGACGCCCATACAAAATCTGTCCATGTCCTTTAAATATAAAATCGAGTATGCCGTAGTTTTGTGCAGCTTCTTTTTTTGAAAAAAGGTGGTTACAATTTTCTGAAACATACAGGTAGGTATATTAAAGTAGTGGTTGGTAAAACCCGTACCTATCTTAATCTGTCATATTTGAAAAATATCCACAATACAAAAAAAAAAGGAAACTCGCGCTTAACCTTTTGAAGACCTTAATCTACACCAGCGCCCCTAGTGGCAAATGTAACCGGGCAGCCCTCATCATATATCAGTGATTACGCGATAATGAATCGCTGATAGAATATAATATTTACATGTAATGTTTACATAGAATTAAATGTTTACATGATTGCTTTTATTTAGATTATATAGGGATAGCCTACGTTATAAAAGTTTGCATGTTAATTTGAACCCACCTCTCGGTGCTCGATTGAGCTGAAATGTTGCACACAATTTCGTTTCAAAAAATAATTAAGGGGATGTTGTCTAAGTAACCAATATTTTTTGGTTAAGCTTATTTCGAACAATAACAAACGAGTCGGAGAATTCCGATAAAGTTCTCTCAAATGTAGCTGTAAATTATTCGAAATAGGTAACGCCTTTTTACTATCTTTCCACTTCTAGAACTAATAAAATGGTAGCGTGGAAATGAAAATATACTGACCATTAAACTAACCATTACCAAGTAGACATAATTATTACCTCTTATCCTTAACCTCTTCGGAAGGCCATGGTTGAACGCTTGAACTTGTCTTTGGAGGCAGTCTCCGAATGGGGCAATGCCAATCTAGTCAGTTTCAATGCTGCTAAGACCCAGGCGTGTCTTTTTCCGCAAAACAGAGACAATTCCACCCGGCTCCATCCTTCCGTGGTGTAACCGTGCCGATAACGGACCATCTCCACCTTCTTGGTGTTACGTTAACATCGACCCAATTTTGGTCCATTCATTGAGGCAAAGGCTTAATTGGCTGCAAAGAAGTTGGGGATCCTTGCGAAGGTTAGACGGTACTTCACGCCTGAACAGCTGCTCAACTTGTATAAAGCGCAAGTTCGGTCATGCATGGATTACTGCTCTCACCTCTGGGATGGATCTGCCAAATACCAGCTTCATGCACTTGAGTCGACTGACAGACGGGCCAAAAGGCTTATTGGCAACGGTGCACTAGTCGCCTCAAAGCTCAAAGCTCCAGAGCCTCGAACATCGACGCCGAGTTGCCAGACTGTCGGTTTTTTATCGGTTACATTTCGGGGAGTGTGGAACTGCACAATTTGATTCCGCCTAGCCCTTTCCATCAACGGACTACAAGACGTACGGCAATGTGCCATCGGTACATGGTGGATGTCCCACCCATAAGCACAAAGCGTTTTGAAAATAACTTTCATTGTGCAGTCAGCTAAGGAGTGGAATTCCCTGCCGGCGTCCTTGTTTCCTGATAGCTACAACCGAAATACACATATACAGAATAGGTTACTTCTAGGCAAGCGTGCTCCACCTTCGACCATATCATCACTTAACATCAGGCGAGATAGTGGTCAAAGGCGAGCATATAACGAATAAAAAAATAAAAGAATCCCTATCTGTATTTGCAATAATTGTCATTAGCAAAATGCGATAGTAATAAGCGCCCGTCTAATAAGACCACCAAGTTTACGCGGTGAATGACAAAATGCTGTGTCGTACTTTTGTATTGCATTTTACTGCATGAAAAACGCCTTCAAACCTTACCCTCTGACCGATGCGAGGCGGTACAACGATAAACTAGTTGCTTTCAAAGCCCACATTGTTGCTTTGTCCACGGTATTATTTGTTATTTACCTAAGCGACCCGCTGTATCCTCTTACCGGAGACACGGATTTACAGGTGCCACTAGTGAACACTGTTTAGCGATTGCCAAGCACATTCCATTTTTACCCGGCTGCAAGGAAAGGGTTATGTTTCACGCGCGTATCTTGTATGTTTGTATGTAATATTCTTTATTACCTCGTATCTTTCAAACCACTTGACGGATTTTTATAATTAAGACATAGATAGGTCTAGGTCACCCAAGTGTTCTTAGATAATTGCCGTTAAAAAAATAACATGGCGGATTTTGGGCGCCATATTGTGAAGGTTGCAAAGTTTTTTTTCTTCGAAACCCATCGAGGGGGATAACAAAATTAAGGGTTTTTAGAGGTGATTACAAAAATATATACTACTTATGTTTTTAAAAGTGATTCGAAAAAAAGCGAAAGGCTGTGTAGTCGGCGGTTATTTATAGTTTTGGTTAGCCAGCTCGCGAATATGTATCCTCCAACTGCACAGCTTGATTTTCTTCTTGTTTACATCTATGCAGTCGGGTTTTTTGATTTTATTCACTATTTTTTATAAAAAAAAAACAAGAGAACTTAAATATAGAATCTGCGAATCAGTTGCTAGCTCAGAGTTTTTAAATAAGGTCCTTTATGTATAATCAAAGCATTTATTTCAACTTAAGCATCTATACTTACAATCTTTGAAGTGTCCGATGTCGGTCAGTTCTTCAGAAAGTTGAAGCTATTAGCACGTCCCAAAATGTCTCTATGGAGTAGACCGTGTAAGAAACTCATTAGACAGTCATTAAAATCAATTAATAACAAAACCCTAGTCATATTATTGTTCTTGCTTCTATTGCAATGTGAGAAAAAAATCTAAAATTATAGTATACAAATAATTAAAAAAGAACCAACCATTTTGTTTCTTTTAATGTCCTACAGGATTTTCTCTGGGTACGTTCATTCAAATATAGGCGAGTATAGTTCTCGCCGAACTTCTGGCCCGCCCTGAAGTTGGCTACAATGGGTTTCGTGGTATGCGCATCGGAAAGCCAACTTCAGGGCGGCCCAGAAGTTTGGCGAGCACTATAAATGTGAAAGCAAGTAGATGTTCGACATCGTATTTTTATAACCGAGTCTAGTCTTTTGTGCCTACTCATTCTTTCCCGTTTTTCGACACCGACTTCGGAAAAGAAATTTATTTTTTGCTTTGTAGTTTTTTGTTCTGGAAGTCGGTTTGATTTTTTGTTAAAAAGTTTTTATTTTTCTGTTTTTAGTTTTGGTAGGTACCTCCAATTAACATGATTATCATTTATAGCCAAAGTACATCTCATGGCGATTCCAATAAGCCCAAACACGACTAGGATACATTGTTTTATATTAGAGTTCCAGTGCCTACCTTCCGGCCTCATCATCAGATCAGTTCGATGGTGTCATTTTCACCAGTACCATTTATTTATACGTATTTGCTTCATTATAGTCGGTTAACTATTCGAGATATCTTATGCCCGTAACATATTTAGCATTTAGGAGATCCAGTGGCCATCTGTGGTCTTCTTCATCAGTTCCACTTCACCAAATGATACTTTCTGAGTGCAAATAATTGCATTGTTGATGAAAATACCAAAATCACTATATGTTTGCCTATAATATTTGAGGAGTTCCCTCGATTTCTCTAGGATTCCATCATCAGATCCTGATTTGATTATGGGACCAACTAGGAAGTATACCCTTTCAAACAAAAGAAGAATTTTTGAAATCGGTCCAGGCGTCTTTGAGTAATCGGGGAACATACATAAAAAAAAAAAAAAAAAAAAAGATTCCGACGAATTGAGAACCTCTTCCTTTTTTTGAAGTCGGTTAATAATAAACAAAAGAACTATCAAATAAACAAAAATCATAATAAAGTCGACTTTTCCTGCCAGCGACAAGGGTCTATAGAGTATATCCTAAAAGAAAACCCAATTATCTATCATAAGACCTTGGTCAGAGAGTGGTAGCTTTTTTAGGAAACATAATAACATCATAAGTCCAGTTCCTTTATTAAATAACGAATGTTTTGATGCAGTTTGTTTTCTCAGAAAACTATACTAATATTATACATAGGAAAATAACTCTGTCTATGTTTGTAACATTTTCATATTTTAACCGCTGAACGGACTTGGTTGAAACTTGTTACACAGGTAGACCATATCCTGGATAAGGATAGTTTTTATACCGACAGTATATTCGCTTGGGATATACGCGGGCGCAGTGGTTGGCAGAAGCTCTGCCATGATACGATATTGATACCTAAGTAACAATTTAAGATATTGATACCTAATTAACATTACAATATTCTATTTTGTGCCACTGTAAATATTTAAATAATCCTATCACGGTTTTAATCTCCCTCTCTGTCAGTTTTCATCCTATTCAAACTGAAGTTTAAGCACTTAATAATCGTGACTTGCTTGAGTTGTAAACGTTTTAATTGATTAATTAAACGTATTAATTGCTTTGTAGTCTTTGATTTCAAGTAGATAGTAATGAACTACATAGCGTATTTTCCTTATGATTACGGAAAGGATTATATTTTTTATATATTATTTACATATTTAGAATTATACGCTTCGGGATTAAAGAGATATTCGATTTTATTCATTGCAATATTACGCTACTGAAAGACACAGCGTAAACATAGCATTAGAAGACCTCGAAGAAGACGGACCGATGACCTGATGAGGACCTCGGGAATCCACTGCATGCGAGAAGCACAGGCCCCCAGTTTATGTGGCAATGATTGAGAGTGGCATTTGACTGTTGGTCCGAGGCGTTGGACGTCTTTCTACTTAAATAATGATGATGGAGAACTACAAGCATCAGCAAACAGCAAAACATTTACCCAACCATAACCTCAAATCAAGCCAAATTCTGTTATACAGGGTGAAAAGAAAGAAAAATCGTTTATTTGCTCCAGGCACGACGCATACCATAAAAAAAAAACAAAGGAATAACTTAAGTACAAATACAGAGTATGCGCCACAACCACGCAAAACGGTCATCGCTCAGCATAATGCTGGGACTCACGTGCAAGACAGAGCCACAGCGTTGGTTTTCAGCGATAGCCGGTGTCGACTGGGTGAAACCGAAACAATGAAACCCCTTGGGTGGAAAAATCAATGGGCCCTGAAGGGAAACCACTTTAAATCCTTAAGATCTGATTAATTTACTTAAAGGAAAAATTCCTTAATTTTAAAAAGAAACAAAATTGCATTCATAGATTTCTCGACAACCAACCAACAAACCAACCTAAACTGGGCATCGAACCACCCAAAAATATAACCTTTCTATTTTATTTCACTAGACGATACAATCAATGTTAAAGATAACATTTCTCCAAGAAACATTAGGTCTTACCCTCGTTTGTCGTACAAGATATGATGAAATATAATATTTAGTACACAAGGGGTTTAATCAAAATTACCTAGACTAGACTGAAAATTCAAAGAGAAATAACCCGCAACTCGAAATTTCATAGACTACATTGTATGGTCTGATGAAACAAATTTCAGTAATAATGGAATGTATAATAGGCGTAATATTAAAATAAAATTAATGTTAGATTTAACATTTTAGAGATTTTTAGTAAGATGTCAACCGTCGAATCCGATTCGGCGGGCAGTGTTCGGGAACTTGAATGGTATCTTCTCTCCAACTAACTACAGTGTCTCAAGACGAAAGTCTATGACCAGTGTGTGTTGTCAGTTTTATTGCATATGGAATCGAAACGTGGTCATGGCATCATCAGCAGGCTTAAAATCTTTTATTTTATTATTGTATATGCTATGATATAGAATTTTTCGTGTTATCCATTTTTTTCTTATTTTTCTAGTAACTGGCGGGTCTACCATGCAATATCTCATCACTTGCACACCAATACAGCTCAAGATGTTGAGCTGTCTATGGTAGAGCCGTTCTTATAGTTCCTGCCAGACAAGGACAAGCCAATATGGGCTCAAATGGGCGCCTTCTACTGTCTCATCGTTTATGAAGCCTCATTATATTTACAGAGTGAACACTCAGAGAACACTCAGGACAAAGTAATCTTTTAAAAAAATAAAATAAATTGGATAATCCGTTTAGGACCTATGATGCCACAGACAGTTCACGCTTCTTATTCTGCCAGTGGTTACAAAATCGGGTGAAATCTATTTTTTAGCAAGTAGCTACTTAATCGAAATGAAAAACAAAAAACGAAGTTAAATTTTGCTAGTACGATGTAAGTCGTTGTAATTTTAGCACAAGGTCCAATGTTATCAAGAATACATTACATGTTACACTGAGTTCATCGACACTTCAATTAATGTAACATTAATTACTCGCTGAAAAGCTACAGCATCTCCGCATTCAATTTAACATCGCTTTCAGAGGGATTTTGGGTCTGTCTCGCTACTGTAGCGCTTCGGGTATGTTCACATGGGCGCGCACGGGCTGGTTTCATGCGACCATACTTTTCTTGTAGCCATATTTATATTAGGCTCAAAAATCGAAAACGCTGGGCATACAAACATTTTTTTCACAAAATGTAGCTACTTAAGTGTACAAACCTATTTACAAATTTATCAATTTGATATATGGCTTCAAAAGACAACAGAGCTAGCAAACACAAATATACAAAATGATACAAAAATCTTAAGTTTTTCTAAAAGAAAACATTTATTTTATAAATCCTTTTCATGTCAATGTCTATTGAAGATATCGACATGAAAATAATTTATAAGTAAGCACAAAAAATGGACGATAAAAATTTCAGAATTAAATAAAAAATACGTCTGTGTCTTGTGGTTGACTTTGACCTTAGATTTTGTATCTTTATTTATTCCAAACACTGACTGATATATATAAAGCTATTTGTCTTTGGGGGCTGAATTGGTAATCCTTTCGGTACGGGTACGCTCAGCACAATTTTACTGTATAATTTTTTACTATTGTATTTTGTGTTTGTTGTTGTTGTGTTGTGTCTATGGTCGAATAAATGGTTTCTATTTATCTTTTCAGAGATGACAATATTGATTACGGTCTGCACCAGCTGGATACTATAGTGAAGAGAAGCGATTACGCGGGCAACCATTTTAAATCGATTACTCGGTTTGGGGATCATGCCCTCCATCACCTCTTCGCTACATTAGATCACGCAGAACTGAAGTATTTATACCCACACTATTCAAACACTGTGAAAAGTATAAATCGCAACCAAAAGTTTACACCTTTTACGAAGCCTTAATAAGTGTCAGTAAGAAATTGATAAGAAAACGTCCTTATAATTTTAGTGATGGCAAAATATTGAAGTAGGTTACCTACAATAATTATTTTGAGAAGAATTGAGAGGCTGACCAAATGTCGTATGATTAATTACTAACTAAACTTGAAAAATTCTATCACCATCACTCTATTTTCTTTGTATGTAGCACAAAGAAAACAGAGTGATGGTGTATGCCTTATACTGTTGTAAGATTATACTAAGTAGGTATGACTAGTTTTAAGAGCATCTGTTGTATTTTAAATTTGATTCATTTTCATTAGTGATAATTAGATTGAGGCACATTAGTGCGTTGCATTGCGTCGTCGCAAGGGATCAACGCATTGAATGCCACCACATCTGCGTTGCGATGTCTGACGGATATCTTTACTTTCATATCGGTATCCTGCTATTTGGGATTCACATTCTGATCTATAGAGCAATAGAAACATGGTGGCTTCCGAACACCGGTGGCTGTCGTGCACTTTGCCGCTGTTATGAATGTAGCGCGCAAAAGCCATCGGTGGCTGTAGTCGGTGGCCCGTTTGCGCCGAGCCTAATTTTCAACTATTGAAAGAAAATTGATCTTGGTTTTGTAACGTTTTTTTTTGTTAATAATAATAGTTTAATTTGTTTTTGGTTTGTCCCATAGATCACGCAGTAACCAATTTGGTAAGCTCATTGTTTGTCTGCGTAGATACACTTGATGGTTCAAATGTTAGGATATTTTTGGTTAATTGTGTGTATATAAATTATTGACAAGCATCTGCTCAGATATTTATGGTAACCTGTAGTGTATGGAACTTATTGACATTTTAATTTGTTCAGAAGTATTTAGTCACCTTGCCTGCTACAAAATATCTGACGGTGACTGACTGACGGTACCCGTGATCCCGCCATAAGTGGCACAGGAGCGAGGACGTGACGTTTTAATGGGTTAGAGTCCCACATAACTGCAGGCAAAAAAAAAAGTTTAGGACTCAATTGGATTAGGTTAAGGTGCGGCGGGGGTGGCCCTCGGGTCACCCTTGAGTCGCGGACATGTTTGTTTTATTCCAAAGAACATTATGTGTAAATATCATTATGCGTTTGTCTTATTATGCTTCATTACTCTTACGCCAACAGTATTTATGGCAATATACATTATTGCAAAACATTTATGCCTAATAATATTATGCGTAATGATCATTATGCTGAATTTTGTTATACCAATGTAAACTATGGCAATATATTTTATGCTTATCATTAGTAAACCATTAAAAATATATGTTAAACTACGCAACATTGACGCAACGCCGCGACGACGCAGCGCAACGAACTTATGAGGCCGCAGCCTTAGTAAGAAAATTTACACTTGGTCAAATAATGACAATACAGTAAACGACAGCAAGTAGTATTAAAATAAATGGTGAAGCAGTATTTAGTTGGTGAATCAAGACTTAAACTAAGAAAGAATGTGGATGTGAAACAAATAAACCGCTTCAATTACTTTATATTGTATTATTTGAAATTTCTCCTCCACGAAAACTGTGAAGCCCCTAGGAAGTTTTTGTGCTCTTGGCCGAAGTTACGCTTGATATTTTAGCCAGAATCCCTACGCAAAACGGAGCGAATAAGAGTCTAGGTACGGATAATGGGATCCCAACTACTAGGTACTACTAATACTGAACTTGACATATTTCTTAATTTATCTTATTCAAATCAAATCAAATTATACAATTCTATTATAGTTATAATTAGTAAATTACAATTGAGAAATTGATTATATGTAGGTACATTATTAAATAAATTATGAAAAATATTGATGTCCGAGGGTAAAAGAAATAAAATAAAGATGTTATTAATTACCTATTCAACTCCTTATTAAATATGTCGCTTACAGAGTAGAAATTTTTATCTAATAGCCATAACTTAAGATAACTTGAAAATTTATTCAAAATCATCAAAATCAAAATCAACTGGTATGATTTTGATGGTGTCAGGTATAGTATTGAATATGCGACCACAAATTGCATAGCTATTTTTAGTATACAGTGCTATCCTAGGGATTATTTTCAAAACTTTTCTATTCTTGTGCCTATTACTTTTTGGATACAGTTCATGAGCTTCTTTAAATAATTCAGGGTGAATTTTAACAAATTTAGCGCATTCAAAGATATATAGGCTTGTAAGGGTTAGTATCTTGAACTTTCTGAAAATTGGTTTGCAAGATTCCCATGGGCGTATTCCCGCTATGGCGCGGATGCATTTTTTCTGTGCGATGAACACTCTCTGACTTTCTGTTGAGTAACCGCAGGCAATAAGACCATACCTCAGCACAGAATCAACGTAGCCATAGTATGCAGATAATACATTTTATAATGCTGATGTTTTTGAGAGTTCGTATAGGACGAACACGAATTTATTTATCTTGTTGCATACTTTATTGACGTGGGCTTTCCAGTTGCAGTGTTTATCAATCGTGATACCGAGAAATGCCGTTTCGTTTACTTCTTTTATTTTAAGTTCTCTATAATTAATGTCCAAAGACTTATTTTCTCGTCCATATGTACTAAATTGAATACAATTAGTTTTTGTTAGGTTTACTCGTAGATTATTTTCGTCAAGCCATGTAATTATCAATTCAATTGTATTATTTATGTCAGTTGTGTATTTATTAATGTCAGTATTATTCGATGTCATTATTAACGAAATGTCATCAGCGAATAGAAAACAGGGGTGATTAGTAACTTCAGGCAGGTCATTTATATATAGTAAGTATAATAGGGAGCTAAGCATACTATTGAATTGCTAACAAGGAGAAGGGCCATCCTATGTTTACCAATGAATATTTTAATGCTATAGGTAGGTATTACAGTGAGTCAATAGATTACTGACTATGTATTGTATAAGGCGATGTTATTTTGCTTGTAAACATCGTCGCAGTCCCAAACAGGTTAGAAAATGAGGAAAAGTATACATGGATAAAAAAGAAAAGCGACGCTCAACCTACATAAAATAATTTATGACTAACGAAGTCCAAAGACAGCACTACTTTCATCAAACAATTGAAGCAAATATTCAAAAAGCTTTCCCCCAAATAGCTGCAGATATAAGAAATCCACTTGCGGGCATCCCACAATAACTTGCACAAGTCTTGCAGAGTTGTTCACAGCACTCGCGCAGTTGACGGGACACATTTGTAACTCTCCGCATCCGATTGTACCGATCCTCCTCTTTGGTTGGCGAAGTTTGGAAATTGCTTTACACGTTCGCTGTTACTTACTTACATACGATGAGTTATCGGTTGTGTTAAAATAGTCATTGTATAGTGATTTACATACAGACGTAAACTCACGCCTTTTTCCAATGGAGAATGGCTACAGAACGCCATCTGCTACGATCCCTAAATATGTACTTTCTCCTTGTGAGTTATATGAAGATTTATTAGAAAAATACAGCTGTGACTGCGACGGGATGGGTTGCCCTAATATAATATTGAACCCCAAACTTCCCGCTTTATTTTAAACTATTGAACCGCTAAACTAAAAGATGGATTACCAATCGATATGTTAGTTAAGTACCTAGGTAAATGTTCAAGATACTTTGTCTATCCGCAGGTACCAACTGAATTGTCCCAAACAGCAGGCGTTTAATTTCACAGAAGGTGGAAAGTAATAAATGCACGCTAAATTATTTTATTCTTAAAACTATTATGTACAATTTTCTTCCGTCTCACCAACAGCAGGTTTGAATCTCGTTACAAACACTCAAGTAAACAAAATAAAACATACGACCTATTAAATTACCAATACCTAAACGTTAAGATAGTGAGGCAGACGGGTTGTGGTTCGTGGCTCGTGGCTACCCAGTGTTCGCAGGGCGACACTTGTACGGGTACCCACAAGCCCTAGGATATCTACCCACTTTAGAAGACCCTCTCGTATGTCTTTGGTTAGCAGGTAACGAATTACCAAAATAATTATGTTGCTAACATTGAGAATCTAATTTTGACTCGGGTTAAAATTAGCTTGGCTAACGTTGTGTTAAGTAGACCAAATTTTTCTTGAATAGTCGAAAAATTATCTATTTCATTAGATACTTTTGGTTATCAATACTGCGTAAAACCAACATTGACTTTCAGTGCTGTAGTCGGACTTGTTCCCAAAATAGAACGACATCTGAAGGCCAATTTCCTTATTTAAAACCGTTCAAAATGTAGGCCTCAGATTGAGCTGAGATTAGAAAGCAGCCTTTTAAAAAAATCATTCTCAATAATTGTCCCTCTGACACCTACATATCAGAGGACGCGACATTAGTGATAAATGTGTAGCGGCACCAACGCCGCCACTTACGAACTAATGACATGACGTCACACAAATCCTTCATCGCGCAAGCAAAGTTTTAGGCGCGATTAGAACACATACAGCAGTCCGACAACAACCGTTGGGCAGTTGCCCGGACCAGACACAACACTCGTCTGGTCGGAGGATCCTCCCTTTTCTATGGAGGCTTGTGGGACTTCACACCCGTCCTGCATACCTCCAAAAATGGAAAAGCAGCTCCGAATTTATCAATTGATATAATTAATTTAATCGTAGTTATGTTAGTGTTCATGGAACAATCAAATGCAAACAAAAACTATAATTAAAATAGAACTCAATAAGTTTTGTTATGAAAATTAATGTCTGCTGTTGTCAATAGCTGTATAACAAAAGGTCTGCCAATCAACTAACATAATATTAATAACATCAAACATTTACGTAAATGGAAGTTTGATATTTGAATGACTATTTGTTAAATACTTACAAGTACTAAATTGCTAAAAACAAGCTTTGTTTCTAGGTAATTCAAATAGCTTACAATTAACGCAAAATTGCTTTTTCAATACCGAGAAAGAACAAAGTTATTGTTTCCGAACAAAACTGAATGTTAACTATGTTTAGACGTTGTTTGTGTATTAAATTATACACATTTCCATTGACAAGGCTCAATTTTGAAACCCTCGCAATGCTCAAAAGTAAATGAAGTAAAAAGTTTGAGCACTTTTACATTCGCAAGATTTCGAGCTCCTGGTAAAACTAATCGTCTGCCAAAGAAAATGCAACTTTATCCAGGCAGAATTCCACAGGCATAAGGTACTGTCAACTAGTGAACCATCTTGTATGCTTTACTGGTGCAATCAATTATTTCCAAGAAATTCAGAGAGATGAAAACAAGCTCTTCTAACTAACTAACTCTTTGACCAAGGATAAATTGTTTATTGATTGGGCGACTTGCCGTTTCATTGATGATGTCGATGTAGTACGTTGTGCACATTGTCAACAGTTCGGTCATGTTAAGAAACACTGCACTATTAAATCGCCTACCTGCGCTAATTGCTCTGAGACACATGAAACCAAAGACTGTCCGCATAAAGACAATTTAAATTATATACCGTCTTGCGTGGCGTGTAAACGCTCTAAGAAACCGTCTGACCATCGATGTGGATCAGATGGGTGTGCTACTTATAAACTTAAACTCGAAAAACTTATCCTCAACACCAACTACTAAAATAATGGATAGATTAACAATAGGACAATTAAATCTCCACAACGATAGGGTAGCGACTTCTGAACTGGACAAACTAATTATCGATTATAACTTAGATATCGTGCTTGTTCAAGAACAATATCAAAACGCGCGTTTACGTCACAAAGTAGTACAGTTGGATGGCAAAGCACGAGCTGGAATTTACGTGGCGCATTCTTCTAACTTCACAGTAACGTCTTTGCGTAATCTAATGACACCCCATTGTGCCGTTGCGGATGTCTCATCGTCTTCTTTTAAAGTTTACGTTGTGAGTTGCTACTTTCAATATTCAGACCCTGTTGCTCCTCATATACATAACCTCCGTCACGTCTTGCAGTCGCTCGCGGGCTGCAAAGTTATCGTTGGCGCTGATGTTAATGCGTCATCATCACTCTGGTATGGCAAAGTTCGGTCTACGGATTATGAACGACGCTGCGCTGTTGAAGATTTCATTGCTGAAATGAATCTGACTATTCATAATACCCCTGACGCACCACCAAGTTTATGCAGCCAAATGGGCGAATCTTGTATTGACGTCACACTTTCTAGTGCAGACGTACGCTTGGATAAGTGGCGTGTCCTACCGGACGCGTCTTGTAGTGATCATCGCTTGATCGTGTACGAATTTGTTCCAGTTTTTACTCAGGGTACGTCACATGTCATTGGTAACTTTAGGTATAAATGTAAGGGTGCGAATTGGGAATTCTTTAGCTCGCTTGTTGCGTCTCACGCCAAAGACTTCACTCGTGATGGGCTTTCAGCTGAAGAAAGTGCTGAAATTATGTCAGACACCTTCACTTACTGTGCTGACATTGCCATTGGTCGTGGATCTTTGACCAATATACGTAGATGTGATTGGTGGTGTGACTACCTAACTGAACAGCGTAAAAATTATCGCCGAGCGCGTAAACATCTTAACAAGCTTAAAAAACGTAAGGTTACCGGTGACCCTCTTTCCATTGCGTTAAATACGTTTAGAGTTGCCAGGTCCCGCTACAGACCATCGGTGGAAAAATCAAAGGGTAATTTATTGCGTAAAGTAGTAGAAAAATTAGATAAAGAAGGTCCGTGGTCTCCTTTATATCATGAGTTTAAAGCCAATCGATCAGTCGACCTCGCGTTTGTTCAGAATATAAAGTAAATAATAAACACACTACCGGTATTGAGGAAACAACTGAAGTTTTGCTGAATACTCTTATACCTGATGACGTACTAGCTAATGACAACGAATACCATCAACAGATCAGAGCGTGGGCAGCTGTACCACCTGAATCACCAGCGTCAGACCTTCCATCCACTGACGAATTTATTAACGTTGTCAAGAGGTTACCACTCAACAAGTCATCAGGTGAAGATAAAATATCTAATCGGATGATTATAGAAGCGTGTAAAACAGCCGGTGATGCGATTTTAACCGTTTACAACCATTGTATTGCGGAGGGCGTATTTCCTCGTATTTGGCGACGCGGATTTATACGAATAATCCCGAAAAGTGGCGACAAACCCCCGGACGACCCGAAGTCGTACCGGCCCATAACATTACTTCCATCTTTGGGAAAACTCCTGGAGCGCCTTATAGTTCCACGGTTGCTACCGGACGGACCAAAATTTCATAATAATCAATTCGGTTTCACTATTGGAAAATCTACCGTAGACGCGGCCCTTACTGTTAGGAAAATAGTTAATACATCTGAACATAAGTATGTAATTGGGATTTTTCTAGATATTTCTGGGGCTTTTGATAACGCATGGTGGCCAATGCTATTACTTAAAATGAAAAATCGAGGCTGCTATAGAAATATATACAATTTAGTTTACTCTTACTTTTTAAATGGTTCCGCGAAACTCAAACTCGGCCATCATTCCATGTCGAAGTCTCTCACCATGGGATGTCCTCAGGGTTCGGTTATTGGTCCACCTTTATGGAATTTAGGCTTTGATGATTTCCTCGCGATTCCGCTTCCAAGCGGCTGTTCATTAACCGGTTATGCGGAGGACGGTCTTCTGCTCATTCAATCAAGTACTCGAGCTGGACTCGAGAACTTGGCTGACACTTGCCTACGATTAATATCTCAGTGGGGCGATCGTAACCGCCTGACCTTTGCTCCGCATAAAACTTATCAGCTCATTTTGAAAGGTAATCTTAAATCGTGTCCTACTATTAAATTTAATAACGTTCCGGTAAAAAGGAAGCAGTCCGTGTGCTATCTTGGTCTTGTGTTAGAAAGGAATTTTGCATTTATAGATCATATTAAAATCGTCGGTGAAAAAGCAAAAAAGAACTTCTATGCCTTAACGAGAATATCTAAATCTACGTGGGGTCTGTCTTTTTTGACTTTAAAGACTATTTATGGGGCTACTTACTTGGGTTGTATCTGCTATGGGGCGCCTGTTTGGGCTGATAGGGCCACAATAGGGGCGGTACGACGTAAATTACTTCAGAGTCAGCGTTTGGCTTTGATATGCTTATGCAAAGCATACAGGACGGTTAGTACTGAGGCCTTACCGGTACTTGCTGGCGTACTTCCGGTCGACCTTGAAGTGCAGCGACGTGCTACAATGTACTATTCCGCAAAAGAGACCATGGACGCGGACTTTTTAACGCGGAGTGACCGTGCCAAAATCTCTAGATTATTTAAACCACATATTGACGTCTGGGAGGAACTTTTATCCGAATGGCAATGTAGGTGGGATAATTCCATCAAGGGCCGACACCTCCACCAATTCTTTCCATCCGTTCGCGTGCGGCTGGCCAGGACGTGGCTGGAGGTGGATCACTGTTTTGCCCAATTTCTCACAGGGCATGGTAACTTTAAAAGTAAATTATTTTCCTTCAAGCTTGTTGCCTCGCCATTATGTCAGTGTTCTACATCTGACTGTGAATATATACAATCTGCACATCATACCTTATGGGAGTGTATTCTTTGGCAGAATGAACGCAATAGTAAAATAATATGATAGCTGTGTCGCTATCATATTATTTTTCTACTACAGCCAAGAATTTGGCTAAACAACTTGCTTCTATTGAGCAATGCCAAGGAATGTTATTTAATTCAGCCAATAATTTGGTATCAGAAATTGATATTAATAGTAATTTAAATTAGAAATTAGGACAATAGGGACAACCTCTTGCAAAAGCATACAGCATAAAAATTGCAAAGTAAAATCAAATAAAAGTTTAAATTCGGTAAATAGTATTAACCTGGTGCATCAAAATATTCAAGGATTTATGAACAAAGATTTAGAAGTAGAATTATTTATGAACTTTAACAGTATTGATATTCTTTGTATAACAGAACATTGGCTTAAAAGCCACCAGTTATTGTTCAATTTTAATAATCACCAGGTTGGTAGTTCATTCAGCAGAGTTAATGCTATACATGGTGGCTCATTGATTTTAGTAAGTAACCAGCTTAAATTTAAAGACCGTAAGGATATTGTGAGCCTATCTGTTGAGCGGACAGTTGAAATAGCTTGTATAGAATTGGAGCAGTTTATTGTATTAAGCGTATACAGACCCCCTTCAGGATTGTATGACTGCTTCGAAAAGGTAATGGATGAAGTGTTACACAAGATTTGTAACTCGAATAAATCCATTATCACTTGTGGTGATTTTAATGTTAATTTATTAGAAAACTCAGGTTCTTGTAGTAAAATAATAAGTCTGTTTCAGTCCTACAATCTTGTAAACCTATTTTTGGAGCCTACAAGAATAACCCCTTCTAGTGCTACATGCTTAGATAATATTTATACTAATGTTATACCAGTCCACAAAGAAATTATAAATTTACTAGATTCTGATCATTGCGGGCAGAGGATTACTATACCAAACCAAAGCAACAAAGTGGCTAAAAAGGATATCACTGTTAACCCCAAAACTGCAAGTCGCTTGGCAGCTTTTAAAGTTAAACTCATTAATAAATTACCAATTTTGTCAATTGATGCTGATCCTAATCATCTATATGATGATTTTTTTAGTATATACTGTAAACAATTTAATTCGACCTTTATTCCCAAGACTATCTCCGTTAATAGTAACGCATCATTCAGTGATTGGGCTACCATTGGTATTCATAAGAGTAGAACACGGCTTTATGAGCTGTACAGTGAAAGGACTTATGTAAACACTGCTGAATTTAATTTATATGTTAGAAATTATTCAAAATTATTTAAAAAAGTTTGTTGTTTGGCCAAGTCGCGTTATTTGAGCTCAAAGATTAAAAACAGTAGTAATGTTATTAAAACGACTTGGAATATTATTAATAGTGAAACGGGAAGATCTGGTAACCGAAATATTGACTACGGCCTGTCTATTAATGGCAACATCATAAAATCAGACTCACAAGTCGCAGTGGCCTTTGAAAATTTCTTTTCAGATATTCCCGTTTCAACGACTAAATCCTTAAACTCATCACCTTCTGTTGCTGAGTCTTTGCTAAAAGAAAATGTTAACGTTTGCGATTCGGAATTTCTTTTTGAACATATTACTTGTAAAGACATAATTAAAACCTTTCACACTTTAAATGTTAAAAAGACTGCAGATCTGTGGGGTCATTCTGTAGAAGTTGCTAAGTCTATTATTGACATTGTCGCACCTAGTTTAGCTATTATCTTTAATAATTGTATCGACTGTGGGGAGTTTCCCGACCTTATGAAAAATAGTAAAATAATACCTTTGTTTAAATCAGGTAGTACATCAGACCCTACAAATTATAGACCTATTTCAGTACTACCTACGTTTAGCAAAATATTTGAGAAATTAATTTTAGAGCAATTGCAAAGATTTTTTAATAAACATAAATTATTACATACCAAACAGTTCGGTTTTACAAGGGGTCGTTCAACTACTGATGCCGGTGTTGAACTTTTAGGACATATTTATAATGCATGGGAAGATAAGTGCGATGCCTTGGGCATCTTTTGTGATTTGTCCAAGGCATTTGATTGTGTTTTTCATGAAACGCTAATCAGGAAACTCCGCCACTACGGGATCCGGAACAGCGCTCTGGATCTTCTTACTTCATATTTGAGTAATAGGATTCAGACCGTTGACGTTAATGGAAAAAGATCTCCTGGATCTATGGTAACAATGGGAGTCCCACAGGGCTCGATTCTTGGTCCTTTCTTGTTTCTTATTTATATTAATGACTTGCCTTACCTCATAAAGGATAACCATGATATAGTGTTGTTTGCGGATGATACTTCACTTTTGTTTAAACTTAAACGTCAGCAGCTGGTTACTGACGATGTAAATAGCGCGATCTCAAAAGTAGTTCACTGGTTCAATGTTAATAATTTACTTCTTAATGAAAAAAAAACCAAATGCATTAAGTTTACCCTACCTCACGTTAGGCAGGTGAAAACCGATGTGTTGATAAAGGGCGAAGAATTGAATCCTGAAAATAGCACAGTATTCTTAGGCTTAACTTTGGATGCTAAGCTTCAGTGGGGCCCACATATAGATAAATTGTCAAAGAAGCTAAGCTCCGCAGCATATGCTGTTAGAAAAATTCGTAATTTAACTGACATAGAGACAGCCCGTTTAGTATACTTTAGCTATTTTCATAGTGTAATGTCGTACGGTATTCTGTTGTGGGGAAATGCCGCCGACATCCAGACTATCTTTGTTTTGCAGAAAAGAGCTGTTCGGTCAATTTATAAATTAAGCCCAAGACACTCTCTCAGAGAGAAATTTAAGGAGATTAATGTAATGACTGTGCCTTCTCAGTATATTTATGAAAATCTTTTATATGCCCATAAAAATATAAAATTGTTTAAAAAATACAGTGATATCCATAACATAAATACTAGGAATAAACACAAATTTGTAGTACCTACAACAAGGCTCAAGAAAATAGGTGGCTCGTTTAGATGTCAATGTGTACGCTTTTATAATAAGCTTCCAAGCCACGTACAACTTCTAAGTCTTAATAAATTCAAATCTTTTATTAAACGTAAATTGTGCCAGAAAGCGTTTTATACAACTAAAGATTACCTTGAAGACAAAAAGGCTTGGGATTGAGCTGCTCCAATTAATTTTGTTTTTTTTTATTATATTTTGCACCGTGAATTTTGTTTTTGTTTTTATGGTTTTCTTGCAATGACAAGAATATTTACTTTTTAAAGTATTATATTATTTTATATTAATTATTGTGAGTGTGAAGACTATGTGGATCATTCTTTTTTATTTTAATTTATATTTATCTTAGTTTTAATCATGGTCTGGCAGTTTGAGTAGTTTATGCGGCCTACCCGAATGTCCTTTCTTTGGTATTGTTCGTCGAATCGTTGAGCTCCTTAAATTCTGAGTTGAGCTGCTCGGTTATTGACAAATGCGTGCACTGACTGGACAGGTCCACTCAATCTGGCTGGTTCTTTCCTCAAAAGACCATTTCAGACATCAGTCTACATGGTCTTCACATGATCTAACCAATATTTTGTCTGGACTTTAAAAGAGACTGTGACCTCTGAGTTTGTTTCGGCCTTTCTTCTCAGAGTAGTCAGATAGGAAACGCCGACCTCATCTAGTTTTAAAAAATATGTTCGACATGTAAAAGTGTTTGTATAAACCAACTTACAGAAATAAAATCATTTATCATTTATCATTTATCAATACTATGTTGAATAATGTACAGGCTGTATCAGGAGCCGTTTCTATACGGACCTTGTGGAAACTAGAACAAATTTTCGTGCGTTCAAGCGCTTTTGCCATACCTATTATTGGAATCAAATATAACAGCTCACAATATTAGGACCCATTAATATTAATGCTAATTTTTATCCGTGGTGCTAGGCAACTGGGCTTATCCCAGTTGTAAACGACCCTTTGTGCCTATTGGTCTTGTTTGTTCTGTCTCCTGCTTGATATGGAGGGAAGTGGAAATTTGTGTTTTTCTTACTCCTCCATTTTCTTTTCTGATTAATTTCGTTGCGGGATCCAAGACAGTTAAATTCATTCTCCGGGACTTCGTCGAGCTTCATTGCCTCGGCGCTTCTCTGGTGGTCGCCACTGTTGATTCTGGCTTTCAGGAGTTGCAGTGGTGTGGTTTGGGAATAGTGCGGTGGGATTGTCCCAATAAAAAAAAAAAAGCTCTTCTAATTCTCGATATAATAAACTGAGCAGTTTAATTACGGGCAAAAAAAATCTGCACCAAACACCTCTGGTATTTACTTCTGAGCTAAGAGAATTTACTGCACTAAAGGTTTTCATTTCATTTTGCAGCCAACTGCGCTTTGATGCTGTTCATTTGTTCCTCACAACACGAAAAAAAAGCGATTCCTTTTGCAAAATAGGAACCGGGCTTTCGTAAATCGAACGACTTTAAGTGCCTCTTCATATATATTTCAATACCAGAACGCTTCTCCTACTGATGGTCCACTTCTGGATAAGCTTTAATGCAAGTCTCCATTAAATGTGCACTTATGTGCCTATTGAATAGGCTAGGCGGTGTGAGAACCCTTGAGTGGGCTAATAATGGCGGGCTTAATCTCCTAGATAATGTTTGCCTTTTCAGGTGAGCCTTCTAGCTGCTCCTATTTTCGATCTTGAGTTTCATTTGGCAGTTTCGGCTGGTAATTTATACAACTATTCACAAGTAGACTAAAACCATTGGTTTTATGAAATGCCACCAAGCATTTTGCGGGTTGCTGGATGGCACATGTTTTCGAATTTTTATTCTAGGATTTTAGGTTATTGTTGGAATATTTTCTTGTCAATGTTTGTCATCTGTAGTTTTCATTGTAGTGGTGTTGATTACATGCTGTATTATGTCCAGAAGGGAATGTTTTGGTCTTTTGCTATTCCATGTTATCTGACTGGAGAATTAGTTAGGGAAAGAATGAACTGTCAGATTTTGTTTATTTACTTCTAAACGGGTGATCATTATATTTTAAAAACTTTTTCTATCCCCTAACAAAACAATGGCTATTCAGCTCTCTACACCTCACCTATTAAATTGTCAATTTCCTTGATAATTTCTTATATAAAGTTTTACAATCTCTTTGCTAAATTAAATTTCCAGATAGTCTATGAGAGCTTAGAAGTATGAAGTTAACTAAATAATTTTATACGTAGGAAATGTTTTATAGAATGTTCTGTGGCTGGGATTTATGTATCTCCATCAAAAATTATAGGATGCTTTGAGTGCAATGCTTTAAACTTAATCGTAGGTAAGGTAAGTGTATGTTGTCTATATGAAAAGTTGAAAATGTAAGAGTTATTTGACTTGGTTTTCTTTATTGGCATCTATATTTCATCAGAATCCGTTATGAAACACTTCTTAGGTGTGGATGCTGTACAATATATTTTTGTTGTTTTAAATGCTGAAGCTCTTTATCATTCAGTGGTAGACTGCTGAACAAAGACATCTCCAATAACGATTCCCTTCTTGCTCACCGGAAGAAATTGATATAGATGTAGTATTCACCAGACGAGATGACAGGAATTAAGTTTTTTTTCTACTAATGATAGGCTTGCGCTTGACCACTATCTCACCTGATGTGGTCGAAGAAGAAGCACGCTTGCACAATAGAAACCTATCCACTCCTTGTCTTAATACGACTCCAAAATGAGAAGAAAAGGAAGACATCACCTTACGTGGCATTTATAAAAAAGTATACACATCGATGTACACATATTTTATATAATAAACAAACAGCATATGTATGATGTTTCTTTGATTAAAGCGACAGATATACCCACGCGCAGTGCTCATTGAAATGCTCACGATTTTTACGAGTGACTGCTACTCTAGTGTTCTTTCATCCTCGTTATTTGACACTCATGCCCGTCACTGCATAACTACCCGCATTCGCGTGATTTCGAATTATAGTGCTCGCGCCATTTTGTGAATCAACTGAGCGTGGATAGCGAGTATCGGTTTTTGTGTCTCGCCGGTTAATTGGTCGCGAATAACTAATAGGTGTTCGGAATTTATTTTGGTACACATTCATACACAAACTCACAGGCAGAAACTACAGCACGCCACATGCTACGATTTTTACGTACTCCTTTTATATTTTTTTTTCATCTTTTGGTAATTTTATAAAATTTAAATTGGCTGATCAGTCATTTTTAAGTTACTTAATTATATTAAAGCTGATGAGAGAGTCTCGAGCATTCTATTAATATAGACAACTTGACCATAGACAAAGAAAAATTTATTCTGTGATTATGATTGCCAAAACTTCGAAATGTAAGGGATTGAACACGTGAAGTTTCAGCAGCACATGTCAAACCCACTCATTTTTTTACAAATAATTACCACTGATAGACAGTTACTATGGCTAACGCCCCATATCTTTGAATATACCTACCTAAAATTATCAAGTTGAGAGAAATAATACAGTAACGGAAATTATTTGTTGAATGTTTAGATACTGAAAAACATGAAGGATTCGTAATACATGATATCAATAGGCGTTTTAAAATCCAACTGTTTTTTTTTTATTTGAATACAGGCGTGATGTTATATCATGTACTTAGATGATTTTCAAAAAGGCGAGATAGTTAACGCGATTATAAAAAAAAATATAATAATACATGTTTCATAAATTCATTCATTATGTCAATCACACAGTGGCCAGTACGATTTTCAGTCACTGAAATGGTGCTGTTCTGAATTTAAATATGACTTATGAGAATAGCAAAATGAATGGCTTTAGGTAATACGCCACATTAGTAGGTATTAATAATCTGTCAACACTTTATCAAGCCGTCTAATTAATGATCTAATTAGGTCTAGTTTGGAATTGATAGCCTTATAAATCTCAATAGTTAAGTATATACACAGACTATAAGCGTTAGAGCGGGTTTCTGAGTTGAGTTTTTGAGTATAGAACGTGTTAAACCGTTTCTCGATGTCACCAATTAACTGGTTCTCATGTTGAAGTGAGTCGAGAAATAAAAAAGTATATCGAGGGACAGTCTGCAATTTAGACTTATACCAACAACAATTTATTATTTTTTTATCAACAATTTAATATAAAAGTATATATTTTGGGCAATCTCTACCTACCTATAGGTAAATATAAAGTTTCGTTTTAGATAAATGGAGAATTTATTATTGTTGGTAATCATAAATTAGGGTTCAGCTTTAGGCAGATAAAATAAAAACCACTGAAAATACAAACTAGATAAATGATGACTAAATCTAGCTTTTTATTTTCATTAATATTTATGTAGCCTATATAAATATTAATGTAAATAAACGGTATGTGAGAGGCATACAACAGTAGTCAGGATTTCACTATTATAAAGTACAACCTTTTGTTTAAACAGTTTGTATATTGCACTGGAGTGAACTATGAAAGAGGATGTTAATATATACCAACTTAGTGGTTCGGTAAAAAGCACGATCTTAAAACAAACCTTCGTATACAGAAAATTATGCACCCTTTTGGGTTGTATAATACTCGACTCGCGAAGAGTATTATTTCACAAAGGCGTATAATATAACCATCACGAAAATGTGAGGGTTTAAAAACAAGAAACAAAAATGAAAATTAACATTTATTGCACAAAGGGTGATGTTTGTACGGGCAAACTTTGAGCAAATAAATGTGTGAAGTTCTTTTTGTATTTGATTACAGTTGTGGTTTAGTTCGTTAAATAAAATCTAAAAACTTTTTAAAACCTTGCTTGAAATTTTATTTTAAATTGTGTATAAATTATCATTTCAGACGAAAAACGTCCACTGCTGCACGGATTACCTGACTGCTGGCCATCACAGCATCTTTTAGCCTAGTCGACCACTGAAAATCAGCGCCGTGCTGTGAGTCCCCCACGGCACAGCATTATGCTGAGTAGAAGCCTTCTTGCCACAACCACGACATGCTGCTTTTATTTATACACGCAGAGTTTTTTTTTTACTTTTATAACATAATTTAAGAACTACTAACACTATCGTTATGGGTTTAGTTTTCAAAATCTATTACCACTGTTATTTTTCTTGTAATGTAATGTTTGTATGTCGTTATGTGACAATTAAATACTTTGTCTTTCTTTTCTTTCTAGTCCTGCGTTTCTCGCATCTAGCGGTATCACGCAGACTTCACCACGTCTTCGTTCCACATTGTTGGAGACTTTTCATCCTACCACAATGCGGTAGCCACTTTAAAACGTTTTGGTGCCATCCAAAACGTTTGGCCGGAAAATACGTGAAGGAGACTTGACAATTAAGTTTATCATTTCTTCAGGCTATTTCGGAATCTTGGGTCCATTGATATTATTATCAATGAACAAATGATGATCTTTGGAAGGCAAAAAGTAGCCTATTTCAAAATCTCTATACCTATAAACATCTTAATCCTAGTCCAATAAATTATAATAAATAATGTTACTATTAAACGTTTAGATTTAGAGTTCCAACCAGCCAAAACTTTATGACGTGTCCCAACCAGACAAAGCTTTATAAGCCTTCCACTTACATGAGATAAAATGTTAAACACCAGCAATGTATGAGTGTGTCACAAACAATATAAATTATTAATTTACAACATGTACCATTTTACGCTGTTTCAGTGAGAGCAGAATTTCAAGTTGTTGCTACAGAATAAATATATAAGCAGTGAAGCTACACGGAGAACCTACTAATATTTTAAATGTGAGAGTCTGTACATAAATATGTTTTTCTGGGACGGATCTGGTGGATTGAGAAATGGGCTAAGACACTCATTGGCAACTATGCTCTGGTCAAGTCAGAGGTCCAGGGCCTTGAAAATAAACGCTGTAGTTTTGAGTTACTAGTATCGTTTTTCTAACGGGTTTTGTGTTCCACAATTCAATTCCGTTACTCCCATTTCATTATCTCAACTAGACATACATGCTTATGTGCAATGAGCCATGAACACATTCGCGGATGAGGACTGGAACGCCTACTACGCAGCCAAACCCAGCTACAAATGCATCAGATTCAGGCTTACCATGGGATGGCGTAAGAACTGTGGGAACATTGAATCTTGCCAACAAGCAAACAGGGTAAGGAAAATACTGGCACAACAGAGTAAACCTGGACCCGCCACACTCCGTAAACCTGGGCCCGCTACACTCCGTAAACCTGGGCCCGCCACACTCCGTAAACCCGGGCCCGCCACACTCCGTAAACCTGACAACACACTCACCACGTCGCCTGAAGAAACGAGATGTGTCCTAATAGAAACAGACTTCCCAGGCAGCTTTTTCGTCCAGGTAACTGACTGGCAAGATAATATCCAACCACCAACAATCTATAATTGGCACTATGCACGAAGGATGACCACGATGGAGAAACTCCAATGGGCCATCCAAAGCTTCCATGATTTCAAGGCGCCCGGTCCAGACGGGGTTTTCCCCGCGCTATTACAATGTGGAGGTTTGCTTGTAGTAGAGAGACTGGTGCCCTTGTTGAGAGCGTGCCTGGCCTTTAGACACGTTCCCTAAGGATGGAAGGATACACAAGGAGGGGTGCTTGCCCCCCTTCTATGGAATCTAGTAATTAACGACCTCATCACCATAATAAACGAACACCGTTATTTATTTATTTACTATTTATTTATTTATTATATACTTTATTGTACACCACAAGAAAACATACAGGACAAACATTCACAATAACAAGTGTACAATGGGCGGTCTTATCGCACTAGGCCATATCTTACAGACAACCTTTGGATGGACTGAGCAATAGGAGAAGAATTTAGGGCTGTCAGTGTACAAATTAACATAAATAATACACTACTTAGACATAATAACATAAAATACAAAAATACAATATACAAAATATACTAATATATATCAAATATAACAGAGACAGGAGAATAATAAAAATTATAGTGAAAGGTAATGCTCCTTCACCATTTTCGTACATATTGGCAGTGTTTGAGCACGTCTTATTTCAATAGGTAATGCATTCCACAACCGAGCTGCTTGAATCGTGAAAGATTTGTCAAAGAAGGAAGTGGAATGCATGCGGATACTTAATTTTAGATTTTCCGATGATCTTAAGGACCTAGAATGGGTGTCACAGAGGAACTGAAAGCGTTTTTTAAGATAAAAAGGAGTAAAAGGATTAAATAGCACATTATAAAGTATAGAAAGTATGTGGGTATTCTGGCGAAGGCGAATAGGAAGCCATTTGAGCTTAGTACGAAATTCAGAAACGTGATCATATTTACGCAAGCCAAATATGAACCTGATACAGAGATTTTGAAGTCGCTCAAGCTTATCCAATTGGTCTTGGGTAAGATCAAGATAGCTGGCATCAGCATAGTCTAAGATAGGGAGAAGAAGAGATTGTGCTATCGCAATTTTAGTGGTTATGGGAAGAAAATTACGAAGCCGTCTTAGGGAGCCCGCAGACGCAAACAGTTTTCGACTGACTTCCTGCAGTTGTTTGGTCCAGGATAGAGTGCTGTCGATATAAATCCCCAAGTTCTTTACAATGTGATTTAAAGGGATAATGGTATTATTTAAAGAAACCTGGGGAAGGGTCGACCAATCGATCCTAGAGACAGTCCGGGTACTACCAACAACCATCACTTGAGTCTTCGTTGGATTGATTTTCAGCCCGAACTCAGTGCTCCAGTCACCTATTCGAGCCAGGTCCATATTAATTGTCCCAATGGCATCAGATAACTCTCCGAGAGGGGCTTGGGTATAAATTTGAAGATCATCAGCGTACAGGTGGTAGAAAGAAGAAAGTCGTTGAGTGATAGCATTAATAAAGAGTGTGAAGAGAAGAGGAGATAAAACGCCACCCTGCGGCACACCGGCAGAGGTGTGACACCAAGAAAGGAAAAACCATCAGTGCAAATACGCTGCCGGCGGCCAAACAGGTAACTATGAAACCAGTCAACTACCGGAGGAGATATGTTAAAAGAGTTTAGGACGCCAAGCAAAATATCGAAGTCAACAGCATTGAAGGCATTGCTAAAGTCAAGCAGAGCAAGTACTGTTAACTTTCCCTTCTCCATTCCTGACCTGATATCGTCCGTGATGTGAACAAGTGCTGAGGTAGTGCTGTGTCCACGCCGAAAACCAGATTGGAAAGGATTTAACAGATTGTGTTTGGAAAGGAATGTACTGAGCTGATGGTGGACAAGCTTTTCAAGGACTTTGGATAGGAAAGGAAGAATAGATATGGGACGATATTCAGAGAAAGATGCAGGATGTGGTTTTTTGGGTAAAGGAATAATTTGGGCATCTTTCCAGGCTTGTGGGAAGACACCATTAGAAACAGAGAATTTGAGGATGTAAAGGATGATAGGAATAATGTTATCAAGGATGGGGATGATCATTTTACGGCTGACACAGTCACTACCAACAGCATTGGATGTGATCGATAGAATACTCTTTTTAACATCACAATCAGTGAATTGACTTAAAACAAAAGGGGAATAATTAGGTATCGGAAGATTTGAAAGATAACTAAGCGTAGTAGCTTCGGTGGCCCTATCCAATACTGGCGAAGTAGAAAAATTACTGTTAAGTAAGTTGAATTCCATGTCTTTAGGAATCGAGTCATGAGACTTTCTTCCGATACCTAATGTTTTAAGAAATTTCCAGACCTTAGCTGGATCACCGTTTTGAACTGAATTATGAATATGTTGGCGTTGTGCGTTCCTACACACCTTGTTGCATTGATTTCTAATTGACACGTATTTTTCCCTGTTGACATCGTTACGCCGAATTTTTAAACTAAATCTTGCAGCTGCTTTTTTGCTTAGTAAAATTTTAATGTCGCCAGTCAGCCATGTCGCTGGCAGATGCTTAACTCTCACGGCTCGAATAGGTGCATGTGTGTCGTAAAGCTGGATGAGGGTAGAAGACAAGATTTCAACTTGTTCGTCGACGGACGAGGATGTAACCAACGGCGTCCAGTCAATTTTACTGTAAATCCTCCTGAAGACGATCAATGTCCATATCATCAAAATTGCGAAGCAGAAGAGTTTTAAACTTATGCTTAGGAGGTCGAATCTTATAGGAAGTGTAAATTAGATCATGATAGGAAAAGGCGTCAGCTAAACATGGTCAATGTTTAGCTGACGCCTTTTCCTATTATTTATATAAGGTCTGGAAATTTCTTAAAACATTAGGTATCGGGAAAAAGTCTCATGACTCGATTCCTAAAGACATGGACTTCAACTTACTTAACAGTCATTTTTCTACTTCGCCAGTATTGGATAGGGCCACCGAAGCTACTACGCTTAGTTATCTTTCAAATCTTCCGATACCTAATTATTCCCCTTTTGTTTTAAGTCAATTCACTGATTGTGATGTTAAAAAGAGTATTCTATCGATTACATCCAATGCTGTTGGTAGTGACTGTGTCAGCCGTAAGATGATCATCCCCATCCTTGATAACATTTTTCCTATCCAAAGTCCTTGAAAAGCTTGTCCACCATCAGCTCAGTACGTTCCTTTCCAAACACAATCTGTTAAATCCTTTCCAATCTGGTTTTCGGCGTGGACACAGCACTACCTTAGCACTTGTGCACATCACGGACGATATCAGGTCAGGAATGGAGGAGGGAAAGTTAACAGTACTTGCTCTGCTTGACTTTAGCAATGCCTTCAATGCTGTTGACTTCGATATTTTGCTTGGCGTCCTAAACTCTTTTAACATATCTCCTCCGGTAGTTGACTGGTTTCATAGTTACCTGTTTGGCCGCCGGCAGCGTATTTGCACTGATGGTTTTTCCTTTCTTGGTGTCACACCTCTGCCGGTGTGCCGCAGGGTGGCGTTTTATCTCCTCTTCTCTTCGCACTCTTTATTAATGCTATCACTCAACGACTTTCTTCTTTCTACCACCTGTACGCTGATGATCTTCAAATTTATACCCAAGCCCCTCTCGGAGAGTTATCTGATGCCATTGGGACAATTAATATGGACCTGGCTCGAATAGGTGACTGGAGCACTGAGTTCGGGCTGAAAATCAATCCAACGAAGACTCAAGTGATGGTTGTTGGTAGTACCCGGACTGTCTCTAGGATCGATTGGTCGACCCTTCCCCAGGTTTCTTTAAATAATACCATTATCCCTTTAAATCACATTGTAAAGAACTTGGGGATTTATATCGACAGCACTCTATCCTGGACCAAACAACTGCAGGAAGTCAGTCGAAAACTGTTTGCGTCTGCGGGCTCCCTAAGACGGCTTCGTAATTTTCTTCCCATAACCACTAAAATTGCGATAGCACAATCTCTTCTTCTCCCTATCTTAGACTATGCTGATGCCAGCTATCTTGATCTTACCCAAGACCAATTGGATAAGCTTGAGCGACTTCAAAATCTCTGTATCAGGTTCATATTTGGCTTGCGTAAATATAATCACGTTTCTGAATTTCGTACTAAGCTCAAATGGCTTCCTATTCGCCTTCGCCGGAATACCCACATACTTTCTATACTTTATAATGTGCTATTTAATCCGTTTACTCCTTTTTATCTTAAAGAACGCTTTCAGTTCCTCTGTGACACCCATTCTAGGTCCTTAAGATCATCGGAAAATCTAAAATTAAGTATCCGTATGCATTCCACTTCCTTCTTTGACAAATCTTTCACGATTCAAGCAGCTCGGTTGTGGAATGCATTACCTATTGAAATAAGACGTGCTCAAACACTGCCAATATGTACGAAAATGGTGAAGGAGCATTACCTTTCACTATAATTTTTATTATTCTCCTGTCTCTGTTATATTTGATATATATTAATATATTTTGTATATTGTATTTTATGTTATTATGTCTAAGTAGTGTATTATTTATGTTAATTTGTACACTGACAGCCCTAAATTCTTCTCCTATTGCTCAGTCCATCCAAAGGTTGTCTGTAAGATATGGCCTAGTGCGATAAGACCGCCCATTGTACACTTGTTATTGTGAATGTTTGTCCTGTATGTTTTCTTGTGGTGTACAATAAAGTATATAATAAATAAATAAATAGTAAATAAATAAATAACGGTGTTCGTTTATTATGGTGATGAGGTCGTTAATTACTAGATTCCATAGAAGGGGGGAAAGCACCCCTCCTTGTGTATCCTTCCATCCTTAGGGAACGTGTCTAAAGGCCAGGCACGCTCTCAACAAGGGCACCAGTCTCTCTACTACAAGCAAACCTCCACATTGTAATAGCGCGGGGAAAACCCCGTCTGGACCGGGCGCCTTGAAATCATGGAAGCTTTGGATGGCCCATTGGAGTTTCTCCATCGTGGTCATCCTTCGTGCATAGTGCCAATTATAGATTGTTGGTGGTTGGATATTATCTTGCCAGTCAGTTACCTGGACGAAAAAGCTGCCTGGGAAGTCTGTTTCTATTAGGACACATCTCGTTTCTTCAGGCGACGTGGTGAGTGTGTTGTCAGGTTTACGGAGTGTGGCGGGCCCGGGTTTACGGAGTGTGGCGGGCCCAGGTTTACGGAGTGTAGCGGGCCCAGGTTTACAGAGTGTAGCGGGCCCAGGTTTACGGAGTGTGGCGGGTCCAGGTTTACTCTGTTGTGCCAGTATTTTCCTTACCCTGTTTGCTTGTTGGCAAGATTCAATGTTCCCACAGTTCTTACGCCATCCCATGGTAAGCCTGATGCATTTGTAGCTGGGTTTGGCTGCTTAGTAGGCGTTTCAGTCCTCATCCGCGAATGTGTTCATGGCTCATTGCACATAAGCATGTATGTCTAGTTGAGATAATGAAATGGGAGTAACGGAATTGAATTGTGGAACACAAAACCCGTTAGAAAAACGATACTAGTACCTCAAAACTACAGCGTTTATTTTCAAGGCCCTGGACCTCTGACTTGACCAGAGCATAGTTGCCAATGAGTGTCTTAGCCCATTTCTCAATCTACCAGATCCGTCCCAGAAAAACATATTTATGTACAGACTCTCACATTTAAAATATTAGTAGGTTCTCCGTGTAGCTTCACTGCTTATATATTTATTCTGTAGCAACAACTTGAAATTCTGCTCTCACTGAAACAGCGTAAAATGGTACATGTTGTAAATTAATAATTTATATTGTTTGTGACACACTCATACATTGCTGGTGTTTAACATTTTATCTCATGTAAGTGGAAGGCTTATAAAGCTTTGTCTGGTTGGGACACGTCATAAAGTTTTGGCTGGTTGGAACTCTAAATCTAAACGTTTAATAGTAACATTATTTATTATAATTTATTGGACTAGGATTAAGATGTTTATAGGTATAGAGATTTTGAAATAGGCTACTTTTTGCCTTCCAAAGATCATCATTTGTTCATTGATAATAATATCAATGGACCCAAGATTCCGAAATAGCCTGAAGAATAAACTTAATTGTCAAGTCTCCTTCACGTATTTTCCGGCCAAACGTTTTGGATGGCACCAAAAGGTTTTAAAGTGGCTACCGCATTGTGGTAGGATGAAAAGTCTCCAACAATGTGGAACGAAGACGTGGTGAAGTCTGCGTGATACCGCTAGATGCGAGAAACGCAGGACTAGAAAAAAAAGAAAGACAATGTATTTAATTGTCACATAACGACATACAAACATTACATTACAAGAAAAATAACAGTGGTAATAGATTTTGAAAACTAAACCCATAACGATAGTGTTAGTAGTTCTTAAATTATGTTATAAAAGTAAAAAAAAAACTCTGCATGTATAAATAAAAGCAGCATGTCGTGGTTGTGGCAAGAAGGCTTCTACTCAGCATAATGCTGTGCCGTGGGGGACTCACAGCACGGCGCTATTTTCAGTGGTCGACTAGGCTAGAAGATGCTTTGATGGCCAGCAGTCAGGTAATCCGTGCCAGCAGTGGACGTTTTTCGTCTGAAATGATAATTTATACACAATTTAAAATAAAATTTCAAGCAAGGTTTTAAAAAGTTTTTAGATTTTATTTAACGAACTAAACCAAAACTGTAATCAAATAAAAAAAGAACTTCAAACATTTATTTGCTCAAAGTTTGCCCGTACAAACATCATCCTTTGTGCAATAAATGTTAATTTTCATTTTTGTTTCTTGTTTTTAAACCCTCACATTTTCGTGATGGTTATATTATACGCCTTTGTGAAATAATACTCTTCGCGAGTCGAGTATTAAACAACCCAAAAGGGTGCATAATTTTCTGTATACGAAGGTTTTTTTTAAGATCGAGCTTTTTACCGAACCACTAAGTTGGTATATACGAGTATTAACATCCTCTTTCATGGTTCAGTCCAGAGCAATATAAACTGTTTAAACAAAATGTTGAACTTTA
This sequence comes from Orthosia cruda, assembly GCA_964057195.1. Taxonomy (NCBI): domain Eukaryota; kingdom Metazoa; phylum Arthropoda; class Insecta; order Lepidoptera; family Noctuidae; genus Orthosia; species Orthosia cruda. The sequence continues at coordinate 17,234,081 of OZ059830.1, forward strand.
TAATAGTGAAATCCTGACTACTGTGTTATGCCTTTCACATACCGTTTATTTTTATTCATATTTATATAGGCTACATAAATATTAATGAAAATAAAAAGTTAGATTTAGTCATCATTTATCTAGTTTGTATTTTCAGTGGTTTTTATTTTATCTGCCTAAAGCTGAACCCTAATTTATAATTTCCAACAGTAATAAAATATCCATTTATCTAAAACGAAACTTTATATTTACCTATAGGTAGGTAGAGATTGCCCAAAATATATACTCTTATATTAAATTGTTGATAAAAAAATAATAAATTGTTGTTGGTATAAGTCTAAATTGCAGACTGTCCCTCCATTTACTTTTTTATTTCTCGACACACTTCAACATGAGAACCAGTTAATTGGTGACATCGAGAAACGGTTTAACACGTTCTATACTCAAAAACCCGCTTTAACGCTTATATTCTGTGTACCTACTTAACTATTGAGCTTTATAAGGCTATCAATTACAGACTAGACCTAATTAGATCATTAATTAGACGGCTTGATAACGTGTTGACAGATTATTAATACCTACTAATGTGGCGAAGCAGAAGAGTTTTAAACTTATGCTTAGGAGGTCGAATCTTATAGGAAGTGTAAATTAGATCATGATAGGAAAAGGCGTCAGCTAAACATTGACCATGTTTAGCGACGTGATCGTAGGATGAGACAACAATAAGATCAAGAAGCGTGGGAACAGAGTTAGGAAAACGGTGAGTGCAACCAAGATCGAGAATTGAAAGATTGACAGGATCAATAACATGACGAAGAGAAGAAAAGCGGGTGTCTTTTTTAAGAAGACATGTATTAAAGTCGCCCATTATGATTCTATGACTGTAAGAAGGAATTAAAGTTTCTAAAATACGTTCGAAAGAAGAGAAGAAATTAATACGAAGAGAAGGGCAATAGTAGACCCCAAGGAGAATCTTAGAATAATGCAGTTCAACTTCCAGGAAAAGATGTTCACCGGCGCTCGGCGGGGGTGGCTGAGTGGACATGTTAACAATAGAAAAGGGAATGTAATTACGCAGATATATGGCCACCGCACCACCACCACCGACCGCGCGATCATTCCTAATAAGCTTAAAACCTGGCAGAGAGTAGGAGGAAGAGGGAAGACATGGTTGTAACCATGATTCAGAAACAAGAATCGCATGAATATTCTTACAGTCAAAGCTTGCCAGCATATCGGGAAAGTGGGCCAGAATACTCTGGGCATTGATGTGGACTACATTTAAGTTCCTGGAGACATCGGAAAAAAGTGAAACAAGAGTGTCGGCTAGAGATGGAACACTTGCAAAACTTTCATCATCACTATCCAACGAATAAAAAGTATCGGCATTACTGCTACAACCAGGGCTGAGCATAAATATAAATAAATATCTACTTGTACAAAAACAATAACAAAAAAAGCGGTAAACAATTTTCTGTCCACCTGCCAGTTGTGCTAATCTCGCGAGTAAAAAAAAATACAAAACATTAAAATTAAAGAAGATTTTGTAGTCCAGGCATAAATAAAATAGCGTACAAGTTTCATAACATAAATAGAAAATACGACCGTATAACGGAGCGAAATTAAAAATTGACATAACATTCAGACATTGTCAAACTTAATCTATCATACGTAGTATCTCTAAGTAGTCTGTGAATCTATCAGATTGTGACAGTGACATCAAAACAAACGGTACAAACAAAAATTAATTAAATTGAATAAGAGCGGGTGTAAAGTGTTGAAAAATAATTACTACCTACAAACACAATACACAACAAATACCTGGACCATGAGGCATCGACTTAGAGCTTCACTTTCTGGCCACGGAACGCTTGATTTTTGTTGTGGGTACCTTTCCGACTGCGACTGGTTGAGCGACGCCCGGCTCTGCATGTCCAGAGACCTGTTCCGACTGCTGGACGATGCTTTTGAGGTCGGCAGTGCAGGTCACTCGATGTCGAGATCCCTTGGCATCAAGGACGACCACAGTGCCTTGTGAGGTCCAGCATTGGTTCACGCCAAATCGTTCCCGTGCCGCCATGAAGATGTTGTGTCTGGTTTTCGTGAGGAACTCCGACACTGTGATACCAGATCCCTTCAGCTTAGTTTTACTAAACCAGACTTTATCCCGGAGAGCCACATCATGTAGTTTGAAGAGGATAGGCCGGGGTTTGTTAGATGCGCTGCGCCCCATCCTGTGACACCTCTTGATGCCTGACACAGCCAAATCAAGTTTCAATTGTTGTGTAACAACTTGAGCCACCACCTGTGCAGTGTCCTCGTCTTGCTGCTCTGTCACTCCGTGCAACATCAAAATTTTACGCCTACCACGCATCTCCATGTTATCGAGGCTCTGTGCTAGCATGGCAGCTTGCTGCTGGAGAGAACCGAGCGCCTGAACAATAAACGTCCGGAATGATGTAAACTCTGTTGCCAAACTTGAGGTGGTGACTGGTGTGGCACACGGAGACTTATGCAACTCTTTTTCAAATTCAGCCATTCTTACACTGAACAGATTGCTCATATCCTTGATTGTGCGGTTGATAGCTTCCATTGTGGTCAAAAATTCAAATATTGTGAATAAATAAAATATAAATATTGTGTATTGGAGCTGATAACACTTCACTGGCAGGTAGTGATGATTAACTATTATTATGCAGCATCAATATATAAAATTGTTGACTTTTACTATTTTAATTAATTTTTTAAATGAAGAGCAAAAAATTTAGTTGCTTGCGTTTTGACTACCCTCCAATTTTTTTATTTTTATTATTATACAATAGGTTATGCAGACGATCTTGCAATCCTCGTACCAGGGAAGGTGACTGGAACAATTTGCAACCTTACTCAGCAAACGCTACGTATAGTATAGTATGTAGTAATAGTATGCGCTTATAGCCCACTAAAACTGAATTGGTCATGTTCACCTTAAAAAGGGCACTAGGCCCGTTCCGCCTGCCTAAGCTGTTCTATACATAGCTCCAGCTTTCCAACGAGGTCAAGTATCTGGGAGTCATTCTTGACAGTGAGTTGAACTGGAGCAGTCATTTAGACAATAAGTTAGACAGGGCTTTCTGGCAATGCCGGCAAATGCTAGGTAAGAAGTAGGGCCTTTACCCTAATATTATACTCTAGCTGTATAGCGTGGTGAATCGGCCCATGATCACCTATGGGGCCTGGCACAATACGGTCTGGTGGTTTAGTGGCCTCGCACTAAACTAACTACAGCCGTGAACAAGCTTCAAATAATGCAGAGACTGGCCTGCATGGCGACAACAGACTGAATGAGTACTACTCCGACCGCAGCGCTCGAGGCCATGCTTGGAACTGCCACTCTGCATCTGTGTATACAGCAGGAAGCGACAATGGCAGCTGTACGTGTAAACACACTGGATCTCTGGGGTAAGAGAGAGACACAACACGCCGCTCTTCTCGAGAGTCTCCTAGAGCCATTAATTACCGGATACCCAAGCAAGTCATTTTTGATAAAACCGGCCAAGTGCGAGTCGGACTCGCGCACGAAGGGTTCCGTACCATTATCGCAAAAAACGGCAAAAAGATCACGTTTGTTTTGTATGGGAGTCCCACTTACACTTTTATTTTATTCTGTTTTTAGTATTTGTTTTTATAGCGGCAACAGAAATACATCATCTGTGAAAGTTTCAACTCTCTAGCTATCACGGTTCATGAGATACAGCTTGGTCAAGACAGGGGACGAGGGAACGACGCTGTGGATGAGATCGTCCGAAGGAGCTCTATTATGCCACTGGTGGGCCCGGCACCCACGGTACATTTACCTCTCGGGTACCTACGCGGTCTGATAAGAAAACGCACCAGGGATCAACACAGCGAGCTATGGATTGACCATAGCGAATGTAGGCAGGCCAAGGAGGCCCTTCATCGACGGCCGTTTTACGAAAAAGGCCCTACGACTAACTAAGCCATAGTTGCGTGCTGTCACAGCCGTAACGACTGGACACGCACACCTTTAATAAGCACATTTTTGTCATAGGAATCACGGACAGCCCACTCTGCAGAGCATGCATGGTGGAAGATGAGACTGCAGCACACCTGCTCCTAAGCTGCCCTGTAATCGCTGGCTACAAGGCTAAATACTTCGGTGACCCAGGTACCCTGCAGGACATAGTCGGCAGCACCAGGGCGCTGCTGGCCTTTCTTGAGGAGCTGGGGTGGAGCGAATGATGTAACTGAATCCCACCCCTACGCAAAATACGCGCTTAGTGGTGGAGTTGCGGAAACTGCTCGTCGACGACGGGGTGGAGCCACTCGAAAGAGGTAGTATAAAATATTTGTTTTGTTCCGCTGCTCGTAGCACTTTCGGCTACGCTTGGCGTTTTTCATACTACGAGCTACGCTGCTACAGAGTTAACTTCGTCGATGCTACGCGACCACGTAACATTTCCTCAAAAATAATATTATAACCTCTCTATTCTACCTGCACGTGATTGTTTAGGTATTACAAAGAAAATAACTACCTAAACATTATTTATATCTAAATAGCTCGTTATATCCAGTCCAGTCCTTTAAGTAGGAGTCAGGTTAACTCTATCATCGTCGCTTTGATCTGCTGCGTAGCATAAGTAGTTATTTAAGCCCACATCACAGCTGACATACGGTTGACATGCCCAAAGTTCCAAATACACTTAATATTTGCAGCTTCCGAAGTAACGTCTATGAATTTGGTTTTGGACCGCAGTATTGTGTTCCTTAAACGGTCTGAAATTCGAAACGCCCGAATATTGTGTTCCATGGTTGGCAAAAATCTCTCAAAAACCACCACCTACCTTTTTCTAGTTTCTTTCAGTGGCGTCGCTTTCAGTGGCGTCGTTCACGTTAAAGTTGGAAATTATTCCAAGAGATCATATTCCCAGGATAATAAGTATTACTAACTACTGTGTCTTTAGCCAATGTCCAATCTATCCCTATACCAAATTAACCAAAAATGGTTTAGCGGTTTAGGCATGAAAGGCTTTAAACATTCAGAAATTTGTATATAGTAATTTGTGAATAAAAAGACGGCTCTACCGGTATTTTATTATCTAATAAAAAATACATACCGCACATATGCCCTTTTTATATATGTATAAGCTATCGAGCACTTAGCCAAGGTATCCTTTTAACTATCATTTTATTGAGCTCTTAAAACTGCACTTTGCAGTTAATTAAATTGAAAGGGCATGGCTTCTGTGACGACGACAATAAATAACTACGTTTACTGTGCTATTAATGTAATTGTGAGGCAGTTGAGCTAATGGATAGCGGACGAGTGAAAGTAAATACTTTAATGTATCTTTTAGTAGCTTTAACCAGCAGCTTCGTCCGTGTGAAAGCCATGAGAAAATCAGCATCTCCTAGAAGCCATCGGTAGGCTATCGGTCGAAAACTACCACCAGTTATAGACTCAGGCACCAGCAATGTCCTAAACCAGATCATGGTGTTACTGTGTATCCAAAGCGTTTGGGCGTGATTGATAAAACAAACATCAGAATCTAAATATGTCGTATATTATTAACTTGATTAAAGTTAAAATATCATCAACATGAAATGTGGTGTACCTTATAATGTATTTATGCTTTTCGTATACAACACAAAATTTATTTGCAACCGACGAAAAAATAAGTTAATTTTTTTGTTAAAAAGGTTATTTTTGGCAAATACTGGTGCATTAAGAGTACTAAGAAATCACGGTCACGAACTGATTGCAATTAAAAGCTCTTCAGCTAAAAGCCCACAGAAGGATTAACTGCTTTGAGTCCTAGTGATTGCGGCATATTAAAGTACACGTCCATTACCGATCAAGAGGCGTTACTCCTCAGATGAGGGTCCGGTGACGGACAGCCACGGCGGGTTCGCGGTGAGTGCTAACGTGTTCCCGTCATAAGCAGAACTGGAGGACGCCGTGGAGTTTTAGTGCGTTAGATTTCCACATATCAGCGCTATCTCCCTGTGGTAACGCAGTATGCATGAGCATTACCCAGGCAATAAAAAAAGGGCCGTTGCTATTTGGCTTCATATACACAGAAAATTATGCAGTAGATACCTGCATCATATCCTCCAATCTTGCATGGCATCTTTCAATTAGATTTACCCACGAAATTCACAATGTTGATCGCTTTAGGTATCTGGATAGATAATAAGCTTTTAAATTATGGATTTACTATCCATACTCTGTAATGTAATTTGTTAATAAAAACTTTAATAAACCTAAAATAGTGAAAAAAATACTCAAACACCTTCTCACATTCACTCAGTCACTTACATCACACACAAAGATAAGATAACCGTTTCTTTTCAATTTGTATGTTTTGTTTTTTCATTATTTTTCCATGTCTACTTTGCATTGGATACGTACATTTAAAATGGGATCTTTATAATTCTATGTATAATTTAACTATTGGCTATTATCTTTAATTCAAGGGGATCGGCGTTGAAGGCTGAAGTACAGGCTATGCCTAGTTTGACCTCAAATGCTAAATTTACCTTAAGTCTTAGTAATTCATTTGTTTAGTATATACCAATTTCTGTGATCAATCCTATCTTATTATTTATTTATAAACTTCATGTACAATAGTGGTACAAAGGCAGACTTAATGCCACAAGGCATTCTCTACCAGTCAACGTTTCGGTTAAAAAGGACAACGTTGTGAACGGGTACAAAATAATATTCAAACAAATTTTATACGAAAATGTATATACTTACATATATATTAATAATACACATATACAAATAAAATAGACTAATAAACACCAATAAAAAAAAACGAGAAACCTAATAATAATTATATTATTCGTTTTGCAATAATAAGTTTTTGTCTTTATACAACAAACAATTTAACAAGTTTTATCCCGTGATAAAGGTACTCTATACTGTCACTCCGGGAGAGTGGAAAGAAAAGAAAAAGATACAAATTAAAGAAAAGAAAGAATTTTCGTAATCGCACTACACAAAGAAAATAAAATCAGCAAAAACAATCGTATAATATATTAGTTTAAAAAATTACGAATGGGAACATGAAAATATTATCTCCTTAATGTATATATGTATTTTCGAAACCCAAAATAATGCTGGTTCAGAATTACTGTAACCACAAACTACTACACACTGGTATGCACTACCTAGTTTAAAAAACAGTAAACAAAAGAGCACGTCAAAAACACAGCTTTTTGTTCTCACACAAAGTCCACTATTAATCTCTATGGCTTGACACTACATGCGTGCGACTTATTCATGGAAAATTGCATTGCGAGGAGACGTGACCAAAATTTATGTCCAGACTGCTGTTGACCAAATTTTCGATGTCAGTGACCAAACTGTACTCCGCTTGGTAAGTGGATTAGCCAAGCGACGTTGACGAACGGCCGATTCTACCCACCTTTGTTGAATTATTACTGTGCTGTTTACCTTTACAAACCGACTATTATACCTGAAAGGGTTCACGAATCCAAATTTGCAAGTCCGCCTGAAGATTTTCTTTTGATCTCAACTTTGATTTATGCACCAAAATCTCCTTTACTTGAATTTGTATATTGATATACAAATATCTATGACTAAGTCTTTGGTAGGAGAAATGTAATGTTTTTAATAGACTTCAAAAAGGAAGAGGTTTTTAATTCGACTGTATTTTTTTAAAATGTATTTACCTCAGAACTTTTTACAAGGTGTACTGATTTTGATGATTCTTTTTTTATTTGAAAGTTGTTTCTTCCCATGTGGTTTGTTGTAAAGAACTTCGGAGATATACAACAGAACTCTATAATAAATGACGGCAAATCTCTTGGGATTAATGCATTCGCATATTTGTTTATTGTTTACACCATTTCATAACATAATATCATACGTTACGTACGCTCTAAAGATGTACGCTGATGTGTACAGTTTACCCTGGTACACTATAATTTCACTGGTGGTGTTCAAGTTTCATGTTCATCGGGTAATCTATTCTGGCATAACTGTGGGAATTACAGATATGTACCACAACTAAAAACTGTTTTTTTATACTTCAATTTCGGAAGTCGGTGTTCTTGTTTGTCTGTTTTTTGAGACCGATTTCCGGAATTGAAGTTATTTTTCATTTTGTAGTGTTTTTATTTGGCAGTCGGTTGTATTTTTTTGTATAAAAGTTTCAACAAATTTCATTCGTTAAGAGTAGTCGGCTTGTGGATCAGCGGGACTTTAAGCCGCTTACAAGCGTCCTCGTCCTCCGTCGGAAAATATCTTTGCTCCCTGTAAATTTTCAATGTTCATACCTGTTGGTCGTAAACCGCTTACAAAATATGTTGTTATGACATTGAATACTTCAGACTAAATATAATGCTTAAAAGATATGAAAATAACTCTGGAAGTGCACATCGTAACATATTTTTGGTTTAAAATTTTAAACAATTTTATTACCTACTTTACTTTCCAAACTTATTATAAACGACAATTCTTTTATTATTAACCACCACCTCACTATCATTACTTACAATTTGTCGAGATGTATGTCAAAAATCGGAATTGCTTTTATCGTTCGAACTTTTTTTATTTTCACGGAGGGCGGCTCGTTTTTCTTCAGTAACGTAAATCGGACAAGCCATCACTTTCGCTTTAAAAACCCACACCGATAAAATCTCGAGAGACTGCCATTTTGCACTCCAAATAAACAAACCTAAGTAAAAGTATACGGGAAGGAACTGCTTGATTTAATGTTGATATTCTGAATTTTGAATGGGCAAAGTTTTATTATATTTCACGGAATGTTATTTCAAAAGGTGTCGGCTTTCGAGGGTTTTCGAGTTTGCTTCAGCTTTGAGTTAACGATACTTACTTTTGTAAATTAGATGTGTCCTTCTTCCTGTTGAATTGTGTTGGCACAATACTTCGCCACTTAAACGGCATTGTCGATGAAAGCGTATATTTGCCTCTTTGACTGCATAGGTAGGTGCATTTTTGCTTAACAGAGGTCAGGAACATTATTGTTTTGTAAGTATTTATGAATGGAGGGCTCTTAAGGCGCTACCCTGAGCAAAACGCCGCGCTAGCCGTTATTCGTGCAGTTTTAAGGAGCTATCTACTCGTTATTTAAAATGGATTTCAACTAATAAAAATATATTAAATTTCTACATTTTATTGATTCCAAAACTGTAGATTTCTTTTTTTTTAAATGTGGTATATGTTTTATTAATCTCCTTCCAAAAAAACCACAAAAATGAGAAATAATGATTGATAGCATGCATCTCCTCGTAAAGTGTTAATTAATATTGTTTTGTACTAACACTAATTGATAGACAATTTGATAACGAACATATTGTAAGTTTTATTTTTTTCATAAGACCAATATTTGATTTTATAAAGATTTTATTCTAAAATCTGGGCGTATTCACTACTGTAATTCATGCGCCACCAGTGCCGCTAGGCCAATCGGAATGCTCATATCTCACGCTGATTTTTTGGTCAGGGTACGGCCTTAAAACAAATCACGACTAGTTTTTCTATCATGTTGTGAAAAACCACTTTACTTCTAGCAATAATACGAATCTATATATCACGTGAACGTTTTAACTTCGCTAATTAATTCTATTACACAATAACAGTTAAGATCGTGATGTTTAAAGAACTGAGGGCCAATTAGGACGCGGCAATAAAGATTATAATAAAACCCAATGAGTCTGCTGACAGGATTTATTTTGTTACGGTCCTGAATGAAATGAGCATTGTAAAAGCATAAACGTTATGGTTTTGGTGAGAGTAAACAGTATTTTTGGTCCTACTGTTTGCTTTAGCACCAAGTAATTAATTGTAGCTTCTTGTCATTGTCCTTGACATTTGTTTATATATTTATTGGCTTATCTAAAATTTGTTACACTGATTTTAGCTTAATATTACAAGTAAAAAAAGTGTACAATATGATGCGATAGACACAACATGCAAAAACAAAAATATGAATTCGATCACACGAACGAATGCAAATGCGAAAAATTGCTGGCCATAAGTCCTCTATCTTTTCTACACACAGACATACGTCTTCTGCTCTTGAACGCTAGTTTTCTCGCTAAGTGTCAAGTTTATCCCTCAATCTTAGTTTTGATCTGCCTTGATATCACCTTTTTTTAATGCTCATGCATACTGCGCTACTACGGGGAGATAGCGCAGTTATGTGGGACTCTAACCCACTAAAACTCCACGGTGTCCTCCTGTGCCGCTTATGGCGGGAACACGGGCACCTGTTAGCACTCACCGCGAACCCGCTGCGGCTGTCCGTCACCGGACCCTCCTCGGGGGAGTACCCCCCATCACCCGGCGCACCAGAACACGCTGTGCGCCGTGACCACCCCAGGGACCAAACCAGCACATGGGTGCCAGACGACCCCGTGTATGGCACCCTTGGTCTCCTTATGACGGGTCGAGGTCAATGGCCCCGCCACCTACCATTTTTCGGCCGCAGAGGATAGGGAAGCGGCCATCGCTATACCGACACTACTCTTCCCCTCCGGCCCCACCGCGTCCGCCATCAGACGGTGGCGACTTCGTCCAGGCCACGGAAGGTAGGGAGAGTGGCGCACCGTAATACCGGCACTCCTCTCCCGCCGCGGCCCCATATGACATCGCGGCCCGCCTCAGTTGCCATGTCGCCCAGGCAGCACCGCAACCTACATGTTGGTCGCTACGTCGTCGGCCTCGATATCACCTAGCATTCAATTAATTCCAGTGGTTGTTTTAACCCACAGCTCATCCGAAATGCGGCACAAAATATTATGTTCCGCTTAATCCCACTAAGCATTACCAATTTATTAGTTTTTTTGGCCGACTACGGCGGGGCCAAAAGGGATACGATCCGGTAACAATATTTTATTGTTTCATACTTTTTCGGAGCGCGATTTTTGTATAGTCGGGTTTTAGTTTTTATTTTCTTTTTTACATACACATACATATTCAGACGTCAAATTTATCACCTCCAATTTAAGTGTAGGTAATAAATTTGATAACTTTTAATTCTCGCTATAACCAACAAAATGACGTGTCATTGTCAATTAGCAGTTCTAGGCCGACCTCTACACCACAGACTAATAAAATTATGTACGAGTAAATGCTGCAGACGTGCCAATTCATACCTAGTTTAAAATGTAACTGCAAAACGTACTTCGAATATATTCTGCATTTCAATGCGTACTTTCAATGCTAACTGCGATAGTTCTAATCCAATCTTCGAAGAAAACTTTCAACGTGTACAAAATTACTGAGAAAAAAATCGTTGTTAATTTAATATGCCTGTTATCATATATCTATACATAGAGTGTGAGGACAGACGAACGTAATTTTGTGAATTGTGAGTCACGTAATTTGGATTCAACTGGAACATAGAACGAATTTTGCCTTGAAAAAAGACAAAATTCACACACGGCACAAACAAGACTTTTTTCTATGTAAAGGAATGCAGCGTAAATTACTGAGAGGATAATCGTGGTCGTATGCGACTTTGCAGAGTGTATTGTTTTGTTACGGTAGGTGACATACGACCACAGTTATCCTCTGGACACCACTATAAATATGTATGAAATACAATAAAATATTGATTACATTTAAGTTGGAAAAAAAATGTTCTTGACACCCTAGAGGAATATATTCAATTAAATGTGACGTTACATAGAATATAAGCAGCGGACAAACAAGACGCCAACGACACCTCATTTGTCAAATTATGATAAGTAGTTTAGAAGTTATGAGGATGATGAATATACATACATACACACCAGTCAAAAACATAATCCGCTGTAGTCGGGTAAAATAAACATATTTCAGTAGTATCCAAGTCATTAAAACCGTGCGAAGCAGGGGTGGGTCGCTAGTTAAAGTCTATTATACTACTCTATTTCAATATTTTCATGTTTGTTTGAATTTGTAAGTATATAAGCGAAATAAAAAAGTAGTATAGTTAGACGTATTGTTATCCGTCTGAGTGGAAAATAATAAAAGGTCACGATCTGACCTTTCTTTTACGCTTAGTGGTTTAACAAAAGGGACTCTTACACAAAAAGAAAAAGGAAGCCTATTAAGAATAGCCGACCGATATTACGCCACCAATTAATTGGATCTCTAATAATAACTTTCACCACTGTTTAATCTAAGGAAACAAACAGGCTTGGGAAAATGTTATGAGCTGAACATATTAGTTTATTTACACATCCTCCTTTGGCCCTGTTGTAATGGTCAAAGTCACATTCTGGCAGCGATTGTCAAAACATCAAAACGTGACATTTATGTAGGTATTTTTTGTCATAATAAGGACTTCCGTTGTTGTGCCCACCAGTTGGCGCCAAGGGCGAGTAAGGTCTTTAAAATTAATAGCTGATAAACGTTGTTAAAACGCGTACGAAAGAAAAGTTTGAATTAAAATCATTTCTTAGTGTGTGTGCTTAAATTTAAATATAAAATCGAATATAGTTCTGTGCAGCATCTTTTTTAGAAAAAAAAGAGGTTACAATTTTCTGAAACATAAAAGTCTATTAAAGTAGTGGTTAGTCAAATCCATATCTATCTTAATCTGCCATATTTGGAAAATATTCAAAATAATAATAAAAAGTAGGAAATAAACAAAAAGCTATGAAATTTGACATTTTGAAGAACTCACTCTACACTAGCGCCCCTAGCGGAAAATTTTACCGCGGCAGCCTCATTATATTATCAGCGATTACGCGATAACGAATCGCTGATAGAATGGAATCTTTACATTTTTATTTAGATTCACCAGGGACAGCCTACATTATCAAAGTTTGCAAGTTAAATTAGATCCACTTCTCGGAACTCGATTGAGCTGAAACTATCCACACACTTTTGATTCTAAAAAAATGAAAGGGTTGTTGTCTAAATAGAACCTTTATTTTTTGTTTAGCTTATTTCGAACAAAAACAAACGAGTCGGAGAATTCCGATAAAGTTCTTGCAAATGTAGCTGTAAATTATTCGAAATAGGTAACGCCTTTTTACTATCTTTCCACTTCCAGAACTAATAAAATGGTAGCGTGGAAATGAAAATATACTAACCAGTAAACTAAACATTACCAAATAGACATAATTATTTAAAAGAATACCTACCTTTATTTGGAAATATTGTTATAGCATAAAGCGATAGTAAAAAGTGCCCGTCTAATAAGACCACCACGATTACGCGGTGTATAACAAAATGCTGTGTCGTACTTTTGCATTGCATTTTTCTGCAATGAAAAACACCTCCAAACTTACCTCTGACCGATGCGAGGCGGTACAACAATAAACTAGCTGCTTTCAAAGCCCACATTCTTGCTTTGTCCACGGTAAATATTTGTTATTTACCTAAGCGACCCGCTGTATCCTCTTACCGGGAACACGGATTTACAGGTACCACTAGTGAACACTGTTTTGCGATTGCCAAGCACATTCAATTTTTACCCGGCTGCAAGGAAAGGGTTATGTTTTTCGCGCGTATCTTGTATGTATGTATGTAATATTGTTATTACCTCGTATCTTTTAAACCACTTGACCAATTTTTATAATTAATACATCGTTAGATAGGTCTTGGCCTCTTAAGTGCCGTTAAAAAAAAAGAACATGGCGAATTTTGGGCGCCATATTGTGGGGGTTGCAAAGTTTTTTTTCTTCAAAACCCATCGAGTGGGGTATCAAAATTAAAGATTTTTAGAGGTGATTACAAATATATATACAACTTATGTGTTTAAAAGTCATTCAAAAAACAAAATCATGCTGTGCAGTCGGAGGATATTTATAGTTTTGCAGCCAGCTCGCGCTGTCAATATTGCCTAATCGGATTAAAACATTGGGCGCACGGTTGGCGCAGTGGTTGAGCGATTGACTGCTGCGCTGCGTGTCGCGGGTTCGATTCCCGCACGGAACAAATATTTGTATGACCTACAGATAGTTGTTCCGGCTCTGGGTGTTTGTGTATGTGAGTTTATATGTTTGTAAACGCACCCACGATACAGGAAGAAATTCCTAGAGTGGGGCAACGTTCAAAAAAAAATAAAAAAAAATGGCAATTTCTATTGTGTCTGCTAATTGACACTTGAAGAAATGTATCCTCCGATTGCACAGCGTGATTTTCTTCTTGTTTACATCTTTGCACTCGGGTTTTTATTGTAACAAACCATTGAAACAAACCATTTTGTTTCATAATAAAGTACTACATGTTTTTCTCTAGGCACGTTCATTTAAACATATGCAAGTAAATGTGAAAGCAAGCAGATGATCGACATCGTGAAGCGAAGCTTATTTAACTTATTAATCGACAAAGGATAGCATAGTTACCAAGCGACCAAGACGATCGTGTAAAATCATGGAAAACTGAAAAACTGAAAATGGCATCTGCACCATTTGGTCAGCTAATAAAAAGTTCATTCAATAATTGAAGCGTCTGTCATATTGACCTCAAAAGACCATTTCAGACATCAGTCTACATGGTCTTCACACCTTCTAACCAAGATTTTGTCTGGACTTTAAAAGAGACTGTGACCTCTGAGTTTGTTTCGGCCTTTCTTCTCAGAGTAGTCAGATAGGAAACGCCGACCTCATCTAGTTTTAAAAATATGTTCGACATGTAAAAGTGTTTATTTATACAAACCAACTTACAGAAATAAAATCATTTATCATTTGTCGCTTTAATCCGTGGAAATACCACTTAAATCTATAACAATTTTAGCTTAAAACAAGCAATATCCTAACTAAGTAAATCCAAACACAAATTTAAACATCAATCTAAAAACGTACCTCATATAACGTACCCTATATTTTTATATTCGTTTAATACTTTATACACATACATACCATACCTTCTGTGTTTATACCATTTTGTTATTATTTATTTTATTCTTTAAATATTGTATGTTCCGTTTTCGTGAATGTGTCCGTGGCATCAACAGTTGGTCCTATCAGAATATCAGCGCAGCGTTATTTTCTTTTAAATATCTTTGCACATGTTGAGTTAGGCAACTTTTTGTTCCCGCACGGGGTTACTTTTTTATTACTGTTTTTGTTTGTGTTTTGCTTATTTCGTGTTTCCTGTGCGGGTCACAAATATTTTCTTTCTTAATCTTCATAAAATTCTTTCTTACCTAACATCACAGTGATATGACACTCTCTTGTCTACTAGTGATAGAAAATAATAAACAAAAGAGCCATCAAAGTAACAAAAATCACAATAAAGTTAACTTTTCCGGCCAGCGACAAGGGTCTATAGAGTATATCCTAAAAGAAAAACCCAATTATATATCATAAGGCTCCTGAGACCTTGGTCAGAGAGTGGTATCTTTTTAGGGAACATAATATCATAAGACCGGTTCCAATAATAAAACACGAATGGTTTTGATGCAGTTTGTTCTCTTAGAAATCCATACTAATATTATACATGGCAAATTACTCTGTATGTCTATCGGCCTGTTTGTTACCTTTTCATATTTTAACCGCTGAACGGACTTGGTTGAAATTTGTTAGGTAGACCATATCCTGGATAAGGATAAAGGATACTTTTTATACCAAGAGCATATATATTCGCTTGGGATATATTATTTACGCGGGCGATGTGGTTGGCAGATGCTCGTATAAAATGATAATGATATCTTGCAACTCTGCGCCATGATACGATATTGATACCTACGTATACGCTGAAACAAGCGGACAGCATATATTATAACTAGAAAACATTCTGCAATAAAACTGCTGATTTTTATCGATATGATTCAGCGCCATCCCATCACTAGATGCTACCGGGGAATAAAGTCAAATTTTATTTTTTGCTTTAAAATATTGATTGGTGCTCAACGCGTAGGTGCCCAAAAAATAGGTGCTCATACGGGAATACTCCGTTATATTTATCTACCATTACCGTATTTGCACTAACTAAATGAATGTATTTTTGCAGATATATTGATCAAAGAATTCTTATAGCCAGTAACTGGGGCGAATGTTGATTCAAAGATTTTTTTTAGAAAAATCAATTATTCATTAAAAAAACTTTATTTAAAACAAGCTTTTGTCATAATCTTCTCAGCAAACCCTTTCATTTGATACCCGTATCATGGCAGTGCACAAAAAATAACTAGTCCGCCATCTTGGGCCGTCCGCCATATTGGATTTAGATTGACGTCACTTAGCTAATCATGTATTGTCATCCAAATTAAAAGTGTGTGCAAAGTTTCATCTTAGTCAGTGGAGGATAACTGCTTTAAAATTCAATTTCAAGATTTGACCCGAACACATTTACATACATACATACATTGCAGGTAAAATAAAATCTTGTAAAAATAAAACATTTTTGAAACGTGCATTATGAGACTGTCAACACCCCGGACATACAAACATGTATAAAACCCATTTAGACGATGTTTTTGTGATACCACCGACTACGTTGGTACGCGTGTTGTACTAGGGCAAGCTTACGTTGCATTCACTTTGAAACACGATCATGTTGGCCTTAGTTTCAAGTGCTTGTTCTGTGCTCAGCAAGTCTAGCAGTTAAACTTCTTGAACATCGCTTTCAGGGATCGAATCTTACTATGTATATTAATTAACAATGTGCTGAGCAAGATGTCAGAAATAGTTGTAAAGAATTATTTAATTTTTTAATTATTTAATTATCCCGCTTAAAAACACAAGAAACATGCTTACCGCCGCTAATATCCCTCAAAAGCGCGTATATTACTTTTTATTACACCCAATTTGGTCCAAAAATACGCGTTCCACATAAATTCATGGAAAATAAAAGCATTATAACAGAGCAACAACAATAAGCCGACGTGGGTCGAATATTTATTAAGTGGAAGGTCTAATTGCGAGGTTATCTTAGTGTAGTATCACAGAGTATCGAGACGCCTCGGTGGCTACTGCTATCTCTAGAAGCGTTGTCAAAACTTTCCACACAAACCATCAGTCGTATTGGTGAGTGTCATTGTTTATAATATATCACCGGATTATTGCAGACACCGTAAGTTTGTAATTAAATTTGCAAGATTATAAGTTCTGGGAATATTGTCATTTCAAATACAATAAATCCCAACCAAATTATATAGTTCAAAATATACCCGTGCCTTATAGAGAAGAAAGATTTTAAAATATCACGCGGTTTATTAGAAACTTATGTTTATCGGTTACAGATATACATAGAAATTGACAGCCCGCCACTTTTTAGGGTTCCGTACCCAAAGAGTAAAAACGGGACCCTATTACAAAGACTCCGCGGTCCGTCTGTCTGTCTGACCGTCTGTCACCAGGCTGTATCTCGTTAACCGTGATAGCTAGGCAGTTGAAATTTTCACAGATGATGTATTTCTGTTGACGCTGTAACAACAAATACTACACTACAGAATAAAATAAATATTTAAGTGGGGCTCCCATACAACAAACGTGATTTTTTGCCGTTTTTGCGATAATAGTACGGAACCCTTCGTGCGCGAGTCCGGCACTTGGTCGGTTTTGTTTGACTTTGGATCGGTGGACGCCGTGACAATAATGGAAAACCGCAAAACTGTGAAAATAAGAGAACATTGTTAACACGATCGATTAAGAAACTCGCTACTGTAGGACACTCTATCTATACGCTATTCGCTGGAGCAAAAAATAAAAGGCAAACAAACCATAAAAAGGTTTTTACAGTGTCTTCTTTGCTGTCACTAAAAATATAATTAATGATATTTATTTCATACAACAACCAACCACACATGCACAAATATGTCAAATATTTAAATTATTTTTTGTAAATTTTAAATTATTAACTGTATTTTACAACAATAGAAAAAAAGAAACAATAAAAAAATTAATGTATAAAAATAAAAATATGTATTAATTAAACCAAAGCCAATAGCTGACATTCAAAAACAACTCGAATGCTTGGAGTTCGGCACTATTATAATAATAAATTAAAGAGTGCTTCAAAAGTAACGATTTTGCGTGGTCAGGTTGTATTTTTAAAATTAGTCGGTTTATGACCGTTTGACGTTTGTCTGTTTGCCTTTTATTTTTTGCTCTAGCGAATGGACTAAAGACAAAGTGACAGTCAGCGATACCGATTGTCAAAGATCCAAAGTGTAAGGGATTTAAAGGGATTGACTACGTGTCATCTTGGACATTTGATATTCGTTATCGCAGTTATGACGTCACTTTGACTAGGACCTCAATCGCTGCCGGCTCAGCTATTCCGTGTTCTGTGTGTAGTATAATATTGTAGAGTTTACATCATTTTTCGAGTCGAGTCGGCGTCGTCGGTAATTCTAAGCAATTTGCTCCGGACTGATTTAGTTTGCGGACGACATAATTATCTTCTTCGAGTCGGTATTTAATGTGTTGTGATGTCATCGTTCTTAATGCAGTGGAAGTAACGTTTGAAATTATGTTCATTCCCTTAAGGGTGCGGGCATACGAAACTGTTACGGGTACTGTTTGTTTGTATTTCTGATGAGCCTGAAAAGTAGATCTAAGTATTTATGAAAGGCAATTCTCAAATCATAGCAGCTGCCGAAAATTAAGTTGCAGAAATACAAATCTAGCTTCTATCTTTATGACGTACTAGTGAAATTCACTCCACACAATACAAGCATTTCAATGAAATAGTTATTGAAAACAAATACCAAAGCACGTACCTATTTAGTAATTAATTCTGACGCTAAAAGCTGCATACAACAGCGTAAACAGTAATTTACTCTCCAAATAACAGTTGTATTAACACACCGTAACATTGCAAATTCATTCATCAAAATAAAACATACGAGCATGTCAACTGCAAACATGAATCCTAAATCAACTAATGCACGAACAATGACAATCGTTGCCCAATCAGAAAATAATACATCAGGCTCAAACCGGCACACACAATTTAATGAGCACTATTAAAAGCTGGCATTTATTAAATTTACGCTCGTGGCAAATTTGACTGTCCAGTAATAAATTTGGTAGCCTCTAGCAATGAACATTATGGAACATGGAGTAAGAAGACAGGGGAAAACGGTGTAGACAAGTCTGCGTAAACCTTGAGAGTGCAAAGTGAGCAAAATGAGAGTGGACAGAATACTGCCGTCACATAGCTAACTATATTTTAACCATATTATTACCACTATGAATATTCAGATGACAACTATTAGTTAAGTAAAAAGTTAGAAGACATGTTGCGGCGATCCTAAATAATTTGGAATAAGGACGGAGCAAGTAAGAGGATGATGAAGCAATACTGTTTTATAAATAAAATAAAACTTTTATTTGAGACAAAATCCATAGGGTTAGTAACAATCTACTTAAAAAACTAGTGTTAGTAGGTACAGATATAAAACTAAAACATACAGCTACACTTCAGCGTGGAGTTGTATTCACCTCTGCATCATCGGAGAATCCCACCGATCTGCGAACACACTGAGAATAGTGTTGGTACCGCCGCGAACATGTGTCAACAGAGACGCACATAATGGCGGCAAAACCATCAATGTTTGTGTCCGCAAACATCCCTGACGCAGTGCAACTCCACGGCAGCCTCAACAGTACTCTCAATTTTCTTCATGCCAACTTAACAAATAACAAACACTATTAGAGGTTGCGATATAACTTTAGTATTTATGCTGTCTAAAGCGCAACATTGACTCATTGACACTGCCTTGACGTTTTTCTTAATATTTTATGGGAACTTTAAAAGTCAAGGTTTCAGGATCAGGGCGACTGTCTTTACAGAGATATTTTTTTTAAAGAAAATCTGCCAACCACCAGAAATTCTTAATAGCACGTTTTCGTAACTTCATTTTAATGCAATAATTAGCAGAAAATGTAGTTAGAGCGCATTAATCTCAGGGATTTGCACTCGCTACCTCTGTCACTGCGTCCAATGCATGGCTGCGTTGACGACGGGTTATTATTAACGCTTGCAACAGTAATTGCATTCCAGGATAAATTAATCAATAAGTTATTTTCTTTTCTGACAAACCGCTGCGTATTTAATATTGGAATACCGAAAAAAAAAGTTTATAACCACGGAGGGTTGAACGGGTGTGTAAAAGAATGATTAAAATTTTGAAATTAAACCAGCAGGTATTTTTATTATAGATTACATGTTTTATTATTCATATATTCGTTTATTGAGTTTATAAGCAAAAGGTGCCCTGGAATTCAGTTGCATGCGGTTATGCTGAAAGCTGACATCAAGATAGACGGAAAAAGATTAGTTAGGAAGATGATGATGTTGTAATGGTGTAGCGTAACGTTAGCTCAGTCGAGCTAACGTTACGTTAGTAAAAGTAAAAGGGTAATTTAAATTAAAACTAAAAAAAATTATATAGAAAATAAAACGGTAGGGCTTCGCACGACGTGGGCAGCTAACCAGGCATCAGCTCGGGCAGAAAGTCGTGGAATGCCTGAGGTAGGCAGGTGAGCAGCGGACAAGCAGACGGGTGGTAGCTAGATAAGCGGGTAATCGGGCAGGTAGGCAGTGCAGTAGGCAGCAGGATGGAAGCAGGTCGGATAAACAGGCAAACAGGTAAATACGTAGGCTCCAAGGGATGTGGAGGCCTGCTATGGCCCAATACGCCAAACAGAGAGGCCTTTGATGCCAAGAGATGACCGTTGAGGGTGTTTCCAGGAAATAATGCTCTCGGGAACCACACAAAATATTAAATTGGAGCACTTCAGATAATAATAGTTTTACATAAGCTGGTAATTCACAGTTTAGAGTTTTCCAGGAGATTTTTAGATCAGAAAATCAAAAACCACTTCGAGAAAACCAATGCCTGTAAATATTGTAACCACAGACATAAATCTATCTAGATAATGCAAGTTCCTCCATCTCTATGAAAACCAAGCATGCCACTTTTTAAAAATAAATTTACTTACCAATGAAAGAAAATATTTCCAATGACTCTGCCAACTTTTTCTATACAGTCTTTACAGCTCATATGGCATAAAAAGGCATTTTCCTAAATTTCTGTGGATTTCCGGTGCCGATAATGCTAAATGAAAAGCTCAAATTACGATCTTGGTCGTAATTTACTCCGTTTTTTGACACGATAAGTTCATACAATCGCGCCATTTAGTTAGATTTATATCTGTGCACGTAACGGATACATGGTTTGCGGTGCTCAGTCAGTGAACTCTGTGGCTTTGGATTTAATCCTACTGGTTTTAATTCGGACTCAAATGATAGATGTATGATATTTATAGGCTCGCGACCTCCCACAGAGTGGATGCCTGTGTCCCAGCAGTGTGAAAGTTAAAAGCCTGTTGATGAGGCACACCTGATGGTAAGCGATGATGTGATTGAAAATTGAAAACGTTTGCCTCGAAGACATATTTACAAATGACTAAAAGACCCCCAGGTTGTAGCTATCAGCACACATACTCCAACATGGAAATTCTATCTTTAGCTGTACGCAAATTGAAAGTATTTGCAAAACGTTTAGTTTCATGTATTGTTACAAACTTCAAGCAAAATAGAGTTTTGACTTATTCTTTACATAAAAGAAATATACTGAGAGAAAACAAAATCTAAGTAAACAATTGAAATAGTAAACTTTTTATAACTGTTTTGGTATCACTACCGACTTGTGGGAATAGAAATCAACTTTGTTTACCTAAAGCTTTGTCTACAACTTTTATGGTTACGAAAACATCACTTAGATCACTGTACCTTACAAGGAAAATAGAATAATAACTTGTATCAACAAGAAAAGTCTTTATTCATGTTAAAACAACTTATTTCATGTTAAGTTCAGGCTTCTTTCAACAAAATATTCTTTTAACAAGATCTCTCAGTAAATAATAAATGTTGTACGTAAAACTTGTTTAATTTTTCAGCTGATACGTTTTCCGGGCATCCGTTAACCGGATAGGCAGGGCCAACAAATACGATTACATGCCGTACTCCTCATTAATGTGGCAGGCTCATTAAAAATGTATGTTTATAACAGCCTCGGTATTTCGCTCATATTTACAAGTATGGCAGGAAGATTATTTAAACTATGAACTGTGGTTCTTACAAGTTTAATTTTAGCGACAGAAATTTACTTGTATACTTTTTCTATCGTTTTCAAGTAGATCCCACTATTATAATAACCTTATTGTGGTTTTGAAGAACAGGAGCTAAATCGATATTCCTAGTGATTTACGTAACACGTTCTTTTGTTAAACCCAGAATTGGGCATATTGTCAAAAATATGCAAGCTCTCTATCGCATTGACTGTAGGTAATTTTTCGTCTATCTTTTTCGATATAGGTTTTTTTGTTAATAAAGATTCGATTCAATCATCTTAAACAACCTTCAGATGATTTTTGAACTTATTATTCTGCCAAACTAAAAAAACTAAAATAAAAAAGAAATCGGTAAACATACATACACACATACATATCATACATACATTTCGGTATACAATAAAAATAAAAAAAAACATACATACAGCCGAACATAGAACCAGAAATCGGCGAACATACACAAAAACATAAAAATAAACATACCTGCAGTCGAACATAGAACCTCCTCCTTTTTAGAAAGTCGGTTAAACAGATCTACGGTAGATTTTGATTTAAACATACATATTCGTCATAGCAATCTTACACCAAAACAACGTCCACCCTATCTACCTTTTACTTTAACTTAACAATTTTTGTAAATGTTTTTAGTTACCTAAATACAAACACAAACACAAAAGGGCATGGGCATTTTATTTTAGGCACCGTCCACCCTATCTACCTTTTACTTTAACTTAACAATTTTTGTAAATGTTTTTAGTTACCTAAATACAAACACAAACACAAAAGGGCATGGGCATTTTATTTTAGGCACCGTCCACCCTATCTACCTTTTACTTTAACTTAACAATTTTTGTAAATGTTTTTAGTTACCTAAATACAAACACAAACACAAAAGGGCATGGGCATTTTATTTTAGGCAATGGGGAGGCGTGACAAAAATGTCCACACCAATTTAGGAGTCCATTGCCTCCCGTATGACATGTGTGGTGCATTCGGAGGTCACGAGGGATTTTGACCGTTTGTAAAGGACGACAGCTGGTGTGAACAGTGCATTTCGTAACGATTGTATCTTGCAAATTCTGGTGGCTAGTTGAGAGAGACCAATTGGACCCTACCAACTTTGGGTCATTAGTGCCAATCACTGGGATTGATCATAAAGGAACTTTGTGAATATTACCTCGTTTAGCATACGCAAACATTGGAGATTTCGTAATGCGGCCTAGTTTCACATCGAATTGGAAACTTAGGTATTGGACTAAGTTTACTTCCAATACAAAAAGTAAGAATTGAAATAAGTACTTATTTTAGTCCCACAAAATGCCTCATCATTATCCCACTGCTGGGACACAGGCCTCCTATCTGTGAGAGAGGGAATTCGCATTATTCAACCACGCGGACCCAGTGCGGATTGGTGGATGTCACATATATTCGAATTTTTGATTTTCCTCACGATGTTTTCGCTCACCGTTTTTAGAGCAGTGGTGATGTTATAATTTACACAAAGTAAAGCGCCTGATTCCCGCTGCTCTGAAAGCGCGCGCATAATGCCTCGTATCACCTTAAGTAAATAACTTAACTGACAGATTATCAGAAATTATGGTACTGACAAATGTTAGCGTAATGTCACGAGGTCAATCCGAAACAATTCGATCACAGACATAAATCTAACTAGACGACGCGATTGTACGTACTTCACGTGTCAAAAAACGGAGTATAATTACGATCAATGATCACGAGCTTTTCAGTTAGCATTATTGGCACCGGAAATCCACCAAATTCTAGAAAAATGCGTAATTATTCCATATTGGGCTGTAAAAACTGTATAGAAAAAGTTGGCCGAGGCATTGGAAATGTTTTCTTTCATTAGATAAATTTGTTTTTAAATGATGTGTGAAAAAGTGGTACGCTTGGTTTTCATACAGATGGAGGGACTTACGTTATCTAGTTAGATTTATATCTGTGATGTCGATAGTATAATTTCACTTCGTTTAAAGCCCAAGAAAAGAACAGCATAAGCGTTTATATCCCTTTGTGATTTATAAAAAAAACTAATGGTGATATTACGTGACAAGTCATTGTGGCAAAAGGAAATCCTTTTATCCCAATTATGTATGGGACCTAAGTGTACGATGGTTTCCATTAGGGAGGTTCCATAGTTGTAACCTAATATTCGATTGGCTTTCACGTTGAAGCTGACGGTAACTTCGTTATCCTTTTATAGGGAAGGACCGGTCCAATTGAAATTGAGACTTGAGAATTCAGAATTCAGAGAACATGATTAAATGGAATTTTACAGAGGTTTTTTTGTCTGCTTCTTTTGTGGGATCCGGTCTTTCATCAAAAATGGAGAGTAGCTTTTGTATACTTACTTTCATAGGCAACAATATATTTTAACTTACTAATATTATTATAAATGCGCAAGTTTGGATGTATGTTTGTTACTCAATCACGCCAAAACGGCTGAACGGATCTGGATGAAATTAGGCACAGGAATAGATTATAGTCAGACATAACTAGCACATAGGCTGCTTTTTCATCCCGGTTTGTTCCTTTGGGATAAGAAAACACTTTACACGCGGGCGAAGCTCTTGGCAGACGTGTATCTAGTGTGTTTTATATACTGGTCAAAAGTGTTCGTTGGGACTTGTTTGTAGCGGGGAAATGTGGAACGGAGAGGAAATTCACATTGAGTCTCGTCTTGTCTGTGTGTGGTCGATTTTTGCAATCATTTCCGCCTCGCATACCAACCTTTAACCATGTTCTGTAAGATATCACATTACAATTATAAAGGCGAAAGTTTGTGAGTGTGTTTGTTACTCAATCACGCCAGAACGGCTAGACGGATTTGGATGAAATTAGTCTCTGAGATAGTTTATAGTCAGTGATAGCATATATGATACTTTATATCCCGGGAATCCACAAGATAATTTTCGACTTTCACGCAGGCGAAGCCGTTCGCTAGCAGAAGCTATTCCTTATATAATTTTGGAGCGTATTACCTACCAATGTCTCGAGACTCACACCTGTAGCCAAGTTGACATTCTAAAATCGATAACGCTAGTAGAAAAGGAATCAATGTCTGGGAATGACACATATGAACGGTAATTCACGTGGTCATACCATACAAATAGAAGGCGTTAACAATTGTAGAAAGAGATTCGATACTATGAAACGTTTGTAACTTGGCTAGGGGGGCAGTCAACACTATCAACGAAAGCGTCGCGATAGCGTATCGAAATATCACGTGATAAATCCCTTACATTTTGGCAGTTATCGCTATCGCGTTTGAATTTGCCGCTAGGGGCGCTGGTGTAGGTCTTCAAAATGTCAAATATATGTTTTTGTGCGAGTTTTTTTTTTTTTTGTTGTTAGTATTTTCCAATTATGACTGATTAAAATAGGTACAGGCTTTACCAACCACTGCTTTACGATTGCACTAGTCGAACATTCTTCCATACAAACGCAGCTTGGCGATTACTCTACTGTTTGACGATGTACTCGTTCAAAATAAAAAAATATATTTCAATTTGTCTCATTATTATCTAGCCCTGTATGGAAAGAAAAAAGTAAAATAATAAATAATTAGGAAGTGATGAGCGTCGAAAATTCCATATTTCAACACAAATTTTAACGCATCTTTGGACCGGAATAAATACCATACGAAGAAGGAAAATTGTAAAACAGCCACCATACCGGGATAGATTAATAGTTCAACAATGCAAATAATTTTATTTTGAAAATATACATTTAGTCGTTTTTTCATAATAACCATACTCCCAAGGGCTTGTTTAAAAAAAATTCGCGCACACGTTTTCGTCCTAAATCACCATACATTTCGCTACAAATTTGCAAAAGTGCTAATTCGTACACGAACTAGCTTCTTACTGCTCATCAGAGCATCTCTCACTTTCGGACGTGTTGTCGGATGAGATAGCATACATTTTAACCCCGCGCACAAAATAGTTCGTGCCGTCGACTAGGGCAACCTTAATAAAGCTTTATGTTTCGTAAAAAGTTTTTCTCCTCTTTTTTTCTCGAAAAAAGGGGCTGCCCAAAACTGTGGCACACTCGATGTTATATTCAATCGCACTTATACGGCATTAGAAATGATTTTAATTAAAATTTGCGTCCTTGCGCGTAATAACGACGTTTAATATCCTTATTTATATTGACGTATATACCTTACTCGCCAGTTGCGTCAATTTGTGGGCACAAAAACGGAAGCCCTCATTGAATGATAGTTTGTCTTGAGACTCTATTATTAGTTAATCGTAATCATCTCTACCAATATCAATAATTTACATCACACAATTTCATAATCTAAATGCAAGTAGTAATTTCACAAATTGCCATCCCATCAAGTTGTTTGATAGACTGTCTCATCTCATACTATTAATTCAAATAGCCGAATGGCTTTGCGGCGTCAGGAGTCTTCTCATTAAGAAAAGTGGGAGATCGCCCGGCTTATTCCGGGTAATGGCCCGTCCGTCCGCCTTTCTTGATTGCTCATTAAAAATATTTTTTTAAGTATCATGGAAGCGATTTGCTTGAACGCTCTACTTTGCGATTATGTTAACAATGATTAGTTGATAATTAGGTCTACAACCGGATTGTTAATAAGGCACATTTAGTTTTGAAAAAACGTCGGATTTGTAGAGCGTTCTCTGGGTAACAGTCTATTTCTAAATAAATTATAAATAATTTTATTTCTGTAAGTTGGTTTGTACAAACATTTTTACATGTCGAACATATTTTTTTAAAACTAGATGAGGTCGGCGTTTCCTATCTGACTACTCTGAGAAGAAAGGCAGAAACAAACTCAGAGGTCACAGTCTCTTTTAAAGTCCACAAAAAATCTTGGTTAGAGCATGTGAAGACCATGTAGACTAATGTCTGAAATGGTCTTTTGAGGAAAGAACCAGCCAGAATGAGTAGACTTGTCCAGTCAGTGCACGCATTTGTCAATAACCGAGCAGCTCAACTCAGAATTTAAGAAGCTCAACGATTCGACGAACAATACCAAAGAAAGGACATTCGGGTAGGCCGCATAAACTACTCAAACTGCCAGACCATGATTAAAAACTAAGATGAATTTAAATTTAAAAAAAAAAAAGGAACGATCGACATAGTCTTCACATTCACAATAATTAAAATAAAATAATATAATACTTTAAAAAGTAAATATTCATGCCATTGCAAGAAAAGCAAAAAAAAAATTATTATAACAAAAATGCATGGTGCAAAATATAATAAAAAACAAAATTAATTGGAGCAGGTCAATCCCAAGCCTTTTTGTCTTCAAGGTAATCTTTAGTTGTATAAAACGCTTTCTGGCACAACTTACGTTTAATGAAAGATTTGAATTTATTAAGACTTAGATCTTGTACGTGGCTTGGAAGCTTATTATAAAAGCGTACACATTGACATCTAAACGAGCCACCTATTTTCTTGAGCCTTGTTGTAGGTACTACAACTTTGTGTTTGTTCCTAGTATTTATGTTATGGATATCACTGTATTTTTTAAACAATTTTATATTTTTATGGGCATATAAAAGATTTTCATAAATATACTGAGAAGGCACAGTCATTACATTAATCTCCTTAAATTTCTCTCTGAGAGAGTGTCTCGGGCTTAATTTATAAATTGATCGAACAACTCTTTTCTGCAAAACAAAGATAGTCTGAATGTCGGCGGCATTTCCCCACAACAGAATACCTTACGACATTACACTATGAAAATAGGTAAAGTATACTAAACGGGCTGTCTCTATGTCAGTTAAATTACGAATTTTTCTAACAGCATATGCTGCGGAGCTTAGTTTCTTTGACAATTTATCTATATGTGGGCTCCACTGAAGCTTAGCATCCAAAGTTAAGCCTAAGAATATTGTGCTATTTTCAGGATTCAATTCTTCGCCCTTTATCAACACTTCGGTTTTTACCTGCCTAACGTGAGGTAGGGTAAACTTAATGCATTTGGATTATTTTTCATTAAGAAGTAAATTATTAACATTGAACCATTGAACTTCTTTTGAGATCGCGCTATTTACATCGTCAGTAACCAGCTGCTGACGTATAATCCGCAAACAACACTATATCATGGTTATCCTTTATGAGGTAAGGCAAGTCATTAATATAAATAAGAAACAAGAAAGGACCAAGAATCTAGCCCTGTGGGACTCCCATTGTTACTATAGATCCAGGAGATCTTTTTCCATTAACGTCAACGGTCTGAATCCTATTACTCAAATATGAAGTAAGAAGATCCAGAGCGCTGTTCCGGATCCCGTAGTGGCGGAGTTTCCTGATTAGCGTTTCATGAAAAACACAATCAAATGCTTTGGACAAATCACAAAAGATTCCCAAGGCATCGCACTTATCTTCCCATACATTATAAATATGTCCTAAAAGCTCAACACAGTAATGAACGACCCCTTGTAAAACCAAACTGTTTGCTATGTAATAATTTATGTTTATTAAAAAATCTTTGCAATTGCTCTAAAATTAATTTCTCAAATATTTTGCTAAACGTAGGTAGTACTGAAATAGGTCTATAATTTGTAGGATCTGATGTACTACCTGATTTAAACAAAGGTATTATTTTACTATTTTTCATAAGGTCAGGAAACTCCCCACAGTCGATACAATTATTAAAGATAATAGCTAAACTAGGTGCGACAATGGCAATAATAGTCTTAGCAACTTCTACAGAATGACCTCACAGATCTGCAGTCATTTTAACATTTAAAGTGTGAAAGGTTTTAATTATGTCTTTACAAGTAATATGTTCAAAAATAAATTCCGAATCGCAAACATTGACATTTTCTTTTAGCAAAGACTCAGCAACAGAAGGTGATGAGTTTAAGGATTTAGTAGTTGAAATGGGAATATCTGAAAAGAAATTTTCAAAGGCCACTGCGACTTGTGAGTCTGATTTTATGATGTTGCCATTAATAGACAGACCGTAATCAATATTTCGGTTACCAGATCTTCCCATTTCTCTATTAATAATATTCCAAGTCGTTTTAATAACATTACTACTGTATTTATCTTCGAGCTCAAATAACGCGACTTGGCTAAACAACAAACATATTTAAATAATTTTGAATAATTTCTAACATATAAATTAAATTCAGCAGTGTTTACATAAGTCCTTTCACTGTACAGCTCATAAAGACGTGTTCTACTTTTATGAATACCAATGGTAGCCCAATCACTGAATGATGCGTTACTATTAACGGAGATAGTCTTTGGAACAAAGGTCGAATTATATTGTTTACAGTATATACTAAAAAAATCATCATATAGATGATTAGGATCAGCATCAAATGACAAAATTGGTAATTTATTAATGAGTTTAACTTTAAAAGCTGCCAAGCGACTTGCAGTTTTGGGGTTAACAGTGATATCCTTTTTAGCCACTTTGTTGTTTTGGTTTGGTATAGTAATCCTCTGCCCGCAATGATCAGAATCTAGTTAATTTATAATTTCTTTGTAAACTGGTATAACATTAGTATAAATATTATCTAAGCATGTAGCACTCGTTGGGATTATTCTTGTGGGCTCCAAAAATAGGTTTACAAGATTGTAGGTTGTTATTATTTTACTACAAGAACCTGAGTTTTCTAATAAATTAACATTAAAATCACCACAAGTGATAATGGATTTATTCGAGTTACAAATCTTGTGTAACACTTCATACATTACCTTTTCAAAGCAGTCATACAATCTTGAAGGGGGTCTGTATACGCTTAATACAATAAACTGCTCCAATTTTATACAAGCTATTTCAACTGTCCGCTCAACAGATAGGCTCACAATATCCTTACGGTCTTTAAATTTAAGCTGGTTACTTACTAAAATCAATGAGCCACCATGTATAGCATTAACTCTGCTGAATGAACTACCAACCTGGTGATTATTAAAATTGAACAATAACTGGTAGCTTTTAAGCCAATGTTCTGTTATACAAAGAATATAAATACTGTTAAAGTTCATAAATAATTCTACTTCTAAATCTTTGTTCATAAATCTTTGAATATTTTGATGCACCAGGTTAATACTATTTACCGAATTTAAACTTTTATTTAATTTTATTTTGCAATTTTTATCCTGTATACTTTTGCAAGAGGTTGTCCCTATTGTCCTAAAGGTTGATATCATATTTAAAGTTGATGTCTGTAGTACAAATACAAAAAACCGGCCAATTGCGAGTCGGACTCGCGCACAAAGGGTTCTGTAATTGGTAAATTGCGGTTTACTATTTATGACGTATTAAAAAAAACTACTTACTAGATTTCGTTCAAACCATTTGTCATCATAAATCATCATATAAGTAGCGCAGGGAACATCCCGTCTGGACCGGGCGCCTTGAATGAATGAAAGCTTTGGACGGCCCATTGCAGTTTCTCCAATGTGATCATCCCTCTTGCATAGTGCCAATTCTCGCTTGTTGGTGGTTGGAAAGTATCTTGCCAGTCGGTTACCTTTACGAAAACGCTCCCTGGGAAGTGAATTTCTACTAGGACGCGTCTTGTTTCTTCAGGCGACGTGGTGAGTGTGTTATCAGGTTTACGGAGTGTGGCGGGCCCAGGTGTACTCTGTTGTGCCAGTATTTTCCTTATCCTTACCCTTACACACATTTTACCACTTTGGAAATGTCTCTCGCGCAAACTATTCAGTTTAGAAAAAAAAGGATATTAGAAACCTTATTTTTGAAGACCTATCCCTACCCCCACATATAGGAGCGATGAAAAAAAAAATTTGATTCAGTTCTAAGTACGGGGAACCCCCAAAATTTATTGTTTTTTTTCTATTTTTGTGTGAAAATCTTAATGCGGTTCACAGAATACATCTACTTACCAAGCATAGTTCTTATAGTTTCGAAAAAAGTGGCAGTGACATACGGACGGACAGACAGACAGACATGACGAATCCATAAGGGTTCCGTTTTTTGCCATTTGGCTACGGAACCCTAAAAACGGCATTATTTTGTTTCCATGAGTAGGTACAATCATCTAATTGTTTTTTTTTCGGTCATCATCCTAAAACAGACGTCAGAGATAAATAAATTTCATCACATAAACATGGAAAAATATGAGTTCCACTGTATGTGGTCATTTGTAGTATGAATAAAATTAGGCTTCCCAGAGAGCCTGTGTTATGGCCCATATCCATTACGGGGATAAAGGACCTCTTTACGAAATAATGAGGTATGAACTGTGGGGTCTAGACAAATAAAAATGTTCTTGTTATCTTTATGGTTAATAGAATTTTTATTTTCACCGAGGTAGGTACTGTAAAAGCCTCTCGTTGTACCTTTTAAAATTGTAAATGAACGCATTTCGTGGAAAAATTAAATTAAATTTTTTTTGTTACTTTGTTTCCAAATAAAATTTTCAAATGCTTTTAATACAGTTATTGTTTTGGCCGGACTAAGATAACCTCTGGCTGCTTCTGTCTGCAGCTTCGCCCACGTGAAAGTAGAGAATTATAGCAATGGAATATACTACTCGATAAAAAGTATCTTTGTAGAGATTGCCTTGTGCGATAAGACCGCCCATTGTACACTTGCTTTTATGATTTTTTGTCCTGTATATATATTTTTGTGGTGTACAATAAAGAATATAATAAATAAATAATAATATGTTCTCAACCAGGACATGGTGTGAAAAGGACATGACAAGTTCCACCTAAATCCGGTAAGACGTGAAAAGGTAACAAACAGAGTTACTTTTGGATTAATAATATTAATAGCTTCTGCAATAATCTTTCTCTGTGCTAAATTTCATCTAGATCTGTTCAGGCTGTTCTGGCGTGATTGAATAACATACATACACACATTCAAACGCTCGCTTTTGGACTAATTCGTTGAAAACACGAATACATCCGAACTCCCGCGCTGCACAGCGATATCGCCTCGCTGGTTGTTCAGCTGTTTTCAAAAGAATAATATGCTAGAATAGAAAAAAAGGAACCCCAAATACAATTCAAGTATGTAACAGTACTATTACCGTAGCTTACAAAAACCACCTAAAAAGTATTACTCAAACCGTATAAATAGTTACATACTTAGTATCATAGTCGCCCAATCAGTATATTTTTTTTCACCCGGTTAATAATATCCCTAATATTATTATAGATTATACATCATTATCAGTAATATAATGTTCCCACTGCTGGGACACAGGCATCCTCTCTGTGAGATATGTAATGGGTCTTAATCTCCAACTCGCACTGGGCCCGCGTGGTGACGCGGGCCCAGTGCGAGTTGGTGAATGTCACATGTCTTCGATTTTTTTGTTCTAGGACTTGCCGGTTTCATCATGATGTTTCCCTTCACCGTTTTAAGAGCAGTGGTGATGAAATAATATACACAAAGTAAAGCGCCTACCTGGGTTCGAACTCACGACCTCCGACACGTAAGTCGGCGCCGTTACCACCGGGCCATCACCGCTCTCGCCTCTCTTATAGATTATACGCATAAATATATTAATAAATGAATAGAATAATCGGCATACTATGGATGGATATTATGGTTAACCTTGAAACTTGTAGATAAGTTAATATTACTTATTATTTGCTCAAAGACGATACGAGAGACGTTTGTTCCCCTAGCTCATGGCTCTGCCACTATCTCATGGCATGGGTCACCAGATAACTGCTATGTTTATGGTCAACATTATCTCATAATTGTTTTTGCAATTTGACCTTACTCTCTGTTTTCTGTAGCCGTTTATGTAACATTCTTAAAATAATTGTAATGATGAGCAAAATCTGGAAAGATCTAGAAATAACTCCTAAAGAAGGGTAAGAAACTCTGCAGTTTTGGCGCTTTTACTTAAGATAGTACCCATTTCGTGTGGGTGGATGGGTTCGAACCGAGGTCAAATTATTTCATCACCACTGCTCAAAACGGTAACGGAAAAAAATCTTGAGGAAACAGGCAATTCCTAGAATCAAATTCAAATCAAATAAAGAACAGTTTTATACAGATTTTGTACATTGGCCCCAAACTAGGCAAGCCTGTATCTTGGGAAACAATTTTGAGGGTAATCATATAAAAGATTTTTGACACATGTTCGGTTTCAGAGAAGAATAAATTAATATCAAACAAAATACAACAATCAAATTATAGGAAAATAAAACTAGTAAACAAGTAGTAGTAGTATCAATTCAAATACATGTGACATCCACCAACCTGCACTGGGCCCGCGTGGTGGATTAATCCCATTCCGTCTCTCACAGAGAAGAGTCCTGTATCCCAGAAGTGGGACCATTAAATAGGCTGATGATGATTTTCCATTTTATTTCATCTTTTTTGTTCGTTACCAATCAACCAACGTATAGCAACAGATTTAAACTTAGCTTACCATTAGATAATTATCAGAAAATTGGCTGCATTGGATCGACAGTCTTGCCATGTAAAATACTAATTTGCACCCGCATCTGATTAGATCGGAAACTGGGCCTAACGAAGTTGGGTTAATATGATTAAAGCTGCAACGTGTTTCAAATAATGTCATGTTAATTATTTTGGTCGAAAAATATTTCCAAACCTGATTAATTTATGCGTGAAAATTGCTTAACTGTATTACGGCAATAAATGATTAAAGCAATTATTATTAATTATACTGTAAAATTCGGTGTAAATATCCTAAAGCTGATTTGAATTTGGCAAGAATCGCAATGCTAACTAGCAAATCAAACATAATATTGTGAAACCTGTACTTTACAACAGAAAGGAGACAATTTTTTTTGAGGCTAGCTTTTATTTAGCAGTTCACTGTAGCGTAAGCTACAAACGTTCGTTTCGCTAACAACTAGATAACGTAGTGAATATTGCTGTACATTCAAAATGGAAGCTAATGCCATTGCGAGGGTGTTACGCATTTAGGATGCTGATTGGTTTCCATTTGCAGTAGCGGATTGCTATGAACGAGCGGTAATAGTAGAATGTAGAATCTAGACTCTATTTTGAAAGTGCGTAGGTTTATTTTATAGTTTGTAAAAATAATAGAAAAGGTACTAGGAATGTGGCGGAGGCCATCTTAGTGGAGGCAGAGTTGGAAAGTAAAAATAAGAAAGATGAATTAAGTAACATGTTTAACAAAAATTTACATGTTACATAATAAAACTTTAGAAGGGATAAACTATTTATATGTCACACACTTTTTTACAAATGTGATGCTGGTTTTGAACCTGGCTATGACTTGGTAACAATCTTTGACCTGAAACTTACAGTTATATCTGCATTACATGAAAGGGTATTCGCATATTTGGTGCTGATTTTATTAATTAGAGCACCGTTAGAAATTTGCGGATGCCGAGGAGCGATTTCTTGCTGGAATTACGTACTTGTAGAGGCGGAGACGAAGTTCCTTTATAACTCTAGTTCAGAGCAAATATTGGAATAATGTTATATCAAGGTAAGCTTACATAGGCTTTATCAAATACACGTGCCTACCTGAAGTACCTAAAGAGTACTTAGGCAGTGTTATACGAGGTATTGTTACTATTTGATTATCAATGATATAGGTGGTAGTTCTATCGGGTACGTTTATTATACGACCTATGTAGGATTGTGGGTTTTCCCTTTCTGAATCTGAACTAATATTAAAGAGAGAAAATTGTTTGTATGGTAATTATATCTGGAAATGCTAATTCCATTTCAAATTTTATTTAACTGATAGATAGTTACACCATTGCTGAGTGTCATAGCTTGATATCAAGGTAAATGCAAGGTTTTTCTTAGGTATTCCAAGGGAGCTAAGCCGTGGGTAAAAGCAAGTCAGTAAATAAAGGAGTCCATTAGTATATTATGCATTTAGTATATGCTTAAGAGAGCCGAGGACGGTAATCATCAATACACACTTGTATCATACGACGTTTTTCAACACACTTGTGAAGAAAATAATACAAAAAAATCATTTCCAAAAGTGAAAACGAGTTGTGAATTTTTTTTCGCAATGGCGGGCAAAATTAATCAGTTTTCCTATGTGCGCGCATCTAAAAATGGCGATCGGCCATAGACTAAAAAGAATGCGTTTTTTTTCGGTTTTCGCGGATGGCGTACAAAATGGGTAATTTCAAGTTTTCTTTATTACAGACCAAAAAAGTTATATTTGAGTAAAAGTTTTATTTATTTAACACGTACCTGTTGAAATTATCTATGTAAATACGAAGTTGCATGAAATATGTTGCATTTGCACTATTGAGCACGATCTTTTTTGTCATCATCATCATTTCAGCCGAAAGACGTCCACTGCTGGACATAGGCCTCCCCCAGGCGTCGCCACATTGACCGATCCCGTGCGTCTCGCATCCAGCGCCTTTCCGCAACCTTAACCAGGTCATCAGTCCACCTAGTGGGAGGCCTTCCAACGTATCGTCTTCCGGTTCGCGGTCGCCATTCCAGAACTTTTCGGCCCCATCGGCCATCCGTTCTGCGAGCAATGTGCCCTGCCCACTGCCACTTAAGTTTGGCAATTCTTCGGGCTATGTCGGTAACTTTGGTTCTCCTGCGGATATCATCATTTCTGACGTGATCACGCAAGGAAATTCCGAGCATAGCCCTCTCCATTGCCCTTTGAGTGACTTTGAGCTTTCTGATAAGGCCCATTGTGAGCGACCACGTCTCGGTCCCATAGGTGATCACTGGCGACACACACTGGTCATAGACTTTTGTCTTGAGACACTGCGGTAAATTGGACGAGAAGATACCACGCAACTTCCCGAATGCCGCCCAGCCGAGTCGGATTCGACGGTTGACCTCTTTCTCGAAATTGGACCTACCCAACTGGACCGTTTGTCCCAGGTAGACATAATCGTCTACAACTTCGAGAGTCGAGTCTCCGACTTTGATAGGAGTGGATGTTACATGGGCATTCACCATGATCTTGGTTTTGTCCATGTTCATTTTAAGACCCACTCTTTCGGAAGCTCTACTGAGGTCATCGAGCATTTTACTGAGGCTCTCCATGGTCTCAGCCATGACCACTATGTCGTCGGCAAACCGAAGGTGAGTAATGTATTCGCCATTAACGTTGATGCCAAGCCCCCTCCAGTCCAGAACCTTGAAGACATCCTCCAGCGCAGCAGTGAACAGTTTCGGAGAAATGACGTCTCCCTGTCTCACGCCGCGCTGGAGAAGGATTGGTTTCGAGGTCTGATCCTGAAGACGGACTGACATGGTGGCGTTTTTGTACAAACACTTCAACACCTCAATGTACCGGTAGTCGATCGGGCACCGTTGGAGAGACTGCAGTGCAGCCCAAGTCTCTATCGAATCGAAGGCTTTCTCGTAGTCCACAAACGATAAACAGAGAGGCAGGTTATACTCTTCGGTCTTCTGTATAACCTGCCGCAGCGTATGTATGTGGTTTACGGTGCTAAAGCCTTTTCGGAATCCGGCTTGTTCGGGGGGCTGGAAATCGTCAAACCTGCAAATCTTTTTTGTATCGAAACTTTTTTAAGAACAAAGCAACTCAACCAATAAATTAAAAAAAAAACTCTATTACTCACTTGTGAATAATAGCAATGGAAAAGTCACAGTTTGATAACAGGTGTCATTATGTGCCTAATTGCGGTGAAATTAGAGCCACTTTATGAGCAAGTGTGTTGAAAAAGTTATTTGTATGGTAATTAATATCTGTAAACGGTTCCTGTAGGATAAGCGAAAGGTCTTGAAACTGCGGGAAAACCTAGTAAGTAAACAAAGGCGTATTGCGCAAAAGACGTAACGTGTTCAAAAGATTAACTTGTTTTTCTGAATAAAATCCCGTTTGTCACTTACAGGTGCCGCTATAATTTCGTGGCGAGAGAAAATAATCCGTATATTTTACAAAAATATATTATCGTTTTTTGGTTCAAGTCTTTTGGCGTGAAAGGAAGTTTTATATTGTGAGGCAAACAATAAGAGCAGTCGGCACTCCCTTTGTGTCCTTTGTACAAGGCTTCACTTGCACCGTTTATTTTTTTATGAGTCGAAAAACACAAGCCTTGTCGCTTAGTATGCTGACAGTTGGCTTCAGCTGTGCCGTTTTGGTTTGCCAGTAGGGTTCGTTTTTATTTAATGGGTATGTCCTGCGAGTTGTGTTGGGGATTACAGAATATTGCAATTTTCCTTGTTCGTTTTGTTTGACGCTTAGGCGTTGTAGCGGATAGCTTTTCTTTCAAAATAAGCATCGATCTTAAAGTTTGGGCGTCTAGTTGGTACCTAAGTTGCTTAAAGTACCTAATACTTTAAGCATTTTCAGCTAGCTATTGTTACTGATAGCAGTTACTTTACTCAGAACATCCAATCTATTTTGAAGGTTTTTGTATGCACAAACTTATTCGTTTTAATAAATCGCCGCAGCTGTAGACAAGTATATTATTCAACAAATAATTTCACTTTAGAAAATTTAAAAGTTGATTTAAAATCTCAAGATCTCACTTCTGAAAATTACAATAAATATTAACTTTTAAAAACTTAACGGCTTATAAAATAACTTAAGTAATGTTTAGTTAAAATGTTTTTTGAGAAGAAAACTTAGACAAAATGTAAATATTGTTCGTGATTTTGATTAAGAATCCTTCACAAGAATGAGTTTGGACTTTGAAAACTTGATTAAGTACAAAATAAGATTTTGCAGCAGGTGCAACACAATAGTTTGGAACAAAGGTTGGCAGCTTTGAATTCATATTTTATTTATGATCTACTTAAATAATAATTATGATTTCTGAACGTATTGTTTCGCCTTGTTGCATTTTTTACTGACTTTTTAATAAGGGGGAGGTTTTAAGTTCGACTGTATGAGTTTTTTTACGTGTATGTTCACCGATTACTCCGTCATTTCTGAACCGATTTTGAAAATTATTTTTATATTTGAAAGAATACTTTCTAAATTTAGTGAAGATCTGATGCAAAACTTCGGATATAAACAAACAACATAAATCTTTAATAAATTACGGCAACTCTCTCGTTATTGCTGCAATCGCATGTCTGTTTATTGTTTACACCATTTTATTTCATTTCACGAAGGCACACATAATAAAAAATATACAACCGGAAGAAGAATGAAGATCGACTTCCAAAATTGAAGTTATTTTTAAATAGAGGTCGGTTATATTTTTATATAATAATGATTTTATACAGTTCTCTTGCATGTATAAGATTGTTTAATTAGGTATGCTTTTACAGTTTTTGAATTTCGTTGGTTGCAAAGAAACAATAGGGTAGATGAAAAAATATCTATTTATTCCGTCAATTAGATTACCTAAAATATTGGGTTATTCACCAACCCGACACGAAATACTGGACGCGCCAAGATTTTACGCGTGTCCAGATAGTGAAACTTAAATTAAAACTCTTTTATGTTTTCGACAACTGTGTAAAATCTGGGTGTTTTCAGATGTCGAAATAATTAGTTATATTAAATTTGAGTTTCACTAACTGTACACACGTGTCCAGTCTCTCGTTTCGAGTTAGTGAATAACCCAAAATATTAGACATGTATTTTTCTTTTGTCACGTATTCAAAAGATGACTATGATACAGTGCGTTGAAATATCGTGTGACGTCACGCCGTGCTACGTTTTACTGACAAAGTGACGACACAAACCCCACTTCTGATCTTTGATGCGCTTTATCTTAGTCATTGTTATTTTTTTTGATAAAGCAAAAAATACGTATACTTTATTATTTAATAATCTCACTGACGGACTAAATAGAATCATAATGTTTCTACCTTGGAAACATCCCAATTGGCCTGTGATGGAAAGCGTTCATCACAAAGAACACATTGAAATATCTAACGTGCGCTAAATCTTCAAACTTCACACCAACCGGTCCGGTGATTGACGATTTTTTTACCTGTCCATCTGAATATACCAAAATCTAGTTATGTGTCCTAGGTATTAAGGTCATGACTAACTTTTAGGCATGTGGTTAAAATTTAGTATCGTTTGGCAGGAGGAGGGGAGGGGGTGGGGGAGGGAAGGGGGTGGTTACCCCTCCCCCCTGGCACCACTCCCATTACAAGGTAACGCACCGTTCTTGAGAAAAACACATTATTGTAACCTAAACTCAAAAAATTTAAAGTTGCTTCTGCATCGTCTGCGGCGCTGCGGGAAGTACAACCCCTTCGCCCTTACGTAACAAAGGATAGGCACCCATGCTCACCTCCGCAGCTTCGGCTTACTGGTCGGTCGCCTCCGGCGACCAGCCTCACCCGCTGCGGCTCGCACGGATGCCTATGCTTTGTTACAGCAGGCGGGGGTTGCCCTCCCTTCGCGCCTCCGGTTTTTATAAACACTCTAGGGGTAGCAGCCAAAAGACTACGTGAAGTCGGGGTGCCCCGGTTCGGTTTTGGAACAGATTCGACCTATTTTAACCATGAAGTGGGGGTACACTAACTTACTTTCTGAGCAGGATTTCTAGGTTATTATAAAAATGAATAAAAAAGTAGTCGAAGATAACCATAAAAATACCAAGAAACACAAAAAGCACATTCACGCGACTCGGGGAGAAACGGAATGAATGAAAACAAATGACACTGACATGTCACCCATGTTGCAAATTCCATAGTTTATTTTTATTTTTATGTTCCGTCTCAACAATTTTGCTCGAAATATTGCGCCATAGACAATATATCGATTCTGTTTTGGTTGTCAATCGCCCATTTTGACGTTCGTTTTCACTGTTTATCTGATTGAGGTTAGAAACATTTTTTGTTCTTTTCTCGAAAAATATGCAATACCTTGTAATAAGAGTGGTAGTGTTTTAATCAGGGACCCATCCCCTACCAGCTTGAACCACTTTTAACCCTCTACTCCTGCCAAACGATACTAGAACCAAGCACATCATTTAATTAGGTAACCCCATTTCAAGGGTATTTAATGTGTTAGGTACCCAATTGATGCAGCTGTCTGTATATATACAAAATCAGATAATCTACTGAACAATGATACTTATTCCATCCATTCAGAGTACCAAATCCTGTAAGATCCCCAAATAAAGATGTTTACATAGGACATGCGAATTACGATCCACAATAACTCACGCTTATGTCAGGATAAATAGCCAATTTGCGTGGAATGGATTGCCAGATCTGAAGATAACTTCGACCTGCACATTCAAAATAAGAGGGGATTTGCAGGTTACGGAAATTACATAATAAACTAACAAAACATGTAGATTTAATGGGAGTTCCATAGGCAATAGGAATTTATTTCTGCTCTATATTAAGCAAGGATTCTATCGGAGTAAATAACTTTTCGTCGTTGTATTTGTTGAATTAAAATGGTTCTGCGTATCATTCTTTAGGTACCTATATCAATAGAAATGATCTTGTCGAATTATTACTTAAATACAATAATATAATTATTGTAAATATGTAATACCTGCTAACCATGAAACATTGATGTAGGTATTAATAACAATTTTTTCCTCAAACAGGTATAATATATTTTCTTAGCTAATATAGTTTTAATGAGTTATGTTTTTGCGTTCTCGTAAAAAATATGATTACCTAACTTACTAAAAAAGTACTCCCATTTTTTTTAATTCTCTGTACTCATGTGAGGTTGTTTGTACATGAGGAACTAACTCTTTAGAAACCACGAGAGAGGCGTCTAATTTGCATGAAGATGTAACGAGTTTCTTAGTGAATGTACTTCGTAATAATACAGTTTAGATTTTATGCTAATCCCAATTTTGTTGCGACTGCAATCTGCGAGTAAGTGAGTTTATGAGGGAGTGCAGTAACGTGAAGTACAGGTTTAGAGTAGGAAATGCGGTTGCAACATCCGA
Organism: Orthosia cruda; assembly: GCA_964057195.1. Classification (NCBI taxonomy): domain Eukaryota; kingdom Metazoa; phylum Arthropoda; class Insecta; order Lepidoptera; family Noctuidae; genus Orthosia; species Orthosia cruda. Next base: position 17,274,872 of record OZ059830.1, read on the forward strand.
CTGAATATCCTAAGTAAAAAGTCGTAATTCGAGGTTTGACTCTCGCTTATTTCCTCCTCCAATATTGGACCAAATTAAAAGATATTCCATAAGCTGAAAGAGAAAAATATATACTATGCTTCTATGTTTTCCTTTTTGATGAATCTTTAGAAACACTAGAACCCTCATTTTACAAAATTGACAACAATAAATGAAAAAAGATAAACATGGGCATAGTATATATCTTTATTGTCCAGTTTATGGAATATCTTTTAAATTGGTCCAATATTGGAGGAGGAATTAGGCGAGAGCCAAACCTCGAATTATGACTTTTTAATAAAGAAATTCAGTCGGCGTTGTCTGCCCACATTTCCTCTTAAACTAGTGACGAATCAGGGAGCTGTAGGAAGCAGTCACCAAGTTTGGCTAATTAATTATATTAATTAATTATAATTAGGGAAGGTAACAATAGCAGGTTGTGTAGATCTCAAATGGAATGAAGACCTACTGCGAGGGTGGTACCTATGTTAGTGAGGCCGATGGTACATTAGCAAACAGAGAATATCTTCAAAACAGATAACGCTAGGAGCACCTAGGTCTACCGTGAGTTGAGGAACCAAGAACAAGACAAGCTATACTTAATTTCAAAACAAATCACATTTAATTTTCACATTTTGTCTAATTTTGTAAATATCATAAACTTTATAACCCACAAACGCATGCATCATATAACCCAGCTTACAATTTATATCCCGTTTAATATACGTTTGCGTGGTATCGACATATCGTCTGATCCCGTTTTAAATTAGGGTTCGAACCCTCGACTACGGCTACGGGGTTTTTACATTCCTGTCGAGGTTAATTCAAATTAAAGTGCAGTACCATCCTGCCTTCCGAAAGCTCTCGCAATTGTTGCGTGAATTTAAATTAGGGGTTAAAACGTCGTGGAAAGGGAATTAAGGTCTAAATTGTCATTCTATTTTCTTAATGGGGTCAGTGGTACCTTCAATGGTGCGACGGAAAGGACAGATTAGGAGAAACCGGCTCTGATTCTGGAAGAGATTGCTAAAGAACGCTACAGGAATGCTAAGCAAAAATTTCATTCCATAGATTATATCCATGGGATGGAATTTTTGCTCAGCATGTTATGTTACTGTTATGTATCTGCTTGATAAGAATGAGGTCAACTGGTGCCATGACTTGTAAACAGTGATAACATACGAGATCCGCCCGGTTATTTTAGCGTCAGAGCCACAGTGGAAATAAAAAAAAAGAAGGCATGGCAAGTACCTACCAAATTGTTTGATATAAAAAGAACGTTCTGAGTAGCAGACTACATTCTTTTAACATATCTGAATGTGTCGGTGAAGGGAAACATGGTGAGGACTCCGGCATTCTCACAGGAGGCTTGTGACCCAGCAGATTATACGCTGATTAGCCTGAATTTTAAATGACTAAAATAATGTCATGAGAAAGATTGAAATATCTTGTTTCAAAAAAAAAAAGAATAAATCCAGAAGCGCGTTTATTAAGCAAAATAAATATTACATTTCACGAATGATATCTGGAGGCTCGTCTGAACATTACATTAACTGGGAATGTTATGATAAGCTTGTTTTACGGACCATTAATTTCATTTTATATTACAAGCATAACAATCTAATTTTTCTGTGAAATTATGTGCGAATTTATGTTTTGGTTCTAAATTCCGTGCGCATGGTTTCTTTAATTTGTCCCAGGACCATTTTGAACTGGGTCGAGACTCTGTAGTTGGCTTGATATTTTTCACAGAGCTCGATGAAGATTGGATGCATGTACTTGAGAAGGCTGTGGTCTAGAGTAGGGAACATGTGATGAAGGGCATGGTCTCCAAATAACGTCATGACGGCAAACGCGTTGCCGTTGATGTCCTTTCGGTCGAGAAGGGCTTCCACTTGGTGCATCCCCCAGTCAGGTGTCTCGCTCCTGAAACATGTTTTTATATCGCCATTATATCGAGTGATTTTTATTCGAAGTGTGACTTTACAACTCTGAATAAATTAACTTTACAAATTCCTACAGTGATGTTGAAATTTATAGTTTAATAAAACAGTTTTACTGCTAAATTTACACAGATAAGCAAAACAATTTAAATTCATCTTGTCATTAATTTATAAACTCACTGAACGCTGAACGACTACTGATAACTAGCTTCGAAAACAATATTTTAGTTTTGTTATCGAAGTAGAAATATTTAGTTATATTATCAAGCTTTTGATTAAACTGTGTGAACTACAAAATCACAACGCGAATTGTTTATTTGCCATTTTTAATTTGATGGAGTTAAAATAGTAGGTATATGTGAATGATGATAACATTTCAGTGCATCTTGCTGACTGCATAATCTGTTTACAACATTAATATGACATCACTCGTTAAAGTGTCAACAGAAGATAAAATATTTTTTGATCTTATCAGAATGACATAACGCATAATAATTGAGAACAAACACGCAAACCTGCAATAGCACACCATTACTAGTGTAATGGTGTAGGCTATACCCTAGAAATCAATTGCTGAGTGTCTCACGAGTGTGTCATGCTCTCTCAAATGTCTCTCTGATGGTTGCGCGTGTTTTCGATCATTCGGTTTCCTTCACGATGGTTGAGCTGGGTGGTGCCGATTCATGCGTCATGTTCGTGAACGGGCGCCGTCAGTTGGGATTGGTCATAACTTAACTGTTTCGGATGTTAATGTTTTTCTAGTACGTACTATATAACTGCACAGAATATATAAAAAATATAAAATGTACTCACACACACATGTCTGAGAACTTTTAAGACTTTATACCTGTATGTAGTATAGTGTGTAGTGCTATTCCGGGTGCATCTGCCTATATGAATTTATTAATGTATGTACTTATGTAAATATTGTATAACACTTGTTTTTTTTAAAGAGTTATTATGGCATTTCTTGTCCGTTCTTCTCCATAATAAGCAACTTTTCCGAATGGACGGTAGAACAAATTTTTATTACTTGTAAATTTGAATTGTTGACGTTCTAAAGTGCCGCTTAATGGCCTAGTTGAAATAAATATATTTGGCTTTGACTTTTGAGTGACAAGATATAACTTACTGTCTAGTTTCACTAGCAATTATTCATAACCGCTATTAGCAGATACAATAGAAATTACCATTGTCTTTCGCCGCTACGGTGATTTGGACAGATGTAAGCTAGCTGTAGCAACTTTTAAATGTCAACTTGTTTATAACTATGTGTCAGCTACCTAGCTTAATAAAATTGTATAGGAGAAATCTACTTACGCAGGTTGATCGCCATCTTTGATCGCCTCAGGATGGTGATGAGCAGCGTTAACACCGATAGAGTAGAAGATTAAGCTGCCAGTGCAATTGATCCATAGCCAAGTGGAGATCACGTGGGTTATTGGGGCGCCACTAGTGAGGCCCATCCACAATGGAAGGAGTAGGCCAATGGCATCGTGCCAACGGTAATGACTCTTGAAAAATCCTTGACGAAGGAATATTGAAAGGAACCTGGAATAAGCAAACGGATTTTGTATTAATCTCGTTTAAATAGTGTATTATTACCCGACTACGGTGAAACAAAAAGGAGGGTTATGTTTTTGATCGGTATGTGCGTATGTTTGTATGTATGTTCATCTGCTCCCTCATAACTTCTAAACTGCTTATCATAATTTGACAAATGAGGTGTCGTTGGAAGCATCTTGTTTGTCCGCTGGTTATAGGCTATGTGACGTCATATTAAATTGAATATGGCTCCCACTAGGGGGCACGGAGCATCCTGTAACCTCCTCTGTAACGCAGAAGCTAAAGCTGAAAATAAAAAAATTGTTCAAAAGTCCCGAATACTGAAAAATCACGCTCTAAAAAGTGTGAAACAAGAAAATATTCCCATCTTAAATTGTTATATACAAACTATTCCGTAGAGGATAACCGCCACTTGCAGAATGTATAGTTTTGTTACGGTAGGTGGCATACGACCACGGTTTTAGAACGTGATTTTTCAGTAGTCGGGTTTTTATTTTTGAACTTTTTTTTTATTTTCAGCTTAACCTTCTGCGTTACAGGGATTTCGTTTTTTTTATTAACTTAAACATGGTGTCTCATTAGTCTTGTGGTTGCAAGCGTTGTTGCTGAGCATGACTGTTCGATTCCCGAGTCGGGCAAAGTGTTATTGGGTTTTTAATCTGGCATTTCTCAGTAGTATCCCGGCGTCTACATTTGTGCCCGTTTGATGGCAATAGGCTATTACATGGGACTTAAATATAAGTGGAGAATTGCAGGTGTATTTTAGGCACATCTCTGCCTAAACCTTCGGGGAAAACAGTCGTGATCGTGATGTTAAGATAATGTTGCTTAAAGATGATTTTAATTTCTTCAAGTATCTGAGTGATGAGTTGTGATCGTGATGTTATGATAACTTTGCTTGAAGATGATTTTAATTTCTTCAAGTATGTGAGAGATGAGTTGTGATCGTGACGTTATGATAATGTTGCTTCAAGATGATTATAATTTTTGAAGTATGTGAGAGATAAGTTGTGATCGTGATGTTATGATAACGTTGCTTAAAGATAATTTTTAATTCTTCAAGTATGTGAGAGATGAGATTAAACCAAAGAATCGGCTTCGATTGCCAACCCTATTCTTCATATCTGCGACATAAAATAATATAGAGAATCTACGACACATTAAATTAAATGTAGTATTGTTATCGCTTTTATTACAAAATTCTGTTATTTTTATTTTCAATGTTTGTTATAATATAATTATGTAATATGTCAGGTAGATTTAAATGAGCACTGATAATTTTGATATCAACGCAAAATGGAATCTGGTATTGTAATGCTGAAATGCATGCTGGCATGACATCTAATTAAAAACTCAAGTTTTGAATATATAGTGTTAATTATCGGTGGGTCCTCTTTAGGGTTCAAGTTCAAGTCGATACAAAATAGGATGCGTCGACGTCAATAAACAGGTTTTATATAGAATACGCATTTGTTTTTGTTGACATTGATGGCATCTAGAACAGGGTGGAAAGTTTCTTAACCTCCTTTAAAAAATAAGGTTCCTTCGACCAGACTGGTGTTATGTTCTTGCCCAATGTTAATTAATTTATTTTAAATGTTCAAAATGCGTGGAGAACTTTGTTAACGTGGAGTAGGATTTGTGGGATGTCAGGTCCTTTTTGTAGTCAGTAATTCAAAGATAGTTAAATGGAGTAACATTCTAAGGTTAGATTTTCTTACTGTTTTATATAAAAATATAACTTACCTCTTAATAAAACTTATCAAAAAGACAAAAGGAAAGAAGAAGATTTCTGTAATGAATCCCAACTTAGCGTGCAGTGGTTTGTCTTTCCTTGGATTGTAGAACAGGAATGGTTCCAGGGAACTTATCTCCAAGTCCATGAGAGTATTTGTGTAGAGATGATGTGACAGCACGTGGGATACTCGGAAATCTCTAAGAAAAAAAACATTTTTATCAAAATTATGCAGCATCTTTTAACGAACGCCCGTCGAATATTGATTACTAACAGACGCCTCACGCTTTCACCCGCGTATCTCCCTTTCCCGTAAGAAGACAGGGATAAAAAGTAGCATATGTCACTAGGGGATAGTGTAGCTGCCACGTACAACGGACCAAATGGGAGTCTAAGTGCGGAAAAGGGAGTCCCTACTACTACTAGTGTAGCTGCCCAATGGTGAAAGAATTTTTGAAATCGGTCCAGTATTTTTTAAGTTTATTCGTTCTCTTTATAATATTAGTATAGATAAGACTTGGACATACGAGTATAAAAACATAATCTGTTAAAATTCAGAATCTGTCAGAAACGGCTAAAATTTTAAATAAAAGCCGCTAAGTTTAACGGCCTTCTAGTACAGTAATAAGATGAAATAACTGGATTACATGCTTAACAAAATAAGAAAAAAAATAGTCTAAAAGTAATTAATTAGAGTTACTAGACAGATACGATTCTTTAGGATAAATATAATTAAATATCAATTGATGTGTCTAACAATCATTAACCTAAGTATAAGAAAGAAGTTTTGTTTTTAAGAAACAACGATTCCCTCGTTTTTTTGTCATTTACTCGGCAATGACTTTTTGGCTTTTGGTAGTTAAAGGACGACAGAGATAAACTTATACACATACATATCAGAATTGAATTCCCAGATAAGTTAATCAGATCTGTGTTGCTGTTTGGAAACGTTGCAATACAATAAAAACTATTTTTTTAGTTTAATTACCACCAGTGGTACTAGTGGGACTAAACTGCAAAAACTGGGCCCATATTAAAAGCCAGTATGAAGGACCTCCATTCGACTTAGTTGCTATGATGTCATCATAGAAGATGATTGTCAATAAATATCAAGCTATAATTATCAATTTGACTATGCGAGATGGAGTCGAGTTGGAGAACATAGCTTAAGGAATGAGAGTCGAAGAACCTACTTCAAAACTGCGAACTTTTAAAAATTCTCTGTATATTTAATATTGTCAATTATTAAAATAATTCAAGTCAATTATTATTTTAATTATCAATTTGACTATGCGAGGTGGAGTCGAGTTAGAGAACATAGCTTAAGGAATAAGAATCGAAGAACCTACTTCAAAACTGCGATCTTTTAAAAATTCTCTGTATATTTAATATTGACAATTATTATAAGCCGCTTCTACAACATGACGTCACACAATTAAAGTGTAACTTGTGACATGTCAAGGGGGTAAAAGACATTTAAAGAAACTTCGAAAGCTTTAAGTCTTTAATTTTCTGGCGAAACGTCTCGCTTTGATTAAAAACTCTACAATTTTCTCATCAGCATAATTAAACTACGTAGTTTGAAGTTCGCTCAAGAAATCATGCTGGTTAACAGAGTTTTGTTCGGTGGCGAAAGAGATAAAATAGCTGCTTACGACAGCTGATTTTTAACAGAGCTGTGCTTAATGTACCTGTGATGTATAATCATCATTGTAGAATACTTGACTATGAAACACATAGGACCTGCATATCATCTCGTTATCTTAATAACGCGAGTATAAAGTGATCAAATAAAAAGACATCCACTGGTAGATATTGATCTCTCCTAGCGTCGCCACATCGTTCGGTCCTGAGCTTCAAAAGTTATCAATATATAAATATACTAAGTGTTCATAATATTAAAGTATTCAGAATACACTCACCTGTAAGACCACATGCTCATATTAAACAAATACATCCTCCAATTAGTTTTTCTGTGTATGAAGTTATGACAGGCCACAGTCAAAAACGCTAAGTTGACCGACGCGTAGGCATACCAAAACTTCGCTGCATATGCATTTGTAACCCAACAGGCTAAAGCAGAACTTATAAGAAGAGATAAAAACAAGCCATCTGTTATATTATCTGCAGTTTTAGATGCATCCTTAGGGATTTTCTTGAGTTGCTCAAAAGCCGCTCTCTTTAGCGTTTTATAAAACCCATCTTCTTTGAACGTGAACGGCGAATTACGGGGAGTCTTTGCATCCCTTATATAATATTGTGTAAGAATTTTCTCTGTGGATGGGTTCAAGTGATGAGATTCAAAAGCTTCAGTAATGTCGGTGCCCTGGAAACATTAATTTTAAATTGTATTGCTGTAGAAAAGCACTCTGGTTAACGTTTGTGCCTATTACAATTGAAATCACTGTGTAAGTAAATTAAAGATATGCAAATTTTAGTTTAAATAAATTTTGTTGACATACACAACAAAAAGTTATTTAGAGTGTTCTTCTAAATCAATAACTACTTTAATGTGAAGAGATATTCTATCATCGAAAAAAAGCCATGATATTATCACTAAAATCATGGTGACGATAAAGTCTCAAAAATGAAGACGAGCACACACAAAATATAAAACTGACGTGACATGACAGTAGCGTACCTAAGTATCCATTTTAATGAGTTTGGAAATAAAATTTTAAGTAGCACTTACTTGAGTAAGTTCCAACCATTCCTCACCGCCCGGGTGCCGCTTTATAAACCGTGTCAAGTCGTATAGTTTGTCATGAATACGCCATAATCCTTCGGCACCGTCATCCATGGCTTTTCCAGTGAGCCATTGCACCGGGTCTCTGATAGACTCATCTCTTAAAGATGGGTATTTTAACTGCGGAAAACTGACATGGGTATTTTTATCAAACGCTCTTTGCTGAGCCTTTTCTTCCCATTCCGCATTAGGAGGCATTATTTTTACTGTCACTCCCGATGCAATGTGACTCGGCCAGTAGTGTTTGTTGCACTGAACTAAACGTCAATGCCACATCTATTAATTTATTGAAGTTCATTAGTACAAATAATAGATAGTTGATTGGTTCCTTTGAAGTTGTAAATAATGCATTAAATTGCCATTACATTAGTTGTATTATGATGCGTTTAGATTTTGTTCGACTGACGCAAATAATTAATGTGTTAATTGGGGTTTGACGTGGTGACGACTTATAAGCGTTTACGGCAGATTGGCCGGAGAAGGCGAAACGACGTGAAAATTGGAAGGCTATGGCAATGTATCTTTTCACAGCAGTAGTACCCCCACTCTTTTTAATTAACCTATATTACCCATACATGTTAATAAAAAAGGGGGTGTTTTATTCGATGCAAGATTTTAAGGTGCCTTTGCTTCAACTTAAGGTTTTTTTTTTGTCATATTGAGCTGCTATTCCATTAAATGGCTTGAACTTTTTGTTAAGTTTTAATAACTGTTGTGTTAACGAAATAAATATTTTTATAGAAAAACTGAAAGTAGCCAATTAATGTTTTTTTTTTAAAGAGATATCCAGAAAAAAATATAAAAAGATATTCATGTCGGGTTTTGGAAATATTTATATATTAAAAATAATTAAAAAAAAAACTAAAACAGGACTACAAAACATTCGCGCTCTGAAAGAAAATTATGAATTCTTCTTCAATTTTTAACCGACTACGGCAAAGCCAAAAGGAGGGTTATGATTTTAACCGGTATGTATTATATATGCATCATAACTTCTAAACTGCTTATCAAAATTTGACAAATGAGGTATCGTTTACTGAATTAACTATATCGGTCTGTGTATAAAGAACTTAATTAAGTCATGTTACTACAAGATGCATGAAGATAACCTCTAAGATAATATGTTTAGACATTCACAAAAACCTCTTACAACTTCTTCGCTTAGTTATAATTTATTTAACACTTGAAAACACAAACTATAGTACATAATTTTTTGAAAAAGTTAACACCACAAAGGTTGTGTATAACATTGTCAATGTTTTAGACTGTATGCAACGACTCTATTCGTCGGTTTGTGGTCCATGCTCCAGGGTAGAGTGGAAAGAAGGAAAGCGCGCGACAGGTCAAACATGCGATGGACCGACCAGATCAAGTATTTAGGCAGACCACTGCATGAGTGCACACGGGTCACAGCCGATATCCGTCATGTGGAGTCACATCATGACGCGAATCATGGTGACCACACCATATAGCAGTAAACCACCGGCCACAGACAACCGCTATGCCAAGAGTGAACCAACGAAGAAGGCAAATAATCTTTAGTGTATTAAATAGTTAATGGCAGTGATATCATGGTGACCCATGTTGATAAGTGAACCATGTTTAAAGACTTATGTAAAGATGGTAATACCATCATCATCCTATTCACCCTTAACACTTATAACGACACTTGTATTTCTTTTCTATACATCTCTATTAACATTTCTACTATTATATCTATTCCCCTAGCTACTATGAGGACTCTTCAACTATTTAGAGGCAAACTCCTTGCCTATTATATGACTGGTGACAGATAACTATTTAGTTTTGGAAGCTGATTGAAAACGGAACACATGTAAAGTTATTGAAGATGTTTTTGTTTAGCTTTGTTTGTCACTTCGGTACAAGCCGCCTGAAGACGGGCACGTTGTTGATTCAATACAAGATTTCAAAGTAAGTTATGATTATTATTTATAGCTCTCTGAGCTACCGTCTAGTGCGAGTTTTTTAACATACTTGATCGTGTTATCATAAACGTTCTCTGAGACTCTATACATTCTATTGTCACGATAGCGATTAATAAAATGTCTAATATTTATTAGAAATGTAATGTAACTGAAATGTCACGTGATTAAACCCTTAAGTTCTGACATTATAACAAAAGCCATAGCTGATAGAATTACACTATGTCACATATTAATCCAGTTTCAATACAAATTGATGTTTACATTAACGCGATCGAGCACAAGTAAACAGTCGCACTAAGCCCACTGATGTAATCAAAGAAAATATAAACCACGCTATAATACAATCTGTCTTAAAGAGTTTATTGAAAACGACAAAGAAATTTAAGTGCATAATTTTGGCACGTACTTTTAGATACGATAAAGTATTCTGTTTCAGTCGTAGAATATGTAATAGGACGTTTGCCAGCTGACTCACTTTCAGTTTGCGGTTATAGTTCTTCGAAAAAGGCCAAGAATCGTAAAAAACACATTTCAGGGCGCAATTTCATATGTATGTTGCTGTAAACTTTCGTACTGCCATGGGAGGTTTGTTTTAAGATTCTGGAGACCTGAAGAGTCAATATTTATAACAAAATTCTGTGCTGGCATTTATTTGCAAAACTTTGTTTTCATAGAACTAATTGTTTTCTTTTTAGAAAGTGTTTACTGTATCTGTGTAATTTAAGTAAGTATGTAAATATATCTGGACTATTTGCGTTCTAACTACTCATATGTATTATCATTCACTTTCCAACCAAGTGACAACAATGTCCTTTTGTGCGAATAACATACATAGCCGATTATTTAACTTTATTTACCCCTTTATTTGTCTTTTATTTTACTTTGATCTGTCACTGCTGATAGTAATAATTTTGACAAACACTTCATATTTTATTATTTTGATATGTTCAGTGTTCTGATAAAAACAATACGCAAATTAATTTTTATGAGTAGTAATTTACCTGAAAATATTACGTAATCTAATCTTTTGTAATAATATCTGCTATTTAAAATTACATTATGATATAAAACACAAGACTACGGGTCCTCCCATTAAAAAAATGTGTAAATTTTGGGCTGTGTGCATCAGTGTAAAGTAATATTATTACAAACAAATCATTATAATAAGAATTAAAGAAAAAGAAAATATGGCTACCATAGATACAAATTATATCGAATGGGCTCATCAAACGGCAGCTGAAAAAAAGACTCACGTCAGTTTTCCTCAATTGAAGTACCCTTCGTTGAGAGATGAAAGGTTTAAGGATCCCATACAATGGTTGGAAGGCAAAGCCATGGATGATGGAGCTGAAGGTTTATGGAGAATACGTGATGGGCTTTACGATTTTGACGACTTTCAAGATAAGCATCCCGGCGGAGCCGAGTGGCTGGAACTCTCTCAGGTAACCTAATTACCGTTGAAATATATTTTTGTTGTGAGCAAAGTAGGGTTCAGGCCCGTAGTAATAAAATATGAAAGTCAATTTGTCCTGCGAAGCAATATTTGTGATTTCTTATTCTATTTACGGTAAAGTTAGAACTGAGTTATTGTGAATGAATCATTATTTTGGGACTACTATTCTTAACAAGCTAAATATTTGCAGGGTACATACATAACAGAAGCCTTTAAATGTCATCATTTAAATCCTTTTGTAGACAAGATGATAGAAAAGTATTATATTAGAAACCCGAAACGAAAATAATTTCTCCGTTTACTTTATTAAAACGAGATGTGAGAGAATTTTTAAAGAAGATTCCAAAAAGTGAGAGAAAACAAGCATATTGACAGTCTTTTTACTACCGTTTTGTTATCTTGATTAATATCTTGTTGGGCGACGAACTATTGGGTAGTGATGACGTCATACTTGGTAGCATCTCTTGCCTTAGCATGGACCAACGTCGCATCACACAGCTATGTCTACATGAAAACTTACTGGAGGATGTACTTTTTCAATTTAACTTTGAAGGCTTACAGGTAAATATAAAAATGTATTGTTAATAGCTAGAAAAGGTGAAATAAAAATATCTATACTTATCTATATTCTAATTCTATCTATACTATTATAATTTCAAAAATTCTTTCACTGTTGGGAAACAACACTATCCCCGGGTGACATAGGCTACTTTTCATCCCTTTATTCCCACGGGAACGGGAACTACGCGGGTGAAACCGTGAGGCGTCCGCTAGTTGTTAATAAGCGTTAATGTATTTTTGAAGGATCTTTTGATAAAAACAATGAAGACAGAGTGCTTTTAACGTTTTACTAACACAATAATATTTTCAATAATCCTGGTAACAAAAGAGAACATGGATGTTACGGACTAACGTGTCACCTTCTATGATACATTCAGTAATCAGACTAACAAGAAAGAAAACAAAAGTGGTTACTATTAAAATAACTAACATTGGTGATTCTAGGGATGCTATCAATGGCTATTTCGTTTGTTGCTGAGATTTCAGAGTATCACACGCTCTCATCATATTTATCTCAATACACTTATGGACCTGGAAATCAGTACTATAGTAAATAAAAGAAATAAAAAAAAGCAATCGTCTTCTGGAGTCCTAGAAATAAACCTTTCTACGCTTACTTTGGTTTTCTGATTGAAATGGTATTCTACCCATTCATCGGTATCATTAATTTCTTGAAGTGGTAAGGTAGCATTTAAATATATGATTGTATTTGTAATTAGCCTGAAAGGCCGCGCGGCCGATATTTTTTGGAGCTATTAAGTCCTGGAGAAGAGTCCCTTCGCAAGCGTACCTTCGCACCGCGGCAGCTTGGCAGAGGCCTGTATGCAACAGTAGAGTTTGATGAGCAGATTTGATTGCTTATAAGTCCGGGTTAGGATTGAGCGTTATCATGTTTTTTAATAGCCAATGTTTATGTATACTCTCTTTTTTTTCTGACTATATGAGCAATGCCCAAATAAAGTCGAAACAACACCAGATCACTTTGTTGTCCGTTCGTCTGTCTGACCGTCTGTCTGTCTGTCAATACCCTTTTTCTCAGAAACGCGTTAAGGTATCAAGCCGAAATTTATATCAAATACTCAAGTCTACTGTCCCTTAAAGCTGTGAACTTCGAAGCCAACGCGATCAAAAGATACAGCCGTTTATGCCGCAACTTTTCGACACTCGCGAGGGAATCAAAACCTACAGGGTACTTCCCGTGAACTCAGAATCTTGAAATTTGGTACAAAGCAACGTCTTATAGCACAGATAAAGGAAAAATTGCGAAAACCGTAAATTTTCAGTTAAATCATATAATAAAAATATTTTTAATAATTTTAAACATAAACCCTTTTCCTCATGAACGCGTAGAGGTATTAAATTGAAATTCATATCAAATACTCAGGTCTATAATACCTTTAAGCTGAGGTTTGTACGGAACCCTCGGTGCGCGAGTCCGAATCGCACTTAGCCGGTTTTTTCTTAAAATGTGATTGCAAAAGTATTAACCGGAGTATGTTTCCAGACACGTCAGCATCTTCATCTGTAAAGATTTCTTCACTCGTCACTACAGATGGCATGGCGGCATTGCCTTCCTTCTGCCCCTCTGGATGTACTTTGCCAGTGGCACTACCTTCTTCCATTCTGTTTCTACGTGGATTTGGATAGTTTTTACTACTAGCTTCATCACATTCACGATTGGCTCAAACGCTGCGCATCATCACCCCGTATTTTCAAAGATGGTGATCAACTCAAGTAAGTGAATTGTTATTCTATTTATGCAGAAACATGGATGTGTCCTAAGGTCAATTAATCGTTTGCCCACTATCATCATGTGACTGTGAATCTTAAATTAGCCTCAAGGAAAACTTTAAATCATATTTGTGTTTCAGCAATTGTCGCTGTCTTATCAGAAACAATTGCATTTAATTGAGGATAATTGGCAACTCGCATATTCCATATTCTAAGAATTTGATACTTACATACATACTACGTATTAGAAAATATAGACTAGAATTAGATATTTATTTACATACGTTTCAAATTCTTCATATTTTATTCTGTAAAAAATACAACAATGGGTCTTATTAATAAAATATTCGACACTAAATACTCAATTGCTTAGCAGATTTTAAGTTTAAATTGAGACTCGAAATGTGGAAGTACTATATAGGTGTAACTCTGGCTAGTAGTCCTTCGAGAAATACAGGCGTGATATTAAGTTTATATTTCATTCTATACAACATTTGAATTTAGAATCATTCAATCAATTTCTAAACACCATCGAGATTTTTTAAATAAGGTTGTTTGCACGGTGTTTGTCTTTATTAAGACCATTCAGCCGTACAGAAATAGTTTTCAAGACAACTTTTATAGATAGTTCGTAGAACTTTCGACATGTTTATTGGATATTTGACGTAAAAAAATATATTCATCTTTCAGGGACACCACCATCGACTGGGGCATGCATGAGCTCGAAGCTGTGATGGACCGCACTGACATCAACAGCAGCCTCTTCACATCCATGACCTTCTTCGGAGACCACGCACTGCATCATCTGTTGCCAACATTGGATCATGTTATTTTTAAACAGTTGTATCCAGTGTTCCTAAAGCGTTGCGAACAGTTCAGGACCAATTTCAGGCTGACGTCATCTTTTGACCTTTTTATTGGGCTGTTGAGAATGGCTGTGAAAGAAGATCTTAACGTGTTGGATAAATCGAAATATAAATAATTGAAAAAGAGTATGAATAGTAATGTAATGTAAGAAGTTTTCCACACCACCTGCTCGACAATGTCCAATTACCTACATATCATGCAATCTCAACGTGAAGTAATAGTCCAGGAATATTAGGGGTTTCACCTCGGAATGAGGGATAGTCAGCTATAAACTTGTATAAACTTTTATTTATTATGAAAATTGTAGAGAATTTAATCCTCTACAATTTTCATAATAAATACAGATAGCATAATACCCATAGGAAACGTGATATTTGCAATAAATGTATAAAAAATCGATTTAACCTTTGACCTTGGAATATAATAAGTAGGTTTTGAGACAAGTTTAAGGGTGTCAAAATAAAAAAAAATAAAAAAATACAATTTAATACCTCTACGCGTTCATGAGGAATAAAGCAAAGTAAGCGTAGAAAGGTTTCTTTCTAGGATTCCAGAAGGCGATTGCTTTTTTTAAAATATTTTATTTACTAATTCACTGATTTCCAGGTCATAAGTGTATTAAGATAAATATGATGAGAGAGTGCGTGTGATACTCTGAAATCTCTGTAACAAACGAAATAGCCATTGATAGCATCCCTAGAATCACCAATGTTAGTTATTTTAATGGTAACCACTTATGTTTTCTTTCTTGTTAGTCTGATTACTGAATGTATCATTGAAGGGCATACATATCATGCAATCTCAACGTGAAGTAATAGTCCAGGAATATTAGGGGTTTCACCTCGGAATGAGGGATAGTCAGCTATAAACTTGTATAAACTTTTATTTTGACACCCTCAAACTTGTCTCAAAACCTACTTATCGTAGGGTGTCCGCGAATACAGATATTCCAAGGTCAAAGGTTAAATCGTTTTTTTATACATTTATTGCAAATATCACGTTTCCTATGGGTATTATGCTATCTGTATTTATTATGAAAATTGTAGAGGATTAAATTCTCTACAATGCCCTCATTTGACTAATATTCTTGGACTAAAATCATTACCTCACAAGGGAGGTGAAGTTGTATGAAATTCCCAAGGGTGTAAAGTGATTTGAATTTGAAGTCAAATATCGAGAGGATACTCGTGAAAAACTCTAAGTAAAAACATATACATATGGCATTGTAAAGACGTTTGCTCGAAAATCAAACTGGCCACATAAGCATAACACAAAATAAATAAATAACCGGCCACATGCGAGTCGGACTCGCGCACGTAGGGTTCCGTACCAATATCGCAAAAAACGACAAAAAAATCACATTTGTTGTATGGGAGCCCCACTTAAATATTTATTTTATTCTGTTTTTAGTATTTGTTGTTATAGCGGCAACAGAAATACATCATCTGTGAAATTTTAAACTGCCAAGCTGTCACGGTTCATGAGATACAGCCTGGTGACAGACGGACAGACAGACAGACGGACCGCGGAGTCTTAGTGATAGGATCCCGTTTTTACCCTTTGGGTACGGAACCCTAAATAAGGCGCGATTTCAAAACAAAAGATGATGTTTGGTGCTGTGATTTTCAGTGAATTTTATTGCAACATTCTTGTTGACACAAAATATCGAGCGATAGTGATTCTACTACTACAGATACGTAAAAGCCAATGACGATTTGGTTCAATGGAGAACAACAAAAGTAGGAGTCAAGACTGTGTTGGAATGCGTTGTTTTAGTTTATAGCCAACACTTAGCAGACACTCTAAAGTCATGCAGCCTATAGT
Source organism: Orthosia cruda (assembly GCA_964057195.1). Classification (NCBI taxonomy): domain Eukaryota; kingdom Metazoa; phylum Arthropoda; class Insecta; order Lepidoptera; family Noctuidae; genus Orthosia; species Orthosia cruda. The sequence goes on from OZ059830.1 coordinate 17,291,262, forward strand.
GCATTTATTGAATGCTCAGATCTACAATAAGCATCAAACACAATATTCAAATCAATACATACAGCGGCTTTCTATTGTCTCGCAGAAGATGTGAAAAGCAGAGTTTGTTCCTCTGGGATAAAGCCTGTCTTCGTCTTGGGCAGCTCTGGGCCGCTGCTAGCTGGGGTGCTGCAATCGCATGTCTGTTTATTGTTTACACCAATTCACTACATATCATCACGCCAGTACGCTCTAAAGGGGTACGCAGATGTGTACAGTTCACCCTGGTACACCCTCATTTCACCGGTTATGTTCATATTTTAGGTTTTTCGGGTAAACTATTCTGGCAAACTTTGGGCATTTTAAGCACCTTACAATAGAACTTGCTCAATGAGTACTACACTTAAAAAGTGAAAAATAAAACCCTTCATTACAAAAAAATACAACTGACTTCGAAGTAAAAATACTACAATGTGAAAAATAACTTAACTTCGGCAGTCAGTGTTCCTGTTATTTCTTCTTCGTTTTTTGAGAACGATTTTTTTTTCATAATTTTCTTTTTTTGATAGGCTCGCATTTGAAATTGAAATTATCTTTTACTTTGTAGTGTTTTTTTGTATAAATCTTTTTATTTGATAGAATGTCACTTGCCTCTGCTGGCATATATTAATTTTGAGACTTTTATTCATATGATTACCTAATGTAAGAAGATTTTATATATATTTATAACTTAATAAATAGGTATGAAATTTTTTCCTGTCTTCTCTTCACATCACATCAGCTGATCTTGTATTATGCAATAGAGTCCGTTAGTTTCAGCAAGATATATATAAATACCTATCTCCGATCCTATCTAGACTATTCTGATGTAATTATAAGTAGTAGGTACCTTACCTATTACTCATTATTACATCAGAATAGTTACACCTTGATTAACTTCTGATTCCGTACTTTAACTGAAGCGACTCGTAAAGTTAATAATATATATTATCTTCTTATCTTGAAATGTTTAAATACGTAATTGTTATTTTACATTAGATATACAGATTTATAAAATCTATTATTGAAACAATACTATTTATTTGCTTTAATTATCTCTAAATGTGAGATCTAAAGGTCACTGCCCTCAATATAATCACCGAACAATATGATTATCTGCGTTAAGTAACGTCCTCGTAGGTATGTACTTGAAAATAAATAAAATTTAATTGATCGATAAAATGGGTAAATAAGTCTTCTTCAGTGGTGTTATATTAATTTGTAAATGCTGTAGTTACTTATAATCAATATTGCAATGTTTTGTTTCACAAATGTGTGTACCATTGATAAGCTCGACCTTTGGTTTGCGCTGTGACTTCGCTTATCAAGAGTCAGTGAATAAATCAACTATGGCAATCAAGTTTTCCTTACAATAACATGATTTATGGTCACATGAGAGTAATTGCTAGGGGAAGAACAACAAAGGTTAGACAAAACATTTTGAAAATCACGTAACTTGCTCCTGTTGGCTGGCGGCGGCGCCCCATTGCATTAATATTACGTACCAATGCCATCATAAAGGTTACACCAGTCGATCATTCTTCCATACAAACGTCATCTGACGATTATTCCACTGTTTGACGTATTTTGAACGTACATACATACATAACGGCACGCCTTTTTCCCATAGGGGTAGGCAGAAACTACAGAACGCCACCTGCTACGATCCTTACATACTAAACTCACATTCATACATCTAGTCATACACACACGCCGGTTATGGGTACTGCGCACCTGGCCTTTTTGAAGAACATCACCTATAAGGTCTGTGTATGTCTTTCTAGGGCGTCCCCTCCCGGCGTTTCCATTACCGTCTGCCTTGTAAATACATTTCGTTAGTCGCCTTTCATTCATCCTCTCAACATGGCCAAACCATCTTAATATACTCTTTTAAATTTTAGTCACTACATCTTCTTTTAAACCACAACATTGTCTTATTACCTCATTCCTCAACCTATCATTTAAAGTTACACCACACATACTTCGCAAGGAGCGCATTTCTACTGCATTAATCCTACTTTCATGTCTTTTTTGCCATACCCACCCTTCACTTCCATACATAAGTGTAGGGAGCCAGCACGAGAGTCCAGCACGCTGTTGTGAACGGCGAGTCGAGCTTCCGGAGACATCGATTTGCTGGTCACAACCGCATGTATAGCACCATTCACTTATTCTTCTTTTCTATTTTTATTTTGAACGTACATACGTTTAAAATAAAATGTGATGTCAATTTGTCTCATTATTATCTGTATGGAAACAAAAAAGTAAAAAAAAAATATATTTGAAAGTTATGAGCGTCGAAAGTTTCATATTTCAACACTCATTTTAACGCATCTTTGGGCGGAAATAAATACTATAAGAAGAATGAAAATTGCAAAACGGCCTCCATACAGGAATAGATTAGTAATTCAACAATGCAAATAGTTTTATTTTGAAAATAGAGTAAATTATCATCCATTTCGATACAAATTTGCAAAAGTGCTAATTCGTACGCGAACTATCTTCTTACTGCTCATCATAGCATCTATCTCTTTCGCACGTGTTATCGGATGAGACAGCATACATTTTAACCCCGCGCACAAAATAGTTCGTGCCGTTGACTAGGCGAAACTTAAGAGAGAAAATCGGAGCTAGCACGATAAGCACTATACCTTTTCTACTACGGAATCGTGTTATTCACGTCAGCTCAGCGCCAGCTTACAGTTTGTATTTTTTATTGACTTTTAAAAAAAAACTTGTAACATTTTCATGTTTTTTGATCTCAAAAAAGTAGACGGCATCAGAACTAATCAGTTATAGGTTCGTAGATTCGCAGAAACGTCTGTCGTGAGACCATACCCACACTTATGGCGCGTTTATACGAAAATAATCGCGCGGCGCCCGTCTCAAAAAACTGACCGGAGACCACGTATTTGACAGCTATGATTTAAATAAAAAACCGGCATTTTGCGAGTCTGAATCGCGTACAGAGGGTTCCGTATCAACAGCTACATTCACCAAAATAAATAGGTGACATTACTAACGTTCATATTCATAAACAATGAAAGCACCGAACATTGCTCCAACGAAGGGACAAAATTAACTTTGTCTTTCGAATGTTGTCGAATGTTGTACTGTTGTCCTCATACACCAATATACATATTTTTTATTTTTCCAAGTACATTTTATAAGATGATCGACTATTACTCGTAAACTTATAGTCCATGGTTGTTCCTGTGATTGTTTTCCTTTTTATTTCGTTGTGTAATATATTAATGCCGTGATTTTTGTCACATATACAAAAGCAACCATTTAAATGGTAGCCCTTACCAGTGTTGGAGTTGCTTACTCGGAGTCAAGTGTCCCTACGGGGACACTAACAATAATTTACAATTTATAGCTTAATTTTACGCAAACGGATCCCTGAATCGAAAAATGGTTTTCACAGACCCGTAATATTTGTATGGCCTATCCAACGATACCCAATACTATGGGATAGTCGACAAAAGAAAACATCCCGACTTTATGTGTATCTGTATATCCCAAGATGGGATATACAGATGGTTTTATTTTACCACTTTGTCAGCGTGATTAATATGTATATCCATGCCAAATTATAACTTTCTGGTACTAAGAGTCTCTGGGATAAGGTGCGGACGGTCCTTTTTGACTACGGATCTCTAAAAAGTAAAAAGACAACACTAAAGAAACGAATGTACGTCAGGCATCTTCGTATCTTCTCAGGCCTCTGTTTACAAGACAAGAAAGTTTCCGTGTGGCTGCCGTGCAATTGCACATTTCCGGGGAATTTGAATGTTGTCATTTAGTCAAAAGATTCCACATCTCGTGAAGCGCGGCAACCCAGCGGATGCCGTGCGGCAGCTGCACGAAAGCTTTGGTGTCGTATAAACAGAGATTTATTCATCAAAACCGAAATAAGCAATGTTTATCCAGGTGAGTTTTTTAACGAAAATCTCACTACTAGTAGATACTGTTCAGTACTGCTGTTCCCAGTAAGCCCTGTGTAGATAAATATAAAAACACATAATAAGTCTATTAGATTCCTACTGCTGGGCCACAGGTTCTCTGGTAGAAGGAGTGGGTCAGATTCCACCACGCGGGACCAGCGCGGGTTAATTGATGTCATAAAATATGTCTTTCTCAGTGCCAGCCTGTTCCAATGTTCACATTTTGAGTGCTATGGTGATTAAATAAATTACACCAAGAGCTTACAAAATAAATTCCTTTCAATTATAAACGCTAGATCCAACTAGTAGCAGGCGCAACGGCCCATTAAGAATGGTGAAACATAAATAAATCTGGGATACTTTTATATCTCCGATTTATTTACGGGAAACTACTTTGCGGTTTTTTTGAATAAACCTAATTCGAGAAACTATTTATTTGATTTTAGGTAGTTGTTGTAAACAAGCAAAAATTCTACTAAAACTGTTGCGAAATGAATAATATTCAGCAAGATCTCGAAATGACTACGATTTTAACCTTATCCTTTTGATTTAATAAATATCACTGAATAAAATGATATTACGCTTTTCTTCGGTATAAAATTTTTGCGGATTTTTCAAAAATGTTATTGATTTAAAGTTAAAAGTGGCTTTGGTTGTGGTATTCCGTTTTTGTTCCTCAGAAAAATCATTTCTATCGAAAATCTGGCATTTGCCGACAAATAGTTAATTTGATATAAATTATAGGTTGCTTAATTACTCGGCTACTCCTTTGCCCCCAGATAAAATTATCGCTCCGTGTTTTTAGTGATCCATGATAAAACTCGCAAAACACACTTCAATCAACGCACATCTTCCAGAATTGTATATGTCTTAAATGCGGTGGAAACATATGAACTGGGCCCAACCCATACATATTCGGCGTGACAAAAATTGCATAGTGATAGAGGATTAAAGTCAATAATATAACGACAGTAAGTATTTTCCAATGGCTAGTTTCATTAGATTCTGATATTGGCTTTAAAAGAACATGAAAAATGGCTTTTGGCTACGATTTCCAAATTAAAAGGCACTACAGCTGATAGCACGGAACAAAAACTGCGCAAAGACGACTTGCTCTTGACCATTTTTTGGTTCGAGGTCGATAAGTGAACAATTAATTTACATGTTTTGTAAACATTAGCATGTAGATATAAAACGGGCGAAGATAGGCCCCCGATTTAGACTGTGTTTACAGTTTGGACAGTTCACATCGTAGTGCAGTTAAGTGAGAAAACTATTATTGGTGTAGTATTAGTAATTCAAAATGGCCCCAAAAGATACGGGCTACATTGAGTGGGCCCATAGAACAGCAGCGGAAAAAAAGACTCATGTGAGTTTTCCGCAACTGAAGTACCCTTCGCTTCGAGATGGAGGGATGCGGGATCCTGTACAATGGCTGGAAGGAAAAGCCATGGACGATGGAGCAGAAGGCTTTTGGAGAATACGGAATGGACTTTACGATTTCACAGACTTCCTGCAGAAGCATCCCGGTGGTGAGGAATGGTTAGAGCTTTCTAAGGTAAGATTAAATTATTTCTAAGAAAAGAGAAATATTATTTTGTATAAAAAAAGTGTGGAGGTGTGATGTTTTGAAGATTTAAAGACTCAACTCCTATTGTGATTAAAATCTATGTCTTTTTATTATTGTTTTTTTTCAAATTGAAATCAATAAGCCGAGCTATATTATGCATTTAATCTGGTTCATAGTATTTTTTTTAATAACATATGAAAAACTTTTGTGAAAGAATTTCAATTATCTGAGCTGCTGTGTATAACGAACGATTCGTTTGCAGGGAACAGACATTACAGAAGCATTCGAGAGTCACCATTTCAATCCAGTTGTAGAAAAAATGATAGAAAAATATTACATAAGAGATGCCCAAACACCTAGAAATTCTCCATTTACTTTTGAAGAAGATGGATTTTACAAAACATTGAAACGATCGGTGATAGAGGAATTAAAGAAAGTCCCTCCATCTCAGAAAAGATGGTCCAACTTAATTATTGATGGGCTTTTTTCTACGGTTTTAATTACCTCAGCTTTGTCTTGTTGGGCTACTAACACTTGGGCCGTCTGGGCATCGTACTTGGTAGCGTCTCTGACCTTAGCATGGACCACTGTTGCTGCACACAACTATATCCACAGGAGAACCAACTGGAGGATGTACCTCTTTAACTTCAGTTTGTGGTCCTACAGGTAAATATAAGTATGATTTTATACCATCTTAAATTCATCACAGCGAAGTCAAGACTTTCTTTACAAGACAAGACACATTCAGTACCTTGTTCTAAGACATGTATTGTATTTTTGCGATTAGTGTACCTACGATGCCGTACCAAATATTTAATTTTGAAGGCAGAAAACATGTGATAAGTGTCTATTTAATCAATCAGTCTGCTTAGCCTTTTACCATCTATTTTTGAGTCGGCTGCCAGTCAAACCAGATGCAGCTGAGTGCCTGTAATTTACATGGAGTGACCGTCTATCTGACCTTCATAACCTAGTAACAGGGCAAGAAGCATTTCATCGTAAAAATATAATTATTTGAAAAAATATAATTATGGAACTCCCAGAGAAGCAGATGAAAAAAAAGTTTATACAAACAAGCTAAACAAACAAACCTTGACTTCAAGCGGTTATCAAAAATGATAATAATTTTAATTATATAATTGTATTTTTCAGAGACTTCAGGGTATCGCACGCTCTTTCACATCATCTTTATCCAAACACGTTAATAGATTTGGAGATCAGTTCATTTGAGCCGATAGTGATTTGGAATCCCAGGAAGAAGCCGTCTTACGCATACTTGACTCTCTTGATTGAGTTCATTGTGTTCCCGTTCGTATTTATGACCAACTTCATTAAGAGGTAAGAATTCATTTAAGTTTTGATGATAAGACTTAAAGAATTTATGTCATCAAAACCTTTTACATTCACTTTCCGATTGGAAGTATCGGTAGTTAGTCAGTGTTAGGCCGCGGACACGAAGTCAGCGGGCGCGGGGCGGGCGGCTGCGGCGGCGGCGCGCCGTGCTTCATGCGATGCCACGCCGCCGCCGTCGCCCCGCGCCCTTAAATTTGTGTCCGCGGCCTTAAAACTATTTGCACGATCAGAACGTATCTATAGAGAAGAAAGTGCAAGAAACTCGATAAAACTCTTTTAGATCAAGTTTTTAAAAGTTCTGGTTACTTACATTACATTTTTGCTTCTTTACGTGATAAAAGATTAAAGAACCTGAAGGTTAAGAAATTTAATTATATCTATTTATTTATTTCACCACCAATACAACGAATTACACAGAATATAATATATATAAAGGCCAATACTGAAAATTATGCAACATGGGAGCATCTGTAGCCGAACTAGAATGAGTCATGTATCTCGGCATAAATTACCAGTTTACTTACGATTGCCGTTCACGCATAATTTAGTTTAACCAATTTAAAGCGAATTGAATTATGGACAAGTTGCATCGAGTAATACAATTAGTTATTTATGTTTTCAGGTTTATCAGCAATTTCGTTCGTAATGCCTTCTTCAAACGTCACTACAGATGGCACGACGGCATTGGTCTCCTTCTCCCCGTCTGGATGTGCCTTGCCAGTGGTTCTTCTTTCTACAACGCTTTTGTTATGTGGTTGTGGATTAACTGCACTGCCAGTTTTATCTTCTTCACGATTGGATCAAACGCTGCTCATCATCATCCTAAAATCTTCAAAGATGGTGATCAAGTAAAGTACGTATCATTTAGTTAAATTTGAATATTTTATTTTCTTCATTGGGTATCTATTATAAGGCAAAAAGGAATGCAGCGAAAGTATGGTAAAGGATCATATTAGCTCATAACATTTGTTAAAAAAACTAGTGTCTTTTTTAAGTTTTGAAATTAAAACACAAACTCCTGAAGAATGAAGCACTTATTCATGTTCGTATGGCAGAATTGGATTATCTAGAGAGAAAAGAAAAAAAACTTTTTTTGCAAAAAAATACTATCGACTTCCAAATACAAAACTATAAAGTGAAAAATAACTTTACTTTTTGAAGTCGGTGTCTTTCGTAGGTACCAATTCTTTGCGTTATGGACACCGACTTCAAAAAGTAAAGTTATTTTTCACTTTATAGTTTTGTATTTGGAAGTCGGTAGTATTTTTTTGGAAAAAAGTTTTTTTATTTTTCACTTTTTAGTTGTACCTTCCTAATAGGCAAGTTAGTAAGGTAACTATAACGCCAAAATAGATTTCATGAAACTGGAACTTAACCGGTGAAATGAGAATTCTGCGTACCACTTAAGAGCGTACTGGCGTGATGTTATGTTATGAAATGGTAACTACTTCCTATAGTTATATTGTTGTGGCCTAGAACTTCGACACTTTGATTTTGTAAGTTACTTTAAGTATTTCTACACCGGCAACGGTAGTGTATGTGAAACTGTTTATTATTAAGATCTTAATGTACCATATACTCAGAAATAAATATATCTTATCTTATCTTATCTTATCTTAAACAATAAACAGACATCCAATTGCAGCAATCCCGAGAGATTTGCCGTTATTTATTGAAGAGTTCTGTTGTATATCTCCAAAGTTCTTCATCAGATCTCCACCAAAAAAAAATGAGACCAATTTCGGAACATACGTTTTCAAACAAAAAAGGAATTTTCAAAATCGGTCCACAATTGACGGAGATATCGGTGAACATAAAAAAACACACTTGAAGTCGAACATAGAGCCTCCTCCTTTTTGGGAAGTCGGTTAAAAAGAAAAATGGTTAGGAATAAAATCCTATAAAAAAGCTGCCTCGCAAGTGTTTCACTGTAGCCAAATTCCTTTTCATCATCATCATTTTTCTCAACCGAAAGATGTCCACTGCAGGACATAGGCCTCACTCAAGCGTTGCCAGACTGATCGGTCGTGTGCATCTCGCATCCACCGGATTATTTTTGTACCAAATACTAATCAATTTATGTATCCTTCTTCAGGGCATCGACTGTTGATTGGGGCATGCACGAACTCGAAGCTGTGATGGACCGCACCGACATCAACGGAAGCTTCTTCACAGTGATGACTTTCTTCGGTGATCATGCGCTGCATCATTTGTTCCCAACCTTGGACCACGCTCTTTTGAAACATCTGTATCCAGTGTTCTTGAAGACTTGTCAGGAGTTTAGGGCTAACTACAGATTGACGTCACAATTTGACTTCTTCATTCAACAACTGAAAATGGCTGTGAAAGAAGACCCCACGCTATTAGAGGAAACACAATAAGTTGATTATTGAATGTACTGTTTATAAATTTTAAGAAACAATACATAAGAATTACTTTGTATCATTATATGCTACAGACTTAGAATAATTCTAAGGCTAAAGAAGACATAATATTTTGTTTCTTATTATTTTGGTCTCATAAGTGATGCTAAAATCAAAATAAAGTAAAAATATATTAATTAGAACAACGATAATAAATACGAAGTAAACAAATACAATACCTTTTCTTTAATGTTCTAAAAACATGCAAAGTGACTGCTGTTATGAGTTAAAAACAACCATAAATAAGTATCAGAAAAAGAATCATACTATTATGTTCAACTTTCAATAAAACGCTTTGCTTTATTTAGCAGACTCATTGTCATCATCATCATCATTTCAGCCGAAAGAAGTCCACGGCTGGACATAAGCCTCCCCCAAGCGTCGCCACATTGACCGGTCCCGTGCTTCCCGCATCCAGCGGATCCTCGCAACCTTCACCAGGTCCTCGGTCCACCTGGTGCGAGGCCTACTTCCAACGCAACGTCTTCCGGTTCGCGATCGTCACTCCAGTACTATTCTGCCCCATTGGCTATCCGTTCTGCGAGCAATGTGCCCTGGCTACTGCCACTTAAGTTTGGCAATTCTTCGGGCTATGTCGGTAACCCTGGTTCTCTTGCGGATCTCTACATTTCTGATTCGATCATGCAAGGATACTCCGAGCATAGCCCTCTCCATTGCCCTGTAAGCTTTCTGATGAGGCCTATTGTGAGCGACCACGACTCAAAGCCATAGGCCATCACTGGCAACACACACTTTCGTCTTAAGACACTGTGGTAAGATGGGCGAGAAGATATCGCGTAACTTTCCGAACGCTGCCCAGCCGAGTCGGATTCGACGGTTGACCTCTTTCTCGTTGTTGGCCCCACCTAACTGGATCGTTTGTCCTAGGTAGTTATAGTCGTCCACAACTTCGAGTTTAGAGTATCCAACCTTGATAGGAGTGGCTGTAACATGGGCATTCAATTCACTGTATTCCCAGTTTATTATTTAATGAAAATTCTGTTGGAAACGGACGGAAGGAACGATTTTTAATTTTGAAATGTTGGTACAAAATTCCTGTACCTTGAGTTACATAATGTTCAGATCTTACCTATAATATCAAAAAGAGGGTTTTACATTGTCTACGTAGGAAATTTTCTATAAAGTCTTTTAACGTGAACATTTTAAGAAAATATAAATTTATGAAATAAAAAGAAAATATAAATCTGAGTAAGCTGAGAAATGTTCTGACAACATTTTCATGAGATGTTCTAGAATTAAGAAAATCTTTTGTAATGTTGAAGGTATGTTCTTATTTAGTTTGAAGAAACACAATAAATGTACATTATTTCGACATTTATATTGCAGGTTGATTTACGAGCAATCTTTTTCTTTTAAGTTTCTTGTTTTAATACTTACTTAATTCGTCTGAGAAGTTTTCTCTAGAAACTTTGTTTAATTGTTTATGTTTATTTATGAGTGAATGACTTAACAGGTAAAGTTTTTACAACTTTTCTAACTATACTAAGATGTCTCCCTGCATTAACATAAAACAGTTGGAATGAAATGGTTCAAATGAAACCTTTAAGGACTGATTTCTGAATTCAGGATTTGTTGTTAAGAACTTTTCAGACCGTATATTAATTAATGCCAACCATTTTCTTTGATGCTTTGGTTAAGTTATTTGTATAGCAATTTGTACAGCAACCAAACTTATGTAAATATAGACCTTAATGTACAAAAATACTCACAGAATTAACTTTATTTTGATAACTAGTGAGATTGTCTAGATAACTTGATTCGATATAAAACGGCTCTTTTCTGTAATCAATATCAAGACAAAATGCATTTCGTTACTTATTGGGAACAACACATAAGTTTAAGTCAACTATGTTTTAGTTGACAGAGATTAATTTTTCTATTAATTGCTTAATTAAATCTAAGAATGTACAACGCGGTACCAATTTGGTCGATCTCCTTTGACGGGTTTTACGGCAAAAGTGGAGTTTAATAAATGCATACTTGATCTCTTACTTAATTCAGCATTATGAGGAGTTACCTAACATAATTAATAGTTTCTTAAAGTCTGTATTGGTTTCAAGTCTTTACCCATTGAGCGTCTAATTAGCAGACACAATTAAACACCTATAGCATATGCAAACATGGTGTGCGCGCGACGTTTAAAAGGCGAAAAAAACTCTGTCTGTCTGAATTGGCTCACTAAACGTATTAAATCAGCCTAGCTTTTTCCCAATGATAGGTATTGGTGCCACAAGAGAACCAGGGTTACCGACATAGTCCGAAGAATTGCAAGACTTAAGTGGCAGTGGGCAGGGCACATTGCTCGCAGAACGGATGGCCAATGGGGCAGAAAGATTCTGGAGTGGCGACCGCGAACCGGAAGACGTTGCGTTAGATCGATGAAGGTTATGGGGATCCACTGGATGCGAGACGCACGGGACTGGTCAATGTGGCGACGCTTGGGGGAGGCCTATGTCCAGCTGTGGAAGTCTTTCGGCCGATATGATTATGAGGTATTGGCGTCAGCTTCCAATCTAACCGGATACAACTGGATACCAGTATATTACATGGCGCGATTACTTATCTGACTTCCACAGCCCAGTGACTGGGTAACACGATACCACTTCGCAAGACTGTTGTCAAATTTCTGGGTTCTGACTACCTGTAACTACTATCAAAGATATACAAATGACAGCTGGGACCAACGGCTTAATGTGCTTTCTGAGGCACGAAGGAGTCTTCGTCTAAGATGGTCATGCATTTATTATTTATTTATTTATTGTACACCACAAAATATGTACAGGGCAAACATTCACAAAAACAAGTGTACAACCTTTGGATGGAGTGAAAACGATAGGAGAAGAATTTAGGGCTGTCAGTGTACAAAATATATAATAACATAAAATACAATATTATATAGTATACTAATACATATGAAATGTATAACAGAGAAAAAAGAAACATAAAAATTATGGTGACAGGTAATGCTCTTTTACCATTTTCTTAAACATTGGCAGTGTTATTTGAGTGAGCGCGTCTTATTTCAATTGGTCATTCCACAACCAAGCCGCTTGAATCGTGAAAGATTTGTCAAAAAAGGAAGTGGAATGCAGAATGGAGTCGAATTCTTAATTTTAGATTTATGATTTTATTCATCCATGGACCGAGTTTGGAAAGTGTTGCTTTACTTCAAAGATCGACAGCCAGTGCAGCTGTTATTATTAAGCCATGAACTCCTCAAATCATATCTGCTGATTCTATTGTAATATTGTAAACCAGTTACTTCATAGCCTAGAGGAAATCGAAACCCTAGTCCTGACCTTTACCGACCTATTTTCAAGCGCCTGATCGATGTTTGCAGTAAACTAAAACATTTTAACAATCGTATAAAATATGTAGGGTAAACGAGTTTGAGCCGTTGGCTCCGATTCGTTGGACTTTGGTAAATGGATGCGGGTAGGCTAACAAAACGGTCCTGTCCTTATGTAGGCACTAGACGATATCAAATAAATGTGGATCGAGCCAAAAGTTTCTTTTTTTGTTGGTCTTTAGGGATAATTGAAAAGGCTACTATTCGAAAATGGAACCTGTAAAATTTATAAAATAATGAAACCTACTTATAGTACATTAAATATGTAAAGTTAAGTACATTTTGACAATTTTACTTTGTTGCTGAATATCTTTTTTTAAGCAAATTGTATGAAATTCATTTCTATTTGCTTATACTGCTCTGAATCTGAATACTAAACAATTTCCAATGGCTACAGAAAAACATTAATTACTCCAGTTATTTCTAAACCTAAATTCTAAATCCGACAAAAAATGGCTCCAAGGACCAAAAAATATTGGTTCGTATTCAGAATGTAATCAGTTCAAAAGCAATATTTTTTGTTCAACTTCATTACAATGTTTTCATGATTAAAATGCCATTACAGAAACAAATGGCTTTTAGACGTTACATTTTTAATAATTTCAATCTCTTACAGAACAGGTAAAAACTTAAGGTTTCAAAGGAATTAGTTCTGTACTTATAATAATTGTTTTCAGGTTTACAAATATTATTATCGGCCTTTTAAAGATTGTCTCATTGTTATCGCGGTCATAAGCGCTATCGCTAAGGATGAGATCTTGAGCATTTCTCAGTACCAGACCCGGAGTCTGGATTATCGCCCGGTTGATGGCAACTGGTTCACTCCTATTTTACGGGTTTTAAAGATGACTGGTGAAGTGTGGGTTGTACTATAGGTATAAGCACAGTGATCACGTGCTGCCTTGCACAGCGAGGCTCATAGGAGGCGCTTTTCAGCCTCCCCAGGGATGTGCCCTAATAGGCGTTGTACAGATGGGGTGGTCTTTTAAGAGGGAATAGGGATTCCATGTGCTAATGGTGATCATTATCATCATCATTTCAGCCGAAAGAGGTCCACTGCTGGACATAGGCCTGCCCCAGGCGTCGCCACATTGACCGATCCCATTCGTCTCGCATCCAGCGCCTTCCGGCAACCTTAACCAGGTCATCAGTCCACCTAGTGGGAGGCCTTCCAACGTATCGGTTTTCGGTTCGCGGTCGCCATTCCAGAACATTTCGGCCAATGCTATTGCTTAAAATGAAAACTGCTATAGGCGCCCCGAGTTTTCATTTTAAGTTTTCATTGTATATGTTTCTATAAACATATACAATTTAGTTTACTCTTACTTTTTAAATGGTTCCGCAAAACTCAAACTCGGTCATCATTACATGTCGAAGTCTCTCACCATGGGATGTCCTCTGGGTTCGGTTATTGGTCCACCTTTATGGCATTTAGGCGTTGATGATTTCCTCGCTATTACGCTTCCAAGCGGTTGTTCATTAACCAGTTACGTGGACGAGGGTCTTCTGCCCATTCAATCAAGTACTCGAGCTGAACTCGAGAACTTGGATGACACTTGCCTACGATTAATATCTCAGCGGGGCGATCGAAACCGCATGACCTTTGCTCCGCACAAAACTTATCAACTTATTTTGAAAGGTAATCTTAAATCGTGTCCTACTATTAAATTTAATAACGTTCCCGTAAAAACAAAGCTGTCCGTGTGCTATCTTGGTCTAGTGTTAGAGAGGCGTTTTGCATTTATAGATCATATTAAAACAGTCGGTGCAAAAGCAAAAAAGAACTTCTATGCCTTAACGAGAATATCTAAATCTACGTGGGTTTTGTATTTTTTAACCTTGAAGACTATTTATGGGGCTACTTACTTAGATTGTATGTGCTATGGGGCGCCTGTTTTGGCTGGTAGGGCCACAATAGGGGTGGTACGACGTAAATTGCTCCAGAGTCAGCGTTAATGTTCTCTTACAGCAAACCCTAGGGTGACAGAGAAAGACGACATTATAGAGGGCAGGATCCAGTGTACAATTTTAAAATAACTTAAGACGAATTAATTAAAATATACTTACATTAATACTTATTTTGTATACATACTAATATACCATATATTAAAAAAACATAAAATGAAAACTACTGGGCCAAACTATTTAAAATTTTGATGGGACCAAATGGCAACAATGCCGCAGAGTCAGCTCAAACTAGAACAAATTTCCGCCTTTTTTGCCATACCTATTATTGCAAACAAATATAGCAGCTCACAATGTTAGGACCCATTAATATTAATGCAAATTTTTTCATCCGTGGTGCAAGGCAACTGGGCTTATCCCGGTTGTAAACGACCCTTTGTGCCTATTGGCCTTGTTTGTTCTGTCTCCTGCTTGATATGGAAGGAAGTGAACATTTGTAATATTTTTTTCCTACTCCTCCTTTATTCTTTTCTGATTACTTTCGTTGCGGGATCCAAGACAGTTAAATTCATTCGCCGGGACTTCGTCGAGCTTCACTGCCTCGGCGCTTTTCTGGTGGTCGTCACTGTTGATTCTGGCTTTCAGGATTTGCAGTGGTTTGGGAATAGTGTGGTGGGATTGTCGCAAAAAAACAAAAAAAGACTTTTGTCTTGAGACACTTCGGTAAATTGGACGACAAGATACCTTCCCGAACGCCGCCCAGCCGAGTCGAATTCGACGGTTGACCTCTTTCTCAAAGTTGGACATACCCAACTGGACCGTTTGTCCCAGGTAGACATAATCGTCTACAACTTCGAATGTAGGGTGTCCGATCTTGATAGGAGTGGGTATTACATGGGTATTCACCATGACCTTGGTTTTTTCCATGTTCATTTTAAGACCTACTCTTTCGGAAGCTCTACTAAGTGTGTGTGTGGCTCTCCATGGTCTCAGCCATGACCACTATGTCGTCGGCAAACCAAAGGTGAGTGATATACTCGCCATTAACGTTGATGCCAAGCCCCCTCCAGCCAGAACCTTGAACACATCCTCCAGCGCAGCAGTGAACAGTTTCGGAGAAATGACATCTTGCTGTCTCACGTCGCACTGGAGAAGGATTGGTTTAGAGGTCTGATCCTGACGATGGACTGACATGGTGGCGTTTTTGTACAATCACCTCAATGTACGGGTAGTCGATCATACCCCGGTGATCACCACTTGGTGATCACCGGGGTAGTTTTAATGAGGTAAA
Organism: Orthosia cruda; assembly: GCA_964057195.1. Classification (NCBI taxonomy): domain Eukaryota; kingdom Metazoa; phylum Arthropoda; class Insecta; order Lepidoptera; family Noctuidae; genus Orthosia; species Orthosia cruda. Next base: position 17,307,139 of record OZ059830.1, read on the forward strand.
AATCTCAAACTCCCTGAACCTGTAGCCAAGTTGACAATCTACTCTCGATAACGCCAGTAGAAAACGAATCAATGTATGGGCATGACACATCTAAACGTGTCGAGACAATACAAAGAGAAGGCGTTAACGATTGTAGAACAAGATTCGATACGAAACGTTTTTAATTTGGCTAGGGGGGCTGATCTGATCCCCAAAAGTGTTTGTTTCACACGTAAGAAAAAACAAAATTGTTTGTACCTCTGCTTAACTAACCATTTGGGGGAATTCAGGCGTGATGACATGTTTTTAAATGCATGTTCAAACGATACATTTCGTACACCATGTGTCGAATGTACCTCACTTTGCAAGCCTCGTTCTATGCGAACGCAAATGTATCGTGCAAGCTGCGAGCATGGCTTACGAGCGTGTTGGTGCTACAAGCACCTTTGCTTGCTGAGCGTTCCCTGTGGTGGTTTGTTGTTGAACGTGACGACATGTCAGAGCTATAACTTTCACTGAGAGTTAGCACACTATTTTGTTACGTGATGGCTCGCCCCAAGTTATGCTGAATAAGTGAAATTCGTTTGATATGATGCGAGGTTGTCGTGAGACTTTGTAACGTCTGGTCATACTTTTCGTTTCACTGGGCCAATTAATGTAATGGCTGGGTTTTTTTTTGTAAAAACTAATTTTACTGGTAATTTTTTTGGCATACAATAATGTATATTTTGTGGATTTTTGATCCAAAAGCCAAATAAATTAATTTGTCTCATCTCAGATCACAGTCTTTTATGAATGCTATTGATTGTGTTTCAGTAGAGTAGGTGTTTGGCACACTAAGTGTCTGTGCCACCTAAATTTTCAGTTCGACAAAAAAACCGGAAATAAACTGTCTCAAACATTTAATCGAAAACTAAATTGATCAATCCATCAAAAACCTAACACTAATACATCCTCCATTATCAGATAGTGATTGAAACGACAGCAAATCCATTGACAAAAAGAAATAAGAAATCACACGAAGCAGCTTCACAATAAATAATCCTAAAATAAACAAGTAAAGAAAATTGGAGAAAAACGTAATTTCCGCTGGGATCCGAATCGCATTTTAAGCGTAACGCTTCTGACAGTTAATCGTTCGTTCTACCCTCACTTAATTATTGGAAACGTTTTTACACATCGAGTTGGCGAGAACCGTGGCAGTGTCCAATATCTTGGTGAACGTGCATGTTATTGCTGTATATTTTTATTTACGGGTGTATATTTTTATGTATCATTTGTTTTTTGAAACTTTAGTCCGAGTTAATGAAAATTCAGCCAGGTATTCGAATTGATCTTGAAAAGAAAGGTTTTTTTGATTTATACACATTGAATAACTCACATCTTTTTTCCATGGGGGTAAGCAGAAACTACAGAAAACCACATGCTGCGATCTTTACATACTCCTTTTGTTACCTTTACATTCATACATATGTGGTTGTACCACGAAGTGCCAATGCCATCGTAATGCCGCTGTGAAAAAGTACCACAAACTTGACCATTAGGTTTACAACGCTTCCAAAAACTTATTTTAGAATAACTAGTTCAAACTATTCTCCAAAAAATATTTCTCATTTCCTAAAATGTTCTGTAAACTTAGTTCCCCGACACTAATTGCCAGTTTTATGAGATTTAACTGTCTCGATTTACGTAACACATTACCTTAATGAAATGGGCTTTTAAGTCGGGTTTAAGGATTATAAACATATTGACCTCTCGCGGGCACTTCATACAAATTCTGTGAGGGCTATAAAGATGTTTAAGGGCTATTTATGTTCTAATGAAGACCGTGGCTATTATTACAGGATCAGGTTGTAAATCTGTTTGAAGCGCACACGTGGGAGGTATCTTTCACTCTCACGGAGTAAATCTGATTGTGTCTACGCCTGATTTATTCCTGCACTCAATTTATTTCTCAGCGCGAGTTACTTAGGACCAAGGTCAGACCAGAGTCTGCACTCCGGAGTGTTAGTTCTAGAGAAGTATTTATTATCCTGTTTTAAATTGAGAACTTATGTCCCTTCTTAGAAAGATTCTTAGAGATACTTTTTGTTTAATTGCCTTGATGGGCTTGTAGTGTTTACGGATTTGCGATATCATTTCCTGTCTGTCCTATATCAGTAGAGATTTGGAAAAAAAATGAATATGTTTTTAACACTTGGATGAGCACAAAAATGTTTTTTGGTTTCTTTTATCCGAAGTTCATAAACGCGGTGTCTATCATGAAAGAGACTTATTTTTTATTACTATATCCTTTGATATAATCATCAGTAACCTAATCCAAACAGAGTAAGTAGGTTTAGTCAACAAAAGAGTTGTCTTGAATGTAGACACGCGTTCAATAAATTTTCTATCTGCGCGGAACTTTGCAAGTATTTATTGAAAACTTGTCTGCTATGCATGTAAATACTCGTAATGTGGAGTCTCGATATTGGAATTCTGTGCCTGATGTCTGAATCGATTGGCACAAAGCCGTTACCTTCTAAAGAGTAAGTTCATTCGAACAAAATTCTTAGAATATGCTATCGGTACTTCGCAAGGTGACAAATTCACTTCGATAGCAAACCGACTTCAGTAATGGAACACTTCTGATCCAACGCGTGATTTATGAAGCGAAAAACACTTGAAACAAACATACCTCGTTCAAAGTGCGGGATCACAGCATGTTATTCAAGTTTGTGTAAACAAGCAGTCGTTTCCAAGTATTTGCACGAGACGAGTGTTGAATGGAAGTAATAACAGTTACGACTCTACAGAAAAGGAAATTGTCATCATTTCCCACAATTCTTGTCGCAGCGTTTCTTCGACTACAAAAAGAAAACCCCTCAGGAATAGTTCTTTATGCAGCCGAGTTCAAAGAACTCTCTTCAATTGAGTGGTACTCAGCCCTTATGAAGTGTAAGAAAGCCACACACTATTGCAAAGTACGAAGTAGTAAGTACTTCTTTTTCTCAATTTAATTTAGATTACAAAGGGAGCGGTGAGTTAGTTGAATGTGTAAGGTTTTGCTTTAAACGATTTCATCAGAATTTTGTTAGACTTGCAGGTTAAATGCACTAAAAATACTATTTGATACATTCGTGTTTAAACACGTTTAAAAATAATGATACCGTTGAGTCTTCTGTACGCCACATAAACATTTGAATACAGCAGCAGAGAAATAAATATTTCAATGCGGAGTATGGGCGAAGTGTAAGTCATTCATCGCCTGAGAGTGTCATTTAAATGTGATTCATGAAAATGTACTCGGTATTCGCTGCTAGAGCTGGTACACACGTTACTGTCAAAACTCGCATTCAGACAGCAGTTACTTCATGAAATGTTTTATACTCTTTTATTCGTGTTATTTCTGTCTTGTGTAGTTATTATAGAGTTCTTTCAGCATGTTTTGGTTAAAATAACACAAAATATTCATGAAAATGGTGTCTCCTTAAAGCCAGACTATAATTAACAAAAGCCATTCACGTCACAACCAAGCTTAAAAATTCAGCTCATCAGAAAAGTTAGATCGTAAATTAAATAATCCTGAAAGTTTAGGTCCTCGTAAAGTTGGCAGCGAGAAAGAGTCTATATTTTTTGTCCGAGTAGGAATTATGTAGTAACTGAATATGGAGCACCTATTTACATAAAGTTGGCGGTAACCCGACGCACCCGCCAGTGTGTCAGGCCCCTAACTTCACAAATATGTATGCGAAGTTGCAGCTCTCTAAAAGCTTTTGTCCAACACGCACGGTTATTTTCTTGAGATGCTCACATTCGCTTACAATGAATATTTTATTGGGGTAAACATGTAGCTACTTGGAAATTTACTGCACATAGTAAAACTAGTTTACTTAAAAGTATCGTATTTTTGCTTTCAAACGAGAAGAGTTTCGCTTTGAACCAGATAGAAGATAGAACAGAACATAATTAGGAGTGCGAGAGTTTATCGTCCTGAAGTTATTTTTCTTGGTTGACCTTTTACTGAAAATCTTGATATATCCACTTGACCTAAGTGAGTAAGTAAGACTTGCACAAAATCAGTCCTGTACCTAAATTGATATGAGAATCTTTAGGCTTCAAGAAAGCGAACCATTTCGCAAATAAATCATTTCAAATTTGGAAAACGCTGTGTGAATTCCGTAACAAAAGGAGGCACCTCATACGTAGGTTTGTGAACAAACACTTCTACTTACTCTGCTGTTAAAAAAGGTGAGATTATATTTGTATGCAAACAAAATGTGAACAAACGCCTTTTTGTGGCAAGTGGTTCCTGAAACGTAAAATCATTATCTTCTTTCTTTCAAATGAAGGCTTTCCAAAACGAACTTATAGGATATCTATTTATAAAAATACTAGCTCCTACCGGCGGCTTCGCCTGCGTGAAAAGTGTTTTATTACCCAAGGGAACATTATACTGGGATAAAAAGTAGACTGTGTACTATTCCGGACTATAATGTACCTCTGTGCCAAATTTCATCCCGTTCCGTTCAGCCGTTTTGTCGTGATTTATTAACAAACATACATCCGTCCAAACTTTCACATTTATAATATTAGTAAGAAGAGAAGCCTCGAAAAATATACAGCAAAAAACGAATTTTATAATTAAAATCTTGAAAATTAAATATAAGCGCATATTTCTAATAATTTTCTCAAAGTTGGATAAACTGGAACGCAGCTGAATATAGTTGGATTTTAATTTAGAAGGAAGATTTTAATCAGGAGACGTTGCGCAAACGGACGGCCTTTGCTTACCCGTAGGATGTAATATTATGAGCTTGAGTTTAGTCACGGATAACTTGAAGTGATGTTAACCACTATTTTAATTAAAATCAGATCTTTATTAAATTTTCTCGTCGACAAACTTCAAGTAGATTAGATATTGAATTTTATTAGCTCTACCAACATTTTCTTTAAGTTATTTTACACTCGCTTTTTTAACCAAGTTATTTCACAGGGTTTAGAATTTTTTACTTAGTGTTTTAGCAAATCAATTACCTAAAACTCTGGGTCTGGGTTTTGATAACATTTAAAACTAAATGTTAATCACATTTTAGAAAAATAAACAGTGGAAATTATAACAAATCACTAGGAACATGACATTAGTGTTAAAAATAACATCATCACGACTGCTTTCCTCAAGGCAGCGTTGTTTAGTTCTCGCCAAACTTCTTGGCCGCCCTGAAGTTGCCTTTCCGATGCACAAGGCACGGCGTGGTGTTGTTTTTGTATGAGATTTATTACTAGTAAAACCATCCACATTTCACCAGATATGTTTAAGTCCCATGGAATAGTGGGCGAGCTTAGTGCCTTCAACCGGCTACAAACCCAGACTTCTGAATTTTCGATAGCAAATATCAAGAACATTTTTCCAAACCCGATAATACCCAATACCTCAATCGTAGCAGTAGCACTCGTCCTGTCTTCCTAGTCTTGACAAAAAGCCGGCTTTTAAAAAAGAAGTTCGGCAAAGAAGGCTGGACATTTTGCATTATCTAACTTTAAAGTTTTAGAATGGATGCAGTTAAAAAATGGCGAAAAATTTATTTTGACCAAATTGTAGGCTCAATTAATTATATGAATGCCAAAGGAGTAGTCGCCAATGATGTTAAGCTGTTTGATGAAATAACTACTATCAATTCGTTTCTATCTTATCAAAATAATAGGCTTTGCCCATTCTAGCGGAAATCCCGACAAATTAAAAGGCCGAATTATTCCTGGACAGGACGCCAAATGTCTGGGTCCGCGCCCACTCGCCCGCTTAGACTTGACCCGAAGAATAATACCAGATGTTTTACTAACAATTCAGTGCCATTTGTACAATCAGACAAAGTCATATTTTAATTCTCAATAACTTATTCAGGTAGTCTGTGATTTCGTTTCAAAAAGGTTTCTTTTTTGAATATATTTTCTTTTTTTTTAAACCTAATAAAATTTTCAGGGAATTCGGGTGTAATGTCATGTTTTTAAATGCATGTTTAAGCGTTCATACAGCATGTGTCGAAAGTGCGCAATGCAAGCTGCGAGCATTGTTTACGTGCGTGTTCGAGCTACAAGCGCCTTTGCTTACTGAGCGTTCCCTGTGGTGGTTTGTTGTTGAACGTGACGACATGTCAGTGCTATAACTTCCACTGAGAGTTAGCATACTATTTTGTTACGTGATGGCTCGCCAGCTAACCCCAAGTTATGCTGAATAAGTGGAATTCGTTTGACGTGATACGAGGTTGTCTTGAAACTTTATAACGTCTGGTCATACTTTTCGTTTCACTGGGCCAATATATGGAGCTGTGTTTGAAAAGTGGTATGTGACTTTTTTGGCATACAATAATGTATAATATATGTGGAGTTTTGATCATTAAGACAAAGGTATTAGTTTGTCTCATCGCATATCACTATTTTAATAATACTTTTGATTGTGTTTCAGAAAAGTAGTTGTTTGGCACACCAAGTGTCTTAAAATGCCACCTAGATTTTCAGTTCGCCAAAAAACCCAGAAATAAACTGTCTCAAACATTTAATCGAAAATAAATGTATTAATCCACCAAACAAACACATTCTAATACATCCTGCATTATCAGATAGTGATTGAAACGACAGCAAATCCATTGACAACAAGAAATAAGAAATCACGCGAAGCAGCTTCACAAAACATAATCCTAAAATAAACAAGTAAAGAAAATTGGAGAAAAACGTAATTTCCGCTGGGATCCGAATCGCATTTTAAGCGTAACGCTTCTGACAGTTAACCGTTCGTTCTCCCCTCACTTAATTAAGAACCGTGGCAGTGTCTAGTACCATGGTGAACGCAGATACATGTTATTGCTGTATATTTTTATTTACGGGTGTGTGTTTTTATGTATTATTTGTTTTTTGAAACTTTAGTAAAAGTTAATGGAAATTATGCCAGGTATTCGAAATGATCTAGAAAAGAAAGATTTTTCAATACACATTTAAAAACTCACAACTTTTTCCTATGTGGGTAAGCAGAAACTACAGAACGCCACATGCTGCGATCTTTACATAGGTACTCCTTTTGTTACCTTTACATTCATACATATGTGGTTGTACCACGAAGTGCCAATGCCATCGAAATGCCACCGTGAAAAAATACAACACACTTGACCATTAGTTTATAACACTTCCAAAAACTCATTTTCGAATAACTAGTTCAAACTATTCTCCTGAAACTTTTTATTTTCATTTCCCTTATTGTTCTGTAAACTTAGTTCCCCGACACTAATTGCCAGTTTTATGAGATTGAACTGTCTCGAATTACGTAACACATTACCTTAATGAAATGGGCTTTTAAGTCAGCTTTAAGGATTATAATCATATTGACCTCTCGGGGACACTTCATACAAATTCTGTGAGGGATATAAAGGTGTTTAAATGCTATTTATGTTCTAATGAAGACCGTGGCTAATATTACAGGATCAGGTTGTAAATCTGTTTGAAGCACACACGTATATACCTCCCACGTATCTTTCACTCTCACGGAGTAAGTCTGATTGCGTCTACGCCTGATATATTTCTGCATTCAATTTATTTCTCAGCGCGAGTTACTTAGGACCAAGGCACCAGCGTCTGCACTCCGGAGTGTTTGTTTTAGAAAAGTATTTATTATCCTGTTTTAAATTGAGAACTTAAAAACTTAACTTCCATTCTTAAAAACCGAACTTTTTCTGTAATTTCCTTGATGGGCTTGCGCTGTTCACGGATTTGCGCTATCATTTCCTGTCTATCCTATATCAACAGAGATTTGTAACAAAAATGAATTCGTTTTTAACACTTGGTTGAGCCCAGAAAAGTTTTTTGGTTTCTTTTATCCGAAGTTCATAAACCCGGTGTCTATTACGAAAGAGACTTATTTTTTATTACTATATCCTTTTATATAATCATCAATAACTTAATCCAAACAGAGCAGGTTTAGTCAAGAAAAGAGTTGTCTTGAATGTAGCCACGAGTTCAATACATTTTCTATCTGCCCCGGCACTTTGCAAGTATTCATTGAAAACTTGTCTGCTATGCATGTAAATACTCGTAATATGGAGTCTCGATATTGGAATTCTGTGCCTGCTATCTGAATTTATTGGCGCAAAGCCGTTACCTTTAAAAGAGTAAATTCATTCGAACAAAATTCTTAGAATATGCTATCGGTACTTCACAAGGTGACAAATTCACTTTGATAGGAAACCGACTTCAGTATACGAACACTTTTGATCAAACGCGTGATTTATGAAGCGAAAAAACACTTGAAACAAACATACCTCGTTCAAAGTGCGGGATCACTGCATCTTATTCAATTTTGTGTAAACAAGCAGTCGTTTCCAAGCATTTGCAAGAGACGAGTGTTGAATGGAAGTAAAAACAGTTACGACTCTACAGAAAAGGAAACTGTCATCATTTCTCACAATCCTTGTCGCAGCGTTTCCTCGGCTACAAAAAGAAACCCCTTCAGGAATAGTTCTTTATGCAGCCGAGTTCAAAGAACTCCCTGCAATTGAGTGGTAGGTTCTCAGACCTTATGAAGTGTAAGAAAGCTACACACTATTGCAAAGTACGAAGTAGTAAGTACTTCTTCTTCTCAATTTAATTTAGATTGCAAAGGGAGCAGTGGGTTAGTTGAACGTGTAAGGTTTTGCTTTGAACGATTTCATCAGAATTTTGCTACACTTGCAGGTTAAATGCACTGAAAATACTGTTTGATACATTCGTGTTTAAACATGTGTAAAAACTTTGATACCGTGTAGGTACAGACTCTTCTGTACGCCACATAAACATTTGAATACAGCAGCAGACAAATAAATATTTAAATGCGGAGTATGGGCGAAGTGTAAGTCATTCATCGCCTGAGAGTGTCATTTAAATGTGATTCATGAAAATGTACTCGGTATTCGCTGCTAGAGCTGGTACACACGTTACTGTCAAAACTCGCATTCAGATAGCAGTTACTTCATGAAATGTTTTACACTTTTTTTATTCGTATTATGTCTGTCTTGTGAAGTTATTACTAAGTTCTTTCAGCATTTTTGCTGAATATAACGCAAAATATTCATAAAAATAGTGTCCCCTTAAAACAAGACTATAATAGCAAATAACAAAAGCCATTCACGTCACAACCGAGCTTAAACATTCAGCTCATCAGAAAAGTTGGATCGTAAATTAAATAATCCTAAAAGTTTAGGTCCTCGTAAAGTTGGTAGCGAGAAAGAGTCTATATTTTTTGTCCGAGTAGGAATTTTATTGTAACTGAACACGGAGCACCTATTTACGTAAAGTTGGCGGTAACCCGACGCCCCCACCAGTGTGTCAGGCCCCTAACTTCACAAATATGTATGCGAAGTTGCAGCTCTCTAAAACCAACACGCACGGTTATTTTCTTGAGATGCTCACATTCGCTTACAATGCATATTTTATTGGGGTAAACATGTAGCTACTTGGAAATGTACTGCTCAGAGTAACATTAAAAGCAACGTATTTTTGCTTCGAAACGAGATAGAAGATAGAACAGAACATAATTAGGAGTTCGAGAGTTAAGTTTATGGTCCTGAAGTTATTTTTCTTCGTTGACCTTTTACTGAAATCCTTGATATATCCACTTGATCTAAGTGAGTTTGTAAGACTTAAATAAGATCAGTCTTGTGCCTATGTTGATATAAGAATCTTTAGGCTTGTAGAAACCGAAGCATTTTATGTTTGTGAATGCCACATCTACTTGCTCTGCTGGAAAAAAGGTGAGATTTTATTTGTATGTAAACAAAATGTGAAATAACGCATTTTTGTGGCAATTGGCTCCTGCCCTCGTAGTACCCTGACGTGTCAAAACTATCATAGTTCGACTGTAAAAAAGAGACAGATGTATACAAGTCATATGCATCTGTCCCTTACGCACAATTAAAATAACCTTGCTCTAAGAGCTTATGGTCACCTCCTGGAACATAAAATCATTATTTTCTTCTGTCAAATGAAGGCTTTTCCAAAACGAACTTATTGGACTTCTATCCATTTTTAAAATTACTAGTTTCTGCCAGCGGCTTCACCCGCGTGAAAAGTGTTTTATCATTCCAAGAGAACATTATACCGGGATAAAATGTAGCCTATGTGCTATTCCAGACCAGATCTAGATCCGTTGAGCCGTTTTGGCGTGATTGCGTAACAAATATACATCTATCCAAACTCTCACATTAGTAATATAGTAAGAAGAGAAACCTCGAAAAATGTACAGCAAAATACGAAGTATATAATTAATATCTTGAAAATAAAATATAAGAACATATTTCTAATAAATTTCTAAAAGTTAGATAAACTGGAACGGAGCTAAAGATAGCAGGATTTTAATTTAGAAGGAAGATTTTAATCAGGAGACGTTGCGCAAACGGACGGCCTTTGCTTACCCGTAGGATGTAATATTAAGAGCTTGAGTTTAGTCACGGATAACTTGAAGTGATGTTATCCACTATTTTAATTAAAATTAGATCTTTATTAAATTTTATCGTCGACAAACTTCAAGTAGATTAGATATTGAATTTTATTAGCTCTAACAAAATTTTCTTTAAGTTATTTTACACTCGCTTTTTTAACCAAGTTATTTTACAGGGTTTAGAATTTTTTACTTAGAGTTTTCGCAAATCAATTACCTAAAACTCTGGGTTTGGGTTTTGATAACATTTAAAACTAATTTTTAATCAAGTTTTAGAAAAATAAATAGTGGAAATTATAACAGATCACTAGGAACATGACATTTACGCATGCCGTACGTCTTATAGTCCGATGATGAAACGGGCTTGGCGGAATTAGATCATGCAATTCTATCGCACACTCCCCGAAATGCAACCGATAAAAAACCGATAAGCTGGCAACTCAACGACGATGTTCTAGGCTCAGGAGCTTTGAATCAACCAGTGCCTCATTGCGTATGAGCCTGTTGGCAACCGCAAGGGGCTTCATTCATCACTAGGTACCTATATAATATGCATAAGAAGTAAGTATGTTTGGGGTTGGCATGGCCACCATGAGGGACGGTACAGTCAACCGGAAATAAGTTTTAATCATTGTACTGTTGGCGAATTTCGTAGTTCAAGCGTCACTACATCTCTATGAATTAAAAAAAAGTTTTTAATAAAAAACGAAAAAAAATAGGAACTAAAGAACCGACTGCAGTAAAATAGAGTTATTGTTCGCTTTGTAGTGTTTTGTTTTGGAAGAAGTTTTTTTTTTTTAAAGTTTTTTTATATTTTTCTTTTTAGGTTTGGTACCTTTTATTACTATGAAAATCATTTATAGCTAGCGGGCATCTCATTACAATTCCAACAAACCTAAACCCGACGGGGATACATTGTTTTTTTACGGAGTTCTGGTGCCTTCCTTCCGGCTTCATCACCAGATCAGTTCGATGGTATCATTTTCATTAGAACCATTTATTTAAATTTGTTTCGTCATAGTCATTTAACTATTTGAGATATCTCATACCCAAAACATACTTAATATTAAGGAGTTCCAGTTCCATTTCACTAAATGTTACTTACTGAATGCAAATGTTTACTATGTTGATGAAAATGCCAAAACCGCTATATTATAAGCATACCTATAAAATTTGAGGTGTGCCCTCGATTTCCATGGGATTATCTCATCAGATCCTGACTTGGTGACAATTAAAATTAAATTAAATTAAATTGTTATTTATTTCAGGAAGTTTTCCCCATATAAAGCATTACAAATAACATTGAATATACATAAGAATTCATATACATTAATTAACACATTAATAACATTGCATGCAAAATTTAAAATTGATTGAAGAGTACAATATTATAGTTATTAGGTTAAATCAATTCACTTAACAGCATTTAATATTTAATAAGTAATTTAATAAAATAATCATAATTATAAAAACAATTGTCACTTAATAAATGGTGAGGAACTGGCATGTAGGTGCATCCACCTCTCCAACAACACCGAGTCCCACCGCTCGAACAATACACTCAGGATACTGTTAGAGCTGCGTCGGAAGCGACTTAGTAGCGAGGCGCTTCGCTTCCTAATAATAGCATAAAAGTCATCGGACAATGGGACTACCTCGAGAGTATACCCTTTCAACCAAAAATAGATTTTTGAAAATAGGTTCATAATTGACGGAGTGGATAAAAATTCTTGCTTGATATTTTTTCTGCATGTTCAGGCATACAGAAAAAAAAACAAGGAAGAATTTTGAAACACAGGTAAACCATAACCTGAAATAGTACATTGGATATCTACTTATCCCAATAGTACGTTCCAGTGTGCGAAAATGTTGGCTATAGAAAGCAAAAACAAAACCCTACTGACTGCTCTTTCTACACTAAAACTAGTTTTCGATCTAACCAAACATTTTCATCCAAACATCGGAAAAGGAATAATTTCGCATCGGACTTTATGATCCGTGTATGATGAAAGCAATTACCACATGCCACTAATTCGTGAACATTAACGACGTATGTTTGGTTGCGGACCGTTTAATTGAAGGCACTAATAGAATAGACAAAGGGGAAGTTTTGTTTCTATGAAAATGCTTTTATTAGTTGATAGAAAATTGTATTTATATTAGCAATTTTTTACCGCCATGTCAAATTGGGAACTTGGGCATCGAATTTCAAAACTCAATATGATTCAATTTTGCATTTTGCAATGAGTACTGCCCGCTCTCGGTTTTTTTAAAAAGCACTTGCCTATAAAAAGACGAGTACATAATTAATATTACTATCAATGTTCACATACTAAGTTATCTTTTCTACATAGTATACAACAACGTCGCTTCCCGCCGTCTGTACGCTTCGATCTTTTAAACTATGCAACGTATTTTAATGCGATTTCCATCAATAGACAGAGTGATTCAAGAGGAAGGTTTAATGTATTGTATGTCCATCTAGTTCAGAAAATCCGAGAATTGTAATGTGATGTCGTAAAAAAACATGTTTTGTGCGCTTACATTGCAAACGCTGGTTAAACCTTACGGGATAGATCAGAATAATTTAGTACGTTATTATTAAGCCATGAGCTCCTCAAATCATAACTGCTGATTCTATTTTAGATTTTCAGTTACTACATTGCCTAGAGAAAATCGAAAGCCTATTACCGACCTATATTATAGCACCTGATCGATGTTTGCAGTAAACTAAAACATTTTAACAATCGTATAAAATATGTAGGGTGAACGAGTTTGAGCCGTCGGCGCTGATTCGTTGGACTTTGGTAAATGGATGCGGGTAGGCTAACAAAACGGTCCTGACCTTATGTAGGCACTAGACGATATCAAATAAATGTGGATCGGGCCAAAATTTTCTTATTTTGTTGGTCCTAAGGCCTCGGTCTCGAATTCCGCGGGCAGCGGGGCGGTGGCGGCAGCGGAGCGGGAGCGGCAGGATCTTATGCGTATCGTCAAATGGACCGGGTCTCGAAAACAGCGGCGCGGGAGCGGCGCGGCGGGAGCTCTCCCGCGCCGCCGCCGCTGCCGCTCCGCCGCCCGCAAAATTCGAGACCGAGGCCTTAGGGATAATTGAAAAGGCTACTATTCGAAAATGGACCCGTATAAAATAATGAAATCTGCTTATAATACATTAAATATGTAAAGTTTAGTACATTTTGACGATTTTACTTTGTTGCTCAATATCTTTTTTTTAGCAAATTGTATGAAATTAATTTCTATTGACCTATACTGCTCTGAATCTCTCAGAATCTGAATACTAAACAATTTCCAATGGCTACAGAAAAACATTTATCAACCAAGTTATTTCTAAACCTAAATTCTAAATCCGTCAAAAAATGGCTCCAAGGACCAAAAAATATAAATATAATAAATACTCGTATATCATATTCAGAATGTAATCAGTTCAAAAGCAATATTTTTTGTTCAACTTCAATACAATGTTTTCATGATGAAAAATGCCATTACAGAAAAAAATGGCTTTTAGACGTTACATTTTTAATAATTTCAATCTCTTACAAAACAGGTAAAAACTTAAAGTTTCAAACGAATTAGTTCTGTACTTATAATAATTGTTTTCAGGTTTATAAATATTTATATCGGCCTTTTAAAGATTGCCTTTGGTATCGCGGTCATAAACGCTATCGCTAAGGATGAGATCTTGGGCATTTCTCAGTGCCAGACCCGGAGTCTGGATTATCGCCCGGTTTATGACAACAGGCTCACTCCTATTATACGGGTTTTAAAGATAACTGGTGAAGTGTGGGTTATACTATAGTATAAGCACAATGATCACGTGCTGCCTTGCACAGTGAGACTCAGCGGAGGCCCTTTTTCAGTCTCCCCAGGGATGTGCCCTAACTGGCGTTGACCAGAGGGGATGGTCTTTTAACAGGGTATAGGGATTCCATGTGCTAATGGTGATCACCGGCGTAGTTTTAGTGAGGTAAAAAGCCCACACTCCCTGCACCTGTAGCCAAGATGACAATCTACAATCGATAACGCTAGTAGAAAACGAATCAATGACTCACACATCATGTAACACATCTGAACGTTAAGTCACGTGGCGTGTGTATGGTCTACAAATAGAAGGCGATAATGATTGTAGAACAAGATTCGATACGAAATGTTTGTAACTTGGCTAGGGGGGCTGATCTGATCCCCAAAAGTCCAGGCGCATTTTAAAGGATTACACACCTAAACAAAAAAAAATGTAGTTCGTACCTCTGCTTAAATCTTCAGGGAATTCATTTGTAATGTCATGTTTTTAAATGCATGTTCAAACGTTCGTACCGCATGTGTCGAAATTACATCACTTTGCAAGCCTCGTTCTGTGCGCAATGCAAGTTGCTTTTAGACGTTACATTTTTAATAATTTCTACCTGTTAAAAAACAAGTAAAAACTTAAGATTCCAAAGGAATTAGTTCTGTACTTTAAATAATTGTTTTCATGTTCACAAATATTTTTATCGCGGTCATAAGCTCTATCGCTAAGGATGAGATCTTGAGCATTTCTCAGTGCCAGACCCGGAGTCTGGATTATCTCCCGGTTGATGGCAACAGGCTCATTCCTATTATACGGGCTATAAAGATAACTGGTGAAGTGTGGGTTGTACTATAGGTATATAAGCACAGTGATCACGTGCTGCCTTGCACAGCGAGGCTCAGGGGTGGCGCTTTTTAGCCTCCCCAGGGATGTGCCCTAACAGGCGTTGTACAGATGGGGTGGTCTTTTAAGAGGGAATAATTCCATGTGCTAATGGTGATCATTATCATCATCATTTCAGCCGAAAGACGTCCACTGCTGGACATAGGCCTGCCGCAGGCGTCGCCACATTGACCAATCCCATTCGTCTTGCATCCAGCGCCTTCCCGCAACCTCAACCAGGTCATCAGTCCACCTAGTGGGAGGCTTTCCATCGTATCGGTTTTCGGTTTGCGGTCGCCATTCCAGAAGTTTTCGGCCCCATCGGCTATCTGTTCTGCGAGCAATGTGTCCTGCCCACTGCTATCTAAATTTGGAAATTCTTCTGGTTATGTCGGTAACTTTGGTTCTCCTGTGGATATCATCATTTCTGACTTGATCACGCAAGGAAATTCCAAGTATAGCCCTCTCCATTGCCCTTTGAGTGACTCTCAGCTTTCTGATAAGGCCCATTGTGAGCGACCACGTCTTGGTCCCTTAGGTGATCACTGGCATCACACACTGGTCATAGACTTTTGTCTAACGTTGTCAAGAGGTTACCACTCAACAAGTTATCAGGTGAAGATAAAATATCTAATCGGATGATTATAGAAGCGTGTAAAACAGCTGGTGATGCTGTAAAACAGTTGTATTCCGGAGGGCGTATTTCCTCGTATATGGCGACGCGGATTTATACGAATCATCCCGAAAAGTGGCGACAAACCGCCGGACGACCCAAAGTCGTACTGGCCCATAACATTACTTCCATCTTTGGGAAATCTCCTGGAGCGCCTTATCGTTCCGCGGTTGCTACCGGACGGACCAAAATTTCATAACAATCAATTGGGTTCACTATGTATATTTTTGGGCTTTTGATAACGCATGGTGGCCAATGCTATTACTTAAAATGAAAACTCGGGGCTGCTATAGAAACATATACAATTTAGTTTACTCTTACTTTTTAAATGGTTCCGCAAAATTCAAACTCGGTCATCATTCCATGTCGAAGTCTCTCACCATGGGATATCCTCTGGGTTCGGTTATTGGTCCACCTTTATGGCATTTAGGCTTTGATGATTTCCTCGCTATTACGCTTCCAAGCGGTTGTTCATTAAACAGTTACGCGGACGAGGGTCTTCTGCTCATTCAATCAAGTACTCGAGCTGGACTCGAGAACTTGGCTGACACTTGCCTACGAATAATATCTCAATGGGGTGATTGAAACCGACATGACCTTTGCTCCGCACAAAACTTATCAACTCATTTTGAAAGGTAATCTTAAATCGTGTCCTACGTACTATTAAATTGAATAACGTTCCCGTAAAAAGGAAGCAGTCCGTGTGCTATCTTGGTCTAGTGTTAGAGAGGAATTTTGCATGTATAGATCATATTAAAACAGTCGGTGCAAAAGCAAAAAAGAACTTCTATGCCTTAACGAGAATATCTAAATCTTCGTGGGGTCTGTATTTTTTAACCTTGAAGACTATTTATGGGGCTACTTACTAGGATTGTATGTGCTATGGGGCGCCTGTTTTGGCTGGTAGGGCCACAATAGGGGTGGTACGACGTAAATTGCTTCAGAGTCAGCGTTAATGTTGAGTTCTCTTACAGCAAACCCTAGGGTGACAGAGAAAGATGACATTATAGAGAGCAGGATCCAGTGTACAATTTTAAAATAACTTAAGACGAATTAATTAAAATATACTTACATAAATATTTATTTTTATGTACATACTACTATTCCATATAAAAAAAAACATAAAATGAAAACGACTGGGCCAAACTATGTTTTTTTTTTGGGACCAAATGGCAACAATGCCGCAGAGTCAGCGCAAACTAGAACAAATTGCCGCCTTTTTTGCCATACCTATTAATTCAAACAAATATAGCAGCTCACAATGTTAGGACCCATTAATATTAATGCTAATTTTTTTATCCGAAGGAAGTGAACATTTGTAATATTTTTTTCCTACTCCTCCTTTTCTCTTTTCTGATTACTTTCGTTGCGGGATCCAAGACAGTTAAATTCATTCTCCGGGACTTCGTCGAGCTTCACTGCCTCGGCGCTTTTTTGGTGGTCGTCACTGTTGATTCTGGCTTTCAGGAGTTGCAGTGGTTTGGGAATAGTGCGGTGGGATTGTCCCAAAAAAAACAAAAAAAAAGACTTTTGTCTTGAGACACTGCGGTAAATTGGACGAGAAGATACCTTCCCGAACGCCGCCCAGCCGAGTCGAACTCGACGGTTGACCTCTTCCTCAAAGTTGGACATAATCGTCTACAACTTCGAATGTAGGGTCTCTGATCTTGATAGGAGTGGGTATTACATGGGCATTCACCATGACCTTGGTTTTATCCGTGTTCATTTTAAGACCCACTCTTTCGGAAGCACTACTGAGTGTGTGTATGGTTCTCCATGGTCTCAGCCATGACCACTATGTCGTCGGCAAACCGAACGTGAGTGATATACTCGCCATTAACGTTGATGCCAAGCCACCTCCAGTCCAAAACCTTGAAGACATCCTCCAGCGCAGCAGTGAACAGTTTCGGAGAAATGACATCTCGCTGTCTCACGCCGCACTGGAGAAGGATTAGTTTCAAAGTCTGATCCTGAAGACGGACTAACATACTGGCGTTTTTGTACAATCACCTCAATATACCGGTAGTCGATCTGGCACCAAATGGTGATCACCGGGGTAGTTTTAGTGAGGTAAAAAGCCCAAACTCCCTGAACCTGTAGCCAAGTTGACAATCTACTCTCGATAATACTAGTAGAAAACGAATCAATGTATGGGCATGACACATCTGAACGTGTCGAGACTATACCTAGAGAAGGCGTTAACGATTGTAGAACAAGATTCGATACGAAACGTTTGTAATTTGGCTAGGGGGGTTGATCTGATCCCCAAAAGTCCAGGCGCCTTTTAAAGGTTTCCACACGTAAGAAAAAAAAATATTGTACGTACCTCTGCTTAACAATTTGGGAAAATTCAGGCGTGATGTCATGTTTTTAAATGCATGTTCAAACGTTCGTACAGCATGTGTCGAAAGTATCTCACTTTGCAAGTCTCGTTCTATGCGGACGCAAATGTATCGTGCAAGCTGCGAGCATGGCTTACGAGCGTGTTGGTACTACAAGCGCCTTTGCTTGCTGAGCGTTCCCTGTGGTGGTTTGTTCTTGAACGTGACATGTCAGAGCTATAACTTTCACTGAGAGCTATTTTGTTACGTGATGGCTCGCCCCAAGTTATGCTGAATAAGTGAAATTCATTTGACATGATGCGAGGTTGTCGTGAGACTTTGTAACGTCTGGTCATACTTTTCGATTCACTGGACATGTAATGGCTGGTTTTTTTTTGTAAAAACTAACTAAACTGGTAATTTTTTTCGTATACAATAATGTATATTATATGTGGCTTTTTGATCAAAAAGCCAAATAAATTAATTCGTCTCGTCACAGATCAAAGTCTTTTAAGATTACTATTGATTGTGTTTCAGTAGAGTAGGTGTTTGGCACACTAAGGGTTAGTACCACGTAAATTTTCAGATAGACAAAAAAATCAGAAGTAAACATTTAATTCAATTCAATTTAATGTAGGTCTCAAACATTTAATCGAAAATAAATTTATTAATCCATCAAAAACCAAACTCTAATACATCCTCCATTATCAGATATTGATTGAAACGACAGCAAATCCATTGACAAAAAGAAATAAGAAATAACACGAAGCAGCTTCACAATAAATAATCCTAAAATAAACAAGTAAAGAAAATTGGAGAAAAACGTAATTTCCGCTGGGATCCGAATCGCATTTTAAGCGTAACGCTTCTGACAGTTAACCGTTCGTTCTACCCTCACATAATTATTGGAAACGTTTTTACACATCTAGTTGGCGAGAACCGTGGCAGTGTCTAGTATCATGGTGAACGTGCATGTTATTGCTGTATATTTTTATTTACGGGTGTATGTTTTCATGTATCATTTGTTTTTTGAAACTTTAGTTAGAGTTAATGGGAATTAAGCCAGGTATTCGAATTGATCTTGAAAGGAAAGGTTTTTTGATATATACACGTTTAAAACTCACATGTTTTTTCCATGGAGGTAAGCAGAAACTACAGAAAACCACATGCTGCGATCTTTACATGTACTCCTTTTGTTATCTTTACATTCATACATATGTGGTTGTACCACGAAGTGCCAATGCCATCGTAATGCCGCTGTGAAAAAGTACTACAAACTTGACCATTAGGTTTACAACGCTTCCAAAAACTTATTTTAGAATAACTAGTTCCATCTATTCTCCAAAAAATATTTATTTTCATTTCCTAAAATGTTCTGCAAACTTAGTTCCCCGACACTAATTGCCAGTTTTATGAGATTGAACTGTCTCGAATTACGTAACACATTACCTTAATGAAATGGGCTTTTAAGTCGGCTTTAAGGATTATAAACATATTGACCTCTCAGGGGCACTTCATACAAATTCTGTGAGGGCTATAAAGGTGTTTAAGGGCTATTTATGTTCTACTGAAGACCGTGGCTATTATAACAGGATCAGGTTGTAAATCTGTTTGAAGCGCACACGTGGGAGGTATCCTTCACTCACACGAAAGAAATCTGATTGCGTCTACGCCTGATTTATTCCTGCATTCAATTTATTTCTCAACGCGAGTTACTTAGGACCAACGCACCAGCGTCTGCACTCCGGAGTGTTTGTTCTAGAAAAGTATTTATTATCCTGTTTTAAATTGAGAACTTATGTCCCTTCTTAGAAACATTCTTAGAGATACTTTTTGTGTAATTGCCTTGATGGGCTTGTGGTGTTTACGGATTTGCGCTATCTTTTCCTGTCTGTCGTATGTCAACAGATATTTGGAACAAAAATGAATTCTTTTTTAACACTTGGATGAGCCCAGAAATGTTTTGTTTTCTTTTATCCGAAGATCATCAACCCGGTGTCTATCACGGAAGAGACTTATTTTTTAGGGTTCCGTACCCAAAGGGTAAAAACGGGGCCCTATGACTAAGACTCCTCGGGGTAGTCTGTCCGCCTGTCTGTCTGTCACCAGGCGGTATCTCATGAACCGTGATACCTATACAGTTGAAAATTTCACAGATGATGTATTTCTGCTGCCACTATAACAACAAATACTAAACACAGAATAATATAAATATTTAAGTGGGGCTCCCATACAACAAACGTGACCTTTATGCCGTATTTTGCGATAATGGTACGGAACCCTTCATGGGCGAGTCCAACTCGTACTTGGCCGGTTTTTACACCAATATTCTTGAATATAATCATCAATAACCTAATCCAAACAGAGTAAGTAGGTTTAGTCAACAAAAGAGTTGTCTTGAATGTAGACACGAGTTCAATAAATTTTCTATCTGCGCGGAACTTTGCAAGTATTTATTGAAAACTTGTCTGCTGTGCATGTAAATACTCGTAATGTGGAGTCTCGATATTGGAATTCTGTGCCTGCTGTCTGAATTTATTGGCGCAAAGCCGTTACCTTCTAAAGAGTAAATTCATTCGAAAAAAAATCTTTGAATATGCTATCGGTACTTTACAAGGTGACAAATTCACTTTGATATGAAACCGACTTCAGTATTGGAACACTTTTGATCAAACGCGTGATTTATGAAGCGAAAAACACTTGAAACAAACATACCTCGTTCAAAGTGCGGGATCACTGCATCTTATTCAAGTTTGTGTAAACAAGCAGTCGTTTCCAAGCATTTGCAAGAGACGAGTGTTGAATGGAAGTAAAAACAGTTACGACTCTACAGAAAAGGAAATTGTCATCATTTCCCACAATCCTTGTCGCAGCGATTCCTAGGCTACAAAAAGAAAACTCCTCAGGAATAGTTCTTTATGCAGCCGAGTTCGAAGAACTCCCTTCAATTGAGGGGTAGGTACTCAGACCTTATGAAGTGTAAGAAAGCTACACACTATTGCAAAGTACGAAGTACTTCGTTCTTAATTTAATTTAGATATCAAAGGGAGCAGAGAGTGAGTTGAACGCGAAAGGTTTTGGTTTGAACGATTTCATCAGAATTTTGCTAGACTTGCAGGTTAAATGCACGGAAAATACTGTGTGATACATTCGTGTTTAAACATGTGTAAAAAGCTTGATACCGTTGAGATACAGACTCTTATGTACGCTACATAAACATTTAAATACAGCAGCAGACAAATAAATATTTCAATTCGGAGTAGGGGAGAAGTGTAAGTCATTCATCGCCTGAGAGTGTCATTTAAATGTGATTCACGAAAATGTACTCGGTATTTGCTGCTAGAGCTGGTACACACGTTACTGTCAAAACTCGCATTCAGACAGCAGTTACTTCATGAAATGTTTTACACTTTTTTTATTCGTGTTCTGTCTGTCTTGTGAAGTTATTACAAAGTTCTTTCAGCATTATTGCTGAAAATAACGCAAAATATTCATGAAAATAGTGTCCCCTTAAAACAAGACTATAATAACAAATAAAAAAAGCCATTCACGTCACAACCGAGCTTAAAAATTCAGCTCATCAGAAAAGTTGGATCGTAAATTAAATAATCCTAAAAGTTTAGGTCCTCGTAAAGTTGGTAGCGAGAAAGAGTCTATATTTTTTGTCCGAGTAGGAATTTTATAGTAACTGAATACGGAGCACCTATTTACATAAAGTTTGCGGTAACCCGATGCCCCCGCCAGTGTGTCAGGCCCCTAACTTCACATATATGTATGCGAAGTTGCAGCTCTCTAAAAGCTTTTGTCCAACACGCACCGTTATTTTCTTGAGATGCTCACATTCGCTTACAATGCATATTTTATTGGGGTAAACATGTAGCTACTTGGAAATGTACTGCTTAGAGTAACATTAGTTTAGTTAAAAGCAACGTATTTTTGCTTCGAAACGAGATAGAAGATAGAACAGAACATAATTAGGAGTTCGAGAGTTAAGTTTATGGTCCTGAAGTTATTTTTCTTCGTCGACCTTTTACTGAAAATCTTGATATATCCACTTGATCTAAGTGAGTTTGTAAGACTTAAAAGATCAGTCTTGTACCTATGTTGATATTAGAATCTTTAGGCTTGTAGAAACCGAACCATTTTATGTTTGTGAATGCCACATCTACTTGCTCTGCTGGAAAAAGGTGAGATTGTATTTGTATGTAAACAAAATGTGAAATAACGCATTTTTGTGGCAATTGGCTCCTGCCCTCGTACCCTGGCGTGTCAAAACTATCATAGTTTGACTGTAAAAAAGAGACAGATGTATATGCATCTGTCCCTTACGCACAATTAAAATAACCTTGCTCTAAGAGCATAACCCCCTGGAACGTAAAATCATTATCTTCTTTCTGTCAAATGAAGGCTTTTCCAACACGAACTTATTAGAATTTTATCCATTTATAAAATTACTAGTTTCTGCCAGCGGCTTCACCCACGTGAAAAGTGTTTTATCATCCCAAGAGAACATTATACCGCGATAAAAAGTAGCCTATATGCTATTCCAGACTATATTCTATCACTGTGCCTAATCTGTACGACCCAAACAGATGGGGCTCGCAGCTGGAACTACGGGTCCGG
The DNA here is from genome assembly GCA_964057195.1 of Orthosia cruda. NCBI lineage: Eukaryota > Metazoa > Arthropoda > Insecta > Lepidoptera > Noctuidae > Orthosia > Orthosia cruda. Next base: position 17,329,860 of record OZ059830.1, read on the forward strand.
CTGTTTGGATCAGGGTACGCGGGGTCAGGTAGGCCCTCCTCCATTGCAAGCGCAAAGGTGGAACCTGACATTGAGGTTGGACTCGCGGTGGTCTATGTGGTGGTTGCAGAGGAGTGGCATGTTGTCTGCTCGGCTATGTGTGGGTCGAGCGTCATTCCTCGCGCGCAACAAGTGTCTGAAGTTACCGGCCTAAGGCAAAGGGCCACCTGGTGGTCAGACGCGGGGTTCGTGAGTAACCCTCAAGCAAGTGAGCTCCTGTGAGCGAGTTGCATCTCCGGCACTTTCCTGGATAGAAAGTAGAGGACTACCCGTTGGATTAGTTTTCCGGCAACCCAGCTGAAGGCATTGGGTAGATGCGTTGATTTGTATTCGAGAGGTGAGCGTGCTTACAGCTCCGGGACCATTCTGGAGAAATGGGAGCCAGCTTCTTTGGCGTCCCTAACGGGGATTGAATCCACTAGCACCAACAAGGTGCGCTGGTGCCGGTGCTTGCACTAGTGCTGGCGTGTTGGGGTGCGTGTTGTGAGCGGCTTTACAGCTCCGGTACCATTCTGGACAAATGGTAGTGAGTAATCACGATGCGACTTACATTTTCTCTTGAGTACCAGGGGCGAGTACTCTTGGAGGCGTGACCAACCGAAGATGGTCCCAGACACCTCGTAAGGGGTTGCCTGGTATAGTGTGCCGCCTTATATAACGTAATGTTGGTGAAGGTGGCCGTTATAGGAAATCTCAGTAGTCTAAAGGGGCATGTGCCTAATTTGATCTAGATGCGTTGAGCCGTTTTGTCGTGATTGAGTAACAAACATACATCCATCCAAACTTTCACATTAATAATATTAGGAAGAAGAGAAGCCTCGAAAAATATACAGCAAAATACGAAGTATATAATTAATATCTTGAAAACTAAATATAAGAACATATTTCTAATAAATTTCTCAAAGTTAGATAAACTGGAACGGAGCTAAAGATAGCAGGATTTTAATTTAGAAGGAAGATTTTAATCAGGAGACGTTGCGCAAACTTTGCTTACCCGTAGGATGTAATATTATGAGCTTGAGTTTAGTCACGGATAATTCGAAGTGATGTTATCCACTATTTTAATTAAAATCAGATTTTTATTAAATATTTCTCGTCGACAAACTTCAAGTAGATTAGATATTGAATATTATTAGCTTTAACAAAATTTTCTATAAGTTATTTTAGACTCGCTTTTTTAACCAAGTTATTTTACAGGGTTTAGAATTTTTACTTAGATTTTTCGCAAATCAATTATATATAATATATAATAATAACAACATCACGACTGTTTTCCTCAAGGGTTAGGCAGCGTTGTATAGTTCTCGCCAAACTTCTTGGCCGGCCTGAAGTTGGCTTTCCGATGCGCAAGGCACGGCGTGGTGTTGTTTTTGTGTGAGATTTATTACTGCGCAGCCATTGTAGGCAACTTCAGGGTGGCAAGAAGTTTTAAGAGAACTATAACTAGTAAATTATAAATTTGTCTGGGTAAAAAACCAATCAATAATGGTGCGGAAAACAGAACACAGTCAAGCTTTACATATTTCATCTGAGAGTGATTTAAACAAGATTGTGTGAGAATTATTTTACATTTTTCGCTCCTTTTCATGACGAGTTTCAGTTTAATTTACCAGTTCGTATTGTTTAGTTTACTTGTAGTATTTTTGCTAAAGAAACATATTTTTATTGTTTCTAAAATAAATTTTAACTTTGTGTTTTTTGAGAGTAAGGTGAAAAAATTAGTCGTAACGATTTTATTTTGGGAGAGATTTCTTTTTCTTGAGTTTCTTATTCATAATTTATTCAATGACGCTGAGAAACGTGCCATGAGCTGTACATCCAAACGTTTTTATTCCAGCGACACTTTTTGTCTAACTTGTTGTTTATTGAGTGTTCTGAGTTTTACATTGCACATTCAGTACTAATTTAAATATTTTCTATCAAAACGTGCGTGGATTGCGCACTAAAACTAACCTGTTTTATAATAACTTGTTGCTTTGCACGTATGATGTGATCTGCCTGAGTGAAACTTGGTTGCTGCCTGGAATTTTCAGCTCTGAATTATTTGAATTTAGGTACAATGTTATAGGTGTGACCGCGACTATGATTCTAGATCGGACAAAATGGGGGGCGGAGTTCTTATTGCAATCAGGAAGGGCATTGCTGTAAGTGATATAAACATCTCTTGCTCGAATAACAGATTATCGGTAGATATTATTTCTCTAACCATACGCCTTAAGAAAAAGTCTGAGCAAATACGACTCAGATTATATACTTGCTATTTTCCACAGTGTACCTCTCATCAAAACAATCTGGTTGAGTTTTTAGATCAAGTGTCGCAGTGTATAACGAGTTATCCGAACGATCACTTTCTGTTAACTGGTGACTTTAACATTAGGAATGCTCAGTGGTCTTCTGCTGGGCTGGGAGCTCGTGCCACACTGGGTGTTAATTGTACTGATGTTCTAGTTAACGCTTTATTGGGATTTTTATCTTTTAGTAACCTCGGACAATATAATGTAGTTTCAAATAAAAATGATAGGCAGTTGGACCTTGTGTTTAGCAGCTGTGACTGTATAGTAATTAATTCTAAGTTTCCTTTAGTGCAGGAGGATGACCACCACCCTGCCCTTGACATTTCTTTGGTTGACTTATTTCCTGAAAGCCTTCGTTCTCCGCGAAATACAACCTACTATTTCTTCCGGGGTGCGAATTATGATGACATTAATATTGCTTTGTCTCGGGTGGACTGGCATGGTATATTGGATAGCGTTCATGATATTAACGAGTCCGTAACAAAGTTCCATAATATTATTGATAAAATAATCAGCGAGATGGTTCCTGTAAAAAAATCTGTTGATCACAATAGGTACCTTATATGGTATTCCCCGGCACTGATAAAAATCATCAAAGAAAAAACTAAGTATCATACAAAATGGAAGCGTTACGACAATTATAGTGATTACCGTAGCTTTGCCCTTCTGAGAGACAGAGCAAAAAGGGTCAGTCTGGAATGTTACGAATCATTTATTGCAAGGTCAGAAGACAATATTAAAAACAATTGAAAATACTTTTGGACCTATGTAAAATCTAAAAAGTACTCAAATACTTTGCCAGATATCTTGTTCTTAGGAAATGTATCCTCCTTCGATGGTAAAGAGATTAGTGACCTTTTTAATGTACATTTTCACTCAGTTTATAAAAAACATAAGTACGTGTCTATGACGTCATCTTCTTTGTCTGATTCTAATGCTTTAAATCTGAGCAATGTATATATTCCATTTAATACCATTGTAAAGTATATCAAATCTCTTGATGTAAACAAGGGCAGTGGCCCTGATGGAATTCCACCACTGTTTCTGCAGAGATGTTGTAAAACTATTGCGCTTCCCTTATATCTGCTATTTAACTCCTCATTACGATCTGGTACTATGCCTTTGACTTGGAAACGTTCCTACGTTGTACCTATATTTAAGAATGGCGACAAGCATGACATTACAAATTACCGGCCAATTTCTAAGTTGAGTGTTATACCTAAGCTCTTTGAGCGAATCGTCTGTGACTTAATAACGCCCTTATTAAAGCCACTTATAATACCCGAGCAACATGGATTTGTTTCTAAAAAATCAACTGAAACAAACCTCTGCGAATATATTGACTACATAGCGACGGCCATGGATAATGGTCACCAGGTGGATGTCATGTATACCGATTACTCAAAAGCATTTGATAAAATTTCTCGTAATCTGTTAATTCAAAAACTTGAGTATATCGGTATACATGGCGATCTACTTCGATGGCTGGAATCTTATTTAAAGGAACGCAGTCAAGCAGTGACGGTAAAGGGGTATTGCTCGTCCTTTATGCCTGTTACATCTGGCGTGCCCCAGGGCTCGCACCTCGGACCTCTATTATTTAATTTATATATAAATGACGTATTCAATATATTTAAACATTCTAAATTTATTCTTTATGCAGATGATAAGAAAATTTATAAAACTATAACTAGTCCAGAAGATTGCCTAGAACTACAAAATGATATTAACAACCTGTGTGATTACTGCAAAAAAAATTGTCTGTTCCTTAACGTAAAAAAGTGCAATATTATAACATTTTCTAGAAAGATGAACTCGATAAAATATAACTATAATATCAATAATGATCTTATTCATAGAGTGACTGAGGTGCGGGACCTTGGGATCCAACTTGACAGTAAACTTGTCTTTAATTCTCAAATTACCACTATGACTAATAAGGCATTTCGCATGTTGGGATTCGTCCTAAGAGTTGGTAGGGATTTCAAACATAAGTCAACATTGACCCTTCTTTATAAGAAACTTGTAAGGTCAATTCTTGAATATGCTTCAGCGGTTTGGAATCCCCAGTATGCAGTTTATATTGAACAAATTCAAAAATTGCAAAACAAATTTACTAAGCACTTGAGTTGGTGATTTAACTCTGGAACTGATCATAAACCTAGGCTTCAGAAATTGGAGGAACGCCGTGCAGAGCGAGATCTAGTATATTTATATAAAATTATTAGAGGTCAATTGGACTCCCCTTATCTTCTAAGCAAAACAAGTTTTGGATGTCCACGCTTAAATGCACGCAGGATTACTCTCTTCCAAATTGGTTTGTCCCGAACCAATTACGGCAAGAATACTTTTATTAAAAGAGCATGTCGTCTGTACAACGACATAATCTCATTAAAAGAAAATCAAGATTTAGATGTTTTTCACCTTTCTCTTCCCAAATTTAGATTTTGCATAAGAAATATTTTGGCAAATAAATTTAAATAATATAATGTTATACAATAAAATAATATTAAATTGTGACTTCATTAAACTGTGTGAAATTCTGGTTGTTGTAGCACTTAAGTTAATTTACTTGAATATTAATCTGTGGAAACTGTTTCTGGATTGTGTTGAACTAATTTGTATGCTTATGTTTGTTATTGCATCTGTTTGTTTACCAAATAAAAAAATAAAATAAAATAAAATAAAACCATACACATTTCACCAGATATGTTCAGTAATAGTGGGCGAGCCTATTGCTTTCAACCGCCTAGAAATCCAGACTTCTGAATCTCCGATAGTAAATTTCAAGAATACTTTGCTAAACCCTATAATACCCAACACCTCAAGCGTAGCAGTAGCACTCGGGACTAGGGTTACCATTTCCTAAATAGAAAGGTCCTGACAGAAAGCCGGACTTTTAAAAAGAAGTCCGGGCGATTTGCATTATCTAACTTTAATGTTTTAGAAAGGATTCAGTTCAAAAACTAAATAATTGATTTTTCCCAATTTGTAGGCACAATTAGTTATATGAATGCCAAAGGAGTAGTCACCAATGATGTAAAGCTGTTTGATGAAATAACTACTATCATTTCGTTTCTATCGCATCAAAACAATAAGTTTTGTCCATTCTATCGAAAAATTCGAACAACTTACAAGGCCGACCAATGTCCAGACAGAACACCAATTGTGCGGAAAAATCCGGACGGGATAACCGTACTCGCGACCATAAGATCCACAAAGCAGTCTGTAGGTTTTTTTTGTTTTATTGTAGTTAGGCTTGCGCTTGACGTGGCCGAAGGTGTAGCACGCTTGCCTAGAAGTAACCTTGAATAGGTTGGCTCTTGACTTAAAGACCCCGAGATTGTAGCTATCGGGAAATACAGACTCCGGCAGGGAATTCCACTCCTTAGCTGTACGCATAATGAAAGTATTTCCATAACGTTTAGTGCGTATGGGTAGGATCCACCTTGTACCGATGGCGCATCGCCGTACGTCTTGTAGTCCGATGATGAAACGGGCTTGGCGGAATTAGATCATGCAATTCCATCGCACACTCCCCGAAATGCAACCGATAAAAAACCGACAAGCTGGCAACTCGACTACGATGTTCTAGGCTCTGGAGCTTTGAATCAACCAGTGCCTCATTGCCAATGAGCCTCTTGGTCCGTTTTTCGATCGACTCTAGTGTATCAAGCTGATGTTTGGCTGATATCTATAATTATGATATTTAGTTGGGTTCTTCTTTGTCCTTCTTAATGCTTCATACCATAACGCGGTCAATTTTAACAAGTTACCTATTGCCACGCTATACTAGAAAATTACTGATCGCAGTATATTCTAGCACAGGTGTGTTCCGCTATCCATTCCGTTGATTTAATTTCTAACTCACCGCTTTCCTATCAAATGGGAAACTATGATGTTCAGGCAATATATTTTCAAGCAATCGCAAGGGGCTTCATTCATCACTAGGTACCTATATAATATGCATAAGAAGTAAGTATGTATGGGGTTGGCATGGCCACCATGAAGGCCGGTACAGTCAACCGGAAATAAGTTTTAATCATTGTAATATTGGCGAATTTCGTAGTTTAAGCTCTATGAATTAAAACTTCGAAAAAGTTTTTAATAAAAAACTAAAAAAAAATAGGAAGCAAAGAACCGACTGCAGTAAAATAGAGTTATTGTTCGCTTTGTAGTGTTTTGTTTTGGAAGACGGTTTTTTTTTTTGTTAAAATGTTTTTATATTTTTCTTTTTAGGTTTGGTACCTTATATTAATATGAAAATCATTTATAGCTAGCTAGGCTTCTCATTACAATTCCAACAAACCTAAACCCGACGGGGATACATTGTTTTATTACGGAGTTCTGGTGCCTTCCTGCCGGCTTCATCACCAGATCAGTTCGATGGTATCATTTTCATTAGAACCATATATTTAAATTTGTTTCGTCACATTAATTTAACTATTTGAGAAATCTCATACCCAAAACATACTTAATATTAAGCAGTTCCAGTGGCCACCTGTGACCTCTTCATCAGTTCCATTTCACTAAATGATACTTACTGAATGCAAATTTTTACTATGTTGATGAAAATACCAAAACTGCTATATTATACGCATACCTATAAAATTTGAGGCGTTCCCTCGATTTCCATGGGATTCCCTAATCAGATCCTGACTTGGTGACAATGGGACTACCTCGAGAGTATACCCTTTCAACCAAAAATAGATTTTTGAAAATCGGTCCATAATTGACGGAGTGAATAAAAATTTTTGCTTGATTTTTTTTCTGCATGTTCAGACATACAGAAAAAAAAACAAGCAAGAATTTTAAAACACAGGTGAACCATAGCCTGAAATAGTACATTGGATATCTACTTATCCCAATAGTACGTTCCAGTGTGCGAAAATGTTGGCTATAGAAAGCAAAAACAAAACCCTACTGACTGCTCTTTCTACACTAAAACTAGTTTTCGAACTAAACAAAAACGTTCATCCAAACATCGGAAAAGGAATAATTTCGCATCAGACTTTATGATCCGTGTATGATGAAAGCAATTACCACAAGCCACTAATTCGTGAACATAAACGACGTACGTTTGGTTGCGGACCGTTTAATCGAAGGCACTAATAGAATAGACAAAGGGGAAGTCTTGTTTTTATGAAAATGCTTTTAATAGTTGATAGAAAATTGTATTCATATTAGCAATTTTTTACCGCCATGTCAAATTGGAAACTTGAGCATCGAATTTCAAAACTCAATATGATTGAATTTTGCATTTTGCAATGAGTACTGCCCCTGTCGTTTTTTTTTAAAGCACTTGCCTATAAAAAGACGAGTACATAATTAATATTACTATCAATGTTCTCATACTAAGTTATCTTTTCTACATAGTATACAACAACGTCGCTTCCCGCCGTCTGTACGTTTAGATCTTTTAAACTAGGCAAAGTATTTTAATGCGATTTCCATCAATAGACAGAGTGATTCAAGAGGAAGGTTTAATGTATTGTATGTCCATCTAGTTCTAAAGTCCGAGAATTTTAAAGAATTGTAATGTGATGTCGTAAAAAAACATGTTTTGTGCGCTTACATTGTAAACGCTGGCTAAAACTTACGAGATAGATCAGAATAATGTAGTACGTTATTAGAGCTCCTCAAATTATAACTGCTGATTCTATTTTAGTTATTCAGTTACTACATTGCCTAGAGAAAATCGAAAGCCTAGTCCTAACCTATACCGACCTATTTTCTAGCGCCTGATCGATGTTTGCAGTAAACTAAAACATTTTAACAATCGTATAAAATATGTAGGGTGACTTTGGTAAATGGATGCGGGTAGGCTAACAAAACGGTCCTGACCTTATGTAGGCACTAAACTTCATTTGCGATAACATTAGACGTTTAAATTAGCCCATTTTACAGCCCGTTCAACCGATTTTGACTTCTATTGCATTGGTGATACGACAAATGGTAGCTGTTGTAAACAGTTGGTTTTGGTAACAGGTTTATGCTTTTTATATCATCCTTATGTTTACAGGATAGAACTCAAAATCGGTTGAACGGACTATAAAAAGATTTGGAAACATGTCTAATCTTATTTCAAATGGAGTATAGACGATATCAAATAAATGTGGATCGGGCAAAAAAAATCTTATTTTGTTGGTCCTTAGGAATGATTGAAAAGGCTACTATTTAAAAACGGAATCTATAAGATGTATAAAATAATGGAACCTGCTTATTACATTAAATATGTAAAGTTAAGTACATTTAGAAGATTTTACTTTGTTGTTCAATATCTTTTTTTAAGCATATTGTATGAAATTCATTTCTATTTACTTATACTGCTATAGTGAACTGAATTCCCAATCAATTTGCAATGGTTACAGAAAAACATTAATCACCCAAGTTATTTCTAAACCTAAATTCTAAATCCGGGAAAAAATGGCTCCAAGGACCAAAAAATATTGGTTCGTATTCAGAATGTAATCAGTTCAAAAGCAATATTTTTTGTTCAACTTCAATAATGTTTTCATGATGAAAAATGCCATTACAGAAACAAATGGCTTTTAGACGTTACATTTTTAATAATTTCGACCTGTTAAAGAACAAGTAAAAACTTAAGGTTTCAAAGGAACTAGTTCTGTACTTAAAATAATTGTTTCTTTTATGATTTCATGTTTAGAAATATTTTTATCGGAATTTTAAAAACTGCCTCGTTAGTATCGCGGTTATAAGCGCTACCGCTACGGATGAGGTCTTGGTAATTTCTCTGTGCCAGGCCCGGAGGCTGGATTTTAGCAGTCCGTGATAAATGATAAATGATAAGATAATGATAGAAAGCAGTCCGTGTGCTATCTTGGTCTAGTGTTAGAGAGGAATTTTGCATTTATAGATCATATTGAAACAGTCAGTGAAAAAGCAAAAAAGAACTTCTATGCCTTAACGAGAATATCTAAATCTACGTGGGGTCTGTCTTTTTTGACTTTAAAGACTATTTATGGGGCTACTTACTTGGGTTGTATCTGCTATGGGGCGCCTGATAGGGCCACAATAGGGGCGGTACGACGTAAATTACTTCAGAGTCAGCGTTTGGCTTTGATATTCTTATGCAAAGCATACAGGACGGTTAGTACTGAGGCCTTACCGGTACTTGCTGGCGTACTTCCGGTCGACCTTGAAGTGCAGCGACGTGCTGCAATGTACTATTCCGCGAAAGAGACCATGGACGCGGACTTTTTAACGCGGAGTGACCGTGCCAAAATCTCTACATTATTCAAACCACATATTGACGTCTGGGAGGAACTTTTATCCGAATGGTAATGTAGGTGGGATAATTCCATCAAGGGCCGACACCTCCACCAATTCTTTCCATCCGTTCGCGTGCGGCTGGCCAGGGCGTGGCTGGAGGTGGATCACTGTGTTGCCCAATTTCTCACAGGGCATGGTAACTTTAAAAGTAAATTATTTTCCTTCAAGCTTGTTGCCTCGCCATTATGTCAGTGTTCTACATCTGACTGTGAATATGTACAATCTGAACATCATATCTTATGGGAGTGTATTCTTTGGCAGAATGAACGCAATACTATGTTGAATTATGTACAGGCTGTATCAGGAGCTGTTTACTATACGGACCTTGTGGAAACTAGAACAAATTTCCGTGCGTTCAAGCGCTTTTGCCATACCTATTATTGGAATCAAATATAACAGCACACAATGTTAGGACCCATTAATATTAATGCAATTTTTTATCCGTGGTGCTAGGCAACTGGGCTTATCCCAGTTGTAAACGACCCTTTGTGCCTATTGGTCTTGTTTGTTCTGTCTCCTGCTTGATATGGAGGGAAGTGGAAATTTGTATTTTTCTTACTCCTCCATTTTTCTGATTAATTTCGTTGCGGGATCCAAGACAGTTAAATTCATTCTCCGGGACTTCATCGAGCTTCATTGCCTCGGCGCTGTTCTGGTGGTCGCCACTATTGATTCTGGCTTTCAGGAGTTGCAGTGGTTTGGGAATAGTGCGGTGGGATTATAGGTAACTATAAGCACTATGATCACGAGCAACCTTGTACAGCGAGGCTCAGAGGAGGCGCTTTTTCAGCCTCCCCAGGGATGTGCCTTAACAGGCATTGCACAGAGGGGGTGGTCTTTTAAGAAGGTATAGGGATTCCATGTGCTAATGGTGATCACCGGGGTAGTTTTAGTAAGGTAAAAATCCCAAACTTCCTGCACCTGTAGCCAAGTTGAAAATCTGCAATATATAATAACGCTAGTAGAAAACGAATCAATGTATGGGCATGACACATCTGAACGTTAGGTCACGTGGCCAGACCAAGCAAATAGAAGGCGTTAACGATTGTAGAACAAGATTCGATACGAAACGTTTGTAACTTGACTATTCTGGCTGATCTGATCCCCAAAAGTCCAGCCGCTTTTTAGAGGATTCCACATGTAAACAAAAAAAAAAAGTTGTTCGTAACTCTGCTTAACTCTTCGGGAAATTCAGTTGTGATTTCATGTTTTGAAATGCATGTTCAAACGTTCGTCAAACCACAGCATGTGGCGAAAGTACATCACTTTGCAAGCCTCAATCTGTGCGCAATGCAAGCTGCGAGCATGGCTTACGTGCGTGTTCGGTTTAAGCTCCTTTGCTTGCTGAGCGTTGAAATGCCATCGAAATGCCGCTGTGAAAAAGTACTACACACTTGACCATTACGTTTATAACACTTCCAAAACTCATTTTAGAATAACTAGTTCAAACTATTCTCCTGAAACTATTTATTTTCTTTTCCTTAAATGTTCTGTAAACTTAGTTCCTCGACACTAATTGCCAGTTTTATGAGATTGAACTGTCTCGAATTATGTAACACATTACCTTAATGAAATGGGTTTTTGAGTCGGCTTTAAGGATTATAAACATATTGACCTCTCGGGCGCACTTCAAACAAATTCTTTGAGGGCTATAAAGGTGTTTAAGGGCTATTTATGTTCTAATGAAGACCGTGGCTATTATCACAGGATCAGGTTGTAAATCTGTTTGAAGCGCACACGTGGGAGGTATCCTTCACTCTCACGGAGGAAACCTGATTGCGTCTACGCCTGATTTATTCCTGCACTCAATTTATTTCTCAGCGCAAGTTACTTAGGACCAAGGCACCAGCGTCTGCACTACGGAGTGTTTGTTCTAGAAAAGTATTTATTATCCTGTTTTAAATTGAGAACTTATGTCCCTTCTTAGAAACATTCTTAGATATACTTTTTGTGTAATTGCCTTGATGGGCTTGTGGTGTTTACGGATTTGCGCTATCTTTTCCTGTCTGTCGTATGTCAACAGAGATTTGGAACAAAAATGTTTTTTTTTAACACTTGGATGAGCACAAAAATATTTTTTGGTTTCTTTTATCCGAAGTTCATAAACGCGGTGTCTATCATGAAAGAGACTTATTTTTTATAACTATATCCTTGGATATAATCAACAATAACCTAATCCAAACAGAGTAGGTATAGTAAAGAAAAGAGTTGTCTTGAATGTAGACACGAGTTCAATAAATTTTGTATCTGCCCCGGAACTTTGCAAGTATTTATTGAAAACTTATCTGCTATGCATGTAAATACACGTAATATGGAGTCTCGATTTTGGAATTCTGCGCCTGCTATCTGGTGCGAACAAAATTCTTAGAATATGCTATCGGTACTTCACAAGGTGACAAATTCACTTTGCTAGCAAATCAATTTCAGTAATGGAACACTTTTGATCCAACGCGTGATTTATGAAGCGAAAAAACATTTGAAACAAACATACCCTCGTTCAAAGTGCGGGATCACTGCATCTTATTCAAGTTTGTGTAAACAAGCAGTCGTTTCCAAGCATTTGCAAGAGACGAGTGTTGAATGGAAGTAAAAACAGTTACGACTCTACAGAAAAGGAAATTGTCATAATTTCCTACAATCCTTGACGCAGCGTTTCCTCGACTACAAAAAGAAAAGCCCTGAGGAATAGTTCTTTATGCAGCCGAGTTCAAAGAACTCCCTTCAATTGAGTGGTAGGTACTCAGACCTTATGAAGTGTAAGAAAGCTACACACTATTGCAAAGTACAAAGTACTAACTTCTTAATTTAATTAAGATAGCAAAGGGAGCAGTGAGTGAGTTGAACGTGTAAGGTTTTGCTTTGAACGATTTCACCAAAATTTTGCTAGACTTGCAGGTTAAATGCACGGAAAATACTGTGTAATACATTCGTGTTTAAACATGTGTAAAAAGCTTGATACCGTTGAGATACAGACTCTTATGTACGCTACATAAACATTTAAATACAGCAGCAGACAAATAAATATTTCAATTCGGAGTAGGGGAGAAGTGTAAGTCATTCATCGCCTGAGAGTGTCATTTAAATGTGATTCATGAAAATGTACTCGGTATTTGCTGCTAGAGCTGGTACACACGTTACTGTCAAAACTCGCATGCAGACAGCAGTTACTTCATGAAATGTTTTACACTTTTTTTATTCGTGTTCTGTCTGTCTTGTGAAGTTATTACAAAGTTCTTTCAGCATTATTGCTGAAAATAACGCAAAATATTCATGAAAATAGTGTCCCCTTAAAACAAGACTATAATAACAAATAACAAAAGCCATTCAAGTCACAACCGAGCTTAAAAATTCAGCTCATCAGAAAAGTTGGATCGTAAATTAAATAATCCTAAAAGTTTAGGTCCTCGTAAAGTTGGTAGCGAGAAAGAGTCTATATTTTTTGTCCGAGTAGGAATTGTATAGTAACTGAATACGGAGCACCTATTTACATAAAGTTTGCGGTAACCCGATGCCCCTGCCAGTGTGTCAGGCCCCTAACTTAACAAATATGTATGCGAAGTTGCAGCTCTCTAAAAGCTTTTGTCCAACACGCACGTTTATTTTCTTGAGATGCTCACATTCGCTTACAATGCATATTTTATTGGGGTAAACATGTAGCTACTTGGAAATGTACTGCTAAGAGTAACATTAGTTTAGTTAAAAGCAACGTATTTTTGCTTCGAAACGAGATAGAAGATAGAACAGGACATAATTAGGAGTTCGAGAGTTAAGTTATTTTTCTTCGTTGACCTTTTACTGAAAACCTTGATATATCCACTTGATCTAAGTGAGTTTGTAAGACTTTAATAAGATCAGTCTTGTACCTACATTGATATTAGAATCTTTAGGTTTGTAGAAACCGAACCATTTTATGTTTGTGAATGCCACATCTACTTGCTCTGCTGGAAAAAGGTGAGATTGTATTTGCATGTAAACAAAATGTGAAATAACGCATTTTTGTGGCAATTGGCTCCTGCCCTCGTACCCTAACGTGTCAAAACTATCATAGTTCGACTGTAAAAAAGAGACAGATGTATACAAGTCATATGCATCTGTCCCTTACGCACAATTAAAATAACCTTGCTCTAAGAGCATAACCCCCAGGCACGTAAAATCATTATCTTCTTTCTGTCAAATGAAGGCTTTTCCAACACGAACTTATTAGAATTCTATCCATTTATAAAATTACTAGCTTCTGCCAGCGGCTTCACCCGCGTGAAAAGTGTTTTATCATCCCAAGAGAACATTATACCGCGATAAAAAGTAAACTATGTGCTATTCCAGACTATATTCTATCACTGTACCTAATTTGATCTAGATGCGTTGAGCCGTTTTGTCGTGATTGAGTAACAAACATACATCCATCCAAACTTTCACATTGTTTTGGTACTAAGGTTCACTTTGGTCTGCAGGGTGATTAAGAATGAAAAGATGCGTGTGATGCGAGTGATGGTTTATTGCGACTGTCTTTACAAATAGTTTTTAACTTATTATATCAGGTAACACACACATGCAAAATCGTCTCTCAGACACATAAACTAAACACAACATTCCGCCCACCAAAGGGCTCTAAACGGCCCTTTTATAGAAATACATTATAAAATCTAGCTTAGGGTAAACCAATTATAAATTCTGAATTTAAAGATTAGATTAGATGTTACATTAAACAATATTAATCGGTATGGTCTATAGGTAAAGGGCATAATTTATTAACAGCTCGTTGGACTACGTTATCACCACTTTTCACGCTGTAAACTCTTGTCATGCCATCGGCGCCTGGATGCTTATCCACAATACGTCCTAACACCCATTTGCCTGGAGGTAAATTATCATATTTAATCAGTACAATAGAACCAATATCTAGTTCAGGGATCCGTTTAAGCCATTTAGGTCTTTGCTGCAAACGAGATAAATATTCGCTTTGCCATCTCCGCCAAAAGTGTGACAATAGTTGTTGCATATGCTGCCAACGGGATAACCGGTGCATAGGTATTCCGTCTAGGTCAGGGTTGGGAATTGTTATGGGAGCTTCGCCGATCAAAAAGTGCCCTGGAGTCAATGGTGTAACATGATCTGTTTCGGTTTCATCAATGGGACTTAACGGCCTTGAATTGAGGCAGGCCTCTATTTGGCAAAGCAAGGTAGACATTTCTTCATACGTTAAATGGGAAGTCAGTACTCTTTTCAGGTGGTATTTCAACGATTTAACACCTGCCTCCCATAAACCTCCCATGTGAGGGCTATAAGCCGGTATGAAATGCCACTGTGTGCGAGACAAGACAGACAAGGGCGAGTTGCTCCGCAACTGGTCCGTCAAGTTGTGATTGGGCTTCAATCCACGCATTAGCAAGTTCCTTATTAGCACCTACAAAGTTGCGACCCTGGTCACTCCACAAATGGGCACATTTCCCACGCCTGGCGACAAATCTTCGAAAAGCCCCAATGAATGATTCAGATGTAAGGTCGCCAGCAAGTTCTAAATGGATAGCTTTCGTAGACATACATATAAATAGACATACATATGCCTTAGAGGTCTTCACTCCTCTGCCCTTTGACATCAAAACCTGGAAGGGTCCCGCAAAGTCCACGCCGCTATGAAGAAATGCTCTAGATGGTGTCACTCGAACTTTCGGGAGGTCTCCCATTAGTTGGGTCTTATTTGCAGCACTTTGTTTGGCGCAGACTAAACATTTATGTAGCTTAGTCTTTACCAAGTTCTTCGCCCTCAAGATCCAAAATTTTGAACGTAAATAACCCATCATTAGTTATACTCCACCATGTAACGTCTTCAGGTGGGCGTCTTCTACTATGAGGGCAGCAAGGGCATTATTGATATCTAAGATCATTGGGTGTTTGCCATCTTCATCTAACTCGGAGTGTCTTAATCTTCCACCCACCCTGAGTATATGTTCGTTGTCTAAGAAAGGGTGTAAAGACTTCAGTCTACTTTCTCTTCTTACTGATTTATTTTGAATCAAACTGTGAATCTCATCTTCAAAACTATTTTTCTGAATTAGCTTAACACAGGTCTTCAATGCATCATTCAACTCACTTGTAGTCATTGCCATATCCTTGTCCTCCATTTTACGGCCTTTCAGAAATCTCTTAATGTACGTCACTGTCTTTAATAGCTCAGTCAGGGTTTCGAATTCCTCAAATCTTGTGGCCAAGCCTTTAGTGGTTTCAGTATCCATTTTGATATTGATTTGAATGGTTTGTATCTTTTCTAAATTTGTGAGCAGGCTACTAGGTCTAGTGTATGGTATATTTTCTCCTTTTAACCACTTAGGACCTTCCCACCACAAATTATTTTCTTTCATTAAAGACATTCCTCTAGAAGCTGGGTCTGCAGGATTTTCCTGGGTTGCTACATGATACCAGTTATTTCCTATGTTGTCTAGAACTTCGACAACTCTGTTTCTTACAAAGGTATGCCATCTCATGGGGTCCCCGAATAGCCAAGACAAGACAATTGTTGAATCAGTCCAGGCGAATATGTTTTTGGGTGGTATTCTAGTGGCTTCCTTCACTTGCTTTAAAAGCCTAGATAGCAACACAGCCCCACATAGCTCGAGTCGAGGCAGCGACACAGGTTTAATCGGAGCTACTCGCGTTCTTGCTGCAATTATGTTGGTCTTAATTTCACCGTTTTCTTGACGCACACGACTATAGGCAACCGCTGCATAAGCTTTAGTTGAGGCATCACAGAAGCCATGGACAGTGACGTTTGGCGACAAATTTGATTGGGTATGTAGCCAACGTTTAACTTCAAAGTTATTTATTTCGTGAAAGCTCCTTCTCAAGGATAGCCACTCCTCTGCTATTTCTGTGTCAATCTCTTCATCCCAGGTAATAGCTTGCAACCATAGTTTTTGTATAAGCAGCTTTGCAGGCAATATAGCAGGTGCCAACCACCCGAGCGGATCAAACAACCTTTGAATATCCCCCAAAATTATTCTCTTCGTAATCTTCTCAGTTGGACTTGGTAAGTTTAATTTATATTGGAAAACATCTTTTCCCATGTTCCAGCTTAAGCCTAGGGCTCTGATAGTGCCGTCAATTGTGATATCCACATTAGCATGGCAACTTCTTAGAGAAGGATCAAATTGCCTTAGGAATGCAGCGCTATTTGAACACCATTTTTGAAGGACAAAGCCTCCATTTCTTAAGATAGTGTCAATATCTTTGGCTAATTTAATTGCTTCTTCCAGCGTATCTTTCCCAGACATCAAATCGTCCATGTAAAAATCTTCCCTAATCACCTTGGCAGCGTCAGGATAGTTCGCGCCTTCATGGTCTGCTACTTGTTGCAAGGTTTTAACAGCTAAATATGGAGCAGACGCGGTACCAAAGGTGACTCTCGTCATTCGGTAATCCGTTACTGGATCTTTGGGATCGCCGCGCCATAGAACTCTTTGAAGGTCTCTGTCTTCCTTGCTGACGTAAATTTGGAGATACATTTTTTTAATATCAGAGACAAAACAAACTCTTCTCATTCTCCATCTTATGATTAAACTCCTCATATTTTCTTGTAGTTGCGGTCCAACTAATAATTCATCATTTAAAGATATACCGTTCTTTCCTTTCTGTGACGCATTGAACACTGGTCGAACCTTTGTTGTTTCTTTTTCTTGTTTTACTATCGCATGATGTGGCAGATATACTGCTGGTTTCTCTATTTCATTTCTAGGTACTTCTTCCATGTAATTCATTCGTTTGTATTCTTCCATTACTTTCACGTACTCTAATTTTAACTGGTTGTTTCTTTTAAATCGTTTTTCTAGTTGATACAGCCTTGTCGCTGCTATGTCTCTGGTTTGTCCATAAGGTGATAATATTTCATTTTTCTTTTTAGGTAGTGTCACTATATATCTTCCGTCATTTGCTCTGGAATGTGTTCCATGGTATATGTCTTCACATTTTCTCTCTTCCAAGGTTAGTACACCTTTGTCTTCAGTTTCCAGTTCCCACATAGTTTTTAGCAGGTTGTTGAGGTCTAGATTAAGGTGCATGACGGTAAAATCATGGTCTTTCTTCATAGTTTGAATTTTACCGAAGAGGATCCAACCCAGGCTGGTATTTTGTGCACATGGTGTGCCTGGTGGGCCCTTGATTAATTCACCCTTTAAGATCTGAGCACAGATTTCGACACCTAGCAACATGTTTATCCGTCCTGGTTGATTAAAGCCAGGATCTGCTAGGATAAGTCCCTTTAAGTGTCTGACTGCCCAATTGTGTTTGGGCAGTTTCTGTGAAGGTAGTTGTGCAGTGAGTCGCGTTGACATTATGTATGCCTTAGTTTTAATCTTAAAGCTGTCGTCGTGTTTAGACAAAATCTCGATGTCAGTTGCGAATTTTACTGCAGTCTGCGTTGAACCAATTCCCGTAATTTTACCATGTACCGGGGTTCTTTTGAGACATAGTATTTGGGCAGCTCGTTCACTGATAAACGTTGCCTGAGAACCCTGATCCACCAGAGCTCGTAATATGGTGGTTCGTCCGGTTACATCTCGCACTGGTACAAGAGCAGTAGCCAAGAGAGCAGTGGCAGCATGTGTTGTATGGAATGATGATAGCTCAACCTTTGGTTCTTCAGGGACTGTACTATTGAAGATTTCTTCGTCTTGAACTTCATTATGATTTGCTTGAATAATATCCACCAAAGGGGTGGGCGCCGGCGCGCTTGAATGTACTAAGGTGTGGTGGCGTTTATTACACTTGCGACAATTCATATTCAACCGACAACGTATAGCATGATGTCCGCCAGCAAGGCAATTAAAACAAAGCTTGTTTTTCTTCACCACTTCACATCTTTCATTTGGTTCCAGTTTCGCAAAATCCCTGCAGTGGCTCAATGTATGACTTTCTTCGCATAGTATACAATCTTTTGCTGGTGTAGTCTCTGACGTTGCTAAGTTGACAGAGGTAACTTTAGGTTTCTCCCTTGATGGCGGGGCGACAAGTTCCAGGGCGCGAAACTTTGTTTGTAAAAACTTCACCAAGTCTTCCCACGTAGGCAGCTCGTCCATATCCTCTCGGTAAGAATACTCCTCCCAATCTCGGTGTGACTCTGGGTCCAATTTCTGTACCGTCAGAAATATAATTATTGGATCCCAAGAATCAGTAGAAACATTAAGATTCTTTAGGCCTTTTACACATTCATTTGTAACATCCAATAAAGATTTGATGTGAATAGCCGTTTGACTGGGAATCTTCCGTTGGTAAAATAATTTCTTTAAAAGAGAATTCACTATAATTCTTTTATTTCCATAACGTACGCTCAGTGTGTTCCATGCTTGCTCATAATTGGTTTCAGTGATCTGAATGTGTTTCAACAGAGCGTGGGCTTCACCAGACATACTGCTTTTCAAATAATGCAATTTTTGTACATTACTTAAAGACGTATTTTTGTGCACTAATGAGAGAAATAAGTCTCGAAATGCTGGCCATTCATCATACACTCCGGTAAAAGTAGGTAGCTGTATTCTCGGTAACTTGACTTGTCCTTCTATGAACGAGCTTCCCTCCATTGGTTTCACATGCGAGAATGTGGATAATAAATCTCGCAAATCGGCCAGTATACATGAATATAAATCTTCGTATACAAAATAATCCTCATTAACAAAATAAGAAATATTGGACCTTTTCTCCTTTGGTACACATTTAATGAAGTCTTGGTGAGCGCTCCTGAACGTATCCCAGTATTCACCAATTGATTGTATACGAGTCTCAATGTAACCCTTGGTTAGTCTTTGTTTGGGGCATTTTTTAAGGTTGGTTTGCGCCTTTTGCAACAACAATGCAGTATCTTCCAGTATGGACAAACACTGGTCCGGTGTAGGTGCAGTCATCTTAGTGGTATTAATATATACTCGTATTTTCTTCTAAAACACTTTAGAAACTAATCACTGTCAATATTTTTACGTAAAATTTTGCACAAACAAAGTCACTAGAAACAGGTTCCTTATCTAAGGAATGTTGTTTTGCACTCAATGAATAACGTCTTTGGTCGCACTCTAATCCGGCTCGAAATTCGACCATATGTTTTGGTACTAAGGTTCACTTTGGTCTGCAGGGTGATTAAGAATGAAAAGATGCGTGTGATGCGAGTGATGGTTTATTGCGACTGTCTTTACAAATAGTTTTTAACTTATTATATCAGGTAACACACACATGCAAAATCGTCTCTCAGACACATAAACTAAACACAACACACATTAATAATATCAGTAAGAAGAGAAGCCTCGAAAAATATACAGCAAAATACGAAGTATATAATTAATATCTTGAACATATTTCGAATAAATTTCTCAAAGTTAGATAAACTGGAACGGAGCTAAAGATAGCAGGTTTTTAATTTAGAAGGAAGATTTTAATCAGGAGACGTTGCGCAAACGGACGGCCTTTGCTTACCCGTAGGATGTAATATTATGAGCTTGAGTTCAGTCACGGATAATTCGAAGTGATGTTTTCCACTATTTTAATTAAAATCAGATTTTTATTAAATATTTCTCGTCGACAAACTTCAAGTAGATTAGATATTGAATATTATTAGCTTTAACAAAATTTTCTTTAAGTTATTTTAGACTCACTTTTTTAACCAAGTTATTTTACAGGGTTTAGAATTTTTTACTTAGATTTTTCGCAAATCAGTTACCAATTAAAACTCTGGGCCTGGTTTTTGATAACATTTAAAACTAATTGTTAATAAAATTTTAGAAAAATAAATAGTATAGATTATAACAGAGAACACTAAAAACATGATATTTGTGTTAAAAATAACAACATCACGACTGTTTTCCTCAAGGAAAAGACAGCGTTGTATATTTCTCTCCAAACTTCTTGGTCGCCCTGAAGTTGGCTTTCCGATGCGCAAGACACATTTTTTTTTTAATTTCTTTTTTTTTATATGTGGCGTCTCGCAGTTCGACCAAAGTAGCCGTCAACAGCTTAACCGGACTAACCTGTGGAGACTAATCTGTTAGCCTCGGGCCAGGCTTTAATTTTCTAAACCTAAAGCGACAGCACTAAGGGCAACCCCAGTTGGGGTCGGACCTCGGCTCAGGGCGTCGCTGGGGGGATGGCTAAGGCCGGATCTAATAAAGTGATTCTACCATCCGTTCGGAAAAGCCTACGTGGAGAAGAACGGACAAGACGCAAGACACGGCGTGGTGTTGTTTTTGTATGAGATTTATTACTGCACAGCCATTGTAGCCATCTTCAGGTAAATAGTCCAGGATAAGTAGTCCACATCCACATTACACCAGATATGTTTAAGTCCCATTTAATAGTGGGCGAGCCTAATGCCTTCAACCGGCTACAAATCCAGACTTCTGAATCTCCTATAGTAAATTTCAAGAACACTTTGCCAAATCCCATAACACCCAGTGCCTCAAGCGTAGCAGTAGCGCACGCGACTAGGGTTACCATTTCCAAAATTGAAAGGTCCTGATAGAAAGCCGGACTTTAAAAAAGAAGTCCGGACATTTTGCATTATCTAACTTTAAAGTTATAGAATGGATTCTGTCAAAAAACGGTGTAAAAATTGATTTTGAACAAATTGTAGGCTTAATTAATTATATGAATGCCAAAGCAGTAGTCTCCAATAATGTTAAGCTGTTTGATGACGTAACGATAATAGTAGACGTTTAGTGCGTATGGGTGGGATATCCACCATGTACCGATAGCGCATCGCCGTACATCTTGTAGTCCAATGATGAAACGGGCTTGGCGGAATTAGATCATGCAATTCCATCGCACACTCCCCGAAATGCAACCGATAAAAAACCGACAAGCTGGCAACTAAGGGTGCACGGTTGGCGCAGTGGTTGAGCGATTGACTGCTGCGCTGCGTGTCGCGGGTTCGATTCTCGCACGGAACAAATATTTGTATGACCTACAGATAGTTGTTCCGGCTCTGGGTGTTGTGTATGTGAGTTTATATGTTTGTAAACGCACCCACGATACAGGAAGAAATTCATAGTGTGGTCCCACGTTTCAAGTAAAAAAAAAAAAAAAAAACTCGACGACGATGTTCTAGGCTCTTGAGCTTTGAATCAACCAGTGCCTCATTGCCAATGAGCGTCTTGGCCCGTTTTTCGATCGACTCTAGTGTATCAAGCTAATGTTTGGCTGATATCTGTAATTATGTTATTTAGGGTTCTTCTTTGTCCTTCTCAATGCTTCATATTAATTTCTAAAGACCAGAACGCGGTTAATTTTAACAAGTTACCTATTTCCACGCCATGCTAGAAGATTACTGATCGCAGTATAGCAGTCTAGCACAGGTGTGTTCCGCTATCCATTCCGTTGATTTAATTTCTAACTCACCGCTTTGCTATCCCATGGGAAACTATGATGTTCAGGCAATATATTTTCAAGCAACCGCAAGAAACTTCATTCATCACTGGTACCCATATAATATGCATAAGAAGTAAGTGCGTATAGGGTTGGCATGGCCACCATGAAGGACGGTACAGTCAACCGGAAATAAGTTTTAATCATTGTAATATTGACATGCTTATTGTATATCGTAAAGGAAGGGCAAATTTCGTAGTTCAAGCGTCACTATTATCTATATGAATAAAAACTTCGAAAAAGTTTTTAACGAAAAAAAAAAAGGAACCAAAGACACCGACTGCAGTAAAATAGAGTTATTGTTCGCTTTGTCGTGTTTTGTTTTGGAAGACGTTTTTTTTTTAAAAAGATTTTTATATTCTCTTTTTAGGTTTGGTACCTTATATTACTATGAAAATCATTTATAGCTAGCGGGCTTCTCAATACAATTCCAACAAACCTAAACCCGACGGGGATACTCGTACATTGTTTAATTACGGAGTTCTGGTACCTTCCTTCCGAATTCATCACCAGATCAGTTCGATAGTACCATTTTCATTAGAACCATTTATTTAAATTCATTCATCATAGTTATTTATCTATTCGAGATTCTTCTTCTTCGTAAATTCCACTTCACCAAATGATACTTTCTGAATGCAAATACTTACAATGTTGATGAAAATACTGTTACGAGCTGGGGTTCAGGGATAAATTATTTAAACAGCAGATCTCAATTAATCAGTTTTTATTACAAAAACACTTCTTAAACAATTCTATTGCTTCGCACTATTTTCCGCTTTGATCGCTCTGTATCGCTTCTCAATCGAAACTGACCCACGACGAATCCGACCGCTCTTTAAATAGCACGGAAGAAGTTTCTGGAACGTTCCATACTGTTCTAGATAATTCGAGAAACTTCCAGAACATTCGACTTTCGAACTCATTGTTCCCGAAGCGACTAGAAACATCCAGAATGTTCGGTTCGAACCTTCTGGAAAATTCCATTCGACACGAGCTTTCGAGAACATCAGTTCCGCTATTCAATACTAGATGGCGCCACTAGTTACTACCTAGTTATTCCTCTCGTTACTAGATGGCGTTGGCCTATCTTGTAACATTGCCTCCCTCTTAGACATGCTCGTCCCGAGCATTGTTAGACCCATGATAACGGGCCAACCGATCCACATGAACGACCTTTGATGCACCTCGGGGTCCCTTTTGAATTCGGTAGGTGACGTCATTGATCTTGGTAACTACGCGATAAGGTCCATCCCATTTTGCTTGTAATTTAGGCGATTTTCCTTTGCTCCGTGCCGGGTTATGTAACCATACAATTGATCCTTCATCGAAGCCCTTATTGTTCGCTTTCCGATCGTAGCGGGTCTTCATCCTCTCAGACATCTGTTGACCTGTCTGTCTCATATGCTCATATACATCATCCATCCTGTTTCGTAGCTCATTCGCATAATCTGTTACATTGCGTGGAGACTCAGGCGGGATACCGGTGATTAGATCTGCAGGTAATCGTAGTTCTCTGCCGAAATTAGCAAAAGCTGGTGTTACCATTGTAGTTTCATGAACAGCACTGCGATATGCCATGAGATATGGTTGAATGTGTTTGTCCCAATCCTTCTGTCTGTTTTCCACAACCTTTGCAAGATATCTCTCTAGTGACTGGTTGAATCGTTCAACCATCCCGTCTGATTGCGGATGATAAGCAGTAGTTCTGGTTTTGTGAGCACCCATCACACGACACGTCTCCTTGAACACTTCTGACTCGAAGTTCCGGCCTTGGTCACTGTGGATTTCCAAGGGTACCCCGAACCGACAAAACACTTCGTGAACTAACTTATCAGCCACCGTAGAGGCTTCTTGATTAGGGATTGCAAACACTTCCGGCCATTTTGTGAAGTAGTCCATGACGACCAAAAAGTACTTGTTCCCGCTTTGGCTTTCTGGAAATGGTCCAGCAACATCTAATGCTATACGTTCCCACGGTGCACCAACATTGTAAACCTTTAATGCCCCTCTGCTACGAGTTTGTGGTCCTTTCACAGCCGCACAACTTGTGCATTTGCGGCACCATTCCTCTGAAGTGTATACTCTCCTTTAGATTAACAACCATATATGTATGCCCCTTTATATTAGGTATCACATGTTATGCTGACATAGCTTTTACTTCGTTTTACTCGTTTCTTACTGTAACTAATTCATTATACTATTGGCAGCCAACCTGACTTATTATTTCTACATCCCGTACAACTCCAAACATCTCATGGCGACCCTGCCAGGATCTCCTTGGGTTTTAGTATAATCGCCAACTACTGCCTCTTGCCGCGAAATTCGGTTACTTGTAAATTAAACCAATAACACATTAGCCATCGGAGTTTCTAAAGGATGTGCAACTCAAAGGTGGAAAAAGATGAGGTATTCATCACACAAAACGCAGCGGGCAGCAACCAGGCCACGTTGAAGGATGTTGGTCAGCACATGGAGCGGATGAATATTGTGATGTTCGCGCTGTTGGCTATACTCACCATTGCAATGGCCTACTTTGTGGTGCGTTTATATAAACGGTGCCATCGGCAGTGGATCCAGGAAGAGATTGGTCTCCGAGCTATGCAACGTATCCGGGCTTCTATCAGAGGACACAATAACGCCGAAACAACAGCCTAAAGAACCGTGAGTTACCTGCCAAGATCATTTCAGAAAGTGTTTTATCCGACTTTTGTGAGTGTTTTTTTTTTAATTTCAGTGCGATTAAATCTCTCGCGAGTGATAAAATTAATATAATTATAAGTTATGGACATTAAAACTAGAAAACAATAAGTAATATTTAAATCTAAAAATAGAATGGGATCATATTTCATTACGATCTGAGTTAATTATTCTATAATCGTGTACTTTTGCTCACGTAACTCGATACTTCGCAGCAAAATTGAAACGTAGGACATTCTTTAGCCGCGCTGCAAGTAACTTTACACTATTGTTTTGACATTTTACTTTTAATTATAAAATACTGCAATGACTAAATGGATCGATTCTATTTTTAAATAATGATAGATGCGTTAATTGAGAATTATGATTTATTAGAGCAAATAAGAAAATATCTGATTAAAAAGGGAAAAGCTAGATATTTAGGTAAGGTTGCCGAGATAAAATTAAATGAAGCGACAAACATTATAGATAAATGCAGTAAATTAATTTTACTTTTAGAATCTAAGAAGGATCCGCAGATTATTTCATCAGCGGCAGATATTTTTAAAAACATAAACAAACTATACGATAATATAAAAACTTTATGTACTTCTCCTAATATTGACTCTGTCAAAATGGAGTTCGATTTGAAAACTGCTTGTAACTTATTACCCGTTATGGACGATTCGGAAAATGTGACGAAACGCTTGATCGATGGTATCGAGATGTATTCGGATATGATCGGCGACACAGATAAGGATTTATTAATTAAGTTTATTTTGAAAAGTAGACTATCAGAGAACGCGAAGTTGCGAATGGCTTCAAAGTATTCAACTGTTACAGCACTTGTCAAGGACATGCGTACGCACCTTTTAACTAAAAAATCATTTACAGCAATTCAATCACGTCTGCAAAATGTTTCACAAGGTCAACGTTCGATTGATGAATATGGATCTGAACTCGAAAAACTTTTCACGGACTTGACAATTGCTCAGGCAGATGGTGACCCTACCAAATATGATATTTTGAAACCATTAAACGAAAAAATGGCAATAAGAAAATTTTCAGAGGGTTTAAAATCCACTAAACTTAGCACGATAGTTACAGCTCGAAATTATGGCTCATTAAAGGACGCCATTCAGGCAGCTAAGGATGAGGAGTGTTCGATGTTGCCGGGTGCGAGTCCAAGCAACGGCAACGTCATGCATTATTCTGGTAAGTCAAGTTCACACCACAGAGGAAAGCGAGGTATGTATAACAATAATTTCAATGGACACAGACATGAAGGACATCGAGGACGAGGTGCGCAAGGACGAGGTCAGTCAACGAATAGGTATGCAAAGGGGAATAATTATAGTAATCGCGGTAACCGTTCAAGATTATACCATAATTCAGGTTTCTTTAGAGGCGCAAAGCTTAGAAATAATTATCCGTTACAGAATCGTAGTAATACGCGTCAAATATATTCGGCTCAAGCAACTGATACTAACGACAATAGCGCCCAAACCCAAACTGCTCAAGTAGTAGACCAAGCAGATAAGTTTTTTCGTGACCCACCCAGAAATATTAGCTTTTAATGGACAAACTAAATTAGTTTCATTTAATTTAAATAATAATCAGTTTTATTGGCTACTGGATACCGGAGCTTCTTTGTCGATTGTACGAAAAGAATGCTTACCACCAGATATTTCAATTTTTGGACATGATATTTTAGTAAACGGTATAGCTGGTCAAATCCGTTCACTGGGTCAAGTTTGCCTTGCATTGTCATCACCGCTGTTAAGTGACGTATTCACTCATAACTTTCACGTGTTTAATAATCTACCTATCAAGGCTGATGGAATTATCGGATTAGACTTTTTAACTAAATACTCGTCAAATATTAATTTAGAGGCAAATGATTTAACTTTAAATATAAACGGAAAGACAATCAGAACTAAAATTTTTGATATTACGGAATGTCAATCTGAATTTTTGAGTGTTCCGGCGCGAAGTGAGTCTGTTCACTATATAGACTTAAAATCAAGTTTAAAAGAAGATTATGTTGTTTGTGCAAGTGAATTAGCGAAAGATTTGTTTTTAGCTGGTGCAATCATAAGGGCACATAAAAATAAAATCCCATTAAAAATTTTAAATGTAAGTGAAAAACATATTCGTATTCCTGTTATAACACCGATTAAGCAGCCGTTGTCTGAATATGAATGCTACTCATTTGATAAACATAAAGCTGATACAAGTAGGGCTCAGACTTTAAGTAAGTTTTTGAAATTACAACATCTTAATTTAGAAGAGAAAACATCAATTGAAGATATTTGTAAAAAATACTCAGATATTTTTTACTTACCAAATGATAAACTAACAATAACAAATATTTATGAACAAAAAATAACGCTAAAACCTAATACTAATCCAATATATATAAAACAATATAGACAACCACAGCAATTAAAACAAGAATTAAATAAACAAATTAAAACAATGTTAGAAAATGATATTATAGAAGAAGCACAAAGTGAATGGTCTAGCCCAGTTCTACTAGTACCCAAGAAAAGTGACAATAATAATGAAAAGAAGTGGCGTTTAGTAGTCGATTATCGAAAACTGAATGAAAAAATTCAGGATGACAGATTTCCACTACCAAACATTACTGAAATTCTAGATTCTCTTACAGGAGCTATTTTATTCAGTCATCTAGATTTACATTCAGGTTATTATCAAGTTTCATTAAATCCAGAAAGCAGGAAATGCACAGCATTTAGTACTAATACTGGTCAATATCAGATGAAACGTCTGCCGATGGGGTTAAAAATTTCCCCAAGTGCTTTTAGTAGAGTAATGACTGTAGCAATGTCTGGTTTAACTTTTGACAAATGTTTCATATATTTAGATGATTTGATTGTTTTTGGACGTAACCTAGAATCCCATAATCGCAATCTAATGGACATTTTCGAAAGACTGAGAAAAGTGAATTTAAAATTAAATCCCGCAAAATGTCAGTTTTTAAAGAAAGAACTTTTATATCTTGGTCATGTTGTTTCTGCACAAGGTGTCATGCCAGACCCAGATAAAATTAAAATCCTGAAAGAATATCCCGTGCCTAAAAACGCAGACGAGGTTAAACGGTTTGTTGCATTTTGCAATTATTATAGAAAATGTATACCTTGTTTTGCTGAAATTACAATGCCTTTAAACAAATTGTGCAGAAGGAATGAACCTTTTATTTGGTCACAAAGTTGTCAAAATTCTTTAGAAAAATTAAAACAATCAATGACAAGTCCACCAATTTTACAATACCCAGATTTCACAGACAACAGTAAATTTATATTAAAAACCGATGCATCAGGAATAGCAATTGGCTCAGTCCTATGTAATAAAAATATGAAACCGGTTGCTTATGCTAGTCGACCATTAAACAAAGCAGAGAGAAATTACCCAACAATTCAAAAGGAATTGTTAGCTATTGTTTGGTCAGTCAAATATTTTAGACCATACTTATACGGCAAACATTTTGTCATAGAAACAGACCATAAACCGTTAATATATTTATTTGGGATGAAAGACCCCTCAAGTCGTTTGTTAAAATTTAGATTGACACTAGAAGAATACGACTATGAGATAGTGTATGTCAAAGGAAAAAATAATGTCGCCGCAGATGCATTGTCCAGAATTGTGATAACATCGGATGAATTGAAAAGTATGAATAATGATGTAGTAACAGTGTTGACAAGAGCGCAAAAGAAAAGAATGAATGATATGACGGATGCAAGTAAAACAGATTTGTCTAAGAGATCCTCAAACTCAAGGTCTGATCAGCCAAGAGTTGTGGAAATTGTAAAGAAACCTACTGATTCTGTAGAAATGAAATTAGTAGAAGGTGCGCATCTAAATAAATTAATTAAAAACAATAGGATATCCTTGAATGAAGAATGTTTTGCATACGAAGAAAAGACAAAGAATTTATTTATAAATCTTGATTATCGTTCACATTTTACGCGAGTCGAATTTGTGTCGAAATTGAGTAAACTTTGTAAGAAATTAAATATAAATGAGTTATGTATAATAAAACATGAAAATAATGCTAGCTTTATAAAAGACTTATTTCAAGAAATTGAATCAATTAATACTTGGTCCGGACCACGAATTCATGTTTTAAGAGGAGTCAAGAGAATTACTGATAATGACGATATTAAATTCATTTTACATGACTTTCATTTACTGCCCACTAGCGGTCATGCTGGTGTGCGCAGAATGATAAATAATATTAAAAGACAATTTTACTGGCCAGGAATAGGAAAAGACGTCGAAGATTTTGTATCAAGGTGTGACAAATGCCAAAAGATGAAACATGGTAAACCTATTAAGGAACCCATGTGTATAACTACTACGGCATCTTATGCCTTTGAAAAAAATATTTTTAGATATTGTAGGTCCATTACCTCAAGATTACGAAGGTAATGTATACATACTGAGTCTCCAGTGTGAATTGAGTAAATTCGTGGAAGCATATCCACTTAGAACTAAGGACACTATAACTGTAAGTAAAGCATTAGTAGATAACTTTATCCTTAGATTTGGACTACCAAAAACAATTGCAACTGATCGAGATGCTGAATTTATGTCGTCAACAATGGAACAGGTTTGTAAACTTTTAAACATTAATAAAGTATCAGCAACTGCGTACCATCATCAATCTATCGGTTCGTTAGAAAATTCTCACAAAAATTTAGGAGCTTTTCTCAGAATTCAATGTAATAATAATCCACAAACTTGGTCACATTGGTTAGCTTACTGGTGTTTTAGCTACAATACCACTGTTCATTCAGCAACAAAATATCAACCTTTTGAACTTGTATTTGGTAGACAATGTATTGTTCCTTCTAGATTATGTAATGATGTTGAACCATTGTACAATCAAGACAATTATTGTAGTACACTTAAGTATAAGCTTCAACTAGCTAATAAAGACGCTAGAAATAATTTAATATTAAGCAAATGTAACCGCAAAGATAATTATTATGATAAATATTTGAACCCAATTCAATATAAGAAAGATGACTTGATATTGATTAAAAATGAAACGGGTCAAAAATTAGACCCATTATTTGATGGTCCATTTACTGTTTTAGAAGATATGGGATGTAATGTTAAAATTAGAAAAAATAACAGAATCGACATAATTCACAAAAATCGAACCAAGCCTTTTGTATCCTAAATTCTGATTTGCAACAAAAGGTAAAAAAAAAAAAAAAACAATATTATGCTATTTTTTTTTTTTCTAAATAGCCGGAGGTGAAGTGTATACTCTCCTTTAGATTAACAACCATATATGTATGCCCCTTTATATTAGGTATCACATGTTATGCTGACATAGCTTTTACTTCGTTTTACTCGTTTCTTACTGTAACTAATTCATTATACTATTGGCAGCCAACCTGACTTATTATTTCTACATCCCGTACAACTCCAAACATCTCACCTCAACGTCCTCTCGACAGTGGATCCAGTAAAATCGTTCTCGGATCTTGATTAAAGTCCTCTTAACTCCCATGTGACCCCCTGAACATCCATTGTGGTAGAGCTGTAGGATCTCCGGCACCTTAACTTTAGGTACGACCATTTGTAGATGACACTGGTCACCGCGAGCGTTCTCCCATTTCCTGCACAGAACTCCATCCTGGATAACCAAGCTTTCCCACTGTGCCCAATAACTCTTGGTGATGGAACTGGTTGCTGCGACATCACTCCAGTGAGGCCTAGGAGCACCTGATTTCTTCCATTCAAGGATCGGTTTTAGGTCTCTGTCTTCTTGTTGAGCACTCTGCAAGGTTTCCTTCCACTCTTCGCTAAGATCCGTCGCCAAGACCCGCACTACCGCTACCTGCTTAGCTTCTTGTCTCGCACAATGTTTACATTGGTCTGGACACGGTCTTCGCGAGAGAGCATCAGCATTACCGTGCGACGTTCCGCTACGATGTTGAATTACGAAATCAAACTCTTGCAGTAGCTCAATCCATCTTGCTACCTGTCCTTCGGGGTTCTTAAATTGCAGTAGCCATTTCAAAGCAGCGTGGTCCGTTCGCAGGAGAAATTTCCGCCCCAACAAATATTTATTGAAATGCTGCAATGTCTTTACTACAGCTAGAAGCTCCCTTCGAGTGACACAGTAGTTCCTCTCAGGTTTGGATAAGGCTCTGCTGAAGTACGCAATTACAACCTCATGATCTCCTTTTCGTTGAGACAATACCCCGCCGATTCCAGTATTGCTGGCATCTGTGTCAACTATGAATTCATTTTCATTGTCAGGATAGCCTAGGATAGGTGCATTGCACAGATGTTCCTTTAGCTTCTGAAATGCGACGTCACAGCTCTCATTCCAGCAGAACTGTATCTTGTCTTCAGTTAGCTTATGAAGAGGTCGGGCAATGTCAGCAAAGCTCTTCACAAACCGCCGATAGTAGGAGCACAAACCGAGAAATGCCCTGACTTGCGTTTTGTTCTCCGGAACTGGCCAATCCTTGACGGCAACGAGCTTATCCGGGTCCGTTTGAATACCTTCTTCGGAAACCACGTGTCCTAAAAAGTTCACTTGCCGCCTGAACAACGCGCACTTCTTTGGACTTAGCTTTAGATTGGCTCCTCGTATCTTTGACAGCACACGTTCCAAATTGCGGAGGTGATCTTCAAACGTCCGTCCCACGATTATAATGTCATCCAAGTAGACTAGACAGGCGTCACCAATCAGCCCAGTAAGTACCCGCTCCATCAATCTCTCAAAGGTGGCAGGCGCATTACACAGTCCAAATGGCATAACATTGAATTGCCACAATCCTTTGCCTGTAGAGAACGCTGTCTTTTCCTTATCTCGAGGGTCTAACTCGACCTGCCAGTAGCCACTCTTTAAGTCTAAGGTGGAAAACCACTTCATTCCCGATAGCGTATCCAGCGTGTCATCGATTCTTGGCAACGGATAACTGTCCTTCTTCGTGATGTCGTTTAGTCGGCGATAGTCTACACAGAAGCGCATGCTGCCGTCCTTCTTTTTCACCAATACTACCGGTGAACACCATGGACTGGATGAAGGTTCAATCACGCCGTCTTTCACCATACTCTTGATCATGTCGTCCACTTCCCGTTCCCGTGCCACTGGAACACGTCTTGGTCGCTGGCGGATTGGTACCTCATTACCCGTATTTATTCTGTGTTGAACTAACGCAGTCTTCCCTATGTCGGCATCATTTGTCGAGAAAATGTCGGCGAACTTGTTTAACATCTTCTTAGCCTTGTTCTTTTCTTCTTCCGACAAGTTATTCTGGCTGTTCTTCAAAAGCGATGACACATCGAATCTTGCACTAGCTTTGGTGTTGGTTGGGTGTTCGTGGCATCTACGCATCCAAACCACTCCGTCACAAGTACCTAATAATGTGCCTTTCTTGAGCACCAGGTCCTGGTCACTTGTGTTGAGTGCGCGTACCGATGATACACTAGTACCTCTTACCAATGTGCGTGCAATTTTCCATGAAGCATCGTTATCTAAACCTTCTATAAGTACACATCGGTTTTCCTGACCAGAATTCCTTGGTAGACAAACTGGTATGATTGTTTCTGACCTTGGACGAAGAATAACCTTTTCTAAGCAGTACACTTTTCCCGATGCTGCACCTTCCATGAAGACTTCCT
Organism: Orthosia cruda; assembly: GCA_964057195.1. NCBI lineage: Eukaryota > Metazoa > Arthropoda > Insecta > Lepidoptera > Noctuidae > Orthosia > Orthosia cruda. The sequence continues at coordinate 17,362,235 of OZ059830.1, forward strand.
CTGAGCCACACTTTAATACACCTTGATAAACGTCGATCTCACAGTGATGTTTTCGCATGAAGTCCAAACCCAGAATGCAGTCGTCCACTATGTCGGCCACGATAACATTGTGGCGGTAAACTTTGTTTCCTAACTTCATGTCCACCTCCTTCTCACCTCGGACGGTAATGTGCTGACCGGTGGCTGTTCTCAGATGTACACCTTCATGGTCCCCGAAGAAGTCCCCAAGAAACCGTCTTGCTAGTTGGAAACTGACAACAGTCCGAGAAGCCCCAGTATCCAATGTCAGCTTGCATGGTGTTCTGTTAATTTCGCCCTCGATGATCAGGCTGTTCCCGTCACAGGATTGTGAGATCGAGATCCTTGGGGCTCTTCCATCACCAGCCAGCACCCGCCCCTTAGTCCTGGCATCTACTCGTTTCCCTGCTGCTGTTGCCCAGCAGGGACCTCAGGGGATCCTTCCACTGGCGGCTGCTTACTACCGTAGGGTGGCCTTCGCTTCGGGCAGCTCAATCGGATGTGGCCTCTTTCTCCGCAGCCATAGCATCGGGGTGAAGTCGCAACCTCCCTGATTCGGTGAGTTCGTTCGTCCCGCCGTACTGCCTCCACCTCCAAAGCGTGGGCTAGAGCGTCCTTGAGATCCTTGAAATGACCTAGCCTTACTGCAGCCCTAACCTCCAGGTCGCGGATCCCATCCGTGAACGCCTGTACGAGGTTCCCGTCGATCAGCACAGGTGACGACTGGTAAGCCTTCCGAACCAGCTTTTCCACCTCCAGAGCCCACTGCTGTAGAGTTTCACCAACCCGTTGCGACCGGTCTTTCAGTTGGGCCCGAAACACATGTTCTAGGTGCGCGTCGCCGTATCTAGCTTCTAATGCTTCCAGAAGCTTCTCGAAAGTGACGTCTTTTCCCAGCGCCTCTAACACAGTCAAGGCCTGGTCGCGAAGGCCCAAGGTTAGAGCAGTCAAGGCCTGTTCTTTAGTCCATCCATTCGATTTCATCACGGCCTCAAACTGAATTTTGTAGGCGGACCATGACGAAGAGCCATCAAATGGTGGTACTTTAAAACCACGAGGCGAGGGTGCCACTACTGCAGCTGCCCCGATCCCATCCCCAGACTTGAGGCCACGTATAGACTTCTCCATTTCAACGATGCGGGTCTCATGTTGCTGGATCTGGTCCTTTACCTCTTTCATCTCCTTACCAATGGCTCCGCGGAGGTCCTTAATCACCATGAGCTGCTCCTCCTGACGGCGAGCTTGCTCTTCCTTGTCACGCTGTAGCTGCTCCTCTAAGCGGCGCGCCTGCTCCTCCTGACGGCGAGCCTGCTCCTCTTGACGGCGAGCCTGCTCCTCCTGACGGCGAGCCTGCTCCTCCTTGTCACGCTGCAGCTGCTCCTCTAAACGGCGCGCCTGCTCCTCCTGACGGCGAGCCTGCTCCTCTTGACGGCGAGCCTGCTCCTCCTTGTCGCGCTGCATCTGCTCCTCCATGCGGCGAGCTTGATCCTCCTGACGACGAGCCTGCTCCTCTTGACGGCGAGCCTGCTCCTCCTTGTCGCGCTGCATCTGCTCCTCCATGCGGCGAGCTTGCTCCTCCTGACGGCGAGCCTGCTCTTGCATGAATGCCATAAGGGCGGCTAGGTCAGGCGACGCCGACGATTGAGCTGGTTCCGCTGCAGCAGCGGAGTCTCGATGTCCACTTGATGACGGTGAGGGAGCGTCTCCAAAGCGCCTCTGGTTTACGTCTTGCCGGCGCTGACTCCTGGTGCGCATCCCTTCCGTTTCTTCCTTCGGTAGAACCGGCATAATTTATCCCGCACTTCTGACACCAATTTGTTACGAGCTGGGGTTCAGGGATAAATTATTTAAACAGCAGATCTCAATTAATCAGTTTTTATTACAAAAACACTTCTTAAACAATTCTATTGCTTCGCACTATTTTCCGCTATGATCGCTCTGTATCGCTTCTCAATCGAAACTGACCCACGACGAATCCGACCGCTCTTTAAATAGCACGGAAGAAGTTTCTGGAACGTTCCATACTGTTCTAGATAATTCGAGAAACTTCCAGAACATTCGACTTTCGAACTCATTGTTCCCGAAGCGACTAGAAACATCCAGAATGTTCGGTTCGAACCTTCTGGAAAATTCCATTCGACACGAGCTTTCGAGAACATCAGTTCCGCTATTCAATACTAGATGGCGCCACTAGTTACTACCTAGTTATTCCTCTCGTTACTAGATGGCGTTGGCCTATCTTGTAACAATACCAAAACCGCCATATGTATGCTAATTAAATTTAAGGCATTCCCTCAATTGCCATGTGATCCTCCCATCGGAACCTGTTTTGGTGACAATGAGACCACCTCGAGAGTATACCCTTTCAAGCAAAAAAATAATTTTCAGAATCGATCCATAATGGACGGATTGAACAAACTTACAGCCGAACATAGAACCTACTCCTTTTTGGAAAGTCGGTTAAAAATGAGTAAGTTTGAATGATGTGATCGGTAGGTAGGCGGTATTATACAGAATAATAGACTGTAATTTTATTATGTTTGAATATTTAGGTTACCTGGTGCGTCTGACAGCCCCGTCCCGTAATCAATCATCACTTACCATCAGGTGAGATAGTGGCCAAGCGCAAGCCTATCTGTAATAAAAAAAAAAGATTCAGCGGCTGAACAGAATTTTGAAACATAGGTAAACCTACTGGTTGGATATCTAATTATCCCAATAGTACCTTTCAGTGTGCGGAAACGTTGGCAATAGAAAGAAAAAAAAAACCTTATTGAATCACTAAAACTAGTCTTCGAACTAACCCAAAATTTTCATCCAAACATCGGAACACGAATTATTTCACATCAGACTTTATGATCCGTGTATAATGAAAGCAATTACCACAAGCCACTAATTCGTGAACATAAACGACGTACGTTTGGTTGCGGACCGTTTAATTGAAGGCACTAATAGAATAGACAAAGGGGAAGTCTTGTTTCTATGACAATGCTTTTAATAGTTGATAGAAAATTGTATTTATATTAGCAATTTTTTACCGCCATGTCAAATTGGAAACTTGGGCATCGCATTTCAAAACACAATATGATTTAATTTTGCATTTTGCAATGTGTACTGCCCCTCTCGTTTTTTTTAAAAGCACTTGCCTATAAAAAGACGAGAACATAATTAATATTATTGTCAGTGTTCACATACTAAGTTATCTTTTCTACATAGTATACAACAACGCCGCTTCCCGCCGTCTGTACGATTAGATCTTTTAAACTATGCAACCTATTTTAATGCGATTTCCATCAATAGACAGAGTGATTCAAGAGGAAGGTTTAATGTATTGTATGTCCATCTAGTTCAGAAAATCAGAGAATTTTAAAGATTTGTAATGTGATGTCGTAAAAAAACATGTTTTGTGCGCTTACATTGCAAACACTGGCTTTAACCTTACGAGATAGATCAGAATAATGTAGTACGTTTTTATTAAACCATCAGTTCCTCAAATAATAACTGCTGATTCTATTTTAGTTTTTCAATTACTACATTGCGTAGAGAAAATCGAAAGCCTAGTCCTAACCTTAACCGACCTATATTCTAGCGCCTGATCAATGTTTGTAGTAAACTAAAACATTTTAACAATCGTATAAAATATGTAGGGTGAACGAGTTTGAGCCGTCGGCTTCGATTCTTTAGACTTGTGTAAATGGATGCAGGTAGGCCAACAAAACGGTCATGTCCTTAAGTAGGCACTAGACGATATCAAATAAATGTGGATCGGGCAAAAACTTTCTTATTTTATTGGTCCTTAGGAATGATTAAAAGGCTACTATTCAAAACCTATAAGATGTATAAAATAATGGAACCTGCTTATAATACGTTAAATATGTAAAGTTAAGTACATTTAGAAGATTTTACTTTGTTGTTCAATATTTTTTTAAGCATATTGTATGAAATTCATTTCTATTTACTTATACTGTTATAGTGAACTGAATACTAAACAATTTCCAATAGCTACAGAAAAACATTAATCACCCAAGTTATTTCTAAACCTAAATTCTGAATCCGGCAAAAAATGGCTCCAAGGACCAAAGAATATTGATTCGTATTCAGAATGTAATCAGTTCAAAAGCAATATTTTTTGTTCAACTTCAATACAATGTTTTCATGATGAAAAATGCCATTACAGAAACAAATGGTTTTTAGACGTTACATTTTTAATAATTTCTACCTGTTAAAGAACAAGTAAAAACTTAAGGTTTCAAAGGAATTAGTTCTGTACTTAAAATAATTTTTTCTTTTATGATTTCATGTTCGGAATTTTAAAAACTGCCTCGTTAGTATCGCGGTTATAAGCGCTACCGCTAAGGATGAGGTCTTGGCAATTTCTCTGTGCCAGGCCCGTAGGATGGATTTTCGCCGGGTTATTGACAACAGGGTCACTCCTATTATACGGAATTTATAGATAACTGGTGAAGTGTGGGTTGTACTATAGGTATCGTGCTACCTTGCACAGCGAGGCTCAGAGGAGGCGCTTATTCAGCCTCCACAGGGATGTGCCCTAACAGGCGTTGCACAGAGGGAGTGGTCTTTTAAGAGGGTATAAAGTTTATTTATTTATTCTTTATTGTACACCAAACAAATATATATACAGGACAAAAAATCATAAAAGTAAGTGTACAATGGGTGGTCTTATCGCACAGGGCAATCTCTTACAGACAACCTTTGGATGGACTGAACGAGAGGAGAGGAATTTAGGGTTGTCAGTGTACAACATATCTTAAATAATAATACTTAGACATAATAACATAAAATACATACAATAATACATAATATACTAATAAATGACAAAAATATCATAGAGAAAGGAGAAGACTAATTATAGTGCAAGGAAATGCTCCTTCACCATTTTTTTGAATGTTGGTAAGGATTGAGCACGCCTCACTTCAATAGGTAATGCATTCCACAAACGAGCTGCTTGAACTGTAAAAGATTTGTCGAAGAAGGATGTGGAATGCATACGTACACTTAATTTTAGATTCTCCGATGATCTCAAGGACCTAGAATGTGTGTCACAAAGGAACTGAAAGCGTTCTTTAAGATAAAAAGGACTTGATGGATTAAAGAGCACGTTATATAGCAAAGAAAGTGTGTGGGCATTCCGGCGAAGGCGAATAGGAAGCCATTTGAGCTTGGTTCGAAATTCGGAAACATGATCATACTTGCGCAAGCCAAATATGAACCTAACACAGAGATTTTGAAGTCGCTCAAGCTTGTCCAATTGGTCTTGGGTGAGATCAAGATAGCTGGCATCAGCATTGTGCTATCGCAATTTTAGTGATCATGGGAAGAAAATTACGAAGGCGTCTCAGGGAACCAGCAGAAGCAAATAGTTTACGACAAATCTCCTGCAGCTGTTTGGTCCAGGAAAGAGTGCCGTCGATATATATCCCCAGGTTCTTCACAGTGTTAGTTATAGGAATAATAGTATTGTTGAAAGAAATCTGGGGAAGTGACGCCCAATCAATCCTAGAAACAGTTCGAGAACTACCCACAACAGCCACTTGAGTCTTAGTCGGATTGATCTTCAACCCAAACTCAGTGCTCCAGTCACCTATTCGAGCCAGGTCCATATTAATAGTCTCAATAGCGTCAGATAACTCACCGAGAGGGGCTTGGGTATAAATTTTCAGATCATCAGCATACAGGTGGTAGAAAGAAGATAGTCGTTGAGTGATAGCATTAATAAAGAGTGCGAAAAGTAGAGGAGATAAAACGCCGTGTGGCACCAATAAGAGAAATATTCCTCAATGCAAATACGCTGCCAGCGGCCAAACAGATAACTATGAAACCAGTCAATTACCGAAGGAGATATGTTAAAAGAGCATAGGACGCCCAGCAAAATGTCGAAATCAACCGTGTTGAAAGCATTGCTAAAGTCAAGCAAAGCAAGTACAGTTAACTTGCCCATTTCCATGCCTGACCTGATATCATCCGTAATGTGCACAAAGTGCTGAGGTAGTGCTGTGTCCCGGACGAAAACCAGATTGGAAGGGATTTAGCAGTTTTTGTTTGGAAATGAATGAGCTAAGTTGATGGTGGACAAGTTTTTCAAGGACTTTGGATAGGAAAGGAAGAATAGAAATGGGACGATAGTCAGAGAAAGAAGCAGGATTAGATTTTTGGGTAGAGGAATAACTTGGGCATCTTTCCAGGCTTGTGGAAAGACACCACTGGAAACAGAGAAGTTGAGGATGTAAAGGATAACAGGAAGAATATCATCAAGGATGGGGATAATCATTTTACGGCTGACACAGTCACTACTAACAGCATTGGAAGTAATTGATACAATACTCTTTTTAACATCACAAGCAGTGAATTGACTTAGGACAAAAGGGGGAAAATCAGGTACCGGAAGGTTCGAAAGATTACTTAGGGTAGTAGCTTTGGTGGCCCTATCCAATACGGGTGAAGTAGAAAAATGACTATTAAGTAAGTTGAAATCCAAGTCTTTAGGAATCGTGTTATGAGACTTTTTTCCGATACCTAATGATTTGAGAAAATTCCAGACCTTAGCTGGATACTGAACTTTACTATGTATATGTTGGCGGTTTGCGATTCTACACACCTTGCTGCAGTGGTTTCTTATTGAGACGTATTTTTCCCTGTTGACGTCATTGGGCCTAATTTTAAACTTAAATTTCGCAGTTGCTTTTTTACTTAGTAAAAGTTTAATTTCCTCAGTCAACCATGGCGCTGGAAGATGCTTAACTCTCACGGCTCGAATAGGTGCATGTTTGTCGTAAAGCTGAATTAGGGTAGAAGTCAAGATTTAAACTTGTTCATCGACGGATGAAGATGTCACCAGCGGTGTCCAGTCAATGTTACTGGCATCCTCTCGAAGACGATCAAAGTCCATGCCATCAAAATTACGAAGCAGAAGAGTTTTGAATTTATGCTTAGGTGGTCGAATTTTATATGAAGTGAAAATTAGGTCATGGTAGGAAAAGGCGTCAGCTGAACATAGACCATGTTTAGAGACATGATCTAAAGATGAGACAATAATAAGGTCGAGAAGTGAGGGAACAGAATTAGGAAAATGGTGAGTGGCACCAAGATCGGGAATAGAGAGATTGACAGATTCAATAATATGACGAAGAGAAGAGGAGCGGGAATCTTTTTTAAGAAAACATGTATTAAAGTCGCCCATTATGATACTATGACTGTAAGAGGGAATTAAGTCTTCCAGAATTCGTTCGAAAGAGGAAAAGAAATTAATCCGAAGAGAAGGGCAGTAGTAAACCCCAAGGAGAATCTTAGAATGATGCAATTCAACTTCCAGGAAAAGATGTTCACCAGCGTTCGGTGGAGGCGGCTGTGTGGACATACTAACAATAGAAAAAGGAATATAATTACGAAGATAAATGGCCACCCCACCACCACCACCGACCGCACGATCATTCCTGATAAGTTGAAAGCCTGGAAGAGAATAGGAAGAAGAGGGAAGACAGGGTTTTAACCATGATTCTGAAATAAGAGTGGCATGAATATTCTTACAGTCAAAGCTTGCCAGCATATCGGGGAAGTGGGCCGGAACACTCTGGGCATTTATGTGGACTACATTAAAGTTTTTCGAGACATCGGAAAAAAGTGAGACAAGAGTGTCAGCTAATGAGGGAACACTTTCATCATCACTATCCAAAGAATGAAGCGAATCAGAATTACTGCTACAGTCAGGGCTGAGCATAAATATAAAAATAAATATAAATAAAAAGTACTTACAATTAACTACGCGGTTAATAAAAAAAATAAAAAAATCGTCCACCTGCCAGTTGACTTAACACATGAATTAATAAAAACAAAACACAAAATTCTATTCAATCTGTAGTCCAGGTATAAAATAAAAAAAAGGAAAATATAAATAAATAGTGACACAAAAATTAAAAATAGGATCGTGTAACAGAGCAAGATTATTTAAAGTCTAAATGTTCACATTTGTCAGTCAATGCAGTTTGGAACGCAACATGAAGTGACAGATTAAGAATATGACAGTGACATTGAAGACATGACAATTGACAAACAGAAAACAATATTATTACACAAAGGGTATTAAGAATAATTGGAAATTATAGAAAAATGGCTAATTATCTACTGAGAAAAACAATATGCAAGAACTACCTGAACTACTAAAAAGAAGAAACAACGAAAAATCTATTTTCTTGCCACGGTCCGTTTGTTTTTTGTTGCGGCTATCCTTGCCACCGCGACCGGCTGAACAACGCCCGGCTCCGGCTGTCCAGAGACCTGCTCCGGCTGGGTGGCCATCAGCTCCGACTGCTGCGCGATCCTATTGAGCTCGGCTAAGGAAATCACTCGATGCCGAGATCCCTTCGAATCAAGGACGAAGACCGTTCCCACCGAGGTCCAGCATTGGGTCACTCCAAATTTGTCCCGCGCCGCCATAAAAACGTTGTGCCTGGCTTTAGTGAGGAACTCCGACATTGTTATACCGGACCCCTTCAACTTGGTCTTGCCGAACCAGATCCTACTGCGGAGTGCCACATCATGCAGCTTGAAAAGGATCGTTCGGGGCTTGTGGGTTGTGCTGCGCCCCATCCTATGACACCTCTTGATGCCAGATGTAGCTAAATCAATGTTCAGATGCTTTTTAACAACTTGAGACACCACCTGTGCAGTCTCCTCGTCTTGCTCCTCCGACACTCCATGCAACAGCAAGATCTTACGTCGCCCACGCATCTCTATATTGTCCAGGCTCTGCGCCAACATGGCAACTTGCTGCTGCAGAGTATTGAGCGCCTGTACAATAAATGCCCGGAACGTTGCAAACTCTGCTGCCAGATCCGAGACGGTGACTGCTGTGTTGCTTGGTGTCTTCAGCTCCTTCTCAAAATCAGACATTCTTTGGCTGAAGATGTTGCTCAGATCTGTGATGGTGCGGTTGATTGTCTCCATGACGTTGAAACTTTAATTTTTGTATTTTTAGCAGATAACACTTGACTGGCAGGTAGTGATGATTAAATATCAATTTTTGTCATTAAATTATATAAATGTTAATTATTACTATTATTAATTTTAATTTTAAATATAGAGAAAAAATTTGGTTGATTCACTTTTGACTACCCTCCTATAAAGTTTCCATGTGCTAATGGTGATAATTAGGTTAGTTTTAGTGAGGAAAAAAGCCTACACCCCCTGGTCTGAACCAAAAAAGTCCAGACGCCTTTTGAAGGACTCCACCCGCAAACAAAAAAGAACTTGTACGTACCTTTAACACTTCCGGGAATTCGGACATAATGTCATGTTTTTAAATGCATGTTCAAACGTTCTTACAGCATGTGTCGAAAGTACATCACTATGCAAGCCTCGTTCTATGCGGACGCAAATGTTTACTGCAAGCTGCAAGCACGCCTTTGCTTGCTGAGCGTTAAATGATAATGATAAATGATTTTATTTCTGTAAGTTGGTTTATACAAACACTTTTACATGTCGAACATATTTTTTCAAACTAGATGAGGTCGGCGTTTCCTATCTGACTACTCTGAGAAGAAAGGCCGAAACAAACTCAGAGGTCACAGTCTCTTTTAAAGTCCAGACAAAATATTGGTTAGATCATGTGAAGACCATGTAGACTGATGTCTGAAATGGTCTTTTGAGGAAAGAACCAGTCAGATTGAGTGGACCTGTCCAGTCAGTGCACGCATTTGTCAATAACCGAGCAGCTCAACTCAGACTTTAAGGAGCTCAACGATTCGACGAACAATACCAAAGAAAGGACATTCGGGTAGGCCGCATAAACTACTCAAACTGCCAGACCATGATTAAAAACTAAGATAAATTTAAATTAAAATAAAAAAGAATGATCCACATAGTCTTCACACTCACAATAATTAATATAAAATAATATGATACTTTAAAAAGTAAATATTCTTGTCATTGCAAGAAAACCAAAAAAACAACAACAAAATTCACGGTGCAAAATATAATAAAAAAAACAAAATTAATTGGAGCAGCTCAATCCCAAGCCTTTTTGTCTTCAAGGTAATCTTTAGTTGTATAAAACGCTTTCTGGCACAACTTACGTTTAATAAAAGATTTGAATTTATTAAGACTTAGATGTTGTACGTGGCTTGGAAGCTTATTATAAAAGCGTACACATTGACATCTGAACGAGCCACCTATTTTCTTGAGCCTTGTTGTAGGTACTACAAATTTGTGTTTATTCCTAGTATTTATGTTATGGATATCACTGTACTTTTTAAACATTTTTATATTTTTATGGGCATATAAAAGATTTTCATAAATATACTGAGAAGGCACAGTCATTACATTAATCTCCTTAAATTTCTCTCTGAGAGAGTGTCTTGGGCTTAATTTATAAATTGACCGAACAGCTCTTTTCTGCAAAACAAAGATAGTCTGGATGTCGGCGGCATTTCCCCACAACAGAATACCGTACGACATTACACTATGAAAATAGCTAAAGTATACTAAACGGGCTGTCTCTATGTCAGTTAAATTACGAATTTTTCTAACAGCATATGCTGCGGAGCTTAGCTTCTTTGACAATTTATCTATATGTGGGCCCCACTGAAGCTTAGCATCCAAAGTTAAGCCTAAGAATACTGTGCTATTTTCAGGATTCAATTCTTCGCCCTTTATCAACACATCGGTTTTCACCTGCCTAACGTGAGGTAGGGTAAACTTAATGCATTTGGTTTTTTTTTCATTAAGAAGTAAATTATTAACATTGAACCAGTGAACTACTTTTGAGATCGCGCTATTTACATCGTCAGTAACCAGCTGCTGACGTTTAAGTTTCAACAAAAGTGAAGTATCATCCGCAAACAACACTATATCATGGTTATCCTTTATGAGGTAAGGCAAGTCATTAATATAAATAAGAAACTAGAAAGGACCAAGAATCCCATTATTACCATAGATCCAGGAGATCTTTTTCCATTAACGTCAACGGTCTGAATCCTATTACTCAAATATGAAGTAAGAAGATCCAGAGCGCTGTTCCGGATCCCGTAGTGGCGGAGTTTCCTGATTAGCGTTTCATGAAAAACACAATCAAATGCTTTGGACAAATCACAAAAGATTCCCAAGGCATCGCACTTATCTTCCCATGCATTATAAATATGTCCTAAAAGTTCAACATCAGTAGTTGAACGACCCCTTGTAAAACCGAACTGATTGGTATGTAATAATTTATGATTATTAAAAAATCTTTGCAATTGCTCTAAAATTAATTTCTCAAATATTTTGCTAAACGTAGGTAGTACTGAAATAGGTCTATAATTTGTAGGGTCTGATGTACTACCTGATTTAAACAAAGGTATTATTTTACTATTTTTCATAAGGTCGGGAAACTCCCTACAGTCGATACAATTATTAAAGATAATAGCTAAACTAGGTGCGACAGTGTCAATAATAGACTTAGCAACTTCTACAGAATGACCCCACAGATCTGCAGTCTTTTTAACATTTAAAGTGTGAAAGGTTTTAATTATGTCTTTACAAGTAATATGTTCAAAAAGAAATTCCGAATCGCAAACGTTAACATTTTCTTTTAGCAAAGACTCAGCAACAGAAGGTGATGAGTTTAAGGATTTAGTCGTTGAAACAGGAATATCTGAAAAGAAATTTTCCCTGTGGTGGTTTGTTGTTGAACGTGACGACATGCCAGTGCTATAACTTCCACTGAGAGTTAGCACACTATTTTGTTACGTGATGGCTCGCCAGCTAACCCCAAGTTATGCTGAATAAGTGGAATTCGTTTGACCTGGTGCGAGGTTGTCTTGAGACATAACACGTAACGTCTGGTCATACTTTTCGTTTCACTGGGCCAATATATGGAGCTCTGTTTTCTTTTGTAAAAGTAGTATGTGTCATTTTTGATATACAATAATGTATATTATATGTGGAGTTTTGATCATTAAGACAAAGGTATTAGTTTGTCTCATCGCATATCACTCTTTTAAGAATACTATTGATTGTATTTCAGAAAAGTAGTTGTTTGGCACACAAAGTGTCTAAAAATGCCACCTAGATTTTCAGTTCGCCAAAAAACCCAGAAATAAACTGTCTCAAACATTTAATCGAAAATAAATGTATTAATCCACCAAACAAACACATTCTAATACATCCTGCATTATCAGATAGTGATTGAAACGACAGCAAATCCATTGACAACAAGAAATAAGAAATTACGCGAAGCAGCTTCACAAAAAATAATCCTAAAATAAACAAGTAAAGAAAATTGGAGAAAAACGTAATTTCCGCTGGGATCCGAATCGCATTTTAAGCGTAACGCTTCTGACGGTTAACCGTTCGTTCTACCCTCACTTAATTATTGGAAACGTTTTCACACATCGAGTTGACGAGAACCGTGGCAGTGTCTAGTATCATGGTGAACGTAGGTACATGTTATTGCTGTATATTTTTATTTACGGGTAAATATATTATTTATTTTTTGAAACTTTAGTAAAAGTTATTGGAAATTAAGCCAGGTATTCGAAATGATCTAGAAAAGAAAGGTTTTTTAAATACACATTTAAAAACACAAAACTTTTTCCTATGTTGGTAAGCAGAAACTACAGAACGCCACATGCTGCGATCTTTACATACAAGGAGTATATAATAGTACATTGTGTATGAAGGGCGGTAAGTAAGGAATTACAATCGAGACTCTAGTAGAAGCCCGAAGTCGAAGACTGAGGGCTTTCTGAGTCGAGGTTCGTAATTCCCTTACCACCCGTGAAACATACAATGTTTTTCATAACATTTGCGAGTAATAATTATGAATTATAGCTTTAATACACAATTCAGCACAGCTATTATTACGAAATACGTCACAGATAACTATATACTAAGAAATACGTGAACTGTTTTTAAGCGGATGGCGAGTTTTTGCCCACACCACAGATTATACAAATGTTTCGTTCAGAAACGTTAAGGGCAAATACTAACGTAGGTAGTCAGCCATGACGGAGGGTAAAAAAAAAATGACTTTTAGATACAAATAACTATTCAGAACATCAGTTGAATATTTAAGTAACATGTAGCGAGATTGCAAAGAAATTCCAGTTTAGATAACATTTTAAGACAATTTCTCAATTGCGTGTAAACACCTTGCTTGAACTTGCATGACCTGTGTGCTGTGCTATAAATTAAAAAAAATATTACTTACCGCCCTTGGGTTTCATGACAATCAAAAAAGCTCAAGGGTTTTATATGGGGCATTACGGCCAAGTTAACCTGTATGTTTTGATACTGTTTACGTGCAAGTGTGATGAATAGTACATTGTGTATGAAGGGCGGTAAGTAAGGAATTACAATCGAGACTCTAGTAGAAGCCCGAAGTCGAAGACTGAGGGCTTTCTGAGTCGAGGTTCGTAATTCCCGTACCGCCCGTGATACATACAATGTTCTTCATCACATTTGCGACTAATAATTATGAATTATAGCTTTAATACACAAGTCGGCACAGCTGTTATTACGAAATACGTGAACTTTTTTTTAAGCGGTTGGCGAATTTTTGCTCACACCACAGATTATACAGTGTTTCGTTCAGAAACTTTAAGAGCAAATAATTACGTAGGTATACAGCCATGACGGAGTGTAAAACGAATTAAATAACGACGTTTTCATACTATAACTATTAAAATCGATTATTAAGAACATTAGTTGAGTATTTAAGTAACATGTAGCGAGATTGCAAAGAAATTCCTGTTTAGATAACATTTTAAGACAATTTTTCAATTGCGTGTAAACTCCTTGCTTGAACTTGCATGACCTGTGTGCTGTGCCATAAATAAAAAAAATATTACTTACCGCTGTTAATGCAGAAACCGAGCCGTAACCAGACAAATTCCCACTTGCAGCAGATAGAGTTATTAATTGTTTTTATATGGACGATTTAATGACTGGATGCAACAACATCGAGGAAGGTGTAGAAATCTGTAAACAAATGGCAAAACTATTAGAAAAAGGAGGATTTACGTTACAGACATGGAACAGCAATAATCAGCATTTATTAGATAAAATAGGTTGTTTGGATAGGAATGAAGGAATTCTGCAAACAGGTCAACAAAGCATAAAAAATGAGGACAGTAAGAATAAGGACAAACAGGACATGATAGTAAAGGAAAAGGAACTAAGTAATAAGGACAGAGAAATTAAACTAGATAGTACTACAAAAAGAGACGACACATGCAGATACGTTGTACAACTGCCATTCCGAGATGAAGAACCTGCTTGTAAGGCCGGACATTCACGTGACATAGCTGAAACAAGATTTAAAGCATTGGAAAAAAGATTAAGTAGGGATACAGATCTAAAGGAAAAATATACAGAGGTAATTAATGAATACTTAACCACCAGTTAGGCCCAGCACCCAGTCAGCCGCATCAGGATACCCTAATATGCAGGCGCCTTTCCGTCCAGCACCTAGGGCTCCTACTCAAGCCGCTCTTCGAACATCTCTTGGAGCTAGACCTATTACAGGTCAGCAAGGCGTGGCTACTGCAGCCTCTATTCGCGCGCCACTTGTAACTCAGAGTGGGCGCCCGGCTGGTTATAAATACACAGCAAATATGCGTAACCCACCAGCACCGCAACCAGCTGTACATATTCAGGGTCAAGAACCATTAACGTCGACCATGTTGGCAGCTGCTCCACTGCAAGAACAAAAGCAAATGCTTGGAGAACGCTTATTCCCGTTAATTCAACGAATGCATCCAGATTTGGCTGGAAAAATTACCGGAATGCTACTGGAGATTGACAACTCTGAACTTCTCCATATGCTCGAACATGGAGAGTCACTTAAAGCAAAAGTGGACGAAGCTGTTGCTGTATTGCAAGCCCACCAGGCCAAGCAGCAAGCTACTAAAAAGGATTAATATCCACAATAGTGGCCAAATAAAATATAGTTCACCAGATTTATCAAGAACCTGTAAATGTTCTTGTTAATTTTAATGCTTTGAACATCTTACATTGTTAATCCCGCTCATAAAAATAATTAAAAATAAAAATGGTAAAAAGTATAAAAAAGTGGATTGCACTCTTTCCAAATAATAATATACTATTATTATTATACATAAACTTGAGTGCAAATCTGCAAACAAAAATAAGAAACTGTCAACATTTCTATATTTGAAAGAGTATTCTGAACTCGAGACTTTTTACAATAACTAAGAAGTTTGGTTTTAGTTTTTTTCATTAGTTTTATTTCTATTGTACCTCAAGAAAAGAGGAGTTATTGGCTTAAGTTCTTTCATGTAATTCTTTATCTTTAAAATCGGTTTTACATGTATGATACCATGATTTGTAAACTTGGTCTCTAATTTGTAACTGATTCAATATTCCTTTATGATTTGTTACATTATATTCTGTAAAAGCACTGGCTCTCCGGCAGGGAATCGAACCCCGGTCTCCCGCGTGACAGGCGGGGATACTTACCACTATACTACCGAAGAGCCGAGCGCGTTACCAGCGTGGCCGCCGTGGTACCAGCTTAGATCAGGACACAATTTGGTTTTATTTCAATTTCAACCCTATTAGTGTTCACACCAGTGTGTTAGAGAAACATTACCAGCTTGGTAATAAACATTGGTCCATCGACCCTGGATCAGACCCAGAAAGTCTGAAGTTTTTGAAGTAAGCGGTGCCAGCTTTGTTTGGATTTGGACCGCACCCCAGTGTACTCGCAGTGGATCGCTGCAACAGGAGTACCGGGAATTCTTAGTTCAACGTGACGCGACAGAGGGCGCCACCAGCAGTTCAACAGAAGATCAGTATTCGAGTTCGGACGGCAGCTTCGTTCAGCAAGGTGAACGAAATCGGCAGTTGAAGTTTCAAGTGACGCCAAAGGGGGCGCCACCAGTGATACACTACGAAACCTACTTGGAAGTGTGAGTGAAGTGCAAACGTGAGTACAATACTTTAATAAATAAAAGTAGCAGTGATAAAGAAGACTTTGACAAGCAATTTTGAACTTTATTTTAAAGAAGACTTTTACTTTAACATTTTGATAATTATTTTAACTTAGCTTTAAAAATGTGCATGTAGTTTAAGGACTTAGAATAGTTTTAATAAAAACGACGGAACGGGGAACCTATGCCCGATTTCTGCCAGTGTTTGTTTTAAAACACTTGTAAAATTTTTCGCTGTTATTGAGACTTAGAAAAATCTGTATGTATTGTTCAAAACCAAACTTGTAATTTTTAAGTCTCAATTTAGGTGTCCCTTTATTAGGTTTGTTGAATTTTATTTAGTTTATTATTTGTAATTTTTTAAATCAATTTTAACACTTGGTATTTGAATATTATTTTTGTTGTTCATGATGGAAGGTCAAATTAATATATTAAAAGACCTCCAAAATGTTATACAAAAGGCATTTACTAATTTTAGAAAGAGTCCTAAAGATCGATTGACAGTAGAATATATCGAGACAAGGCTTGAATTGTTAGAAAATGATTGGTCTTCATTTAAGGAAACCAAATCTCAACTTTATGGTCGTTTTAAGATGGAAGACATAGGTCAAAAGGTGGTCGATATATACGATTCCACCGAAGATACATATATATCATGTAAATGTCTGATGAAAGCAACGTTTAATAAGATTAATCCTAGAGAACCGGTACCACAAAATAGTGGATCTAATAATAATAATTCTTCCAAGTCATCAAACTCATTTGTAAAGTTGCCCAAGATCACAATTCCTAATTTTTCAGGCAAGTACAGTGAATGGACAGCCTTTCACGATCTTTTTAAGTCGCTTGTACACAATAACGCAGCTTTAGATAATGTACAAAAACTGCACTATCTTAAAGGCCATCTAACTGGTGAAGCCGAACAATTGATTAGGCATACACCAATCACAGATGCCAACTACAGCGAATGTTGGTCTCAGTTGGAAAAGCGTTATGCTAATAAAAAGTACCTAGTTAATTGTATTCTGAAAAGATTTTTCAGCCAAAAGCGATTAAATGTAGAATCAGCTGCCGCATTAAAGGAGCTGTTAGATACCACAAGTGACTGCCTTAATGCGCTTACAAATTTAAAAATCAATGTGAGTACATGGGACGTTATCATCATCCATATAGTTACATTCAAATTAGATAATGAAACGCGAAAACAATGGGAGTTAAGCAGTTCTAACGATTTAAGCAACGAGTTGCCCACCTTTAAGGAACTTAAAATATTTATTGAAAGTCGTTTTCGCACATTAGAATGTATAGAGCCGAGAAAGGCCGTGGCTCACCAGGCCGGTAATAGTTCACAGGTTCATAATTCTAAAGCAATGCTAGCCACAAAGCCGTCAAATATGCGTTGCGAATATTGCTCGGAAGTCCACAAGTTGTGTTTCTGCAAGCAATTCGCAAAACAGCCCTCAGAAAGTAGACGCGAATTCGTAGCAAAAAATAAGATCTGTTTTAATTGTTTGGGCAGCAACCATAGAGTATACGACTGTAAAAAGCAGACCGTCTGTAAAGTCTGCAACAAGCGCCATCATTCATTGCTGCACCCGAATGGAGAACCTAACGGAGGGAACGAAAGCCCAGATGCTACCGTAAACCCGGCTACAGATAATACAAGTTCTTCAACTAGTGATAATCCGATAGTCGCATGTTTGTCTACGGGCAAGGTCTCTAAACCCAGACAGGTTTTATTAGCCACAGCGTTAATAAAAGCCGAGTCCAAGACGGGTGAATTCCAAACAGTTCGAGCATTATTAGACCAAGGTTCACAGGCTTGTTTTATTACGGAGGCCACAGTCCAACTTCTTAGACTAAAGAAAATTCCAGTCAGAGGTCTTGTTTCAGGCTTAGGTGACGATAGATCAACCATTGCAAAGCATATGGTGAATCTGACAATTGAGTCAACAATTGATCTCGATTTTCAACTCAAAATAAACGCCTACGTTTTGAGTAAGATCACCTCATACTTGCCCGAGAGAAGTGTAAAAACAACTTCATTGGATTGGATTGCCATAAACGATCTACGTTTAGCAGATCCTAACTTTAACACACCCAATAGAATAGATATTCTATTGGGTGCAGATGCTTACTGCTACATTGTGAAGGAAGGTATAGTCAAGAGTCCATCTCCACTCTCATTGCACAGAGCACCACTTTAGGGTGGGTCCTTTCAGGTGTAGTCAGTTCAAGTCGTGAGAGTTCAAAGCATCACACTAAAAATATAAAGGTACATTGTGCACAGGTCAATGAAGATGAAATTTTAAAGAAATTTTGGGAGATCGAAGAACAAACTATTACAAAAAAATTACTTAATCCAGAAGAGCAACGTTGTGAAGAATTCTATATTAAAACTACTAAAAGAGACGACACATGCAGATACGTTGTACGACTGCCATTCCGAGATGAAGAACCTGCTTGTAAGGCCGGACATTCACGTGACATAGCTGAAACAAGATTTAAAGCATTGGAAAAAAGATTAAGTAGGGATACAGATCTAAAGGAAAAATATACAGAGGTAATTAATGAATACTTACAATTAGGACACATGAGACCTGTAAAAAATGAGGATAGTTATAAAGATGAAGCCGTTTATCTACCACACCACGCGGTGATAAGAAATGATAAGACCACGACTAAGGTTCGAGTTGTTTTTAACGCCTCAGAAAGGAATAAGAACGGAGTGTCCCTAAACGACACTCTAATGGTAGGACCAACGCTGCAAGCAGATTTAAGACACACTGTCCTGAGATGGAGAATGCACGCTATTGGTATAGTGGCGGACATAATTAAAATGTATCGTCAAGTTAGAGTGGCCGATGAAGATGCTATCTTCCAGCGAATACTCTGGCGAGACGATCCTGAAAAGCCAATCAGAGATTATGAGCTGATCACGGTGACCTTCGGGACAGCATCTGCACCATACCAAGCAGTTAGATCGCTCCAGCAAGTCTCATATGATGAAGGAGACAAATTCCCACTTGCAGCAGATAGAGTTATTAATTGTTTTTATATGGACGATTTAATGACTGGATGCAACAACATCGAGGAAGGTGTAGAAATCTGTAAACAAATGGCAAAACTATTAGAAAAAGGAGGATTTACGTTACAGAAATGGAACAGCAATAATCAGCATTTATTAGATAAAATAGGTTGTTTGGATAGGAATGAAGGAATTCTGCAAACAGGTCAACAAAGCATAAAAAATGAGGACAGTAAGAATAAGGACAAACAGGACATGATAGTAAAGGAAAAGGAACTAAGTAATAAGGACAGAAAAATTAAACTAGATAGTACTACAAAAATATTAGGACTCACCTGGAACCGCCATGAAGATTCCTTTCAATACGCCGTAAATCTCCAACCGTTGACGACGGCACCTGTAACAAAAAGATCTATAATATCAGACATAGCGCGTTTATTCGACCCATTAGGATGGTTAGCTCCTAGTGTGGTTGTAGCAAAGGTGTTCATTCAAAAGTTATGGCTCGCAGGTGTTAGTTGGGATGAGGAATTAACTACGGAATTAAAAACAGAGTGGAGTACTTACCGCGAAGAGTTAAAATTGCTTACCAAGGTTCGAATACGTCGTTGGCTTGGGACTAGTGCAACGGACGAACCGGAATTGCAAGGTTTTAGTGACGCCTCGAAAACTGCATACTCAGCAGTCGTTTACTTGCGGGTAATTGATACCACAGGCAAGGTGCATGTCTCATTGCTGGTTGCGAAAACAAGAGTTGCCCCAATCAAACAAGTCAGCATTCCTCGATTGGAGTTATGTGGAGCAGTACTCTTAGCCAAGCTATTGACAGAGTCTGCAGAGGTCTTAAATATACCAAAAGAAAAGATTTCAGCGTGGACTGATTCGACAGTAGTGCTATCATGGCTTAACAGCCATCCTAGCCGGTGGAAAACGTTTGTTGCGAATCGGACTGCTGAAATATTGGGAGCAATGAGTTCGTCTCAATGGTTTCACGTGTCGACCAAGGAGAATCCAGCAGATTGCGCTTCAAGGGGAATACTACCCAGTTCATTGGTAAATAATGAGTTGTGGTTTTCTGGACCGCCATTCCTGAAAAACAAAGCAATCGAGTACAAAAGGCCAAAGGATTTGAAAATAAATTTAGAGCAAACAATAAAGGCTCATGCAGCTGTAATTCCAGAGCATGTACTCCTAGAAAATTATTCTAGTCTACGCAAACTAGTTAGAGTAGTTGCGTATTGCCGACGATTTTTAAAGAAGGACAAATACAATAGTACATATTTAAAGGATCAAGAAATAGAAGCAGCATTAGAAACCTGTATAAAGAAGATACAAACAGAGATATTTACATCAGAATATACGCAGTTAAAAGAAAAGGGGTATTTAAATATCAAATCTAGCAAACTGAAGTCACTTTGCCCTTTTCTTGACCCAAAAGGTATCATAAGAGTTCGAGGACGACTTGCAAAGTCGGAACTGGACGAAGATTCGAAACATCCGATAGTCCTACCACATTCTAGCCATCTGACTCATCTTATAGTTGCAGATGCGCATGAGAAAACACTGCATGGTGGTCCTCAGTTGCTATCAAACTTTTTAAGGTCAGCCTACTGGATAATAGGTGCTAGATCGCTAATCCAACAACATGTTCGCAAATGTGTAATTTGTGCAAAACAGAGGGCTAGCGTCAGAAATCAACTGATGGGTGATCTTCCATCAGTCCGATGCAGACCAGCAAGACCATTTTTGCATAGCGGAGTGGATTATGCTGGACCTATAAGCATAAGAACGACAAAAGGCCGTGGTCATCATTCATACAAAGGTTATATATGCCTTTTCGTTTGTATGTCCACCCGCGCTCTTCACTTAGAAGTCGTCAGTGATATGAGCACACAGGCATTTTTAGCAGCTTTTCGGCGATTTGTTTCGAGACGAGGTCACTGTGCTAAATTGTGGAGCAATAACGGTACCAACTTTGTTGGTGCCTCCCGAGAGTTACAACAGTTAGCCTCTATACAGCCAGCAATAGCAGAACACCTGGAAGCAAACAATACTGAGTGGCATTTTATACCGCCTCATGCACCCAATTTCGGTGGTCTTTGGGAAGCAGGTGTAAAATCCACAAAATTTCACCTTAAAAGAGTTATTGGCGACTCAACGCTTACATACGAGGAGATGGCTACACTCCTTAACCAAGTGGAAGCATGCTTAAATCCGCGACCGATAAGCGTAATTAACTTTGCTGATCCTGGTGAACCCCTGCCGTTAACCCCTGGACATTTTCTGATCGGCGAACCGATAATTAATGTGCCAGATAAAAATTATGAAAGTTCAAATGTAAATTATTTGACGCGGTGGCAATTAGTTCAACGAATGATGCAGTCCTTTTGGAAACGATGGTCCCACGAGTATTTGTCAAATCTCATGAACAGATACAAATGGTCTTCTCAAGTTCCAGAGCCCAATATCGGGGACATTGTTTTGATTAAGGAAGATGATTTACCACCAAGTCGTTGGTTGTTAGGACGGCTTGTGGAGAAACACCCCGGTGATGATAACTTCACCCGTGTGGTCACATTGCGCACCAAATCCTCCACAATTAAGAGACCAACTTCCAAATTATGTGTTTTACCAATAGCTCAATGAATTGTTTATTTTTTTATCAAGTTTATGTAATACTTCTGAAGATCAAATCATTAATGTTATTTTTAAGATCAAATTTATATTTACAAAGTTTACCATGTTTTATTTTATACATTTTATAGGTTTATTTATACTTTGTTTATATCTTCGCATATTTTAACTAAGTTTTTACAATCGTTAAGATATTTGAGCTGTTGAAGTCTGTTTATTTTTGTTGTTTTTTTTCTTAGATTTACGAAGTGTTATAGCTTATACTGTACAAAAAGTGCAAATTTTAGACTTATGATAATTTAAGGACATTCCGCCACTAAATGTCCTTGGTGGGCGGTATGTTAATGCAGAAACCGTAGTGATAATTTGTCAAGGTTCAAAAGTTTGACCTCAAGCTCGATAGATGGCGTTGGCGTCAAATTAGATCTCGCTATGGTTTCGTTACCGTGATTTAGTTGTGCTTGAATGAATTTTAGATAATAAATACCAGCTTAGATCAGGACACAATTTGGTTTTATTTCAATTTCAACCCTATTAGTGTTCACACCAGTGTGTTAGAGCAACATTACCAGCTTGGTAATAAACAACCGCCCTAGGGTTTCATGACAAAAAGAAAGCCCGAGGGTTTTATATGGGGCATTACGGCCAAGTTAACCTCTATGATTAGATACTTTTAACGTGCAAGTGTGATGAAAAAGATATATTTCATTTCCTTAAATGTTCTGTAAAGTAAGTACCCCGACACTAATTGCCAGTTTTATGACATTGAACTGTCTCGAATTATGTAACACATTACCTTAATGAAATAGGTTTTTAAGTCGGCTTTAAGAATTATAAACATATTGGCCTCTCTGGGGGACACTTCATACAAATTCTGTGAGGACTATAAAGGTGTTTAAGGGCTATTTATGTTCTAATGAAGACCGTGGCTATTATTATAGGATAAGGTTGTAAATCTGTTTGAAGCGCACACGTGGGAGGTATCCTTCACTCTCACGGAGGAAACCTGATTGCGTCTACGACTGATTTATGCCTGCACTCAATTTATTTATCAGCGCGAGTTACTTAGGACCAAGGCACCAGCGTCTGCACTCCGGAGTGTTTGTTCTAGAAAAGTATTTATTATCCTGTTTTAAATTGAGAACTTATGTCCATTCTTAGAAAACGAACTTTTTCTGTAATTTCCTTGATGGGCTTGTGATGTTTACGGATTTCCGCTATCTTTTCCTGTCTGTCCTATGTCAACAGAGATTTGTAACAAAAATTCATTCGTTTTTAACACTTGGTTGAGCCCAGAAATGTTTTTTGGTTTCTTTTATCCGAAGTTCATAAACCCGGTGTCTATTACGAAACTTATTTTTTATTACTATATCCTTTGATATAATCATGAATAACTTAATCCAAACAGAGCAGGTTTAGTCAAGAAAAGAGTTGTCTTGAATGTAGATACGAGTCAATAAATTTTCTATCTGCCCCGGAACTTTGCAAGTATTCATTGAAAACTTGTCTGTTATGTCGTAATATGGAGTCTCGATATTGGAATTCTGTGCCTGCTATCTGAATTTATTGGCGCAAAGCCGTTACCTTCTAAAGAGTAAGTTCATTCGAACAAAATTCTTAGAATATGCTATCGGTACATCACAAGGTGACAAATTCACTTCGATTGCAAACCGACTTCAGTAATGGAACACTTTTGATCCAACGCGTGATTTATGAAGCGAAAAAACACTTGAAACAAACATACCTCGTTCAAAGTGCGGGATCACTGCATCTTATTCAAGTTTGTGTAAACAAGCTGTCGTTTCCAAGCATTTGCAAGAGACGAGTGTTGAATGGAAGTAACAGTTACGACTATACAGAAAAGGAAATTGTCATCATTTCCCACAATCCTTGTCGCAGAATTTCCTCGACTACAAAAAGGAAACTCCTCAGGAATAGTTCTTTATGCAGCTGAGTTCAAAGAACTCCCTTCAATTGAGTGGTACTCAGCCCTTATGAAGTTTAAGAAAGCCACACACTATTGCAAAGTACGAAGTAGTAAGTACTTCTTCTTCTCAATTTAATTTAGATTACAAAGGGAGCAGTGAGTTAGTTGAATGTGTAAGGTTTTGCTTTGAACGATTTCATCAGAATTTTGCTAGACTTGCAGGTTAAATGCAATAAAAATACTATTTGATACATTCGTGTTTAAACATGTGTAAAAATAATGATACCGTTGAGATTTCTGTACGCCACATAAACATTTGAATACAGCAGCAGACTAATAAATATTTCAATGCGGAGTAGGGACGAAGTGTAAGTCATTTATCGCCTGAGAGTGTCATTTAAATGTGATTCATGAAAATGTACTCGGTATTCGCTGCTACAGCCGGTACACACGTTACTGTCAAAACTCGCATTCAGACAGCAGTTACCTACTTCATGAAATGTTTTACACCCCGTTTTTATTCCCGTTATGTCTTTCTTGTGATGTTATTACAAAGTTCTTTAAGCATTTTTGGTGATGACGTAAAGAATTCATGAAAATAGTGTCCCCTTAAAACCAGACTATAATTAACAAAAGCCATTCACGTCACCACCGAGCTTAAAAACTCAGCTCATAAGAAAAGTTGGATCGTAAATTAAATAATCCTAAAAGTTTAGGTCCTCGTAAAGTTGGTAGCGAGAAAGAGTATATAATTTTGGTCGGAGTAGGAATTGTATAATAACTGAATACGGAGCACCTATTTACATAAAGTTGGCGGTAACCCGACGCCCCCGCCAGTGTGTCAGGCCCCTAACTTCACAAATATGTATTCGAAGTTGCAGCTCTCTAAAAGCTTTTGTCCAACACGCACGGTTATTTTCTTGAGATGCTCACATTCGCTTTCAATGCATATTTTATTGGGGTAAACATGTAGCTACTTGTAAATTTACTGCTCAGAGTAACATTAGTTTAGTTAAAAGCAACGTATTTTCGCTTCGAAACAAGATAGAAGATAGAACAGGACATAATTAGGAGTTCGAGAGTTAAGTTATTTTTCTTCGTTGACCTTTTACTGAAAACCTTGATATATCCACTTGATCTAAGTGAGTTTGTAAGACTTAAATAAGATCAGTCTTGTACCTATGTTGATATTAGAATGTTTAGGCTTGTAGAAACCGAACCATTTTGTGTTTCTGAATGCCACATCTACTTGCTCTGCTTGTAAAAAAGGTGAGATTGTATTTGTATGTAAACAAAATGTGAAATAACCCAATTTTTGTGGCAATTGGCTCCTGCCCTCGTACCCTGACTTGTCAAAACTATCATAGGGCACACGGTTGGCGCAGTGGTTGAGCGATTTACTGCTGCGCTGCGTGTCGCGGGTTCGATTCCCGCACGGAACAAATATTTGTATGACCCACAGATAATTGTTCCGGCTCTGGGTGTTTGTGTATGTGAGTTTATATGTTTGTAAACGCACCTACGATACAGGAAGAAATTCCTAGTGTGGGACAACGTATTAAAAAAAAAAAAAATTGTTCGACTGTAAAAAAAGACAGATTTATACAAGTCATATGCATCTGTCCCTTACGCACACTCAAAATGACCTTGCTCTAAGAGCTTATGGTCACCCCCTTTTATTCTGTTAAATGAAGGCTTTTCCAAAACGAACTTTTTTGGACTTCTATCCATTTATAAAATTACTAGGTTCTGCCAGCGGCTTCACCCGCATGAAAAGTGTTTTATCGTCCCAAGAGAACATTATACCGGGATAAAAAATAGCCTATGTGCTATTCCAGACTATATTCTATCTCTGTGCCTAATTTGATCTAGATCCGTTAAGCCGTTTGGCGTGATTGAGTAACAAACATACATCCATCCAAACTTTCACATTAATAATATTGGTAAGAAGAGAAGCCTTGAAAAATATACAGCGAAATACGAAGTATATAATTAATATCTTGAAAATTAAATATAAGAACATATTTCTAATAAATTTCTCAAAGTTAGATAAACTGGAACGGAGCTAAAGATAGCAGGATTTTAATTTAGAAGGATGAATCTGATTAAAATCTGGAGACGTTGCGCAAACGGACGGCCTTTGCTTACCCTTAGGATGTAATATTATAAGCTTGAGTTTAGTCACGGATAATTCGAAGTGATATTTTCCACTATTTTAATTAAAATCAGATTTTTATTACATTTTCTCGTGGACAAACTTCAAGCGGATTAGATATTGAATTTTATTAGCATTATATATTTTTTTTTTTATTTCTTTAAGTTATTTTACACTCGCTTTTTTAACAAAGTTTTTTACAGGGCTTAGAATTTTTACTTAGAGTTTTCGCAAATCAATTACCTAAAACTCTGGGTCTGGGCCAATCCAGACTTCTGAATCTTCGATAGCAAATATCAAGAACATTTTTCCAAACCCGATAATACCCAATACCTAAATCGTAGCAGTAGCACTCGTCCTGTCTTCCTAGTCTTGACAAAAAGCCGGATTTTAAAAAAGAAGTCCGGCAAAGAAGGCCGGACATTTTGCATTATCTAACTTTAAAGTTTTAGAATGGATGCAGTAAAAAAATGGTGAATAATAGATTTTGACCAAATTGTACGCTCAATCTATACCAACATTATAAAGAGGAAAGATTTTTTTGTTTGTTTGTTTGTACCGAATAGGCTCCAAAACTACTAGAACGATTTCAAAAATTCTTTCACCATTGGGAAGCTACTCTATCCCCGGGTGACATAGGCTACTTTTTATCCCTGTATTCCCACTGGAATAGGAACTACGCGAGTGAAACCGCGAGGCGTCCTCTAGTTAATTATATGAATGCCAAAGGAGTAGTCGCCAATGATGTAAAGCTGTTTGATGAAATAACTACTATCAAATCGTTTCTATCTCATCAAAATAATAAGCTTTGCCCATTCTAGCGGAAAATCCCGACAAATTAAAAGGCCGAATTATTCCTGGACAGGACGCCAAATGTCTGGATCCGCGCCCACTCGCCCGCTTAGACTCGACCCGAAGAATAATACCAGATGTTTTATTAACAATTCAGTGCCATTTGTACAATCAGGTAAAGTCATATTTTAATTCTCAATAAGTTATTCAGTCTGTGATTTCGTTTCAAAAATGTTTCTTTTTTGAATATATTTCCTTTTTTTTAAACCTATTAATTTACAATTGGTGGTATTCAATTAATACCACCGTGCCACTAGCTATGCAAAGTATAAAGCGATTATTATATTAAAAAATAAAAAGTACTTACTTGTTTAATTATTGTTTTTTTTTTTTTGTTACGCAATGCTAAACGCCGTCATATTCTCGAAAACATATCTTCTTCTTCTCCTGCCGATATCAGGAAATTCCTTCGAACTCTCGGTATCGGTAGGCTACGTCATGTGGATTTCCCCAAGACTATCGGCCTAGATGGTATCAATCGACACTTCACAACAACCTGTCTTTTGGATTCCCAAATGTTATCTCAGGCGGTTGATTTCATTACTAGCCTATCTGGTCCTATTATAGAACAGTTCCACTTTTCTCCGGTCACCTTGGACGAAACCAGAAAGTTCATCCTGTCCATGAAATCCAAGGCTGTGGGCTACGATGAGATTAGTCGTTACATGGTCTTCTTGATCCTCGACTTTCTTCTCCCACCGATTGCCCATATCATCAACTTTCACTCGATTCCGGTCAATTTCCATCCCTGTGGCGTATAACCTATGTATGTCCACTTCCCAAAATTTCAAATCCCTCCCTACCTAATCATTTTCAACCAATTTCCATTCTCCATTTCCTATCCAAAGTGCTCGAGGACTGCGTCCACAAGCACTTTTCAGGGTTTGTTCATCGGAGCTCATTCCAGTCTGAATTCAGACCGGGGCACAGTACTGCCTCTGCTCTCCTGAAAGTGACTGGCGACATTAGAGAAGCGATGGAGGATGCCAGAGTTACTGTTTTGGTGTTAATTGATTTCTCCAAAGCGTTTAATGCCGTCAATCACGATATTCTCCTTTCAATCCTTTCTCATCTTATGGTTTCTTCCGAGGCCCTGGAATGGTTATCTTCCTATCTACGGGGACGACAGCAGTCGGTTCGCGTTGATGAGAGTTCATCGAGTTGGTGTGACCTGGCTGCTGGTGTTCCTCAAGGCGGTATTCTTTCTCCACTGTTATTCTCCATTTTCATAAATTTTATAACTCATTGTCTTCGGTGTTCGTATCATCTTTATGTCGATGACCTTCAACTTTATGCAGCTGCGCGGTTAGCGAGTTTGTCGGACGCTATAGGCGATGTGAACCGGGGCTTGGAGGCTGTCAAGGACAGGTCTGATAGACTTGGGGTGTCTGTAAACCCCTCAAAATGTCAGGCCATTTTGATTGGAAAATTATATACTATACGATAAATTTTACACTCTCTGTGTAAAACTCGACTAAATCGAAACTTTTCTGTCTGACTATACATAGACGTTTTTACGCCTATCAAAACAGAAATATGCAGGTATTATTCTTCGGGTCGAGTCTAAGCGGGTCGAGTGGGCACGGACCCAAATGTCCGGACATATGCGGACAAACCCGGACGGAATAACCCTACTCGTGACCATAAAATCCACAAAACAGTCTGTAGGTATCTATAGTTATGTTATTTAGTTGGGTTCTTCTTTGTTCTTCTCAATGCTTCATATTAATCCTTTAATACCAGAACGCGGTCAATTTTAACAAGTTACCTATTTCTACGTTATGCTAGAAATTACTGATCGCAGTATATTCTAGTACAGGTGTTCCGATACCCATTCCGTAGATTTAATTTATAACTCACCGCTTTCCTATCCCATGGGTAACTATGATGTTCAGGCAATTTATTTTCAAGCAACCGCATAGGGCTTCATTTATCACTAGGTACCCATATAATATGCATAAGAAGTAAGTGTCTATGAGGTTGGCATGGCCACCATAAAGAACGGTACAGTCAACCGGAAATAAGTTTTAATCATTGTAATATTGACATACTTATTATATAGCGAAGATGCAGGGCGAATTTCGTAGTTCAAGTGTCACTACTATCTGTATTTACGAAAAACGTGTTGACAAAAAAATAATAATCGACATCCCAAACAAAACGCTACAAAGCGAAAAATAACTTTTTTTCGGAAGTCGGTGCAAAAACGATAAAAAATAGGAACCAAAGACACCTACTGCCGAAAAGAAAGTTTATTTTTGTTTTTTTTTTCTCTTTTTAGTTTTGGTATCTTATATTACCATGAAAATGATTTATAGTCCGAGGGCTTCTCATGACAATTCCAACAAGCCTAAACACGACTGGGATCACATCATCATCACATCAAATCATCAGCCTATTAATGTTTCCACTGCTGGAGACACAGGCCTCCTCCCTGTGAGAGCGGATGGGTCATAATCCACCACGCGGGCCCAGTACGGGTTGGTGATTGTCACATGTCTTCGATTTTTTGGTTCTAAGACATGCCAGTTTCCTCACGATGTTGTCCTTCACCGTTTTTGAGAGCAGTGGTGATGAAATAATTTACACAAAGTAAAACGCCTGCCTGGGTTCATACCCACGACCTGCAACTTGTCGCGGCCGTTACCACTGGGCCACCATTGCTCTCACGACTGGGATATATTGTTTTATTACGGCTTCATCATCAAATCAGTTCGATGGTACCATTTTCATTAGAACCATTTATTTAAATTTGATTAATCACAGTAATTCGAGATATGTCATACCCAAAATATATTTATTATTAAGAAGTTCCAGTGGACATCTGTGATCTTCTTCATCAGTTCCACTTCACCAAATGATACTTTCTGAATACAAATGCATACAATGAAAATACTAAAACCGCTATATGTATGCTAATAAAATTTGAGGAGTTCCCTCAGTTTCCATGGGATCCGCTCATCAGATCCTGATTGGGTGACTTTGGCCCTACTTCGAGATTTTTTCAAAATCGGTCCATAATTGACGAGTATCTATTTTTGAGTATCTATTAGGTAAAAAAACACAAAACCAAAACAAGCTTCCAGCCGAATATAGAACCACCTCCGTTTTGGAAAGTCGGTTAAAAATTAGTAGGTTTCTCCTGACGGTAAGCGATGATGTGATCGGTAGGTAGGCGGTACTCTACAGAATGATAGACTGTATTTTTGTAATGTTTATTATGTTTGAATGCTTAGGATGCCTGATGGGTCTGACAGACCCGTCCTGTAATCAAACAAGCTTCAGCGGCTGAACAGTATTTTGAAACACAGGTAAACCGTAATCTGAAATAGTACATTGGATATCTACTTAACCCAATAGTATCTTTCAGTGTGTGAATACGTTGGCAATAGAAAGAAAAACAAACCTTTATTGACTCACTAAAACTAGTTTTCGAACTAATCCAAAAGTTTCATCCAAACATCGGAAAACGAATAATTTCGCAGCAGACTTTATGATCCGTGTATGATAAAAGCAATTACCACAAGCCACTAATTTGTGAACATAAACGGCGTACGTTTGGTTGCGGACTGTTTAAGTGAAGGCACTAATAGAATAGACAAAGGGGAAGTATTTTTTTATGAAGGTGCTTTTAATAGTTAATAGAAAATTCAGGAGTTGCAGTGGTTTGGGAATAGTGCGGTGGGATTATCCCAAAAATAACATAAAAAGACTTTGTCTTGAGACACTGCGGTAAATTGGACGAGAAGATACCTTCCCGGACGCCGCCCAGCCGAGTGGAATTCGACGGTTGACGGTTGTTTCTCAAAGTTGAACATACCCAACTGGACCGTTTGTCCCAGGTAGACATAATCATCTACAACTTCGAATGTAGGGTCTCCGATCTTGATAGGAGTGGGTATGGGCATGGGCATTCACCATGACCTTGGTTTTATCCATGTTCATTTTAAGACCCACTCTTTCGGAAGCTCTACTGTGTGTGTGTGGCTCTCCATGGTCTCAGCCATGACCACTATGTCGTCGGCAAACCGAAGGTGAGTAATATACTCGCCATTAACGTTGATGCCAAGCCCCCTCCAGTCCAGAACCTTGAACCCATCCTCCAGCGCAGCAGTGAACAGATTCGGAGAAATGACATCTTGCTGTCTCACGCCGCACTGGAGATGGATTGGTTTCGAGGTCTGATCCTGAAGACGGACTGACATGGTGGCGTTTTTGTACAATCACCTCAATGTACCGGTAGTCGATCTGGCACCAAATGGTGATCACCTGGGTAGTTTTAGTGAGGTAAAAATCCCAAATTCCCTGAACCTGTAGCCAAGTTAACAATCTACTGTCGATAACGCTAGTAGAAAACGAATCAATGTATGGCCATGACACATCTGAACGTGTCGAGACTATACAAAGAGAAGGCGTTAACGATCGTAGAACAAGATTCGATACGAAACTTTTTTAATTTGGCTAGGGGGGCTGATCTGATCCCCAAAAGTCAAGGCGCCTTTTAAAGGTTTACAGAGGTAAGAAAAAAAAAATGTTCGTACCTCTGCTTAACCATTTGGGGGAATTCAGGCGTGATGTCATGTTTTTAAATGCATGTTCAAACGTACGTACAGCATGTGTCGAAAGTACCTCACTTTGCAAGCCTCGTTCTATGCGGACGCAAATGTATCGTGCAAGCTGCGAGCATAGCTTTCGAGCGTGTTGGTGCTACAAGCGCCTTTGCTTGCTGAGCGTTCCTGTGGTGGTTTGTTGTTGAACGTGACGACATGTCAGAGCTATAACTTTCACTGAGAGTTAACACACTATTTTGTTACGTGATGGCTCGCCCCAAGTTATGCTGAATAAGTGAAATTCGTTTGACATGATGCGAGGTTGTCGTGAGACTTTGTAACGTCTGATCATACTTTTCGTTTTACTGGGCCAATGAATGTAATGGCTGGGTTTTTTTTTGTAAAAACGAACTTTACTGGTATTTTTTTTGGTATACAATAATATATATTATACGTGGCTTTTTGATCAAACAGCCAAATAAATTCATTTGTCTCATCTCAGATCAAAGTCTTTTAAGAATACTATTGATTGTGTTTCAGTAGAGTAGGTGTTTGGCACACTAAGGGTTAGTGCCACCTAAATTTTCAGTTCGACAAAAAAACCAGAAGTAAACTGTCTCAAACATTTAATCGAAAATAAATTTATTAATCCATCAAAAACCAAACTCTAATACATCCTCCATTATAAGATAGTGATTGAAACGACAGCAAATCCATTGACAAAAATAAATAAGAAATAACACGAAGCAGCTTCACAGTAAATAATCCTAAAATAAACAAGTAAAGAAAATTGGAGAAAAACGTAATTTCCGCTGGGATCCGAATGGCATTTTAAGCGTAACGCTTCTGACAGTTAATCGTTCGTTCTACCCTCACTTAATTATTGGAAACGTTTTCACACATCGAGTTGGCGAGAACCGTGGCAGTGTCCAATATCATGGTGAACGTGCATGTTATTGCTGTATATTTTTATTTACGGGTGTATGTTTTCATGTATCATTTGTTTTTTGAAACTTTAGTTAGAGTTAATGGGAATTAAGCCAGGTATTCGAATTGATCTTGAAAAGAAAGGTTTTTTTGATATATACACATTTAAAAACTCACATCTTTTTTCCATGGAGGTAAGCAGAAACTACAGAAAACCACATGCTGCGATACTCCTTTTGTTTCCTTTACATTCATAAATATGTGGTTGTACCACGAAGTGCCAATGCCATCGAAATGCCGCTGTGAAAAAGTACTACACACTTAACCATTACGTTTATAACACTTCTAAAAACTTATTTTAGAGTAACTAGTTCAAACTATTTTCCAGAAACTATTTATTTTCATTTCCTAAAATGTTCTGGAAACTTAGTTCCCCGACAATAATTGCCAGTTTTATGAGATTGAACTGTCTCGAATTATATAACACATTACCTTAATAAAATGGGTATTTAAGTCAACTTTAAGGATTATAAACATATTGACCTCTTTGGGGCACTTCGTAAAAATTCTGTGAGGGCTATAAAGGTGTTTAAATGCTATTTATGTTCTAATGAAGACCGTGGCTATTATTACAGGATCAGGTTGTAAATCTGTTTGAAGCGCACATACGGGAGGTATCCTTCACTTCACTCTCACGGAGGAAACCTGATTGCGTCTACGACTGATTTATTCCTGCATTCAATTTATTTCTCAGCGGTGCCATGGTCCTAAGTAACTCGTACTTAGGACCAAGGCACCAGCGTCTGCACTCAGGAGTGTTTGTTCTAGAAAAGTATCTATTATCCTGATTTAAATAGAGAACTTATATCCCTTCTTTGAAACATTCTAATCGTTTTCTATTCTAATTTGCTATCATTTCCTTTCTGTCCTATATCAACAGATATTTGGAAAGAAAAT
This sequence comes from Orthosia cruda, assembly GCA_964057195.1. Taxonomy (NCBI): domain Eukaryota; kingdom Metazoa; phylum Arthropoda; class Insecta; order Lepidoptera; family Noctuidae; genus Orthosia; species Orthosia cruda. The sequence goes on from OZ059830.1 coordinate 17,395,227, forward strand.
GAATTCGTTTTTAACACTTGGATGAGCCCAGAAATGTTTTATGGTTTCTTTTATCCGAAGCTCATCAATCCGGTGTCTATCACGAAAGAGACTTATTTTTTAGGGTTAGGAGGACCCAAAGGATAAAAACGGGACCCTATTACTAAGTTTCCGTGGTCCGTCTGTCTGTCACCAGGCGGAATCTCATGAACCGTGAATGTTTCACAGATGATGTATTTCTGCTGCCACTATAACAACAAATACTTAAAACAGTATAAAATAAAAAATCACGTTTGTTGTATGGGAGCCCCCCCACTTCAATAGTGGGGGGGCTCCCATACAACAAACGTGATTTTTTACCATATTTTGCGATGAACGGAACGGAACCCTTCGTGCGCGAGTCCGAATCGCACTTGACCGGTTTTTATATCTATATTCTTGGATATAATCATCAATAACCCACTCCAAACAGAGTAAGTAGGTTTAGTCAACAAAAGAGTTGTCTTGAATGTAGACACGAGTTCAATAAATTTTCTATCTGCGCGGAACTTTGCAAGTATTTATTGAAAACTTGTCTGCTATGCATGTAAATACTCGTAATATGGAGTCTCGAAATTGGAATTCTGCGCCTGCTATCTGAATTTATTGGTGCAAAGCCTTCTAAAAAGTAAGTTCATTCGAACAAAATTCTTAGAACATGCTATCGGTACTTAGCAAGGTGACAAATTCACCTCGATAGCAAATCAACTTCAGTAATGGAACACTTTTGATCCAACGCGTGATTTATGAAGCGAAAAAACACTTGAAACAAACATACCTCGTTCAAAGTGCAGGATCCCTACATATTATTCAAGTTTGTGTAAACAAGCAGTCGTTTCCAAATATTTGCAAGAGACGAGTGTTGAATGGAACTAAAAACAGTTACGACTCTACAGAAAAGGAAATTGTCATCATTTCCCACAATCCTTGACGCAGCGTTTCCTCTACTACAAAAAGAAAAGCCCTCAGGAATAGTTCTTTATGCAGCCGAGTTCAAAGAACTCCCTTCAATTGAGTGGTAGGTACTCAGAACTTATGAAGTGTAAGAAAGCTACACACTATTGCAAAGTACAAAGTACTAACTTCTTAATTTAATTTAGATAGCAAAGGGAGCAGTGAGTGAGTTGAACGTGTAAGGTTTTGCTTTGAACGATTTCATCAAAATTTTGCTAGACTTGGAGGTTAAACGCACTGAAAATACCGCTTGATACATTCATGTTTAAACATGTGTAAAAAGCTTGATACCGTTGAGGTACAGACTCTTCTGTACGCCACAAAAACAATTGAATACAGCAGCAGACAAATAAATATTTCAACGCGGAGTAGGGGCGAAGTGTAAGTCATTCATCGTCTGAGAGTGTCATTTAAATGTGATTCATGAAAATGTACTCGGTATTCGCTGCTAGAGCTGGTACACACGTTACTGTCAAAACTCGCATTCAGACAGCGGTTACTTCATGAAATGTTTTACACTTTTCTTATTCGTGTTATGTCTGTCTTGTGAAGTTATTACAAAGTTTTTTCAGTATTTTTAGTGAAAATAACACAAAATATTAATGAAAATGGTGTCTCCTTAAAACCAGACTATAATTAACAAAAGCCATTCACGTCACAACCGAGCTTAAAAATTGAGCTCATCAGAAAAGTTGGATCGTAAATTAAGTAATCCTAAAAGTTTAGATCCTCGTAAAGTTGGTAGCGAGAAAGAGTCTATATTTTTTGTCTGAGTAGGAATTGTATAGTAACTGAACACGGAGCACCTATTTACATAAAGTTGGCGGTAACCCGACGCCCCCACCAGTGTGTCAGGCCCCTAACTTCACAAATATGTATGCGAAGTTGCAGCTCTCTAAAAGCTTTTGTCCAACACGCACGGTTATTTTCTTGAGATGTTCACATTCGCTTACAATGCATATTTTATTGGGGTAAACATGTAGCTACTTGGAAATGTACTGCTCAGAGTAACATTAGTTTAGTTAAAAGCAACGTATTTTTGCTTCGAAACGATATAGAAGATAGAACAGAACATAATTAAGAGTTCGAGAGTTATGTTTATGGTCCTGAAGTTTATTTTTCTTCGTTGATCTTTTACTGAAAACCTTGATATATCCACTTGATCTAAGTGAGTTTGTAAGACTTAAATAAGATCAGTCTTGTACCTACATTGATATTAGAATCTTTAGGCTTGTAGAAACCGAACCATTTTATGTTTGTGAATGCCATATATACTTGCTCTGCTGGAAAAAAGATGAGATTGTATTTGTATGTAAACAAATGTGAAATAACGCATTTTTGTGGCAATTGGCTCCTGCCCTCGTAGTACCCTGACGTGTCAAAACTATCATAGTTCGACTGTAAAAAAGAGACAGATGTATACAAATCATATGCATCTGTCCCTTACGCGCAATTAAAATAACCTTGCTCTAAGAGCTTATGGTCACCTCCTGCAACGTAAAATCATTATCTTCTTTCTGTCAAATGAAGGCTTTTCCAATACGAACTTATTGGACTTATATCCATTTATAAAATTACTAGTTTCTGCCAGCGGCTTCACCCGCGTGAAAAGTGTTTTATCATCCCAAGAGAACATTATACCGCGATAAAAAGTAGCCTATATGCTATTCCAGACTATATTCTATCTCTGTGCCTAATTTGATTAAGATGCGTTGAGCCGTTTTGTCGTGATTGAGTAACAAACATACATCCATCCAAACTTTCACATTAATAATATTAGTAAGAAGAGAAAACTTGCAAAATATACAGCAAAATACGAAGTATATAATTAATATCTTGAAAATAAAATATAAGAACATAGTTCTAATAAATTTGTCAAAGTTAGATAAACTGGAACGGAGCTAAAGATAGCAGGTTTTTAATTTTGAAGGAAGATTTTAATCAGGAGACGTTGCGCAAACGGATGGCATTTGCTTACCCGTAGGATGTAATATTATGAGCTTGAGTTTAGTCACGGATAACTTGAACTGACTATTTTAATTAACATCAGATTTTATTAAATTTTCTCGTCGACAAACTTCAAGTAGATTAGATATTGAATTTTATTAGCTCTAACAAAATTTTCTTTAAGTTATTTTACACTCGCTTTTTTAACCAAGTTATTTTACAGGGTTTAGAATTTTTTACTTAGAGTTTTCGCAAATCAATTACCTAAAACTCTGGGTCTGGGTTTTGATAACATTTAAAACTAAATTTTAATCAAGTTTTATAAAAATAAATAGTGGAAATTATAACAGATCACTAGGAACATGACATTTACGCATGCCGTACGTCTTGTAGTCCGATGATGAAACGGGCTTGGCGGAATTAGATCATGCAATTCCATCGCACTCTCCTGTCTGTCCTATATCAACAGATATTTGGAAAGAAAATGAATTCATTTTTAACACTTGCATGAGCCCAGAAATGTTTTATGGTTTCTTTTATCCGAAGCTCATCAACCCGGTGTCTATCACGAAAGAGACTTATTTTTTAGGGTTCCGTACCCAAAGGATAAAAACGGGACCCTATTACTAAGTTTCCGTGGTCCGTCTGTCTGTCACCAGACGATATCTCATGAACCGTGAATGTTTCACAGATGATGTATTTCTGCTGCCACTATAACAACAAATACTTAAAACAGTATAAAATAAATATTGAAGTGGGGGGGCTCCCATACAACAAACGTGATATTTTACCATATTTTGCGATGAACGGAACGGAACCCTTCGTGCGCGAGTCCGACTCGCACTTGGCCGGTTTTTATATCTATATTCTTGGATATAATCATCAATAACCTACTCCAAACAGACTAAGTAGGTTTAGTCAACAAAAGAGTTGTCTTGAATGTAGACACGAGTTCAATAAATTTTCTATCTGCGCGGAACTTTGCAAGTATTTATTGAAAACTTGTCTGCTATGCATGTAAATACTCGTAATATGGAGTCTCGAAATTGGAATTCTGCGCCTGCTATCTGAATTTATTGGTGCAAAGCCTTCTAAAGAGTAAGTTCATTCGAACAAAATTCTTAGAACATGCTATCGGTACTTAGCAAGGTGACAAATTCACCTCGATAGCAAATCAACTTCAGTAATGGAACACTTTTGATCCAACGCGTGATTTATGAAGCGAAAAAACATTTGAAACAAACATACCTCGTTCAAAGTGCAGGATCACTACATATTAATCAAGTTTATGTAAACAAGCTGTCGTTTCCAAGCATTTGCAAGAGACGAGTGTTGAATGGAAGTAAAAACAGTTACGACTCTACAGAAAAGGAAATTTTCATCATTTCCCAAAATCCTTGACGCAGCGTTTCTTCTACTACAAAAAGAAAACCCCTCAGGAATAGTTCTTTATGCAGCCGAGTTCAAAGAACTCTCTTCAATTGAGTGGTACTCAGCCCTTATGAAGTGTAAGAAAGCTACACACTATTGCAAAGTACGAAGTACTTACTTCTTAATTTAATTTAGATATCAAAGGGAGCAGTGAGTTAGTTGAACGTGTAAGGTTTTGCTTTGAACGATTTCATAAGAATTTTGCTAGACTTACAGGTTAAATGCACTGAAAATACTGTGTGATACATTCGTGTTTAAACAAGTGTAAAAAGCTTGATACCGTCGAGGTACAGACACTTCTGTACACCACATAAACATTTGATACAGCAGCAGACAAATAAATATTTCAATGCGGAGTAGGGGCGAAGTGTAAGTCATTCATCGCCTGAGAGCGTCATTTAAATGTGATTCATGAAAATGTATATAACGGTTTTCGCTGCTAGAGCTGGTACACACGTTACTGTCAAAACTCGCATTCAGACAGCAGTTTCTTCTAGAAATGTTTTACACTTTTCTTATTCGTGTTATGTCTGTCTTGTGAAGTTATTACAAAGTTTTCTCAGTATTTTTAGTGAAAATAACACAAAATATTAATGAAAATGGTGTCTCCTTAAAACCAGACTATAATTAACAAAAGCCATTCACGTCACAACCGAGCTTAAAAATTCAGCTCATCAGAAAAGTTAGATCGTAAATTCCTAAAAGTTTAGGTCGTCGTAAAGTTGGTAGCGAGAAAGAGTATATATATTTTTTGTCCGAGTAGGAATTGTATAGTAACTGAACACGGCGCATCTATTTACATAAAGTTGGCGGTAACCCGACGCCCCCGCCAGTGTGTCAGGCCCCTAACTTCACAAATATGTATGCGAAGATGCAGCTCTCTAAAAGCTTTTGTCCAACACGCACGGTTATTTTCTTGAGATGCTCACATTCGCTTACAATGCATATTTTATTGGGGTAAACATATAGCTACTTGGAAATTTACTGCTCGGAGTAACACTAGTTTACTCAAAAGCAACGTATTTTTGCTTCAAAACGAGAAGACTTTCGCTTTGAACGAGGTAGAAGATAGAATAGGACATAATTAGGAGTTCGAGAATTAAGTTTATGGTCCTGATGTTATTTTTAACTGAAAAGCTTGATATATCCACTTGAACTAAGTGAGTATTTACAAGACTTGCACAAGATCAGTCCTGTACCTACATTGATATTATAATCTTTAGGTTTGAAGAAAGCGAACCATTTCGCAAATAAATCATTTCAAATTTGGAAAACACTGTGTGAACTCCGAATGCCACATTTACTTACTCTGCTGGTAAAAACGGTAAGATTATATTTGTATGCAAACAAAATGTGAACAATCGCCTTTTTGTGGCAAGTGGTTCCTGAAACGTAAAATCATTATCTTCTTTCTGTCAAATGAAATCTTTTCCAAAACGAACTTATAGAATTTCTATTTATAAAATTAGTAGCTTCTGCCAGCGGCTTTGCCCTGCCCGCGTGAAAAGTGATTAATCATCCAAAAGGAACATTATACCGGAATAAAAAGCTTACGTGTTATCTCTACCTATCTCTTTGCCAAATTTCATCCAGATCCGTTCAGCCGTTCTGGCGTGATTGAGTAACAAACATACCACACACATCTATTCAAACTTTCATATTTATAATATTAAGTAAGAAGAGAAGCCTCGAAAAATATAAAGTAAAAAACGAAGTATATAATTAATATCTTGAAAATTAAATAAAAGAACATATTTCTAATAATTTTCTCAAAGTTAGATAAACTGGAACGAAGCTAAAGATAGCAGGATTTTAATTTAGAAGGATGATTTTAATCAGGAGACGTTGCGCTAACGGACGGCCTTTGCTTACCCGTAGGTTGTAATATTATGAGCTTGAGTTTAGTCACGGATAACTTGAAGTGATGTTATCCACTATTTTAATTAAAATCAAATTTTTATTAAATTTTCTCGTCGACATACTTCAAGTAGATTGGATATTTAATTTTATTAGCTCTAACAAAATTATCTCTAAGTTATTTTAGACTCGCTTTTTTAACCAAGTTATTTTGCAGGGTTTAGAATTTTTTGCTTAGATTTTTCGAAATTCAATTACCTAAAACTCTGGGTCTGGGTTTTGATAACATTTAAAACTAAATGTTAATCAAGTTTTACAAAAATAAATAGTGAAAATTATAACAGATCACAATTAACATGACATTTGTGTTAAAATTAACAATATCACGACTGTTTGCGTCAGGGGTTAGGCAGTGTTGTATAGTACTCGCCAAACTTTCCGATGCGCAAGGCACCTCGTGCGGCAATAAAGAGAGTCGAACGTCAGAATGACTTGACAGCGCCAAGTGCACAATTATTTTGACCACACAGTAATATCATGTTTCGGGCAATCGTGGTCTTAAATAAATAAATAAATGTAGAAGCGAGACGACACCTACTGTTTTGACTATTTGCTAATAAGAGATATTTATTAGAATCTTCAATTACAGCTTAAAAAAGAGTAATCTTAGACCCGATAAAGGCATAATTGAACACTTCCAGCGGTATCATGCCCCCCAATAGTGGGCGAGTCGAATGACTTTAACCTGCTTCAAATCCAGAATCCAAGATATCGAGATATCCAAGATAGGCTTGCGTTTGACCACTATCTCACCTGTAGGTAAGTCATGATGTGGTCGAAGGTGTAGCACGCAGTCTTGACTTAAAGACCCCGAAATTGTAGCTATCCGGCAATACAGACTCCGTCAGGGAATTCCACTCCTTTGCTGTACGCATAATGAAAGTATTTCTAAAACGTTTTGTGCGTATGGGTGGGATGTCCACCATGTACCGATGGCGCATTGCCGTACGTCTTGTAGTCCGATGATGAAACGGGCTCGGCGGAATTAGATCATGCAATTCCATAGCATACTCCCCGAAATGCAACCGATAAAAAACGGACTAACTGGCAACTCGACGACAATGTTCTAGGTTCTGGAACTTTGAATCAACCAGTGCCTCATTGCCAATGAGCCTCTTGGCCCGTTTTTCGATCGACTCTAGTGCATCAAGCTGATGTTTAGCTGATATCTATAATTATGTTATTTAGTTGGGTTCTTCTTTGTCCTTCTTAATGCTTCATACCAGAACGCGGTCAATTTTAACAAGTTACCTATTGCCACGCTATACTAGAAAATTACTGATCGCAGTATATTCTAGCACAGGTGTGTTCCGCTATCCATTCCGTTGATTTAATTTCTAACTCACCGCTTTCCTATCCCATGGGAAACCATAATGTTCAGGTAATATATTTTCTAGCAACCGCAAGGGGCTTCATTCATCACTAGGTACCTATATAATATGCATAAGAAGTGAGTATGTATGGGGTTGGCATGGCCACCATGAAGAACGGTACAGTCAACCGGAAATAAGTTTTAATCATTGTAATATTGGCGAATTTCGTAGTTCAAGCGTCACTACTATCTCTATGAATTAAACTTCGAAAAAGTTTTTAATAAAAAACGAAAAAAATAGGCACCAAAGAACCGACTGCAGTAAAATAGAGTTATTGTTCGCTTTGTAGTGTTTTGTTTTGGAAGACGTTTTTTTTTTTAAAGTTTTTATATTTTTCTTTTTAGGTTTGGTACCTTATATTACTATGAAAATCATTTATAGCTAGCGGGCTTCTCATTACAATTCCAACAAACCTAAACACGACGGAGATACATTTTTTGATTACGGAGTTGTATAAAATAAAGGGACCTGCTTATAATTCATTAAATATGTAAAGTTAAATACATTTTGACGATTTTACTTTGTTGTTCAATATCTTTTTTTAAGCATATTGTATGAAATTCATTTCTATTTACTTATACTGCTATAGTGAACTGAATACTAAACAATTTGCAATGGCTACAGAAAATCATTAATCACCCAAGTTATTTCTAAACCTTAATTCTAAATCCGGCAAAAAATGGCTCCAAGGACCAAAAAATATTGGTTCGTATTCAGAATGTAATCAGTTCAAAAGCAATATTTTTTGTTAAACTTCAATACAATGTTTTGATGATGAAAAATGCCATTACAGAAACAAATGGCTTTTAGACGTTACATTTTTAATAATTTCTACCTGTTAAAGAACAAGTAAAAACTTAATGTTTCAAAGGAATTAGTTCTGTACCTACTTAAAATAATTGTTTTCATGTTTATAAATATTTTTATCGGAATTTTAAAAACCGCCTCGTTATTATCGCGGTTATAAGCGCTACCGCTAAGGATGAGGTCTTGGTAATTTCTCTGTGCCAGGCCCGGAGCCTGTATTTTCGCCCGGTTATTGGCAACATGCTCACTCCTATTATACGGAATTTATAGATAACTGGTGAAGTGAAGGTTGTACAGTCTGTGGCCAACAATATTGAACCCACTTGAGTAATAGCGAATTTGAACCTTATCGCGAAGCATTTCGATAAATCATGTTGTTAAACGATTGTAATCATTATATTGTTGTCGTTAAGGTTGAAAGGCTAATGACTAACACGACTACTAAAACTAACCAATGCGAGGGTGGATTAAAAAAAAATATCGCGCATCAGTAACACTAAAGTTAACTGTCTACGGATAATAGCTAGTGTCGTGATCTATTTTAACAGCTGCTTGTATTATTTGTGCGATAATGAACTTTATGAAAATATACGATATTGTTCCAAATTCTTTAAAATATTGCGTCAAACATCACATCATTCACAACTAAGGTCGAATTTCAAGAGGGATTAGAAGAGTTCAGTTAGTCTTATGGTTACTAAGGCAGATCGACGTTCATCGTTGTCTGCATTCGAAATCAGGCACAATCTAAATATAGCTTTTTCTTCACAATGTTTTGTTTTTAATTATTAACTTTTCTTTTACTTTTCTTTAACGAACGAATTCGGGTATTATATTTTTAAATGGGTCAGTTTGTATAGAAATGAAACAAAATCATTGCAAGTTATGAAAATGTTTATTTTTTCATTAAAACATACCTAAGTAAGATAAAGTAAGTAAATGCTCATAGTTCAACATTTATATACATTTTATAATCATTTATTCAAACCTAACCATTTATAAACATTTATAAAAAGGTATGCTAATGCTTGGCAGTTTGTTTTCAAGAAAAATAATTAATTTGTGAAATGTTTTACGGTTATGGTATAAATGAAGTGAATCAACATGTTATTTAAATAGAAAATGCATTTCCATTTATAACAATAACATCACCACAGAATCTGCAACATTTTGAAGGTTTAACATTCATTCAATTGAGCATTTACTTACATAGGGTGTTTAAATATACTTATAAGTAGATTAGTAAGTAGCGGAGTGGCGCACCGTCTCCTTCTATAACTTGCTGTAAGCGGCTACGCATACCGCACGCCATGTTCCAACACAAATCTTTTACTCTCATGTGATCCCATGTCGACGACACGATCTCAGCCAAATTATTTTTATTTCGCACTTCAGATGTGTCCCAATTTAAAACCATTTGACACCACAGGGTTCAAATCGGGACTTTTAGATGGCCAGTTAATAACTGTTACACCTTCTTGAGCAGCTAACCAATTCTGCACAATGCCAGCACGGTGGATGGAGCAATTATCTTGCACGAAGTAAATATTTGTATTGGCAATTTTTGGTTTTGCTCCTGGACGATTTCGCTGAATATTTCCATTGTCTCCATAACGTCTTAGCCATAGCCTGACCGTATTTCTCTAAAACAAAAAAATATAATTATCATTTTTGAAAATGTGTAGGTAACTTGTAGCAACAACTTGTGGTAACTTGTGGTAACTTTAAGGAGATATTGATGGGAAAATAGCCAAATACACGATAAGAAATACTTCTCGCACATCTATAAAAAATCTGTTAGTCTTTACATATTTACTAAGTCAATTTTAAAGAGTAACATATAATGGGTATTAAAGCACTTACCGCTATAATAAGTCTACGACCAATCTCTCTGATTCCAACATTCTGCTCATATAAAACTATTATTTTATATTTTGTATAGTCATTAAGTTGCGACATGACGGTTTGATTACACCAAATTAGTTAAAAATACTTTTAAGATTAACGTCCAACGTTTTAGAAATGTTTGTGCGCAGTCACTGCTATTAGGCGTAGGTAGACTGACTTTTGTCACTTAGATCTATTTAATATCCATCTACCCCAAGAAGTAAATATATTTAACTTTGAATCTACTCATCTGTGGACTTAGTTTATTTTTATTTATCCACCGTTTACAAGATAAGTTTTAGGTGAAAATCATATTGGTCTTTCTAAAGCAAGAAATATTGTAGAAATCATAAATGAAAACAAATTAAAAAAGAAATTTGCAATAAGTGGAATGTGGTTTCGAACCCACATGTTGTTCACCGCCAATCCAGCTTCGAACCGCGAAGCCACATCGACTTGTTGTGAACATTCGAAATTAAAGATTAGCTAGTAAATTTAGTCCTGTCACTTAAAAGCCTTTCAACTTTAACATCAACAAGATAATGATTAAAATGGTTTAACAAGATATGTCCGTGGGTAAGGCAATATTGGGTAGGTCAGACAATTTTCAACTTTAACGACAAAAAGATAATGATTAAAATGGCTTAACAAGATATGCCGGTGGGTTAGACCATTTTGGGTGGGTTAAACAATTTTGTCCACGGACTGTACTATAGGTATATATAAGCACAATGATCACGAGCTACCTTGTACAGCCTTGTGTAACCGTTCGTTCTACCCTCACTTAATTATTGGAAACGTTTTTACATATCGAGTTGGCGAGAACCGTGGCAGTGTCCAGAATCTTGGTGAACGTAGGTACATTTTATTGCTGGTGTATGTTTTTATATATTATTTGTTTTTTGAAACTTTAGTAAAAGTTATTAATGGAAATTAAGCCAGGTATTCGAAATTATCTAGAAAAGAAAGGTTTTTTAAATACACATTTCAAAACTCAGCTGGTTGTACCACGAAGTGCCAATGAAATCGTAATGCCGCTGTGAAAAAGTACTACAAACTTGGCCATTAGGTTTATAACAATTCCAAAAACTTATTTTAGAATAACTAGTTCAAACTTTTGTCCAGAAAATATTTATTCTCATTTCCTAAATTGTTCTGTAAACTTAGTTACCCGACACTAATTGCCAGTTTTATGAGATTGAACTGTCTCGAATTATGAATATTATTATTCAATTTTTGTTCTACAAAAACGAGCCATCAGAGCGATATACAATCTTCGCCGGCGCGATTCTCTAAGGGAACTGCTTAAGGACATTAACATCATGACGGTACCTTGTCAGTATATTTACGAAAACATCATGTTCGTTAGACAGAATTTACATCTTTTTAGTAAAAACAGCGATAGACATAGTTATGTTACTAGAAATAGGGACCAATTAATTCAACCAGGTTTCAGGCTGGCTAAAGTAGCGTCATCTTTTAGGGGGTACTGTATAAAATGTTACAATAAAATACCGCCACACATTCTAGAATTGAATGAGACGAAATTTAAAACTTGTATAAAACGCACACTATGCAGGCAGGCATATTATAGGTTGGGGGATTACATCGCTGATAAAAATGCTTGGCCCAACGCTATTCCAGCTCCACAGCCACTAGGGCACAAAAACAAGTGATAAGCAGAAAAGTTCTGAAGTATTGTTGGACCTGCTGAAGACTGTACGAATAATTATAATGTATATTTGTGTTGTATAAACTCAATTTATTTTTTGGATTATATAACTGCACAGCACATATGTGAGTACTATGTACCAACTGTAAATCTACCATTTACTGTACCTATGTGTCGTTCGTTGATTTCAGTGTGCCCCGGCAGTTGAGTGTGTCATGCTCTCTCTAATGTCTCTCTGATGGTGGCACATGTGTTGGATCATTCGGTTCCCTTCATGATGGTTGAGCTGAGTGGTGCCGATCCATGTGTCATGTTCGTGAACGGACGCCGTCAGTTGGGATTGGTCATATCTTGGCTGCCTCCGCATGTTTTTAATTACCTATTTATTGTATTTTTAATTGTTTGTTTTACTCTAGACGCTTTTAAGTGCGTTTTTTTTTTTTTTTTTACATCGTTCTCACATATATGTATTTTTTCTACAAGATTATTGTAACCAAATACTTGTAAAACACATTTTTGTTTTTTTAAAAGAGTAAGTTTGGAGTTTCTTGTCCGTTCTTCTCCATAACAAGCTACATTTCCGAATGGACGGTAGAATCAATTATTATTACATTTAATTTTAATTTTTGACGTTCGAAAGTGCCGCTTAATGGCCTAATTGAATAAAGAAATTTTGATTTGATTTGATTTATGTAACAAAATTTGACTCCGCCCGATATTTTAGATGCGGCGAAGGAAATTACTCTTAATTTATTACCTGCAAAGTCGAGAAAAGTATATGACAAATGCTATCACAATTTTACGGCACAGAAAATGCAAAAATATGTATTTAGTAGGTTCAATCCCAATTTATGAGTGTAGATAAAGTAGTGTATGAAACTGCACATAACTAGGTATTAAAACATTCGTGTGAAAACTATTAAAAACTCATGTTTTAATACCCCTCATTTCGCAACAGTTTCATAAAATACTATTAACAATCGTATAAAATATGTACGGTGAACGAGTTTGAGCCGTCGGCTCCGATTCGTTGGACTTTGGTAAATGGATGCGGGTAGGCTAACAAAACGGTCCTGTCCTTATGTAGGCACTAGACGATATCAAATAAATGTGGATCGAGCCAAAACTTTCTTATTTCGTTGGTCCTTAGGGATAATTGAAAAGGTTACTATTCAAAAATGGAACCTATAAGATGTATAAAATAATAGAACCTGCTTGTAATACATATTTATTTATGTAAATTTTAAAGATTTTATTTTGTTGCCCAATATCTTTTTTTTAAGTTTTTAGAAATTCATTTCTATTTACTTATACTGCTATAGTGAACTGAATACCAAACAATTTTCGATTGGCTACAGAAAAACATTAATCACCCAAGTTATTTCAAAATCTTAATTCTAAATCCGAGAAAAATCGCTCCAGGGACCAAAAAATTTTGGTACGTATTCAGAATGTAATCAGTTCAAAAGCAATATTTTTTGTTCAATTTCAATACAATGTTTTCATGATGAAAAATGCCATTACAGAAACAAATGGCTTTTAGACGTTACATTTTTAATAATTTCTACCTGTTAAAGAACAAGTAAAAACTTAAGGTTTCAAAGGAACTAGTTCTGTACTTATAATAATTGTTTTCATGTTAACAATTATTTTATCGGAATTTTAAAAACTGCCTCGTTAGTATCGCGGTTATACGCGCTACCGCTAAAGATGAGGTCTTGGTATTTTCTCTGTGCCAGGACCGGAGCCTGGATTTTCGCCCGGTTATTGACAACAGGCTCACTTCTATTATACGGAATTTATAGATAACTGGTGAAGTGTGGGTTGTACTATAGGTATATATAAGCACAATGATCACGTGCTACCTTGTACAGTGAGGCTCAGAGGAGGCGCTTTTTCAGCCTCCCCAGGGATGTGCGTTGCACAGAGGGGGTGGTCTTTTAAGAAGGTATACGGATTCCATGTGCTAATGCTAATCACCGGGGAACTTTTAGTAAGGTAAAAATCCCAAACTTCCTGCATCTGTAGCCAAGTTGACAATCTACAATATATAATAACGCTAGTAGAAAACGAATCAATGTATGGGCATGACACATCTGAACGTTAATTAAGTCACGTGGCCAGACCATACAAATAAACGTTTGTAACTTGGCTAGGGGGGCTGATCTGATCCCCAAAAGTCCAGGCGCCTTTTAAAGGATTACACACGTAAACAAAAAAAAAAGTTGTTCGTACCATTCGGGGGAATTCAGGCGTGATGTCATGTTTTTAATTACATGTTCAAACCTTCGTACTGCTTGTGTCGAAAGTACCTCACTTTGCAAGCCTCGTTCTATGCTGGCGCAAATGCACACTGCAAGCTGCGAGCAAGGCTTACGTGCGTGTTCGGGCTACAAGCGCCTTTGCTGAGCGTTCCCTGTGGTGGTTTGTTGTTGAACGTGACGACATGTCAGTGCTATCACTTCCACTGAGGGTTAGCACACTATTTTGTTACGTGATGGCTCACCAGCTAACCCCAAGTTATGCTGAACAAGTGGAATTCGTTTAACGTGGTGCGAGGTTGTCTTAAGACTTTGTAACGTCTGGTCATACTTTTTGTTTCACTGGAGCAATAAAGGGGTGCGTTTTTCTTTTGTTGAAGTATTATGTAACTTTTTTGATAAACAATAATGTATATTATATGTGGAGTTTTGATCATAAAGACAAAGGTATTAGTTTGTCTATGATGGTAATTGATTGTGTTTCAGAAAAGTAGTTGTTTGGCACACCAAGTGTCTTAAAATGCCACCTAGATTTTCAGTTCACCAAAAAAGCCAGAAATAAACTGTCTCAAACATTTAATCGATAATAAATGTATTAATCCACCAAACAAACACATTCTAATACATCCTACAGTATCAGACAGTGATTGAAACGACAGCAAATCCATTGACAAAAAGAAATAAGAAATCAAAGCAGCTTCACAATATATAATCCTAAAATAAACAAGTAAAGAAAATTGGAGAAAAACGTAATTTCCGCTGGGATCCGAATCGCATTTTAAGCGTAACGCTTCTGACAGTTAACCGTTCGTTCTACCCTCACTTAATTATTGGAAACGTTTTCACACATCGAGTTGGCGAGAACCGTAGCAGTGTCTAGTATCATGGTGAACGTAGATACATGTTATTGCTGTATATTTTTATTTACGTGTGTATATTTTTATGTATTATTTGTTTTTTGAAACTTTAGTAAAAGTTAATGGAAATTAAGCCAGGTATTCGAAATGATCTAGAAAAGAAAGGTTTTTTCAATACACATTTCAAAACTCACAACTTTTTCCTATGTGGGTAAGCAGAAACTACAGAACGCCACATGCTGCGATCTTACATACTCCTTTTGTTACCTTTACATTCATACATATGTGGCTGTACCACGAAGTGCTAATGCCATCGTAATGCCGCTGTGAAAAAGTACTACACACTTGACCATTACGTTTATAACACTTCCAAAAACTAATTTTAGAATAACTAGTTCAAACTATTCTCCTGAAACTATTTATTTTCATTTCCTTAACTGTTCTGTAAACTTAGTTCCCCGACACTAATTGCCAGTTTTATGAGATTGAACTGTCTCAAATTATGTAACACATTACCTTAATTAAATGGGTTTTTAAGTCGGCTTTAAGGATTATAAACATATTGACCTCTTGGGGGCACTTCATACAAATTCTGTGAGGGCTATAAAGGTGTTTAAGGGCTATTTATGTTCTAATGAAGACCGTGGCTATTATTATAGGATCAGGTTGTAAATCTGTTTGAAGCGCACACGTGGGAGGTATCCTTCACTCTCACGGAGGAAACCTTATTGCGTCTACGCCTGATTTATTCCTGCACTCAATTTATTTCTCAGCGCGAGTTACTTAGGACCAAGGCACCAGTATCTGCACTCCGGAGTGTTTGTTCTAGAATTGTATTTATTATCCTGTTTTAAATTGAGAACTTATGTCCCTTCTTAGAAACATTCTTAGAGATACTTTTTGTGTAATTGCCTTTATGGGCTTGTGGTGTTTACGGATTTGCGCTATCTTTTCCTGTCTGTCCTATGTCAACAGAGATTTGGAACAGAAATGAATTTGTTTTTAACACTTAGATGAGCCCAGAAATGTTTTTTGGTTTCTTTTATCCAAGCTCATCAACACGGTGTCTATCACGGAAGAGACTTATTTTATATGATTATATCCTTGGATATAATCAACAATAACCTAATCCAAACAGAGTAGGTTTAGTCAAGAAAAGAGTTGTCTTGAATGTAGACACCAGTTCAATAAATTTTCTATCTGCCCCGGAACTTTGCAAGAATTTATTGAAAACTTGTCTGCTATGCATGTAAACTCGTAATGTGGAGTCTCGATATTGGGCTTCTGTGCCTGCTATCTAAATTTATTGGTGCGAAGCCGTTACCTTTTAAAGAGTAAGTTCATTCAAACAAAATTCTTAGAATATGCTATCGGTACTTTGCAAGGTGACAAATTCATTTCGATAGCAAACCGACTTCAGTAATGGAACACTTTTGATCCAACGTGATTTATGAAGCGATAAAACACTTGAAACAAACATACCTCGTTCAAATTGCGGGATCACTGCATCTTATTCAAGTGTATGTAATTAAGCAGTAGTTTTCAAGCATTTGCAAGAGACGAGTATTGAATGTAAGTAAAAACAGTTACGACTCTACAGAAAAGGAAATTGTCATCATTTCCCACAATCCTTGTCACAGCGTTTCCTTCCTCGGTTACAAAAAGAAAACCCTTCAGAAATAATTCTTTATGCAGCCGAGTTCAAAGAACTCCCTTTAATTGAGTGGTAGGTACTCAGCCCTTATGAAGTATAAAAAAGCTACACACTATTGCAAAGTACGAAGTACTTACTTCTTAATTTAATTTAGATATTAAAGGGAGCACTGAGTGAGTTGAACGTGCAATGTTTTGCTTTGAACGATTTCATCAGAATTTTGCTTGACAGCTTGCAGGTTAAATGCACTCAAAATACTGTTTGATACATTCATGTTTAAACATGTGTAAAAAGCTTGATACCGTTGAGGTACAGACTCTTCTAAAACATTTGTATACAGCAGCAGACATATAAATATTTCAATGCGGAGTAGGGGCGAAGTGTAAGTCATTCTTCGCCTGAGAGTGTCATTTAAATGTGATTCATGAAAATGTACTCGGCTTTCGCTGCTAGAGCTGGTACACACGTTACTGTCAAAACTCGCATTCAGACAGCAGTTACTTCTAGAAATGTTTTACACTTTTTTTTATTCCTGTTATGTCTTTCTTGTGAAGTTATTACTAAGTTCTTTCAGTATTTTTGGTGAAAATAACGCAAAATATTCATGAAAAAAGTGTCCCCTTAAAACAAGACTATAATTAACAAAAGTCATTCACGTCACAACCGAGCTTGGATCGTAAATTAAAGAATCCTAAAAGTTTAGGTCTTCGTCAAGTTGGTAGCGAGATAGAGTCTATATTTTTTGTCCAAGTACGAATTGTATAGTAACTGAACACAGAGCACCTATTTACATAAAGTTGGCGGTAAACTGACGCCCCCGCCAGTGTGTCAGAACCCTAACTTCACAAATATGTATGCGAAGTTGCAGCTCTCTAAAAGCTTTTGTCCAACACGCACGGTTATTTTCTTGAGATGCTTCCATTCGCTTACAATGCATATTTTATTGGGGTAAGCATGTAGCTACTTGGCAATTTACTGCTGAGAGTAACATTAGTTTACTTAAAAGCAACGTATTTTTGCTACGAAACAAGAAGAGTTTCGCTTTGAACGAGATAGAACAGGACATAATTAGGAGTTCGACAGTTAAGTTTATGGTCCTGAAGTTATTTTTCTTCGTTTATCTTTTACTGAAAACCTTGATATATCCACTTGATCTAATTGAGTATGTAATAAGATCAGTCCTACATTGATATTAGAATCTCTCCGGCTTGTAGAAACCGAACCGTTTTGTGTTTATGAATGCCACATCTACGAGTATCGTATCGAGCATCTCGTACTTACTCTGCTGATAAAAAGGTGAGATTGTATTTTTATGTAAACAAAATGTGAAATAACGCATTTTTGTGGCAATTGGCTCCTGCCTTCGTACCCTGACGTGTCAAAACTATCATATTTCGACTGTAAAAAAGAGACAGATGTATACAAGTCATATGCATCTGTCCCTTACGCACACTCAAAATAACCTTGCTCTAAGAGCTTATGGCCACTGCCTGGAACGTAAAATCATTATCTACTTTCTGTCAAATGAAGGTTTTTCCAAAACGAACTTATTGGACTTCTATCCATTTATAAAATTACTAGCTTCTGCCAGCGGCTTCACCCGCCTGAAAAGTGTTTTTTCACCCCAAGATAACATTATACCGGAATAAAAAGTAGCCTATGTGCTATTCTATATTATATCTCTGTGCCTAATTTGAACTAGATCCGTTGAGGCGTTTTGGCGTGATTGAGTAACAAATATACATTCATCCAAACATTCACATTAATTATAATTAATAAGAAAAAATATACAGCAAAATACGAAGTATACAGGGTGTTTGGAAGGGAGCTGTACATACGCCTAGGGTAGAAACTAGGGATAGTCTGCTACCTACCCCCGCCCATTATATTGACCTTGGCCTCAAGGTTTTTTTTTAATTTATTATTATTTTTTATTTGACTTTTTTATGATTTTTTGACTAAAACTACCTGTAGCTCAAAATCTATCCATGGGACCGGTCGGCTAATGGTCTTGTTTTAATCGTTAGAGTCTTAGGGTCCTGCAAAAAAATATTTTACACCAGAAAATTGTGGAGAAGAAAAGTTATGGGGCCTGAAGTACCGTAGTAAGGTGAAGAAATAATTTTAAGGGCAACTTTCTATGGGGTTTAAAAAAAAACTAACAGGGTTGGAGTTCTTCTCATTTTTTTAAAACATCCTCAGTCCATGCCCTTTCTAACGATATGCTAAAAGTGTAATTATCACTTTTAGTTTTAAAGTTATTAATTAATTTCCGCAACTAGGGCACTTCAAGCAAAAATTTCAACTAATGAAAATTAAATGTGTTCGATCGTAAAAGGATGGCAAATGAAACAAAAAATTTGGCCAGACAACCTAAACGGGCAAAACTACTTAGATTTCCTCGAAAACGATTTGCCTGATTTAGCGGAAGAAGTGTTTGACGAAGATCGGCCCATAGTCTTCCAGCACGACGGCTGTCCTGCTCATTGGAGCCTAGCAGTGAGGGAGCTTCTGGACAACTGCTTTCCTAATTCTTGGATTGGTCGGGGTGGGCCAATTCCCTGGCCCCCAAGGTCGCCTGACCTTACCCCACTCGACTTCTACGTCTGGGGAAGGGCGAAAGAGTTGGTGTACGCAGAAGAAGTACCAACAAGGGAGGTTCTAATTAACAGGATCCACGCCGCATTCGATACAATGCGCGAGGAACTGCTGCTTAGAACGGTGACCGTGGAGATGAGGAAGAGGTGCCGAGCATGTTTACAGGTCAATGGTCATCAATTTGAACAAAATTTGTAATTAATTAAAATTAGTAATTAATTAAAATTTGTAATTTAATGACATTAGTCATTACCAAATTTTTTGTTTCATTTGCCATCCTTTTACGATCGAACACATTTAATTTTCATTAGTTGAAATTTTTGCTTGAAGTGCCCTAGTTGCGGAAATTAATTAATAACTTTAAAACTAAAAGTGATAATTACACTTTTAGCATATCGTTAGAAAGGGCATGGACTGAGGATGTTTTAAAAAAATCAGAAGAACTCCAACCCTGTTAGTTTTTTTTTAAACCCCATAGAAAGTTGCCCTTAAAATTATTTCTTTACCTTACTACGGTACTTCAGGCCCCATAACTTTTCTTCTCCACAATTTTCTGGTGTAAAATATTTTTTTGCAGGACCCTAAGACTCTAACGATTAAAACAAGACCATTAGCCGACCGGTCCCATGGATAGATTTTGAGCTACAGGTAGTTTTAGTCAAAAAATCATAAAAAAGTCAAATAAAAAATAATAATAAATTAAAAAAAAACCTTAAGGCCAAGGTCAATATAATGGGCGGGGGTAGGTAGCAGACTATCCCTAGTTTCTACCCTAGGCGTATGTACAGCTCCCTTCCAAACACCCTGTATAATTAATATCTTGAAAATAAAATATAAGAACATATTTCTAATAAATTTCTCAAAGTTAGATAAACTGGAACGGAGCTAAAGATAGCAGGATTTTAATTTAGAAGGAAGATTTTAATCAGGAGGCGTTGCGCAAACGGACGGCCTTTACTTACCCGTAGGATGTAATATTATGAGCTTGAGTTTAGTCACGGATAACTTGAAGTGATGTTATCCACTATTTTAATTAAATCAGATTTTTATTAAATTTTCTCGTCGAAAAACTTCAAGTAGATTAAATATTGATTTTAATTAGATCTAACAAAATTTTCTTTAAGTTATTTTAGACTCGCTTTTTTAACCAAGTTATTTTACAGGGTTTAGAATTGTTTTACTTAGATTTTTCGCAAATCAATTATCTAAAACTCTGGGTCTGGGTTTTGATAACATTTAAAACTAAATGTTAATCAAGTTTTAGAAAAATAAATAGTGAAAATTATAACAGATCACTAGGAAAATGACATTTGTGATAAAAATAACAACTTTACGTCTGCTTTCCTCAAGGGTTGGCAGCGTTGTATATAGTCCTCACCAAAATTCTTGGCCGCCCTGAAGTTGGCTTTACGAAGAGCAAGGCTCGGCGCGGTGTTGTTTTTACCCGACTGCCGAAGGAGGGTAATTTGTTTTTCAATCTATGTGTGTATGTAAGTATGTATGTATATATAATTAATTCATAGTGATTAATATAATAAAATTACTGTCTTTTTATAAGGTTCCTCTCAGCCAAATTATGTGGAAACCTTATGTACTTTTTTATTAATGAGGGGCTGTTCAGTGCATTTGTGACATGGCGCAGACAGCGTGATACTGTCTGTTGTGCCATTGGAACATCACTGCTAAGGTCCACTGCACCTGGGTAACTCCCTCGGGCATAAAAATTAAGAGCAGCTAGGATATGAAATGAAACAAAAACAACAAATGTAAATGGGTGGGATTGGTAATACAGCTCAATAAGTTACCAGTATCTTTAATATATCCTTACCTTCATTCTCGGATCAACACCACTTCGTCGTAAGTGTTGAGGCAAAAGAGGTATTAGCTCCTCACACAAGCCCTCAAATAATTCCCGAGTGAGCCTATAGTTCCCTATGAACTTAGCGTTGGGAATACTTGCCAACTGGAAGTTTTGGCGCAAATGTCATCGACATTGCCTCCGCTCTTCCAGTAGATCTTCTGCGAGAATTAAAAAAGCAGCAATCGTGGGGAATTATAAGTTTCGTCGACCGCACAATAACTATTTTGATGTCGTCATATCTTGACGAACGATCCGTTATAACAAGTGTCAAATTCAATTTTTCGAACGGATAAAAACGCACCGGGAGTAGGTAAAACTGTCAAATTGTGTTGTCATTCATTCTTCGTTCGGGAAGAACCAGAACGAATCATCCGTCCGTAGGTGTTAGGGAGTAGGAAACGCCCGTAACTAAGGTCGAAACTACGGACTTCGAGCTTAGGGAGTAGGCTCTCAGGACCGAGTTTACGGCACGTAGTATTCAACGCGCGCCTCAAAGTGATGTCAGCAAAACTGACGGGGTCCGCTAGGGCTGATGCCTGTCTTGGTCGCGAATAAATTTGTAAGAGAGTTACCGCGGCCCTGGCACAAGCAACTAAAGAAACACGATTTTAGTCAGTAAAAGCCCTCCAACGCTTCACCCAGAGCGGGACAAGTCATTGGATGATTTCCAACCCCAAATAAACCGAAATAGCCTTTTGCCAATGATAGGAATTGGCATTGTCTTCCAATCAAACCAGATACAACTGGATATCAGTAAATTTCATGGTTGAACTGCTTATCTGACTGCCATATCCCAGGGACTGGGTATCACGATACCTATTGGCAAGACAGGTGTCAGATTTCAGGATTCTGACAACCTGTAATTACTATCACAGTAATTCAATTGACAGCTCGCACGGAGGAGTCTTTATTTATGATGAATGGTCATTCATCCACGGACCGAGCTTGGCAAACATTGCAGTCGCAGTTAAGCGAAGACCGACCGGTGTCTCTATTATTATTAAACCATGAGCTCCTCAAATCATAACTGCTGATTCTATTTTAGTTTTTCAGTTACTACTTTGCCTAGAGAAAATCGAAAGCCTAGCCCTAACCTTTTCCGACCTATGTATTTTCAAGCGCCTGATCGATGTTTGCCGTAAACTAAAACATTTTAACAATCGTATAAAATATGTAGGGTGAACGAGTTTGAGCCTTCGGCTCCGATTCGTTGGACTTTGGTAAATGGATTATTATTAGCCTACCCGCGGCTAACAAAACGGTCCTGTCCTTATGTAGGCACTAGACGATTTCAAATAAATGTGGATCGGGCCAAAACTTTCTTATTTCGTTGGTCCTTAGGGATAATTGAAAAGGCGAAAATGGAACCTGTAAAATGTATAAAATAATGGAACCTGTTTATAATACATTAAATATGTAAAGTAAATTTTGATGATTTTACTTTGTTGCTCATTATCTTTTCTGTAAACTCCTGAAATTTAAAAAATAAAATAAGCAAACTGTTTGAAATTCATTTCTATTTACTTGTACTGCTATAGTGAACTGAATACTAAACAGTTTCCAATGGCTACAGAAAATCATTAATCACCCAAGTTATTTCTAAACCAAAATTCTAAATCTGACAAAAAATGGCTCCGGTTCGTATGCAGAACCTAATAAGTTCAAAATCCATATTTTTTGTTCAACTTCAATGCAATGTTTTCATGATGAAAAATGCCATTATAGAAACAAATGGCTTTTAGACGTTACATTTTTAATAATTACAAACTGTTATAGAACTGGTAGGCGGAGGAGGCGCTTTTTTAGCCTCTCCAGTGATGTGACCTAACAGGCGTTGCACAGAAGGAGTGGTCCTATATCCTAAGGATTCCTGCGGGATTTTTGCTAAGGGTGATCACCGGCTTAGTTTTGGTAAGATAAAAATCCCACACTCCCTGCACCTGTAGCCAAGTTGACAATTAACAATCGATAACGCTAGTAGAAAACGAATCAATGTATGGGCATGACACATCTGAACGTTAGTTCACGTGGCCAGACCATACAAATAGAAGGCATTAACGATTGTAGAACAAGATTCGATACAAAACGTTTGTAACTTGGCTAGGGGGGCTGATCTGATCCCCAAAAGTTCAGCCACCTTTTAAAGGATTCCATAGGTAAACAAAAAAAAAAAGTTGTTAATACCTCTGCTTAACTCTTCGGGGAATTCAGTTGAGATTTCATGTTTTTAAATGCATGTTCAAACGTTCGTACAGCATGTGGCGAAAGCACATTACTTTGCAAGCCTCGTTCTGTGCACAATGCAAGCTGCGAGCATGGCTTACGTGCTAGTTCGGGCTAGAAGCGGCTTTGCTTGCTGAGCGTTCCCTGTGGTGGTTTGTTGTTGAACGTGACGACATGTCAGTGCTATAACTTCCACTGAGATTTAGCACACTATTTTGTTACGTGATGGCTCGCCAGCTAACCCCAAGTTATGCTGAATAACTGGAATTCGTTTAACGTGATGCAAGGTTGTCTTGAGACTTTGTAACGTCTGGGTTTTGTTGAAGTATTATGTAACTTTTTTGATATACAATAATGTATATTATATGTGGAGTTTTGATCAATAAGACAAAGGTTTGTCGTTTGTCTCATCGCATATGACTATTTTAAGAATACAATTGATTGTATTTCAGAAGAGCAGGTGTTTGGCACACCAAGTGTCTTAAAATGCCACCCAAGATTTTCAGTTCGACAAAAAACCCAGAAATAAACTGTCTCAAACATTTAATTAAAAATAAATGTATTAATCCTCCAAACAAACATAGTCTTATACATCCTCCATTATCAGATAGTGATTGAAACGACAGCAAAACCATTGACAAAAAGAAATAAGAAATCACGCGAAGCAGCTTCACAATAAATAATCCTAAAATAAACAAGTAAACAAAATTGGAAAAAAACGTAATTTCCGCTGGGATCCGAATCGCATTTTAAGCGTAACGCTTCTGACAGTTAACCGTTCGTTCTATCCTCACTTAATTATTGGAAACATTTTTACACATCAAGTTGGCGAAAACCGTGGCAGGGTCCAGTATCATGGTGAACGTGCATGTTATTGCTGTATATTTTTATTTACGAGTGTATGTTTTTATATATTATTTGTTTTTTGAAACTTTAGTAAAAAATAATGGAAATTAAGCCAGGAATTCGTATTGATCTAGAAAAGAAAGGTTTTTTTTGAAATATACACATTCAAAAACTCACATCATTTTCCCATGGGAGTAAGCAGAAACTACAGAACGCCACATGCTGCGATCTTTACATACTCCTTTACATTTATACATATTGTAGTTGTACCACGAAGTGCCAATGCCAACGTAATGCTGCTATGAAAAAGTACTACAAAACTTAACCTTTAGGTTTATTACACTACCAAAAAATTTTTTTAGAATAATTAGTTCAAACTATTCTCCAGAAACTATTTATTTTCATTGCCTAAAATGTTCTGCAAACTTAGTTCCCCGACACTTATTGCCAGTTTTATGAGATTGAACTGTCTCGATTTACGTAACACATTACCTTAATGAAAGTTTAAGTCGGCTTTAAGGATTATAAACATATTGACCTCTCGGGGGCACTTCATACAAATTCTGTGAGGGCTATAAAGGTGTTTAAGGGCTATTTTTGTTTTAATGAAGACCATGGCTATTATTACAGGATCAGGTTGTAAATCTGTTTGAAGCGCACACGTGGGAAGTATCCTTCACTCTCACGGAGGAAACCTGATTGCGTCTTCGCCTGATTTACTCCTGCACTCAATTTATTTCTCAGCGCCAGTTACTTAGGACCAAGGCACCAGCCTGCACTCCGGAGTGTTTGTTCTCGAAAAGTATTTATTATCCTGTTTTAAATTGAGAACTTATGTCCCTTCTTAGAAACATTCTTAGATATACTTTTTGTGTAATTGCCTTGATGGGCTTGTGGTGTTTACGGATTTGCGCTATCGTTTCCTGTCTGTCCTATGTCAACAGAGATTTGGAACAAAAATGAATTCGTTTTTAACACTTGGATGAGTCCAGAAATGTTTTTTGTTTTTTTTTATCCAAAGCTCATCAACACGGTGTCTATCACGGAAGAGACTTATTTTAATAACTATATCCTTGGATATAATCAACCATAACCTAATCCAAACAGAGTAGGTTTAGTCAAGAAAAGAGTTCTCTTGAATGTAGACACGAGTTCAATAAATTTTCTATCTGCCCCGGAACTTTGCAAGAATTTATTGAAAACTTGTCTGCTATGCATGTAAATACTCGTAATGTGGAGTCTCTATATTGGAATTCTGTGCCTGCTATCTGAATTTATAGGTGCGAAGCTAACGGCTTCTTTAGAGTAAGTTAATTCAAACAAAATTCTTAGAATATGCTATCGGTACTTCGCAAGTTGACAAATTCATTTCGATAGCAAAGCGAATTCAGTAATGGAACACTTTTGATCCAACGCGTGATTTATGAAACGAAAAAACACTTGAAACAAACATACCTCGTTCAAAGTGTGGAATCACTGCTTCTTATTCAAGTTTGTGTAAACAAGCTGTCGTTTTCAAGCATTTGCAAGAGACGGTTGTTGAATGGAAGTAAAAACAGTTACGGCTTGACAGAAAAGGAAAATGTCATCATTTCCCACAATCCTTGTCGCAGCGTTTCCTCGACTACAAAAAGAAAACCCCTCAGGAATAGTTCTTTATGCAGCCGAGTTCAAAGAACTCCCTTCAATTGAGTGGTACTCAGCCCTTATGAAGTGTAAGAAAGCAACACACTATTGCAAAGTACGAAGTACTTACTTCTTAATTTAATTTAGATAGAGTTGAACGTGTAAGGTCTTACTTTGAACGATTTCATCAGAATTTTGCTAGACTTGCAGGTTAAATGCACTGAAAATACTGTTTGATACATTCGTGTTTAAATATGTGTAAAAAGCTTGTTACCGTCGCACTCTTCTGTATACTACATAAACATTTGATACAGCAGCAGACAAATAAATATTGCGATGCGGAGTAGGGGCGAAGTGTAAGTCATTCATCGCCTGAGAGTGTCATTTAAATGTGATTCATGAAAATGTACTCGGTATTCGCTGCTAGAGCTGGTACACACTTTACTGTCAAAACTTGCATTCAGACAGCAGTTACTTCATGAAATGTTTTACACTTTTTTTTATTCCCGTTTATGTCTTTCTTGTGAAGTTAATACAAAGTTTTTTCAGTATTTTAAGTGAAAATAACACAAAATGGTAGCGCCATCTCTTGTAAATGTCATAAATCAATGACCAAAAACACATAGACAAACGCATTTGAGATTTCGCGGGCGATCGATATCCTAATTATCTCGTTCCTTCCTCATTCCTTTTCCCTTTATGTACGCCTTAATGACAGGTCGCCAGAACGAACCGAAACTTCAACGTGAACGGGCCTCGTATCTCAACCGCCAGCTTTCCAAGCCACAAGGCTGGAGACTGATGCATCTAATTAGTTAGATTGCTGAGAACCTTGTGAACCGTGTCTATTCACCCGCCTCGCGGATATAAAACAATTGTGTGAAGTGTGTGGATCCTGAAGGTTGCCAGTTTGGAGTAGAAGAACACCAGCTCGCTGCCACACGTGGGCTGGCATCGACCACTACAAGGTAAGGCGTACTACTTCCCTCATTTCCATACTAGATCGCCCGAATTGATCCGTGAATATTTTCCCGCTTATTTTCAACGCACTATTGCCAGAACCCTTCAAATACAGTCCACTTTTCATGATAGACACAAGGATGAAGAGGTTTCTCAAACCGCTATAACATTTTTGGTTCTTCGTAGCCCGATATATTACTATAATATATCCATTTTCCTTTATTTCTTACGTAGGAATTAATCATAAATTCCTACTAGGGTCGTGGCACCTAGCCGCCTACCCACATAATCAAGTTGTAAACCCAATACGTGGTTCCATCAACGCCGCTATAGCAGGTTCATAATTACGTATCTGCTATTATTAAAAATAATTCATATTTAAAACTAACTTGTCGTATTGTAAATTTCCATATTTCAAGCGTCTTTTAGTTTAACCGCCCTTATAGGAATCACCTACCTCCAATTATTAAGTGTTAGGAATAAGTTACTTTCCGAATACCGCGGGGTAGACATTCATTCTATAAGAGAAAAATAAAATAGGTGTACTACTTGTAGGTACCTACGCAGTATAAATATCATAACTTTACCGAATACGTTTAGACGATTGCGGGCTATAAGTTGCATATTTATACCTATTCATTTATCTTAAACAATATTCAAACTTAACAATAAAACTGGTTAGGATAGTAATGCTATTAAAATTTTGTACAATATAATTACTTTGGTTAGTGGGTACTACGAAAAAACTTACTTCGTTACTACGCAAATATTGCGAAACCCGTTGTCACAGTACAGTCACAATCAGTAGTATTACTTTTCTACATATAGTTGTTCGTTTAAATAATTACCGTACATTGTTTTGTTTGTGTGGTTATTTGTAACTACATAACATAACAATGCCGCGTGATGCGAAAGCAATCGCTTCTTCGGAAGATCAACAGTTGGTGATTTTAGAAGCTAAGCGTAACATACTTTTCGAGCGTATTCAGTCAATTTATGATCGCTCTAAAGTCGCTAATACTTCCGAATCGGTGAGAGAAGGCTTTCTCAGTTCTTGTGTAACAATAGATGATATTCGAACGGACTTTCATAGATTATTGGATGATTATAATGCTAGGTTACTGGCTGTATATCCCGATGCGAAGCCTAGCCATCAAGCCTACGCCTCATTCGAGGATATGTATTGTTCCGTGAAACGTGTGATGTCTCAATTGGAAGATAAGCCGTCCGGGAGGCACAGTATGAGTGATTCCGCAACATGTAGACCAAGGTTGCCGCCAATTGAACTCATGTCGTTTGACGGTGATATACGAAACTGTCCATTATTTTATGCAAGTTTTAAATCTACAGTTCATGACAATAAGTCGCTGACGGATGCAGACAGGTTGTACTATTTAATAGGTAAGCTGTCGCCGAAGGCACAGTCTGTGTTCGCGGGAGTCACACCGTGTGCTGAGAATTACCAAGTCATATTCCAGGCACTCCTCGATAGGTACCAGGATATTCGTGTCCTCGCGTCTACCTATTTGGATCAAGCTTTAAATCTTAAATTGTCCGGTCCCGCGTCTGTTTCGAATTACCAGCTATTTGTGGACAAGTTCGTCACCGCAATTAATTCCCTAAAGAATCTAAAATTAGTTGACCTTCTGGATTTCATTTTATTGCACCTCGCAATAAAAAAGTTTGACTCTGAAACTATTCGCGCTTTCGAGATGACAGAACGTAATCGTAAGATTCCCACTCTAGATAGTTTTGTCACCTTCATCAATGATCAGTGTCGGATATTCCGTAATACCCAACCACCCTTAGCTAACAATAATAAGCCGAATAGTTCAGACAATTCACATAAGTCTAATAAATCGCGTAGTTTTAATAATAAAATGACCGCTCCTAATCCACAATCCTATGTAGCTTGCTCTGAGTTAAATAATTCAAACAAGTGTCTGTGCGAAGCATATATCCATGAACACTTATATAAATGTCCCGCTTTTGATAATTTGACTCCGACAGCTCGTTTCAAATGTGTGAAAGGCAACAATGCTTGTGTCAATTGTTTGAGTATTAAACATAAAACGGATAACTGTTCTTCTAAATTAAAGTGTCGCGCATGTAATCAACGTCATCATACATTGTTACATTTTAATAAAAACCCGCAATTATCAACTGTAGTGACGTCACAGCCGAATCCGGTCCCAACGCCTATGCCGACTGTACCTTCTATTACCTCACAGTCTGAGGTATCGTTGTGTACGACCTCTGTCGCTGGCGCCGCTCGATCGCGTTCGATTGACACTCGATGCGTTGCGGCGTCGCCGTCGGCGAGAGATAGCCCGCAATGTACGGCGTACACAACCGGTCTGTTCGCTACTGCTCAAGTCGTAATTTACGATGTAAATGATAAGCCGCACATAATACGTTGTTTACTAGATAGCGCATCTCAAAGTAATTTTATTACTTCTGAATGTTTTAAGCGTCTAGGACTTTGGAAGAACTTTCATACTTCTAATTTAATAGTTAAAGGAATCGGTGGGTCGGAAAAACCAGTTAAAGGTTCCGTAGATATTAAATTATATTCTCGTTTTAGTAATGATATTAATTTTAACGTTTCTTCGCTTATTGTTGAACGTATAACGGAGACATTGCCGACCGCTCTCGTCGATGTCTCTAAACTTACACATCTCAAAACATTACCGCTCGCAGATTCGAAGTTTGCGGAGCCGAGCAGTATCGATGTTTTGATTGGTGCTGCTATATTCCCGCGCTTGCTTTTGCCTAACATAGTGCACAGCGAGCAATATAATATACCTTCCGCTATTGAAACTGTGTTGGGGTATGTGGTTATGGGTTCCGTACCTACGGCACATACTTCACACTGTACGAGTACAACTTCATGTTGTTCTGTTCTTCAAGATCCCAGTTTAGATTCGCTTCTCAAGCGATTCTGGGAGCTTGAAGAAATTTCCGCCTCGCCCTCGCAGAGCCGTAAGGATCTCGAGTGCGAAGAACATTTTCGCGCTACCACTGTTCGCGATGACAGTGGTAGATATATTGTGTCGCTGCCATTTTGCGACGGGGTAATAAGGGTTTATTCGCTAGGCGACTCATACGCTGCCGCACTTAGGCGTTTTCATTGTTTGGAGCGCAAACTTGATGCGTCCTTAGGGTTACGCAGCGCTTACTATGACGTCATGTCGGACTACATAAATAAGGGATATTTGAGTCCGGTTTTAAAAGATGACAACGTTTCTAATCTGTCATATTACATTCCGCATCACGGTGTCGTTCGCGAAGATAAGACTTCCACTAAACTTCGCGTGGTTTTAGACGCTAGTAGTCGAACTACATCGGGACAGTCGATTAATGACATTCTACATGCAGGCCCTAATCTACAGGGTGATTTATTTAATATTATAATTCGTTTTCGTCTCTTTCAAATAGCCCTGTCTGCTGATTGCCGCCAAATGTTTCTCAATGTCGGCGTTCGTGAATCGGACCGTAGATTTCAACGCATCTTTTACAGATTCAGTAAACATGAACCTATAATGGTCTACCAATTTAATCGTGTTTGCTTCGGATTTAAGTCTAGTCCATATCACGCGTTACGTGTAGTCCGCCAGTTAGTCGCTGATGAAGGCGATAATTTCCCTGCAGCGTCTGCTGCTGCTTCTTCCGCCCTATATATGGATGACATTGCCTGTAGTCAGTCATGTCCATACCGCAAGCAATTTCGCTTTGTGATGAGCTTATTCAGCTCTTCAAGCGAGGCCAGTTCGACCTTGTCAAATGGACAAGTAACTCGAAAGAGGTTCTCGCACACATACCTGATACTCATAAGGCTTCGCCCGATATCGAGTATGAGAAGTCTATACCGCATAAGGTCCTGGGTTTACGCTGGGACAAGTCTTGTGACAGTTTCCGCTTTGACGTCACCACACCAGATGATAAATGTACCAAGCGAACCATGCTTTCCACAGTGGCTCGGCTATGGGACTTAATGTGTTTTGTCGCCCCCACTATTCTGTACGCTAAGCTCTTAATTAAGGAACTTTGGCTAGCAAAGTGTGACTGGGACGACATACCACCTGAACATATAGTCACCGCTTGGAAGCAGTTTTGTACTGAGCTTTCTACGCTTAATGAAATTATTATCCCGCGTCATCTGGGGTTGGTCGACGGATGCACCATGAATTTAGTAGGTTTCGCTGACGCCAGCGAGCGTGCTTACGGTGGAGTCGTATACATGCAAATATACAATGGTTCTTACTACTCCGTGCAGTTAGTTAGTGCGAAGTCTAAAGTCTCACCTGTGAAAACCATTTCGGTGGCTAGACTAGAGTTGTGCGCGGCCCTACTGTTGTCTAAGTTGCTTCGCAAGGTACAAGACACAATATCGCCCCACTACCGCATCCATAAGGTATACGCGTTTACTGACTCTAAAGTAGTGCTCGCCTGGATAAATTCCTCACCGCACCGCTGGCAAACTTTTGTTGCCAATCGGGTTACTAAGCTGATAGAGCTTATACCCGCTAATTGTTTCAACCATGTCGCGGGTACTGAGAACCCCGCTGATTGTCTGTCTCGTGGTGTCACGCCAGCTAAGCTCTTGCATCATCCATTTTGGTATCGTGGACCATCGTGGGTTTCTCATGACCCAGCTGAGTGGCCCATACATACTTTCGGACACAATGCACTGCATGAGGGCGTACCCGAACAGAAATCAGTCGCTCATGCCGTGGTTTCTGAGGTTACGGAATCACCAATTTACGCGCTAGCACTACGTGTTTCGTCGTGGTCTAAGTTGCTACGAGCTATTGTTTACGTCTATAAGTTTTTAAGACAACTGCCTAGTGCACGTACTGTATCAAGCTCTGATCTGAAATATGCAGAAATTAAATTGCTGCGAGCTGTACAGGATGTTCATTTCCGTAACGATATTTTAAATTTAAAAAACAATAAACCATGTACTCCCGCCATCCATAAGCTTAAGCCGTTTCTCGATGAGCACGGCATCATACGAGTTGGTGGTCGTCTCACAAATTCGGACGAACCCTACGAATATAAACATCCCTGTATTCTACCACGTCATGACCATATTGTTGATCTTCTTGTTGACTTTTGTCACAAGAAACATCTTCATGCCGGTCCGGAGTTGCTTATGTCCTTACTCAGGCATAATTATTGGATTTTAGCTGCACGTCGAATAATTCGTCACAGAATCCACAACTGTAACACTTGCTTTAAGTTCCGCCCGCGTCCTATTCTTCCACTTATGGCAGATCTACCTAGCCAGCGTGTTAACCAAGTCGACAAGGCGTTCACTCACACCGGCTGTGACTATGCAGGCCCGCTGCAGTACACACCATTTCGTGGTCGAGGTGTTAAGAGCCGTAAGGCTTGGCTCTGCATTTTTACGTGTTTGACGACGCGTGCCACGCACATTGAAGTGGCAACAGATTTAAGTACAGTGACTTTCCTTGCAGCCTTAAAACGCTTTCTTTCGCGACGCGGTCCTATTAAATGCTTATATACCGATAACGGTACTTGTTTCGTAGGTGCAACTTCTTATTTACGCGACCTTCACAAATTTCTTAAAGATTTTCGTCCTCATCTTGAGGAAGAACTTTCCTTCAATCATATAGATTGGAAGTTTATTCCGCCTGCTTCCCCACATTTTGGAGGATGTTGGGAAAGTATGGTTAAGGTAGTTAAAACTCACCTTTTTAAAGTTATAGGTCAACAAATCCTCTCCTACGAGGAACTTATAACTGTCCTTAGTCAAGTTGAGGCTCTAGTTAATTCGCGGCCACTTACTGCTTTGAGTAGTGACCCTACTGAACCATCAGCACTGACCCCTGCGCATTTCTTGCACACCGCGCCATTGTTGTCCTTTCCCGCTCCTGAAGCAGACTCGCTCAGCTTGCTTCAGCGACATACTCTACTTGACAAACTGGTGCAGTCGTTCTGGCAGCGCTGGCGTTCAGAATACTTACATCAACTTCAGGCTAGATCCAAATGGAATAGTCCTGCACCTTCTATACAAGAGGGTACTATTGTAGTTATCATTACTGATAACTCTCCACCCCTTTCATGGCCGTTAGGCATTATTGATAAATTGCATACCTCCAAGGACGGTACAACCCGTGTTGTTACTGTGAAAACCGCAAAGGGTAGCTATGTGCGCCCTGTTGTGCGTCTGTGTCCATTACCGACTCAATAAGGCCTGGCTTGTTAGTTAGGTCTCTTAGTTTTAGTTAGTTAGCGACGCAACATAATTTTCTATTAAAATTTAACTATAGGTATGCAACTTAATGTATTATGCAACTCGCAGTATTTATCTTAAATCTTAATAATTGAAATGTAAAAATCCGCATCTTAGTCCGTATTGCTGAATAGGTATACGGTAGTACACCTCATAGGGCTAAGTTTAATTTTCATTAAAGGTGACCCTTTAAGGCCGGGAAAATGGTAGCGCCATCTCTTGTAAATGTCATAAATCAATGACCAAAAACACATAGACAAACGCATTTGAGATTTCGCGGGCGATCGATATCCTAATTATCTCGTTCCTTCCTCATTCCTTTTCCCTTTATGTACGCCTTAATGACAGGTCGCCAGAACGAACCGAAACTTCAACGTGAACGGGCCTCGTATCTCAACCGCCAGCTTTCCAAGCCACAAGGCTGGAGACTGATGCATCTAATTAGTTAGATTGCTGAGAACCTTGTGAACCGTGTCTATTCACCCGCCTCGCGGATATAAAACAATTGTGTGAAGTGTGTGGATCCTGAAGGTCGCCAGTTTGGAGTAGAAGAACACCAGCTCGCTGCCACACGTGGGCTGGCATCGACCACTACAAGGTAAGGCGTACTACTTCCCTCATTTCCATACTAGATCGCCCGAATTGATCCGTGAATATTTTCCCGCTTATTTTCAACGCACTATTGCCAGAACCCTTCAAATACAGTCCACTTTTCATGATAGACACAAGGATGAAGAGGTTTCTCAAACCGCTATAACACAAAATATTAATGAAAATGGTGTCTCCTTAAAACCAGATTACAATTAACTAAAGCCATTCACGTCAC
The DNA here is from genome assembly GCA_964057195.1 of Orthosia cruda. Taxonomy (NCBI): domain Eukaryota; kingdom Metazoa; phylum Arthropoda; class Insecta; order Lepidoptera; family Noctuidae; genus Orthosia; species Orthosia cruda. The sequence continues at coordinate 17,429,204 of OZ059830.1, forward strand.
AACCGAGCTTAAAAATTCAGCTCATCAGAAAAGTTAGATCCTAAATTAAAATTCCTAAAAGTTTAGGTCGTCGTAAAGTTGGTAGCGAGAAAGAGTATATATATTTTTTGTCCGACTAGGAATTGTATAGTAACTGAACACGGAGCACCTATTTACATAAAGTTGGCGGTAATCCGACGCCCCCCCCCCCCCAGTGTGTCAGGCCCCTAACTTCACAAATATGTATGCGAAGTTGCAGCTCTCTAAAAGCTTTTGTCCAACACGCACGGTTATTTTCTTGAGATGCTCACATTCGCTTACAATGCATATTTTATTGGGGTAAACATGTAGCTACTTGTCAATTTACTGCTCAGAGTAACATTAGTTTATTTAAATGCAACGTATTTTTGCTTCGAAACGAGAAGAGTTTCACTTTGAACGAGATAGAATATAGAACAGGACATAATTAGGAGTTCGAGAATTAAGTTTATGGTCCTGAAGTTATTTTTAACTGAAAAGCTTGATATATCCACTTAACCTAAGTGAGTGTTTACAAGACTTGCACAAGATCAGTCCTGTTCCTACATTGATATTAGAATCTTAAGGTTTGAAGAAAGCAAACTATTTCGCAAATAAATCATTTCAAATTTGGAAAACACTGTGTGAACTCCGAATGCCACATCTACTTACTCTGCTGGTAAAAACGGTAAGATTATATTTGTATGCAAACAAAATGTGAACAATCGCCTTTTTGTGGCAAGTAGTGCCTGAAACGTAAATTATCTTCTTTCTGTCAAATGAAAGCTTTTCCAAAACGAACTTATAGAATTTATATTTATAAAAATACTAGCTTCAGCCAGCGGCTTCGCCCGGCCCGCGTGAAATGTGATTTTTCATCCAAAAGGAACATTTTACCGGAATAAAAAGTTTACGTGTTATCTCTACCTATCTCTGTGCCAAATTTCATCCAGATCCGTTCAGCCGTTCTGGCGTGATTGAGTAACAAACATACCACACACATCTATTCAAACTTTCACATTTATAATATTAAGTAAGAAGAGGAGCCTCGAAAAATATAAAGTAAAAAACGAAGTATATAATTAATATTTTGAAAATAAAATATAAGAACATATTTCTAATAATTTTCTCAAAGTTAGATAAACTGGAACGGAGCTAAAGATAGCAGGATTTTAATTTAGAAGGAAGATTTTAATCAGGAGACGTTGCGCAAACGGTCGGCCTTTACTTACCCGTAGGATGTAATATTATGAGCTTGAGTTTAGTCACGGATAACTTGAAGTGATGTTATCCACTATTTTAATTAAAATCAGATTTTTATTAAATTTTCTCGTCGACATACTTCAAGTAGATTGGATATTTAATTTTATTAGCTCTAACAAAATTTTCTCTAAGTTATTTTACACTCGCTTTTTTAACCAAGTTATTTTGCAGGATTTAGAATTTTTTGCTTAGTTTTTTCGCAATTCAATTATCTAAAACTCTGGGTCTGGGTTTTGATAACATTTAAAACTAAATGTTAATCAAGTTTTACAAAAATAAATATGGAAAATTATAACAGATCACTATTAACATGACATTTGTGATTAAAATAAAAATACTCGCCAAACTCCTTGGCTGCCCTGAAGTTGTCTTTCCGATGAGCAAGGCACGGCGTTGTTCTTTAATTTAATTAAGACCGGCGTTCACCTCGTGCGGCAATAACGAAAGTCGAACGTCAGAATGACTTTACAGCGCCAAGTGCACAATTATTTTGACCACACAGTAATATCATATTTCGGGCAATCGTGGTCTTAAATAAACAAATAATTGTAGAAGCGAGACGACAACTACTGTTTTGACTATTCGCTAATATGAGATATTTATTAGAATCTTCAATTACAGCTTAAAAAAGAGTAATCTTAGAACCCATAATGGCATAATTGAACACTTCCAGCGGTATCATGCCCCCCAATAGTGGGCGAGTCGAATGACTTCAACCGGCTACAAATCCAGAATCCAAGATATCGAGATATCCAAGATAGGCTTGCGCTTGATCACTAACTCACCTGATGGTAAGTGATGATGTGGTCGAAGGAGACCCCGAGATTGTAGCTATCCGGAAATACAGACTCCGGAAGGGAATTCTACTCCTTAGCTGTACGCATAATGAAAGTATTTCAAAAACGTTTAGTGCGTGTGGGTAGGATGTCCACCATCTACCGATGGCGCATCGCTGTACGTCTTGTAGTCCGATGATGAAACGGGCTCGGCGGAATTAGATCATGCAATTCCATCGCATACTCCCCGAAATACAACCGATAAAAAACCGACAAACTGGCAACTCGACGACGATGTTCTAAGCTCTGTACTGTTCTAAAATTTATTCTGAGCCTCATTGCCAATGAGGCTCTTGCCTCGTTTTTCAATCGACTCTAGTGCATCAAGCTGATATTTGGCTGATATCTATAATTGTGTTATTTAGTTGGGTTCTTCTTTGTCCTTCTCAATGCTTCATATTAATCCATACAGACCAGAACGCGGTCAATTTTAACAAGTTACCTATTGCCACGCTATACTAGAAAATTACTGATCGCAGTATATTCTAGCACAGGTGTGTTCCGCTATCCATTCCATTGATTTAATTTCTAACTCACCGCTTTCCTATCCCGTGGGAAACTATGATGCTCAGGCAATATATTTTAAAGCAACCGCAAGGGATTTCATTTATCACAAGGTACCTTAACCGTATAATACGCATAAGAAGTAAGTATGTATGGGGTTGGAATGGCCACCATAAAGGACGGTATAGTCAACCGGAAATAAGTTTTAATCATTGTAATATTGACATACTTATTATATATCGAAGATGCATGGCGAATTTCGTAGTTCAAGTGTCACTACTATATGTACCTACATATGAATTAAATCTATGAAAGAAGTTTAAAAAAACCAATTTCCAAAACAAAACACTACAAAGCGAAAAATAACTTTATTTTCGGAAGTCGATGTAAAAACGATAAAAAATAGGAACCAAAGAAACCGACTGCCGAAAAGCATTGAGGTAATAATGTAACACGCACTACATATTATCTCAATGCCAAAAGAAAGTTGTTTTTTTTTTTATAATGGAGAGGAAGGGCGAATTTCGTAGTTCAAGCGTCACTATTATCTCTATGAATAAAAACTTAGAAAAGTTTTTAACAAAAAACGAAAAACAAATAGGAACCAAAGACTACAGAAAAATAAAGTTGCTTTTCGCTATGCAGTGTTTTGTTTTGACAGACGGTTTCTTTTTTAGTTAAATCGTTTTTTTATTTTTCTCTTGTTAGTTTTGGTTCCTTATATTACCATGGAAATTATTTATAGTCAAAGGGCTTCTTATGTCCTGGTCCTGCTATGGTCATGTGATAATGAGATGAAACGCTAACATGCGTTTAAAAGAGTTATGAATATAAATGTGGATGGATGGTGTGGTGTTCTGATTTACAGATCCACATTTTTTAACTCTATTTACAATTCATAACACTATACAAACCATACCTTCATATATTTTGATATTTTATCAACTTTTGTAATTCATTTTTATGTTTTCTTTCTTTTGTTATCATCTGAAAAGCATACTTTTAGTTATATCTGATTGTTTTAATATCTGAAACTTAAATTATATTGTTAATTTGTAATTCTTGCAATATTTTTGTACTGTGACATTTTCATCTGACATGACATCTGTCTGTCTATTTTATTTTTCTTAAAACCATAGACCGTAACATAGGTACCATGGACTAAACCTCCTTTAAGCTAGGTTTACACTATTATAAGGGTAGCGTAGACTGTTCCCTTTGTGAACCGTTTTTATTCGTTCTGGTCTTTATTTCTTAATTTAAATTTGAATTTGAAATGTAGATAGAACACAGAACGAAGAAAAACGGGCGTCAATTTTTAGTTTCGGATCTGGACTGAACGCCGAAAGACGGTTGAATTCTTAATACTACCAAGTGTACTATTGTATCTGAAGACTCTTTAAAACTAGTGGCCTCTGTGATCTCTTCATCAGTTCCATTTCACTAAATGATACTTTCTGAATGCAAATGCTTACAATGTTGATAAAAATACCAAAACCGCTATATTATAAGCATACCTATTACCTATACCATAGAATTTGAGTCATTTTACTGATTTCCATGTGTTTTGATTGTGTTTGTGACTTGTCTTAATTTGAAATTATTTTAATTTTAATTCAACTTATATTTTTTTTAGATTTATACCTACAAATTTTAGTGGTTTTTTTTAATTTTATTGTAATGTTGATTTCAAGTAAGTCTAGTTGGTTATTTTAATTTAATTTTGATCTAGTAATTTAATTTGATTTGTTTTAATTTATTGAATAGTAATTGTGTTTATATGTGCATGTAAGATTCATATCAAGTAGATGTCAATCAGATCTTTTGTGTTGTACCTACTTATTTTTTTTGCACGTTTGATTGAACATCAGTTTTGTGAAGTATATAAAAAAAACCTTCATCAGGTCCTGACTTGGTGACAAAGAGACTACCTCATGAGTATACCATTTCAAACAAAAAAAGAATTTTCGAAATCGTTCTATAATTGACGGAGTAATCGGTGTACAGAACATACAGAATAAAAACAAACAAACTTACAGCCAAACATAGAACCTCCTCCGTTTTGGAGAGTCGGTTAAGAATGAGCAGGTTTCTCCTGACGGTAAGCGATGATGTGATCGGTAGGTAGGCGTTATTCTACAGAATGGTAGACTGTATTCTTGGAATGTTTATTATGTTTGAATGTTTAGGTTGCCTGGTGTAATGAAACAAGCTTCAGCGCCTGAACAGAATTTTGAAACGTAGGTTAATCATAACTTGAAATAGTACTCTGGATATCTACTTACCCCAATAGTACCTTTCACTAAGCAAAAACGTTGGCAATAGAAAGAAAAACAAAACCCTATTGGCTCACTAAAACTAGTTTTCGAACTAACCCAAAATTTTCATCAAAATATCGGAAACCGAATAATTTCGCATCAGACTTTATGATCCGTATATGATGAAAGCAATTACCACAAGCCACTAATTCGTGAACATAAACGACGTACGTTTGGTTGCGGACCGTTTAATTGAAGGCACTAATAGAATAGACAAAGGGGAAGTTTTGTTTTTATGAAAATGCTTTTAATAGTTGATAGAAAATTGTATTTACGTTTGCAATTTTTTACCGCCATGTCAAATTGGAAACTTGGACATCGCATTTCGAAACTCAATATGGGCAGTTTCAAGTGATCCAATTTTGCGTTTTGCAATGACCACTGCCCCCCTCATCAGCAGGCAGGCATCTCGGCTGTTGACTATAAAAAGACGAGTATATAATTATTATTACTAATAGTGTTCTCATACTAAGTTATCTTCTCTATATATTATACAACAAAATCAGTTCACACCGTCTGTACGACCTATTAAAAGATCTATCTTTTAAACTACGCAACGTATTTTAATGCGATTTCCATCAATAGACAGAGTGATTCAAGCGGGAGGTTTAATGTACAATATATGCATATTCTAGTAGAGAAAATCCGAGAATTTCAAAGACTAGTAACGTGATGTAAAAATCATGTTTTGTGCGCTTACGCTAGCAATCGCTGGCTCCTTACGAGATAGCTCAAAATAATGTAGTACGGAATTGTATATCACAAAAAATCTCCAAAAAAGTCTGCGATGGTTTATGTCTATATCCTAAGGATAACCCAGAGTAACAATTTTTATCTTTTACATATTACAAAAAAATAATGGGTTACTTACGAAGCTATTTTAAACAATACAGTATTATTTCTTACACACATACTTTCTCACACTGATATCACATTAGTATCTACATTGCACCCGTGCGAAGCCAGAGTGGGTCACTAGTTTACATAATATGCGAACTACAATAATTATGTTAGTCCATTATAATTTTATCAAATAACTTAAATAAATATGTTTTGCGTGCCTTTTGTGGTTGAGAATTGATATGTACCTACACGTACAGACAGTGTCATCAATTACTAATTAGGCGCATTAAAATTACTTAGTAAAGGGGTTAAACCATTTGATGAAGTGGTCCCTGTCTATAGACACCAGGTACTCGAAACATATTTGTTTATATTTTCCTTAAAGAGATTCAGCCACCTGATAATTTAAATATGGCAATCATACCTTAAAATCACGTCCGCAACATGATATTCTTTGAAAAGGAAAAGGGTAATACCTCAGTTGTGCATAAGCTATTCATTGACGATATTGTATTAGCTAGTTATGTTGAAATACCTCATGACTTATAGAAACATTGATTCATAGTGGTGAGTGTTCATTGACTGTATCTGAAAACATTTAGTACTTAGGTCGTAGTTTTTGTTTAACTGTAGACCAGTGTGGCAGTATTATACCGCCGGACTATTATAAGGTAAATATTTATAATAATTGTTCATGTGTACTTTGTTTTAGGCTCCACACAAAGAGACTTAATAGCGGTTGTCAAAATGCGGTTTTCATGCGGTACCCAAATGTCACGTGCTTAGTCCCATTTAGGCAACTGTTATCGCTGATATGTCACTTTGTCGAGAACCTGTCGTGGTAATGTCGTTGAAATCTGCTATATTACTATTGGAACGAAGTTCATTAATACGGCTTGCAGTAGGTGTGATCCGGGCGAAAATGTAACGTCTCGTAAGATTTTTGCTTTACCCTTTCCATATACCTTTCTCTTTCACCCTGTGTATATTTCTATGTGCAGGCATAAACGCACAGATCTTGCTCTCTCATTCTCTTTCTAGTGTGAAAAAAATAGGTCAGGAATTTCGTTAGGTATTGATGGGAGTCCATTGGTCGCAAACGTTTTTCTTATGTTACTCTTACTTAATCTATGATATCTATAAAAACGTCTTCAAAGCTACGATCATTCCCGTCTGCATCTAATTTGTTCTCGTTATAATTTAATTATTCTTTTTGCACTTAAGCGTAATTAAGATAAGTTGAAATAAATTTAATAATTGTGTTACCATTAGACGATTTGGGGAGCCACGCTCTCATTAATGCCACCACTAATTATTGAAGAGTATTCTCCGCACGTAATAATTAATCGGGCCGTCACGGAATGTCGGAGTAATGAAAAGGTTCTTAAGTTATAAAGAAAAGTTGGCGGGACACCGCATCACGTCAAATCTTTTTAATGTATTGCCTACTTTTTCTTGAACAACCTAATTTCGAATTCACAAAGCCATCAGAAGTTTGAATTAGCATTACAAACGAACAATGGCGAGCGTGATTATCGCTTTGTGTGTTATCTTGGATTATTTTCTCTGTAATAGTCGTTATCTTCTTCTTGTGTTTACTAATCCCGGTTTGCTTCGAAAACTTGCTTGTTTATCAGATTTAATGCAGTTAAGAATAAAAGCGAAGTTTTTGATACCAATCATCACCCACATAAATCGACTTCGCCCACAGCTTGACATAAACATCTTTTCTTGCTGCTCAATTCAATGCTGCTCTTCTCGAGGTTTTACTCACGATAGCAACAAATTTATCCATACTAACAGACCGATGTAGATAATAATTATAAAAACACAAAATTAAATACTACATATGGCGGTCCAAAACTTCGCAGAAAATTTTCTTTAAAATACATCGTTTTTTTTCAACAACGAACTTTTGGACCCGCCCTCGAAAGTATCGGTAAAGTAAAGAGAAAATGAGATGTCATTATGAAAGCAATAATCAATTAATTTTCTACGTTATACCAAAGGCGAACAGACATACGCATTTTTTCTTCTTCATAATCTTTCAAGACAGTTTTATATTCAGGCTCTTTGGAAAGCCCAAGTTCCTACATTTAATAAGCTTTATCTGTCTAGTGATATACCAACCTACAACATAGATTTATGTCTGTTGTAATGTGATCTAGAATTCCAGACCATTCCATCTTCCCCCTCGGGTGTCGTAAGAAGTGACTGCGTACTAATAACATACGAGAATTACCAATCTATTGTGAATTGCAATATTCCTAGGGTTGGTCAATGGATGGTCAGGGAATATAATAGCTAAACCAATTGAGTATTAACTTCAATTTCCCGTTAATTCAAATGGTAATTATCATTCTTTGACAGTCGAATAATATGGCTATTATAAGGTGAAATGGGTTTTGAAAAGTAAATATTGTTATTCAGGAATATGGTTCTATTGAATAGAATTCCTATTAATTCCGCGAACCAAAACTAAAATATGCACACATAACACAATAGTTGAACTAGAGAGGGATTTATTTCATAGCGATGAATTATTCTCATATTTCGTTGTAGATTTTGTTATTTAATCGTCATGATAGTTTAATAATATAAGTTTTTGTCGCTTATTAATCAGCCCTGGTCCCCTTACTTCTTGGTTAATACCTGGATCGTTGTACTGGCACCTGACCTTTGCAACCCGTAGGGAAATCTGGTATGACCTCGCCGTATCATGTTCCTCGTGTATCATGTTAAATTTACATACTCCGTCGTCAAATCATTTGCAGCGTAGATCTTTGAACATGTACTTAACGAAAGAGGCGCAAGCACAAAGGCATTTTTAAAGAGAAAAAGAAATATTGCCCGGATACATTCAAGGAAAAACGAACAATTTGTCTGATACGTGTGAAGTATGACTGCACAGGAAAACACGTAAAGTTTAAATATCCTCGCATTATTCTCAGATTGGAATGAAGAATAGCGCGTCATGTTTGCACAATCGAAAACCGATTCAGAGAAAATAAAAGCGAAGTTCCTTCTAAGATTTTCCAACTTGAATTCATGTTTAAATTCTAGATAGCGGGCTGACTGCTATTTCTAGGTAAATCGACACAGTCGATGTGTCCCCGATTTGCTGGAAACATCGATTTTCATCGCGCTCCAGTTTGTCCATTGTATAAACATATTTCTGACGTGTGAGGGTCGTGATAGTGTATGGATTCGTTCTGTGCCGCTGTCGCTATTTCTGTTGTCAATTTTTCATGTTATTCGTTGTTTGTAGCAATGTTTCATGGTTTTGTGGATGGAATACATGTAATATTGTAAAAGATTAAGCCTCACAAAGGTTTTGTTTATGCACTAGTTTCGGTGTTTTTTTTTAAATCTCAGCTTCAAGCTCAGATGACGGGTAGATAAAGTCTATTATGTAAATAAACTGCCTTTTCGCAAAAGCATAGAATACTAATTGTTCAATAGCAAACATCGAACAAGATCGTTCTTAAGTGTCAAGGGACAGCTATAAAAAATATTTAAAGGATTAGACCGGACATTCTAAAACTCTGTGTAACATCGGCTTTCCATATGTTACACTAAAAGAAGATATTTGGGTAACGGGTTTATTGATTCTTCTGTTTCTTCTATTCTAAAAGGTGGTCTTCTACCTAACCCTTCTGAGATAACAGGCGTGATGTTATCTAAATTCTGCTATCTATCTGTTTTTTGCCATAACAATATGATACTGTTTTCAGTGAAACAAGGTCAATTCCAAGGAAAATACTAACTCATTGTAAAAATTTCATTCAACTGAATATTTTTATCGGCTCCAAGTTATCGATGTGACTCAAACAGACTCCCAGGCGAAGTCACGTCATGAATTTAGAGTAGCCCACTGACTATTCATTTTATTCCAAGATATTATTTCACAAAGCTTAAATTGAATGTAATACTTAATCTTACTTTTCAGATTTATGATGTCCTTCAATTAAATTATTTAATATTATGAGAATTTGATATTTATTGGCAATTACTTAGGGTTTGTACTTTTATTAGAAATCGTGAGGTTTTGACCATGACACCACGTAAATTGTAATTAAATTAGTTATTTATAGTCTTCGAAAATATATTTCAAGCAAAGCGATTTATTTGTTTTATGTACTTTTACTTTCAGGAATCCTCACAGTGTAGAGGACTAGGTCCCAGCAGTGGGAACATTAAAATACTAATCATCATAATGACTTTCAGGCAAATCAATTGTTAACCTTAACATTAAATGGCTTTAATTTGCACGTCATTAAAACCATCTTCTCAATTTGTCGACGTCTCGTCATTTCGTTAGTTACTCCATTTCTAACGATACGATCTTTCACACAGTCCTTTCATCTTTTTTCTGGTTTTCCCAATTCGACATGTTCCTCATTCGTTCTCAACACATGCCAATACTATAGACTCTACACACAGTGATATTCTATCAGTGTACCCATTATCATAAATTCCAAATTTAAAGGAGAAGTTGGCAAGCACTACCGAAATGTTGTGTGAACCCACACGACCCGTTTAGACTCGACCCGAAGAATAATACCTGGCTATTTCTGTTTTGAAAGGCGTAGTATAGTCAGACAGAAAAGTGTCGATTTATCGACATTGCTTGCACCACAGGGAGTGTAAAATTTAAATAATGTTTAGATAAATATAAAAATCTATATACTCCCTTTTTAATATAGTATAAACTTTGTACTTTTTAGTAAACATCACAGATTTTATTTATTTATTTTTATTGTTTATTATTATTGCGATCTTATAGCTAGTGGCACGGTGGTATTGATTGTATCAGTATTTATACGTGATTACAAGTTATTAGGTTAACAATTAGGTAAGTACTAAATTCTAAAATATAAAAAGAAACATGTTTTCAAAAAAAGCTACATTTTGAAAACGACATCACAATGACATACCGGGATAAATTATGTATCATTATGATTTTTAGAAATAAAATATCACTTTGCCTGACTGTACGAAAGGCACTGATTTGACAGTAAAACCTCTGGTATTATTCTTCGGGTCGAGTCTAAGCGGGTCGAGTTGGCGCGGACCCCAAAATGTTACGTGGTCAAACCCAAACATTTTGATTTTTCAATAACCGTAATCGATGATAATTTATCATGACAAGAATTGACATGGCTTGTCAAGAGACTCATGACAACCGATTTCCACACAACGGTATCAAACCGATCATTGCCAAATAAATGCCAATCACTCACACAAAACGCTGTATTCCATCAGTTTTTTAAAACGTTTAGCAAAATAATAATGTTAATTGGACCCGGAGATTCCCTTTTGTCTATGCATTGTTGAATTTGATTGGGCTCTCTAATTGCAACTACACTGTTGAATTTGCATTTCGACTGCAGTGCGCAAATTGAACTTGTTTCCCGACTGCATTAAATAACCAATGAGTAAGAACCTTTTAGCCAGTGGTTTAGGTCTTAGTAAAGCCAGTCATTTGTTTATATTACTTTTAACAAGTATGGCGTTGTTTTTGTGAAATCTTGGGTACCTACTTGTGTGACGTAACAATGCTAATGACGGCCACACTTTTAGCAGAATGGTTATTTAAAATGTTTATTTTCCTTCTAAGTGTTCATTTATTGGACAAAAAGGTACCTACCAAGTTGATTGATTTTTGTAAAAGAGAAACTAGATTTTCCCCGCGGCTTCGCTCGGTTTGCAGAAACCGTTTTCGGGATAAATAAACTATCCTATGTAACTCTGGAATAATGAAGCTTTCCATTGGATAAATATTTTTTTTTATCGATTTAGTAGTTTTTGAGTTTATCCATTACAAACAAACAATCAAATCTTTTCTCTTTATAATATTTTTATCTAATGTAGATAAACTTAGTACTAGAAATGCTTATTGATAATATTAGTAGATAGTACATCCTAAAATTATGGTAGTAGGTACTAGTTCTTGCCTATGGCTTCACCCGCGTGAACGTCGAAAGTTATCCCAAGAAAACAAAAACAGTATTCTATAACCTTATCTAGGACATGGCCTACACGTGTACCAACGTGCCAAGTTTCATTCAAATCTATTCAGCCATTAAGACGTGAAAGCGTAACAAACAAACTCATCATTTTACTAATATTTTGAATGAGAAAGTTTGGATGGATGCGTGTATGTTTGTTGCTCAATTACGCTAAAACGGCTGAATGGATCTGGATGAAATTTGGCACAGAGATTGATTATAGTATTTTTCATCCCGGTGTAAAGTTTACTAGGGATAAGAAAACGCTTTTAATGCGGGCGAAGCTGCTGGCAGAAGCAGTATTCGCATATTTATAATATTATAAAGTTTAGTACGTTATGGTAGTATAGATTAGAAAATACAAATACTATATGTATAAGCATAAAACAGGAGTAGTACGTATGTCGTGACTGTAACAAGAAGGTTTCCCATTCTCAAGCACGGCGTCAATTTTCAGTGGTACCTAAAACTGACTTACTGCGTTTTAATCATGATCATAATGAGCTTTGTATATGTATAATATCATGGAAAATTCACTGTAAAAGTATAAGGACTATAATTGCAAAAGGGCACCCTGGAGAAATCGAAATAAAATGTTCGTTTTCTTTTCTTTCGTTAAGTTTATCACCGTAAAGTTATAACGGTAGTTCGTTGTTTTAGGGCCTAAATTGTTCAGGCAAGTACTTACAAAAGAGTTTTATTTGATTTCTGATACTGAACCAGCTAATGTTCTTTTTTGGGGTATCACACCTGGCACCTTGGGTAGTCAGCTACACGACCATTTTATTATTTTTAACAGACTAACGTCCGTCGATTCGTCTTAACCTTGCAAATGTAATTGGCTACATTGAGATTGGAAAATAGAAAAATGACGGATTTTGGGTGCCATATTGTAGCGGCCCATTTTTTTTTGTTCCATCCCTTCGTGTGGGGTACCAAAATAAAGGGTTTTAAGAGGCAATTTCAAAAATATATAACAGTAATATGTTTAAATGTACCATATTCAAAAAAAGAACATGTTAACTAAAAAGTTATAAATAAAAAAAGGCAATTCAGAAAATCTAAAAACCCGACTGAAGCGAAGAACCGAACTAAAAAACGTTAACAAGAAGAAACGCATGCTGTGCAGTCGGAGTATACATCTGGTTTTTGTCAGCCAGCTCGAGTACATGTCGGGATTTTTGATTTTTTTAATTACCTTTTTTTCATTTTCTACTCTTCTCCCAACTACGTAAGAGTCGGCACGTAGACTTTTTGACCACCTTGATGATCGTCTATTATAATTATTGGCTTTGTTACCACTAAAGTAACATAGCGCAATCAAAGTTCTCCCGCAATTTGAACATATACAACATCCCGTCAACAACCTGGTCGGATGATCCTGCCTTTGCAATGGACCTTCGGGACTTTCCACCCTGTTCCACATGCCTCTATAAGTACCTTAGAAGTATTTATGTCGATAAAACAGAACTAGAATCTGCTATATGACGAGAAATAGTAATTCCCCTAGATAAATCATAACAACATCGATAACCTATTTTCCTTCTACAGAAACAAATAGATGTATATGCCAAGAAAACAGTGATCGAATCTAGAACATGGAATGATTTGTAGACGATATGTTATGTGAAGTACTGAAGTGGGAGTTACAGCCATAAGTTGTCAAGAAATGATGGATGAGACAATACGGAACCCGTATTTGTCGGTGAAGAAATGTCTGTGAGATTGGTGTTCCGCGTAGAGCAATCCATCTTGTTCATAAGCTTTGATGGGAACGTTTTACAGCAAATTACTTGGGAAATCAAAAATTTGCAGTGATTTCTATTGTGATTTTAGATTTTCTTTGTAACCATTTTATATGCATGTGAGTTACATGATCAAATGTAAAAGCACACTGTCTTTAGAAACTTAAATTGATTTAACGTGGTATATTGTTTCTCAATTATGAAACGCGAAAGTTTTAAAGTTAATATTAAATTGATTAAGTTGTGATTTCCGAAGCACTAAATATGACATAAGGTAATTAGTGCAACGGTTTTAATAATTCTTCTACAGGTAAAACACCATTCATTAGTTTACGTTAGACTATTCCTCCTTGACGCTTTACACAATGATTTCATGAACTCGTCAAACTTATACGTACTTCAAAATAAGCCTTTGATGTGTTACAGAAAAACCTCGAAAGACCAATTCAACGTACCCCGGTTTGGCTTATGATTGTAATAATACATTGTGTTGTTGTTTATTATTTTTTGTTATAGATACACTCATCATCATTTCAGCCGAAAGACGTTCACTACTGGATAAACCAGGTGTCGCCACATTGACCGATCCCGTGAACTGAACTTTTCGGCCCCATCGGCCATCCTTTCTGCGAGCAATGTGCCCTGCCCACTGCCATTTAAGTTAGGCAATTCTTCGGGCCATGTCGGTAATTTTGGTTCTCCTGCGGCTATTCTCATTTCTAACGTGATCACACACACGCAAGGAAACTCCGAGCATAGCCCTCTCCATTGCCCTTTGGCTGACTTTAAGCTTTCTGATAAGGCCCATTGTGAGCGACCACGTTTCGGTCCCATAGGTAATTACTGGCAACACACACTCTAGGTACACTCACAAAAATATAATTTATAAAAATTTTACTAAATGAGGAAAGGTGAACGTAATTAAACAACGCATTTACCCTACATTATACATAATATCTTCAGCGCATTTCAGATTTGCAACAGAGCGGTCGTCACTGGGGTCCCACCGGACCATGCTGGGTGAAATATGGAGCAATAAATAACCATATTATCGCGCGCAGTCGATTTTGTACCCCTGCTTTCTAGACACTTCGTTATTATCCGGATAGTTGGTATTGAGAGTTAGGACCTGTATGGACTCAACGTTCTTATGTCTTCTTTAGCTTTGTTCTCTTGATCGGAACGCAAAACGCTGTTGTATGTGGCACATAAATCCTTCACACCGCTGACGCATACTGTGACGGAATAATATACCATTCTAGACGTTTCTCATACCATTAAGTGTCCGGTACCACATACCGCATACCGCAAAACCAAAGTTTGACAGCATTTACATATATTTTCTTTAGGAAGTGCGTCCACATGTCTCTTTTTATTCTACCAGTCAATTTCGTGCCCCTGCTTTCTTGACACTTCGTTAAATATGTCCGGATAGTTATTGAGAGTTAGGAACTGTATGGTCTAATCTTTTTTTTTGGTCTTCTTTAGTTTACTAGTTCTTGTTTTGCATCTATTTAGTTATATATCTATTTAGGTCAGTGGTGGAAGGATTATATATCCGGCACCGCAGACCGTAGCATTGTACGTTCCGATCAAGAAACCACAGCTTAACAGAATATTATTTTGTTATGAAGAGCGTCCGCATGTTTTTAATGACTTTCTGAATGATATTCGTCGCTACTTATTTCAGCAGTCGATTTTGTGCTCCTGTTTTCTAGACACTTCGTTTTATGTCCGGATTATTGATATTTTGAGAGTTAATAACTCCATGGTTCATAGTTCTTTTTTAGTTTAGCTAGTTCAGTTGTTCCTCGAAATAAGATAGAATTTACTTAAAAAAAATGTTTTTGGGAATAAAGATTACGAGAAAATATCATAAAGCTATTTAAAAAGTATGATAATTTAAGTATTTCTGTTATTGTAAATTGTTTTTGTTCTCAAAAGGTCTTTAGTTCAATAAACTGTGAGAGTAATCTGAAATATCAGTGTCAAGTCTCGTGACACGTAAGTACGTCAATATTCATATTTTAGAGGTAACATTTTTTGTTTGTTAATTTGTTAATCTCGAATAAAAACGGTTTTTGTGCTTAGGTAGTAAACGCGCAGGAAAAAGCTAGTTAGCCATATTTAAATGAATTATATTGTAACAAATGCAGCGCTATTGAACCGATTTTTGAATCATATGTCTACGCGAAGTTAACATGGTGTCAACGCAACGGCTACAAAGCTTAGATTCATGTTATCGATTATGACACCTCCGTAGGCTTCCACTGCAACTGATTATTCTACTAGTACTAGACGTACCTAGTTCTAGTAAAATAATCAGTTACACTAGTACCTAAACTTCATACGGTAGCAAAGCAGTAGTCAAGAAGCTATTACAACGGTTCCTGTGAGGTAGGTCTCACGGGAAACATTTTTTATCGGAATAAATCAAAACGTATAACATTCAGCATTTTATCAGTGAATGAATTTTGGCAATCAGATCTGTACTCCCGGAGATTACCATTTACAAACATAAATAAATTAGCTTCTGGCGGTGGCTTCGTCCGTGTGGTGGTCAGAAATTATCCCAAGGGAACGTACTCCCAGGATAAAAAGTATCATTTGTCCTTTTCCAGGGTCCAATTCATACTTAAACAAAAATAATCATAATTGGTGATACGGTTTTGGCGTAAAAACGTCACGAACAGACAAAAAATCTCCTATTTGCAATTAATTCAGCAATTCAATTCAATTCAATTTTGCATTTTATGAGTTGGGATACACAAAAAATATTATCTCTATTTCTGCAAACTGCAGTATAGTGCAGTTCTCATGTTCCCTCGTAAAAATTATAAGTACATTTTTATCAGCGAGAAGAAAAAGTACATTGTTCGTAATGTCAACGGGACAATCACTTCTGATAACTTCTTATAACCTCTATAATTGCAATATATTTACAATAATATTATGCATATCAATCAACATGTAAATAAAAACATTAGTGTAGCTTCGAAGACATTGGAATAAAGTTGTTGGTTAACAAATAAAAATATTCAGTTAAAATTCAAGGCACGGAATATTTTCATGGTATGTATTTTTTTATGTATGAAATTTGTTAATTTTGACGTGAATTAAATATTTTCTCTAGCCCTTATGCCAATTTATTTAGGACCAGTGAAACAAACATGTCTTTTTCTTCCATGTTTCTCTATTCGTCGAATATCACTACAATGTTTCTAGATATTAATCTTTTCTATGAATTTTTATTAATTATTTGGTTAATAACACCATTGCGTAGTTTTCGCTAGTGTTTTACTCATCCATTAAAATAATAGCTTTCTAAGGTTACCAACAGTTATATTATTTAAAAAAGCTGACTGTTTTAGTGACATCCAAAATGCATATACCGACCCATACATAAATGTAGTCCATATTTGGACATAGTATCATAATGTTAACATTATCACAGGAAATATTTTTTTTTTTGTTTTTCTGCAATTTAAGGAAAATTAGATGTAAATATAACTGTTTAATGCAGTACTTAAATACAATTAAGGAAAATAACATTTGGGCAAACCTAATGTTGTTGTACGTTTATTGGAAATATTGGTTAAATTCCTTGTGGTGAAGCCTTACTAACTTAGCCCACGGTGTTTTTACTTTATTATTCTTTAGAGATACATATGGACCTGCCTATTTACAAATGTGTAGATGCCGTTTAATTTTTGATTTTTTGGTCTGTGTATCTCATCCAAATAAAGCATGAACATCTTATTAAGCAAAAGAATTCATACGAAAACTGTTTTTATTTATTATTTTTCTTTACGTATTCGAAATCTGTGAAGCATTGCTGTGAGGCATTAGTGCTATAAATATCTAAATATTAAGTACTTTGCCACATTTTTTTCAATGCTAAACTAACGATTTTACAATACCCTATTCTTTTTGAACAAGTAATAAACTTCTTTTGTCTATCAATTTAAAACATCGGCAGTGTTTTATAAATGACCGATGCCGTTCATATTATTATATAGAATTGCTTCAGTTGACAGGTAGTATTATTGCAATAATCGCAGAAACACACTGTTTACATTATTGTAATGTAAAATATACTGGTATTATCGAACTGACAAAGCTTTTATCTTTTCAGATGAAGTTCTTCATCGTGGCAATCTTGTTTGCATTTGCAGAAACTGGTGTGATTGGTGCCAGGAACTGTGTTAATATTAACTATAAAAGTTACGAAAAGGAAATTCTTCTAGATGGTGTTGAAAGTCCATACCAGCTGGCTATCGATCGTGACACGCATACTCTGTTCTTCAGCTACACTGCACGGACAGATGAAATGTTTAAATCTGCCTATTTTAGCATGAAAACTTATCGTTACGCTATGGTTCGTGGCATTCGAGGAGGTTTTGCAAACGCTGTTGCCAGTAACAAGGTTTACATGGGTGGTGAAAATGGTATATACACATATGATTATGATACGGTGACTGCAACAAAATTAGATATCAAGAACAATGTAAACGTTTGGCAAATGTTCTACAAAGATGGATTATATTTTACGACTTACCCAGAAGAGAAAGCATATTTCTATAAAAATACTGAAGAAAATTTGGATGAAGATAGTGAATTCGTGGAAGTGCCCGCATTACAAGATATCAAAGTTATGCTAATTGCTGTAACTAATGACAAAGACCTTCTATATTTTAATTCTTCTGGTATCTTTCTGTATAGCAGAAAGAATGATAATCACATTTTTCTAAATGATGCTGTTGCCAATGGAGTCGCGTCTGATGTTCATGGTAACTTATACATTTCAAGTCCAAATGGAATTTATTATTATAATAATGAATTAAAGAAAATTTCATATTTGGTTAAAATAGACAATATATATGGCATAGCTATAGAAAACGATGATAATATTATTTATGCATCAGAAAATAGTATAATTAGACTTAAACCAGCGGTCATTCTTTGCGATGAAGAAGATACAATTGGGACGAAGGTAAACGAGATCATTGTCACCATATAATGTCCTGACAACATAATCTATAAGTTCTTGATATTTTGGGCATTGCCTACGATTTTTTCATTATTACCTTACTTGCGGATAATTGAACTTTTTCTCAAATGGCTTGCTTTTGTAAAATTTAAGGTACCTGAGCGATGAGATGAGATTTTAAAATTAAAATTATGCTGTTGTAAAAATGCTTGTTTCGTTTCGTCTTTATAATTTATTTATCGGAGAAGGTATCTCGGTTTATAGCTAGGATATTCAAACTACTGCATTTTGGAAATTAATTCTAAAAACTATACATCGGATGCGTGTGTTTTTGGTATCAGAAAATAAGCCTGATTACGCAATTTTAAATAGACATATTTTTAATGATAATGCTGACTTAACAAAAATAGAAATTTTGCGTTTTAGCTTTGTATTTTATTGTCAACTCACTTAATGAATTCACACCGCTATAACTTAACGGCGTTTTAGTGCTGGATATCTACAAACTTTTATTGACTTCTAAAAGTATAAAATAAGACTTTACGATAATTAACTAAAATGCCGCTATACTTTGAACGTTGTTATAGCTGAGAACTAAACAGTATCCTATACTTAAATGCAGCTAAAGCCCATAGCCGCATTTAAGACTAGCAAATGTAGTAAATTTTATATTTTTGGAATTCATTATACAGCTTAAATGCAGTTAAATACAAAACCAAAAACTATAGCGGAGTTTTACTTTAGTAAGTGTTATAAGATATTTGGGAAAATTAAATAAAAGTCTTTATATACAGAATTCAAAGAGATTATTCAATCAGCCAGTTTGTTTAATTTTAACAAAATGTTTTGATTTATTAATATAATAAAATAAAATTTAAAACATTAGCTAGGAATAACTAGGAGACACTCATTGATTATTTTATACTTAGAAAGACAAGGCTAGTTATGAAATATAATAGAAAAAGTTGGTTTTACCGTCCTGGAGATGGTTATAACTTCCTGTTTTTTGAGTATTAAAAATATAAAATTATTAACATTATTATTTTTACGACTAATTACAAAACTTAGAATACCAAAGTTAAAATAAAAGGCCCGTTTAGAGAACTATGATAATACTTAATAATAATTAAATTTGATGCTTGCGAATGATACTCGTTGTTATAGTGTATGGGTAACATAGTAATATATTATGATTATGAATTAGATTTTTCAATTTCTTACATAGAAAGTTATCTCGGCAGGTAAAATGAGAAACATCAACGGACTTCTTAGATTGTGATGACTTTTGTCAAAGGTCGACGTGCAACCTCTTTGCGGAATGGCTAGATTAGCCTAGGCTTGACCAACGCCTGCCACAAACTCCGTTAAATATTTAGTCAAACGTCGAAAGTCAAATAATCAGCCGGTCTATTAGGTTATGTCCCCGTGAAAACTTAGGTGAAGAGAGCGTTTTTTTTTATTTCCAGTAGGCTCGCGCTTGACCACTATATCACCTGATGGTAAGCGATGATGTGGTTGACGGTGAAACACGCTTGCCTAGAAATAACCTATTCACTCTTGACTTAAAGACCCCCAGATTTTAGCTGTCGGAAAACACAGACTCCAGCAGGGAATTCCACTCCTTAGCTGTACGCATAATAAAAGTGTTCTCAAAACGTTTTGTGCGTATGGGTGGGATGTCCACCATGTATCGATGGCGCATCGCCGTACGTTTGGTAGTCCGATGGTGAAACGGGCTCGGTGGAATTAGATCGTGCAATTCCATCGCACACTCCCCGAAATGTAACCGATAAAAAACTGACAGGCTGGCAACTCGGCGACGATGTTCAAGACTCTGGAGCTTTGACTTGACCAGCGCCTCGTCGCCGATGAGCCTCTTGGCCCGCTTTTCGATCGTCTAGTGCATCAAGCTGGTATTTGGCAGATCCATCCCAGAGATGAGAACAGTACTCCATGCATGATCGAACTTGCGCTTGGAGCGTGAAGTAAACGGTCATTCTACTCTAAATATATGGATTGACATACAGTGAGTTGTTAATACAATAGTGGACTTTGCCACTATATATCCTATAAGCGCCTTAGTCAAATTATATGTAATTTCGAAATCGACGGAGCACCCCTGCGGGGCTTCTATTTCTGTCTGAAGGATTTAATAGACCCTAACACTAAAGTGGGAAGAACGAAGCCACCGTCATCCAATCCGAAACGTAACCTGTCCTTGTCGAGTCGCTCTAAGGAGCTATCGGGGTCGAGTTGTAACAGTATCAATGCTTAACCAAAACAAAAGGTACTCTACAACAGAAATAACTCTAACAAAGTAACGCATTCCTGATCCTAATTTAGGTCTGACTTTACGATAAAACCAATTTGATCGTATATTACTCACAGCGGATCTTTGTGTCTCTGAAATTGGCTGCAAGACCCTGGGCAGTAGCTAATTTTGTGTCAATGTTGATGATTAAGATAGCATTGTATAACTGCCTCTTTCATTCGCTTGTGTATTACGCTTATTATTTACTGTATGCAGTATACTCGATGACTGTTTCTTGCGCAATATCTATCTACTATTTATAGATTTCCCCGATATATAATTTATCGGGGAATCTATAAATAGTAGAAAGACGTTGATTAAACAGAAAGATAGAGATTTTATTCTGATTTCGAAGGTACTGGAGAGTTAAAATGGACCAAATGTCACATAGTGACACTCTAGTTATAGGACTGCAGAATAATAATCTCTTTTATCTACACTCAAAACTTAATGCCCCAAATATGAATTCAAATATATTGTATAAATACGTACTTTATATTCGTGGATAGGAAAATTAAAAAAAAACCATTACAGTGCAACATTTCCTTCAATTTTCAAACAACTGCATGATAAAATAACTTCTTAATTATTATAGCACACTTTTACTTTTTAATTTATTGGCGTTTATGAGCTCATTGACTTAATGTAGATAAGTAGTGTCATTGTCTATGGATGCGCGCGCTGCGAAGTCATGCGCAATGAGAATCTAAATTGCCAGCCATACCACATATTTTTCCATTTTCACTTTTGTTTTATTTCAACTGTATGAGTGAAGATAAAATAGTGTATGCAACGTACGCTCGTGTTTGCATAACCCCTATTATATGGCCATTGCATAAACTACTATTATGTACAGCAAAGGTAGGCAAAAGCTATATCAACAACAACAAAAAACATATAACATAATATATGTCCTTTTTATCAGTTGGATACAGGCTGAATTTACTGTATTACCTAAAAGATGATGAAATGGAGTCTGTTTTAGTCTTGTACTCATATTGTTTGCTGGTAATCTTGCGTTGCAGTTACTGTGTTGTGTAATTAAAGCCTCAAGACGGTTAGAATGATTTATTCCCTTTTATTTGGTTCTCTGTGCTATATGTATCAAACAGAAACTGTTATTTTAGTAGACGAACTCGACTAGCTTAAAATTACTAACCGTAATATAGTGTAGTAGGTAATATAGAACAGTTAGAAGGTACTGCTAAAGAGTGTATAATATGGATGAATATTATTATAGTCCCCCTCCCTCCTACTATTGTAGAGGAAAAACGAAAGATGGACAAAATATGAAATGGCAAGAAAGTGGGTGACTGCTTAGATGATGACCAATAGATAATTGTACCGGTATGGCAATCTATTGATGATATTACAAGAAGATAATGATTTACTTAACTCATAGTGTTTAAGGGTAGGTTGAGTGCTGCGAGCGACGTCGACGTCATAAATTCAACGGCATTTCTTCTTTATTTGTCCAATCCTCCCTTTCCCAGGTTGGCTGGGGTCTGGTCTCCTTGTAGGTATACGCCAGATAGGTCTATTCTGGGTTGTGTGATGCTCAGATTCTCTGGACAAAGGAGGAGGTTTTTGCATGATAGATTACCAGGTAAATATCACCATCTAGGGCCTGTATGACAGAGTTGTAATCTCCACGTCTCAGGATGTGGTCGTACCAGCGCAGTCTTTTATTTTTTTACCTTTTCGCCAATCGATGCTACCTTGAACGATTCTCTGACATTCTAGTTTCGCACTTTTCGAGACGGGTTACTCCTCCCGCCAATCTGAGCATTAATACATACATATACTACAAAAACATTTAGCAAAAAAAAAGCGTAACCCAATGACGGCACTACTCTGCTTTGTGGTTTGCGGGCATCGCTTGACCGCAGCAGCAAGCGGTCATGTCGTATTAACGGAGATGTTTTCATACAGTTATGTACTTAGAAACCTATTGTGACTGTGCGTTCAGTCATTGCGGTTGGGTGCTTTCATAACTTAATAAAATAATGCCTTTAATTAGGTACTACCCTGTAATCTGCTCGACGTGATACAAATTAATAAAACACCCCTAAGCTTTTAAATGAAATACAGTGCTGCGCTAAAAAAAAACTCCGCCGTAACTTCAGAAAAGAAGAAAATCAGCCGCCAATGTTTACCATATGTTGAACGATTCATGGGCTAAAATTCATGGGCCACAGTGTGTGCTCCGGAAAATGTACGGCGATCAACGGTGACATCGCGGCATACCCAGGCGAAGATGGCGAGACGAGATTCACACTTACAGACTACAGAGCCTCTAGATAAGTGTCATTCGATGTCAGCAATGGTGATGAATGAAATGCCAAAATGTAGATAAAACGTGGATACAATATCACTTATCTAGGGCAACACTTCACTAGCCCAAAACCGGGAAGAATGGAAAGAAGAAAAATAGAAATAAATAAAACTTTTTATTTGAGAGTAAAGGTCTCACGTTATTATTAGACGCTGTTCCTACCATAAATCCTTCTTTCCCAGGCATATTTTTATATTTTTACAAGTCTCTAGTGTCTTAATAAACGGGCTCCGATCGTAAGAAGCGGTAAGGAGGGGCAGGTAAGATATTGCGCCATATTTCAACTAGCACACCACATGCTATTCATGGCTTTGGGTCTATAGCAGGAGTACCTCTATTCTGCTGAATTTGCACTATAACCTGTGGATAGAATTATGCTTGAATTGATTTATTCAGAATATTTTCTTACCTTTTGCTCGGTTGCTGTTGTTTTATAAGATATAGATAGATATAGTAATATCTTAGGCGATCAACGGTGACATCGCGGCATACCCAGGCGAAGATGGCGAGACGAGATTCACACATACAAATGGGACATCCTAATAATATTGGTATATACAGTCAGTGAGAATTTGTGTTAATCTTAAAAAACTACTGAACGAATTGTGATGCAACTACAGCTTATGAAAAGACTAGCTTCAGCCAGCGGCTGCGCCCGCGTGAATTTCGAAAGTTATCCCGTTATATTGCCGGGATAATAAGTAAAAAGTCCTATGTGCAATTCCTGACTATAAAAAAAAAAATGTTTATTAGACACAAAGGTAACACGTAACATGATAATGCTAACTCCCAAACTAGGCCTAAGCCTGTATTTTGGGGGGTGACTATAATCTATCTCTGTGCCAAATTAAAGCCAGACCCGTTCAGCCGTTGGAGCGTGAAGAAGTAACAAACATACAAACACACACACATACTCACAAACTTTCGCCTTTATAATATCAGAGTGTGATGTGATAGAAAGATAAAAATTTAGAAGTACTTACTAATTCCACGCGGATGGAAACTGACTATTCCAGCCCGAAATTATACCTAAAAACTATACATGATGAACTTATTAGAGTGGGATGCACTTAGTATTGGTGCAGCTGGTGTGCTTGTGGTCGAGCTGGTGTCAGTTGGCTAATAGTAATAAATGTCTTGTAAAAGATCATTTCTAAGTTCAGTAGTAAATAAAAGAGTGGATAGTTTATTTTACTGATGATGATTAGATAATGGACCTAATGGTTGTCTGGCACGAATTACCTTGTGGTATTAAAGTCCACCTACCAACATTTCCAGTATTAGTTTCAAAAGATCATTCGTACGAAATATTAGGTCAAGTAAACAGAATTATCAGCATTTATTATGCCAAATATCATGAAATACAACGTCAAGTAAGTTTTAACTGCCAACAAAAATTTGCACGACTTCGAAATTAACTCGGAAGGGCTTAAAATATGCATTAATTCGATTCTGTGTGATTTTAACATGAAGCTTCATTACTTATACGAACTCTGGAGTGAATATATTATGGACTGAAGGCACGTTTACTTTGTAATTCATTTGGTGGTTAACGAACCATTTTAACAGACTTAAAAAGAAAACCTTGCGGAGACATGTAACTTTGCTCTTTAATTGAAAATGTAAAAGCAAAAAGAAACATGTTTTAATGTATTTGATTTCGCTTTTGATGTAAAATGAAGCATTTGATGACACGGCTTTTTCTGTTGCTTTTTGACTTTTAGAATCAAGGTTGAATTTCAATGATTCTATCGTGAAGTATTTCTAAGGCCTCCTTTCTGGAGACACGGGCCGGGGTGTCGAGCGTCGTGTTGGGCGGCGCTGACTGCACTAACTTCGAATATATTATGGCGCTTTATGAGAGCATTTACGGATAAGTGTTGGCGTTTTCGAAGAAGCAGCAGGACGCCCCGCCGACGCGACGCGCGACTATCCGCGTCTCCAGAAACGAAGCCAAAGGCATTCCTAGTCTAGACAGCACTGTTGCTGAGAGATACGTGTCCGGCGCACGGGCTACTGGGCTCAGTAGCCGTGGCTTGTTCACTCACAGTGAAGCATCTCCGAGGAGGGGCCACTCGGCAGGGCTTTTGCCGATTAGCCGACGACGTAGTGGCCAACATGTAGGTTGCAGTGCCGCCTAGGTGATACCCATACAATATCGCGGCTGAGGGTTAAAGGCCGCGGCTGGAGAGGAGTGCCAGTATTGCAGTGCGCCGCTCTCCCTACCTTTAGCAGCCTGGACGGTGTAGCCACCGTCTGATTGCGGATGCGGTGGGGCCACAGGGGACGAGGAGTGTCGGTATAGCGTTGGCCAGTCTCCCTCTCCCTTGAGGCCGAAAAATGGTAGGTAGCAGGGCCATTGACCTTGACCCGCGCAAGGGGACCAAGGGTGCCATACACGGGGTCGTCTGGCGCCCATGTGCTGGTTTGGTCTCTGGTTTGGTCACGGCGTACAGTGTGTTCTGGTGCGCCGGTGATGGGGGTCCCGTGACGGACAGCCGCGGCTGGTTTGCGGTGAGTACTAACGCGTTCCCGTGTTTTCGCCATAAGCGGCACAGGATGACACCATGGAGTTTTAGATGGTTGGAGTCTCACATAACTGTACTATCTCCCCATGATAGTGCAGTGTGCCTGAGCATTAATCAACGGAAAATAAAAGTATGTTCCGGTCTCTCTGGAAAACCGTGGTTGAGCGCTTGAACCTGTCTTTGGAGGCCGTCTCCGAATGGGGCGATGGCGATCTAGTCAGTTTCAATGCTTCTTAGACCCCGGCTCCATCTTTCCGTGGTGTAAATGTGCTGATAACGGAGCATCTCGACCTTTTGGTGTTATGTTGGCATCTGAATTTTGGTTCATTCATTGATGCAAAGGCTCAGTTGGCAGCAATAAAGGTGGCACGGTACTTCACACCTGGTCAAGTTGTATAAAGCGCAGGTTCAGTCATGCATGTAGTACTGCCCTCACCTCTGGGACAGATCTGTCAAGTACCGATTTGATGCACTTAATTCGATTGACAAACAGGCCAAGAGGATTATCGATGCACTAGTCGACTCAAAGCTCCAGAGACGTGAACATCGATGCCGAGTTGTCAGCCCGTCGGTTTTTTATCGGTTACATTTCGGGGAGCATGCGATGGAACTGCTCCATTTGATTCGTCTAGTCCTTTCCATCATTGGACTACAAGACGTGCCTACGCCAGTACTTACGCACAAAGCGTTTTACGAATACTTTCACTGTGCGTACAGCTTAGGAGTAGAATGCCTTGCCGGACTCTTTGTTTCTTGATAGCTACAACCTAGGGGCCTTTAAGTCAAGAGTGAATAGGATACTTCTAGGCAAGCGTGCTTCACCGTCGGTCACATCATCGCTTAACATCAGGTAAGATAGCGGTCAAATGCGAGCCTACCACAAACAAAAAAGATAAAAATAAAGTCCAAAATGAACAGGTGGTGATTAGACCGGGTGTGGGCGCGTTGGCGAGTGCTTTTAGGAGGCCACAGTACATCGCAACTTGTTGCAAGCAATAAAGCCTAGACGTGGTCCTTCCTTTCTAGGTACGCAGAAGATCACTCACTAGCTAGGCCGCTCCGTCACTCCCCTTGTCGCCATTGACGCATACCATAGTCATTGCAGTATGAACATAAACGGTGTTTTTATTTGTCTAATACTTCGCACCCGCGAAAGTACTTCACACTGCTTGGAGCCCAAAAAGGCTGGGTTACATTGCCGTATCCCGGTTCAAACGTAGCTAATATTGATCAAAGCGTTACACGCGGGTGTATACACATTGTAGACGTGCTGTATAGGATGTTGCAAACGCAGCCTTTAGCGTGCCACAGCTCTTTGGTGACTGGCTAATCCTTTCAGACGCACACAAAATTTTCATCTATAGGTGCCGCTGGCATCTCGAAATTTGTGTAACACCTTAACATGTAATCCTTACCTTATAGGTAAACAATCCACATTATAAGTTTGTGAGTTATCTTGCGCAAATTAGTTGTATAAATAAATGAAAAGTTACCAGCAAAAAAATATATTGCAGTGACACTTGTCTCTTCTTTTAGCTAAGTAAAAGATCTCATAATTATTAATCAAGAAAGCTAAATGTTAAGATAATTATAACAAAGTTATTAAGACCAAATTCTTCAAATTAATTAGTAAACTAGACACCAACTACAGAAGTTTTAATAAATTGTCTAACAACTGAAACCTTTACAAACTTCTGATAGAATTATTAAGCTGACGTGTAAAGATTTACTAGGTAAAGTTTGTTATATTTAATTTGCTACTACCCGCGACTTCGCTCGGGTGAAAGCGTTGTTTTATACCAAGATATCGTAGTACCGGAATTAAATTGATAAAATGTCCTAATCCAGGCCCTGTTCTATCCATGTTCTTTTCATCCATATCTGTTAAGCTGTTAAGGAGTGATTGAATAAAAAACATACAAATATACAGATTTATAATATTAGTAGGATTTGGGTATTATACAATGAAATTAAGTGGTTTTCCAAAGTGAACCAGAGTTATTTCAGGTATCAGGAACGCCTGATGGAATATTAGCTAAAACTACTAAAATTTAACTTCTTGCTAAGAAAATATTAACCTTTGTAGTATAACAGGGGCTAAGCGGAAGTTAAAGAGCAGTAAAGAACAGCCCCGACTTACGTAGGTGAGTTCGAATCCAGGCAGGCGCTTTACATTGTGTAAATTATTTCATCACCACTGATCAGTGAAGTGAAAGAAAACATCTCGAGGAAACCGGCATGTCCTAGAACCAGAAAATCGAAGACGTGTAACATCCACCAACCCGCACTGGGCCCACGTGTTGGATTAAGGCCTTTAATCTCTCTTACAGAGAGGATGCCTGTGTCCCAGTCCAGCAGTGAGGAAATTATAACGCTGATGATGAAGCGGATGTTAAGTTGAGTTTTGAATTGGTGGTAAATTGGTTTAAAAAAAAAAAAAGTAAGGTGTAGGGGATCCCTGCACTTAGTGATGATACCGGGGCGATTCTATGGGGATGATGATGAAATAAAACCGACCACCGCGAATGTCCGTTGAACACTGATTTATTGATTTAATGTACTTACACAAATTAGCTTAGTGATAGGTACGAAATGCTGAGTGCACAGAATGCACGGCGCGTGAGTATGAAAAATAATGTGCGGTTCCGTACATCCTGCCCGCAATCAGACAACTGATATGATTGATTAACAGAAAATTAAATTAAGAGACAAGTAAGATAGTAAAATAAAATGATATAGATTGCTAATGATACAAATGTGAAAATACTAACTAAACGACTATTCTACGGTACACATGGGCGAGGTAGCCCTGTCTACACCACTGATTGTGAACACTTCACTACACTTTTGCACTGATGATCCACGCGATGCCGGTGCGACCGCCACAGGCCCCACCCCGAGAGCCTCTTGGCCCTGGGGGGCCGGCGACGCTGATGCCCTGCCCGTACTTCGTTGGCTTTTGATGAGGTACACGACGACGCCACCCAAGATGATTACCGAAGCTACACTGATGTACAACACAGTGTAGTGATGAATGTCGTGAATGCTCAGATCTGTAGATGACTGTTCCTTAACCTCGTCAATCTGAGCCCTTAATTTATTCCAAATGAGATGATGATCTTCAGCTTCACTGAAGTTCTCTGGCGCAGACGTTTTCATGATTTTGTTTAGTACGGACACCTCTGGGACTTCGATGTGATGATGAATATTCACGTGATTGATGAAATTGTTATGGGCATAGATACTGAAGGTCTCTCCTTTCAATGTGCAACCTTGACCTAGGGTAATAATCCCGTTGCCGACAAGGTTCACCATTGTGATTCCGTTGGCGCAAATAATGCGAGTTTGGCATTCCGAGCAACATGTGTACAACCAGCTGTTTGGCCTGTGTAATTTGATCCATTGCTCGTCACATGATGATTTTACGGAGTGGCATAGTTGCTTTTTATTGAATAATTTGATTTCGCAAATTGATTGTTTCATGTTTAGATTGTAGATGTTTAATGTTTAATGAACATAACAAGATATCGTTAGGAACATGAGTACATGATTGAAGGTCTGCTTCTGATAGGAGAAATGCTGTATCCTTGCGCAAATTGTAGGCTATGAGCGGTACTGATGGAATGAGATGATAATATTGTTGTCCTCTCTTTTGCGAAATTGATATGATTTTGTTCAACTCAAACAGTTCGTTACTTATGAGTGGAACCTTGATCTCAATGATTAAGTAGTTAGAGAAGACTCTAGCCGAAACCTTTAGTAACCGGTACAAATCCTTGACATTCCTTAAGTCCACAGGTATCGTAAGTTTACCATTCAGTCGACTGGAGATAGTGCTCAGCTGATACGATAACTGCTCCGGTGACAGCAAATGGCTGTCAATGCGCCCGTGTGAAATATCTGTTACGGTTCCGATTAGCGTTTGCTGAATCCAACGAATATTTGTGAGAATTATTGATGCTGCTAGTGCCGATGAGGTAATGTAAAGACTATCTTCGTTTGCGAGACGTACCTTATTCACCTCAGATGATATATGTTGTAGATGTTGCTTGATAAATGAAAATTGTTTATTCATGATATCCTCGTTACGGCGTACGATGTTGAACTCAGATTCTAAGATGCTTGTTTGATTTTTTATAAGTTTCTGTAGATGTGCTTCATTATGACTGATCTGTTCGATGTCACCCTTATATTTTTCAGCAAACCTTTCGTCTAGTACACCGAATAACGAGTTGGCAATATAACCCACGCCGTCCACTAGGCCTCTCTTTAGCCTCTTTGGACTTTGATATTTAAGTAACATATCATAATGTTCAATGTCACTTATTTCGTGCTCTAATTGATGAATGATACTCTGATATTGTTTATTTGCCTGAGTTATGCATAATGACTTGATATGATTGACGTAACTCTTGATCTCGGCTAACCCTTTCCAGTATGTCGTCATATTGTAGTAGACAACTAGACGCCATTCGTCCTGGATGTACTGAAGATTGGATATTCTATCGAAGTAAATAGCTTGATTCTGATCTAATGACGTCAGATTATACGATTCTTGATTGGGTATATTTTCCGCTGAAGTCGATGATAATAACATGAAAAATAGTAATATGAAGCTAGTGAATAGATTCTTCAATGAAACGTTGTTGCGAGGAAGTCGCTTTCTCTTGCTTCGCTCATCTGATTTGTTTTGATGGTTGACTTTTTCATCCTGACTTGTATCCTCGTTTACTGGTAACAACACAAGTCTGGTGACTGGACGTTGAATGATATTATTTTTGGTTTTTAAGCTGACTACCCTTACATAGCCATCTCTCCCAGGATGAACTGCTTGAATACGTCCTAGCGCCCACTTGCCGGGTGGCAAGTTTTCGTCCTTGATAAGAACGACATCGTCCACTTCGAAGTTCCTACTTGGCTTACGCCATTTTGATCTAGCCTGCAGTTGCTGTAAATATTCGCTTGACCACCTTTTCCAAAGGTGTTTGTTCATTGATTGAATGAGTTGCCACCTAGTTGACTGGTTTATGTGATCTGGATCAGTCTGTGGTCTAGATAGAAGCGGGCCGCCGATCAAGAAATGACCTGGCGTAAGAACGTCGTCTTCAGGGCTCTCTGTCAACTGACAGAGGGGCCTTGAGTTCAGACATGCCTCGATTTGAAATAGAAGTGTAGTAAATTCCTCGTAAGTGAGTTTCTGATCTCCGATGATGCGTTTCAGATGATATTTGAGGCTTTTCACCGCAGCCTCCCAAAGACCGCCTGCACTTGGCCATGCAGGAGCGTTGAAGTGCCACTTTATGTTCATGTCATTGATGTTATTGAAGAAATCGGTGTTGATTGTGGCTATGATGTCTTGATATTCCTTCTTTATGATACGGTTGGCACCTACGAAATTTGTGCCATTATCACTGTAAACGTGACTTGGTGTTCCACGACGGGCCGAAAACCTACGAAAGGCTGCTAGAAATGATGGAGTACTGAGATCAGAAACTAGCTCCAGATGAACAGCCTTGGTAGACAAACAAACAAACACAGCAATATAGCCCTTAACGGTTTTGATTCCACGTCCCTTATTAGCCTTCAGCTCGACGTGTCCGGTAAAATCGACACCGGTGTGAGAGAAAGGTCGTGACGGGGTGACTCGTGGTTGTGGAAGATCGGCCATGATTTGATGATATTGCGTTTGAGTAAAGCGCTGACACTTAACGCATGATCTCAACTTCCTTTTGACGGTACGGATTCCACTGATGATCCAATACCTGTCTCTGATGTATGAAAGTGTCAGTCGCGGGCCTCCGTGCAATGTGGTAATATGAGCCTGATCAATGATTAAATCTGTGAGACGACTGTGGCTTGATAATATGATAGGGTGCTTTGATGAGTCGTTGATGCGTGCGTTTTTCAGTCGTCCACCTACTCTAAGGAGACCGTGTTCATCTATGAATGGATTAAGACATGATATTTTGCTTCTTGGATGCACATGCCCCTTTTGATTGATAAACAATATATCTTCATGAAATTGTTTTAGTTGGTCATCTTTGATAATGATATTCAATGCATTGTTCAATTCTGATGACGTTAAAACATCTGATTTTGATGTGCGTTTACCTCGTGATTGCGTTATGAAACGCGAGACCCAAGCGACGATTCTCAGAATGCGAGTTAAGGAACTGTAGTTCTGTAGTAACTCGTGTATCAATGAAATATGATTTTGATATAAAGCCGTGTTTACACTAGGCTTCTTGGTTTCCAAATCTGGTGATTGATATGAGGTGGTAGGGAGGGTGCTTTGTTCGAAATTGGTTATCCATTTCGGACCCTGCCACCACAGCGGATGGCTTGAAAGCTTCCGTGACGTCAGACCCCGAGTAGCGCAATCTGCTGCATTCTCTTCGGACCTCACATGATGCCAACTTGAGGGTGGAATGATAATAGTGATTTTGTTGATTCTGTTAGCTACGAATTGTTTCCATTTCTTCACGTCGCCTTGGATCCACCCTAAAACTATCATCGAGTCTGTCCAGGCGTAAATCTCCACATCTTGATTTGATAATGGTTCCATGACTTTCTTGATAAGTTGAGATAGTAGTAGCGCACCACATAACTCTAGTCGTGGTAATGATACCTTTTTTGCCAGTGGTGCTAACTTTGTTTTTGCTACAGCGAGCGTTGATGTGCGATCACCCTTATTGTCCTTAGCTACTACATACACAACACATGCGTATGCTTTGTCGGATGCGTCACAAAATCCATGGATTTGATATGATTGGTTTGTGTTGCCGAGATAACGTGGAATGATAAATTGATCTATGGTGTTGAAATCATTCTTGATCTGAATCCAGTCATCTTGAATCGGTTGCGGAACTTCTTCGTCCCATGATAAATGTGATGACCATGCGTTTTGAAAAAGCAGTTTTGCTCTGATTGATAATGGTGACAGCCAGCCTAAGGGGTCAAATATCTTTGAAATTTCCGAAAGTAGCTGTCTCTTTGTGACGCGTTTATCGTGATAATCCAATTGATTTTGAAAGGTGAAGCTATCCGTTGATGAGTTCCATCTTAATCCAAGTGTTTTTCTTGTTTCCGAGCACTTGAAGTCTAATGGGTTGTTGAGTTGATCTGGTGATAGATCTACCAGGAGGTCCGGTACGTTACTGGACCATTTCCGGAGGTTCATACCAGCTCCCTTCAGCGTCTCAATGAGTTGATGCTGAAGCTCCTTCGCTTGTTGAATGGTATTTGCTCCACTAAATAGATCGTCCATATAAAATGATTGACTCAGGGCTGACGAAGCTAGAGGATACTTGTCGGCATCGTCTATTGCCAGCTGTTTTAACGTTCGCATCGCTAAGTATGGAGCGGCCTTAGTACCGTATGTTACGGTAGTAAGATGATATTCGTTAAGTATTTCTTGAGATGATTGCCGCCAAATGATTGATTGAAGATGACGATCGGATTGCCTGATAATGATTTGGCGAAACATTTTCTCTATGTCTGCCGTGATAACGTAACTGTACGTTCTCCAGGTTAAGATGAGTGTCATGAGGTCTTTTTGTAGATTTGGTCCGCAGCACATGAGGTCATTTAGGCTTTTTCCTGATGTTGATTTCGCTGACGCATTGAAAACGACTCTAAGTTTTGTTGTTGTTGAGTCTAATTTCATTACGCCATGATGTGGTAAGAAGTAGGCACGTTTTGATTCATCGACATTATTAGCCGTACACATGTGACCCAGTTGTTGATATTCCGACATAAACGTTTTATAATTTTCTGCAAATGATTCATTATTGCACATTTTTCTTTCCAACTGTTTGAATTGTGCGATAGCCTTAGATTTTGATGATCCAAGCTGATTTTCATATTCGGGTTTCATGGGTATGCCAACCTCGTATCTACCAGTATCCAAACGACGAGTAGCTTGCTGATAAAACTCTTCACAGTACTGCTCCTCACGGGTAAGGGGTGATGATGATGTTTCTACGTCCTCTATCTCCCAATATTTTGATAGTTCTGATAAGTCATTCGTCGCGATATGACAGTTAAATGTGCGAACATTGCCAGACAGGATCCAACCGAGTGCGGTCTGTTGCGCAATCGGAGCCTGCGCTGGTCCTTTGATGAGACCGTCCATGATGATTTGAGAATAGATACTCACATCCAAGAGAATATCTATTGGCTTAGACACGTTGTATTCTGGATCTGCTAATTGAAGATGCTGAATGTGAGGCCATGATTGTTTTTTGAATGGTGCACCAGGCAAGCAGTTAGCGACTTTAGGCAGAACCAGTGCTTCTGTAGTAAAATGATAGTCGCCGTAGATAGATTGACAGTCGATTGATACCCGTCCTTTGCTTTGTCTAGTACCAGCACCTATCCCTGATACTGATGCGTTGTATCGTTGACGCTGCAACCCTAATCGCTGAACAGCGTTTTCCGATATTAATGATATTTGTGATCCCTGGTCTAGAAGTGCCCTAAGGAACACGTAGCTGCCGTCGGAACACTTGACTTTGATTGACAGCGTGGTCAACAATAACTCTTCGTCCTCCCCTGCGACATGATTAACGTTAGGGTGGTTATTTGGCGATTTTGATGATGAGACACAACACGCTTCATGGAGTATTGTGTGATGATCTCCTTGACAGGTTTTGCAACGTTTCGTTGAAGTGCATTGATTTCCGTCGTGACTGAATAAACAATTTCGACATATATTTGATTTCGTCACCAATTTCAATTGTACATCTGATGTCATTTTCATAAATTTTTGGCATGATAGCAAATTGCGAGCATGATTTGAATTGCATACAGTGCATTTCGATGTTTGCGTAATGATGGCCTGATAATTTTTGTTAGCGAAACCTTTATTATAGTTTTGCTTATTATGCGATTGATTTGGGTTCCATTTGCTTGATGATGAGGGTTCCTTAGTAGTTTTAATGGGTTCAAGAGCAGTAAATTTACTCTCGAGATAAGACATTAATTCCTCCAGCTTTGGTAGGTCACGAGGATTCCTGCGTGCTTCTTTGTACCCAGCATATGTTTCTGGGTCCAGTTTTTTGCAGAGCAAGTGAACCAACAACGGATCCCATGTATTCGTATCAGCACCGAGATTGTGTATCGCGTGAATACATTCGGTTGAGGTATCGTATAAACCTTTGATGTCTAATGATGTTTGCCTTTGGATGTTGGGTTGATTAAGGAAGATTTCGATGTGATTGGTAAAAAGAAGTTGAGTATTATTGTACCGATGTAGTAAGATATCCCACGCTGCATCGTAGTTATCTGATGATATATGGAGATGATGAATAATACGCTCTGCCTCCCCCTTAAGTTTTCCCTTAAGATGCTGCATCTTCTGAGCTTTCGTGATCGAATTGT
The DNA here is from genome assembly GCA_964057195.1 of Orthosia cruda. Lineage (NCBI taxonomy): Eukaryota > Metazoa > Arthropoda > Insecta > Lepidoptera > Noctuidae > Orthosia > Orthosia cruda. The sequence continues at coordinate 17,464,266 of OZ059830.1, forward strand.
TGTTATGAATTGTCTCGGTGAACAAGTCATAAAATGTTGGCCATTGTGTGTAGTTCCCGCTAAATGACGGTATATCAATGTGCGGGGTTGATCTCTCTAAATGAGATGTTGAGGAGATCTTCTTATTCAGCTCTCTTTTGATGTTTTTGTAGACCAATTCATGATTGTTAAACTCCTCGTCGTATGATAAGTCACCTCCAGCTAGGATATGATCGATTTGCAAATGTTGCGTATCTATCATTGTCCACTTTACTTGGATGTTTTTGAGCTCATCCTCAAGTTCCCATTTGTCCGATATCTGATCAATCTTGATACCTTTGACCAGCCGAGTAAATGCCCTAAAGTTCGTGCGTTGCAGCGATATTAGTTCGTCTAACTTGCCATCAGGTTGAGTTGATTTGTTTGATTTGCCGTAAGACGAAATGAGATTCCGTACAAATTGATAATGATCTTTGCCCTTTTGATACGTGTTGTCGAGGAAATAGTCGACCGCCGCATCTTTATGCTCCGATATTTGCTTATGATTTTGTTCGAACTCTCCCCAGAGGTCGTCTATCGCGTCTAAACGTTTCCTGAGGTATTCCGTAGTTTTGCGAGAATCCGAGTCCTTGCTAAAGTTGACCTTGATGGTAGTAAAATTGGCGATGATTTCCGATTGACGGGCAATAAGATCTTCCATGATGTAGGTAGGTAAAAGGAACAGTCTTACTTGGAAATATGATGATCCACGTGATGACGATGCTGACTGCGGACGCTGAACCCTTGCGCCACCCGATGATGTGCTCCAGGGAGCCTGATGATGATGATGGTGATATCACGCCGTGATTTCCTTACCACGACCGTGCTGTTGACCTAAGCTCAAGTCAAGTGTAACTCAAGTATAGGATGAGAGAGTGAAAAAAAGAGTTTCTCACTGGTTTGATCACAGAACCACGTTCGCGAGAGATTGCCACTGAGCTGTGCGCGCGCTAGCTCAAAGTACCGCGACGAGGTCCTGATGCTAATCTCGAAGGACCAAAATAAATGTAGGGGATCCCTGCACTTAGTGATGATACCGGGGCGATTCTATGGGGATGATGATGAAATAAAACCGACCACCGCGAATGTCCGTTGAACACTGATTTATTGATTTAATGTACTTACACAAATTAGCTTAGTGATAGGTACGAAATGCTGAGTGCACAGAATGCACGGCGCGTGAGTATGAAAAATAATGTGCGGTTCCGTACATAAGGTAATCTGAAATTGGCAACTGTTGCGGTCCGGTGCCACCTTGAGCAAGGGTGGTAATCATTGCTCGTTCCTTCTCTGTATGACAAAACGCCAAGGTCTAGCAGTGGAACAGTAACATACTGGTATTAAGAGGAAGCAATGGATTAAAAATAACCAATTAATTATCATTTTATTGAGTCTTGAAGAGTCATAACCCTGTGTATGTACTCAATTCACGCAAGATAAACATTCAACCCAACGCAAACAACCCCAAACAAAATACTAACTTAATACTAAAAGTCTAAGAAATCTACTACAAACACAATAACCCTATCTCAACAAATTCTCGCTAAAACGCTACAAAAGTAACATTCATTGTACGTTTTATGAAGTTGAACTAACAAAAGAAACTAAGTCATTCATTTCTGGGGAAATCGTTTACCCCGCCAATGTCTGTAACTGGTAATTGAATCCAACAAAGAAGATAGAAAAAAAAGTAAACTTACTACGTGATACGAAAACGGGATTCGGGCTATCAACACTTGTTTTGTAAGCCAATGAGAAAGAACCAATACGGGTGTATGCCGACCATATCAGATTTAAAGAATAAATTCCTTTTCGCAATAACAAGTAATTGTTTATGTTTATTTATGAACTCCATTGAGGCCGTACGATCTCATTACTTCGGACTATTTATGGCCTTTCGATAATAATGTTCGGATGTAATGTGTTCATGTAGAAATTGCTTGTTCGTATGATAAGTATAGTATTTACCCGACTGCTGACGGAGGGCAATTTGTGTTTGTCGGTCTATGTATGTATGTTTGTTCCTATGTGGCGTTGTAGAAACCAAACGCGTTGCTGATTTTGATGATTCTTACGTCAGTCTATTCGTCTTAAGGCCGTACCCTGACCAAAACACCGCCGTGAATATTCCTAGAGCCCTAGCGGCATACGCCCATGATGAGTTACGCCCAGATTTTAGAAAAATCTATATAAAATCGAAATTTGGGGTTTTGATAAAAAAACTTACAATATGTTCGTTATTTAATTGCCTATCCATTAGTGTTAGTACAAACATTTATTAATAACACTTTACGAGAATGCTAATGCTATGAATAATTATTTCTCATTTTTATGGTTTTGTTGGAGGAAGATTAGTGAAACATATTATTCTTTAAAAAAAAATGTAATCTACCATTTTGGAATCAATAATAATATGTAGAAATTTAATTTATTTTTATTAGTTGATATTTCTTTTCAAATAAAGCGTAGATAGCTCCTAAAAACTGCACGAAAAACGGCTAGCGCGGCGTTTTGCTCGGGGTAGCGCCTTAACCTTGCGAGTGTCAATGGCTACATTAAAATAATTGGAAAATAGAAAAATGGCGGATTTTGGGCACCATATTGTGGGGGCCCAATTTTTATTTTCTTCCATGTCCATCATGTGGGGTATCAAAATAAAGGGTTTTAAGAGGTGATTAAAACAATATAAAACTCAATGTTTAAATGTACCTAATACGAAAAAGAAATAACTAGATAGTTTTAAATAAAAAAAGTTAGAAACAGTCGGGCTGTTTAAGAAGCGAACTAAATAGACGTAAACAACAAGAAGAAAATCATGCTGTGCAGTCGGTGGATATATATTCGCGAACTGGCTGACCAAAACCAGATGTATCCTCCGACTGCACAGCTTGATTCTTTTCTTGTTTACGTCTTTTTAGTTCGCTTCTTGTTTTTAGATTATTTGAATTAACTTTTTTTTATCTAGTAGATAGAATATAAACTTTGATAATACCACGAAGGAAAAGAGTGTCTGTGCGACATTGTAGGTTAAAAAAAAAAAATTTGCTTCATTTAGGAGAATATTTTAAACTAAAAGTATCAATGGAAAACATAGTACCTAATTATCAAGTCATATAGATAATTATTCACATTCGCAATTTCCATTGCGATCGAGTTTTTGAGCATCATATTGCGACAATTCTTGCTTAGTATAATTCTATTTGGCAATCTCAATCGTCTCTCGGCCTATTGCCAGGATTCTTAGTCATGCGCATAGCATTCACAATTGTAGGACAGTCCTGCAGTCTTTATTTTTAAACTAGCGGACGTCTCGCGGTTTCACCCGCGTATTTCCCGTTCCCGTGGGAATACAGGGATAAAAAGTAGCCTATGTCACCGGGGATAGTGTAGCTGCCCAACGGTGAAAGAATGTGCGCAACGCACCTCTTTTTTATGTTTTTACCTTTTTTATAGTTTTGATATTATTCCATGTTTTGTTTTAAGTTTGATTTCCTTCTTGTCAAAGTGATCGTAAAATTATACGCACCATATCTTGAACCAGCAGTTTATTTTAATTAATTATTAACATATTGGTCCTTCTACCGTGAATAGTGATATGGTGCAGACTCGGTCAACTGCAAAAGCTATGATAAAGGGTAACGAAGGTAAGACCGTTGCGGTGAGGGAGCTGAAGCCGCTGCCCGCGCCAGCTGATCCTCAGGCCAGTTCGGCGACCGCCCCCCCGGCGCCTTCTCGCCCTGTTAGTACAACCTCGTCACGCTCCTCAGCTACGGTATTGGCCAAAAGGTTAGCTGCGGAGGCGCTGCATGCACGTCGCATCGCCGACCTGGAGCGCGAGCGGTTGGCCGCTGATTTAGAGCTCCGCGCAGAAATCGCCGCCATCGAAGCAGACGCGAGTCAGCGCAGCTCGAGAAGCAGCCACCGCGTAGACCAATGGCTTAGTAAGTCTGAAGCGGACCGTAATTGCAACACAAGGCATAAATTTGACAATGCTTTCAGTCAAGCAGACCCTGAGGCGCACGTTGGGCCCATTGCGCGTATAGCAACAGCGCCGCAGGCCCCCGGCGCCGTCCCAGTAGCGGCACGCAGCGAAAACAGCACGGAGGTTCCGCAGCTCATCAAGTCTCCCGAAGTACTTATTAATAATGTTAATAAAGGCAATAGCCCCGGAATACAAACCGTTCCTTTACCTAGGTTTGATGGAAAGTCTCATTTAGATTGGCTTAGCCTTGAAAAAGTCTTCCAAGATACGCAAGGTTCATATAGTGCCGCCAACAACTTAGCGCGCCTGAACGCAGCGCTCACAGGCACAGCGCGCGAGGCGGTGGCGGCGCTGCTGGTTACAGCGAACCCGGCGCCGTGATGCGCGCGCTTGACACGCGCTTTGGCCGCCCTGAGCTCGTGGTAGCACACGAGGTCGCCGCGGTGCGTGTGCTGCCGCGTGTTTGTGGAGAAGGTAAAGATCTTGCTATTTTTGCTAGTCGCGTTCGCAATTGTGTTGAGGTAATTCGTTTGTATATAAGATAATAGATCATACGGAATATCTCGCGTCGCCGGAACTTTTTCAGGCGGTTATTACGAAAATTTCACCACTATTGCGAGCTAAGTGGCTAGATTTTGCCGCTCGTTATGAGACTGGTGGTCATTCAAAGCTAGAAATATTAGCAGACTTTCTAGTGCACGAGATCGACCTACAGGCTCGCTTTGGCATCATAACTGAGCCGGCTGCTACGTCGCAAGCAGCAGACAGTAGACGGCCCAGAGATCACGTGCATGCTGTTGCTGAAAATCAGCACGCGGTTGCAAATTTAGCGCCGCATTTTTCATCAAATTCATCGACAACTGCACGTAAAAATAATATTTGCATCGTTTGTCAACAATCGCATCAATTAATTAATTGTGACAAATTTGTGTCAATGTCAGTTGATGACCGATGGAAATTGATTAAAAAGAAACGAGTTTGCCATAGATGTCTAAAAGTAGGTTGGCATAGATTGAATTTATGTAAAGCAAGAAAATCGTGTGACATTGACGGTTGTACGTTCCGTCACCACGCATTACTGCACAACCCAAAATATGAGCGCACCGCTGCTGCGCACGTGGATGTGGATGACGACGAGACCGCGCTGGCTCAGTCCAACGCCGTGCCGCGGGCCGTCACGTCCGCCGCCGCACCAGTATCTAATTCATCCATTTCCTCACTAGATTCTGCGCCCTGCGACGCCCAACTTAAAGAAATTCTCACGCATGCCTCGACTTCCGTTACGCCAGAAAATTAAGGGCAAGTATATCTTCCGCGTCCGTTGTTGAAGATCGTCGCTGTAACCGTGTCCGGCCCAGCTGGCAGCGTAGACACCTATGCCCTGCTGGACGACGGCTCCATAGCCACGTTCATCGACGTGGAAATCGCGAAGAAAGTAGGCGCCTGTGGGCCCGAGAAGCAAATACGTCTAGATTGTGTAGGCGGTTTAAGTAAAGATACGACGGTTCAGTACGTTGATTTCCAAATCAAAGGCCGTCGTGCTAAAGAATCTTATGTTATTCGTAAAGCCCGGGCAATCACAGGTTTAGGCGCCGCACGACAAACGATCGACAGGGCGAGCGTTTCCAAGAATCCATATCTTTCTGACATAATAGATGAGTTTTGTTACGACGAAGTGAGGCCGACAATAATTATTGGCATCGACAATTGGCATCTCAGCATGTCTAGAGTAAAGCGTAAGGGCACCAAAAATCAACCGGTTGCAATTTGTACTGCCTTAGGTTGGGCATTATTTGGTTTTGGCTGCAGCAGAACTGTGCCGTTCGACACCGTCGACCATGCAACGGTCATCGAGTCATCAGCTGCTGACATTAGCGACCGCGCTATGTTAGAGCAATTAGTTAGAGAGCAATACAGTTTAGATTGTATTGGCATTTCGAAACGCGAAGCGCGCAGCACTGACGACGAACGCGCTATCCAAAGTCTCGAGCGAACAACGCACCGTTTGCCCAGCGATCGGTTTGAAGTTGGTTTGATTTGGAAGTCTGATAATTTGCTTGTACCTGACAGCTATAAGCTTGCCTTATCAAGGTTCCTCAGTCTTGAAAAGAAGATGTCTAGGGACCCTAGTTATGCGGAGCGGTACCGTCAAAACATACACGACATGATTCGGAAGGGTTACGCTGAATTGTGCACGGAAGCGCACAGCGCCAAGTCACCTGTCTGGTATCTACCGCATTTTGGCGTAATCAATCCGAACAAGCCGAATAAATTAAGAGTAGTTCATGACGCTGCCGCTAAAAGTAATGGTGTATCATTAAATTCGCTCTTGTTAACGGGACCTGATTTACTTCAGCCTCTTTTAGGTATCCTGCTGCGCTTTCGAGAAGGCCAGGTCGCTCTGACAGGAGACATACGCGAAATGTTTCCCCAAATAAAAATACGCACCGAAGATCGTGACGCACAAAGATTTTTGTGGCGCGATAGCCCTAACGAGTCATTAAAGACCTACCGCATGTCGTCTTTGATCTTCGGTGCCGCTTCTAGTCCTTTCACTGCCATATATATAAAAAACAAAAATGCAATGGAATGGCAGGAACGCTATCCAGACGCGGCTCGAGCCATAATTGTCGACCATTATATGGACGACTGTATCGTAAGCTTAGATTCCGTCGATGAAGCTGCTAAACTTGCAGCCGAAATTCATACTATTCATCAACATGCGGGCTTCGACATGCGCGCTTGGACTTCAAACAACCTCTCAGCACTCTCTCTACTGCCGAAAGAGAGCTTGCTTGAAGTTCCTGAAGCTACCAAAGATGTAGACGTCGATCTAGGCCACCTCTCTACGCCCGTACGTACGCTTGGGCTAATTTGGCAAACTATCGCTGATACGATCGGTTTTAATACAGGGTTAAAAGAAGTAAGTACGTTGCCAAATAAGCTCACCAAACGGGAAGTGCTATCACACGTCATGCGTGTCTTCGACCCACTCGGTATCCTAGCGTCAATTGTTGTAACAGGCCGCATTATGTTCCAGAACGCGTGGCGCAAAGGTCTCGACTGGGACGAGGAGCTTTCGCCTAGTGACAGTGCGGCGTGGAGACTTTGGTTTGAAAATTTATTCGCGGTCTCCCATCTGCAGATCCCACGCTGCTACTGTCCAGGCGAGCTCAAAGTAGATAAGTGCGAACTTCACATTTTTTGTGATGCAAGCGAAGCCGCCTTCGCCGCTGTCGCGTATTGGCGTTTTATTTTAGAGAATGGTGATGCGAAGCTGGCACTGATTTGTAGTAAAGTTCGAGTAGCTCCTCTAAAACCAGTTTCCATCAATTGTTTAGAGCTCCAAGGAGCTTTGATAGCAGCTCGCCTCGCTGCAACAATATGTCAAGCACACAGACGTCAGCCTGTCAAACGCATATTTTGGTGCGACTCTATGACAGTTTTAGGATGGCTGCGTAGCGAGGCCTGCTCTTTCAAACCATTTGTGTCACATAGAATAGGTGAGATTTTGGAGATAACGGATGTGGAAGAATGGCGCTGGTTGCCAAGTCATTTAAATGTTGCGGATGATGCGACCCGCATCAAGTGTACAACGTTATCCCCAGAGTCACGCTGGATATCTGGCCCTGAATATTTGCTCTCCTCGGAGTGGCCCATGGAGCCCAGCGCTCCCGAGTACCCAGGCATAGAAAAGGAGAGCAAACGTGCAGTGTGTTCCGACTCGGTTCATATCATTACTGACGTTGAAAAGCATGAGTCAGTTTCAGCCGATCCCAAGCGTTTTAGTTCTTGGCTAAGACTGGTGCACGCGACCGCACATGCGCATAAGTACTTGACATTGTTGCGAATGCGTAGTCTTAATAAAAGGGGTTTCTGTGTAGACAATCTTCTTCGTTTTGAAGGGGGGATGTGTACCTTTAATTTTCAGCCTGCTGATCAGTTGTCCGCATTGGCTATATCACGTCCATCACGTGAATCCGTCAGAGAATTGACTGCTGCTGACGTCCGTTTGGCAGAGACGCACATTTTGCGACAAGCACAGCTAGACTTATTCCCCGACGAGATGGGCCGTATTGCTAGCTATCCAGAGCAACCTTTGCCACGCACCAGCCGATTGTCAAAATTATCTGTTTTGGTGGGCGATGATGGATTGATGCGCTTGTCTGGCCGCATATCAGCCGCGTTACAAGTGAGAGCTGAAACGAAAAGCCCCATTGTTCTTGATGGAAGACATCCAGCCGTGCGTCTACTTGTATACCACCATCATCGAAGAGCCGCACATGCAAATACAGAGACAGTTGTCAACGAGTTGCGACAAGACTACTACCTACTTAGTCTTAGAAGTACCGTCCGCACAGTCGCCTTTCACTGTCAGTTCTGCCGAATTCGAAGAGCCATGAACTTCCAGCCACCGATAGGAGATTTACCTGAGGCACGCCTGGCGCACCATAAACGATCGTTTACGTTTTCGGGACTGGATTATTTCGGGCCTATTCAAGTTTCTCTCGGCCGGAGAAGAGAGAAGAGGTACATTGCACTTTACACGTGCCTTGTTTCCCGCGCCGTACACTTAGACGTTGTACACTCGTTATCTGCAGACTCTGCAATTATGAGCCTCCGCCGATTTACAGGCTTACGGGGAGCGCCATCAGAAATTTGGTCGGACAATGGAACCGCCTTTGTAGGCGCCAACAGAGAACTTCGCGCCCTTTATGATGCTGCTGTGCCCCGTTGTGCAGCGATGGAGAAAATTGACTGGCGCTTCATACCTCCCGGAGCTCCCTTCATGGGCGGCGCTTGGGAAAGGCTGGTCAAATCAGTGAAAATGGCGCTCAGAGTCACCCTTACAGAGCGGGCCACCACGGATGAGGTGCTTCGCGCGCTCCTTGCAGAGGTAGAGGCGTTGGTGAGCACACGCCCGTTGACGCATGTAACTTTGGAGCCCGGCAGCGAGGAAACCTTGACACCCATGCATTTTATTTTGAACTCGTCTTCAGGCCGCCCAATGCCAGCTACCTTGTCAGACTCGGACTTGTGTTCGAGAGGTGGCTGGCGCGGAGCAGTCCGTTTAGCTGACCATTTTTGGCGACGGTGGGTGGACTAGTGTCTGCCGGCCCTCATTCCACGGCGCGGGCGAGGGGAGGCACCAGATGTTTCGGTTGGAGATCTTGTCCTGATTGCTGATGGTAATATGCCAGGAGGCGCTTGGCCTGGGGGGCGAATCACTGCGACGTTTCCAGGTCGCGATGGCATTGTGCGGGTGGCTGATATAACAGCTTCGGCTGGTGTGTTCCGGCGGCCCCTCAGGAGGCTGGTCAAGCTCTCTTAAGAAAAAAGGGTGGAAACGTGCGCAACGAACCTCTTTTTTATGTTTTTACCTTTTTTATAGTTTTGATATTTTGCCATGTTTTGTTTTAAGTTTGATTTCCTTCTTGTCAAAGTGATCGTAAAATTATACGCACCATATCTTGAACCAGCAGTTTATTTTAATTAATTATTAACAGAATTTTTGATATCGGTTCATTAGTTTTTAAGTTTATTCCTTACATACAAAAATACAAATCTTTCCTCTTTATAATACTAGTTTAGATATAGAAATATAGATAAATACTGCCTGAAAATCTTTTAAAAGTCGATAAAAACCCATTCAAATTATGATAAAGTATAAAGTTGTTATCTCTGTACGTGAGGAGTCCGTATAAAAGTACAAAGGAAATTAAAAATACAAAAAAACGGTTAATGGAGAAATCATAATAGTACATCAAGTGTGTAATGTTGGTGATTACCACTGAGGCGCCATTGAGACCCGAGCCGTTAGGTGAGGGTCTTAAGAGAGCCGAGGACGGTAATCATCTATACACACGTGTATCATACGACGTTTTTCAACACACTTGTGAAGAAAATAATACTAAAAAATCATTTCCAACAGTGAAAACGAGTTGTGAATTTTTTTTCGCAATGGCGGGCAAAATTAATCAATTTTCCTATGCGCACGCATCTAACAATGGCGATCGGCCATAGACTAAAAATAATGAGTTATCTTTTTTTTGGCTTTTCGCGGATAGCGTTTTAGCCACGTACAAAATGGAGAATTTCAGGTTTTCTTTATTACAGACAAAAACAAAAGTTATATTTATGTGCAAGTTTTATTTATTAAACACGTACAAGTTGAAATTATCTATTTAAATACGAAGTTGCATGAAATGTGTTGCATTTGTACTATTGAGCACGATTTTTTTGTATCGAAACTTTTTTAAGAACAAAGCAACTCAACCAATAAATTAAAAAATAAAACTCTTTATCTCACTTGTGAATAATAGTAATGAAAAAGTCACAGTTTGATAACAGGTGTCATTATGTGCATAATTGCGGTGAAATTAGAGCCACTTTATGAGCAAGTGTGTTGAAAAAATATATAAACAGTTTATAATATTGTAGTCTCTCTCTCTGGACTATTCTTTGAAATTATGGCGTGGGTAGAAGAGAACCTAATGCCTAATTCAACGTTGCTATCATGCTTACAATAATATAATATTCTTGTTGTTTCTGTGCGAAATTAGTTTTCTTTGGATGGAAAATTGGTATAAGTGTTTTTTGTATATATAAATACAATACAATTCTTCTTCTGCTGAAGTGAGCTTAGTAATACGTTACCTTACCTAAGTAGTTCCTTACCTTAGTAACTACCTACCTAGGTTTTTTGGCGTAGGTTGTAACCTCGTAGCATATGTGAATCAACGGAAACAAATAATGTTATTTGTTTTATTTGATCACAGAAGACGTTCTAAAAGCATTTGTAACAGTCGACGATCGTTGCAGATGGTTTCAATATTTTCGCATTATATCATTGTTTAGGATGGTCAAGAAGTTCGAAATGTGTGGGATTGATGAATGCAACCGAAATAGTATATATTTCGGTATACGAAATATGTACCCTGTTATTTAATGATGATAAGAATTATATGGTAGGTAATATAAATACATAATACATATACATCGCAAATAGATTGCCTAGCTAAATCGCGTACCGATTACGTTAAGCCATTTTTTGTACAAATGGCACCTGTCTGCACTTAAACCGTTTATTGTCCAAATTGGCTTAAAATTAATAACAATAAAATGAGCCAACTTTGAGGTATTATTCGTAGCTTAAGACAAAGCAAAGCAATTATACTTCTTGAAATTTTTCGACATAAATTTAGGGCTCGTCCCTAAATTTATTTGCCCACTAAAATAAAAATTAGTGTTGGTATGTAGTGGTAGTATTAGAAGTTACAGTAAATTTTGATAGTGGGCACAAAGAAATAGTTACTATTAAATAAGTGCTTTGTATTTTTTTAAGAGTAGAATGCTTGGATTGTGTGGCAGATGACAACGTCTAGAAAAAGTTATGGAATTGATATCTATAGTATAGAATCTAAAGAGTAGATTAAATTAGCTGTGGATCATTGACCTTCTACATATAAATTTGAGATACTGGTAGTACTTCACTTCCGAACCTTGATTTTACACATTTTAAATTAAGAATCAAATATTTTAAAAGGTCGTATTTGATTAAGTAGAAATACGACCACAGCTGTACAAAAAATAAACCCAAAATACCTCCTGATTAAACGGTTAACACGAGAGCTTTTAACCGAAACCACGAGGAAGGTAATCAAGGCATTTTTGTTTAGCGAGAGGACCCTTATACCCGAATAAATCATTCATCGGAACGTGAAGGCAAATATTTGGATCACGGAGTTTGACCTCGAAAATGTCGCTACAGGCCTATTAAAATAAAAGTAGACCTCTGATTTATGTAAAGATTTTTTTCTAATATTTGTTTTGATCTACACTGGCCTTCAAAACTTAGTACCACATTTTTGAAATTGCAATTTCTCCTATAGATACTATAGAAGTCAGAGATTTGGAATAAAAATGTTTATAGAAAATTTCATCAATTTTGCTTGAAATTATAGTTTATTATATATTAGTAATGTGTTTAACTTAATAAAGATAGAAACCAAAAAATAACAATTTTTAACTTAGTGCCAAAAAATCAAACAAGCTTAATAGATTAGATAAGATATATTTATTTGCTCAAACATGGGTAAAACATACAATATAATAACACGCATGCAAGTTTGAAGGCCAATATATTTTTGGTCTTGTATATAGGTATGATTGTCATGGTGACCGCGAACTGGAAGACGATGCGTTAGAACGCCTCCCACTAGGTGGACTGATGACTTGGTTAAGGTTGCAGGAATCCGCTGGATGCGAGACGCACGGGGTCGGTCAATGTGGCGACGCCTGGGGGAGGCCTATGTCAAGCAGTGGACATCTTTCGGCTGAAATGATGATGAATGATGTTGATGATGATTGTCATGGTTTGGGCATGTAATACGGCTCATGTATAGTCTTTAGAAAAGTTTTGATGCTAACAAGAATAGGGGGAGATCAAAGACATGATGAATGGACTGTGTGAAATATAGATACGTCTAGAAAGTGGGTATATGAGATGAGATTTTTATAAGGGGAGGATGATGATGGTCCATTTTTGCATTGTTGTTGTTTACACTGAGCAAGATAGAGGGAAATGTGGTGATTCAAATTACAATTATTTCACTACTTTTGTTTTTTCTTTATGCAAATAGTGCGTATCAAGAAAATTTGCAGTTATTTATTACGAAAACAAACAGATGAACAGATAAATCCAGCAAAGTTATAAGCGGTGCGAATTGCCGTATTAAAGCTGTTCAAAAGAATAGAATTTTAATACCGGAACATTTCTGATGCTTTCCATATAGAAGATAATCTAAAAGTTATTACCGAGATAGAAAATAAAAACACAAACCGCATCGTATGCCATATTTTTCCCTGAATTTAGAAGATGCTACTATTTTTCTATTTGCAAAGTCCACATTTGAACAGTGCTTTGTTTTGCAGTTTTATTCTAAAACTGAAATCAATCTTGAAATTCAACCAGATTGAAATATACAATTTATAGCAGTTCACCACTCCATCAAACGGGCTGTAATATTGGAAAATTGAAGAATTGCAGCGCCCGGGATAAGCGAGGTATAAAATAAGGGAGAGCCATGCTCATGCAACCTCTTTAAAGGCGTCTCTTGGCAGCCTCTACTTGTCGGAAGCTTTATGAATAATTCTTTTATATCTTCCCTCCGCCTTTTTCGTGAACATTACATAAAATTTTCATATTCACTTTGTAGTTAGTCATTTGCATTTGAACCACTCATCTAAGGCTATTATTATTATTGTTTGTGTCAGTACGGTGGAAGGTGAGCAAATATGTGTTATAAAAATCAGACATAAGGGGGGAAAGGATTTTTTTTTAGGAAAAACCGTCATTAGATATTGGAGGGCGATAAAAATCACACGTTTACCGACGTATTTCTATCTACTATATAATAGTGTAATATAATTTATTTATTTTCAGACGCAGCAGTCCATAATATTACATTCATTCATCCACAAAGTAATCCATTAAAATTAAATCACTTCAAGTTAAAATAAATTATCAGCAAAACTATCAAAATAATTAAACATATCAACAAAAATGTCATAAAAGTATTAAACAATTGTCATAGTTATAAAAAAATTACGAAATAAAATAATACAATTGTAAACAAAATAGAAAAATAAAATAAAATGATCTTAAAAAAATATTTTAAAGTTCACCTGTCCCACACCCGTTACACGGGTGCATGTTGTTTCTTTTAAATCAGATTTCATCAGGCTGTTACGCTTATAGGTATAATTTTGATTATATTAACTGACAGTAAATGCCTAATGTTATGTCATTTATTAGCAAAGACCTGGTAATTATCAAATTAGCATATTAATATATGTATCATAATATACATAATTATTTTAAGGTACTAATAGTATTAACAGTCCAGTGTGCGAATAATATAGTTATATAAATTCTCTCAGATATAAAAAAAATGAATTCAATATAAAATTAGGTTACCAATTGGTTTCATAGCACCATTAACATATTCATGAATCATTCACATAATAACGTATAAGACATAGATTTCTATTGCTATAACATACCAACTCGTATAAATATCTCTACATATTTCAACTGCACAATGTAGAACGTAAGTTAGCGAGCAGAATTTATAGTCCAGTGCATAAATCACTGAAACAAATTATGTGACCAGAATAACAATTTCGCATATAAATAACTCTTTATTTCGTTTGTTAAAGAAGGGCGTTTTACGGCACATAAACTCTGCATTGAGGCTATAATATCTTCTAGTGATAACAAGGCTCACCATTTAGTGCGCAAGCCAGCTTCCTTGACCTCCCAACCCCTTCTTAGTCCTACTAATAAACTAAAGAAGAAGGAAAAATTAACTGAAGATCGTAGGTCTCATGTCACTGGCTGCGTTAAAAAGACTATTGGAACGCTCTCTCCATGCAAGAGCAGCTTTTGAGTCGGACGCTTGAGTAGTAACAAATCTTTTATTTTCTTTTGTCGCTTAATGTCGTGTACTACAATATCTCATCTTGTGTAGGGAAAAAGAAAACTTCTACTTCTACCCGAGTCAGTGTATTTACAAGAGAGGGTTTTTTTCAGTTCTTTTTTAACATGTTTATCCCTTCCGGGTCGTGAGTGGAGCATGGGGTAATTTGGGTGAATATGTCAGGGGCATTACAATGGAATAGAAGTCGTTGGCATTCATTATTCGAGGTGGCGCGACCAGACACTGTGTCCCGCCCATGTTTGTAGCCGTCACTGACGGACGTGTTACACTCGCGGTGCAATTTACGAAGCTACAAGCAAAATTGTTTATTTTTTAATTATACCATGTATATTTTAGCTTATTTTAAATAAAAAAGCAAGTGTGAGTTTGACTGTGATGACGAGCTTAGATGATAATTTATATTTATTGATATACAAAAAAAAATGTTATATAAAATGGCAGTTTGCTTGATAGTGAAACATTTGATTGCACAAAAATATTTTGTTAAAAGTCAATGTATACGACTGCTACAGCACTCTGTCTGGACCCTATCTTTAAAAGCGCCATAACACTATCATTTACAAAAATTGAAAACCACTACCTGCGTCTGTGTTTCCGAACGCATTCAACCCGAATCTCTTCAAAGTTAGAGTAAACAGGCTCCTTCTGGGTAAGCTCACTCCATCGTCGACTCTGTCTCTGTCACCTATGACTTAGACTAGAGTCAAGAGCAAACCCATCTCAAATAAAAAAAAAAAAAAAAAAACCTTTTTATTTTTGAAAACCGTTGCAAAATAACGCATAATAGTCCACCAAGTAAAGGGATGGCTTTTTAACATTACATTGTGAACAGCTCTCTGAGCCCCGTCTAGTTTAATTAGTGTGCTTTCCCCGGCCCCATCTCTTACGGAAAAGCTGTCCCTACTAAATGCAGGCTGACAAAAAGAACGTTAAAAACTGCGCTGGAAATTACAATAGGTGTGAAAAAGCTCGGAGGTTGACCTTTTTCATTACATAAATGAGTTTCCACGTTGTCAAAAAGCAATTGTTGGTATTGTTTGTGGAACTGTTTTTAGCTTTTAGTTTTTGGAGGCTTTATGTGTATACTAGATTCTGCCAGCGGCTTTACCCACGTGAAAAGTGTTTGTTTGTGTGTTTTTGTGTTGGGATGAAATTCAGCCTATCTGCTGTTATTCCAGACTATAAACTATCTCTGTGCAAATTTCATCCAGATCCGTGCAGTCTTTCTGGCGTGTTTGAGTAACAAAAACATACACCCATACATCCAAACTTTTGCATTTACAGTATTAGTAAGATTTTTTGCGAAACGTACTGCTATAGATTTTGTATAGATTGTTACCTACATCATGAAGAAACTGACATGTCCTAGAATAAAAAAACGAAGGCATCTGCCAACCCGAACTGCATTCGCGTGGTGGATTACGGCCCATTCCCTCTCTCAGATGATGATGTTGATGAACTTTTATGTAAAACTTACTTCTGGCCGCAGCTTTGCACACGTAAAATTATGTTTTCATTACAGGGTATTTACCCAACTGAGATAAAAGCGAAAAAGTCTTTTCCAGGGTCTTAAACTATCTCAAAAGATTCCAAATTTCATATATTTATATGAAATTTGGTTTAGCCGTTTGGTTGTAAAAAGGTAACTAACAATCAAACAAAAAACAAACAGAGTTAGTTTCGCATGTATAATATTAGTATAAAAGTGTGAATACTCATCATTGTGTGTGTGTGGAAATTTATTTAGAACGTTATTGTATTGTTTCTCATAAACTGATTTTTTACCACTCAGAAAAAAAATTGAAGAACCATAAAAATTCAAAAGTAGAATACGCAATTTTAGAAGATTACAATTAGGCTTTCGTTTGAAAATCTAGTCAATATTCTTGAACGCCACTGCAAACGTAGGACATTTTCACACAATGGTATACAGCAGTGTATAGGTAGACATACATTACAGTTCCGCCCCACAAAACCTTTACACAGCTATGGGTTCAAATTCGTTCAGAAACTGCATGAACTCAAATTACACGTAGCTCAATGAAAAACTGTGGCAGAGAAGGCAATATGGGTTAGGGGTCATTTGGTGCGCTGTGGAACTATAAAAAGCGCGGCAATAGCGACTGTCAAAATGGCAAAAATGTATCGGATTGACAAGCGATATCGAAAAATCACGTGAACAATCACTGACATTTTGACATTTCGACTATCGTCTTCGCTGACATCGAATGCCACTTGTCTAGAGTCTCGACCAGTTGCCCCTTAAAAAAAAATTAATGAGAAACTGGGCCCCATCGCTTTTGCTTTTTTAGGGTGCCAAACCCAAAGGGTAAAAACGGGACCCTATTACTAAGACTCCGCGGTCCGTCTGCCTGTCTGTCTGTCACTAGTCTGTATCTCATGAACCGTGATAGCTAGACAGTTGATTTTTTTACAGATGATGTATTTCTGTTGCCGCTATAACAACAAATACTAAAAACAGAATGAAATAAATATTTAAGTGGGGCTCCCATACAACGAAGGTGATTTTTTGGGGTTTTTTGCGGTAATGGTACGGAACCCTTCATGCGCGAGTCCGACTCGCACTTAGCCGGTTTTTTTTTTAATAATTGTAGCATTCGTAACCAAACTACCAGCAGAACAGAATTATGAAGAAGTATTTGTGATACCATTTAAAAGAAGGCAATATTTTAGTTTAGTTAAACTAATATATTGCTGCAGAAAATATACAGGCAGCTAGTTAGCTGAACGAAATAGTGTATTTTCTGCAGCGGTTTTGTGAAAATATTAAAAACTTGCTCTGGTATAAGAATTTCTTTTTACCAGAAAAAGCCCACTGCTTTTGTAAAAGGCGTGAGGGGGGTATTGCGTTGTTTAAGCGTTAATTAAGTAAGTATTTAACTAGGTATGCTAATCTTTAGGCGGATTTGAAGACTGATTTGGAATGGGAAGAACTGAAGTAGGTAAGTATATGTAATTATGTACATTTGGTGAAATTATCATAACTAATTAGTTTCAATCCAATGTGAGTATTTTTTGAGTATCTGTGAAATAGTGAGTAATTTGCAAGCAGGCAATTAGCGATGGTGGCCCAGGATACTTTCTGGAGGCTTGTTTTGCTTACTCTTGAGAAAACTTCCAAATATTATTCTCACTTTTGACTTTTGTATGCAGGAATCGGTCGACCTTATGTGTCATAAGGTCGTGGTTTCGAATCCAAGCAGGCACTTTATTTCGTGTAATTTATGTCATGACCACTGCTTTAAAAATGGTGAGGGAAAATATCGTGAAGGAACCGGCATGCCCTAGAACCAAACAATCGCAGACTTGTGGCATCCGCTAACCTGCATTGTGTCTGCGTGGTGGATAAAGCCCCATTCCCTCTCATAGAGAGGAGACCTGTGTCCCAGCAGTGGGAATGGTAAAAGGCTGATAACCCTATGCTTATACTTGCCAGCAGGTATTAAATGGCTACTAAAAAAAGTTGCTGGAATGGGACACCCTAACTAGAAATACAACCACAAACATACTGATGTTCTTCAAAAACGTCGGGTGCGTTATACTTGTAACCAGTACGCGTGTATGGCCGTGAACTAAGTAAAAAGAGTATGAAATTTTGTTTTGAATGCTAAAAAAACTAAGTGTGTAAAATTTGCCTTGCCGAATGTCAAAAGTTATGATTGTGACATTATATTAAACAACGAGAAGCTAGAATTCGTTGACAAAACGGTTTTCCTGGGTATCACGCTAGACTCAAGGTTACAATGGGGTCCTCATTTAATATCACTTGCGGGGCGGTTAAGTTCGGCGGCTTATGCTGTTAGAAAAGTTCGTCAATTTACTGATGTAGATACCGCGAGGCTGGTCTATTTTAGCTACTTTCATAGTATAATGTCTTACGGCATATTACTATGGGGAAGGGCTGCAGACATTCAGTCAATTTTTGTTCTGCAAAAACGAGCCATCAGAGCGATATACAATCTTCGCCGGCGCGATTCTCTAAGGGAACTGTTTAAGGACATTAACATCATGACGGTACCTTGTCAATATATTTACGAAAACATCATGTACGTTAGAAAGAATTTACATCGTTTTAGTAAAAACAGCGATAGACATAGTTATGTTACTAGAAATAGGGACCAATTAATTCAACCAGGTTTTAGGCTGGCTAAAGTAGCGTCATCTTTTAGGGGGTACTGTATAAAATGTTACAATAAAATACCGCCACACATTCTAGAATTGAATGAAACGAAATTTAAAACTTGTATAAAACGCACACTATGCAGGCAGGCATATTATAGGTTGGGGGCTTACATCGCTGATAAAAATGCTTGGCCCAACGCTATTCCAGCTCCACAGCCACTAGGGCACAAAAACAAGTGATAAGCAGAAAAGTTCTGAAGTATTGTTGGACCTGCTGAAGACTGTACGAATAATTATAATGTATATTTGTGTTGTATAAACTCAATTTATTTTTTTGGATTATATAACTGCACAGCACATATGTGAGTACTATGTACCAACTGTAAATATACCATTTACTGTACCTATGTGTCGTTCGTTGACTTCAGTGTGCCCTGGCAGTTGAGTGTGTCATGCTCTGTCTAATGTCTCTCTGATGGTGGCACATGTGTTGGATCATTCGGTTCCCTTCATGATGGTTGAGCTGAGTGGTGCCGATCCATGTGTCATGTTCGTGAACGGGCGCCGTCAGTTGGGATTGGTCATATCTTAGCTGCCTCCGCCTTTTTTTTTTTTTTATAAACTATAGGCTAGCGTTTGACCACCATCTCGCCTGATGTTAAGCGATGATGTGGTCTACGGTGAAGCACGCTTGCCTAGAAGAAACCTATTCACTCTTGACTTAAAGACCCCTAGGTTATAGCTGTCAGGGAACAAAGACTCCGGAAGGGAATTCCACTCCTTAGCTGTGCGCACAATGAAAGTATTAGCAAAACGCTTTGTGCGTATGGGAGGGATGTCTACCATGTACCGATGGCGCATGGCCGTACGCCTTGTAGTCCGATGATGGAAAGGGCTAGGCGGAATCAAATTGTGCAGCTCCGTCGCACACTCCCCGAAATGTAACCGATAAAAGACCGACAGACTGGCGACTCGGCGTCGATGTTCGAGGCTCTGGAGCTTTGATGCGACCAGTGCATCGTTGCCAATAAGCCTTTTGGCCCGTCTGTCAATCGACTCAAGTGCATCAAGCTGGTATTTGGCAGATCCATCCCAGAGGTGAGAGCAGTACTCCATGCATGACCGAACTTGTGCTTTATACAAGTTGAGCAGCTGTTCAGGCCTGTTTTTAATTACCTATTTATTGTATTTTTAATTGTTTGTTTTACTCTAGACGCTTTTAAGTGCGTTTTTTTTTTACATCGTTCTCACATATATGTATTTTTCCTACAAGATTATTGTAACCAAATACTTGTTAAACACATTTTTTTTAAAAGAGTAAGTTTGGAGTTTCTTGTCCGTTCTTCTCCATAACAAGCTACATTTCCGAATGGACGGTAGAATCAATTATTATTACTTTTAATTTTTATTTTTGACGTTCGAAAGTGCCGCTTAATAGCCTAATTGAATAAAGAAATTTTGATTTTGTTTTTTTTTATTTTGTAAGGATCGTAGCAGATGGCTTTCTGTAGTTCTTGCCTACCCCTAATTGAAAGAATACGTGAATTTATATTTGGTCCTGTGAATCTATTAGAAATTGCTAACAGATTAAACTTCTAATTCCTTTATCTTAGAAATGTGATGGATTGATGATAAATTGTTTTTCTACTTGGCAATGTGTCCCATTAAGGCAAAAGCCTTCCAAATCGCCTTACGGCTCGCTATATAGCAGGATTTAATGAAAATACCCATTTATTCCGATGTCCGACTTAATGGAGGGATATCCACTATCCTGATTGACGAGTTAAAAAATTCAGGCATCGTTCTTCAAAGTTGAATCAATATATTAGGCGTTCTGTGATTTAGTTAACTTTTAAACAACATTCTTAGAATCTGGTAAGTTGATTCTTTATTATAATAATAGACTTTCAAATATCTCTGAAAGTCACCTCTGACCTAGTTTGGAGTCAAGAGAAAAACTATCGCAATAAAGTGCTGATTCAATAATAAAAAATCTATCACTGAACAAAAGCAAAACTATTAACAAAGGCCACTTTCTATTTAGGCAAACTATTCGGCTCCGTAAGGATAGGTCACACAAAATATGTATACTCTAAGACTAAAAATCTAAGACCCTCTTAGAGGTCTCTTTTTTGTATATATATAGTTGTATTTAATGTAATTATTAATAAATGTAAGTAGTAGGCGTAGTTAAGAAGCTAAGTACCAGTCAAACTTTTCCTGTTGTTTATGTTTTATTGTAAACTGGAGACAAAAGGCTTTTTATTTAATTTATTGATAATCAAAACTAACGTGACAGAAGAGCCAGAAAACAATGGTGGAAAATTAGCTTTTTCCAAGAAAATTATTTCAATAGAGAACTATGAAATATGATTTATTATTCAGGAACGCTACTCCCAAGTTCTAGCCCCAAAATTAAATTATAATGTAATTGCCTAACAACACGCCGTAAATGCTTTCAGTCTTATTACAAAAAGCGGTTTAACTAAAAAGCAAGGTTTAAATCTCTATAAACTGTGGTTTACACAAAAATTATATTACAAACAATGGTTTAGCGATAAACCATATACCAAATCATGGTTTAAGGCTAAAAGGCTGCTAGTTTAACGATGGTCTAAGTCGTATCTGTCAAAGTTTCTCTTTTAGGTTATAGCATCTTTTTATTGTATTTTTACCCGAACATGGATATTAACATGGTTGATTTAATGAATATTGAGGATATTACTTTTTCCTCGTTACTCCAATACTCTGAACGTTTTTTTTTTGTTGTTCCATCACAATATAATATTAACAAAGAGGCAAATTGTTATTAATTAGAGACTTCGATAACTTAAAAATTTCAAAGCTTACTGAACTTTGTTCAACTTGCGATGGTTTTGTTTATTGTTATAATTTCATATAACGCGCGAGAATGTTACGTATCGTTACACGTACGTAGATGTATTATTAGTAATTAATACGAATTTAAGTAACTTGCTTAAATCTAAACAAAAATTCAATCGATAAATAACAAATGTTTATATCCATGCAAAATATCAAAGTCTCAATATTTATAACACTCCCAAACATCATTTAATCCTTATCATATTATCAAAACGTTTTCTTTTCTGGGCATACGGAACGTTGCAATATAATGATATGGTTAACGAATGAAATTTGTTTTAATCTGTGGTTGATGTATAGACAATGGTTCAAATTATAGACTATACGGTTCAAATGACGGTACTAAGAAGACCACGGTTTTTTTTGAGTTTTGTAATACGGACAAATTTAGACCATGGTTCTGCAGATAAACCTGGACTTGATAGTACAGGTTTAAATCAAGCTTTATTGAGTTTTTTGTAATAAGACTGTTTAAGTTTAGCAAGGCCTTAGTGCTAGGTCAAAGCATCGGGCCCAGTTAAGATTGTTATTTCATCGCTGTTCAAGTAGTTAACCTAAGTTTACCTGAAACTTCATTAAATTGTAATATCAAGCGTAAACTGAGGCTTAACGACACAAAAAAACCTCCACTTAACTAAACGATACGAAAACCAGTTTTTTAAAGATTTGGATCGAAGGACTAAAAGTGGCATGGAACTTAAATTATACCAAAGCAAAAATGCATCGTTTATAAAGGGTTCCCTATCCATTTGCATAAAAACTTAAGACATAATATAACATGGCATACTTTTGTTTATCCTATTAATATTTACGCATAACATTATTTTTGCATAACAGCTTACGCATATTTTTTTTGTATAATTACTCTAATCATAATAACGTTTAAGCATAATATTCTAGAGCATAAATTTGTTTACGCATTATGATTAACTCGAAAAATTTTAGACACTAATACACATTGTTATACAATATAAATAAATATTTTTTGTTTTATGATTATATGTTTTTTTTTTTCTGGCTCCTCGCTGCACTCGTCGCGCTCGCATTTTTGATTGTCTCTCGTTTTCTGTCCAAAATGTCGTCACTCCTTTCTGTCAGCTAGGTTCTTGATACCCTGTGAGTCTGGGAGCCAAGTTTTTTTTTGAAAGGTAAAAAAAATAATATACTTCGAAACTTTCATATTTACAAGCAATTGCTAAAAATATAAACCTAAAATAATTATAAATTAAAAAAACCTTGTCAAAAAGTGATTATTGTCAGATGCATAAATATTTATTAATTAATTAATCATTTGCAATACATGACAGTTACATAATATCCGACAGTTATAAGAAATTCCTAGTGTGGGGCAACATTACATAAAAAAAATAAAAATGAAATGAATATTATTTATAATAAATCATTCGCAAGAAAATTCAAAATAAAATACGTAAAAGTAACTCAAATTTGTTTCCGTTATTCCTATTATGTTTTAATACTACTAAGCTAATAGTCATTAGGACTAGCAACATTAAGCAAATTAAAATTATGGCAAAAAAATAAGCCTTCAAGATTAATATGCCAACATAAACAGTATGGCAAAAAAAAAATGGCAAAGAATTATTAGGGTAAAATAAATTATGCCGAAACAGTTATGCAAAAGTTAAAAAAAAAAAATGTTTATTTCAATCACAAAGGGCATTCCGATACATATTATTGGAGATCACCTTTTAAGCAAGGAATTGCTTGTATTAGGAGACTCCGCACTTCCACTTATCATTACTTTATGCAATTGAAATGTAGACAATGTAAACATGCAAGACTAAAAATAAAAGTAAAAATAAAAGGGTAACTTAAAATTATACAAACAGTTCTGCAAATGAATGAGCGTTAAAAAAGGCCAGATCGCGTATGAACGTGTGGTATGTGTGTCACAATTGATTGTGTGAGTAAGTGCGTGAGTATGGGTATGAGTGTGAATAGTGAGGTTGTGTGGTGTGCGAGTTATTATATGCAAAGTTTTGTTCACCTGTCCTTATAAATACGAAAGTGTGTCGGTTTATTTATTTGTTTTTTTTTACCCGGCTGCAAGGAAAGGGTTTTGTGTTTGTATGTATGTAATATTCTTTATTACCTCATATCTTGCAAACCGCTAGATGGATTTTTATAATTAATACATCGTTAGATAGGGCTTGGCCGCCCAAGTGTTCTTAGATAAGTGACGTTAAAAATAAACAAAAATGGCGGCTTTTGTGCGCCATATTGGGGGCGAATCAATATTTTTTCTTCGAAACCCATCGAGTGGGGTATCAAAATGAAGGATTTTTAAAGGTTATTACAAAAATATATACCACATATATGTTTAAATGCGATTCGAAAAAAAGGTAACTAAAAAGTTGTAAATATAAAGAAAGTTAATTTAAAAATAAAAAACCCGACTGCGAACTAAAAAGATGCAAACAAGCAGGAAAAAAAAGTATATTAGAAAAAAGAAATGTACGCGAAAAAAAGGGATCCCTTTATAAAGAGTCTCTGGTGGCTAAATAGTAACGTCCACAAGAGTTAATCTTTGAAGGTTAAGCAACGCTTGTCGAGGCCAGTCCGTGGATGGGCCCACCATCGGGTCTGAAAACCCTCGATGTCTCCATCCGTCCTTCGAGCATCTGAGATCTATCAGGCGTGAAATATTTGCATCCAATCTAATGTTTTCGATAATTTAGGTAGAACACTCTTCTGCCAAGCATCGGTCTTCGTTGAGGCATCTCTAAGGAAGATAAGGATGTATCTTCATCACTCGTTTTATAAGTTTTCATATATTATTTTAAGTATTTATTTAGCTTGATTAACGTTTGAGCAAAGGCTTGTCAACTATCAACTGCCAAATGTAACCAGTGTAGCCAGATTTGACAAGCCTCAAGCCGCCGACAATTTCGTTTTTCCATTTATATAAAACTGAAGACGACCACTATTCACTAAAACCATGAAACATTCTACGAAACGTAAATTTCCATTGTTGCCGTGTACACACTAGAAGCTTATATCAACTGAAATGCGTTTGAAACAATAATCATTATTGGTTCCGCATAAAACATTTCTTTATTTTCCCTGTGTTGTCGCGACTGAAGTTTAATGTAAATAGTGATGAACTGTTAAAAGCATTTTGATTTCCAGTCGCCGATCGTAAAAATTGGTCGCCTCGGCCACCCTTCCGAGTCTAACCCTAAATGGCGAAAAGTCGCCCAATCTGGCTACACTGATTATGTAACGTTGACAACGGTTTCAGAATTTAAAAATGATCAATTGTGTTTTTCTCAGTTGTGAAAACCAATTGAACGTCAATGAGGGGTTTTTTGTATGACATAAGGTATACTTTGGCATGACTTGACTACGTATTCTCAAACCTTGCTCAGCATCGCAGAAAACTTAAAGTGGCAGATGATCAAGGGTGACAAATGCTTGTATCGAGATAAGCACATACTTACTTACCTCAGAAACCGGCCCTTAGACCCGGCTATCATCAAGTACGTTTAGTATCTAACTCGAAAGTCTGACTACCAATATTTCATGCATAAAAGAGGGAGATACACTGTTTATTTATTTAAACTTCATGTACAATGGTGATACATAGGCCGACTTAATGCAGCAAGGCATTCTCTACCAGTCAATCTTTGGGTTAAAAAGGACACAACAGTGGTAGGCGTAAAAAATATGAACGATAATTAAAGGCGGATATTAATAAACTACCTAACTAATACAATACATAAATAAATTCTAAAACAATAGACTAATAAGCAATACATGTAATAAATCTGTAGAAAAGTCGTTTTAGTACATCGAAAATATTGCCAAAAAATTGCCAGCTGTTAAAGGAGAAACAACAGAACCCATTTCCAGCATTTTTGGAATTTTCGTCTGTTTCTCTGCTTATCTGTTTTTGTGTTTATTTGTGCACGCATCACGTAAAATGTACGAAACCAATGTAGATAACTTTTATACATAAAAATTGTGCGTAACTTGAAATATTACTCAGTTTTTGTTTCATCGCAATCGGTTCAATCTATCAAAAGTAAGATGAATTTAAAGTGTTCAAGAAGTAAAATATCGCAATATACGCAATTCATTCATTCAGATACTCGGACTGTTGTACTCGGCGTTGTGCATTTCGTGTCATTTTCTGAATAGCGGTGTTAAGATTTTCCGCGGACGAATGGTCATAGAAAAAAAAGGGAGGTAATTGGGGTCCCTAAATCCCGCCCGCCGCGTCCCCGTGCGGGGACGTAGCGAACCACGGTCAACTCTGTATGTCGAATCAACGAGATACCCTCAAGGGTTATTTCAAGTGTGGCTAGAGTAAAAATAATAATTCGGCACGAAACTAAAAAAATACATTCTACGAGATTTTAGGTCTTTATTGATTCTAATGTCAATAATGACGTTGACGTGCGTGCAATGTGTGGTTCGTAATTTTGCTGCCGCTATTGTCCGTCTGGATAGCCTTATGATAAGCGTGGTGGCCTACTATACTTAAGGTTGCGAGTTCGAGTTCCAGCTATGGTTAGGTATTTTAAACCTCCTTTCCAAAAAGGAGAAGGTTCTATTTTTTTTTTCACCGATATCTAGGTAATTTTTTTTTTTGTTTCATTGAGTATGTTCCGAAATTGGAGCCATTTTAATTTAGTGACGATCTGATCTAGAATTTCGGAGATATACAACTCTTCAATAAATGACGGCAAATCTCTCGGGATTGCTGCAATCGCATGTCTGTTTATACCGTTTCATATCATAATATCACGCCAGTACGCTCTAAACGGGTACGCAGATGTGAACAGATCACCATGGTACACCCTTATTTCACCGCTTATGTTCAAATTTCATGATATTGGGGTAATCTATTCTGGCATTCTCTGTATCTTACTTAAGAACTTGCCTATTAGGTACAACTAAAAAGTGAAACCGAAAAACTTATTTTCAAAAAAATACTACCGATTTCCAAATAAAAAGCGAAAAATTACTTTCTTTCTGTGAAGTCGGTTTTCATAACGAAAAAAATTGGTGCCTACTACATCGACTTCCAAAATGAAAGTTATTTTTCAATTTGTAGTGTTTTTATTTGGAAGAAAGTAATATTTTTAGAAAAAAAAGGGTCTTTATGTTTTCGTTTTGGTGTGGTGTTTAAGAGTGCTACTAGATGGCGCGCAGCAAATCTGTCCTTACCTTTTACCTTATGAAGTCGATATTCTTCTCCCTAGAGTAAATAGTATTTTGAGCAGCGAACGCTCGATCAAGGTAGATAGAAAGGAAAGTAAGGTAGGTAAGTAGGATAGGTAAAGATAGGTAGGTAAGTAGGGTAGGTACAGGTAGGTAGGTAAGTAGGGTAGGTACATGTAGGTAGGTAAGTAGGGTAGGTACAGGTAGGTAGGTAAGTAGGGTAGGAAAGGCAGTTAACGGGAGCGAAGCTAAGGCACAGCTAGTTATTATAATAAATACCAAATTCTAAAATAAAATGAAATTTTAATATAACTATGACGAAGACCGAGCTATATGTCAAATAATAGTTCCGGATTCTATGTTAAAATCTTACTCGCAGCTTTATTGATGACAAGGGGAAGCACGTTCTAGAGTTTTATAGTTAAGACAGTGAAAGAATTAGATAGAAACCCAGTGCGGTGAGAAGGAATATGGAGAAGTAAGTTTTTGGAAGCTCGAAGGTTAACATCGTGAGAACTGCCCAACACTTTGAAATATTGTTTTAAATAATCGGGAGTACAAGGATCGTTCATGATGAGGGACTGTTCGCATTGTTCCTGCTCCATTTTCTACAATTCTTCTTGAAATTAATAAAGTAGCACATGTATAATAATGGAATTTCACCTGCATCCGGTTTTCATGGAATATGACTCCAACATTTGGGAAAATGCTAATGCAGCATTAAAAAAGAGTCTATCTTGTTCCTAATTATATATAGCATTTATCCATCGTCAACTGGACGACACGGTTGGAGTAGTGGTTGAGCGATCGGCTGCTGCACTGCGTGTCGCGGGTTCAATTCCCGCAGGGATCAAAATTTTATGGCCTACAGATAGTTCCAAATCAAGGTGTTGAGTTCAAATGTTTGTAAACGCGCCCACGATACAGGAAAAATTTCTAGAGTGGGGCAACTTGATCTTAAAATTATACTCTACACAGCATGTATCAGTCAAATGCCGTATCAGCCTAAATTTATTCAGAGCTCAGTAAATTCATAAATCTTGAGCAGTTTCAAATAGAAATTCAAACAGTATAAACTCATTACACACCGATTACAATTAAATTAACGATATGGAATTCCTCTCACTGTTCACTCTGCCTTGGTATTATCTATGTATGTGCGGAAATGGCAAACAACACGTTTATCATGACTGTGATGTTCAATTAATAAGGCTGTGTAACCATTGAGATAATATCGCACGTAGTACATATTATCTCAATGTGTGTAACCTGTAACTCGCTTGCTTAGAGTGATTGAGGATATTATTTCTGCGATATTTGCTAATTTAATTTACACTTAATAACTCATAAGATAAGATATTAATCTTTATATTATTAATGTGTGAATGTATGCATATAAGGTAGTAGGTAAGTGGCAATACTGATTGAATAAGGCAATGTAAGATGATGGAGTGAGAACACTGTGTGAACGAGCGAGCATGATAGAGGACGCAATTTGGAAGACGAAAAGACGTTAGGTTGTAATCTGGAATTGTAACGATATTTTTCGGAAGAATAAATAAGTAATAAGTCAAGTTTGCTTGCCCCGTTTTATTTCGAAGATCCCACAATACACACAATGTATAAATTTTTATTTGTTCAAACTCTCCCCTCCCGCCCCAAAAAAAAAACCTAATCGGTGCATTCCCCCTGAACCATACACTCCTATCAATTCTTATCAAGATCCTAATCTTACCATAAAGATATTCATTTAATCAAAATATATTAATGCAGGTACATAGGCAGGCATATGTCCAGCAGTGGACTACAAAAGACTGAGGTGATTAATTGATAACAGGAACATATTAATTTAAATATTATTTTCTTTTGATATGGTCCGTCCACGTGGTGGCACGTGCTATTACAGATACCCAAAATCTTTAGTGACAACTGATCATCAGGTGACTTATTTACCGAGCTCGCCATTTGCTCTCGTTTTACTAAAGCGATATTAGCCATTATACTCACTATTATATCGCGAAAAATTTAAGAATGAGTACCTTTACTACGTTAGCCAGAAATCGACAAAAACCTTTTGCCATTATAGAGGGGAATTATATTCCCGCGGGTCGAAACGTGATCCCTGTCCAACCGTCCTTCCGTGACTTTCTCTTGTGACCGACCCTATACCGCAACTTTTTCTCAATAAAATAAAAATATGATTTGGACATAATGTACAACTTTTTTGTATTTTATTCTCAGACTTGAAAAACACAGCTTGCAAAACAATCCGGTCAACCGCAAGTTTTCAATATCTACTCAAAAAACAGTTTCTCTTTTCAGTAAGATCCCGAATCACGTTTGTCCCGATTCCTGAAATACGTGAATGAAATAATCAAGTACCAAGTGCCGGGAATGTCAAAAAGATTTTTCTTTAAAATCTAACAGAATAGGAATGAATCTTGGGTTAAAAACTGGCCAAGTGCGAGTCTCTCACGCACCGAGGGTTCCGAACGAACAGCAAAATTCAAGAAAATAATAAGGTAACATTACTGAAGTTCATGAACCACGAAAGGTTCGGTGCTTTCATGGTTCAATTCATTGCTCTAACGAAGGGATAAAATAAACTTTGCCGTTCGAAAATTGTTGTCCCAATACATCAATATACAAATATTTTACCTTTCCCAGTACATTTTATAAGTTTGTCGACTATTAATCGTAAACTTGTATAGCCTACTGCTGTGATAGTTTTACTTTTAATTTCGTTATATTTACTAAAGCCATGATTTTTTTCACATATCCAAAAGCAACCCTTTAGCTGGCAGGGGGAAACTTAATAATATTGTTAAATGGTCTATCCAACGATACCTCATGGGACAAACGAAAAAAAAGCATCCGCACTTTACGTGTACAGTAGGTAAAATTGATTTTCATGATTTTATTTTACCACTTTTTCTGTGTAATTAACATTTATATCCATGACAAATTATAGATTTCTAGTACTAAGAGGCTCGGAGCTAAGCTGCAGATAGACGGACATGGCAAAACTATAAGGGTTCCTTGTTGACTAAGGAACCCTAAAAAGAATAATTTTATTTGTACCGTCATTAAAATTATCAAAAATTGTTGGACACGAATTTTGTGCTTTATCAAATTAATAAAAAATACGAAGACAAAGCGTATCAAAAGAGCATACAGAACTGGGAGCTTCTGACGTCACTTCTATGTAAAAGTTTACCAAAGCGTGACGTCAAGCAAAATTTTCAACGCAAAGTATCATCGACATTTTTTGTTAACGTGACAAAAAAAAACCCGAGTCCATTATTTTTTGTTATTCTAAGGAACTAAATAAATATTTATATTCATCATCCCTATTACTTGAGCAACAAAAATATCGGCCTCTCTTGTAGACAATTAATGGACTGGAAACGATTCGAGTCTCTTTATATTCCTGATAAATGGAGATTTATAATCGTGCGAAAACAATGAATACTATGCCTTAGTACAGTAACTATAGAACTTTTATTTTTCCATTGTAAAGATAAGTTTTTGTCTGTACCCTAACTTTTATTGTTATTCTGAATTATGACTAAATGCGTGAACATTTGTTTTCGTTTGTATGTTTGTATGTGACATTTTAAATGATAACAATTTTTTTTTAATTCCTGGATGAGCTTATTGATTCGTAATCGACTGTGTATGTGACAATTAAGTTATTTGTGATTTTTATTTTATTTTCTGATACCTTGTTAGATAACTACTCAATGACATTTTTTGTATTGTAACTTCAAAAAATAATGTGTTTTGCATGCCGTAAGGCAGAATGTAGCGGAAACACCCAATTCTGTACCATCTCAAACTTGTACCTACATTGCTGGCAAATAAATAATTCTGATTCTGATTCTAAAACAACATACCTATCTAACAGAGAGAAGGCCTGTGTCCCAGCAGTGGGAAAATTAAAAGGCTGATGATGATGATGACTGTAAAATACATATAGTGAATATAACACTGTAGGGCAAGGACCTCTTTTTATTTATACATGAACATCACCACGTTTGTTGAAGGTGGGTTATTATTATAGTCTAAAATTCCTCCGTGCCTCGCATGCTTGCTGTCAGTTCTAGATCTTTGACAAAAGTAAATCTGACACCAGTTTTGCCAAGGATGACGGCCTAAAGCCCTGTATGTGACTCCAGTAACAGGGTCACATACAAGATGACTCAGTTGGGGACTCTGTCAGGGACAGAGTCACCAATCTCAAAGGCCGTGATTCTGGAGTCCTGTCTGCCTATGATGGAGACGGGGTTTCAGCATTGTAGGCGCCGAGGCTTTTGCCTCCATTGGACGCCTTTCGTGAGAGGGCCGAACCCGATCGGCGAAAGCGTTCTGACCTACAAGCATTTTATGAAATGCCCGCTAATGCCCCCTTAACACAAACATACTCTATCTCCGACTTAACGTCAATATATCCATCACCAATCAGAATACAAGATTCCTGTCCAATAGTAATCCAATATTGACGTTGAAGTATAGCCAGCATCGATCACTGGGCTCGAAACCATTACGTCTAACATGACACCGGCTGTCACGCTGCCTGGATGTACTTGCACAAGTTAATCATGTATTCCTGTAGTATAATGCAGTTTGTGACAACAGTTGGGGTTGATTGAGAAGGAATTTTAGGCAACTGATTTCTATATGGACGAGTTGTAGTCTGGGAGTAAATAATTTTGACGGGAATGCGAAAGGGCATGGAATAATGCATTTTCACCGTTTTCACGCTTTGATCTGTATTGGAAATAAGGAATATAAAATAATTAAAGAAGCAAAACCTACTTACTTATTCAACAAGTAAATCTTTCTTATATACTGCAAAACAAGAAAGCAGCAAATATTAACGAAACCGAAGGTGTTCTGAATTTATGTATAAACTGCTGAAAAAATATTACTAAACCTAACACAATTTATTAAAAAAATACTTTCAATGTGACGCTTCGCCAACAGAAGAAAAAATATACGAAATAATTCCACACTTTGCCATGAGTTTTCCCACAACGTCAATAAATATACCTGACGTGAAGATTCGTTTATGTCAAGCAAGGTGTCAAAACAAATTCCTTCCATGAACTTGTTAAAGATTAAGCTCCAACTAACTTTAAGAATCGAGGAACCACAAAAAGTTAAATTGCCCAAGTTTTAATTTACTGAACTCTGTAAAATCTTTTACCGCCTCTTTTGTTATGATATACATTAAAATTTGGAAATGTCATTTTGTGCATAGCAAATAGCTATAGACATGAATAAAATAAAATTCTCTTTTCTTCTCTTCTCTTCAATCTAGTTATGAAATTGCATTAGCCCCTGTAGTTGTATAGGTACTCAGAAGAAAAAACAGTCGGTTAGATATATAAAATATAAATATATCATAACATCATGCCTAGTATACCTAGTATTAAACCACCCCACCCACAAACCCACATTTCGTTAGTTGTAAAAAAATACATTACCCTTTTTCGAGAGCAATTGGGTAAAAACCAACGGATTATGGGCAAATCAATTATTGCAATGAAAATTGCAATTAAAATAACGTATATTAATGTTTTGTTCATTTCATTCGGTTAACTTTTAAACTCGCAACTATCCTTATTTCTCCTAACTTTGAAAACGAGTACACATTTTTGGTAAGAAAATAACGAGGGTAGCAAGCTTTTCACGTGAAATGTGGGCTGCACTCTAATTACGAGTGGTAGAGGTATTAATAGTGCTTTTGGACTAAAACGACAATGGCACTAGATAACTGGATTACAGGTAGATAAATAATGAAAAACTAGCCGCATGAAACAGTATGCCAATAGGAAACTATTGGCAGATTTTTCGTGTTTAATCCGTTTTCCATTACTGAAAAGGATTATTTTTTGCATTAATAATCTCTTTTGTTATCCTATGTGTGTTTGTTAGTTAACCTATGGAAACGTTGCACATAGGTAGTTTTTTTTTTGCCTGAAATATTGTATTGTACATATCTTAATATAC
The DNA here is from genome assembly GCA_964057195.1 of Orthosia cruda. Taxonomy (NCBI): domain Eukaryota; kingdom Metazoa; phylum Arthropoda; class Insecta; order Lepidoptera; family Noctuidae; genus Orthosia; species Orthosia cruda. The sequence goes on from OZ059830.1 coordinate 17,496,996, forward strand.
AAAAAAAAAAAATCTGATCAAAATAACAATTAAATTCCAACTTTAAAAAAATACTGCATCAAAAATTATTTACAATACAATAAAAATCAAATTACAAATGTCTAAGAAAAATAATTAAATTACAAATTGTATAGATGTCAACTTTAACATGAGAACCAAATAAATTGATCGATTAAAATAAACATATTAAATTTAATTTTCATGACATGCAATTTTCTCATTTGTCCTAGAGTTCATAAATTCCTCAATAGTATAAAAAACAATCTTCGTTATGCCATGCTCTACGATGCTTTTGAAATAAGCTGGTTCTCAGTTGCTATGCTTAGAACCCTACCATAGATTAGATTAGATTAGATTAGATTAAGACGGGCTGGTGTCCGCAACTCCACGTCTAAGCGCGTATTTTGCGTACAAGAACCCTGCCATATATATAAATAACCCGCATGTTTTCCCCGAAGAGTGAGCCAGTGTTTAACCGACAGTATACCTACATTTTAACAAGGGCATCAATCGGGTTAAAGAAATCAAAGCCTTTAGCCATCAATCGGGCAAAAATCTAGAGTCCATGCTGTTACTGAGAAATATAGTTAAAACCAAGTACCGCTTAGCCTAACCGGGGCATCGAACCCAAGACTTGATTCTTAATATTAGCACTTGCGATCACCTAGACAAACGAGACAGGGACATAATTATAAGATGCAAATAATGACGTCAAGGCAACACATAAAACACCTGCATAAATGAAAATTCTTCTTCTTTTCGTGTGACGATGTGGCCACTTCTGGTGTCAGAGTTAATTAAGCCGCTTGCGGGAACCCCGCAGGTCTCTGGCTTAGCTACTTCAGATTTACATTAACTACATAAGTCCCAGATAAACTTAGAAAGTACATATTATGTGGTTGAAAAGTTACATTGGTACTTGCCCGGATTTGAAACCATGATCTCAAGCACGAGAGGCGATGTCTTAGCCACTGGCCACCTGGGATATAATTAAAATGATGAGACATGAAAACCTCAATAATGACCGACCCGAAAGCAAAACTTCGCATGTCGCAATTTTGAACACAGACGCATTAAACAATAAAATATAATTGGGATTGTGTGCCTTTTTGAATAAATTTTATTATTATGTCCTTAATACATACAATTTCTTATTATCTACATTTGTAAATGTTTTTGTGAAATTAATTAAAACTTAACATTTAAAAATATAAAAAATAGAGGCCCACCGGTATCGGGAACAGGGTCCAAGCTACCGTCGGTCAGGGTTCCAGAGCGAGGAACGATACGAGCCGTGTCCAGAAGTGCTGCTTTCTGAATCAAGCCCTTGATCCAGCCGCCTAACGACAGCCTCCTAAGGTGTTGGTCGAGGCTCGTGGCTATTAATCCATTGGCTGATACAACTATCGGTACAATGATCGCTGAATCCACTTCCCACATGTTGACAACATCGCGAGCCAAGTCAAGATACTTGATTTGCTTATCTTTCTCGGCTTTCACGGGGTTACTATCATGCGGGACGTCAACAATCATTGCACACCCCTCGATTCGGTCCACCACCACTATATCAGGCTTATTAGCAATAATAGTCCTGTCAGTGATGATGGACCGATTCCAGTACAATTGATATTGCTATTCTCGAGAACTGGGTCGGGCACATACCTGTAGTACGGCACCTCCGATGCCACAAGAGTGTATTTCAGAGCAAGTTGGTGATGGATAATCCTGGCTACAAGGTTGTGCCTATGCAAGTACTCTTCGTTAGCTAGACGAGAGCAACCAGAGATAATTTGGCGTATGGATTCACCTGGACGGTGACATGCCCGACGAATGTCAACCGTGCCGTCCTTCACAATAAATCGCCGGTAGTTATACATCTTGGGGGCTGATCGTGATAGCCCCCCATTTCTTGTATTGGATCGCACGCTCGTTCGATCTCCCGAGTCCATTCACCTTCGGCGTGACTGACAGGCACCGAACAGATGCTGCAACAGAACTAACACATAGCGTCATCATCCGGCAGGTGCGTGTCAGTCACACCTTGGTCGGGTCGCTCCCAAGCCCGATAAACCCACCTTTCATTACTTTGGAATGGACGATTCTGGGTGTATCGCTCCACTCTCCGCCTGCACCTACGAATACGGTTTGCCCACGCAAACACTTTCTGTTTCAGGAAGTCGATGCTTTGTGTGACATGCGATATATAGTCTCGAGGGCTGACATCAGTCCACGAAAACGTCCGTCTCGCAAAGCGCATCACTCTTGGGCGATTATTGCCCTGAAAAAAATTCGTTTGCAGATGAGTGCTCTGGCCCCACCAAAACGACGTTCGATTCTGCACTGCCAAGCCGGTACGGCTGGTTTCGATCGTGTAGCTCTATAATCTACAAATTTGACGTGGGCTACACGACAATGCCGCAACAGCCGCGCAGTACATGATCGAATGTGCATCGGTGAGGTCTAAGCAGCCACCAGCGCCCTGTTTTTGGCCTAATTTTAGTGGCCTAAGTTCGGGTAGCATGTAGCAATATTCCCGAATAGCACACTCCAAAGCACTTCTTAATTCCTCATTGCACTGGGTACTTACGTCTGTAACCTTGTCACTGTTCTCCTCGTTAGCGTGACTGGGAATATAGTTGGACTGTGGTGGCACCACAGCCTGCGACGTCGGTGCAGCGACACGGTTACACATTTCAGTTCTGAGAAAATCAAGTACAGTATCATCCAACATACAATTACGCTGGATGACCCGCACTAGATCCGAAAGTCGTTGGGCAGAAACGTGGCTGGCTCAAGCACCTGAAACAAAGAGAGCATCCGGACACGGTACGCAGTCAGGCTGTTTTCTCCCTCTGTAGCCCCAAAGTATGCTCGCATGACATTTTCATTGACGGATGGTATCCATCACATTCGCTGTACATTTCCGCCGGGTGCTGGGACCCTATCACAGACTGGAAGGCCTGGAGGTCCTAAGCGGTCCGGCGGCGGCGTCCTCCCCGATGACGCGCAGGTATTGGTGTCGTCGGCGGCGAGAAGTACTCGTCGCTCGAGCTCGACGCAACTGCCACGGCCGGTGTCACAGCACTCACGATGGGGCTGGGTTCTGGCGGCGGCGAGGCGGAGCTGGACGACGAGGCCGGAGGTGATGGGCGTGCTTGCTTAGCTGCGGCGGCTCTTGTCAACATGACATTTTTGGGTTTCTCATTCCTTATTATAAAAATTGCATTTCTTGGATCATTTTTCTATGTTATTTATGTTTATATTTTTTTCTTCGTCTCATTTTGTCTTGTGGTTATTCAGAATATTTAGTTAATTAATATTTTGGAAGAAATTGTGTAGAGATTTTTTTTTGTCAACCGTCTGTCAAGTCGAGCCACAGATTATTATTATTAAAAAAAGTTCGCCGAAATATCTTTAATTGTTGAGATACCGGTAATTATTTCTTCAGTGAAGAGACTTTGATTATGTTCATCAGTATTATAAACAGACTAATTTTATTCTGATTAAAAATAATACGAAAGTTGTTTATTTTTCTCACTTTATTTTGTTCAAGTCTTTGTTAAGTAAAATTGTGACCCAGTAATTATCTAAAGGGTCATAAACGCAACTTTTTGGCTTATTTTTAATGTATTAAAATGATGACACTGATATTTCCCATTTCAGTCTGTTAATTAGAATTTTTCCTTTGTCAAATTACGTAAAATTACGCGTTTTAACGTAAAATTTTGCGTTAAGTTTAAGGTCACTAATTGTCCTACTGAAATTGACAGGTTTAAGTTGAAAACGGACACAGACAAATATTACCTTTATTAATATTAAATGCCAAACTATATTAATAATTTCAAAGGTCGCTTTTGTGTTTTGATGCGCTTTTGTGTGAGTTATTTTCTTTTGTTGTCGGTCAAACTATGTACTTTTTCAGATCCATGCTACCTTTTTGATGTATATTGTCAAAATGTTACGAACCATGATGATAAGTTTACTAACATTTTGTAATGGCCTAGTGATATCAGACTTTCAGAAATTTCAAAAAATTCTGCTTAAGACAAGTAGGTTTTATTCCACTATGAGTTGAAAGACCTGTTATGTGTGGCCTTATTTTTTCCTAGGATAAGTTTATAAGAGCAATATACATTTGTTTTCAATCCACATGGCAATCAACAAGTGATGATTCGCAGGAATCAATATTGAGCAAGATTGATCACGAGATCTAATAGCTTTCCTGAACAATATCGAAGCCTTTCCGCAGTGTCATCGAATGATCATTTGTTTCCCATTCGATATCATTTTGTGATCATACCAGTGTCAAGTTTTTGAATAGTTAAGTGTATTCATTTCATAGACGTTGAGGACCATTTTTCATCAGGGCTTTATTTAATGTACAGTACAAATGGCAAAGTGGTTGTGTTACGGAAATTCAATTTCAAAGGTAAACAACTTTATATTACACGTGGTGCTTTCAGTAAAAGATTCTCGCAAAGTGGGAACATGAATAGATAACTCATTTTGGGTATGGTTGTATGATAAAATATAATATAAAACAAAGGAGCGCGGCGGCTTGAACCCGATGGCGATGAATAAATTAAGTGTTTTTTTAATTATTATTGCAGTAACCTCGTTAAGTTTGCATATTATTCTGCTTATTAATGTCAATGTTTTTCCTTGAATTTTGTTCTCAAAAATAACTTTTGCGAGTTAAGATTGTTTTTCTTTATAAGAAAATTATAAAGTTAAGAATCAAAGTGTTGATTGCGTGAAAGATAGAAAATCTGTCAACACAAGGTATAGATTAGTGAAATGTCTTTGTTATTACTAGAATTAGTTATTAATAGATAAACTAGTATTAGATTAGATAGATATATAATAATAAGATAAAAATATTGAAAGATAGCCAAAGCAAATGCAAGTACCTATAATCTGAATATGTAAATGTTCGCTCTTAAATTCTTTTAACAGTAGCTTCTTATGGAAATAGCATACCTGTGATACGTATAACATGTCTGAATATTAAAGTGAATTGGACTTTTGCTTTGCAGACCAATAGCGACAATTTTTTTTTCCTTTTTTATCTGATTGCCTCAGCCTGGACGTTTTCATCTGATCATTTTACGTGAAAGAGAACCATCACTTTAAACCTTGGCTATATTTTGTAAAATAAAAAGATTGGATGCGAGGAACCGTAATATTGCATCGACCTTTGTTTGTCTATGAAATGAAGAAAGACTAATACTAGAATTGGAAATATTAAATTCAAAGGACAAAGAAAACACAAAAGTAATTTAAGGTCAATGTCTACAGTTTGATACACATGGGAGGACAAACAATGATTACGAACAAAGAACATACGTTATGAAAGCAAACTTTGATATTCAGTGGCTATTGCCGAAGTTTCTACTGAGAAACGAATATCTAATTTAGGAGTAAGGAAGCAAAGCTGCCGTAGCACTAGGCATAAATATTAAACGTTTAATATCTACCAGAGTGCAGCCATTGTGAAAATTCACTCCGATCGAGAACTCGAAATTCTACGCTTTATTTGCATTTTGTCATTAATATGATTTGAACTCGACATTCAAATAAGGCGAATTTTCTGGGAAGGAAATGGATGTGTATGACAGGATACGACGTGTTGCTGGCGATATTGAGTTTCGATAGCCATTTTATTATGTTGATGTGAAAGCGATTATCATCTTTCCGTTCGATTAAAAATTGAATTGAATGTTGGACAAATGAAAACAAGGTTTGTATACGAATGTTTCATTGGCCTCTTGCTTTCTACTCCACCCCTAACTTGGCGTCTTATAAAATCCAAATTGGCTTTTTAGGAGCCTTTGATTATATTTCCTTACTTGTCATCGAAACACTTTTAGCTCATTTGCATATGTACCCAACCATGCTCTTAAAACGTGAATGTAGAAATAAAACCAAAAAGCATTCTAAGTACGTTTTGAATTTACGAGTGTTCTCTAGCAAAAATTCGCCAGAGAGAGTTCCATAACATTTTTTTTTATTTGATGTGGGTTTGATCTTGACTCTCGTCTAAGTCATAGGTGACAGAGACAGAGTCAACGATGGAGTGAGCTTACCCAGAAGGAGCCTGTTTACTCTAACTTTGAAGAGATTCGGGTTGAATGCGTTCGGAAACACAAACGCAGGTAGTGAGTTCCATTCATTCGCTGTACGCATTATGAAGGATTTTCGGAAGCGCTTGGTGCGAATTGGTGGAATGGCAACAAGGTAAGGATGGTAACTTGCAGTGCGTCTAGATGTCCGATGGTAGGAGGGGGCTGGTGGGATGAGGTCGTGGAGTTCTTGAGCACACTCACCGAAATACAGTCTGTAAAAGACCGACAAGCAGGCAACCTTGCGGCGATGAGCCAAGCTGTGAATCTTGGTATCCACCAGTTCAATGTCACCGATGAGCCTCTTAGCTCTGCGTTCCACCGAGTCAAGCGCGGCAAGCTGATACTTTGCTGAGCCATCCCAAAGGTGGCTGCAATACTCCATGCAGGATCGGACTTGCGCTTTGTACAGGGTTAAAAGCTGTCCAGGCGTAAAGTATCGCTACACCCTATTTAGGATGCCCAGTTTTTTGGCCGCAATTTGGGCTTTGTACTCAATGGAGGCGCCGAAGTTAAGACTGGATGTCAACTCCATGCCTAGGAGCTCAAGCCGATCAGTCACTGGAACAGACGCACCCGGTAAAGTAGGCGCCCGATCGAAAAGACTCCTTTTAGCGGAAAAAAGACACGCCTGTGTTTTGGTGGCGTTAAAGGAGACCAGATTGTCATCACCCACTGGGAGACAAGGCTTAAGGTCAAATCTGTCCGCTCTACCATAGTCTCTCTCAAGGAACGAACTTCATCCACGCTGGTTCTTGCGCTGGACAGGTATCTCTCTGAATCAGTACTGTCATCTGCGTACCCAACAATACCAAGCTGAAGTAGGTAATTGATGTGCAGCAGGAAAAGAGTTGCAGATAGAACAGACCCCTGAGGAACTCCGGAATCAATAGCCATAAGGTCAGAGGAGTAGCCGTCTATGACTACTTGGATCGACCGTTCGCAAAGGAAGTCCGATATCCAGCCACAAAAAACAGCGGGGATACCATACGCAGGAAGCTTACTGAGTTGGCTTGCGTGCCAGACCCTGTCAAAGGCCTTCGAGATATCCAGCGAAACAGCAAGTGCTTCGCCGTTTCTCTCGATGGCTTCGCCCCAGCAGTGCGTGACATACACAAGAAGATCGCCAGTAGACCGTCCCCGGCGGAAGCCATATTGACGGTCACTGAGGAGATTATTGTCTTCAAGGTAGGTCAGCAACTTACTGTTCAGTACCCTTTCCATAACTTTGCACAGAATGGAGGTAATGGCGATTGGACGGTAATTGACAGGGTCTGCACGGTTGCCTGTTTTGGGCACTGGTTGCACATTTGCAAGCTTCCAGGACTTTGGTACCGTTCTTTTTACAAGAGAGAGGCGGAACAAGCGTGTCAACACAGGAGAAAGTTCGGGCGCACACAGCCTCAGTACTCTCGCTTGAATGCCGTCAGGCGCGCTGGCCTTGTTCACGTCTAGACTGCACAATACTCTTCGGACCTTTTTGGTGTGCACAGCGATCTCCGGCATCGAAGAGTCACAATGAGGCGTAGAATCAGGAAAATTCACTCGCTCCTGCCGCTAACAAGCAAAAAGTTTTGTAAAACAAAATCCTACTGTGGGGCCAGGCCATGACAATTACGTACGTATTTTATTTTAAATTTTCATGCAAAATATTTATCATATATAATATTATGTAACTGTCATGCATTACAAATTATTAATTAATTAATAGTCAGTAGTTTTGACATGGTAGGCGTGTTTTTTTATTTTAGGTGTATATTTTAGCAATTGCTTGTAAATATGCCAGTTTCGAAGATTTTTTTTTTTTCTTGTGAAATAAACCAGGCTCCCAGGGCATCAAGAACCTAGCTGACAGAAAGGAGCAAGCGTAGTATAGTCTGAGCGACGACATTTTTGACAGAAAACGAGAGACAATTAAAATGCAAGCGAAGCGAGCGCGAGCGCGACGAGCGCAGCGAGGAGCCAGAAAAAATAAAACCATATAATCATAGAATAAGAATAATTTATATTGTATAAAAATGCGTATTAGTGTCTAACATTTTTGGAGTTTATTATTATGCGTATTTGTTATACTTAAAAAAATATGTTTTAATATCATTATGCGTAAACAAATGTATGCTTTAGAATGTTATGCTTAAACATTATTATGATGTATGCGTAAGCCGTTATGCGAAAATAATGTAGTATGGGGCAACGTTCTTTTTAAAACAAAAAAAAAACAGTGTTATGCGTAAATATAATTAGGATAAACAAAAGTATGCCATTCATTCATATTCATATTCTTTATTGTACACTAAACAAACATATACAAATACAGAAGGACAACTTATGTACAAAGGCGAGCTTAACCCACAATTGGGTTTTCTTACAGCAAACCTCAGTGTTATAGCGAGATTTACACAATTAGGACAGTGAACAAAAGCGCACAACAAAAAAGAAACTTAAAAACAAATTTAAATTCTTACTAACTAAATACACTACACAAATACGTGTAAAGCACACAATGCATAAACATAATACATACTTTATAATATATATCTAAAATACATACATATTTATGAGTCATGACATATTTGTAAGTATATTTATGATGCCATGTTATGTATAGGTATAAATATGCCACCAAATATATTTAATTAGACATTTTAAGCTTAGGTAAAAAAAATTCACTGTTCCCTTAGGCTGTGTAAGGTGAGAGGCGACAATGCAACAACGATGTGACTAAGTGTGTACATTATTCTGCATATGGAACAATTTCTATGAAAAAGATTAATCACATCTTTGGGAGCCTTTATTGACACTTGTTAGTATTCTCAAAGTCAAGCTTGCAAAGCTCATGTTAATCACAATAAATTACATTAAGTAGGCAGACTACGTCTTATCCGAACAAACCAACCACAAAATCCAAATCTATAACCAACAACTTAACAGTTTTAAATTGTTTAGTATCAATACTTAGGACATTCTGAACTTTGATATTTTTAGTATATTAAATTAAATATTAGCACTCAATTGAATTAAGTTAAGGTGTGGCGGCGGTGGCCCTTGGGTCACCCTTGAGCCGCGTACGTTTTTGTTGTATTCCGAAGAATATTATGTGTAAATATAATTATGCGTACAAATTAAAAATAAGGGAATATATTTCATTAGTAAATAATCATTAGTAAACCGGAACAAGCATACATACAAAGACTGATAAACACATTACCCTCCTTCGGCAGTCGGGTAAAAAATGAAACAACCCGACTGTTTAAGAAGAACTAAAAAGAGGTAAACAAGAAAAAGTCATATTGTGTAGTTGCAGGATAAATATGGTTTTGGTCAGTCAACTCGCGATTATTTAATCTGTTACTCGGTTTATTATGTCATTGAGCACCTTCCTAGTATGAAAAAAAAAATCACTAGTTAATTAACTTATGCAATTAAAATTTCCAAACAAAACTGCAAAAACGCTAAAAGAAAAACAACAAAATAAATGACTCGATTTCTCTTTGATTGTTTATAAATTCATTGATAGGCGGATAGGGTAACCAGGCAATGAAAAATCTCATTTGAATTTTAATTGATTTACGATGGAAATTAATCTGGGGTAGCATCAATTGTGTGGATATAGATCGCTAGTGCATGCAGCGGATAATACAAACAAGGCAAGAATGATTAATAAAACAGTTTCCGATCTTTAGTTTTTTTAGAGTTTGGTACCTGAAGGTTAGACCCTTCCCCCCGGAGCCCTTTTGCTGTTAATCAAGTGTCCCAAACTCCCAACTTATTTCTGCGTTTTGGTACGGAACCATAAACGTGCGAAGTCCGACACGCATTGGGCTGGTTTTTTTCTCGTTCAGATAACAACATAACATCACGTTTGCATTCCTCGAAGTGTTAGCAGAGGTATACTAATAGTATACCCACATTTCGACAATTATTTTTAAGATATTTATTTTCGAAGAACCATGATAGATGTCCCATGAATAATAATGAGCCTCATGTATATTTTGCCCTAGTACTTTATTTTAATTTTTTATTAGGTTGCCCGTAATTAGGTACCCACTTAGCCTATGGTATACCAATAGACGGGCTATCGTTAAGTCATTGCAATCTCAAAGACAAAAGCTAAAATTAAAGACACGTTGTAATTAAGGGGAGTTGTAATTTAGAAGCTCTTCTTTAATCATCATTTCACTTGAAAGACGTCCAATGCTAACAGGAGCTTGAGGGAGGCCTCCTATTTAGACATACTCGTAAGCCTACCGTCACCGGTCCGAAAGTCATCGGTCCAACTACTGGGACGCCTTCAAACACCGTGTCTTTCAAGACGCGGTCGCCCCTCCAGACCTCCAACTATTGGCCCATCCATCACTTATGGCAACATCGTGGGCAGAACCCACTGCCACTTAGTATATAATCATTTCTGGCTAGCAGAAATGAGCTAAATAAAATTTTCAAAGCAAAATTTCGTTACTTACCTACCTATTTTTATTTATTTACATATGTACATTATTATTTACAAACTAATATTAAAACTTAAATAAGAATAAAAATAAGTAAAACTAGAGGACGCCTCGCAGTTTCACCCGCGTAGTTCCCGTTCCCGTGGGAATATAGGGATAAAAAGTAGCCTACGTCACCCGGGGATAGAGTAGCTTCCCAACGGTGAAATAATTTTTGAAATCGGTCCAGTAGTTTTGGAGCCTATTCGGTACAAACAAACAAAAAAATCTTTCCTCTTTATAATATTGGTATAGATTACGGGGCGCCAAAAAATTCGTCCACATCGCTGTCCACAGGAAAAGTGCCCAGAAGGCTGGCAGCATTGTCACGTTGGATGGCAATGCTGATTCTTTGGCCAAAAAAAATGCCAGTCCTCTGGTCTCGTGAAGAGTCGACCAACCGCTTGGCGATATCCCGAAATATTAGGTGTGCACTCGGATCCCATGGCCCTAGTGTTTCAACCCCAAACGGCTCAAACACATAATTACCAATTAAGTTGTTGTATTAGCACCGTTTGAGGTTTTCAGCACCTGCAGCAGCCGCCCCAGCGCAGCCCACCGTGCTAGGAAGAAGGGTGTCGACCAAGTTGCATCCCACACTAAAGACCTACCCAACTTCCATGGCATTATGGTCATAGCATATGGTCTCTTCCCATCAACACGTGCCAGGCCATTGGGTTCTAAGACAGCTGGCACCCCGGCGGTGGCAAGAGCACAACGGATGAGATCATTAATGCTAGCGTGCCGCGCAATCAGACCTGCAATCTTACTACAAGAAAGAGTGCAGGTATTTACCTACCTATTTCATTAATATGAAATCAATTACCAATTAAAATCCGTCGTCAATGTCTTGCATAAGCCAAAGGATGATACCATATTCAAGGTATTCATTAATATTGAATGCATAAGGCATATTGTTAGTTACAATAGGTTTACTCAAATTACTTGTTAGATGCTGGTTAATATCAAGAATTATCGTGATTAATTATTGAAGAGCCTATTGCTTTATATAAGAGCTTATTGTTGAGTGCGAATTAATGATAGTAATCGTATTGTTACATAATGCTATTATACTAAGAATTATAGATTGTAGTTTGTAGTCTTGTTTAGTGTTTGAAGGGATTCATAAGTTAGATATTGATAAGAGGCTCTAGACGAATTGTCAATCGATGTCAGAGATGGCGATGGTCGAAATGTCAAATCTAAGGGATTGATCACGTGACATTTCAATATCGCTTGACAATCCCACACATTTTTGACATTTTACGTGTAGCTTCAGAGGCTATAGATAAGTGACATTCGAGGTCAGCAATTGCGATGCTCGTAATGTCAAATGTAAGGGAGTGTACACGTGACTTTTCGATAACGCTTGGCAATCCTGAACATTTTTGACATTTTACTATCAGAGGCTCTATCCAAGTGTAATTCGACGTCAGCGAGGGTGATGGCCGAAATGCCAAAATGTAAAGAATTACCATTTTGACAGTGCTTGGCAATTCCATAAATTTTCTTGATTTTCCCAATCAAGATCGCGACGCTTTAATAGATATGTTACTTGTTTATAGCTTCAAGTCATCATTACTGCCACACCCTGCCCATCCATACTTCATCACTCCGGCAGAGCATCTGCTCCCACGACACGATTTGAAATGGCGAATCTGGAAATCTCTAAGCCAATTGCGGGCCCAGGTTGGTTGCTGTAGAAAAAACCTGACCAAATAGAGTCTCATAGACCCATCTCAAACGCAGTGCCAGTGTGGAGCCCTCTCACAGCATATGCACCACTTCCTTGTCTGCACTTCGTACCCAGAAGCCTGCACCTTTTAGGATCTGAACTTGGTGAATTTATTGATACGAGAAGAAACAGATATTTCCAATCAGACAATGACCAGTTAATGCAATGTGGTTTTGGTGGAAAAGCGAGGATCTTCCGACCAGACTGGTGTTGTGTCTGGTCCGGGCAACTGCCCAACGGTTATTGTCGAACTGTTGTATGTGTTCAAATCGCGCCGATAACATTGCTTGGGCGAAGCAGGATTTGTGTGATGTGTGTGACTCCAGTTGCTGGCTCCAGTAGGTCCGAGCGATGTAAGAAGCTGAGGGTGATGGCCAGGAATGCTCGCCCGCTGCATGCTAGCGGTCATGATAGCCCCGTAGATGCCGTGGTAACTAACTGGCTGCGTGACTCGCTGTTCGAAAGCTTGAGGAAGACTTGAGCTTGAGGCTTGATGACGTCACGATGAAGTAGCTACGCACGAAGGCTGCGCTGATGTTCATGTTCGAGGGTCACCAGTTTGGAGGTATGTGTAACAGGGTGTAAAGTTCCACAAACCTCCATAGAAAAGGGATTCCTCCGACCAGACGGGTGTTGTGTCTGGTCCGCGCAACTGCCACGTTGCGTTGCGTCCACGATGCGTTGGAATGCCTCTCACTAGTTGGACTAATGACTTGTTTAATGATGCGGGAATCCGCTGGATACGAGACGCACGGGATCGGTCAATGTGGCGACGCCTGGGGTAGGCCTATGTCCAGCAGTGGACATCTTTTGGCTGAAATGATGATGATGATTGTCATGGTTTAAGCATGTAATACGGCACATTTATTGTCGTGAGAAAAGTATTGAGGATGCTGACAAGAATAGGGGGAGACCAAAGACATGATGTATGGATTTTGTTAAAGTAACGTCTAGAAAGTGGGTGAATATGAGATGAGATTTTTATAAGGGGAGGATAATGACGGTCCATTTTTTCATTGTTGTTGTTTACACTGTGCAAGCCAGAGGGAAACGTGGTGATTTATTTTAAGATTATTTAACTACTTTTGTTTTTTCGTTATGCAAATAGTGCGCTGCGCATCAAGAAAATTAGCAGTTATTTATTAAGAAAATAAACCCAGCAAAGTTAGAAGCCAAGCAAATCAACGTATTAAAGCTGTTTAAAAGGATATATTTCAATACCGGAACATTTTTAATTCTACCGCTTTCCAGATAGAAGATAATCTAAAAGTTATTGCCGAGATAGAAAATAAAATCACAGAGCGTATCGTATCGCCATATTTATATTACTTCTATTTTTCTGTTTGCAAAGTCCGCATTTCAATAGTGCTTTGTATTGCAGTTTTATTCTAAAACTAAAATCTATCCTGAAATTCAACTACATTGAAATATACAATTTATAGTAGTTCACCACTCCATCAAACGGGCTGTAATATTGGCAAATTGAAGAATTGCAGCGCCCGGGATAAGCGATGTATAAAATAAGGAAGAGCCATGCCCATGCAACCTCTTTGAAGGCGTCTCCTGGCAGTCTCTGCTTGTCGGAAGCTTTATGAATAATTCTTTTATATCTTCCCACCGCCTTTTTCGTGAACATTACATACAATTTTCATATTCACGTTGTAGTTAGCTATTTGCAACCACTCATCTAAGGCTATTATTGTTTGTGTCAGTACAATGGAAGGTTAGCAAATATGTGTTATAAAACCAGATATCGTATCTGGTTTTATAACACATATTTCGGACGGGCCAACAGCATTTTTTTTTAGAATAACATTAAGTATATTTTGGGGGGCGATAAAAATCGCACACGTTTAACGACTTATTCCTTCACACAGTAGTCCATAATATTACATTCATTACAAAACTCAAAATGATTATACCAAAATAAAATTTCCTAATTTAAATAAAGTATCATTCATTAACATTACATAAAAAAAACAAAAACAATTAAAATTAAATCAGTCAGAAACACTATCGTAATAATTTAACATATCACCAAAAATGTCATAAAACTATAAAAAATGTGTGTTATAAAAATTTTCAAAATAAAATTGTAAACAAATGAAAATAAAATAAAATGGTGTAAATAAAATATTTAAATGTTTACCTGCACCACGCCCGATACACGGGTACATGCTGTTTCTTTTAAATTAGAATTCATCAGGCTGTTACGCTTATAGGTATAATTTTGATTATATTGACTGATAGTAAATGCCTAATGTTACTAATTATGGCATTTATTTGCAAAGACCTGGTGATTATCAAATTAGTATATTAATATAACTATCATAATATACATAATTATTATAATTTACTAATAGTATTAACAGTCCAGTGTGCGAATAATATAGTTATATAAATTCTATTAGATATAATACAATTTTAATACACTATAAAATTAGGTTACCAATTGGTTTCATAGCACCATTAACATATTCATGAATCATTCACATAATAACGCATAAGACATAAATTTCTATGGCTATACCAACATACCAACTCGTATAAATATCTCTACAGATTTCAACTGCACAATGTAGAACGTAAGTTAGCGAGCAGAATTTATAGTCCAGTGCATAAATCACTGAAACAAATTATGTGACCAGAATAACAATTTCGCATATAACTAACTCTTTATTTCGTTTGTTAAAGAAGGGCGTTTTACGGCACATAAACTCTGCATTGAGGCTATAATATCTTCTAGTGATAACAAGGCTCACCATTTAGTGCGCAAGCCAGCTTCCTTGACCTCCCAACCCCTTCTTAGTCCTACTAATAAATTAAAGAAGAAGGAAAAATTAACTGAAGATCGTAGGTCTCATGTCACTGGCTGCGTTATAAAGACTATTGGAACGCTCTCTCCATGCAAGAGCAGCTTTTGAGTCGGACGCTTGAGTAGTAACAAATATTTTATTTTCTTTTGTCGCTTAATGTCGTGTACTACAATATCTCATCTTGTGTAGGGGAAAAAGAAAAGAAAAGGTTTTCTACCCGAGTCAGTGTATTTATAAGAGAGGGTATTTCCTGTTTTTTTTTTTTAACATGTTTTTTCTTCCGGGTCGTGAGTGGAGCATGGGGTAATTTGGGTGAATATATCAGTGGCATAGCAATGGAAAAGAAGTCGTTGGCATTCTTTATTCGAGGTGGCGCGACCAGGCACTGTGTCCCGCCCATGTTTGTAGCCTTCACTGACGGACGTGTTACACTCGCGGTGCAATTTACGAAGCTACAAGCAACATTGCTTTTTTTTTAATGATACCATGTCTAACTTATTTTAAATAAAAAGGCAAGTGTGAGTTTGACTGTGATGACGAGCTTAGATGATAATTTATATATATTGATTTACAAGAAAAAAATGTTATATAAAATGGCAGTTTGCTTGATAGTGAAACATTTGATAGCACAAAAATATTTTGTAAACAGTCAATGTATACGATTGCTATAGCACTCTGTCTGAACCCTAACTTTAAAAGCGCCATAACACTATCATTTACAAAAATTCAAAACCGTTTTATTTTTGAAAACCGTTACAAAATAACGCATAATAGTCCACCAGGTAAAGGGATGGCTTTTTTATCATTACATTGTGGACAGCTCTCTGAGCCCCGTCTAGTTTAATTTGTGTGCTTTCCCCGACCCCATCTCTTACGGAAATGCTGTCCCTAAATAAATGCAGGCTGACAAAAAGAGCGTGAAAAACTGCGCTGGAAATTACAATAGGTGTGCAACCTCCGAGTTTTTTCATTACATAAATGAGTTTCCACGTTGTCAAAAAGCAATTGTTGGTCTTGTTTTTGGAACTTTTTTTGTGGAACTGTTTTTTGCTTTTAGTTTTTGGAGGCTATATGTGTATACTAGCTTCTGCCAGCGGCTTTACCCACGTGAAAAGTGTTTGTTTGTGTGTTTTTGTGTTGGGATGAAATTCAGCCTATGTGCTGTTATTCCAGACTATAAACTATCTCTGTGCAAATTTCATCCAGATCCGTGCAGCCTTTTTGGCGTGTTTGAGTTACAAAAACATAATAATGTTTATTTCCAATAATTACTTAACAAAGGTTACAGGTACAGTAATATGATACAACATAATGTGCATATGGTATTATCTCCTGGCCCCCAAACTAGGTTTATAGCCTGTGACTTGGGGAGCAGCGATTCCATAAGGGTTCATATAGAAGGCCAAAAATCTGTTTTCACCAGTAACATAACTAACATAACAATATAATGACTATTTATGTGTTTAAATGGATAAGAAAAATAGTAAAAATAAAAATATGTGTTAGAGTGACAGTGAGTGTGTTGTGGTAGGTGTAATATGTGGAGTGTGTGTGAGTAAATGTGAAAGTGGGGAGTATGTATGTGTGTATGTTTGTTATATACTTGAAATGAGGGGAGATCTGTCTTAGGCATATGGGAAGAGCAATTTTTCGGTTTCGTCATACGATTTCTCAATCAGCCATTTTTTAACCGAAATTTTGCATTGGTGATAATTTAAGCTGTGGTTATGGAGAAACTTATTGATTTTATTATATAAAATATAGCTGAGGTAAGTGAATTGGTGTTGAGCGAAGGTAGTTTTGTGACTAACTGGCGGAAGGACAATATCTGCGCGACGTTTCGTACTTACTTCGAAAGGCAGTCGATGTTTTCTTAATACACATTGTAACACATATAACCCTCTCACAGACAGAACCCTGCATTCTCTAAAAAGTTCCAATGTAGGGTATCTATAGGGCTTGCACAACATAACTTTGACAACAGCTCTCTGAGCTCTCTCTAATTTCAGAAAGTATGTTTTGCAGGCGCCACCCCAAGCTGGCAAACAATACAGGAGAAGAGACTGACAGAGTGAGTAATACACTATCATAAGTGTTTCTGAGTCAGCCGAACCACGGAGTTTCTTAAAGATGGAAATGAGTTTGGTTGACTAGATTATCCAGATGACTATACCAGTTCAGATTCTTGTCAAGTTGCACGCCCAAGTATTTTATACAAGATGCGGCTGTCAGAGAGGGACAGGTACAGCAGGAGTTTCCAGAACAGGTATGAGCTTTAATAGTAGGCGTTATATTTGGCTGAGTCTTATTACTTAAAGAAAATGACACAAGTTTCGTTTTTTCCGCATTTAAGGTTAACAAATTTTTGTTAAACCAATTCATGACAATGTTCAGCGCCATCTGAGCATATTTTCTGTTTCACTCCAATCACTGCCATGTAAGAGTAGGGCTGTATCATCAGCGTAAATAAATATGGAGCAGTTTGTTAAAGGAAGGGAACACAGATCGGTAATGTAGATGAGGAACAAGGTTGGCCCTAGAATGCTTCCTTGTGGGACGCCGTATTCTATTCTAGCTTTATCGCTTATTACCTCATCCAATTCAACATGTTGGAAACGATTTTCTAGATAAATAGAAAAATGTGAAGTGCAGTGAAAAAAAGTGAATGGGATTAACTGAAGTAGGTAAGTATATGTAATTATGTTCACTTGGTGAAATTGTAAAATCATGTCTAATTTCTAGTTTCAATCCTATGTGAGTGATTTATTTAGAGAATCTGTGAAATAGGGAGTCATTTTCAAACAGGAAATTAATTAGCCATGGTGGCCCAAGGTACTTTCTGGAGGCTTGTTTTGCTTACTCTTGAGAAAACATCACAAATATTATTCCCAAGTGTTGACTTTTGTATGCAAGAATCGGTCGTAATAAGAATTTCAGCCCTGACTCATGTGTCATAGCATGTGGTTTCGAACACAGGCAGGCATTTTGTTTCGTGTAAATTATTTCATGACCACTGCTCAAAAATGGTGAAGGAATAAATCGTGAAGGGACATCCGCTAATTTGGACTTTGTCGCTTCCCTCTCATAGAGAAGAATCCTGTGTCCCAGCAGTGGGTATGATAAAAACCTGATTACGCTATGCTTATACTTGCCAACCGGTACTAAATGGTTAATATAAAAAGGTATTTCCAAGGCAAATGTGAGTGAGGAAAGCTGGAGTGCTTCTTCAAAAACGTTAGGTGCGTAATAATTGCAACCAGTATGTGTGTATGGCCGTGGAATAAGCAAAAGGAGTATGCAAGGATTGTAGCAGATAACTTTCTGTAGTTCTTGCCTACCCCTAATTAAAGGAATACGTGAATTTAAATTTGGTCCTGTGTATTTATTAGAAGCTGCTAACAGATTAAAGAATCTCCATTCCTAAATCTTAGAAATGTGATGGATTGTTGATAAATTGTTTTTCTACTTGGCAATGTCGTCCCATCAAGGCAAAAGCCTTGCAAATCGCCTTTCGGCTCGCTATAGAACAGGATTTAATGAAAACGCCCATTAATTCCGATGTCTGACTTAATGGAGGCATATCGACTATCCTGATTGACGAGTTCAACAATTCAGGAATCGTTCTTCAAAGTTGAATCAATATATTAGGCGATCTGTGATTAAGTTAACTTTTAAACAACATTCTTAGAATCTGGTATGCTGATTCTTTGTTATAATAAAAGAGGATTAAGATGGTTTAAGAGCAGTGGTGGCCCAGTGGTATTGACTGCAACTTACAAGTTGAAAGTCGTGGACAACAAGCAGGCGTTTTACTTTATGTAAAAAATTTCATCACCACTGCTCTCAAAAACGGTGAAAGAAAACATCGTGAGGAAACCGGCATGTCCCAGAATTCTAAAATATGTGAGATACACCAAACCGCACTGGTCCCGCTTGGTGGATTACGGCTCATCCCCTCTTACAGAGAGGAGGCCTGTATAGGCCGATATTGATGATGATGAAAATGGTTTAAACTATGTAGAAAGGTATTTATACTATGCTTTATCATATCGCTTATTAGTATCCTCTTATTCTCTACTGTCAACTAAGACCTGTAAATGTCTCTGCAAGTCTTCTGAAGTCTGAACTAGACTAGAGTCAAGAGCAAACCCGTTGCAAAAAAAGTGCTGATTCAATAATAAAAATTCTATCACTGAACGAAAGCAACACTATTACTATAGGCTACTTTCAATCAAGGAAATCTATACGGCTCCGTAAGAATAGACCACATAAAATATGTACAGGTAAAGTTAAAACTAAAGCGGCAGAAGAGCCAGAAAACAATAGTCAATAAATTTGCTTTTTTCAAGGAAATTATTTCAGCAGAGAACTATGAAATATGATTTATTATTCAGTAACGGTACTTCCAAGTTCCAGCCCAAAATTATATTATAATGTAATTGCCTAACAACACACCGCAAATGCTTTAAGTTGAGCAAGGCCTTAGTGCTAGGTCAAAGCATCGGGCTTAGGTAAGTTTGTTATTTCATCGCTGTTCAAATAGTTAACCTAAGTTTACCTGAAACTTAATTAAATTATCATATCAAGTGTAAACTGAGTCCTAACGATTCTAAGAAGCCTCTAAATATGAACTTAGGATTTAGGATCGAAGGACTAAAAGGGAGATGGAACTTAAATTATACCAAAGCAAAATTGCATCGTAAATAAAAATCTCTGGTGGCTAAATAATAACGGCCACAAGGGTCGAACTTTGAAGGCTAAGCAACGCTTGTCGGGGCCAGTCCGTGGATGGATCCACCATCGGGTCTGAAAACGGTCGATGTCTCGTAAAGCAAATGTAAACTGTTATTCCCGTAAGTACGTGTAGTACCTAATTCGAAAGCCTGGCTACCAATCTTCATGCATAAAAGAGGGGGATACACTGTTTATTTATTTAAACTTCATGTACAATGGTGATACATAGGCGGACTTAATGCAGCAAGGCATTCTCTACCAGTCAATATTTGGGTTAAAAAGGACACAACAGTGGTAGGGTACAAAATAAAAAATATGAACAATAATTAAAGTCGGAGATTAATAAACTACCTAACTACATACATACATACATACATAAACTGACGCCTTTTTCCCATGGGGGTAGGCAGAAAATACAGAAAAAACTAAAATATAACATATATACCACCTAACTAATAAAATACATAAATAAATTCTAAAACAATGGTCTAATAAATATTATAATAAATATCAAATTCTAAATGAAACTGAAATTTTAAAATAATAACTATGAGGAAGACCGAGCTATGTATGACAGGATAAATAATATTCCGGATTCCATGCTAAAATGAAAATTTACTTTCAGCTTTTTTGATGGCAAGGGGAAGCACGTTCCAGAGTTTTATAGTTAAGATAGTGTAAGAATTAGATAGAAACTCAGTGCGATGAGAAGGAATATGGAGAAGTAAGTTTTTGGAAGCTAGAAGGTTAAGCTCGTGAGAACTGCCCAACATTTTAAAATATTGTTTTAACTAATCGGGAGTACAAGGATCGTTCATGATGAGAGACCGCTCGTACTGTTCCTGCTCAATTTCCTACAATTCTTATTGAAATTAATAAAGTTTATCTACATGTATAATAATGGAATTCCACCTGCATCCGGATGTAATGGAAGCTGACCCCAACATTTGGGAAAATGCTAATGCAGCATTGATAAAGAATCTATTTTGTTCCTAATTATATATAGCATGTATCCATCGGAAGGGAGCAGTGGTGGCCCAGTGGTAACGGCTACGACTTACAAGTTGTAAATTGAGGGTTCGATCCAGGCAGGCGCTTTACTTTGTATAAATGTGTTCTGTATTTAAGGATATTATAAATAAAACACTGCAAATCACATACGACTCGTGTAATGGCCACCAACCAACTGCTTGACAAGCCTACCCACGTATATGTATTTATCAGATATACGACATTCCTCCACCACTATTTTTAAGATACTTATTATTAAAACTTATAATTTAACTGGTTCCTAGTTTTTCTTATCGGATACCGGCGGACAACTTGAGGTTCCTGATATGTTTGATTGCTTGAATGAGACTGACTTAAGTCAGGCAAGCCTGCGTCCACAAACTCATCATCCGAGACCGTTTCCATTTCCTCTTCCCTATCCTCTCGCGCAGGAGACGTGGGGGAGGCAGATACCTGTTCTGGTGATGTCAGAACCGGTTCAGATACTAAACCAGCGTCCCGCTCGTTTGACTGACCGGTCATCTTAGGGGAGCAATCTCCAAAAACACTGACATCATCATCCGGTTCAAATGATGAGTTTCCTTTGTACGCCAGTAACTGATCAACATGTTTCTTTACATTTACATTTTCATCTGGAATATACACTGAAAACATTCGAGATCCTAAACATTCATTCACTGTGCCCTATTTCCAAATATGTTTAGTACCATTATTATAATATTGTTTCAGTAAAACTTTGTCGCCAACAGAGAAAGACACACTTCTATTCCCACCAAACTGTTTACATTGGTTCATTTGTGCTTTCATGACGTTCGCTTTGGCCACGGACGACGAGGATGTTGTTATTCCTTGTGAAGGAAGTCTTAATAAATCGAGTTTGCACCGCAAAGGACGTCCAAACATCAAGCGCAATTGAAGAGCCACTCCTGATGGTGGGCATTGAAATCCCCCAGTATTACTAATTCGGCAGAAGGGTACCGCTGCTGAGCCGTATCAGCCACCTCACACAGATGTTCCGTAAGCCTGGTTGTCTCCTGATCTCCACTGTGCGATCGGTAGATACAGGCGTAGATAATTTTATCCAGGTCTGTGTACACCAGTGCCCAGAGCACGGAAAACCTAGAGTCCTGAAGGTTTCGGAGACGCCGATAACAGATGTCGTCTCGGGCGTACATGCATACACCTGCGCGTGGTTTAAAATTGTGCTCCAGGGTAAACCCTGGGTATGATAAGTACGACACGTTTGACGGACATCCGACTTGCGTCTCCGAAAGAAAAAGAAGAGCTGGTATATCAGTCTCCAGGTGGGGATGGAATGCTTCGAGATTAGAGTGCAGCTCTCTGATGTTGCTGAGGTGCACTTTGATTGACAGGGAGTGCTGCCGCAGTACAGCTTTTATATTTCCTTGGCATTTTGTTTTGAGTGAAAAAGAAGATGAGAAGGCAATGAGATGAGGTTCCACGCTGGCAACCCACAGACACGCACTGACAGGGCGCCATCAATCCCCATTGATCTGGAGACTGCGGGGACGTCCGAGCCCTCCCAGGAATGTCCATCGCAATCGCAATTGCGCTGGAGAAAATCCTGTAGTCAAATGTATTGAATTTCTATAATCGCCCATTCGACATAGCATGATACCCGTCAAGTGTTGCATTCCGTTTAGTCGACAAAACGTCTCAAATTCATTTGAGCAAAAATTGCTAGCATTGTCAGTAACCAAAATTCGCACTAAACTAAATCTGCTGAACATCTCGCATAGTTTACTTATAATAGATTCACTATCCGTTTTTTGCATTATAAAACATTCCACCCATTTAGAATGAGCGTCCACCGCAATTAAAAACTGTTTACCCACTAACATAAACATATCTAAGTGAACGCGTTCCCAAACGCGCTCTGGGTACGGCCACGGAGCTAACGGCACTTTAGGTAGGTTTTTCCGGAGCGTGTTACAAACACTACATGAACCTATTTTTTCTTCGATATGTTTGTTGATGCCGGGCCACCACATACGCATTCTAGCTTCCGTTTTGGTTTTGACTACTCCAAAATGAGAATTGTGCAGCTCATTTAGAAGTCTTTCACGATAACTTGAAGGAATCACGATTTTATGACCCCGTAATATACATTCATTCTCCACGGCCAAATCCAATCGACAAAAGTAAAATAGACGTAAATTCTTGTTCGTCACTTTAGAAGGCCAACCATTCTTTATAAATCCTATCACCTTTTGCAGTACCTCATCGCGGCTGGTTTCATTTCGGATGTCGTTCAAAGTCAAAGGTAGTAAATCTGATTCACTTACAAAATTAATATGCCGTGACTGATCTATTTTCTTACCCCCTTCGTGCTCATTTGATTGTGTAGGCACAGACCGCGATAAAAAATCAGCCACGTTTTCCTCACTCTTTACATATTCGATTATGAAATTATATGCCGATAAGAATAAAGCATAACGTTGTAACCTGTTCGCTGCTAAAACGGGCACACCTTTTTCCTTCCCAAAAATCGACAAAAGCGGTTTATGATCCGTCCGCAATACAAATGGCACCGTACGACCATATAAATAATGATTAAATTTCTTAATCCCGAATACAATTGAAGTGGCTTCCTTCTGAATTTGCGCATAGTTCAGTTCGGATTTCAACAATGTACGCGAGGCATAGGCCACCACGCGCTCTTAGCCGTCTGGCTGCTTCTGCGCTAGGACCGCACCCAGGCCGGCCGGGCCGACCGTCGGGTACTCCGGGTGGTAGTGGGCTAGCACGTGATCAGAGGATAGCTCTTCCTTAATTTTATCAAACGCTTCAGATTGGTTTTTACCCCACTCCCATTCCATGCCTTTTTTCAAAAGCTTGTTTAGAGGACTAAGTACCGAGGATGTATTCGGAACAAAACAGCGATAATAATTCACCATCCCTAAAAATGACTTTAATTCATTAACGTTTTTAGGTGGCTCGCACTTAATGATGGCTTCGATTTTACTGTTAGATTTATGAAGTCCGTTCCTATCTATAACGTACCCAAGATACTCCACTGAGCTTTTGAATAATTCGCATTTATCGTGTTTTAATCTCAACCCTGCGTCTTGCAATCTTTTCATCACGCGCTCCAATCTTTCTAAATGTACGAACCTATTAGGAGCAGTAATTAATATGTCATCTAAATATATACATACTCCGTCAATGCCGCCCAATAACTGTTCCATTGTACGTTGAAATATGAAAGGAGCGTTAGCTAATCCAAATACGAGCCGCGTGTACCTATATAAACCTCTATGCGTGTTTATACAACACCATTTCTTTGAGTCATCGAGTTCTAGTTGCATAAAAACTTCAACTGTGCATCAGGTTTTATTTTCAAGCTTACCTTATAATTGTTAAATCTGCCCAACTCATCAGAAAATAATGTTGAATATTTTTTTATTAACATTTCTCCTGTGTTATCGCGTACTACATTGTTTCAGTTTAAACTACACAAATGTATACCAAACAAACTCATAAAGTCACGGCCTAAAAGCGGCAAACGTTTTTCATTTGTTTTGATAACGAAGATTATCATTGGTTTAGTGCGGCCTTCGTAGGCTATAGACAATGACAAACAACCTAAGGGTACAATTTTTACTCCAGTATAAAAGTTAAAAATCTCCTCACACGACTGTAAACGATATTTACTATTGTTATTGCTCTCGAACCGCTGTTCATATAAATTAGCCGGTAGAACGGAGACAGCACTGCCACAATCAATTTCACATATGATTTCCCTGTCATCTAACTTGACTTTACGTGAGATGGGCTGATCCCTAATAGTGTTTTTTAAATTAAATAAATTATAAATACTTCTGTCAACAACATCATCGTCACCCGTTCCCAAGAAATTGCTATCACTTATCTTAGCTTTGCACACTCTTTTTAGATGACCTTTTTTGTTACATTTTTGACAGGTATAATTAACAAAACGGCACTTTTCTTTCGAGTGATTTTTGTACCCACACCCTTCACAAATCTTAGACACTCGCGAATTATTATCGTTACAAGAAGAACCGCTCGGCCGCTGCAGCATAAACACCGGCTGCGCCTGCGCCCCCTCCACGGAGCTCGCGCCAGCCGTGCCGGCCGCAACGTTGCCAGCTCGCGCGGTTTACAACGCGGCGCGCGCACACCGCATGCTCTGCGCCATCTCCAATGCCTTATTGAATGTGAGGGTTTCAAAGCTTTCTGCGAACAATTTCTCTTTTTCTTTGGCATTTTCTAATCCTAAGACGAACTTGTCGCGTAAAGCAGTATCTAACTCGGTCTTAAATCCACAGTACTGTGCCAAATTGCGCACTCGCGCTGCCCATTCGGTTAGATCTTCTCCAGGACGTTGTTCCGCCATATAAAAACTGTACCTCTCAGCGAACGTACTCTTTTTTGCTTGGAAATGGACGTTTAATTTTTCTAACTGGTTTTTATATTCCACGTTGTCCAAGTTGTCCGGCGAAACCAAATCTCTTGCGACGCGGTATGTATCTTCCACCAGCGCAGTGAGCAGAAGAGCTCGTCTTCTCATTCCAGACTTATCGGTGTCGTCTCCAATGTCGTTCGCCGTGCAGTACTGGATAAAACGACTTCTAAAAATGCTCCCCTCTTGCGCGCGGTGATCAATTGAGAGGTTGCCGCCAAACGCCATATTATATGTTTTTGCGTGCTCCGTGCTCGTTGAAAACACAATTATTAGTGACACAGGCAATAATAACACACGTGAATAACGACTCGTCGCCAAATGTTCTGTATTTAAGGATATTATAAATAAAACACTGCAAATCACATACTACTCGTGTAATGGCCACCAACCAACTGCTTGACAAGCCTACCCACATATATGTATTTATCAGATATACCACAAAATTATTTCATCACCACTGCTCCCAAAAACGATGAAGGAAAACATAGTGAGGAAACCGTCATGTCCTAGAACCAAAAAATTCGAAGACATGTGACATCCATCAACCCGCATTGGGCCCGCGTGGTGGATTACAGCCCATCCCCTCTCACAGACAGGAGGCCTGTGTCCCAGCAGTGGGAACATGAATAGGTGGATGATGATGATGTATCCATCGAACTGGACGACACGGTTGGAGTAGTGGTTGAGCGAGCGGCTGCTGCACTGCGTGTCGCGGGTTCGATTCCAGATCTAGGTGTCTTGTGTATGATGTGAGTTTAAATGTTTGTAAACGCACCCACGATACAGGAAGAGATTCCTAGATTCGGGCAACGTTTATCTAAAAAACAAAAAATAAATGAAAAATAAACTCCGCACAGCATGCAGCAGTCAAAAGCCGTATCAGCCCAAATTTCCTCAAAACTCAGTAAATTCATAAATCTTGAACAGTTTCAAATAGAAATTCAAACAGTACCTATTTACTATGTTTAATTAAATTAACGAAATTGAATTCCTCTTACTGTTCACTCTGCCTTGATATATCTATGCATGTGCTGAAATGGCAAATATCAGGTTTAACATGACTGTGATGTTCAATTAATAAGGGTGCGTAACCTGTAACTCGCTCGCTTAGAGTGATTGAGGTTGTCACTTCTGCGATGTTTGCTTATTTAATATAACAGAATAGAATATCTTTATTTCGGACGCAAAAATCCATAGAGTGTTAGTAACATAGAAACACTTATTACCTAGTGTTAGTAACATAGAAAAACTTATTACCTAGTGTTAGTAACATTGAAAAACTTATTACCTAGTGTTAGTAACATAGAAAAACTTATTACCTAGTGTTAGTAACATAGAAAATCTTATTACCTAGTGTTAGTAACAATCAAACTCCGCACAAACGGCTGTACAATCGGAGAGCCGAAGCTCTCAGCTGCAGTTTTCAGGATGCCGTTTTGACTGTCCCTCACTCTCCTCAGTAGCGACGCTGTTTTTTTACGTATAACAGCGTAGAAACCGTCTGTACGGGCTTGCGCAAACATCTCCGAAGCGCTACAGTAACGGGGCAGTCTCAACAACTTCCTGAAAGCATTGTTATATTGGACGCGCAGGTCATCCAGCGATCTCTTCGTTTAATTGACCCATACTCGTAGATTGCTCGTGTACAGACTTTGGAAATAAGCCTTGAAAAGTGTTACTTTTACTAGGTCCGCACACCGCGCAAATCTACGGGACAACATATTGCTCCGGATCGCTAGAGCCCTACGCTCCCTCTCAATGTCCACATCGTCCCTGAGGTATTTAAAAGTGGACACCCTATTAATTGGTAACCCGTTCACGAGCAACTCTGGTTCTTCTCGACGGCGTTTGCCACCGACCTCAAAGACCATGTATTCACATTTCTTTACATTGTATTTTAAGCCATGTGCGGCAGCGTAGGCTACACACATCTTAAGCAGCTCTCTGATTGCTCCCGCCGACGAAGCCAGCAGCACCATGTCATCTGCATACCTGATGTTGTTGATTCTAACCCCACCAACACTGCATCCGACACGCATGCTGCTGAGTGTGACTATGAGGTTATCCATGTATAGGCTGAAGAGCCTGAGGGACGTCAGTCCCCCCTGCCTCACCCCGCACTCCAATCTGTACTGCTCAGAGACTTTATCATCCCATTTCACATGGTTGCTCTGATTTCCATACCAATACTAAAATAGTCCACATATTTCCGTAGGTACATCCCTGTGTCCCAACTTCCTCCAGAGTACATCGTATGAGACAAGATCGAATGCCTTGAAGAGATCAAGGAAACAGGCGTACACCGGTGTCCCGCTATCTATATAATATTGAACAGTATGCTTGAGACTTAAAATAGCACTTTCAGTTGATAATCCGGGGCGAAACAAGAACTGTGCATCATGAAGATGTATGTAATTACTTAAGCAAGAATCAAGCATACCGTCCAATACCTTTGCTATTATTGTCGCAAGAGAAACGGGACGATAGTTACCACTGTCCGAGATGTCACCGGTCCTGTTCTTCACAATGGGAACCACGATAGTCATTACCTTTACTTTTTTTTTTACCAGGTAAGTACGCGTGACTTATACAAATTGTGAAAAACATAGACAAGGCTCACGTTCTTCAGGTGCTCAATGCTGAGCCCATCATGCCCTGGCGATTTGCCTCTGCTCATGCTATTTATGATTTTACGTACTTGCTTGGTTGAGAAACGTATCAGAGGTTTTGCACCACGACAGCTGGGCCCACAATCATTCACCAAAGTTGAGGGACCGAGTGGGGATTGAACTTTGAAATGCTCCTTGAACATATTTTCAATTTCCCTCTTATCACTCATCCCTACCACACGGACTTCCAAAATTTACCAAACTTTTTATTAGCTCGTTGTTCTGCTAACCTATCCATAACAATTTGCTCAGCGTTATTTTGACAAAATTTCAGTCGACTTTTAAAGACTTTTCGCTTCTCATGCATTTCATCATAAACCGGCCCAGACGAGGGACGATTGTTCAGCATCCAGGTCTGAAAGCTACACGTGGCCTCGCGGTGAGCCTCTCTCACATACTCATTCCAACCACACGCACGCCTACCCTACCCCGGTTCCACCGCAGATGTCCTTTTAGATTGCCTAGCCGCCGCACATAGGGTTTCTACAATTTGCTCGTACAAATTATCCAGAACAACTCTATGTTCATCCAAACCGCATGATCCAACACTGCACCCTTCAAACTCATGGGGGAAATCAACGTCTCGCAATTTACTTGTACATAAATTAGTATAACTTTGCGTTTCTGACTGAGTTCTTTCACCCCAAATGACAGAATTGCGGCCAGCACCCCAATCATTAATTTAGGCCTCACAACTTCTAAGTCGCAATCTAGATGTATAGGTAGATGATCCGAAACGAAAACATCTTCAGAAACATCAACATTTGTAATTGTCTGCCAAGCTGACACAGACACCACACCGTGATCTAACCATCTCCTACTTCCGTACACATCACTTATGAAAGTGTTAGTATCACTATCAATCCCCCGTTTCAATACATCAGCACAAATCCAAGATTGGTCCGAACAAAAGTTCATTAACTCTTTATAAAACATCTCATGGGGGTGAGCGTTGAAATCACCCAATATAAACGCATTCTCTATATCACAGCTTGCTATGGTAGCACTAATCTCACTTAATACATCTGTAAATGTTGCTAAGTTGTCTGGACAATTTGTAGTATTTATTAGTCGTACTATTATTGAATTTTCTGTATAAAAGCTATACAGAAAATTCAATAATAGTACGACCCTTTGACGACGCTGTGATGGCCACAAACCGAGGACTGCAACACTCAATAACAGAGACCATCTCAAAAATGCCCTTCCTCCAGAGAATGGCAACCCCTCCATGAGGTCTTTCTCTCAACAAGCCCTCAGAAGTGTCCACAGCCGATTTACCCGTAAATTCAAAGTCAGGGATTATTGTTTCCAACATGTGAATGTCATGGGGAAGCAGCCAGGTCTCTTGTCGCCACCAAATCAGACTACTCACATATATCCATTATATTATCTTATACTCTATTACTTAGTTTCAATTGTAAGTCGGCTAAACGATCCATTCGTTTAGCTGACTTACAATTGAAACTAAGTTAACTTAAGATACTTATTAATATTTTTCTACGCATAAATTATGACAATCAATTGACTTTAACTTTAGATTCCTGAGGTTTCGTTGGATACATAAAATGTACAATACGCCTAAACACAATTCCATCAGGCCGAACCTCGTAGTTTAAGAACAAATCTGCCTTGTATCTGGAAACATATAGCTTGGACGCATTATACTTTCTATTTGACTTCATATTAATCTTTTTTAATGTTACAGTTTTTTTATTTATTTTTATTTATGATGGGTTTGCTCTTGACTCTAGTCTAGGTCAGAGGTGACAGAGACAAAGTCGACGATGGAGTGAGCTTACTCAGAAGAAGCCTCTTCACTCTAACTTTGAAGAGATTCGGGTTGTATGCGTTCGGAAACACAGACGCAGGCAGTGAGTTCCACTCTTTTGCAGTGCGCTTGATCAATGAAGGATGTTTGGAAGCGCTTGGTGCGAATTGGTGGAATGGCAACTATATGTGAGGATGATAACTTGCAATGCGTCTAGATGACCGATGGTAGAAGGGGGCCGGTGGGATGAAGTCGTGGAGTTCATGAGCACACTCGCCCAAATACAGTCTGTAGAAGACCGACAAGCAGGTAACCTTACGGCGATGAGCCAAGCTGTGAAGCTTGGCATCCACCAGTTTGACGTCGCCAATTAGTCTCTTAGCTCTGCGTTCCACCGAGTCAAGTCCTAGTCTTTAATGTAACTAATAATGTCATCTTCACTTGCTTCTGTACTAACATTGGAAATTAGCAACGGTACTTTGATATCCGCGGCCCGAAACCTACCCTCCGGCGCAGTTATAGCCGTTTCCTTTCGACTATTCAAACTATTTTCTTTATAACGCTTTTACTGCACTACCGTTAATACTATGTTTAATTAAATTAACGAAATTGAATTCTTCTAACTGTTCACTCTGCCTTGATATTATCTATATATGTGCGGAAATGGCAAATATCAGGTTTAACATGACTGTGATGTTCAATTAATAAGACTGCGTAACCATTGAGATAATATCGTACGTAGTACATATTATCTCAATGTGTGTAACTCGCTCGCTTAGAGTGATTGAGGTTGTCACTTCTGCGATGTTTGCTTATTTAATTTACACTTAATTACTCATAAGATAAGATTTTAATCTTTATATTATACATGTGGGAAGGTATGAATGTAAGGTGTTAGTTAAGTGGCAATACTGATTGAATAAGTAAGCATAATAATGTAAGATATGTAAGATGATGGAGTGGGAACACAGTGTGAACGAGTGAGCATGATAGAGGCCGCGATTTGGAAGACGAAAAGACGTTAGGTTGTAAGCTGTAATTGTAACTATATTTTTCGTATGAATAAACAAGTGTGGGATCGAGTGGTGAAATAAAATGGTTTCTCGCTTCAAAACTTGTTTATTTTAATGAAATCAAATACAACTTTATGAAAAACTTAAATAACACGTCTATCTCGTTCGTCGTTCCTTGGACCCATCTATATCTTTACTAATCTATACTTCTATACTAATATTATAAAGAGGAAAGATTTGTATTTTTGTATGTAACGAATAAACTTAAAAAAAAACAACTAAACCGATTTCAAAAATTCTATCACCGTTGGGATGCTACACTATCCCCGGGTGACATAGGCTTCTTTTTATCCCTCTATTCCCATGGGAACGGGAACTATGCGGGTGAAACCGCGAGGCGTCCGCTAGACTGACATATTTTCCTTCTCTCTCTGTCCCTTTCACTCTTATATCTCACTCTTATATCTCATCTTTCACTTGCACCTCTGGATATGTTCCCTTATACTCAGAGTTCATTCCACATAAGTAAGAATTCAAGTTTGCTTGCCCTTTTTATTTCGAAGATCCCACAATACACATACTACATAAATATTTATTTGTTCAAACCCTCCTATCCAGCCCCCAAAAAAAAAACCTAATAGCTGATTTTTTCCAGAACCATACACTCCTATCACTTCTCATGTAGATCCTAATCTTATTAAAAGATGTTCATTCAATCAAAAAATATTATTGCGGGTATGTAGACAGGCCTATGTCCAGCAGTGGACTACAAAAGACAGAGTTGATTAATTGATAACAGGAACATATTAATTTAAATATAATTTTCTTTTATTATGGTCCGTCCACGTGGTGGTACGTTCTATTGCAGATACCCAAAATCTTTAGTGACAACTGATTATCAGGTGACTTATTTAACGAGCTAACCTTTTGATCTCGTTTTACCAAAGCAACATTACACATAACACTCACTCTTCTAATGTAACTATTTTGTGGAAAATTTAAGAACCTTTACTACGTTAGCCAGAAATCGATAAAAACCATCTGCCATTATAGAGGGGAATTATATTCCCGCGGGTTGAAATCTCTGTCCAACCGTCCTTCCGTGACCCGCAACTTTTTATCAATATAATAAAATAAAAAATATGATTTGGACATAATATTCCACTTTTTTGTATTTTATCCTCAAACTTGAAGAACACAGCTTGCAAAACAATCCGGTCAACCGCAAGTTTTCAATATCTACTCAAAAAACAGTTTCTCTTTTCAGTATGATCCCGAATCACGTTTGTCCCGATTCCTGAAATACGTGAATGAAATAATCAAGTACCAAGTGCTGGGAATGTTAAAAAGATTTTACTTTAAAATCTAACAGAATAAGAATGAATCTTGGGTAAAAAACCGGCCAAGTGCGAGTCTCTCACGCACCGAGGGTTCCGTACAAACAGCTAAATTCAAGAAAATAATAAGGTAACATTACTGAAGTTCATGAACCACGAAAGCTTCGGTGCTTTCATGGTTCAATTCATTGCTCTAACGAAGGGAAAAAATAAACTTTGCCGTTCGAAAATTGTTGTCCCAATACATCAATATACATAATTTTTACTTTTGACAGTACGTTTCATAAGTTGGTCGACTATTACTCGTAAACTTGTAAAGCCTACTGCTGTGATAGCTTTACTTTTAATTTCGTTATATTTACTACTGCCATGATTTTTTTCACATATCCAAAAGCAACCATTTAGCTGGCAGTTAACAATATTGTTGAATGGTCTATCCAACGATACCTCATGGGACAAACGAAAAAAAAAATATCCCCTCTTTACATGTACAGGAGGTAGCCTTAAAATTCTTTTTCATGATTTTATTTTACCACTTTTTCTGTCTTCTGTCTTTGGCTGTCTTCCGGTTCGCGGTCACCACTCCAGAACTTTTCTGCGAGCAATGTTCCCTGCCCACTGCCACTTAAGTTTGGCAATTCTTCGGGTTATGTAGGTAACCCTGGTTCTCTTGCAGATCACTACATTTTTGAATCGATCACGCAAGGGACCTCCGAGTATAGTTTAACTGCTTTCAATTTATTTTAGCTGAGAAGAATGTCTTGAAACGTTCTGAATAACCAAGTTGGGTTTTCCTCCATAATAGTGAGGCACTCTTACTGAGACTGTTTTGTGGGAGAAAGAACTAAGTATATCGCGTAATTATAAGGTGTAAGTCGTGTGTTCGAACCCAGGCAGGCACTTTACTTTGTGTAAAACAACATACCTGTCTAACAGAGAGAAGGCCTGTGTCCCAGCAGTGGGAAAATTAAAAGGCTGATGATGATGATGACTGTAAAAATACATATAGTATACATCTATGAATGTAACACTGTAGGGCAAGGACTTCTTTTTATTTATACATGAACATCACCACGTTTGCTGAAGGTGGGTTATTATTATAGTCTAAATTCCTCCGTGCGTCGCATGCTTGCTGTCAATCCTGGCTGTCATTTCTAGATCTTTGACATAAGTAAATCTGACACCAGTTTTGCCAAGGGTGACAGCCTACAGCCCTGTATGTGACTCCATTAACAGGGTCACATACAGGGTGACTCAGTTGGGGACTCTGTCATGGGCAGAGTCACCAATCTGAACTGCCGTGATTCTGGAGTCCCGTCTGCCTATGATGCAGACGAGGTTTCAGCATTTTAGGCGCCGAGGCTTTTGCCTCGACGGACGCCTTTTTCTCCGAGCGGGATCGGCCCTCTCACGACCCCGATCGGCGAAAGGGTTCTGACCTACAAGCATTTTATTAAATGCCCGCTAATGCCCCCTTAACACAAACATAACTCTATCTCCGAATTAACGTCAATATATCCATCACAAATCAGAATACAAGATTCCTGTCCAATAGTAATCCAATATTGACATTGAATATAGCCAGCATCGATCACTGGGCTCGAAACCATTACGTCTAACATGACACCGGCTGTCACGCTGCCTGGATGTACTTGCACAAGTTAATCATGTATTCCTGTAGTATATAATGCAGTTTGTGACAACAGTTGTGGTTGATTGAGAAGGAATTTTAGGCAACTGATTTCTATATGGACGAGTTGTAGTCTGGGAGTTAATAATTTTGACGGGAATGCGAAAGGGCATGGAATAATGCATTTTCATCGTTTTCACGCTTTGATCTGTATTGGCAACAAGGAATATAAATTTTAATATAAAATAATTAAAGAAGCAAAACCTACTTACTTATTCAACAAGTAAATCTTACTTATATATTGCAAAATTGCAATATTCAGAATTTATGTATAAACTGCCGAAAAAATATTACTAAACCTAACACAATTTATTAAAAAAAATACTTTCAATGTGATGCTTCGCCAACAGAAGAAAAAATATACGAAATAATCCCACACTTTGCCATGTGTTTTCCCACAGCGTCAATAAATATACCTGACTTGAAGATTCGTTTATGTCAAGCAAGGTGTCAAAACAAATTCCTTCCATGAACTAACTTTAAGAATCGAGGAACCACGAAAAGTTAAATTGCTCAAGTTTTAATTTACTGAACTCTGTAACTTCTTTTACCGCCTCTTTTGTTATGGTATACATTAAAATTTGGAAATGTCATTTTGTGCATAGCAAATAGCTATAGACATGAATAAAATAAAATTCTCTTTTCTTCTCTTCTCTTCAATCTAGTTATGAAATTGCATTAGCCCCTGTAGTTGGGTAGGTACTAAGAAGAAAAAACAGTCGGTTAGATATATAAAATATAAATATATCATAACATCATGCCTAGTATACATTCAAATTTGGAAATGTCATTTTGTGCATAGCAAATAGCTGTAGACATGAATAAAATAACATTCTCTTTTCTTCCCTTCTCTTCAATCTAGTTATGAAATTGCATTAGCCCCTGTAGTTGTATAGGTACTCAGAAGCAAAAAACAGTCGGTTAGATATATAAAATATAAATATATCATAACATCATGCCTAGTGTACCTAGTATACCCACATTTCGTTAGTTGTAAAAAAATACATTACCCTTTTTCGAGAGCAATTGGGTAAAAACCAACGGATTATGGGCAAATCAATTATTGCAATGAAAATTGCAATTAAAATAACGTATATTAATGTTTTGTTCATTTCATTCGGTTAACTTTTAAACTCGCAACTATCCTTATTTCTCCTAACTTTGAAAACGAGCACACATTTTTGGTAACAAAATAACGAGGGTAGCAAGCTTTTCACGTGAAATGTGGGCTGCACTCTAATTACGAGTGGTAGAGGTATTAATAGTGCTTTTGGACTAAAGCGACAATGGCACTAGATAACTGGATTACAGGTAGATAAATAATGAAAAACTAGCCGCATGAAACAGTATGCCAATAGGAAACTATTGGCAGATTTTTCGTGTTTAATCCGTTTTCCATTACTGAAAAGGATTATTTTTTGCATTAATAATCTCTTTTGTTATCCTATGTGTGTTTGTTAGTTAACCTATGGAAACGTTGCACATAGGTAGTTTTTTTTTTGCCTGAAATATTGTATTGTACATATCTTAATATACAAAAAAAAAAAATCTGATCAAAATAACAATTAAATTCCAACGTTAAAAAAATACTGCATCAAAAATTATTTACAATACAATAAAAATCAAATTACAAATGTCTAAGAAAAATAATTAAATTACAAATTGTATAGATGTCAACTTTAACATGAAAACCAAATAAATTGATCGATTAAAATAAACATATTAAATTTAATTTTCATGACATGCAATTTTCTCATTTGTCCTAGAGTTCATAAATTCCTCAATAGTATAAAAAACAATCTTCGTTATGCCATGCTCTACGATGCTTTTGAAATAAGCTGGTTCTCAGTTGCTATGCTTAGAACCCTACCATAGATTAGATTAGATTAGATTAGATTAGATTAGATTAAGACGGGCTGGTGTCCGCAACTCCACGTCTAAGCGCGTATTTTGCGTACAAGAACCCTGCCATATATATAAATAACCCGCATGTTTTCCCCGAAGAGTGAGCCAGTGTTTAACCGACAGTATACCTACATTTTAACAAGGGCATCAATCGGGTTAAAGAAATCAAAGCCTTTAGCCATCAATCGGGCAAAAATCTAGAGTCCATGCTGTTACTGAGAAATATAGTTAAAACCAAGTACCGCTTAGCCTAACCGGGGCATCGAACCCAAGACTTGATTCTTAATATTAGCACTTGCGATCACCTAGACAAACGAGACAGGGACATAATTATAAGATGCAAATAATGACGTCAAGGCAACACATAAAACACCTGCATAAATGAAAATTCTTCTTCTTTTCGTGTGACGATGTGGCCACTTCTGGTGTCAGAGTTAATTAAGCCGCTTGCGGGAACCCCGCAGGTCTCTGGCTTAGCTACTTCAGATTTACATTAACTACATAAGTCCCAGATAAACTTAGAAAGTACATATTATGTGGTTGAAAAGTTACATTGGTACTTGCCCGGATTTGAAACCATGATCTCAAGCACGAGAGGCGATGTCTTAGCCACTGGCCACCTGGGATATAATTAAAATGATGAGACATGAAAACCTCAATAATGACCGACCCGAAAGCAAAACTTCGCATGTCGCAATTTTGAACACAGACGCATTAAACAATAAAATATAATTGGGATTGTGTGCCTTTTTGAATAAATTTTATTATTATGTCCTTAATACATACAATTTCTTATTATCTACATTTGTAAATGTTTTTGTGAAATTAATTAAAACTTAACATTTAAAAATATAAAAAATAGAGGCCCACCGGTATCGGGAACAGGGTTCAAGCTACCGTCGGTCAGGGTTCCAGAGCGAGGAACGATACGAGCCGTGTCCAGAAGTGCTGCTTTCTGAATCAAGCCCTTGATCCAGCCGCCTAACGACAGCCTCCTAAGGTGTTGGTCGAGGCTCGTGGCTATTAATCCATTGGCTGATACAACTATCGGTACAATGATCGCTGAATCCACTTCCCACATGTTGACAACATCGCGAGCCAAGTCAAGATACTTGATTTGCTTATCTTTCTCGGCTTTCACGGGGTTACTATCATGCGGGACGTCAACAATCATTGCACGCCCCTCGATTCGGTCCACCACCACTATATCAGGCTTATTAGCAATAATAGTCCTGTCAGTGATGATGGACCGATTCCAGTACAATTGATATTGCTATTCTCGAGAACTGGGTCGGGCACATACCTGTAGTACGGCACCTCCGATGCCACAAGAGTGTATTTCAGAGCAAGTTGGTGATGGATAATCCTGGCTACAAGGTTGTGCCTATGCAAGTACTCTTCGTTAGCTAGACGAGAGCAACCAGAGATAATTTGGCGTATGGATTCACCTGGACGGTGACATGCCCGACGAATGTCAACCGTGCCGTCCTTCACAATAAATCGCCGGTAGTTATACATCTTGGGGGCTGATCGTGATAGCCCCCATTTCTTGTATTGGATCGCACGCTCGTTCGATCTCCCGAGTCCATTCACCTTCGGCGTGACTGACAGGCACCGAACAGATGCTGCAACAGAACTAACACATAGCGTCATCATCCGGCAGGTGCGTGTCAGTCACACCTTGGTCGGGTCGCTCCCAAGCCCGATAAACCCACCTTTCATTACTTTGGAATGGACGATTCTGGGTGTATCGCTCCACTCTCCGCCTGCACCTACGAATACGGTTTGCCCACGCAAACACTTTCTGTTTCAGGAAGTCGATGCTTTGTGTGACATGGGATATATAGTCTCGAGGGCTGACATCAGTCCACGAAAACGTCCGTCTCGCAAAGCGCATCACTCTTGGGCGATTATTGCCCTGAAAAAAAATCGTTTGCAGATGAGTGCTCTGGCCCCACCAAAACGACGTTCGATTCTGCACTGCCAAGCCGGTACGGCTGGTTTCGATCGTGTAGCTCTATAATCTACAAATTTGACGAGGGCTACACGACAATGCCGACACAGCCGCGCAGTACATGATCGAATGTGCATCGGTGAGGTCTAAGCAGCCACCAGCGCCCTGTTTTTGGCCTAATTTTAGTGGCCTAAGTTCGGGTAGCATGTAGCAATATTCCCGAATAGCACACTCCAAAGCACTTCTTAATTCCTCATTGCACTGGGTACTTACGTCTGTAACCTTGTCACTGTTCTCCTCGTTAGCGTGACTGGGAATATAGTTGGACTGTGGTGGCACCACAGCCTGCGACGTCGGTGCAGCGACACGGTTACACATTTCAGTTCTGAGAAAATCAAGTACAGTATCATCCAACATACAATTACGCTGGATGACCCGCACTAGATCCGAAAGTCGTTGGGCAGAAACGTTGACGGCTGGCTCAAGAACCTGAAACAAAGAGAGCATCCGGACACGGTACGCAGTCAGGCTGTTTTCTCCCTCTGTAGCCCCAAAGTATGCGCGCATGACATTTTCATTGACGGATGGTATCCATCACATTCGCTGTACATTTCCGCCGGGTGCTGGGACCCTATCACAGACCGGAAGGCCTGGAGGTCCTAAGCGGTCCGGCGGCGGCGTCCTCCCCGATGACGCGCAGGTATTGGTGTCGTCGGCGGCGAGAAGTACTCGTCGCTCGAGCTCGACGCAACTGCCACGGCCGGTGTCACAGCACTCACGATGGGGCTGGGTTCTGGCGGCGGCGAGGCGGAGCTGGACGACGAGGCCGGAGGTGATGGGCGTGCTTGCTTAGCTGCGGCGGCTCTTGTCAACATGACATTTTTGGGTTTCTCATTCCTTGTTATAAAAATTGCATTTCTTGGATCATTTTTCTATGTTATTTATGTTTATATTTTTTTCTTCGTCTCATTTTGTCTTGTGGTTATTCAGAATATTTAGTTAATTAATATTTTGGAAGAAATTGTGTAGAGATTTTTTTTTGTCAACCGTCTGTCAAGTCGAGCCACAGATTATTATTATTAAAAAAAGTTCGCCGAAATATCTTTAATTGTTGAGATACCGGTAATTATTTCTTCAGTGAAGAGACTTTGATTATGTTCATCAGTATTATAAACAGACTAATTTTATTCTGATTAAAAATAATACGAAAGTTGTTTATTTTTCTCACTTTATTTTGTTCAAGTCTTTGTTAAGTAAAATTGTGACCCAGTAATTATCTAAAGGGTCATAAACGCAACTTTTTGGCTTATTTTTAATGTATTAAAATGATGACACTGATATTTCCCCTTTTCAGTCTGTTAATTAGAATTTTTCCTTTGTCAAATTACGTAAAATTACGCGTTTTAACGTAAAATTTTGCGTTAAGTTTAAGGTCACTAATTGTCCTACTGAAATTGACAGGTTTAAGTTGAAAACGGACACAGACAAATATTACCTTTATTAATATTAAATGCCAAACTATATTAATAATTTCAAAGGTCGCTTTTGTGTTTTGATGCGCTTTTGTGTGAGTTATTTTCTTTTGTTGTCGGTCAAACTATGTACTTTTTCAGATCCATGCTACCTTTTTGATGTATATTGTCAAAATGTTACGAACCATGATGATAAGTTTACTAACATTTTGTAATGGCCTAGTGATATCAGACTTTCAGAAATTTCAAAAAATTCTGCTTAAGACAAGTAGGTTTTATTCCACTATGAGATGAAAGACCTGTTATGTGTGGCCTTATTTTTTCCTAGGATAAGTTTATAAGAGCAATATACATTTGTTTTCAATCCACATGGCAATCAACAAGTGATGATTCGCAGGAATCAATATTGAGCAAGATTGATCACGAGATCTAATAGCTTTCCTGAACAATATCGAAGCCTTTCCGCAGTGTCATCGAATGATCATTTGTTTCCCATTCGATATCATTTTGTGATCATACCAGTGTCAAGTTTTTGAATAGTTAAGTGTATTCATTTCATAGACGTTGAGGACCATTTTTCATCAGGGCTTTATTTAATGTACAGTACAAATGGCAAAGTGGTTGTGTTACGGAAATTCAATTTCAAAGGTAAACAACTTTATATTACACGTGGTGCTTTCAGTAAAAGATTCTCGCAAAGTGGGAACATGAATAGATAACTCATTTTGGGTATGGTTGTATGATAAAATATAATATAAAACAAAGGAGCGCGGCGGCTTGAACCCGATGGCGATGAATAAATTAAGTGTTTTTTTTAATTATTATTGCAGTAACCTCGTTAAGTTTGCATATTATTCTGCTTATTAATGTCAATGTTTTTCCTTGAATTTTGTTCTCAAAAATAACTTTTGCGAGTTAAGATTGTTTTTCTTTATAAGAAAATTATAAAGTTAAGAATCAAAGTGTTGATTGCGTGAAAGATAGAAAATCTGTCAACACAAGGTATAGATTAGTGAAATGTCTTTGTTATTACTAGAATTAGTTATTAATAGATAAACTAGTATTAGA
Organism: Orthosia cruda; assembly: GCA_964057195.1. Classification (NCBI taxonomy): domain Eukaryota; kingdom Metazoa; phylum Arthropoda; class Insecta; order Lepidoptera; family Noctuidae; genus Orthosia; species Orthosia cruda. The sequence goes on from OZ059830.1 coordinate 17,537,227, forward strand.
TTAGATAGATATATAATAATAAGATAATAATATTGAAAGATAGCCAAAGCAAATGCAAGTACCTATAATCTGAATATGTAAATGTTCGCTCTTAAATTCTCTTAACAGTAGCTTCTTATGGAAATAGCATACCTGTGATACGTATAACATGTCTGAATATTAAAGTGAATTGGACTTTTGCTTTGCAGACCAATAGCGACTATTTTTTTTATTCCTTTTTTATCTGATTGCCTCAGCCTGGACGTTTTCATCTGATCATTTTACGTGAAAGAGAACCATCACTTTAAACCTTGGCTATATTTTGTAAAATAAAAAGATTGGATGCGAGGAACCGTAATATTGCATCGACCTTTGTTTGTCTATGAAATGAAGAAAGACTAATACTAGAATTGGAAATATTAAATTCAAAGGACAAAGAAAACACAAAAGTAATTTAAGGTCAATGTCTACAGTTTGATACACATGGGAGGACAAACAATGATTACGAACAAAGAACATACGTTATGAAAGCAAACTTTGATATTCAGTGGCTATTGCCGAAGTTTCTACTGAGAAACGAATATCTAATTTAGGAGTAAGGAAGCAAAGCTGCCGTAGCACTAGGCATAAATATTAAACGTTTAATATCTACCAGAGTGCAGCCATTGTGAAAATTCACTCCGATCGAGAACTCGAAATTCTACGCTTTATTTGCATTTTGTCATTAATATGATTTGAACTCGACATTCAAATAAGGCGAATTTTCTGGGAAGGAAATGGATGTGTATGACAGGATACGACGTGTTGCTGGCGATATTGAGTTTCGATAGCCATTTTATTATGTTGATGTGAAAGCGATTATCATCTTTCCGTTCGATTAAAAATTGAATTGAATGTTGGACAAATGAAAACAAGGTTTGTATACGAATGTTTCATTGGCCTCTTGCTTTCTACTCCACCCCTAACTTGGCGTCTTATAAAATCCAAATTGGCTTTTTAGGAGCCTTTGATTATATTTCCTTACTTGTCATCGAAACACTTTTAGCTCATTTGCATATGTACCCAACCATGCTCTTAAAACGTGAATGTAGAAATAAAACCAAAAAGCATTCTAAGTACGTTTTGAATTTACGAGTGTTCTCTAGCAAAAATTCGCCAGAGAGAGTTCCATAACATTTTTTTTTATTTGATGTGGGTTTGATCTTGACTCTCGTCTAAGTCATAGGTGACAGAGACAGAGTCAACGATGGAGTGAGCTTACCCAGAAGGAGCCTGTTTACTCTAACTTTGAAGAGATTCGGGTTGAATGCGTTCGGAAACACAAACGCAGGTAGTGAGTTCCATTCATTCGCTGTACGCATTATGAAGGATTTTCGGAAGCGCTTGGTGCGAATTGGTGGAATGGCAACAAGGTAAGGATGGTAACTTGCAGTGCGTCTAGATGTCCGATGGTAGGAGGGGGCTGGTGGGATGAGGTCGTGGAGTTCTTGAGCACACTCACCGAAATACAGTCTGTAAAAGACCGACAAGCAGGCAACCTTGCGGCGATGAGCCAAGCTGTGAATCTTGGTATCCACCAGTTCAATGTCACCGATGAGCCTCTTAGCTCTGCGTTCCACCGAGTCAAGCGCGGCAAGCTGATACTTTGCTGAGCCATCCCAAAGGTGGCTGCAATACTCCATGCAGGATCGGACTTGCGCTTTGTACAGGGTTAAAAGCTGTCCAGGCGTAAAGTATCGCTACACCCTATTTAGGATGCCCAGTTTTTTGGCCGCAATTTGGGCTTTGTACTCAATGGAGGCGCCGAAGTTAAGACTGGATGTCAACTCCATGCCTAGGAGCTCAAGCCGATCAGTCACTGGAACAGACGCACCCGGTAAAGTAGGCGCCCGATCGAAAAGACTCCTTTTAGCGGAAAAAAGACACGCCTGTGTTTTGGTGGCGTAAAAGGAGACCAGATTGTCATCACCCACTGGGAGACAAGGCTTAAGGTCAAATCTGTCCGCTCTACCATAGTCTCTCTCAAGGAACGAACTTCATCCACGCTGGTTCTTGCGCTGGACAGGTATCTCTCTGAATCAGTACTGTCATCTGCGTACCCAACAATACCAAGCTGAAGTAGGTCATTGATGTGCAGCAGGAAAAGAGTTGCAGATAGAACAGACCCCTGAGGAACTCCGGAATCAATAGCCATAAGGTCAGAGGAGTAGCCGTCTATGACTACTTGGATCGACCGTTCGCAAAGGAAGTCCGATATCCAGCCACAAAAAACAGCGGGGATACCATACGCAGGAAGCTTACTGAGTTGGCTTGCGTGCCAGACCCTGTCAAAGGCCTTCGAGATATCCAGCGAAACAGCAAGTGCTTCGCCGTTTCTCTCGATGGCTTCGCCCCAGCAGTGCGTGACATACACAAGAAGATCGCCAGTAGACCGTCCCCGGCGGAAGCCATATTGACGGTCACTGAGGAGATTATTGTCTTCAAGGTAGGTCAGCAACTTACTGTTCAGTACCCTTTCCATAACTTTGCACAGAATGGAGGTAATGGCGATTGGACGGTAATTGACAGGGTCTGCACGGTTGCCTGTTTTGGGCACTGGTTGCACATTTGCAAGCTTCCAGGACTTTGGTACCGTTCTTTTTACAAGAGTGAGGCGGAACAAGCGTGTCAACACAGGAGAAAGTTCGGGCGCACACAGCCTCAGTACTCTCGCTGGAATGCCGTCAGGCGCGCTGGCCTTGTTCACGTCTAGACTGCACAATACTCTTCGGACCTTTTTGGTGTGCACAGCGATCTCCGGCATCGAAGAGTCACAATGAGGCGTAGAATCAGGAAAATTCACTCGCTCCTGCCGCTAACAAGCAAAAAGTTTTGTAAAACAAAATCCTACTGTGGGGCCAGGCCATGACAATTACGTACGTATTTTATTTTAAATTTTCATGCAAAATATTTATCATATATAATATTATGTAACTGTCATGCATTACAAATTATTAATTAATTAATTAATAGTCAGTAGTTTTGACATGGTAGGCGTGTTTTTTTTATTTTAGGTGTATATTTTTAGCAATTGCTTGTAAATATGCGAGTTTCGAAGTTTTTTTTTTTTCTTGTAAAAAAAACCAGGCTCCCAGGGTATCAAGAACCTAGCTGACAGAAAGGAGCAAGCGTAGTATAGTCCGAGCGACGTAATTTTTGACAGAAAACGAGAGACAATTAAAATGCAAGCGAAGCGAGCGCGAGCGCGACGAGCGCAGCGAGGAGCCAGAAAAAATAAAACCATATAATCATAGAATAAGAATAATTTATATTGTATAAAAATGCGTATTAGTGTCTAACATTTTTGGAGATTATTATTATGCGTATTTGTTATACTTAAAAAAATATGTTTTAATATCATTATGCGTAAACAAATGTATGCTTTAGAATGTTATGCTTAAACATTATTATGATGTATGCGTAAGCCGTTATGCGAAAATAATGTAGTATGGGGCAACGTTCTTTTTAAAACAAACAAAACAAAAAAAAACAATGTTATGCGTAAATATTATTAGGATAAACAAAAGTATGCCATGTTATGTATAGGTTTAAATATGCCACCAAATATATTTAATTAGACATTTTAAGCTTAGGTAAAAAAAATTCACTGTTCCCTTAGGCTGTGTAAGGTGAGAGGCGACAATGCAACAACGATGTGACTAAGTGTGTACATTATTCTGCATATGGAACAATTTCTATGAAAAAGATTAATCACATCTTTGGGAGCCTTTATTGACACTTGTTAGTATTCTCAAAGTCAAGCTTGCAAAGCTCATGTTAATCACAATAAATTACATTAAGTAGGAAGACTACGTCTTATCCGAACAAACCAACCACAAAATCCAAATCTATAACCAACAACTTAACAGTTTTAAATTGTTTAGTATCAATACTTAGGACATTCTGAACTTTGATATTTTTAGTATATTAAATTAAATATTAGCACTCAATTGAATTAAGTTAAGGTGTGGCGGCGGTGGCCCTTGGGTCACCCTTGAGCCGCGTACGTTTTTGTTGTATTCCGAAGAATATTATGTGTAAATATAATTATGCGTACAAATTAAAAATAAGGGAATATATTTCATTAGTAAATAATCATTAGTAAACCGGAACAAGCATACATACAAAGACTGATAAACACATTACCCTCCTTCGGCAGTCGGGTAAAAAATGAAACAACCCGACTGTTTAAGAAGAACTAAAAAGAGGTAAACAAGAAAAAGTCATATTGTGTAGTTGCAGGATAAATATGGTTTTGGTCAGTCAACTCGCGATTATTTAATCTGTTACTCGGTTTATTATGTCATTGAGCACCTTCCTAGTATGAAAAAAAATCACTAGTTAATTAACTTATGCAATTAAAATTTCCAAACAAAACTGCAAAAACGCTAAAAGAAAAACAACAAAATAAATGACTCGATTTCTCTTTGATTGCTTATAAATTCATTGATAGGCGGATAGGGTAACCAGGCAATGAAAAATCTCATTTGAATTTTAATTGATTTACGATGGAAATTAATCTGGAGTAGCATCAATTGTGTGGATATAGATCGCTGGTGCATGCAGCGGATAATAAAAACAAGGCAAGAATGATTAATAAAACAGTTTCCGATCTTTAGTTTTTTTAGAGTTTGGTACCTGAAGGTTAGAACCCTTCCCCCCGGAGCCTGCGTTTTGGTACGGAACCATAAACGTGCGAAGTCCGACACGCATTGGGCTGTTTTTTTTCTCCTTCGGATAACAACATAACATCACGTTTGCATTCCTCGAAGTGTTAGCAGAGGTATACTAATAGTATACCCACATTTCGACAATTATTTTTAAGATATTTATTTTCGAAGAACCATGAATAGATGTCCCATGAATAATAATGAGCCTCATGTATATTTTGCCCTAGTACTTTATTTTAATTTTTTATTAGGTTGCCCGTAATTAGGTACCCACTTAGCCTATGGTATACCAATAGACGGGCTATCGTTAAGTCATTGCAATCTCAAAGACAAAAGCTAAAATTAAAGACACGTTGTAATTAAGAGGAGTTGTAATTTAGAAGCTCTTCTTTAATCATCATTTCACTTGAAAGACGTCCAATGCTAACAGGAGCTTGAGGGAGGCCTCCTATTTAGACATACTCGTAAGCCTACCGTCACCGGTCCGAAAGTCAACGGTCAAACTAGTGGGACGCCTTCAAACACCGTGTCTTTCGAGACGCGGTCGCCCCTCCAGACCTCCAACTATTGGCCCATCCATCACTTATGCGAACATCGTGGGCAGTACCCACTGCCACTTAGTATATAATCATTTTTGGCTGGCAGAAATGAGCTAAATAACATTTTCAAAGCAAAATTTCATTACTTACCTACCTATTTTTATTTATGTACATATGTACATTATTATTTACAAACTAATAATAAAACTTAAATAAGAATAAAAATATGTACAATTACGGGGCGACAAAAAATTCGTCCACATCCTGTCAACAGGAAAAGTGCCCAGAAGGCTGGCAGCATTGCCACGTTGGATGGCAATGCTGATTCTTTGGCCAAAAATAAGGCCAGCCCGCTGGTCTCGTGAAGAGTCTACCAACCGCTTGACGATATCCCGATATATTAGGTGTGCATTCGGATTCCATGGCCCTAGTGTTACAACCCCAAACGGCTCCAACACATAATTACCAATTAAGTTGTTGTATTTGCCCCGTTTGAGGTTTTCAGCACCTGCAGCCAGCCATCCCAGCGCAGCCCACCGTGCTGGGAAGATGGGATGGTGCAAGGGTGTCGACAAGTTGCATCCCACACCAAAGACCTACCCAAATTCCACGGCATTATCGTCATACCATCTGGAATCTTCCCATCGACGCGTGCCAGGCCATGGGTTCTAAGACAGCTGGCACCCCGGCGGTGGCAAGAGCACGACGGATGAGATCATTAATGCTAGCGTGCCGCGCAATCAGACCTGCACTCTTACTACAAGAAAGAGTGCAGGTATTTACCTACCTATTTCATTAATATGAAATCAATTACCAATTAAAATCCGTCGTCAATGTCTTGCATAAGCCAAAGGATTATACCATATTCAAGGTATTCATTAATATTGAATGCATAAGGCATATTGTTAGTTATAATAGGTTTACTCAAACTACTTGTTAGATGCTGGTTAATATCAAGAATTATCGTGATTAATTATTGAAGAGCCCATTGCTTTATATAAGAGCTTATTGTTGAGTGCGAATTAATGATAGTAATCGTATTGTTACATAATGCTATTATAGTAAGAATTATAGATTGTAGATTGTAGTCTTGTTTAGTGTTTGAAGGGATTCATAAGTTAGATATTGATAAGAGGCTCTAGACGAATTGTCAATCGATGTCAGAGATGGCGATGGTCGAAATGTCAAATCTAAGGGATTGATCACGTGATATTTCAATATCGCTTGACAATCCCACACATTTTTGACATTTTACGTATAGCTTCAGAGGCTATAGATAAGTGACATTCGAGGTCAGCAATTGCGATGCTCGAAATGTCAAATGTAAGGGATTGTACACGTGACTTTTCGATAACACTTGGCAATCCTGAACATTTTTCACATTTTACTATCAGAGGCTCTATCCAAATGTAATTCGACGTCAGCGAGGGTGATGGCCGAAATGCCAAAATGTAAAGAATTACCATTTTGACAGTGCTTGGCAATTCCATAAATTTTCTTGATTTTCCCAATCAAGATCGCGACGCTTTAATAGATTTGTTACTTGTTTATAGCCTCAGACCAACTCCGGCAGAGCATCTGCTCCCACGACACAATTTGAAATGTCGAATCTGGAAATCCCTAAGCCAATTGCGGGCCCAGGTTGGTTGCTGTAGAAAAACCTGACCAAATAGAGTCTCATAGACCCATCTCAAACGCAGTGCCAGTGTGGAGCCGACTCACAGGATATGCACCACTTCCTTGTCTGCACTTCGTACCCAGAAGCCTGCACCTTTCAGGATCTGAACTTGGTGAATTTATTGATACGAGAAGAAACAGATATTTACAATCAGACAATGACCAGTTAATGCAATGTGGTTTTGGTGGAAAAGCGAGGATCCTCCGACCAGACTGGTGTTGTGTCTGGTCCGGGCAACTGCCCAACGGTTATTGTCGGACTGTTGTATGTGTCCAAATCGAGCCGATAACATTGCTTGGGCTAAGCAGGATTTGTGTGATGGGCACACTCATCCAGTTGCTGGCTCCAGTAGGTCCGAGCGATGTAAGAAGCTGAGGGTGATGGCCAGGAATGCTCGCTCGCTGCATGCTAGCGGTCATGATACCCCCGTAGATGCCGTGGTAACTAACTGGCTGCGTGACTCGCTGTTCGAAAGCTTGAGGAAGATTTGAGCTTGAGGCTTGATGACGTCACGATGAAGTAGCTACGCACGAAGGCTGCGCTGATGTTCATGTTCGAGGGTCACCAGTTTGGAGGTATGTGTAATAGGGTGTAAAGTTCCACAAACCTCCATAGAAAAGGGATTCCTCCGACCAGACGGGTGTTGTGTCTGGTCCGCGCAACTGCCACGTTGCGTTGCGTCCACGATGCGTTGGAATGCCTCTCACTAGTTGGACTGATGACTTGTTTAATGATGCGGGAATCCGCTGGATACGAGACGCACGGGATCGGTCAATGTGGTGACGCCTGGGGTAGGCCTATGTCCAGCAGTGGACATCTTTTGGCTGAAATGATGATGATGATTGTCATGGTTTAAGCATGTAATACGGCACATTTATTGTCGTGAGAAAAGTATTGAGGATGCTGGCAAGAATAGGGGGAGACCAAAGACATGATGTATGGATTTTGTGAAAGATACGTCTAGAAAGTGGGTGAATATGAGATGAGATTTTTATAAGGGGAGGATAATGACGGTCCGTTTTTCATTGTTGTTGTTTACACTGTGCAAGCCAGAGGGAAACGTGGTGATTTATTTTAAGATTATTTAACCACTTTTGTTTTTTCGTTATGCAAATAGTGCGCTGCGCATCAAGAAAATTAGCAGTTATTTATTAAGAAAATAAACCCAGCAAAGTTAGAAGCCAAGCAAATCACCGTATTAAAGCTGTTTAAAGGGATATATTTCAATACCGGAACATTTTTAATTCTACCGCTTTCCAGATAGAAGATAATCTAAAAGTTATTGCCAAGATAGAAAATAAAATCACAGAGCGTATCGTATCGCCATATTTATATTACTTCTATTTTTCTGTTTGCAAAGTCCGCACTTCAATAGTGCTTTGTATTGCAGTTTTATTCTAAATCTAAAATCTATCCTGAAATTCAACTAGATTGAAATATACAATTTATAGTAGTTCACCACTCCATCAAACGGGCTGTAATATTGGCAAATTGAAGAATTGCAGCGCCCAGGATAAGCGAGGTACAAAATAAGGAAGAGCCATGCCCATGCAACCTCTTTGAAGGCGTCTCCTGGCAGTCTCTGCTTGTCGGAAGCTTTATGAATAATTCTTTTAAATCTTCCCAACGCCTTTTTCGTGAACATTACATACAATTTTCATATTCACGTTGTAGTATGCTATTTGCATTTGAACCACTCATCTAAGGCTATTATTGTTTGTGTCAGTACAATGGAAGGTTATCAAATATGTGTTATAAAACCAGATATCTTATATCTGGTTTTATAACACATATTTCGGACGGGCCAACAGCATTTTTTTTTAGAATAACATTAAGTATATTTTGGGGGGCGATAAAAATCGCACACGTTTAACGACTTATTCCTTCACACAGTAGTCCATAATATTACATTCATTACAAAACTCAAAATGATTATACCAAAATAAAATTTCCTAATTTAAATAAAGTATCATTCATTAACATTACATAAAAAAAACAATTAAAATTAAATCAGTCAGAAACACTATCGTAATAATTTAACATATCACCAAAAATGTCATAAAACTATAAAAAATGTGTGTTATAAAAAATTTCAAAATAAAATTGTAAACAAATGAAAATAAAATAAAATGGTGTAAATAAAATATTTAAATTTTCACCTGCACCACGCCCGATACACGGGTACATGCTGTTTCTTTTAAATTAGAATTCATCAGGCTGTTACGCTTATAGGTATAATTTTGATTATATTGACTGATAGTAAATGCCTAATGTTACTAATTATGGCATTTATTTGCAAAGACCTGGTGATTATCAAATTAGTATATTAATATAACTATCATAATATACATAATTATTATAATTTACTAATAGTATTAACAGTCCAGTGTGCGAATAATATAGTTATATAAATTCTATTAGATATAATAAAATTTTAATACACTATAAAATTAGGTTACCAATTGGTTTCATAGCACCATTAACATATTCATGAATCATTCACATAATAACGCATAAGACATAAATTTCTATGGTTATACCAACATACCAACTCGTATAAATATCTCTACAGATTTCAACTGCACAATGTAGAACGTAAGTTAGCGAGCAGAATTTATAGTCCAGTGCATAAATCACTGAAAATTATGTGACCAGAATAACAATTTCGCATATAACTAACTCTTTATTTCGTTTGTTAAAGAAGGGCGTTTTACGGCACATAAACTCTGCATTGAGGCTATAATATCTTCTAGTGATAACAAGGCTCACCGTTTAGTGCGCAAGCCAGCTTCCTTGACCTCCCAACCCCTTCTTAGTCCTACTAATAAACTAAAGAAGAAGGAAAAATTAACTGAAGATCGTAGGTCTCATGTCACTGGCTGCGTTATAAAGACGTGTGTGAAGTTAGCATCTCAAATGTTAGCATCTCACAAATTAACACCACGTATAATGGCATCCCACATAGTTCTACAGTTCTTGATAAGTTTTAACAATAGTTCTGTCGATTTTACTATCAAAATCGCATTTTGAAAAAATGAGATGCTAACTTCGCAATACATATCATAGCATCTCATCGAATTTCTCAAAAAAATACCACATATAAGGGCATTTCGCATAGTTCTACAGTTCTTGATATGTTTTATCAATAGTTCCGTCGATTTTACTATACAAATTTTGCATATAAGCATTTTGAAAAAATGAGATGCTAACTTCACAATACATATCATAGCATCTCACCGAATTTCTCAAATAAACACGACATTTAAGGGCATTCCGCATAGTTCTACAGTTTTTGATGCGTTTTATCAATAGTTCCGTCGATAAAACTATCAAAATCGCATTTTGAAAAACTGGTAAAATAACTGTAATTAGAGGCTAATTTGCGAAACAAATAGTTAAATAATTTCACCGGAATTGTGTTCATTAAGTTAGTACTATGTTGCCTGAAAAGTCATAAAAATTCATAAGAGCAAAAAAAATGGGCTGTGAAAGGGCCTGAAATCAGTTTTATGCTTAATTCTTGTAAAGTTTTGATTTGACTGCAATTTGTGATGAGAGCAAATTTATTCCTTGTTCAATTGTGCACTAAAAGTAATACATAAGATTCACTAATGTTCATTAGTTTTCGAGATATGAGCCAAAATATTTTTATTGGTGTTTGTTTTTTTGTACTAAATCTGAGCGTATAGTAATTAAGGCTAGTTAAATTATGTTTTTATACTCAAGAGAGCCGTTTAATATTCAGGTTGACGTTTTCTGATATGTGTTCATGTTTTGACAGCAAAGTTATCAATTTGGGTACTTAAGGGGCTGTATTCGAACAGTTGACAATCGACATCTGAGGTTCTAAGCCACGCCCACTGTCATTGACAGCTTAGGGTAAAACTTTAAATTGGAGCGAAAAGTATTTTAAAATTAAATTCACAAGGCCGACCACAGAGGCCCGCATCATAAACGGACTCTTCCGATAGTTTTTACAAAAACATTACTGCGCAAGTTCTTAATTCAAACTGGCGGCTGGCATCTGACATCATATCGTTCACTGTTATTTTGCCTAAAAATGCAACCTTATTGCTACGAAAATAAAGATCACTAAAATAGGTAATCTGGCTAGTGTCATACGAGTCTTTGCCGTGCAAATTGAATAAATATTATAATTATGTCTGCTTCTATGCGACTGCCACATATAAGAACACAGTACGTTACATTTTTTTATATTGGTTTAATAGCTAGATAATTTTATTTATATTATTTTAATGAGTTTTACTATACTGAAATGGACTATGCAATATTAAACTGGAAACTTTAAATTTGAATTGAGATTTGGTGCTTTCAGTAATCAGTTTTATCATTATTTATAATAGGAAAGTCACATCAAATTGTAAAGACACCTTAAATTAACAAATATCCAAAACTTACTAGGTTTGGAATTGTCTTTTTTAGGCATGTTTAAAATATGCAATAGAATGTATGACGCTATTAATATCATTTGTACAATTAGTAGGTTCATATTCCTTGTTTAGTATTCTCTTGAAATCTTAATATATCATTTAGTTACTAATACAAGATGACTTTCCGCTCTCCTGGAATATAATAATTACAAAGCAGTTACTGGGTTTTGATATACATCAGCCCTCTGTGGTGAGGTCACGTGGTGCCGCTTTTCTGTATATTAGAGTAAAAAAACAAATAGACAGGGTGCAAAAAACACGGTCATGTAAACTTTATCTATCTATATAAATAAAAAAAACCGGCCAAGTGCGAGTTGCACTCGCGCACAAAGATTCCGTACCAATATCGCAAAAAACGGAAAAGAACACGTATGTTGTATGGGAAATCAATATTTAAGTGGGGCCACTTAAATATTGATTTTGTTCTGTTTTTAGTATTTGTTGTTATAGCGGCAACAGAAATACACCATCTGTAAAAAAAATAATTTACAGAGATTTAGAATTTTAGAGATACAGCCTCGTGATAGACAGACAGGGAGATAGACGGAACCCTAAAAATGCTGTATGTGATTGTAAGCGTCTCACTAGAGAACGGCTGAAACTATTTGTTGCTATTGTTTGTTATATATCAATCAATCAATCAATCATTTATTTGCTATAAGTATTGGTACAGTGTAGGTGTTTAAAGATAATATAGAAAGAAAGAAAATGTTTATATGCGCCAGGCACAACGCATGCCATAAAAAAAACCAGCTAAGTGCGAGTCGGACTCGCGCACGAAGGGTTCCGTACTTGTTAAATTGTGGTTTACGATTTATGACGTATTTAAAAAAAACTCGTTCAACCCAATTTGGTGGAACAATGTAAGTTTACATGGTAATGTACATCATATATTTTTTTTAGTGTTATCATTCTCTTTTTTTAGAAGTTTCAGGGGGGGGGGGGGACACATTATACCACTTTGGAAGTGTCTCTCACGCAAACTATTCAGTTTAGAAAAAAATATATTAGAAACCTCAATATCATTTTTGAAGACCTATCCATAGATACCCCACACTTACAGGTAGGATGGAAAAAATAATTGAGTTTCAGTTTTTTTCTATTTTTGTTTGAAAATCTTGTGGGGTTCACAGAATGCACCTACTTACCAAGTTTCAACATCATAGTTCTTATAGTTACGGAAAAAAGTGGCTGTGACATACGGACGAACAGACAGACACACATGACGAATCCATAAGGGTTCCGTTTTTTGTCTTTTGGCTAGGGATCCCTAAAAAGGAAAACATAAATACTAAAAACAGTGTATGCCTCACAACCACGTATATGTTACTGCAAAATCCGAACTGTTGTTTCAGTTTAAAAAAAAAACTATGATGAAACTTATTATTTATCGGTAAAACAGATTTACTAAGTCTTACCGGTAAAAGTCTGAAATCATCATCATCATCATCTACCTGCCCTTGTCCCATGTTACTTGGGGTCGGCGCAACACGTTTTCTTCTTCCATATCGTTCTGTCCCGCACCACGCTATAATTGACTCCCTTTTCTTTAATATCACTCCTCACACAGTCCATCTATCTTTTCTTTGGCCGCCCCTGCCTCTTCATCCATCCCCAATTAAATTCATAAGAGTACACCTAAGTCATTCCAGACATTCTTTTCCCGCACCGTCTAGAACCAGCCCTCACGGTACGTGTCCAAATCAACTCGGCACCTATTTCTGGACAGGCCTCAACGGTGCGTTCCATCTTCAAGATTGTGGAGGCTTGCCCAGCGCTCAATTTGCATGCTACTAACGTGAGCCGTAATTGCATTGGCCCATTTGAGCCGAACAGCCTTTTTACCAACGTCTATTATGCCCGTTTGGGAACACAGCGTGTTCCATATTCGGTCTGTTCTTTTTACATCCAGAATGCTGCGTAAATCTCTGGCAATCCCCAAGTGTAAGTCTTTGAGTTTACTCTCCAGGGCGATCGGCGGCTTTTTTGTTAATAAATAAGAATTGTCAGTGCCGATTTGGCAAAATGATAAGATCAATTAATAATTAGCTTCACAATATTAATAGAATAACAAACTATTATTGTAGCCCGTTATTGCAATTGGGATAGTTAATTGCGAGAAATACAGGACTGATCAATGTGGTGATTCTTGGTGAGCTTTATGTCCACATGTGGACGATTTTTGGTTGAAACGACGAAAAATGTCAAATTCGTGAGAAATAGATTATAATTTCTCACGAATTTGACATTTTTTGGTCAGTTCTAGGTGCCGTATGTTAGAAAAAATTGAAACAAATGGATACGAAGAATTTTATTAGTTCTGTCATTTCGAGACACTGCCAGCGTGGTTGGTACGACCATTCCATGTTCTGTGTTTTTTGCTTCTATTGTTTTCACATGAACGAAGAAGGTTAAAATAGTATTCGACCATACCTATATTTTAAATATTGTTTAATTCAAATTGAGATGACATTTGTTGTATTTTCAAAGAGGTTCAAATACTTTTTAGTTATGGACTTAGTAAGTAAACTAAACGACGTGAGTCGTTTATAATACAACAAAAATATAGATGCCAGTGACAGCGCTAGTGCCAAAAAATAAAAATAATACAGACTTTGACAATATTACTTGTGATTTCGTTAGTTCCAATTAAAGCCACCAGGCTACATGATCTGGCTGCATTATACCTGATAATTTTTTGACAGATTGAATTGACGAGAAATAAATTGAATATTATTTTTGCTTTTTGCGGAAAAAAGCGACATACGTCCACCTAGCAACGCCGCAAAGCGGTCACTGTCGAATTGCACTGGATGGAGAGAGAAGCACGATGGAATTTGTATAGACTTTTTTACAAAACATAATAATATGAATTACTTAAAAATAATGAATGAAACTTCAATATATAAGACAATGAAGTTTTGCGTCCATTTATGATACGTTATTGTTGTTAATTGTACAAATGTACGCTGGTCAGTATTACCGGAAAAATATTTTGAAGATCACGGTAAGAGGTTACTTTGCCATTCAATTGTATCGAGGTTTTTGTGCGTAAACGTGTTTCGGCCACAACAAAGTTTTCGGAAATATGATCAAGATTAACATATCTTTTATCCGCTGCCACATCTTCAATAGATTTGGCTAAAAAATGTTTAAAAGAAAGCCTATTTTGAGTATTCAGCCCCTTAAAATAAGTAAAATCAGAAATTTTACGGTAACTACTGAAATATACCCCATTGCATTGTTTTTCACTAAATCGAGAGGAATGAAAAAAAATCGAACGAAATGAAATGTGTGAAATAATACTGCTGTCAAAACATGAAAACATACCAGAAAACGTCACGAGAAAGCAGTTTCTTTTGAGTTAAATTATGTTTTTATGCTCAAGAGAGCCGTCTCTTGAGAATAAAGACATAATTTAATTACCCTAAATTACCATACGCACAGATGTAGTACAAAAAGTAAATATATTTTGGCACATATCCCTAAAACTAATGAATCTTATGCAGGACTTTTTAATTCACAATTGAAGAAGGAATAAATTTGCTATAATCACAAAATGCAGTAAAATTAAAACTTTACGAAAATTAAGAAAAAATTTTTTTTTTGCTGTTATGCTTATGGACCTTTCAGGCAACATGTCTACTACCATACTCAACATAATTCTGATAAAATTACTTAATTAGGTTTTTTTTCGATTCAAATGTCTTTATTTCCTGAGCTATGATTATTATTAATAAGATTGAGGACATGAAACTAAAATTGAAAAAAAATAATTGAAATACGAAAAATTTTAAAATACAATTAGTTGATTGAAGAAAAATAATGAAAAAAAAAAATTGAGAAAATGAGACAAAAAAAAACAAAAAAACTTAAAAAATTGAAAAAAAAATAATTAAAATAATGAAAGAAAAAAATAAAAATATTCAAAATGGAACCAAATCTTACCACTTCCCCGTCGTTGGTTCCGGGTAAGGCTAAGAGTAAGAAATGTCATGTATTTTGGTACTTAAGCCATTAGAATTTTGGTGGGAACTTGACATCAAATCAATGGCATAGTGGGTAAATAATAAAGGAATTCACTACAAAAAGTCACGGTGCCCTAAAGAAAAAACACAAAAAATGCCAAATACTACATGATCGTGTAAACAAGAGTGAGCACGAGCGTTATTGCACTTTCATTTAGTCAATTAGCTCTCCGCCCGCGATTTCGTTCGCGTGATTTCGTAGTTTATCCTACAGAAGTACAGCTTATAGCTCTACAGAATATAGCTATAGCGTAGCAGCAACTTTCTTATGTGCAATTAATGAAGACAACCCAAAATTATAATAATAATAACCCCATCGCAGTATCTGACGTCGTGGTGGGGCTTGCGCGCTTCAATGATCCCTAGGTTTGTGCAGAGTAGATTCTGCTTTGCAACATGCCTAGGGTGATGGAGCCAGACTAAGAGAGTTACAATCCTGATCTCCAGGGAGAAGTCTTGTTCCTCATCTCTGGCTTGCCTTTTTTGACTGGTTGGAGAGAAAACTGACGGGGACCAGAGCTCTCTCTTGCCTTAATTGGCTGGCTTGAGTGGAGATTCGCAAGAGCAAACGTGCTCGGAGGAAGGAAGTTAATCCAGTAAGGTGCTGGTAGGGATCTTGACCGTACTGCCGGGATTGTCCTGATAGCCGTGGTATGACTCTCCACTCCTCAAGCGTCCTGATAGCCGTGGTATGACTCTCCACTCCTCAAGCACCTCCGCCCCCTTGGCGCTACGTCACTAAAGTGCTAGCGACCCTTTATGGGGGCCCATGAATTGAGTGTGCAAGGCACGCCCTGCCATTTTATAGCTGTGTAATTCAACAGTGGTCGGGCAGGGACCGGTAGTCCTCCTATAGTTTTGTACAATCGATCCACTAAACCTACAAAATACTTTCTTTCTCGATAATTTGCAATAGTCCTGCACCAACCGGGGATTGTCCTTGGTTGCAGTTGAGTAGTGTATACAGTGATAATCGTTGGTTTGTGACACATTTCCTGATGCATGCCTAACGGGGCCTCTACGAGTTGGCTTCGGGTCCTCGCATGCCTTTCAAAGGACCGGGACCCTAAGGTGCCGAGATACACATAAAAAAGAATAAATAATAATAAAAAAGCTTTTATTAACAATCTCACAGTTAACATTTTAACTTATTTTTACTTAATACTACAGTAGTAAGTGTTTAATTTTTTTTAAATATACTTTTTCTTTATCGACACCGGTTTCTCGATTGTCTTGCTTTCCAGCATAGGCCTCCCCAAGTGCTCTCCATAAACATCGATCTCTTGCTTTTTTAGTCCAAGTCGTCCCTGCCACCTTTTTGATGTCATCTTTCCATCTACGATACTGTCTGCCTTTCCTTCGTGTTTTGTATGTAGGACACCATTCTGTCACTACTTTGGTCCATTTCTCTATCTTAGATCTTATTAAATGGCCTGCCCATTTGGTCTTTTACATCTATGACTTTGGTCTGTTTCCTTATTGTTGTTTATCTTATTTTGCCTTTTAATTTTACGTTCAGTATACTTCTTTCCATTCTATGTTGGCAGGTTTCTAGCGCTTTTATATCTTTATTTGTGCAGCTCTGTTTGACACCCATATATACACATCAATACGGTCTAGGGATATTTCATACTCAATTAAATAACTCGAAAAGTACTGGCCGCATTGGAATCTTTTATACACCGGTTTGTTTGTAATTTAACTCAGACTAATAACAAATTCAAATTTTTGAAAATTCTTTTGTTTCGGTGGCATAAAAATGTCTTGATGTGTAGGAGAGGGAATTTTCATTTGTGCGAAATTTAGAAAACAATACGAATTACGTTTAGTTACAGTTTTTTTTTCATTTTTAAACGAAAGATAAAGTTAAAATTGAGGTATTGTAGCCATGCAACGCCAACATTTGACGAGGGCGGAGATTTTACGAGCTGTGGGAATGCTGGAAGCTGGGTCTGTTCAGCGTAATGTTGCTAAGGCCATAGGGACCCACCAAAATGTAATTTCAAAATTGTGGACACGCTATCGTGCCACAGGTGAAGTAACGGAGAGGCACCGGGGGCCAAGTCGCATCACTACCCCCAGACAAGACCGATTTTTGCAAATTACTGCGCGAGCTCAACCAAATGCAACGGCGACTCAATTGGTCCAAAGGCTGCGAGTGGAACACCAAGTGCTTGTGAGTGACCAAACTATACAAATACAAATATTTATTGGAACAAAATCATAATACAATTTTTGTGTACGTTAATACTGCGTTAGTTTAGTAAGTAACTGTGTCGCAGTTATTAGCGCCCACCCCAGGAGCGAAAATCCAACTTAGTTCCAAGACAAAATTTTCGTTAGACTAAAAGTAGAAACTAGACAGACATTTATAATAACAATAAAACTAAAACTAGACATAGATATATTAATAATAGATTGGAGCAGTAAAAGAGGGTGTGTGTGTGAGTGTATGTGTGTGCGTGTGTGTGTGAGGGAGGGTTAGGAGGTGCGTGCGACTGTGAGTGTGTGCGTGTAGGAAGGGTGTATGTGAAGGATGTGCTAAGAATACAATTGCAAACAAACAACCATAACAAACTGTAAGAAGGCGACTGCATGAAAGCAATCTACGCTCTCGTAGACCACTCCGGGTCCCACCTTTACGGAGAGGCAATCGTAGACGACGATTAGAATGGGTTCGGAACCACGTGGACTGGGGCCGTGAGCAATGGTCCAATGTGCTGTTCACGGATGAATCCAGGTTCGGCTTCCATCCAGATTCACGAAGGACGCGTGTTTGGCGAGTTCCTGGACGATGGAGCCGTCTTCAGAACCCTCAGGAAGTTCACCCATACCAAGGAGGAACAATTATGGTTTGGGCAGGAATTCGTCTTGGAGGACGGACGGATCTCGTTTGGGTGCGGGGCAATAGGACGGCAGAACGATACGTCCAACAGGTGCTGGGGCCCGTAATCTTGCCCCACAGAACACAAATGGGGCAAGATTTCCTGCTCATGCACGACAATGCCCGGGCACACACGGCGAGAACGGTAGCAGCTTGGTTACATACACACAATGTTAGGGCCTTAGACTGGCCTGTTCAATCGCCAGATCTAAATCCAATTGAGCATGCGCGGGATATGCTGCAAAGAAGAGCTCTGAAGGAAGTTCCTGAAAATCTGGCTACAGAAGATCAACTTTTTGCGCACCTCAGAAGGACATGGGACAATTTTCCGCAGCAAGACATTGACAACCTTGTTCTGAGCATGCCGAATCGTTGCCGATGTGTTATGAACATCATGGGCGCTTTCTCAGACTACTAACTTCAAGTTTATAAACACAAATTAAATGATTTTTCTATTTTTTTCAGTTTTCACTCATAAATTAAAAGTTAATTCATATACGGTTTCCGTCTATGCTTCATTTTTTTTCCATAAAATCCTGAAATTTTAATTGAAGTACCTTAACCATTATTAAAAAATGGTAGAATATTAAATAACGTATCTTTTAAATATATACATGTCATATAAATAATTAACACATTGATAGTAATTCGCTTTTGTATAAATATCCCTAGACCGTGTTGATGTGTTTATATACTTTCTTTTTAGATTTTATTTGTATTTCTGATTTTTCATTACTTCTTTTAAAGACCAGTATTTCTTCTATCCTATGTTAATTCTATTATTAATTTCTTTTGTTGTGAGATCTGTCGGAGATATTATTTGGCTAAGATAAATATACTCATTTACATATTGCAGTTCAGTAACGTTAGTAGGTTTTATTGGGATTGCCGTGTGGTTTGTCATCAGCTTGGTTTTACTCGTATTTATTGATAAGTCCACCTTTTCTTTTTCGTATACCAGTTGTTCAATCATACTCTGTAACGTCGGGTCGTCGCATATTAGTATGAGATCATCGGCGAATCTAAGATGGTTTAGTCATGCTCCATTAACATTTATTCCGTAACCACTCCACTCTAGTTGTCGAAATACATGCTCTAGGGTAGCAGAAAATAGTTTTGGTGATAAGAGGTCTTCCTGTCTAACTACACGTCTGATGGGAAAACATTCTCCTGCCCTTTCTGTGCGTATTTAAGCTGTCGTATTTTCGTATATGTTTTTAATTATACGTAAATATTTACTATGGACTCCTTGTAAGGTGAGAGCCTCCCATATTTTCCCGTGTTTTAAAGAGTCAAAAGCTTTATTGTATTCTATAAACGCCAAGTAATAGTTAATGCCATAAACGTTGATTTCTGAATTAGCTAATTTATGGTATGAATGTGGTTCATGGTTGAAAAGCCACTTCTAAAGCCTGCTTGTTCTTTTGGCTGGTTTTCGTCCAAAGTCTTGGTCAATCGTTCCAGAATTATCTTAGAGAATACTTTATACACATTCGACATTAGCGAAATGGGTCTATAGTTAGAAATAACATCTGTTTTCCCCTTCTTATGAAGTAAAATCAATCAACCAACCATTCATCATAACATTTTGATCACGTTTATTGCAGTCGTTTTACGTATACCTGTTAATCACAATAAAATTAAACTGTTTTATCTATTATTTATTTATTGATTAAGTAAATCATGTTGTGTTTTCTTTACATTGTCATCCTAGGGTAAAATAGCTCATATTAATATCTAATTGGAACAAAGAATATGTTTAATTTATTTTAAATCACTTTTGAAAAGTTCTCTTGTACGTATTTTTACTTATGTTTAAGCTATGTACTTCTTTAAGTGATAAATTCACGATACTATTAGATATATAAGTTCTTTTATGTAATATGTATTAGTGAATAAGTCGTTGGAGTACCTTAAATATAAAATAAATAAATAAATAAAAATTATGGTTGACGTGGTCCATTGATGCGGTATACAATTCAGTTGTTAAAATTTCAGTAATCTGTGTAGTTCCCAATATGATATCGTTTGAAATGCCATCTTCGCCTGGTGCTTTCCGTCTCTTTTGTGATTTGATAACTTTTAATATGTTTGGGATTGGTTCCTCAGTGTCTTCATTTTCGTTTGTTTGTGGTCGTGTTCGCTCATCATTGTAAAGTTCATGGTAGAAAACAGTTGCTGCTTCTAGTATTTCAGATCTTTTGGTATTATGTTTTTCTTTGTCCTGTGATGTGTTACGATACCAATCCAACATGACTCTGTGATGATGTTTCGTCTTTAAGCTCCTTCCATGCTTTTTTAGCTATCTATTGTTTCGGTTCTATTTTTCTTTCTGTGTTTTCTTATTTCTAAATTAATTTCTTTACTTAGTTTTGTTATAATTTGTTTGTTATTCTGCCTGTTATTTAATAAATCTGCTCTATCTTCAATTAATTATCTTGCTTTTGCTCCCAATTTATCCTTTGATGTTTTGTCTCTCTGTACTATTTTGTTGGTTTCTTTGAGTTATTTTTCTAATCTATCGTATTTTTCCTGGATTTTTTTGAGTTCATTTATTTGGTTTAGTTGAGTTTCTAAGGATTCTAAGGAGTTATCTGGCAATGGAAGTCTAATTGGTAGCTTTACATTAAATAAATATATATATGTCTTCTTGTGTGCTTTGGCTCAAACATGTATAAGTCTACACGAAGCAGTATATGGTCAGTACTATAGTTGAACTGGTTCACAACTTCAACATTTAAAAATAGTTTTGGTTTGTTTGTAGTTATGAAATCTATTTCATTTCTTACTAGTCCATAGGACGATTCCCATGTCCACTTCCTGATAAGTTTTCTCTTATTAAAACTATTCATGATTTGCAAGTTATTTTCTAAAGCGTAGTTTACAAATCTTTGCCCATTATATTTTTTTTTTGCCTTATGTAAAGGGTCCAAGAATTTTATCTTCGTTTAGCCTTCTTTCTCCTATTGGGCTATTAAAATCTCCCATTACGATAAGAGTTTTATGTAAATTTTCCATTGTTTTGTCAAGATTTTCATAGAAGTTGTTTTTTATTTTATTTTGGCTATCTCAGTATGAGCATATTCCTGCACTATTGAAGTGGGATGCTTGTGACCAGGTAGTATAATGTTTAAGACAGTTATTCTGTCTGACACTCCTATAAATTCTAATATATTATTTTTGAGATATTTCTTAATTAAGAATCCCACGCCATATAGTCCTTGTATTTCATTGTTATAATATAAAATATATTCCTCGTGTTCTTAATTTTTTTCCGCTGATCTACGTACATCACATATGCCAAGAATATCCCAATTAGTGCGATATAGCGCTTGTTCTAGTTCTGTTAAATTTTCCTTTGACTTCATTGATCTTGAGTGTTGCTATGTGTAGTTTCTTTTTTTGGGTTGTTGATGATTGGGTATAATCTAATATGAGATCTTAGGAGATGCTGACAATAGCCCCGCGGTAACCAACCGTATTGGGGCTTTTGTTGTTTGTTATTAATGTTTTGTATATATGATTTGAGATTTCTGTTTTTGTAGTATGTTTTTATGAAGTATAGTTATAGGAGTAATAAAATTCGATGAGATGCTGGGTCTCAGTCATTCATCTCTAAACATTTTATTTTTATTGCGTACGATGAATATTTCCTTGTTTTTAGCTAACTTAATTCTTCAACCAGGCTCTGTGGCATCTTTAGTGAGAGTACTGGCTTTCTGTAGAATATTTTTATAAATTCTAGTATTAGCTGTTATGAAAACCGATGAGATGCCAGGCCTCAGTATCACTCACATTTATTTTATTTCGTACAATGTATATTTCCTTGATTTTATTATTATTATTTATTTATTTTCAGGCAACCAGGGCCCATAGATAAAATACATATATTACAAAAATAAACTAATACATAATTCTTAACAAAGTTAACATAAATCTATTTTGTACGTTGGGTCGGCGACGTATTGCGCTGAGTCGTGGTGTCATGTAGCCTTCCGCGGAAACGCCGATACACGACAACCGTCGGCCAAAATTCTTCCTTCATGAAGGTCTCCAAATGATGAGTCGGAACCCGCACCACAAAAGATTTGAAATAAATCTCGTGACGCGACTCCAACTGCTCGACTCTCAGAGTCAATTTGGTCTTGATCTTTATGTACTCCACGACCTCTTCTGCCTTCGTGGAGTGATGTAGACGTGACACGTACAGCTGCGTCGACGGAATAGCGGGACGCAGCTACATGTTGGGCCCTGTCAGTGCGGTACCGCACTGATTGCAACAAGCAGGCTTCTTCTTCACCACTCGAACGAAACCTTCTTCATCGATCTGTCCTGGTCTTGTTACCGCTGGCAACGAACTTCGAGCCTGATCAGGGGGCTCCAGGGCATCCCTTGCTTGCTTGGGTTGCCGCTGATCTTTTGCAGGAGCAGCAATAACGGCAGCCGAATAAGCACGTCCCGGTGTTGACGTGCTATTATTCGTCGGTGCCCCAACGATGGGAGCCGCGGGGAGGGCGGTGCGCGCTTTTGCATCGCTTGCAGTGATGGCGGCTGGTGACGAGTCAAATTTTGCTGACTCGAAACTCAGCTGCGATGCGCTGAACGCGCCGTGGCGTGTGTTGTTGTTATCCGCTGGCTCGTCTGACCTAAATACCGTGTTGCGTAAGTCTGCCACCTCGGTACGTAGATCACTGATGGTAGATTGCGATGCTTCAACTTCAACTCCAACTCGACTAGGCTTGACCTGAGGGTTGTGATGTCCCGCAGTAGCCTGGTGACGTCGACGTGGTCGAATATGACGGGGGGCAGCTTGCGCAAATCCTTCGCCACGAAAGTCGGCACGTCGTCCGGATCCGGACTTTCCGGAAAACCGGATTTTTTATTGAATTTTTTAATGAACTCTTAAAATTTTCTTAATTTATGTTAAACTAAATCTTCGACCAGGCTCAGTAGATACTTTAATCAGATTTCTGGCTTTCTATAGCATGTTCTTGTAAAGTAAAGTTATAGGAGTACTAGAAACTGATGAGATGCCTGACCTCAGTACCTCTCAACATTTTTTTTTTAATTTTTATTGCGTTTATGTATATTTCCTTGATTTTAGCTAACCTAAATTTTCAACCAGTCTCTGTGTAATCTTTAGTGAGAGCTCTGGCTTTCTGTAGCATTTTTTTTGTAAAGTCCTGCTATAGGAGGAATACTAGATACCGATGAAATGCCTGGCCTCAGTACCTCTCAACATTTTTTTTTTAATTTTTATTGCGTTTATGTATATTTCCTTGATTTTAGCTAACCTAAATTTTCAACCAGTCTCTGTGTAATCTTTAGTGAGAGCTCTGGCTTTCTGTAGCATTTTTTTTGTAAAGTCCTGCTATAGGAGGAATAATAGATATCGATGAAATGCCTGGCCTCAGTACCTCTCACATTTTTTTTTAAATTTTTTGTTGCGTGCCATGTATATTTCCTTAATTTTAGCTAACCTTAATCTGTAACTACCTTCTATGGAATATTAAGTGAGAGTTCTGGCTTTCTTTAGTATTTTTTTTACAAAGTCCAGTTATAAGATTAATAGAATTCGTTGAGATGTTGGGCCTCGGTAATTCTGAACTTTTTAAAAAAAAATTAGCAATGACCTCTTAGAATTTTCTCGATTTCAGCTAACCTAAATTTTCAACTAGGCTATGTGGAATATTGAGTGAGAGATCTGGCTTTCTTTAGAATGTTTTTATAAAGTCTAGTTATAGAAGTAAAAGAATTCGATGAGATGCTTGGCTTCAGTACCTCTAAATGTTTTATTTTTCTTTTCCATTTATATTTGTATTTGAAACCGAGGAGATCCTAGCCTAATTCTTCAAATGCTTTATACGTACCAGAACTCCCAGTTATACCTTAATTTATAATTATTTTGGATAATTCAAACACTCAAACTCTTTCAGGACTTGTATGAGGGACCTAGACTTATTGATCAAATGGTAAAACCAGGTATAACTGGGAGTTCTGGGTTGTATTCATATACAAAGACACGACCCAGAACGTCAAGCACCTCATCATCTCACTACTGTACGGATATTACGTTTATATTTTTTTTAGGGATTTAAATTAGATTCAACCGACAGAACCATCAACAGAATAGGTTTAGGATGCAGAACTCTTTTGCTTCCAACAACAAAATGGTCAATTTTGAGAAATCCGATGAGATGCTATGAATAAATATTGCGAAGTTAGCATCTCATTTTTTTTTCAAAATGCGATTTTGATAGTTTTATCGACGGAACTATTGATAAAACGCATCAAAAACTGTAGAACTATGCGGAATGCCCTTAAATGTCGTGTTTATTTGAGAAATTCGGTGAGATGCTATGATATGTATTGTGAAGTTAGCATCTCATTTTTTCAAAATGCTTATATGCAAAATTTGTATAGTAAAATCGACGGAACTATTGATAAAACATATCAAGAACTGTAGAACTATGCGAAATGCCCTTATATGTGGTATTTTTTTGAGAAATTCGATGAGATGCTATGATATGTATTGCGAAGTTAGCATCTCATTTTTTCAAAATGCGATTTTGATAGTAAAATCGACAGAACTATTGTTAAAACTTATCAAGAACTGTAGAACTATGTGGGATGCCATTATACGTGGTGTTAATTTGTGAGATGCTAACATTTGAGATGCTAACTTCACACACGTAAAGTGAAGGTAGAGTCAGTATATCGATCTCTTTAAATTTATCTCTGAGGGACTCGCGAGGACCCATTTTATAGATCGCGCGGATTGCCCTCTTTTGTAAAATGAAAACTGAGTCAACATCTGCTGCTGATCCCCACAGCAGAATGCCATAAGACATAATACTGTGGAAATAAGCATAAACCATAATGCATAACCAGCATAACATTAACATTGCACCTGCCTTGTTATCTCTTCACCACCCTTGGTTGTCTGAAATTATCGTACAACAATCTTCGGCCTCTATTTTATAGTGTCGCTATTTAAAATAGATACGCTTGAAAAAACTTTTACACAAAAAAATAACCGACTTCCAAAGCAAAACATTAAAACGAGCATCATTTGTTTCGGAAGTAGCTGTCCTTGATTTTTGGTAACCTAATCTTCAATCATGTTCTGCTGATACTTTATTGAGAATTCTGGCTTTCTATAGCATTTTTTTTGCTCACCTAAATCTTCGACTTCAGTTGTTGTAAAGTCCAGTTATTGGAGTACTAGAAACCGATGAAATGCCTGGTGAGGCCAGTACCTCTCTTTTTGAGATGCCGGGTCTCAGTAACTCTTAATTTTTTTATTGATTTTTTTAATGAACTCTTAAAATTTTCTTAATTTATGTTAAACTAAATCTTCGACCAGGCTCAGTAGACACTTAAATCAGAGTTCTGGCTTTCTATAGCATGTTCTTGTAAAGTAAAGTTATAGGAGTACTAGAAACTGATGAGATGCCTGACCTCAGTACCTCTTAACATTTTTTTTTTTAATTTATTGCGTACAATGTATATTTCCTTGATTTTAGCTAACCTAAATCTTCAACCAGTATCTGTGGAATCTTTAGTGAGAGCTCTGGCTTTCTGTAGCATTTTTTTATGAATTCTAGTATTAGCAGTTATGAAAAGCGATGAAAAGGGAAGCCCTAGTACCTCTTACTTTTTTATTTTTTTTATTGAACTCTGAAAATTTTATGATTTTTGCTCACATAAATTTTCCACCAGGCTCTGCGGATTCTTTAGTGAGAGCTCTAGCTTTCTGTAGCATGTTTTTATAAATTCTAGTATTAGCAGTTATGAAAACCGATGTGATGCTAGGCCTCAGTACTTCTTAATCTTTTATTTTTATTTTTTGTAATGAACTCTGAAAATTTTCTTGATTTTTGCACAACTAAATCTTCGACCAGGCTCAGTAGATACTTAAATCAGAGTTCTGGCTTTCTGTAGCATGTTTTAGTAAATTAGTAGTTATAGCAGTAATACAAACCGATGAGATGCCTGGCGTCTGTACGTCTTAACATTTTTAAATTATTTTTTTGCAATGAACTCTTAAAATTTTCTCGATTTCAGCTAACCAAAATTTTCAACTGGACCGCAGATGGTCCCAGACGCCTCGTAAGGGGTTTCCTGGTATAGTATGCCGTCTTATATACCGAATGGTGGGAGAAGGCGGCCACTTTAAAGGGTATGGTGGTCTCTGTGGAATGTTGAGTGAGAGCTTTTATAGCAGTAATAGAATTGAATGAGTTGCTGGGCGTCATTACGTCTTAACATTTTATTTTTATTTTTTAAAAGGTACGATGAATATTTCCTTGATTTTATCTAATTTAAATCTTCAACCAGGCTCTGTGGAATCTTTAGTGAGAGGTCTGGCTTTCTGTAGTATATTTTTTAAATTCTAGTATTAGCAAATATGAAAACCGATGAGATGCCAGGCCTCAATAACTCTTAATATATTATTTTTTATTTTTTGTAATGAGCACTTAATAGTTTCTTGATTTTTGGTCAACTAAATCTTCGACCAGGCTCAGTAGATACTTTATTAAGAGTTCTGACTTTTTATAGCATATTTGTATAAAGATGAGTTAAAGGAGTAGAAGAAAAATGGGCGACACCTGGCCCTCAGAACCTCTTATTTTTTAATTTTTTTATAGTGAACTCTGAAAATTTTATGATTTTTGCACATATAAATCTTCCACCAGGCTCTGCGGAATCTTTAGTGAGAGCTCTGGCTTTCTGTAGCATGTTTTTTATAAAGTCTAGAATTTGTTGTTATAGAAACCGATGCGATGCCGGACTCAGTACCTCTTAATATTTTTTTTTTAATGTTTGTAATGAACTCTGAAAATTATCTTGATTTTTGCTCAACTAAATCTTGGACCAGGCTCAGTAGATACTTCAGTGTGAGTGCTAGCTTTCTTTAGCATTTTCTTGTAAAGTCGTGCTATAAGAGTACTAGAAACCGATAAAATGGCTGGCCTCAGTACTTCACAACATTTATTTTGAATTTTTATTGCCTACAATGTATATTTCCTTGATTTTAGCTAACCTAAATTTTCAACCAGTCTCTATGGAATCTTTAGTGAGAGTTCTGGCTTTCTATAGCATGTTCTTGTAAAGTAAAGTTATAGGAGTACTTGAAACTGATGAGATGTTTGACCTCAATATCTCTCAACATTTTTTATTTTTTTTATTTCGTACAATGTATATTTCCTAGATTTCTGCTGACCTAAATCTTCAACCAGGCTCTACGGATACTTTAGTGAGAGTTCTCACTTTTTGTAGCATACTTTTTTTAATTCCAAGTATTGGAAACCGAGGAGATCCTAGCCTAATCCTTCAAATGCTTTATACATACAAACCAGAACTCCCAGTTATACCTTAGTATATTTTACCTTTACGAATATTTTGTTTATAACAATGATTTATAATTGTTGTGGATGTTTTAAACACTAAAACTCTTTCGGGACTTGTGTGAGGGACCTAGACTTATTGTTCAAATGGTATAACCAGGTATAACTGGGAGTTCTGAGTTGTATAAAGATACGACCCAGAACGTCAAGTTATACCTCAGCATCACACTACTGTACGGATATTACGTTTATATTTTTTTTAGGGATTTAAATTAGATTCAAACGACAGAACTATCAACAGAATAGGTTTAGGATGCAGAACTCTTTTGCTTCCAACTACAACAAGGTCAATATTGAAAAATCCGATGAGATGCTATGAATAAATATTGCGAAGATAGCATCTCATTTTTTCAAAATGCGATTTTGATAGTTTAATCGACGAAACTATTAATAAAACACATCAAGAACTGTAGAACTATGCGAAATGCCCTTATATGTGGTATTTTTTCGAGAAATTCGATGAGATGCTATGATATGTATTGCGAAGTTAGCATCTCATTTTTTCAAAACGCTATTTTGATAGTAAAATCGACGGAACTATTGTTAAAACTTATCAAGAACTGTAGAACTATGTGGGATGCCATTATATGTGGTGTTAATTTGTGAGATGCTAACATTTGAGATGCTAACTTCACACACGTGTTATAAAGACTATTGGAACGCTCTCTCCATGCAAGAGCAGCTTTTGAGTCGGACGCTTGAGTAGTAACAAATATTTTATTTTCTTTTGTCGCTATATGTCGTGTACTACAATATCTCATCTTGTGTAGGGGAAAAAGAAAAGAAAAGGTTTTCTACCCGAGTCAGTGTATTTACAAGAGAGGGTATTTTCTGTTTTTTTTTTTAACATGTTTTTTCTTCCGGGTCGTGAGTGGAGCATGGGGTAATTTGGGTGAATATGTCAGTAGCATAGCAATGGAAAAGAAGTCGTTGGCATTCTTTATTCGAGGTGGCGCGACCAGGCACTGTGTCCCGCCCATGTTTGTAGCCGTCACTGACGGACGTGTTACACTCGCGGTGCAATTTACGAAGCTACAAGCAAAATTGTTTTTTTTTTAATGTTACCATGTCTATTTTAGCTTATTTTAAATAAAAAGGCAAGTGTGAGTTTGACTGTGATGACGAGCTTAGATGATAATTTATATATATTGATTTACAAGAAAAAAATGTTATATAAAATGGCAGTTTGCTTGATAGTGAAACATTTGATTGCACAAAATTATTTTGTAAACAGTCAATGTATACGATTGCTACAGCACTCTGTCTGGACCCTATCTTTAAAAGCGCTATAACACTTAATTTACAAAAATTCAAAGCCTTTTTATTTTTGAAAACTGTTGCAAAATAACGATGAAACCAGGTAAAGGGATGGCTTTTTTAACATTACATTGTGAACAGCTCTCTGAACCCCGTCTAGTTTAATTAGTGTGCTTTCCCCGGCCCCATCTCTTACGGAAATGCTGTCCCTACTAAATGCAGGCTGACAAAAAGAGCGTGAAAAACTGCGCTGGAAATTACAATAGGTGTGCAACCTCCGAGCTTTTTCATTACATAAATGAGTTTCCACGTTGTCAAAAAGCAATTGTTGGTCTTGTTTGTGGAACTTTTTTTGTGGAGCTGTTTTTAACTTTTAGTTTTTGGAGGCTATATGTGTATACTAGCTCCTGCCAGCGGCTTTACCCACGTGAAAAGTGTTTGTTTTTTTGTTGGGATGAAATTCAGCCTATGTGCTTTTATTCCAGACTATAAACTATCTCTGTGCAAATTTCATCCAGATCCGTGCAGCCTTTCTGGCGTGTTTGAGTAACAAAAACATACATCCAAACTTTTGCATTTATAGTATTAGTAAGAATTTTTGCGAAATGTACTGAGACCAAACCTTGAGACGCACACCGCACTGTGTTTTAAACGTTATAACTACTATTTGAGGTATGTTACTATGTCACTTTTATTTCCTGTATGATTTTGTTTTTCTTTTTCTTTCTTTTGTATGTTGGCACCTTGTTTTTATATACCTCGTACAAATTGAAAATTTAATTGTGATTTTGTGTTTTGTGCTGTGTCTTTTGTGTGCACTAAATAAATGTTTTATCTATCTATCTACTGGTATAGATTTTGTATACGTTGTTATCTACATAATGAAGAAACTGGCATGTCCTAGAATAAAAATAAAACGAAGACATCTGCCAACCCGAACTGCATTCGCGTGGTGGATTACGGCCCATTCCCTCTCTCAGATGATGATGTTGATGAACTTTTATGTAAAACTTACTTCTGGCCGCAGCTTTGCACACGTAAATTTGTGTTTTCATTACAGGGTATTGCCCAACCAGGATAAAAGCGAAAACGTCCTTTCCAGGGTCTTAAACTATCTCAAAAGATACCAAATTTCATATAAATGTTTAGCCGTTTAGTAGTAAAAAGGTAACTAGCAATCAAACAAAAAACAAACAGAGTTAGTTTCGCATGTATAATATTAGTATAAAAGTGTGAATACAGATAATTGTGTGTGTGTGTGGAAATTTTGTTAGAACGCTATTGTATTGTTTCTCATAAACTGATAATTACCACTCAGAAAAAAAATTAAGTACCATAAAAATTCAAAAGTAGAATACGCAATTTTATAAGACTACAAATAGGATTTCGTTTGAAAATCTGGTCAATATTCTTGAACGCCACTGTAAACGTAGGAAATTTTCACACAATGGTAAATGGCAGTGTATAGGTAGACATACATTACAGTTCCACCCCACAAAACCTTTACATAGCTGTAAAGTACTAGCTATGAGTACAAATTCGTTCAAAAACTGCATGAACTCAAATTACACGTAGATCAATGAAAAACTGTGGCAGAGAGGGCAATATGGGTTAGGGGTCATTTGGTACGCTGTGGAACTATAGAAAGCGCGGCAATAGCGACTGTCAAAATGGCAAAATTTTAAGGGATTGACAAGCGATATCGAAAAATAACTTGATCAATCCCATACATTTTGACTATCGCTTTCGCTGTCATTGATTGCCACTTTTGTTGCCCTTTTAAAGAAAATATAATGGAAACCTGGGCCCACATCTCTTTTTCTTTTTAAATAGTTGTTCAACATGTTTAAGCATTTCTAACCAACGTACCAGGAGGCCAGAATTATGAAGATGTATTTGTGATCCCATTTAAAGGAAGGCTTTATTTTTGTTTAACTCGGTGAACGAAATAGTGTATTTTCTCCAGCGGTTTTGTGACGGTGTTACAAATTAGCTCTGTTAGAAGAATTTATCTGCTAGATGGGGTGAAGAGGGTATTTATTTATTTATTTATATATGCTTTATTGTATGTACACCAAATTAAATCAAAGAAAAGGAAACTTAAAACTAAAATACAAACAAAGGGTGGCCTTATCGCATACCGCGATCTCTTCCAGGCAACCTGGAATTGACAGTGATATCCTGGACATGAAATGGGGTTGATATTGGTGTAACACATAACATTACGAATATTTACTTTAAATTTACAATCAGATCATCATAGATACACAAATACATACATATGTTATATAATAGATACATAAATACATTGTATTGGTATTGCTTTGTTTAAGCTTTAATTAAGTAGGTATTTAATTAGGTATGCTTATCGTTAGGCGGATTCAAAGGCTGGCTAAGAATGGGATCAACTGAAATAGGTAAGTATATGTAATTATGTTCACTTGGTGAAATTGTAAAATCATGTCTAATTTCTAGTTTCAATCCTATGTGAGTGATTTTTTAGAGTATCTGTGAAATAGGGAGTCATTTTCAAGCAGGCAATTAATTAGCTATGGTGGCCCAAGGTACTTTCTGGAGGCTTGTTTTGCTTACTCTTGAGAAAACTTCCAAATATTATTCCCAAGTGTTGACTTTTGTATGCAAGAATCGATCGTAATAAGAATTTCAGTCCTGACTTATGTGTCATAGCTTGTGGTTTCGAACACAGGCAGGCATTTTGTTTCGAGTAAATTATTTCATGACCACTGCTCAAAAAAGGTGAAGGAATACATCGTGAAGGAACCGGCATGTCCTAGAACCAAACAATCGAAGACATGTGACATCCGCTAATTTGGACTTTGTCGGTTCCCTCTAATAGAGAAGAATCCTGTGTCCCAGCAGTGGGAATGATAAAAGCCTTTAGATTTCGCTATGCTTATACTTGCCAGCAGGTATTAAATGGCTAATAAAAAAAGGTATTTCCAAGGCAAATGTGAGTGAGGAAAGCTGGAATGATTCTTCAAAAACGTTAGGTGCGTAATACTTGCAACCAGTATGCGTGTATGGCCGTGGAATAAGTGAAAAGAGTATGTAAAGATTGTAGCAGATAACTTTCTGTAGTTCTTGCCTACCCCTTATTAAAGGAATACGTGAATTTATATTTGTATCTATTAAAAGCTGCTAACAGATTAAAGAATCTCCATTCCTTTATCTTAGAAATGTGATGGATTGTTGATAAATTGTTTTTCTACTTGGCAATGTCGTCCCATCAAGGCAAAAGCCTTGCAAATCGCCTTTCGGCTCACTATAGAACAGGATTTAATGAAAACGCCCATTTATTCCGATGTCCGACTTAATGGAGGGATATCGACTATCCTGATTGACGAGCTCAACAATTCAAGAATCGTTCTTCAAAGTTGAATCAATATACTAGGCGATCTGTGATTAAGTTAACACAACATTCTTAGAATCTGGTATGCTGATTCTTTGTTATTATAATAGAGGATTAAGATGATTTAAGAGCAGTGGTGGCCCAGTGGTATTGACTGCAACTTACAAGTTGAAAGTCGTGGATTCGAACACAGGCAGGCGTTTTACTTTATGTAAAAAATTTCATCACCGCTGCTCTCAAAAACGGTGAAGGAAAACATCGTGAGGAAACCGGCATGTCCTAGAATTAGAAGACATGTGAGATCCACCAAACCGCACTGGTCTGCGTGGTGGTTTATAACCCATTCCCTTTTTAAGAGAGGAGGCCTGTGTCCTAGCAGTAGGAACATTAATAGGCTGATGATGATGAAGATGTTTTAAACTATGTAGGAAGTTATTTATACTATATTTTATTATTTCGCTTATTAGTATCCTCTTATTGTCTACTGTAAACTAAAACCTGTAAGTGTGTACTGTGTCTTGCTTAGGTACCAATTTTTTGCGTTATGGACACCGACTTCCAAAAATAAAGTAATTTTCAGTTTTTAGTTACATAATAGGCAAGTTTTTAGTATGGTAACTATAATGCCAGAATATGTTACCCGAATATAAAGAAACTTGAACATAACCGGTGAATTGAGAGATCTGCGTAGCCCTTAAGAGCGTACTGGCGTGATGTTGTGCTATGAAATGGTATAAACAATAAACAGACATGCGATTGCAGTAATCTCGAGAGATTTGCCGTTATTTATTGAAGAGTTTTGCTGTATATCTTCAAAGTCCTTCATCAGAACCAAATTAAAATGGGAATAATTTTAGAACATACTCTTTCAAATAAAAAAAGAATTTTCAAAATCAGTCCACAATTGACGAAGATATCGGTGAACATACATAAAAAAAAACATACGCGAAGTCGAACATAAAACCTCCTCCTTTTTGGTAAGTCGGTTAATAAAATACATAAATAAATTCTAAAACAATAGACTAATAAATATTATAATAAATAACAAATTTTAAATGAAACTGAAATTGAATATAATAACTATGACGAAGACCGAGCTATGTATGAGATGACAAATAATAGTTCCGGATTCTATGCTAAAATGAAAACTTACTCTCAGCTTTTTTCATGTCAAGGGGAAGCACGTTCCAGAGTTTTATAGTTGACACAGTGTAAGAATAAGGTAGAAACCCAGTGCGGTGAGAAGGAATATGGAGAAGTAAGTTTTTGGAAGCTCGAAGGTTAAGATCGTGAGAACTGCTCAACACTTTAAAATATTGTCTATACTAATATTATAAAGAGGTAAAGTTTGTGAGTTTGTGACGTTGTAAGGGGTAATCTCTGGATCTACTGAACCGATTTTGAAAATTCTTGCACCGGTAGAAAGCTACATTATTCCTGAGTGTCATAGGCTATAAAATATTTTCAAAAAAAATAGAGATCCTTATGAAAATTGCAATAATGTAACCCAAGGTAGCAAAATGTTGTCAGTAAAATACATTATTTGGCGTGCGCTGAGAAAACTATTGATGATAGATACAAATTAGTAGGTAGGGTAGGTAGGATAGGCAGGTTAGGCAGAGTAGGCAGAGTAGGCAGGGTAGGCAGAGTAGGCAGGGTAGGCAGGGTAAGCAGAGTAGACAGGGTAAGCAGAGTAGGCAGGGTAGGCAGGGTAGGCATGGTAAGCAGAGTAGGCAGGATAGGCAGGGTAGGCAGGAAAGGCAGGGTAGGCCGGGTAAGCAGAGTAGGCAGGGTAGGCAGGGTAGGCAAGATAGGCAGGGTAGGCAGGAAAGGCAGGGTAGGCAGGGTAGGCAAGATAGGCAGGAAAGGCAGGGTAGGCAGGGTAGGCAGGATAGGCAGGGTAGGCAGGAAAGGCAGGAAAGGCAGGGTAGGCCGGGTAAGCAGAGTAGGCAGGGTAGGCAAGATAGGCAGGGTAGGCAGGAAAGGCAGGTTAGGCAGGGTAGGCAGGGTAGGCAGGATAGGCAGGGTAGGCAGGAAAGGCAGGGTAGGCAGGATAGGTAGGGTAGGCAGGGTAGGCTGGGTAGGCAGGGTAGGCAGGGTAAGCAGAGTAGGCAGGGTAGGCAGGGTAGGCAGGTTAGGCAGGGTAAGCAGAGTAGGCAGGGTAGGCAGGGTAGGCAAGATAGGCAGGGTAGGCAGGAAAGGCAGGGTAGGCAGGAAAGGCAGGAAAGGCAGGGTAGGCAGGGTAGGCAGGATAGGCAGGGTAGGCAGGATAGGCAGGGTAGGCAGGATAGGCAGGGTAGGCAGGAAAGGCAGGGTAGGCAGGGTAGGCAGGGTAAGCAGAGTAGGCAGGGTAGGCAGGGTAGGCAGGGTAGGCAGGGTAGGCAGGGTAGGCAGGGTAGGCAGGATAGGCAGGGTAGGCAGGGTAGGCAGGAAAGGCAGGGTAGGCAGGATAGGTAGGGTAGGCAGGGTAGGCAGGGTAGGCAGGGTAGGCTGGGTAGGCAGGGTAGGCAGGGTAGGCATGGTAAGCAGAGTAGGCAGGGTAGGCAGGTTAGGCAGGGTAGGCAGGATAGGCAGGGTAGGCAGGGTAGGCAGGAAAGTCAGGGTAGGCAGGGTAGCCAGGGTAGGGGCAGGGTAGGCAGGGTAGGTAGGGTAGGCAGGGTAGGCTGGGTAGGCAGGGTAGGCAGGGTAGGGGCAGGGCAGGCATGGTAGGCAGGGTAGGCATGGTAGGCGGGATAGGCAAGGTAGGCAGGGTAGCTAGGGTAGGTAGGCAATTGACGGGAGCGAAGCCCCGAGGGTCAGCTAGTTTTTAATAAACGGGAGTACAAGCATTGTTCATGATGAGGGACTGTTTGTACTGTTCCTGCTCCATTTTCTACAATTCTTCTAGAAATTAATAAAGTTTATTTACATGTATAATACTGGCATTTCACCTGCATCCGATTATCATGGAAGTTGACCCCAACATTTGGGAAACTGCTAATAAGGCACTGATAAAGAGTCTATCTTGTTCCTAATTATATATAGCATGTATCCATCGAACTGTACGACACGGTTGGAGAAGTGGTTTACCGATCGGCTGCTGCACTGCGTGTCGCGGGTTCGATTCCCGCACTGAATCTTTCGGATCTAGGTTTCTTGTGTGAGTTTGAATGTTTGTAAACACACAGGAATAAATTCCTAGATTCGGGCAACGTTTATCTTAAAAACAAAAAATAAATGATAATAAACTCCGCACAGCATGCAGCAGGCAAATGCCGTATCAGCCCAAATTTCCTCAAAACTCAGTAAATTCATAAATCTCGAGCAGTTT
Source organism: Orthosia cruda (assembly GCA_964057195.1). Lineage (NCBI taxonomy): Eukaryota > Metazoa > Arthropoda > Insecta > Lepidoptera > Noctuidae > Orthosia > Orthosia cruda. Next base: position 17,572,842 of record OZ059830.1, read on the forward strand.
CAAATAGAAATTCAAACAGGATAAACTCATTACAGACCTATTTACTATGTTTAATTAAATTAACGATATGGAATTCCTCTCACTGTTCACTCTGCCTTGGTATTATCTATATATGTGCGGAAATGGCAAATAACACGTTTAACATGACTGTGATGTACAATTAATAAGGGTACGTACCCTGTTACTCGCTCGCTTAGAGTGATTGAGGATGTCACTACTGCGATGTTTGCTAATTTAATTTACACTTAATTACTCATAAGATAATAATTTAATCTTTATATTATAAATGTGGGAATGTATGAATGTAAGGTGTTAGTTAAGTGGCAACACTGATTGAATAAGGAACCCAAAGGTTAACGGGTACAGAATGCCTTGCTCCATTAAGTCCGCCTATGTATAATCATTGTACATGAAATTTAAATAAATAAATAAGGGAATGTAAGATGATAGAGTGGGAACACTGTGTGGACGAGCGACCATGATAGACGACGCGATTTGGGAGACGAAAAGACGTTAGGTTGTAAGCTGGAATTGTAACGATATTTTTCGGAAGAATAAACAAGTAAGAAGTCAAATTTGTTTGCCCCGTTTAATTCGAAGAGCCACCAATACACACACTACAAAAATATTTATTTGTTCAAACCCTGCTCTCCCGCCCCCAAAAAAAGTCTAATTTCTCCAGAACCATACACTCCTATCACTTCTTATCTAGATTCTAATCTTATCTTAAAGATGTTCATTTAATCAAAAAATATTAATGAAGTTACGTAGGCAGGCCTATGTCCAGCAGAGGCCTACAAAAGACTGAGTTAATTAATTGATAACAGGAACATTATTAATTTAAATTTTATTTTCTTTTAATATGGTTCGTCCACGTGCTGATACGTCCTATTGCAGATACCCAAAATTTTTAGTGACAACTGATCATCAAAATAACCTTACTCTAAGAGCTGGTATTCACTCCCCCAAGGTGACTCATTTACCGAGCTCGCCTTTTACTAAAGCGATATTAAACATTACAGTCACTCTTCCACTGTGTACCTATTTCTCGGCAAATTCAAGAATGAGTACCTTTACTACGTTACCCAGAAATCGACAAAAACCTTTTGCCATTATAGAGGGGAATTATATTCCCGCGGCTTGAAACGTGATCCCTATCCAACCGTCCTTCCGTGACATTCTCTTGTGACCGACCCTATACCCGCAACTCTTTATCAATAAATAAAATTAATGATTTGGACACAATGTTCCACTTTTTTGTATTTTTATCCTCAAACTTGAAGAGCACAGCTTGCAAAATCAACTGGTCAACCGCAAGTTTTCAATACCTACTCAAAAAACAGTTTCTTTTTCAGTAAGATCCCGAATCACGTTTGTCTCGATTCCTGAAATACGTGAATGAAATAATCAAGTACCAAGTGCCGGGAATGTTAAAAAGATTTTTCTTTAAAATCTAACAGAATAGGAATGAATCTTGGGTAAAAAGCCAAGTGCGAGTTGGACTCACGCATCGAAGGTTTCGTACTAACAGCTACGTTCAACAAAATAATAAGGTAACATTACTGAAGTTCATGAACCATGAAAGCACCGAACATTGCTCTAACGAAGGGACAAAATTAACTTTGCCGTTCGAAAACTGTTGTCCCCATACATCAATGTACAACATTTTTACTTTTCCAAGTACATTTTATAAGTTGGTCGACTATTACTCGTAAACTTGTAAATCCTTCTTAGCTGTGATAGTTTTACTTTTAATTTCGTTATATTTAGTACTGCCATGTATTTTTTTCACATAATCCAAAAGCAACCATTTAGCTTTCAGGGGGACACTTAACAATATTGTTGAATGGCCTATCCAACGATACATCATGGGACAAACGAAAAAAAAAACCATTCACACTTCACGTGTACAGGAGGTTGCCTAAACAAATATTTTTCATGATTTTATTTTACCACTTTGTCGGTGTGATTAACAAGTATATCAAGGTCCAAATTATAGATTTCTAGTACTAAGAGGCTCTGAACTAAGCAGCGGACAGACGGACATGGCAAACCCATAAGGGTTCCTTGTTCACTACAGAACCCTAAAAATAATTTATTTTATTTGGACCGTCGGTATAATTATCAAAAATTGTTGGACACGTATTTTGTGCTTTATCAAATCAATAAAAAATACTAAGAAAAAGCGTCTCAAAGGAGGATTCAGAACTGGGAGATTCTGACGTCACTTCTTTGTAAAAGTATGCCAAAGCGTGACGTCAAGCGAAATTTCGACGCAATGTATCATCGGCATTTTTTGGTAACGTGACAAAAGACAAAAACCATTATCCATTATTTTTTGGTAATCTAACTAAGGGACTAAATAAATATTTTTATTCATCATCCCTATCAACTGTGAGCAACAAAAATATCGGCCTCTCTTGTTAGACGATTAATGGACTAGAAACGATTCGAGTATCTTTATATTCCTGATAAATGGAGATTTATAATCGTGCGAAAAGAATGAATAATATGCCTTGGTACAGTAACTATAGAACTTTTGTTTTTCCATTGTAAAGATAAGTTTTTGTCTGTGCCCTAACTTTTATTGGTATTCTGAAATTATGACCAAATGCGTGAATTTTAATTTATCGTCAAAAATGTCTTAATGTCGTATGTTTTTTGAATTTTTACTTAATATATTTGCTTATGCGACGTGCGCTCGTCGGGTCTGTAAATATTGACGTATGTGAACACGAGCGTAACATTTTTGCTATAAAAGTTTCATTCAGCTTTGCCCTGATTTATCATATGTAGAACAAGAATGTTTGTATGTATTTATTAATTTAAGATATTAGTTATATTATGTTTATGCATTGTGTGCTGTACACGTGTTTGTTTTGTTTATTTAGTTAGTAAGAATTTAACTATAAAATTTTATTGTGCACTTGGGTATACTTTCCTCATTTAATCAAAAATCTCTCAAAATATTTTAATAGTCAATGTTTTACACACTTGATTATTTAAAATACAGGAAAACCGCAGGTATTGATATCGAATTAGACATTTTATATATTTAGTAACAAAAAAACTTAGGAATGAAACTTTAACAAGATTTGCAAATATTACGCTGAACACCCGTACCTTTACTCGACACAGTTGCAACTGGTTCGATTAAGGCTTAAGCATCCAGGTTTTAAACAATCCTTAACGACATAAAACTAAGTTAAAATCTGTGAAATTTTGAAAGTACAAACTAACACGTAATTGCCAGGTTAATTCTATCACAAAATTAAATGTCCATAAAAAAGTATACGTCAGCCACTCGTCGGCGATCCGCGCCAGACGAAAAAATCCGCCTTTAGTAGTACCGCTCCAATGCTGGATTACGTGCAAAAACATCTCCGCAATTCTCGTAGCCAAACTCAGGCCGTTGAAAACTGCAGGCACACTAGGGACACCCACTCTGCCCGTACGGTGAAACCGGCTTCTAATAACTGATATCAGTTTTCATAATACAACCCTTATTCACACATCGGCCTTTTTTAACGAGAGTTTGAACTTTGCCCAGAGAAACTAGTATTATGCCTGTAGTCTTTTGGACCAGAAGACGTTGTACAACTGAAACTGGTGTCACCTTATTAAAACACATCTTTGATGCAAGGGAAGAGGCTCAAGATGCCATAAGTATCTTCTGGTACCTGTCGAAGGCGTTTGATGACGTTAATCAATTGTGATGGGTCATAAATTGGCTGCCTCGGCCTGTTTTTAATTAATTATTGTATTTATTTTTTAGGTTGTTTATTTTACTTTAGACGCTTTTATGTGCACGTCTTTTTACATCGTTCTCACTTAAATGTAATCATCCAAATACTTTTGATGATGTAACCAAATACTTTTAATTCTTCTTCTTAGCGTGTAAATATTGTTTTGGCCCAGAATTCAGCCACGGCAACACCAAACTTTACTTTACTTTTAATTACAATTTCTTCCTCCAGTTGCGAGCGAGCGGTTGAGTTGATCGCACACGCTTAGCTACATCGTAATTTGATCGCGTGATTTTTACTTCTACCCACATAATAGTTATATTATTAAATTATCATAAGTTACTATTAAATGGCTGATATAAACTTTAACGTGGATATTTGCGCTTCGAGTGGTAGTGGTGATATAGTGCAGAAGCCAGTATCTCAAATAGAAAAACAACTTAACCTAAATTTGACCAAAGAGATGGAGATGAATGAAGAGAGTGAGCAACAACTTGCAAAGAGAGCGCGACAAGAATATGAAGAAATTGTGGTAGAAGATGAATTTGTGACAGTAAACAGAACACATAAGCGAGCAAATAGGAAACATTCTGTTAGTGATAATTTAATGGTCGAAAGTAGTGGAAACTCCGAACAAAACTACACTTGTACTACTACACGTGACAGGAAAATAAACTTTTCCAAAATAATTCGGTATGGCAAAGCTTTTGAGATCGTTAAAAATCGATAAAATAGGAAAGATGGTATATAAAAGTGCATTCAGAGTCTTGATATTTTTTTTTAAATAAAGAAAGTGCTTTTTTTTTTATTTGATTAAATTGTGTAAGTTTTATTAGTTCAGGATACAGAGTTCAGAGGACTGACGAAACTAGCTTATCTTATGGTATTTTAAGACATAGATCTAGGAACCGAAGGAAAAGTAATTCTTGAAAATTTGTCATGTGAGCATGACATAATATCATCTATAATATGACAAACTATATTTGAAAGAAAACAGAAGTCAAGAAGCAATTATTAACAGGGGGGAAATTTAAAAAGATATTAATTACATCAATTCACAACATGGAAATAAACAGAATACACAGGCAACATATAGAGATATACTTGTAACAGGACGAATGGCTAATAGTAGCAGAAATGATGAGATGATGCTGAATAATGTCACTGAAGAGAAGAACTCAAGAAAAAACATTCATCGGCAAGAACATGTATCGAAAAAGAAGTAGATGGAGACTAGAGTGTCGGTCTGGTGCAGTTTGGTTGAGGAGAATTCGTTATCATCACCCACATATGAACCTACATATTCAGAGAAAGAAAAAAACCCAGAAGGTATGAAAAGCTCACGCGTCAACTTAGATTTTCTTAGTACCTTCCAGAGAGTCAAAGACATATGTATGTCTGAAACCGACTGAAATACCAAACTTAAACAACTAGGTAAACTTATAATGGAAATATTAGGTCAACTGATTGTTAATGTTTTAAAGAAAGATGAGTTTTATACTAAATTTATATCTATGTTTAACAATGGCTAACAATATAATATAATAATATCGTTTATTTATAACATAAGGCATATTTTACAATAAAATATCTTAAAAATATAAAAGAAGACAGTTTTATATTTGCCTGAACTAGGTTGAACCTGTGTTTCAGGATATAAAGTACTTAAAACTTATAATAATAATAAATTGACAAAAGGTATGGTATATCAATACTTAAATTAAAGACACAGCAAAACTATTATTTTGTTACAGCCAGGAGATCTTCTGTCACTACGTAAGATATGCTAAGTAGATGATCAAGAATAGTCTTTTTACAGCTAAAATTGTTTAATTTATACATACTTAATTTTCTATTTAATCTATTGTACAGAAATGGGCCTAAGAATGTAAAGAATCTATTTAAAAAGCTATATTTTGAGGATGCATAAGAAACGCAGACAATGTCATTTCGTCTCTTATTATTTATGTATTTGGCGTTATAGGAAAGCATGGTGTGTTGTTTTAATACAAAGTGAAAGCAGTTCAGTGGGGTAGAGAAAAGGGTGGAAATTGGCTACTTTTAAAATAGCTCTCTGAGCCCTTTCAAAAGGCAGTAGACGCATTTTTGATGCTCCACCCCATGAGGTGATACAGTATTGGATTACAGATTGACCTAGGGCCAAATAGACTTGTTTGACCAATTTTGAATCTACAATCGTTCTCAACTTTAAAAAAAGATAAATTAATTTGCGCACTCTATTAACTAGGCTATCAATATGAGGTCTAAAGAAGAGTGTTTACAGTAATACAACAAAAGTAAATATTATACGTATTGTACAGTAGAATGCACGAAGCTTACGACCTAAACGTTTGAGTTGTTAATGTCACAAGAAATAATACAGAAGAATAAAGGAAAGAAATAAAAAAAAACAAATATTGTTCAGAGGACATGGCCCGATGTTACTTTTGTTTCGACCGATTTGTCTATTTTACTAAGCTGGAGTGTTATGACCGAAAATCTCGGAAGTTACCATCTGTTTGTTAAAATTTCATTTAAAAATAATAACAAGCTAGCAAAGTGGTCAGAGTATAGTAAATCTTTAGAAAATTATTTATTACATCCTATACATACGCTTAATGTACAATCCTTGTATGATAATATTATCAAACAGAAGAATAAAGCAGCCGCTGAACACATACCTTGAATTAAGAGCTGTAATAATACAAAAAATAACTTTCGACCCAAACTTTACTGGAACACAACACTCTCACATTTAGAGGCCCAACGTAGGTTGGCTTTAAACCAATTCAGAAGTAATCCTAGACCAAGTAATTTAACCATATTTGAACGCAAAACAAAAGCTGCAAAAGATGCTATCTGTCAAGCGAGGACAAAATATTGGCAAAGTTACTGTAGTAGCATTGATGAACAAACGTCAAGTTCTGATATGTGGAAACGTATGGGCTGGATCAAGGGAGTCAGTTCATCCAGATCCCGCGTTTTGAATGATCAGAAGATTGAACTTCTTTCAAATCTCGCGGCAGACTTAGTCTATCCTAGGGTCCAACATTTTAATTCAAATAATACTTTACTCGAGGCTAATTTTACCTTACAAGAAATGTGTAACTGTTTTAAGCGAAAGGAGCCGGTAACGACGGGATTACATATTCCCTCATATACCATTTACCTCCAGCAGGCAAATCATACTTACTGGATCTGTACAATCACATTTTTAATACCGGTAGTATCCGGATACAATGGCGTGACATATTAGTGACGCCTATACCAAAACCGTCACCTAACGGTGGTAACAAATTCCGGACAATCTCCTTAATCTCTTGTATATGCAAAATCATTCACGCAATGTTGACAAAAAGGCTTAAGTGGTATATGGAGAAAAATAAACTGTTGTCCCCATTCACTTCTGAATTCAGGAGAGGACAGTCGTGTCAGGACTGCCTAGTCAAAATAGTAAGCCAGATTTACTTATGTTTTTCGCGTAAAATTTCGACTACAGCGTGTTTTTTGGACATCACTAATGCCTCTAATAACGTTATAATAGATGTATTGATAAATACCTTAGACGAAATATGTGTTGGGCAAAAGTTCTGTCAGTATTAGTGGAACTTTCTAAGTGAACGGCACCTTATTATGAAAGATAAAACCGATCAAAATAAGTACTTTATAAGATATACAAATCGTGGCTTAGCGCAAGGCGATCCTATTTCGCCTGTCCTATTTAACGTAATTATAATTGAATGTTTTGAGAAAATTAGAAATGTAACGATGTGTCAATATGCAGATGATTTTGTATTATATTCCCCTGCCAGAAAACTAAAAAAAGTCAAATAGAATATCAAACAGCGTTAAATTCATTTTGTCTCATTCTGGATGAAATAGGGTTACAATTATCAGCCAATAAATGAAAGGTTTGTATTTTAAACAGACTTCCCAAAAAGGAGGAGGTTATCAATTCGACTGTATTTTTTTTTAAATCTGTGTTACCTTAGAACTTGTTACTGCGTGAACCGATTTTGATGATTGTTTTTTTATTTGAAAGCTGGTATATGGTTCCATTTAATTTTCATCAAGATATAATGAAGAACTTCGGAGATATACTCTTCAATAAATGACGGCAAATCACTCGGGTTAGCTGCAATCGCATTTCTGTTTATTGTCTACCCAACCTACCTTTCATAACATATCATAACACTAGTACGCTCCTACGGCCTCTAAAGGGGCCCGCAGGTGTTACAAGGGTGCAGGAGTAACAGTTTACCTTGGTATACTCTTATTCCACCGAAAGCAGCCAGCAGAAAAATACATGTGTGAAATCTGTAACACTGCAGGGCCAAGGCCTCTTTTTATGAACATAACCACGTTTGCTGCAGATGGGTTATTATAATTTTCTAAAAAAAATCCGTGGCTCGCATGCTGTTGATGCCGGCTGTCATTTGTAGATCTTTTAGTTTTACTAAGGGTTATCTTGTTACCCTGTTACTGGGTTCTGGAGGTCTGATTAGTAGTCACTCCATGTAAAATTGGGTAAAACCAGGATAGTTGCCTCAATTGTAATTACCTACTCTAGTTTCACGGATGAATCACATGCTATTTTATTAATCTGTCGAAAGATTCTCCAACTATCACTAAGTTGACCGTATCTCAATTTAATCTTCAATTGCATGGGAAGGCAAATGCGATCAAAGTTTTGGCAGGGCGGATGTCCTTTTCTCGGTAGGGCATCTATCCTTAAAGTAATTTACATGGATTAGCAACTATCCCCCATGTGGGATCGATGTACCAAAATATAGAAAGCGGAAAAAATTGCTAATACTCTAGAAATATAAAAATAATATTTTTAAGTTTCATTATTTTTCCAAATAAATTATTTTGCTTTTTGTTCTGAGAGAAATACAGTGATTTCAAAAAGTGTGGCAACTATCCGGCTTTTACCCTACTAGTACTCAGCCGCATCCGGCTAGACTGGAAGCCGACCCCAATTCAGCTGGGAAAAGACAGATTGATTTAATTGCTAACCAATGCTAGACGTTGCCTTCTTACTATGAGCAAATCAATATAATATTATTTACATATCAATGCGTTATGAACTTTTTTTTGTTGTTTTTGGGGGGAAACCTTCAAAAGTGCCTGGACTTTTGGGCGGAAAGACCAGGGTGTGTGGGATTTTAAACCACCCTGGTGATCTCCCCGTGACCTTTTAAAAGTCCACGCTGGAACTCTCTCTGTGCTCGGCAGCACGAGATCACTATGCCACCGTCTTACCTGGTGTCACGTACAGGGCGGACAAAGTCCACAATCTGAACGCCAGTGACCCTAGAATCTCGGCGAGCCGAGGCGGTTGCCTCCACGGACACGATCCCGCTCGGCAAAAAAGCGTTCTGACCCACAAGCATTTTATTAAATGCTAATGCCACCTTAACACAAACATAGCTTTGTCTCAAAATTAATGTCATTATATCCGTTACCAATCAGAAAACAAGATTCCTGTCCAATAGTAATCCAATATTGACGTTGAAGTATAGCCAGCATCGATCACTGGGCTCGAAACCATTACGTCTAACATGACACCGGCTGTCACGCTGCCTGGAAGTACTTGCACAAGTTAATCATGTATTCCTGTAGTATAATGCAGTTTGTGACAACAGTTGCGTTTGATAGAGAAGGAATTTTAGGCAGCTGATTTCTGTGTGATTAATAATTTTGACGAGAGCGTGAATGGAATGTAATAATATAATTTCAAGATCTCGTCATGCGTTTTCTTGCTTTGATCTGTATTGGAAACAAGGAATATAAAATAAAATAATTAAAGACGCAAAACCTTCTTACTTATTAAACAAGTAAATCTTACTTATTTCTTACAAAAAAAGAGAGCAGAAAATATTAACGAAACCGTGGATGTTCAGAGTTTATGTATACACTGCTGAAAAAATATTACTAAACCTAACGCAATTTATTAAAAAAAAAATACTTTTAATGTGACGCTTCGCCAACAGAAGAACAAATATAAAAAATAATCCCACACTTTTCCATGAGTTTTCCCACAACGCCAATAAATATACCTGACGTGAAGATTCGTTTATGTCAAGCAAGGTGTCAAAACAAATTTCTTCTATAAACTTGTAAAAAGATTAAGCTCCAACTAACTTTAAGAATCGAGGAACCACAAAAAGTTAAATTGCTCAAGTTTAAATTTACTGAACTCTGTAACTGCTTTTGCTGCTTCTTTTGTTATGGTAAACATTAAAATTTGGAAATGTCATTTTGTGCATAGCAAATAGCTATAGTCGAATAAAATTAATTATCTAGTCATGAAATTGGATTAGCCCCGGTAATTGTGTAGGTACTCGAAACAGACGGTTAGATATTTATAATATATATACCATAACAAAATGCCTGTGTTTTCCGAAGGCTTAGGCAGAAATACACCCACATTTCGCTAGTTTATTAATAATAATACAAAATACATTAACCTCAACAATCTTCGATAAGCCATGCTCTAAGATGCTTTTGAACTAAGCTGGTTCTCAGTTGCTATGCTTAGAGCATGTTTTCCCCGACCCATGTTACCCCACCTGGGATATAATGAAAATAATGAGACATGAAAACCTCAATAATAACCGGCCCGAAAGCAAAAGCAAAACTTTGATTGAACACAGAGGCATTAAAAAAGTTTGCATAAATATCATTTATCGTTGAGATACCGGTAATTATTTCTTCAGTGTAGAGACTTTAATTATATTCATCAGTGTTATAAACCGACTTATTTTATTCTGATTTAAAATAATACGATGGTTGTTTATGTTCATCACCTAATTTTGATCAAGCCTTTGTTAAGTAAAATTGTACGTAACCCAGTAATTCTCTAAAGGTTCATAAACCCAACTTTTAGGCTCGTTATAAATGTATTAAAATGCTTGGATGACACTGTCAATTGCCATTTCAGTCAGTAAATTATAATTTTCCTTTGTCAAATTACGTAAAGTTCAAGGTTACTAATTGTCATACTGAAATTGACAGGTTTAGGTTGAAAACGGACCCATATTACCTTCATTAATATTAAATCACAAACTATAGTAATAATTTCAAAGGTCGCTTTTGTGTTTTGCGTTGCTAATCAGAAAGGGTTATTTTCTTTTGTTGTCGGTCAAATTAAGTAGTTTTTCAAATCCATGCTACCGTTTTGATTTATATTGTCAAAATGTTACGAACCATGATGATTAGTTTATTAGGCTTTCAGAAATTTCAAGATATTATGCTTAAGACAAGTAGGTTTTATTCCACTATGATTTGAAAGACCTATGTGACCTATTTTATGTGGCCTTATTATTAGGATAGGTTTATAAGAGCAATATTCGTTTGTTTTCATTCCACATGGCAATCAACAAGTGTGATGATTCGCAGTGATAAATATTGAGCAAGATTGATCACGAGATCTAATAGCTTTCCTGAACAATATTGAAGCCTTTCCGCAGTGTTATCGAATGATCATTTGTTTCCCATTCGATATAATTTTGTGATAATAGCAGTGTTAAATTTTTTAATTAATTAAGTGTATTCATTTCATAGTCGTTGAGGCCCATTTTTCATCAGGGCTTTATATAAAGTACAGTACAATTGGCAAAGTGGTTGTGTTACGGCAATTCAATTTTAAAGGTAAACAACATTATATTACACGTGGTGTTTTCAGTAAAAAAATCTCGCAAAGTAGGAACATGAATAGATAACTCATTTTGGGTATGGTTATAAGATAAAAGATAATATAAAACAATGGAGCGCGGCGGCTTGAACCCGATGGCGATGAATAAATGATGTGCTTTTTAATTATTATTGTTGTAACCTCGTTAAGTTTACATATTACGCTGCTTATTAATGTCGATGTTTTTCCTTTAATTTGGTTCTATAAAATAACTTTTGAGTGTTAAAATTGTTTTTCTTCATGTAAGAAAATTATATAGTAAAGAATAAAGTGTTAATTTTCTGAAAGATAGAAAATCTGTCAACACGAGGATCAGGTTATTAACCTTTCTTTACTATTATGTTTTCTTTAACCTTTATCAAATAGACGTATCCAAATCTAGAATTGGAATATATTAGCATATATTTTATGCAAATATTTGAGTTAGAAAATAGATAAAGCAATCAAATAATATTGAAAGGTAGCCAAGGCAAATGCAGGTATAATCTGAATATGTAAATGTTCGCTCTTAAATTCTTTTTAGAGTATCTTCTTATGGAAATACCTGTGATACCTATAATATGTCTGAATATTAAAGTGGATTGGATTTTTGCTTTGCAGACCAATAGCGAGTATTTTTTTGTATTCCTTTTTATATCTGATTGCCTCAGGTTGGACGTTTTCATCTTTTGACGTGAAAGAGAACCATCATTTTAAACCTTGGCTATATTTTGTAAAATAAAAAGATTGGACGCGAGGAACCGTCATATTGCATCGACGTTTGTTTGTCTTAGAAATGAAGAAAGTCTGACACTAGAATTGGAGCCAAAGGACAAAGAAAACACAAAGTAATTTTAGAGTAATTTCAACAGTTTAATACACATCGGAGGACAAACAATGATTACGAACAAAGAACATACGTTATGAAAGCAAACTTTGGTATTCAGTGGCAAATGCCGAAGTTGCTGCTGAGAAACGAATATCTAATTTCTGAGTAAGGAAGCAAAGCTGCCGTAGCACTAGGCATGAATATTAAACGTTGAATATCTGCTAGAGTGCAGACATTGTGAAAATTCACTCCGATCGAGAACTCTAAATTCTACGCTTCACTTGCATTTTGTCATTAATATGATTTGAACTCGACATTCAAATAAGGCGAATTTTCTGGGAAGGAAATGGATGTATATGATAGGATAAGACGTGTTGCTGGCGATATTGAGTTTTGATCGCCATTTTATTACGTTGATTTGAAAGCGATTTTCATCTTTCTGTCTGATTAAACATTGTATTGAATGTTAGACAAAGAGAACAAGGTTTGAATACGAATATTTCATTGGCCTCTTGCTTTCTAGTCCACCCCTAGCTTGGCGTCTTATATAATCCAAATTAGCTTTTTAGGAGCCTTTAATTCTATTTATTTACCTGTCGTCGACACACTTTTAGCTCATTTGCATATGTACCCAACCATGCTCTTAAACCGAGACACTAGAAATAAAAGCAAAACTCATTCTAAGTACGTTGTGAATTTACGAGTGTTCTCTAGCGTAAATTCACCAGAGAGAGTTCCATAACATTAGGCGTGGAATCAGGAAAATGCACTCACTCCCGCCGCTAACAAGCAAAATGTTTTATAAATTAAAATCCCACTCTCGAGCAGGCCGTGACAATATTAGGTACCTCGCAAGGGACTCGGTAAGCTTGTGGTGTTCTGATTTACAGATCCACATTTTTTTAACTCTTTTTACAATTCATAACACTATACAAACCATACCTTTATATATTTTGATATTTTATCAACTTTTGTTATTCATTTTTATGTTTTCTTTCTTTTGTTATCATCTGAAAAGCATAATTTTAGTTATATCTGAAACTTAAATTATATTGTTAATTTGTAATTCTTGCAATATTTTTTTACTGTGACATTTTCATCTGACATGACATCTGTCCTCGCTAGCAGGGTCTGTCAACTTTGTTCTACAAACATTATGTAGGTGGGTTTAGAAGAAAGAAAGAGACACAATATCAGAGTAAAAGAGATGAATATATACATTTATATAATGTTGCCATTAAAAATACAAATTCATATTCTCCTTATTAATGAGCTTATTAACTGGATTTGTGAAGTTAATCGCCCTTGAAAATACTTCTTGCTATTATTCTGATGCCAAACAAATATTTTTTATTAAGAAATTGATTATATTTAATTGACCAAAACAATTTTATTTTTTTAAATGGGGGATAATGTGTGGCAACACTAACGTCCACATGTCATATTGATTTTGACGTTGACAATTTGACATTACAAGAAAATTTCAGCCGCCGTTGGTGCATAGTTTTATCTTGTATTATCGTAATAAAGAAACTAGTTCCATTTAATTCTACCTACATTCAGTAACGTTGAGGCGACCTTGCTCCTCCGTGGCTTTGTTTTGGTGAAATTAAGTGTGTATTTGTGAGATAACAGACTCGGTGTTGTGGTGTGAGTTAGCGACTCTTGTTTGATTTTGTGTGTAATTTCGCGATGAGTTCTCAGAAAGAAAACACTAGAATCTGTTGCATGTGCGGATCTTCACCTTCTAAAGATCCCAGCATCACTTTGCATCGTTTTCCAAAGCCTGGCTCAAAAAATGCTCTGCGGTATGTACCTACTTATTTTATGTACTATCCGTGCTATTCGTTTTAGCCGGCGTAGAATACCACAAGTATTGTTAACCCAGCTTCTAACTAGAACTACTACTAACTAACGTAACATACCTAATTTAATTGATACCCTTTGCTGAAGACCCAACCTTCGTTGCCAAAAAACATTAGGTACTTAATAAGAAAACTTTTCTTGCAACCATTCCCAACCATCCATTATCCCTTTCAATCTAAGTGAATACAGAAAGTTTATATTTTTGTTAAGATATATTTTTATTATGGTGGTGTAATTTTGATATTCTTTATTTTCCAGTTGTGAATTATGGGCAAAGTATTGCTTCCCAAACGAAGCCTGGTCTTCACCTAAATTCCAAGAAGGACTTCATTCTAAGCATAAGATGCTTTGCAGTAAACATTTTCTAAGTACATGCTTTATTGAGAAGAAGTTGATCAGAACAGCTGTACCTGGTCCTCAATGCCATAAGGTTAGTACAATTTATAATTGAAAAGTGTATTAAAAACACCTGCCTTACATTGCAGAGAAATACTGACATTATGTTATGTGTAACGCATACTATTATAGTTATCTTTTCTTCTTTTAATTAGACTTTTTACAATGGTTCTCAATCATCTTTATAGCCCTTTGCTAAGAATAGTTACAGCACTGATAACAACATTTGTGCCACATGTTAAATTTAGTCTTTTTACATATTTTTTTACCTTTGTATAGATTCTTTTACCGATTATATTTTATTTTACAAACATATAACATATTTTGAACATGAATACTAAAATACCACAGAAAATCACTTTTTAATGCATAAAAAACTTAAACATTGTAAAATGTGGAGGTGGTTTCATTTTATACCAACCAATATTATTGCAGGAGAATGATGATGTTGTTAAAATGACATTTAAGGCAACATTGAAGACATAGTTAATATATTATCTATCATACATGAGTTAGGATAATAACCATGTTTTTAACATATTTTATTATATTATCAAGTATATTTGAATCAACTTTTCATTTTCAGGATACAACAATTTCTAATCTGCCAGATCAACCTGCCATATTTGAACCTGTTGCTGGTCCATCCAGCATGTATCCATTAAGAGAACATAATGCAAACCTTATCACTCCAATCAACTCAAGACTGTTTGTGTGCAAGTCTTCAAAGCAAGATGGTGATCAGAAAAGCAAAATGTTGATAAGGAAACTGAAAAATAGTATGAACAAGGTATACAGATTACAAAAAACTGTAAAACATTTAAAGAATGAAGCATTTGTAAATGTTATTAGTAACAATGATACAGTAAACGAAATCCTCAATAAAAAAATGAGTTCAACATTTGCACTGTTACTGCAAGGAGAACTGCAGAATTATAACAGGAAGAAACCTGGGCGCAGATGGAACATGGAGGCAAAAATAATAGCATTGAGGCTCTACAAAAAGTCACCAACAAGCTACAAACTATTGAGGAGAATGATTTGTTTACCAGCTCCTGGCACATTAAAATCCCTCTTAAGTAAATTTAAGATGAATGTGGGGACACACAAAAACATTATTACAGTGTTGAAAAATACAATAAAACACTTTGGGCCATCTGAAAAAGAGTACACATTGTTGTGGGATGAAATGTCTTTAAGAAAAAAATTACAACAGTAAATTTGCTATCAAATATGGACGAACTGTTTGATGGTGTAAACGCGTCGACACCAGACCTACGAAGAGGAACAAAAAAATCCACGAACATTAAAAATTCTACAGAACATCTGCAAATGTTCAACAATATGAAAACTTTTTTTAAAACCCTTGAATTTTTGGGATGCAGGAGTAAACCCCCATCAAAAGATGGGTGGATTTGGACCCTCAATGGCATAGAAATGGTTTGGAGAATCCTCAGTGCCAGACATAAATCTATTAAAAGTCTGTCCACAAGAAGACTCCAGCAGGACCCACTTGAAAATTTATTTGGGTGTATACGCTCTAACTGTGGGTTCAATAGTAACCCGACAGTTGGACAATTCGTTGCTGGTTTAAAAACTGCCGTTATAAGCAATATGGCACATAGTAGCTCAGGAAATTGTGAGCTGGATAGCAACAGTGCTATAATTACTAATTTTAAGACATTGTTGACGCCAGCCACAGACATGCGCACTGACACAGAGCAATCCGAGCATTATCAAATGCAAAAAGAATTAGAAGATAATATTACTTCCTCCCTGGAACAAAACTTGGAGGAAGGAAGTAGCGAACTACAAGCATGTGCGTATGTCTGTGGTTTCATTATTAAAAAAAGTCAAAACCACTGTAATACTTGTAAGAATATCCTGGTCTCCGAAACGCCAGAGGAAGTGCATAATTTTATGGAGTTTAAAAATTATGAATTAATAAAAAAGTCTCTTACACACGCCTCTAAGAATTTAATAGATTGTGTAGAAAAAAGTGCAAGCATAATAAATATATTTTTAGAAAAAGTGGCGTATAAAGAGAATATGAAGATAAAAATAACACAATTATTAAAGGACTCCATAAATTATGACTTTCTCGAAAGCTGCTTGGAGCACAAAGAATTAAATATAAATTATATAATAAATAGTGTCTTCCACATTACCATTAAGAGATACTGAATATTAAAAAAAAGAATGTATTCTGAAGAGGCATCTAAATCTGCACTTAAAAGAAAAATGAACATAATTATGCATAAATAAATGTATGGCTATTCATGAATCAGTCAGTCAAGATAAGTAATTATACAGTCTTTCTGGTCACTGGTGTCCGACCCGAAGGCGAATCAATATGATCAATTTTATCGACAAATTCACAATATTAAGGCATTTTCCTCCTACTCTTTTGTAATGGCGGCCAGATATATATTTTTTTTTCTGATTACTGGTGGGTTAATTTTGTAGCACTTTTATGCTTGTAGGACCTCTAAATCGGTAGATATCTAACCTTCTATACTACTATAATAATATAACGCTTCTTTGGCCGCCTGAAGAAAGTATTCAATAGCCTATTTTTTTTTTATTTGTATTTTTCATAAAAACATTTAAAAAAGAAATTAATTAAGAAATAAGTTAAAAATGACAATATAATATTGTAAAGAGGAAAGGTTTTTTTTTTGTATCGAATAGGCTTTGAAGAAACTACTGGACTGATTTTAAAAATTCTTTCACGTATGGCAACCTACATTATTCCGAAGTAACATAGGCTTGAATTTTTTTTTTTTGATTTAAAAAATATAGAGATCCTTATGAAAATTGCAATAATGCAACCTAAAGTAGCAATTTTTTTCCTATGAAATTCATTATTTGGCTTGCGCTGAGAAAACTACTGATGTTACATAAAAATATATTCATTAATGTGTTTAAAGTATTCATTATTACTTGCAAAAAAGTCCGCGAGAGAATATATCTAACTAGTCACTTATAGTTAAACCACAATAGCAGATTTTGTGTTCTAAAATTTAATTAGATCGCCGCGGCCCGGTAGAAATAAAAGTTGGTTACTTTCGTGTTGTAGTATTAATTCTTATTCAAATAAATAGTTTAACAAATTGGTAGGCAGGTAGGGTTGATAGGTAGGTAGATTGACGGAAGCGAAGCCGCCGGCGCAACTAGTTGTAAAATAAATTAACCCACCAGTTGACCAGACAGACTGTATATGTGTAGATTATGTTCATTTTTCTTTATCTATTTACCGTTAGTAAAACAAGGTGTTAAAACAAGTAAAATTTCAAAATTTTAAAGAACCCCCGACAAATTTATCTTGCGAAAACATCCCGATTCAAACAGTAAAACGCCCATAACCTTTGAACGGCTGATCAGATTTTATTCAAACATAGCTAAGAACACTCGATACAATCACCTTTCAAACAAGAAAAAACTAAATCAAAATCGATTCATCCATTGAGGCGCTATGATGCCACAGACAGACACACAGATACACAGCAACACACCTCAAACTAACGGATGATATTTTACATGGCGGTTTAGTCAATGCTGAAAACGGTGTAGGTATCACTAATAGACGTGTGATCATCATCAATATTATTTAAACATGAAACAGAAATGTCGGGTTTGTCTGCCTTCAACGAAAATAATAATTGAATTATTTTAGTTGTTTAATAATTATAACAAACGGTATGTCCATTTCTTTATTTATTTCATTAAACTTAAATCAGTCATAATTTATGTTGCCTATATGAATATCTGGTTTATAATATTAAATTATAATGATGTATAATAATAAATGGAAAAGTCAAAGTACTAATCTTGGTTTTATTAGACTGCTCTTAAAGATTAATTTTAGCATTTTATGCACAAGTACACTGAGTTTCTTGATAGTGATTCTGTTTAAATGTTATAAGAACTGTCGAGAACCGCACTATACTTTTGCATAAAATGCAATACAAAGTATACAATTATTGAATTTTGAAATTCCCGCCTTTTTCTCTAATCTCTAGTTTTCGTGGGCGGAATATAGATGGCGCCGGTTGGTGAGGCATTTTTTTCTCGTAAAATTTGTATAGAGTCGTTATTCTTCTCGCTAGAGTAAAAATGTTCTGTGCATCTGTCTGTCTATTTTATTTTTCTTAAAACCATAGACCGTAACATAGGTACCGTGGACTAAACCTCCTTTAAGCAGGTTTACACTATTATAAGGGTAGCGTAGACAGACCCCTTTGTGAACCGTTTTTTATTCGTTCTGGTCTTTATTTCTTAATTGAAATTTGAATTTGAAATGTAGATATATGACACAGAACGATGAAAAACGGGCGTCAATTTTTAGTTTCAAATCTGGACTAAACGCCGAAAGTCGGTTGACTACTTAATGATACCAAGTGCATTTTCTGATCTGAAAACTCCTGGAAAACTCTAAACTATGAATGATCAGCTTATGTAAAACTATTATTATCTGAAGTGCTCCAATTAAATATATTTTGTGTGGATCCCGAGAGCATTATTTCATGGAAACACCCTCAACGGTCATCTCTTGGCATCAAAGGCCTCGCTGTTTGGTGTATTGAGCCATAGCCGGCCTCCACATCCCTTGGAGCCTACGTACTTACCTGTTTGCCTGTTTATCCGACCTGCTTCCATCCTGCTGCCTACTCCACTGCCTACCTGCCCGATAACCCGCTTATCTGGCTACCACCCGTCTGCTTGTCCGCTGCTCACCTGCCTACCTCGGGCATTCCACGACTTCCTGCCCGAGCTGCTGCCTGGATAACTGCCCACGTCGTGCGAAGCCCTACCGTTTTTATTATCTATATCCTTTTTATTTTCTTAGCTTTAATTTTAATAACCTTTAATTCATAATTATTTAATTTTATTAACGTGGCTTACGTTTAGCTCCCTCTGAGCTAAACGTAACGCTACAAGCTTTAGTGTCTTCGTTGCTTTTATGGTAGTGTAGGCAAATGTTTTACGCAAGGAAACGTGACCCAAATAACACGCACGTCATCTTCGCCACACATGTCTCATTTTGCACTTCTTTTGTAATCTACCGACTTTTAAGTAAGGTGATGAAGGGGAGTATAAATCTTCTTTGTACTTTTACTTTTTAATTAAAAGATCAACGTTTTGCTATTATGGAAAATAGAGATGGTTTACTAAGAAGTTTAATTTCCTCGATATGATAGGTTGAACAAATCTACACATTTTTTTCTGCATCCAAGATCGAAGGTTAATTATATATTTCTCTTCCTCATATCTCCTATGGTCTCTTTTTGTTTCCTCATCCATAACTACATGCAAAGACTTAATCGAAACGCACATTAAAGTGATGGTAAATCTTAGACGCAACTATGTCATAATAAGATTTCATTACAGTTTAAGAGTGCCCGCTCACGTTTCAGTATTTTCAATTTCATATGTATGTCGACCTGGATGAATCTAAATTCTGTATTCATCCATAATTCCAAGAGCATTCTTATATCATCGAGTTTACATAATAGCTTATTCGCAAATCATTTTGTTTACTCCTACAGATTCAATTCAGATAAGACTGGAATAACGAGACCTTAATATAATACAGTCTGTAACGGCCTGTCGTTTCTGCAATTCGCTACTTTGAAATTACCTGATTATTTTCAAACCTGGAGTCCCAAATCAGATGTTGATCTTTCGTCGAAGTTGCGAGTCGAAGTTTATAATAGGTGCACAGGTAAAAACAGAAAAAAATGCTTGCTCCGTGGAAGTTACCTACGATATAAAAAATATTCTGATATACATTCTAATAATGATATCCTTTTATTATGTAGGTGTTTGTCTTATCCTGGCAATCCTGGCATGCAACCCGGTCCTATGTTACAGTCTATGTATCGTTAGATGCTATAATAGTTTGGCAACCATTTCTGTTTTTACAACTGCTCATCAAGGATGCCAGAAGTGTTAAGCACTTCGTTTATAAAGTAATTATGTTGGGACTGTTTTAGTATAAACACCAGTTTGTATTAAAACAGTCATAACAGAATTACTTTACTGAACAATATCAGAGGTTAAATTCTTGTAATTTTTCGCATTCGCATATATAATGCAATATGTCAAAACATCTCTAATTGCCCCACAATTCGGTAAATTGCGACTGCGTTTCAAAGGAAAATGTTCCCTCAAAATACGGTAAGTATCTCTCTGGTTAAAGCTTATACTCGTAACAAGTTCACTCAACGAGATAATACCAATTAGATCCAATTCAAAGAGTCGCAAAAATACCAGTTAATTAAAATTCGCCATAGAAGAAAACAATTAGATCTTTATAAAACGGTGGTCACGAAACATATTAGACGACTCAAACCATTGGACATATCGACTTCGGATGAACTCGCAATTTCCACGAGGGCCGTCTGGAAATGAAAGACGGGTATCGGTAGCCATCTCGATGCACTGTCAGACGCATTATTCAAAACTTTTGGAAATGCTCATGGCTTGCAACGGTGAAAATACATAGGTTGGTTTCAGTTTATCAGATAAAAATTTCTAAAAATAGTGATAAGATGCTGATTACAATTGCAGTTATTGATAGAACTGTAATAAATAAAAATAGGTTTTTTTTTATATAAAAATTTTCTACACAACAGCTGACGAAGTAAAAATATTTTCACTGTTCTGTTAAGCTCCCGCAGAGAGGTGCGAGGTGATAATGCAACAACGATTTGATAAGTGTGTAAATTATTCTGCATATGGAACTATTTCTAAGATAAATCACATCTTTGGGAGCCTTTATTGACACTTTTGGTTTTATTCTCAAAGTCAAAATTGCAAAATTCGTGTTGATCACAATAAATTACATTATGTAGTCCGACTACGTCTTATCCGAACAATAGATCAGCTATAGCCCGATGCTCTCTAAGTATAATAATAATTAATCCCGTAGGTAAGTCCATAGAACTTGCGTCATAAATAATGAAACTTGGTTGATTCCATATAGGAACAAAACAACATTAAATCAGAGCTTGTGTGAAGTAACTTCAGTTATTCATTCTCAGTTTGTTATCTGGATAAAGTAACTCTCAGTAAATATATAAATCCAAGCTTTGGTTCATCGGAGCGATTGTTTTCTGACCTAAAACAATAAACTGTACCATTTTGTTTGGCTTAAGCGCTATCTGGTTCAAGGTATTCTTGTACTAGACTACAAAAAAGAAGAGTTGATAGTAGCTATTTGTGAAGATGCTCATCCGAAGAAGTATTATCAACAAACAAATTTCTGTCACCAACTGGCAAAATCAACCAAGTGGTGGAATCGTATGGTGTACCCACTGACCTCTAATATAGAAGTACTTCACATTACTTACTACTACACAAGACTTCACATTATCCATGACAAAATGAAGACATTTGATTTTCGCCAGTTTGGCGCTGATAGCAACGTGACGTAACGTGAGCGTCCATGGAATGAATATTAGATATGGGATATAGGCCTTCGGTAAAAAGCGACATTTACGGACTTTATCGATCGTGAGAATAATTTAAAACATAAGAGAAAAAAAACTTAGTTATTTTTATTATGATTCATTTTTAAGTAATAGAATAATTGCTGTAAAGGTTAACTGAAAAATATTTTTAGTCAGATTGCAAGCTATAAACTAGTGGATAGCATGCTAGAAAACTTATAAGCGCATTACTGTCAGATCAGTGAGATTTAAATATGGGTCTTTTGAAACCATTTTTCGATTCAGAGATCCGTTTGCGTAAAATTAAGCTTTAAATTGCAAATTTTTGTTAGAGTCAAGTGTCCCCCCCTCCCCTCTCAGCGACATGGTTGCTTTTGGCTATGTGAAAAAAATCACGGCAGTAGTATATATAACGAAATTAATAGGAAAACTATCAAAGCGAAGTAGGCTTTACAAGTTTAGGAGTAATAGTCGACCAACTTAAAAAGCTATTGCATAGCATTTAATTTTTGAGAATTTAAGTCATTTTCTTTCACCAACAATAGGTGAAAGAAAATGACTTAAAATCTACTTTCTTTTCCCATATAGTAAATGCAGATCACGGTCCACCCACAATAATAAACCCTTAATGCCACCCTCTAACAACCCTTATTATCATATTTTTACCTTTTCCCCAAATAATAAATTTAAATAGTGACCCCTATTTATACCACAATCAGGTCGCTTTTTCAAAGTGACCCTTATTCCCACAAACATAAAGTCTACATTGAACGTGGTGGAATTTAAAATAGGATACAAATAAAGAACCTCAACTTCAATAGAACATAAAAATATTTCCTACATCCGTCATAATAAAAATTCTTATTTTAACTTGTCATTGCCAAGCGAATTTGAGCCTTTAAATTAATAAAAACGTTAAAAACTTGAAAACGTAGCGACCCAAACCCCCATTTATTTCCGATTAATAAAACTCTAAAAAAACAAAACAAAAATATAAAGTGACCCTTTTTTACATTGAAATAAGGTCGCTTTTCTTTGACAAGCAAAAGTGACCCTTATTTTCATTAGCATAAGGTCCACATTGATCACCATTGTCACGTTTCGTTACGGAATTTTTCGTTACGGTATTTCTGAATTCGGTCTCCACGCTCAGGCCCGCGATAGAAGCTATGCAATAGCTTAAAAATATACTTGGAACAGTAAAATTGTTGTACATATGCCATTGAAAAAATACTTAAAAAACAATTTTCGAGAACGATATAGTGACTACATTAAAAAAAAAAAAACCGAAAGACAAAGAAACAACCATGTGACCAGGATCGAACCAACCATTCCCCGTGGCTCTAACGCGAGCTCTTGGTTGTTTCTTCCTATAATTTAATAATTTGATTTTCCTTTTTGGTAGTTGAGTAGGTTGTTTGAAAATACTTATACTATATTATTTTTTTTCGGTTTGTAAATATTTGGAGATTTTAATGAAGACTATTTCCGTAACGACAATACTGCAGTATTCAAATTATTAAGTGACGCTGGCCCCTACCCGCGGTGGTACTCAAATAGATAATATGTTTTCTAACTTCACGGGCGAAGTTGGATTTATAACTCCTTCTTCAGTTATCATCATCTTATGTGGCCCGTTTTTAGATGTTGTGTGCCGCTGAAACCGTTCTAATGTTCGTAACAACAAAAAACCCTCTTCCCAGTCCGCGTTATAGTGCAACTTCGGAACCCTATAACAGCGCGTAGCCCGACACGCACATGGCTGGTATTTTTTTAATCTAGGACATGCCGGTTTCCTCTGTAGGTAACAACCTATACTAAATCTATAGCAGTACGTTTTGCAGAAAATCTTACTAATATTAGGTATAAATGCGAAAGTTTGGATGTATGTTTGTTACTCAAACACGTTAGAAAGGCTGCACGGATCTGGTTGAAATTTGTAAAAAGATAGCTTATAGTCTGCAAGTCTCATAGGCTGTATTTCATCCCGGTATAATGTTCCCTTGGGATAATAAAATAATTTTCACGCGGGTGAAGCCGCTGGCAGAAGCTAGTTTACACATATAGCCTCAAAAACCAAAAGCAAAATACAGCTACACACAAAGTTCCTCAAACAAAACCAACAATTGCTTTTTGACAACGTGGAAACTCATTTATGTAATGAAAAAGGTCGGAGGTTGCACACCTATTGTAATTTCCAGCGCAGTTTTTCACGCTCTCTTTGTCAGCCTGCATTTAATAGGGATAGAATTTGGAGGAGATGGGGCCGGGGAAAGCACACTAATTAAACTAGACGGGGCTCAGAGAGCTGTTCACAATGTAATGTTAAAAAAGCCATCCCTTTACCTGATGGACTATTATGCGTTATTATGCAACGCTTTTCAAAAATAAAAAGGTTTTTAATTTTTGAGAATGATAGTGTTATGGCGCTTTTAAAGATATCGTCCAGACAGAGTGCTGTAGCAGTCGTATACGTTGACTGTTTACAAAATATTTTTGTTCTATCAAACGTTTCACTGTCAAGCAAACTACCATACTTAACATTTTTAGTTTCTGGTATATCAAATGCGTTTTTATGCAACGCTTAATAATCTATATAAATATTGATTAAAGCGAAATTTTATTTGTTATAATCAATATTTATATAATGTAATGAATTTAATATTATGGACCACTGTGTCTGAAAATAAAAAGAAATCTATTAAATAGCAGAAAGAAATACGTCAGTAAACGTGTGTGGATTTTATCGCCCTCCAAAATAAACTTAATATTTTTTTTATAAAGTGGCTCTTTGCCCGCTTTATGTCTGATGGTTTGTATATCACATATTTACTCGCCTTAAATTTTACTGACACAAACAATAATAGCCTTAGATGAGTGGTTCAAATGCAAATAGGTAATAACAACGTGAATATGAAAATTGTATGTACAGTTCACGAAAAAGGCGGAGGGAAGATATAAAAGAATTATTCATAAAGCTTCCGGCAAGTAGAGGCTGCCAAGAGGCGTCTTTTAAGAGGGTGCATGGGCATGGCTCTTCCTTATTTTATACCTCGCTTATCCCGGGCGCTGCAATTCTTCAATTTGCCAATATTACAGCCCGTTTGATGGAGTGGTGAAATGCTATAAATTGTATATTTCAATCTGGTTGAATTTCAGGATTGATTTCAGTTTTAGAATAAAATTGCAATACAAAGCATGTGGTATTCTGATTTACTAATACACATTTTTTGAGTATTTACATATCAAAAGAAAAAATGGTATGGTGTGTATCAACTCATATGACTCACTTTATGTATTCTTTGATAATGTTTTACACCTGAAAAGCATTATTTTAGTTATCTCTGATTGTTTTAATATCTACAACTTAAATTATACTGCTAATTTGTGAAATCTTGTAATATTTTTTATACTGTGACATTTTTATCTTATATGACGTCTGTCTGTCTATTATTTATCTATATTATCTATGAGGGCAGCGATAGACTGCTCCTCATTTGTGAACCGTTCTTTATTCGTTCTGGTCTTGATTTCTTAACTGATTTTAGGGATGACAGAACGAGAAAAAACGGGTTTCAGCTTTTTAGTTTTGAATCTGGACTGAACGCCGAAAGTCGGTTGACCACTTAATACAACCAAGTGTACTATCAAATATCATATCTGAAAACTCTTTAAACTATAATATATACGGCCTGTGAATTTAATAAAATCTGAAGAACATTTTAAGTGCAATTAATAAATATATTGTCTGTGGTTCCCTAAAGAGAGAATTTTTCTTGGAACCTAACCTTCAAGGGTCATCTCTTGGCATCAAAAGCCTCGCTATTTGGCTTATTGAGTCATAGCTGGCCTCCATACCCCTTGGTGCCAACGTACTAACCCGTTTGCCTGTCTATGCTTCCTGCTACCTATTCTACTGCCTACCTGTTCGATTGCCTGCCTTGACCATCTATCCGTAGTGCCTGCTCACCTGCCTACCTGCCCGATTACCTACTTGTCCGTCGTGGTGCTGCTTACCTGCCTACCTCGGGCATTCCACGTCTGCCTGCCCGACCTGCTGCCTGCTTAGCTGCCCACGTCATGCGAAGCCGACCCATAGTTTTATACTCAATATCCTTTTTAGTAGTTTTTAGTTTATAATTATTTATTATTATTAACGAGGCTTACTTTTAGCTCCATCTGAGCTAAACTTAACGCTACAAGCACTAATGAAATGCGGACTTTGTAAACAGAAAAATAGAAGTATCTTCTATATTCAGGTAAATATATGGCATACTATAAGCTTTGTGTTTCTATTTTCTTATGCAAAATTTTCTATATTATCTTCTATATGGAAAGCGGTAGAATTAAAAATGTTCCGGTATTCAAATTCTATCCTTTCAAACAGCTTTATTACGGCGATTCGCTCCGCTTCTATCTTTGCCGGGTATCAAACATTTTGCCTTCAACTTCAATAATCTGTTTTGTTTTCCTAAGAAATAACTGCGTATTTTCTTGATTTGCACTATTTGCATAAGGAAAAAACAAAAGTAGTGAAATCATTTTAAAATAAATCACCACGCCTCCCTCCCTTCTCGCCCTTCCTCGCCTCCTTCCTTCTGTCTTGCACAGTGTAAACAACAAGAATGCAAAAATGGACCATCATCATCCTCCCCTTATAATAATCTCATCTCATATTCACCCGCTTTCTAGACGTATATTTCACACAGTCCATACATCATGTCTTTGGTCTCGCCCTATTCTTGTTAGCATCAAAACTTTTCTCATGACAATACATGAGCCGCATCACATGCCCAAACCATGACAATCATCATCATCAGTTCAGCCGAAAGATGTCCACTGCTAGACAAAGGCCTACCCCAAGTGTCACCACATTGACAGATCCCGTGCGTTTCGCATCCAGCGGATACCCGCAATCTTAAACAAGTCTTCAGTTCCTAGTGGGAAGCGTTCCAACGCATCGTCTTCCGGTTCGCGGTCACCATGACAATCATACCTATATACAAGACTAAAAATATCCTGGCCCAAACTTGCAAGTGTGTTATGATATTGTATGTGTTACCCATGTTTGAGCAAAAAATATATCTTATCTTTATAATGTTGTTTCAGTTTTTGGCAGTAAGTAAAAAATTTATATTTTTTGGTTACTAATGTATAATAAACTATAATTTCAAACGAAGTTGATGAAATTTTCTATAAAACGTTTTTTAATTCCTAAACTGACTTCTATATAATAATCTTCTATATAATATATTTATTTTTCCTATAGGAGAAATTGCAATTTCAAAAGTGTGGTAATGAGTTTTGAAGGCCAGTGTAGATCAAAATATTAGAAAAAAATCTTTTCATAAACCAGAAGTCTATTTTTATTTTAATAGGCCTGTAGCGACATTCCCGAGGTCACCCTCCGTGATCCAAATATTTACCTTCACGTTCCAATGAATGATTTATTCGGGTATAAGGGTCCTCTCGCTAAACAAAAATGCCACGATTACCTTCCTCGTGGTTTGGGTTAAAAGATCTCGTGTTAACCGTTTAATCAGGAGGTATTTTGAGTTTATTTTTTGTACAGCTGTGATCGTGTTTTTCCCTTAATCAAATACGACTTTTTAAAATATTTGATTCTTAATTTAAAAATGTATACCGTCAGGGTTTGAAAGTGAAGTACTCCGTGCGGTGTTGTAGGTGTGGTACGGTGGTTCCGTGCCCTAGAGGTGGTAATAGGACAAACACTGACTTTGTGTTAATTTATATAAAGATGACAAAAGGTCGACAGTCAAAATACTGGGTTGAAGTCGAAATTGAAACGCGCGCTCAGGACGGTGGCGAATGATGCAGTGCTTGATCAGCTGGACTGGCCGGTGCGCGCTCGCAGGTCGAGCGCCCCCGCCGCGCCCGCCGCTCCACCGCGGTCGCCCGGCATGTAGGGATGGCGGTGAGCGCTAGTGATGTCTTAACAACCAGTGTCTCAAATGAATATGTAGAAGGTCAATGCTCCACAGCCAAAATATACAAAGCACATATCAAATAGTAACGATTTATTTATGCCTACCATCAAAATTTACTGTAACTTCTTATTTTCATCATATTTTAAACAAACTAAACTGTGTACCTATCTGTTGAGATTTCTGAATGTTCTATATTTTATTGCTAATCTTCTGATAGTATGACGGATCATTACCTATTTTGAATATTTCTACTCATTTGAATATCTAACTACACGAAGGTTTTGGTTGGAGCGAATTAATTTCACCAACACTCATTTTTATTTTTCTGGGCACTTTAGAAAGAAACACTGTGGGACACCACGATGCTTTACAAACCGGAACTTTTCCATGACTCGATGATATATTTTGTATTACTTGGGTATGTTTCTTACTATTTGTGTACCTGAAGGAAGCTAATAGAAATATATCCTGTTTAGCCAGTGAGTGCTGCCTTTTTATCGCAAAAACCAGATGAACCATTGTTCATTCTTTTAAACTGGGGACCCAAACTTGACCACGATTTTGATACAAAGGAACCGTCAAGAGAAAAAAAAACCGGCCGAGTGCGTGTCGGGCCACGCGCAGTAATAGGGTTCCGAAGTTGCTTAATAATGAAACGTACTCATATACTTCACTTACAGGTAAGTTCGTTTAATCATCAATTATAAGGAAGTCTTGTGTCTTTATATGATTTTAAGTTAATTTAGATTAAGGATCAACTATACTTAGGGGATTTGGAGCAGGATCTACGATACCGGATATTTAGTTAGTAAACGCAAGGTCAAGAACACGGCCTGACTTATTTGCTATATTGTTAAGTTGAGATAATTTGTTTCCATAACTAAAATCAGTTAACAAGTGACCAATACCTGGAGCCACATAACCACTATCCAACTCCTCACTTACCAAGCTCCAATCAATATTACTTAAGTTAAAGTCACCAACTATACACGACTTCAAACCCGACTGTTCAAATATGGTATTACAAGATTCCAAGAAGTGTTCCAGGGTCGAACGGTGTACAGGCGGAGGCAAATAGACTGCGCACAGATCTAGTTGACGGACAGACTTTGTAATCGAGATGTCTTTGATAACCCACAGATCTTCACAATTGCTATCCCATTGCGTCATGCGTTTTGAATTTATTCCCTTTTGTACCGCAAACAGAACACCCCCACCGTTTTTTTTTCTGTTATCCATATCTCGCCTATAGATTACATAACTATTATCAAATAGCTCTGAGCTCAATGGCATTTGTACAACATTTTTAGTGTTCCAAGTACATTTTATAAATTGGTCGACTATTACTCGTAAACTTGTAAATCCTACTTATCTGTTATAGTTTTCCTTTTAATTTAGTTATATTTACTACTGCCGTGATTTTTTTCACATAGCCAAGAACAACCATTTCGCTGGCAGGGGGGGGCGGACACTCGACTCTAACAAAAATTTGCAATTTAAAGCTTAAGTTTACGCAAACGGATCTCTGAATCGAAAAATGGCCTATCCAAGAATACCACACACCATGGGATAGACGAAAAAAAAATAAACATACCTACTTTACGTCTATAGGAGAAAACCCAAAAAAAACATGGTTTTATTTTATCACTTTGTCGAAATTATTAATATGTATATCCATCTCAAATTATAGTTTTCTAGTATTTAGATTGTCTGAGCTAAGCTGGGGACGGACAGAAGCACTGAGTGAAACTATAAGGGTTCCTTGTTGACTTCGGAACCCTAAAAACGAACTTTTTTCCAAGAGTTCGATGAGGGTCTCGAAATGACACGGACAAGTATCATCTGTAAACACATGGTAGGATATCCGTCATACTCAAGTGCTTTATTTACAACGGGGAACTTGGAGAGAATGATTTGGTCAACAAAATCAGATGTTAGAGGAGTTAGGAGTACACTCGATACAAGAAATGGAATTTTATCTACCTCACTAACTTTATATACAATTGAATATAATAAAAAAAACAATCATATACAAATATATATTTATTCCTTACTAACTTTTGATCACAAACCAACTTACCACAGTGTCTCAAGACGAAACTCTATGACAAGATTAAACATAATCGATAAGCGATTTAGCTAGGCAACCTATATGCGAAATAACTAAGAAAATATTATCTACCATATAATCCTTATCATCATTAAATAACATAATATGAAGAATATATTTCATTCATCAATCCCACACATTTTGAACTTCTTGACAATCCTAGACAATGATAGAATGCGAATAAGTCTTGAACCCATCTGCAACGATCGTCGACTGTGACAATTGCTTTCAGAACGTCTTCTGTGATCAAATAAAACAAATAACATTATTTGTTTCCGATAATTCACATTTGCTACGAGATTACAACCTACGCCAAAAAACCTAGGTAGGTACTAAGGTAAGGTATTACTAAGCTCACTTCAGCAGAAGAATAATTGTATTGTATTTCATCATTTCATCATCATCATTTCAGCCGAAAGTCGTCCACTGCTGGACATAGGCCTCCCCCAGGCGTCGCCACATTGACCGATCCCGTGCGTCTCGCATCCAGCACCTTCCCGCAACCTTGACCATGTCATCAGTCCACCCTAGTGGGAGGCCTTCCAACGTATCGTCTTCCGGTTCGCGGCGCCATTCCAGAACTTTTCGGCCCCATCGGCCATCCGTTCTGCGAGCAATGTGCCCTGCCCACTGCCACTTAAGTTTGGCAATTCTTCGGGCTATGTCGGTTACCCTGGTTCTCTTGCGAATCTCTACATTTCTGATTCGATCACGCAAGGAAATTCCGAGCATAGCCCTCTTCATTGCACTTTGGGTGTCTTTGAGCTTTCTGATAAGGCCCATTGTGAGCGACCACGTCTCGGTCCCATAGGTGATCACTGGCAACACATACTGGTCATAGGCTTTTGTCTTGAGACACTGCAGTAAATTGGACGAGAAGATATCACGCAACTTCCCGAACGCCGCGCAGCCGAGTCGGATTCGACGGTTGACCTCTTTCTCGAAATTGGACCTACCCAACTGGACCATTTGTCCCAGGTAGACATAATCGTCTACAACTTCGAGAGTAGAGTCTCTGACCTTGATAGGAGTGGGTGTTACATGGGCATTCACCATGATCTTGGTTTTGTCCATGTTCATTTTAAAACCCACTCTTTCGGAAGCTCTACTGAGGTCATTGAGCATTTTACTGAGGCTCTCCATGGTCTCAGCCATGACTACTATGTCGTCGGCAAACCGAAGGTGAGTAGTGTACTCGCCATTAAAGTTGATGCCCAGCCCCCTCCAGTCCAGAACCTTGAAGACAAGCTCCAACGCAGCAGTGAACAGTTTCGGAGAAATCACGTCTCCCTGTCTCACACCGCGCTGGAGAAGGATTGGTTTCGAGGACTGATCCTGAAGACGGACTGACATGGTGGCGTTTTTGTACAAACACTTTAACACCTCAATGTACCGGTAGTCGATCTGGCACCGTTGGAGAGACTGCAGTACAGCCCAAGTCTCGATCGAATCGAAGGCTTTCTCATAGTCCACAAACGCTAAACAGAGAGGCAGGTTCTGGGGCTGAGGGCTCTTCGGTCTTCTGCATAACCTGCCGCAGCGTATGTATGTGGTCTACGGTGCTAAAGCCTTTTCGGAATCCGGCTAGTTCGGGGGGCTGGAAATCGTCAAAACTGCGCGCGAGACGATTCGTGATGACTCTTGAAAACAACTTGTAGACATGGCTATGAAGTGATAGGGACCTATAGTTCTTCAACCGGGCATTGTCGCCCTTCTTGAAGAAGAGTACCACCACATTTATTTATATCGTATTGTATTTATATATATATAAAAAACTTATACCAATTTTCCATCAAAAGAAAACTAATTTCGCACAGAAACAAATATTATATTATTATATTAACTATTGTATGTCATGCTTACAATAAATATTATATTATTGTAAGCATGACAGCAACTAGAGAGTAGACTTTATTGGTGATGTTCTTCAGAAAGGCCAGGTGCGCAATACTTATAACCTGCGTGCGTGTTGACTAGATGTGTGAACGTTCGTGAAGCAAAAGAGGTATGTAAGGATCGTAGCAGGTGGCATTCTGTAGTTTTTGCCTACCCCCGTGGGCAAAAGGGGTGAGTTTATGTATGTATGTATATACTATTATTAGAACGCCACCTCATCATACCTAATCACAGTTACATACAAAGTATAAAAAAGGAGGTTTAAATTATTCGAGTCCACAAACGTATGCGCTGCACGTAGACAGGTGTTGTGCAGCGTTCCACATACAGTTTTTATTTCCGGGTCAATTCTAGGAGCAAACAAACTTCGGTGTGCCCATTCTAATGTATACTACAAATACGTGCTACATAGAAACTATATAAAATAAAGGTTTTTCTATTATGTTTTGTGGTATGGAAAGGGTGGTAAGTTAATACCTGGAATAAAAAATATTAATAAGTAGGTTACTACAGTTACCATATTAAATCAATTTTTTTAACTAGCTTCCGCCAGTGGCTTCACCTGCGGGAAAGTCGGAAGTTTTGCCAAGGGAACCGTACATTTTTCTGGGATCAAAAGTAGCAACTTACAAAAAGAAGTGAAATCCCACCAAAAACATTTACATGTAAAATGTTGCAAAGACGAGATGAATATCTCGCACTGTCAAAAAGTTATCAGATCTCATGTAGAGCCAAGCTTCTAACTCTACAAGCCCTAAATTCACAAACTTAATCAAAATACTCGTATGAGGCTTGACCTTTTCGTTACTGTCACATTTCATTCTTTAAGGTGAAACATTTATTCACTGTTCATTACTTTTCTGTTATAAAATAATTATTGTAGTAACGAAACAAGGCGACGAGGAATTGCGCATACGAAATACATGAAACCTATAAGTGATGAATTTTAGTAACGAGGAATGTGGCGGTAACGAAATGGCCAAGCGTACGTACAAAGTTATCGCGTCATGTACTCGTAAAATGAGAAACGTCATCGGAGTTATTTGTCACAATCATAGTTTAAACTTAAATAGTTATTTATGGTACAAGTGCGGAATGTAGGTGATTTCCGATCAGTGGCATTTTTATTCACGAGCGAGTGAGTGAATAAATCGACACGAGTCGGGAATCATCTTACGTACGTACAGCATTTTACTATGCATTGTGCGAGTAAATTAATAAATATATCTGAACCAATCAAGAAATTAATAAAATGGCGGGCTTATTCAAACGCGCTCAGCATATCCACATATTAACTAATAGTTCCTCGGGCATATCTACTGCGCATGTGCAAATAGCTGTCACGTCGTAACGCAAAAAAGCACGAGCAAAATATACGTTCTTCCAAACATATTTAATGAATCTAGAGTAATAAAAATCGCCTTTAATGAAGTATTAGTTATATTTTACCTTTTATATGAATGATAATCTGTTTTTAACGAATTTTTAAACTTTTCTCAAATAATAAAAAACTCTATGCGTCTGGCTGACGACGGAGTTAAAAATTTAAAAAATACAGAAAAGAAAGCACTTTTGAAAAAAACTGGCATTTGCCGCACAGTTTGGCTGTTTGGAAAACGCTCTTTTCGAGGACATGCATTGTAAAGTTTTATTCTCAACTAGCATTGGCCAGCGGCCTTGCCCGCGTGTATTTCGAAAATCGTCACGTACTGTGATAATGCAATTGACATTTAAGTAATGACTCCTTTTTTCGAAAACTAAATGCACTAGTTCGACCAACTGCTAGAAAAGGTTTTTAAACTAAAAAGCAATAGTCTATTGTTTCGTGTTAGACAGTGAATCTTAACTGAACTTCGACATGCAGCTCAAAGCAGTCACAAGAAGAAACAAACTTTAACTTGGTACATTCTTTAAAACCAAATACTTTTGTATCACTGAAGCTGTTCAGTTTATTTGAATCGAAGGACTTTAGCGGTTGCTTTTAAGTTGTTTAAAAGAAAGAAAATAACAAGTATTCATATGTGAAAGCTTTAAAAACTTGCAAGTATTAACTCATGCAGTAAAAATGCTTTACGTAAGACTATTTAATATATTTTGATATTTTTAAACATGATGAAGGTTCTTACTCCGCTTTAGGGCCGTAAAATGGTTAATTTCTAAAGCATACTCCTTAGTAAAGGCTACGTTAAAAGGTTTAAAAAAAAAAAAAAAATTTTTGATTCATGTACATTACTTGTGAAACATGGCATTTTATTACATATTTATATATAATACTTTGCAAACAACAACTGAAAATGGACAAAACCAAGGTGATGCTAAATGCCCATGTTACACCCACTCCTATCAAGGTCGAAGTCTCTACACTCGAAGTTGTGGCAACTATGCCTATCTGGAACAAACGATCCAGTTGGGTAGGGCCAACTTCGAGAAAGAGGTCAACCGTCGAATCCGACTCGGCTGGGCAGCGTTTGGGAATTTGCGCAGTATCTTCTCGTCCAAATTACCACAGTGTCTCAAGACGAAAGTCTATGACCAGTGTTTGTTGCCAGTAATGACATATGGCTCTGAGACGTGGTCGCTTACAATGGGCCTCATCAGAAAGCTTAACAGTCACTCAAAGGGCAATGGAGAGGGCTATGCTCGGAGTTTCTTTGCATGATCGAATCAGAAATGTAGAGATCCGCAAGAGAACCAGGGTTACCGACATAGCCCGAAGAATTGCCAAACTTAAGTGGCAGTGGGCAGGGCACATTGCTCGCAGAACGGATGGCCGATGGGGCAGAAAGGTTCTGGAGTGGCGACCGCGAACCGGAAGACGTTGCATTGGAAGGCCTCCCACCAGGTAGACCGATGACCTGCAGGGATCCGCTGATTGCGAGATGCACGGGACCGGTCAAAGTGGTGACGCTTTGGGGAGGCCTATGTCCAGCAATGGACGTCTATCGGCTGATATGATGCTGATGATGAAACAAAAACGTCCAAAAAGAGTTCCAATATTGATATTCTAGT
The DNA here is from genome assembly GCA_964057195.1 of Orthosia cruda. Lineage (NCBI taxonomy): Eukaryota > Metazoa > Arthropoda > Insecta > Lepidoptera > Noctuidae > Orthosia > Orthosia cruda. Next base: position 17,607,774 of record OZ059830.1, read on the forward strand.
ACCGTGTGGGTGCACGGCCAGCACTGCGTTAACATTGGGGAATATATACGTCTTAATTCTCATGAAGCAAAAGTACTTTACCTAAGACTATGTACCATATTTTGACATTAAAAACATGATTAAATTATCTATTTCCATAATATCGGTCCCATGGCCTATCCTACAGAAATCTTCGAATTCTGCATGATAAAAACTTACCTATGGCGGTGACAGGGTAGCCTTCTATCAATTAACGAATTGTGTACGTAATCGAATCAGCAGGTACCCGCAAAAAATTCCTAGCTACCTCCTCCGAACATACAAACAAAAACCAATTTTGCCTTTTTATTGATAAATGATTTTATTTCTTTAATTTGGTTTGTACAAACACTTTTACATGTTAATCATATTTTATAAACTCAGAATTTAAGGAGCTCAACGATGCGACAAACAACTCCAAAGAAATAAGATATTGATTTATTTTGGATTAAAGTATAATTATGCAGAAATGTAAAATTCAAAGTAAAGATTCTGTGAATGCGAATATTAAAATTGAATAAACTTAAAATATTTAATTAATTTGAAAAATATGAAAGATAGATGTATGAATTATTAATAGCATATTAAAGATCAGAAAGTGAAAAGTTAAAGAAACAGGGTTGTCAAGAAAAATTGTTTCTAGAATAGAGCAAAACAGTTAATCAATTTAATTTTTTGTAGCTACAACTAGTTGATCTTTAAAACTGTCTAAATGTTATGCAAACACAAGCGAGATATGATTGAACTTGACAATTATCAGGGCTGGTATCCATAACTACTTACTATACCTTCATCTAATAAATTTCAAATAAATTTAATTAACTTCGCGAAACTATATATAGGAAACCATATACACACCATATAATATATTTCATATAAAAACCGGCCAAGTGCATGTCGGATTTCGCACATTTAGGGTTTCGTACCAAACAGCAAAATCAAGTTAGTTGTAATCATTGAGGTAATAATGTACTACGTAGTACAGTCAAGGGTCAAAAGTGCAGTCCCATCTCAATGTTTATAGTCACCTGCACGGTTCTGTGCATATAAATGTGTGCGTGATATTTAAACGCAAACAATAAGACATCATACAGTCTAACTACGAGTTGAAGGGGCGTGGTCAACGCCACACAAAGATAAAAATATATACTTACTCGTTTCACTTAGATATAACCACAAAAGTCCGTATCGAGCCGGTTCAAAACTATGTCTAAAATTCGTCATAGCAGTTAACGTAACTCGTGGCAGATCCGTGAGAGTGTCACTCCAAAGCGGGACCCTAATAGACGCGAGTTCAAATCTCGGCTGCACGAAATTTCTTTTTGTATTTTTGGTAACTTATATCCATGGTTACAAATAATGACTAGTAAGTTACGCGAAAGGTATGCATCTTAGAATAGGTATAAAATAAAAACAAAAGTTTTTTATGCATCTTTTGTTAATATTGCTCATACCCAACCGTTAAAAAAGAAACCATGTTGAAAATAAAGTAATTTATTGATTTAATAAATATTATAAACACTAGTTTAAATATTAGGCAGATAAAAAAATAATAATAATAATATGATAACTATTATTATTGAGGCCATAGCTTAATTATTAGTTTTCACTAGGAAAAGAGGATTGAAGCTTAACCTTAACAATACAATGCTAAATGTTTACTATTGCCAGGACATCCTCTGTTTCAAAACCAACCAACTATTGATTTAAATAAATAATGATTTAAATAAAATATGATACAGTGATGTTTACATAGAATACTGATAATAGAAACAATCAATTTAATAGTAATAATATTGCAATACAATTAAAACTTTTTATACATAATAAATTATTTCTCAGATCGGTATAAATATCTTTTCAACACACTTGCTCATAAAAGGCTCTAATTTCACCGCAATTAGGCACATAATGACACCTGTTATCAAACTGTGACTTTTTCATTACTATGATTCACAAGTGAGGTAGTCTTTTTTTTAATTTATTGGTTGAGTTGCTTTGTTCTTAAAAAGTTTCGATACAAAAAAGATCGTGCTCAATAGTACAAATGCAACACATTTCATGCAACTTCGTATTTAAATAGATAATTTCAACTTTTACGTGTTTAATAAATAAAACTTTCACTTAAATATAACTTTTGTTTTTGTCTGTAATAAAGAAAACTTGAAATACCCCATTTTGTACCTGGCTAAAACGCTATCCGCGAAAAGCCAAAAAAAAGATAATTAATTATTTTTAGTCTATGGCGCCATTGTTAGATGCGCGCGCATAGGAAAACTGATTAATTTTGCCCGCCATTGCGAAAAAAAATTCACAACTCGTTTTCACTGTTGGAAATGATTTTTTTGTATTATTTTCTTCACAAGTGTGTTGAAAAACGTCGTATGATACACGTGTGTATAGATGATTACCGTCCTCGGCTCTCTTAAGACCCTCACCTAACGGCTCGGGTCTCAATGGCGCCTCAGCGATAATCACCAACGTTACACACTTGTACCATAATGTACTATTATTCACATTAAGACAAATTGTCACTTACAATTCAACAATATGCTAACATTTTAGCAGTAATATCCCAGTGAGGGTAAAAGAAAAACAAATGATTCGTTTTCGACTAGTTAAGAAACGAATTCAACACATTCCCGAGATAAGGCGGTGGTCTAAGTTAAAAGATTTCCAACACTAATTTTAGTTTGTAAGCACTATAGAATAAAATAAAGAAATTCAATGCAGTGTCTCGTCATTGTAAAACAAACAAAACAAAAAAAACCATAACATTATATGATGAATAATTTGTTTAAAAAAAACGAAATGAAGTCGCTTCTTTTCTTCGGCATGGAGTTCACGGCGAACAGTGCGCAGACGTAGGTATCGAATTCACTAGCAAAACGCCTAGTATAAAACCATTGTTTTCATATTCATTCACCGTAACACTTCATTGAGACTGACTTATAAGCGGTGGTCTCCCACTTCATGCACGACTCTTGAGACGTCCTTTTTCCTCAAACCTCATTATCCAAAGTATCACAGTTCTCCTCTAAAAAATAAAAAACATTTATTAAACATTTAAAAAAAGCGATTTATTTTCTTAATTGACACAAAAATATCATCTACCATATTTTATAATATAACTTACACACAATCCGGTTTCATCAGAAATTTGTGATTGTATTTAGCCTATAAGATATGCAAGGCAACAATGTGTGCCCTAGTTTCTAAACTTATATTTGCTTGCATTATCATATTCAAATAAACACCGCTATTATAATACCTCGAACGCTGTGATTAAAGTTCACCAACCTACAACGTCGTATTAAGTGTTTCTTCAAGCAAATCAAATTTTTCAATATACCCTTATCTTCGGTGATTTTACCGAATAAAATAAAAAGTTCTACCCACATTCAATTGCAATGCTCAAGATCCAATTAACTAAACACATTTTTAAGTTAAAAATAATATTTTAAAATGTATAAAATGTGTATAGAAAAAAAAAAAGTGAAGAAACATAAAATAATATTATTTTTATGTGTTCGGGATTCGAACCAGTCTTGTAGTGGTTTATCAAGCAGTGTTAACCGCTAGACCAGATGGACACTAAAGTTTGACTATTAAATTAAATACCTCATTCTAATCCAAGTAACTCAAAGTTAAATGATTATTTACCGCGCTCTCTAGGATTCTTGATGAATAGCAATATACGAGAGTAACTGCGATCGATGTTGGCGATAAAACATGTGGGTATTGTGTTTGAAATCTACCCACAATGTTATTAAGTTTAGTTAAACGTTTTTTATATATTATAATATCTACTAATGAGGATGGATTTGAAACACCACCACGCACATGATTTGTGATTTTAATAAATAGTATGACGTTGCGGCCATGTCGTGTTCTCATTGGTTCATTATGAAAGAGTTCAACATACAGATGTGTGTATGAGTGAGATGTGCTTATAGAAGAAGTTCGTAAGTGGGATTGATTGGCTATGCTATCGTGAAGTTAGGACTGCACTTTAGACTGTGATAGTACATATTATCTCAATGGTTGTAATAGGAAAAATGAGGGCATTTCAAAGAAAAAAATATGTATCAATATATTGGTAGGTATACGTTAGTAAAATATACGTAGAAATAAACATAACTACCAAATTTTAAGTGGTCAATGGGAAGTTTTATTTTTAGTAGTAAAATTGTAAAAAAATCAGACTTTGGTAGCTTCTCATTCCTTTGTTTTCCAATATTTTTTAAAACAAAAAATACGGTATATATTTACTCAACGAGCTCTAAATAACGATATACCATTTGATGTGGTAGACAATTTACTTTACGACTATTTACATGACAATTTTTTTCGCACTTTTTCTGTATGGGAGCCCCCTTTAATAACATTGGCTATGGGTCAACAACATGCTTATACTGTGAAAATTTAAAGCCTGTAGCTTCATCCGTTTGGCTGTAAAATGTTTGTGACAGACGATGGACAGACAGACACGTGAGTGACAGCAATAGGGCTCCGTTTGTCATCCTATGGGTACGGAACCCTAAAAAGGCAAAATTTGATATAACGCAAAAAAAAAATATTTATTTATATTAATAAAAAAATGTATTTAAATGTTAAAATTACAGATAATTTTGCATATTCTCAAAATTGACGGCAAGCTGAATCGATTGAAAAAAGTTTTAGTTTACTAACGGTGATCGGGAAATGCATCAAAAATCACTGCAAAAAGGTGTCGGTTTCCGGTCAAGTTTTTTTCATTGTTACACTATTTTCGGTCTAGCCCCTCAGTCCGCGAACAAATCAGAACTATAACGTGAGAACACAATCGGAACACCGTTCCAAAATGCACGTTTGCTATGGAATAGATTTTAAATTCATTGAGTCAAAGGCTCAATTGGCTGCAAAAAAGTTGGGGATCCTTGCGAAGGTGAGACGGTACTTCACGCCTGAACAGCTGCTCAACTTGTATAAAGCGCAAGTTCGGTCATGCATGGAGTACTGCTCTCACCTCTGGGATGGATCTGCCAAATACCAGCTAGATGCACTTGAGTCGATTGACAAACGGGCCAAAAGGCTTATTGGCAACGATGCACTGGTCGCCTCAAAGCTCCAGAGCCTCGAACATCGACGCCGAGTTGCCAGCCTGTCGGTTTTTTATCGGTTACATTTCGGGGAGTGCGCGACGGAACTGCACAATTTGATTCCGCCAAGCCCTTTCCATCATCGGACTACAAGACGTACGGCAATGTGCCATCGGTACATGGTGGATATCCCACCCATACGCATAAAGCGTTTTGAAAATACTTTCATTGTGCGTACAGCTAAGGAGTGGAACTCCCTGCCGGCGTCCTTGTTTCCTGATAGCTACAACCTAGGGGTCTTCAAGTCAAGAGTGAATAGGTTACTTCTAGGCAAGCGTGCTCCACCTTCGACCATATCATCGCTTAACATCAGGCGAGATAGTGGTCAAACGCGAGCCTATAACGAATAAAAAAAAAAAAAAAAAAAAAAAAATGATAATGCCGAGAGTAATATTATTTAAACAAGTAATTTTCTATCATGAAAAATCAGTTAGTATCGACAAATATTGCGTAAATAAGAGTTCAATTAAGAAATGATTTTTTTAACCATAAATGAAGCATAAATTGCGTTTGAAAAAGTGTTGTCCTATCTAAAATAAACAAAACAGAGCACGAGGTTATTGAAATACTTTGAAAAAGGTCTGTCCGCACCCTTGTTAAAAATAACAACTCTTTTATTTAGGCACCTATTTAAAAATTAGGTAAGAGTCAACACAACAAATTAATGCCAGTAAATAATACGAGATCATGAACAAATTATTTAACAAAAGTAGTTTTTACACCTATAATCGTGATAATCTAAGAAGTCCGATGACGTTTCTCATTTTACACGCCACGATAACTTTGTATGAATGTTTACGAAAAATCAAATTCATAATCCTAATTAATTACTATGTTACCCAACTATAAGACTATTAACTATAATAAAACTATAGACTTATTTAATCCTGTAGGTATATAACGTATTTTTATAACTTTCAAATCCGACTTCTTAGAATGTCACGACTTTAGCATAATATATAACCAATGATATATTATGCTAAAGTCGGTATGTATGTTAGAGGTGGAAGATGATGACAAGAGAATTCATTGGTTTATCTTTCAATTGAAAAGAAAGAAAGAAAATATAGAATGTATTCTGCCAGAATTGACGCACAGAAACGAATACTCAATGGTAGTCTACCATAAGGCATAATAATAAGGCTTATTATTTAATTTAGCTGTGATATAAAAATCATCTTAAAATCTGTCACTGCCGCACCCTTAACCGATTTCATTACCTACTGAACTAAAGGCCATTATAGACACTTTCCAAAATCATACGCTTGGAAAGCAAAAACCAGAATTTTTTGTTCCCATTTCAGCCATTCGAACAATCCACTTGCGTCGCTTTGCAGAAGTTTTGGCACGTTCCGTCCAATAGGGAAAACTAGTTTCGTAACCTAGTCTCTAACAAATTAACTTTTCTTTCATTTAATTAGACGATGATCCTTTTGGGTCTGCCGATCCCATAATGTCTTAATTGTGTCACGCTTTTGGGTAACTGTTGGCATAAGTTCGAAAAATAAGTATGTAGGTGTTTGTGGTATGTGAATCGGGATCTGTTGAAGCAAACATTATGAATATTACTCTCCATTTCACACGGTGCCATAATATTGTTGTAGTATTCATCATCGTCAACTTACAGCTGTCCATCTGCTGGACAAAGGCCTTTCCAATCGCACGCCAGCCATATCGATTCTTGGTATCTCATCCAGCATCGTACTTATAATAAAATGATAAATTCAAGTTAAAATTACAATGATATTATGTTATCAATTTATATGGAAGGTAAGAATAAACTTGTAACTCCATATCTACAGAGATTTTAGTAACAAAATAACTCAAGGACGTTACGAAAATATCAAATTATAGTATTTATATGAAGAACTGTTCTAACTTGACGTACAATGAAAATCGACTATTCAAAATCACTTACCATAATGTTTTCAAAGAAAAACCGTTCCTCAACCCTATACGGTGAGAATAGCGCAGTTTTGAAACACAGCCTACCGGAAACAGGACGTGCTAGTGACGTTTGCCTGACTACACAATGCGGCCTCCGCCGTGAAACAACTACAGGCCGTACAATAGCTTCACATCTTTAAAGTGTCGCTATTCAGCGTGTTATGCGACGACTTGTGCTGGGAAAAGAGTATGTGATGCAAAGTGTTTTATAGCGGGCTAAGCAAGGCCAGACCATTTTTCAAACTACTTCAAAAAGAAGGAGGTTCTCATTTCAAATGTATTTTGTTTTCTTTTGTGTGTCAAATCAAAACTCTATACTAGGTGTACCGATTTTGATGCTTCTATTTTTATTTAAAGGCACGTGCTTCTCAAGTGGCCCCATTTAAATTTAATGTAGATCTGATGAAGAACTTTGGAGATATACAACTTAACTCTTCAATAAACAACGGCATATCTCTCGGGTTTTCTGCAATCGATTATCTAAAGGGAAACGCAGATGTGTACTATTCACCCTGGTACACTGTCGTTTCACTTGTTAAGTTTATGTTATCAGGGTAATCTATTCTGGCATAACAAGTATGGATGTAATCGTAAGATGAATCTGAAAGAAATGATGATTTATTTATTTATAACTTTGTGCATTATAGGTACCTACAACTAAAAAACCTATAATGCACAAAGTTTTGCCGGAATAGTTTTTTTTTTGTTTTGTCTTCTAACAGACGTTTGGTGCTGTCATTCAGCTCGCTGCAGAAAGGGTTGCGGTTGAACAAAGACATATCACGCTCAGAAAATACGATTGACGACTTCGGAGAAAATCTTTAAAGAATCGGTTTTCTCCATTATAAATAACAAATTAATAGCCGGCTGTGTTGACTTACAAAAGTTTTTAGTATTTAGAAAGGAAACCATCAATACGAATATCTGGAAATAAGAAATGAAGTGAGAAAGTTCGTCCTTTATTCATGTTATTTGTCTTCCCATGGGTAGATAATAAAACTTAAATTAAACTTAATTAAGGTCAAATAAAATAAAAATAATAGTGTGCTAGAACCAAGTTTTGTTCCTTTTATATCTAAGGATTCGGACCTGTAAAACTTATTATCAGCTGAATCACCCAACTTCCTGAAAGTTAGGTCTGGGATACGAACTTTAACAGCCGTTCGCAAGAAGTCCTAAGTTTTCAATTTATGTAATTGGAATCAACTTCGCACATAATAACAAGTGTTTATCATTCCACGAAAATTGCAGGGAAAGCTTGTATACTGTAATTGTGATATTCTAAGATTGTGATTGATTGTTTTGCTGGTCTGATGAATGTCTAGTTTTCATTTATTGAGGAAGCATGAACTTCAGTCTTAAATTTATTCCTTGTTTCAGGAAGCCTTTTCATTATAATATATTTTGAATGTTATACAAATTTTAATAAAACTACCAGTACCCAACGAAATACATAACATTACACATGAAAAATTTAATATGTCAGGAAATATATATTGAGAAATTTTGCCAATTTTTAAAAGCTATACATATAAAGTGCTATCATAATATTTCAAACGCTAGTGAGACCCTCATGCTTAGCTCATATTTTCATTAGTTTTCAAAATAACCTTGTAGGTATAGAGGACAAGCAATACTTTTACATGTATATTTTTTTCTATAAAAAGAAGAAAAACAACCAGTCAGGACAAAAAGAAGGTATACAGTTTCCTTAACCAAAACTTAAGGTAAAGGCTTACTTTAGAAGACGATAAAGTATTTTGTTTTGACAACAAGCCCGTACTTCATACAAAGCCAAGTCCAGGATATTTACATAAGTATTCGCGTGTGGCTCAGCAACTATATGGGCGCGGCTAAGCCCCATATTTTCTGCTCTTTCGTCTTAATAGACTTGTGGTCCTCCTACATGGAATACAATTGTTTTTGTTTTATCTTTTTTTGAATCAACCAAGGCTTTTTTGCAAAGCTTGAAAAAAGGAAAGGATTCTAAACTGTGTTTGAATATATTCTACATATTTATCCCAAAACCAAAATGTTCGTTTTTTTGTTATCTTTTCAATTTGTTTTTAGTTTATGCCAGGAAGACATTCAGGAACGAACGGACTGTATTTCAGCAGCGTCGACTCATGCTCAACTCAAAATGGACAGTTGTGATTGGTTAGTTTGTTTTTTTTAACATGAAGTCCCTTTTCACACGCTCCGGTTGCCGGGTAGCTGGTGCCGGGTAACCGGCGGCGAAGTGTATAGCCATGTAAGTAAGCTTTCACACGTACCGGCGTAATTTGTCCGGCAAGCAATCGCCTTGATCCACCACTGTAGGTCCGGTAGCCGCCTACCGGTTAGCCGGCGGCCAAACACACAGTAGTGTATAGTTTGACCGTACGCATTCTTGCTAAGTTGGACTTTAATTTTCACCTATTAATGAAACTGTGATCAAATTTCAGTCTTGTGAGTAGGACCTCACTCAAGGTCGACCAGCACTAAGACTATTGTATTTACTAATTACGCATTGAATACAATTTAATTGGCCGTCGGCCGTTTAAAGTACATACTAAGACTACTCAATACCTACCATACATATTGTGTAGATTTTAGTAACGTCTGGGGTGTCTGGGATATTGCACTATGTGTATACATTGTAAAGTTGAAGAATCATGTGCCAAACTACAATCAATCTCAACTGCCAATTTTGAGTTTGAGTTGAGCATGAGCAAGAGTCAGTGCGGCTGGAATACGGGCCTAAGTGTTGGGTAATAGTTGAGTAGAACAATGTAAGTAACAAGGTATTGTACATCAGTCAATTACATGAAACAGCATCGTTTCTTTTTTATTACAGACAATACGTTCGGGGCCCAAACGTATTGTGTCTGTACCATGCCATTTTGATTCTATCGGAAACATGGTGTTTTTAAGACACCATGGTATGTTCCTTGTATCTTTGAATACAAATCCGTTATGTTTGAAATCATCAGTTACCATTTCAATATTTGTTAAGTTTCACAAAATCCAGGCAGAAGAATAGAAACCAACAGTAAGAAAGAAAAACTTAGACACTACAGGTCAACTAGTAATTGTTATCACGATGCTGTAACCTGGTACTACAATACGAAGTTCAAAAACTTGAGCGATACTACGCCCTTATGCGCATATTACACTGATAGCTAAGCTATGGTTTAAATAATAAATCACTGCTTTTAAAGTTCTTTGTAGTACTCTGGTAAACGATGAAGTGGCTTAGCTCCTAGCCTCCTACCCTTTCTGGTTGTTACGAAACATCAATTGACACCTAAATATTATTTATTTAAAACTCTCAACGCAGAGCTTCAGCAATAACACTTTTCACCGAAAGATTCAAGGCGTGCATTTCCAGAATGTGTACACCAAGGCTCAAAAGTTTGTCAGCTTTTAAATAAAAAGTTCACATGCAAAACCGATACTTAAACAAAACAAAACTCTCGCTGGCTACGTTTCGTTCTCGCATTTAGTGTACGAGACACTTTAGTCCAACGCTTGAACTATCTTCAGTTAACAAAAACATATTATATTCATGTTGTTATATTCCATAGTTGAAATGTTGTATTCTGTTGGTTACTTTCACATCACATCACATCACATCATCAGCCTTTTAAAGTTCCCACTGCTGCCCTCTCATAGAGGGCTTACTTAAGCTCACAATAATAATACTAAAGCTTTGTATACTAAAGCTTTATATTGCTTATAGTCTAGCCTTAGGATGCTGCTATGTTACCAGGATAAGCAACCATCCCAAAAATATTTATATGAATCTTATCATGAAATATTAATAGCAAGTGTACCCAATGCCGTCACAAGTCATTGTCTGATAGTAAAGATCTTCTTCTAGTCGTATCAATAAATTCGCCACCTTCAGATCCTTAAAGACTGGCGTGAAAAATCTCAAAATGTATGGGATTCTATTAATTACATTTTGGCATATCGGCCATCACCATCGCAGCTGTCCAATGCCACTTGTCTAGAGCCTCTGATAGCTACAGATAAATTGTCAAAAATGTTCAGGATTGCCAAGCCGCATCGAAATGTCACGTGATAAGGGATTTTATATTTGACATTTTGACCATCGCCATTGCTGGCGTCAAATGACACTTGTCTAGAGCAAAATCAAAATCATCAAAATCAATTTTTTTATTTCACATAGGCCTACATGGGCACTTATAAAACGTCGACAAAATGTGCGCGGTTCGGGTTGGTCGTTTCCTATGGAGAAGAACCGGCAAGAAACTCCATGGTTACTCTTTTAAAAATGGTTTGGTTTTACAATATTTCCATGTTACAGCATTAGTACTTAGATATGGGGGGACAACGTAGGCCCAAATTATGACAATAAGTCGTAAGAAAGTAAAAAAAAAAAAAAGGAAAAGATTATATAAAAATGTTAACAAATGTTAACTAGCATCTAGAAGGCCTACAATGTTCACACATTCACAAAACAATCGGTAAAAGAATCTATACAAAGGTAAAAATTATAAAAATAAGTATAACAAGACTAAATTTAACATGTTGCACAAATTTTGTTATCAGTGCTGTAACTATTCTTAGCAAAGGGCTTTAAAGATGATTGAAAACCATTGTAAAAAGTCTAATTAAAAGAAGGAAAGAAAAAATGAGATTGAGAATAGTTAGAGACATCCACATATTTGTGCCGTTTACAAGTTACCAGGGAAGCTGCATGCGCAGAAGGAGCTAAGGCCAAATGTTTTTATCTTCAACGTAGTCCTTGATTTTATAATATGCTTTTTTAACAAGGATACGTTTGATGTAGTTTTTGAACCTTCCATCGGTCAGTTCTATAACTGACTTTGGCAACTTGTTATAAAAGCGTATACTGTTTATAAGAAAAGACTTGCTAGTTTTCGTTAATCTGAATTTGGGTATTACAATTTCGTGCTTACTGCGTGTATTTAAATTACGGAAGTCGCTTCTAGTTTTGAAAAGCCCCCGATTTTTACGGACATACAAAATACATTCCAAAATATAAAGTGAAGGTAGAGTCAGTATATCGATCTCTTTAAATTTTTCTCTGAGGGACTCGCGAGGACCCATTTTATAGATTGCGCGGATTGCCCTCTTTTGTAGGATGAAAATTGAGTCAACGTCTGCTGCTGATCCCCACAGCAGAATGCCATAAGACATAATACTGTGGAAATAAGCATAGTATACTAACCTAGCTGTAGCTACATCGGTTAGCTGCCTTATTTTCCTTACTGCATATGCAGCCGAACTTAACCTACCCGAAAGAGTTCTAATGTGCGCGCCCCACTGCAATTTTGAATCGATAGTAATCCCTAAGAATACAGTTTCCGTTATAACTTCAAGATTTTTGCCGTCAAGATTTAAGTTTAGGTCATGTTGTGGTACATTTGGTAAAGAGAACTTTAGACATTTTGTTTTTTTCGCATTCAGTAAAAGATTGTTAGCTGCGAACCATATTGAGAGAACAATTAGACTTTCGTTGACATTTATGACATCCGTATCTTGCCTATCTATTTTAAAAATTAGCGAAGTATCATCAGCAAATAGAATTATATCCGATAATTTGGCCATCATAAAAGGGAGATCATTTATGTAAACAAGAAAAAGGAAAGGGCCGAGAATTGAACCTTGGGGCACGCCCATCTTGACTAGAGACCCGGAGGACGTCGCCCCATTAACATTTACTTTTTGCTGTCTGTTTGATAAATAGGAAAGCACGAGATCAGCAGAGCCTCTGATAGCTACACGTAAAATGTCAACAATTTGATTATTGTCAAGTGCTATCGAAATATCACGTGATGAAGCCCTTAGATTTAACATTTCGACCATCGCCATCGCTGACGTCGAATGACACTTGCCTAGAGCCTCTGATAGCTACAGGTAAAATGTCAAAAATGTATGGGATTGTAAAGCGCTATCGAAATGTCACGTGATCAATCCTTTACATTTGAAATTTCGACCATCACCATCGCTGTCGTCGAATGTCACTTGTCTAGAGCCTCTGATAGCTTCACGTTAAATGTCCAAAATGTGTGGCATTGTCAAGCGCTATTGAAAGTCACGTGATCAATCCCTTAGATTAGACATTTAAACCACCGCCATCGCTGACATCGAATGACAATTTTATTTGTCTAGTGCCTCTTATCAATCTCTAACGTACTAATCTCTGCAAACAATAAACAAGACTACAATCTTTGGGCTATATTATTCTTAGTATAATAGCTTTATGTAACAATACAATTATTATCATTAATTCGCACTCAACATGGCAGGCTCTTCAATAATTAATCACGATTATTCTTGATATTAATCAGCCTCTAATAAGTAATTTGAGTAAACCGATTGTAACTAACAATATGCCTTATGAATTCAATATGAATGAATACCTACCTTGAATATGGTATTATCTTTTGGTTTATGCAAGACATAGACGACGGATTTTAATTGATAATTGATTTCATATTAATGAAATAGGTAGGTAAGTAGTGCAAAAATTAAAATTTTGCTTTGAAAATTTTATTCAGCTCATTTCTGCCAGCCTAAAAATATTCTAAGTGGTAGTGGCCAGGACACGATGTTCGCAAAAGTGATGGCTGATGGGCCAAAAGTTGGAGGCCTGGAGTGGCGACCGCGTCTCGAAAGACACGGTATTAGAAGGCGTCTGACTAGATGGACCGATGACTTTATGAGGGCCGTGGGTATCCTCGGGATGCAAGAGGCACTAGACCAGTCGATGTGGTGCCGTTTCTCGTAGGCCTATGTCTGAAGTGGAGGCCTCTCTCTAGCTGCATTGGACATCTTTCAAGTGAAATGATGATTAATTACAACGTGTCTTTAATTTTTAGCCTTTGTCTTTGGGATTGCAATGCCTTAACGATACTCTTTTTATATTGCTATACAATAGGCTAAGTGGGTCAACAAATTACGGGCTACCAATAATTTTAAATAAAGTCCTATGGCAAAATATACATGGGACACACTATTATTCATGGGACATCTATTCATGGGTCTAGTGTAATAAATATCTTAAAAATATTTGGCGAAATGTGTAATAAAAGCGGGCCAAGAGACTCATCGGCAATGAGGCACTGGTCAAATCAAAGCTCCAGAGCCTTGAACATCGTCGCCGAGTTGCCAGCTTGACGGTTTTTTATCGGTTACATTTCGAGTGTGCATGATTTAATTCCGCTCAGCCCGTTCCATCATCGGACAACCAGACGCACGGCGATGCGTCATCGGTACATGGTGGACATCCCACCCATACGCACAAAACGTTTTGGGGACACTTTTATTATGCGTACAGCTAAGGAGTTAAATTCCCTGCCGGAGTCTGTGTTTCCCGATAGCTACAATCTAGGGGTCTTTAAGTCAAGAGTGAATGGGTTTTTTCTAGGCAAGCGTGCTTCACCGTCGACCACATCAATTACAATTCTGCTGACACTTTGAGGACTGCAAATGTGATATTATGTAGTTAACTTCAGTCAAAAAATCGGCCAAGTGTGTGTCGTACTTCTCATATTTATGGTTCCGTACCAAACTACAAAATTAATGTTGTAATAGGAAAAAACCGAGGAAAAAGTGCGAGTCAGACTCGCGCACCGAGGGTTCCGTACAAACCTTAGCTTAAAGGTATTATAGACCTGAGTATTTGATATGAATTTCAATTCAATACCTCTACGCGTTCATGAGGGGAGGGGATAAGTTTAAAGTTATTGAAATTTTTTTGATTACATAATGTAACTAAAAATTTACGGTTTTCGCAGTTATTTCTGTGCTATATGACGTTGCTTCGTACTAAATTTCAAGATTCGGAGTTCACCGGAAGTACCCTGTAGGTTTTGATTCCCTTGCGAGTGTCAAAAAATTGCGGAAATTTGCGGCATAAACGGATGTATCTTTTGATTGCGTTGGCTTAGATTTTTTCACAGCTTTAAGGAACAGTAAACTTGAGTATTTGATATAAATTTCAGCTTTATACCTCCACGCGTTCCTGAGAAAAAGTGTCTTGACAGACAGACAGACGGACGGACAACAAAGTAATCCTATAAGGGTTCCGTTTTTTCCTGTCGATGAACCCTAAAAATGAGGGAATTCCAAACAAAAATCTGATTAACCAAATGTTGTTATTCGTTAGTAAAATATACGTAATAATAAACATTATCACTGAATCTCAAGTTCATAGGTCAATGGGAAGTCAAAAAATTCTCGGGGACCAAATTTTGTTAAAAAGCTGACTTTGGTAGCTACTCATTCCTTTGTTATGCAACATTTTTTTAAAACAAAAAAATACGGTCTATAACTACCTTATCTCAACGAGTTCTAAACACTGATACTAGTACCCCACTCGATGAAATAGGTAAGTAAAAAAAAATATCACGCCATTTAGCTGTATGGGGGCCACTCTTAAAAACATAAAAAATATTTTTTGACAATTTGCATGGCCTTGGGTCAACAAGATTCTACTGTGAAATTTTGAAGACTGTGGTTTTGGAACCATAGTCTTCAAATTACACGGTTTTACGGCCAAACATGGACACGTGAGTGACAGCAATAGGGCTCCGATTGGACCCTTCGGGTACGGAACCCTAAAAAACGAAAGATCTGTTTTATGAATCATTCTTGCCTTGTTTTTATTATCCGCTGCATGCACCAGCGATCTATATCCACAAATTGATGCTTCCCCAGATTCATTTCCATCGTAAATCAATTAAAATTCAAATGAGATTTTTCATTGCCTGGTTACCCTATCCGCCTATCAATGAATTTATAAGCAATCAAAGAGAAATCGAGTCATTTATTTTGTTGTTTTTTGCAGTTTTGTTTGGAAATTTTAATTGGATAATTTAATTAACTAATCATAATAGGAAGGTGCTCAATGGCATAATAAACCGAGTAACCGATTAAATAATCGTGAGTTGACTGACCAAAACCATATTTATCCTCCAACTGCTCACCATGGCTTTTTCTTGTTTACGTCTTTTTAGTTCTTCTTAAACAGTCGGGTTGTTTGATTTTTACCCGAATTCCGAAGGAGGGTAATGTGTTTATCAGTCATTGTATGTATGTATGTTTGTTCCGGTTTACTAATGATAAGCATAAAATATATTCCCATAATTTACATTGGCATACCGAAATACAGCATAATGGTCATTACGTATAATATTATTAGGCATAAATGTTTTGCCATAATGTATATGTATTGCCATAAATACTGGTGGCGTAATATGCATGATGCATGAATTTATAAAGCATAATGTTCTATACGCATAATGATATTTACACATAATATTCTTTGGAATAAAACAAAACGTTCGTGGCTCAAGGTTAGCCCAAGGACCACCTCCGCCACACCCTAAGTTAATTCAATTGAGTGCCAACATTTAATTTAAAGTACAGAATATCGAATGTCCTAAGTATCGATATTAAAACACTGTTAAGTTGCTGACACTTAAAAGTTGCTTCTACAAGTTCTCCGGTACCGCGGCAAGTGCAACCTCTTCGCCCTTACGTAACAAAGGCTGCCTTTCCTTTGCGCCTCCTGTTTTTTATATACACTCCAGGGAAAGTACCCAAAAGACTACGTGCAGTCGGGGCGCCCCAATTCGGTTTTATTAACTATTAAATGAGTCTATTTGTATTTTTAACGTTAATATATTGAACTTCATTGTATTAAATGTTAAGATTTTTAGGTATTATGACTATAGACATATTTTATCATTCGATATTTAAATCACTCGGCATTTCAATCTTAAACATTTTAAGCTTAGGTAAAAAAATATTGATATTTCGATATTTAAATCACTCGACATTTCAATCTTAGATATTTCAAGCTTAGGTATAAAAATTATTGATATTTCATTAATCTATATTTAAATTTTCGAAGTTTTGAACATTGACAGTTTTCACTTAGGTATGTATTTAATGTAGCTAGTGGTAGTCGCAAGGTTAATACGAATAGATTGACGTAAAAATCATCAAAATCGGCCTACGCTTTTGATCTCTAGAACACCACATATCATTACCCTCCTTCGGCAGTCGGGTAAAAAGGCTCGAGACAAGTGTCATTCTATCAACGTAAATGTCACTTTAGCGATTTGTAAAATGCCAACAATGAAGGTATGAGATTGCCAAGCACAATTTTAATGTCACGTGATTAAACCCTCAAGTTTTAGTATTTCGACAGCCGCCACCGCTGGCAAAATTACACTTTGAGCTTGAGAACACGATTCAATAAAAGACGCCTGCCCCCGTACCCTGACGTGTCAAAACTATTATAGTTCGACTCTAAAAAAGGGACAGATATATACAAGTCATAACTCAGTTGTGTAACTTTTTTTGGTGTACAACATAGTATATTCTATTCTATACATCTGTCCTTTACGCACACTCAATATAACCTTGCTCTAAGAGTTTATGGTCATCCCGAACAAAACTGAACCGAAATCTAATATCCTTTAATAACCACCTAAATCAAACCACTAAGATCTTGTAACACGGAACTAAGTCCGGGCAATCCTGCAACTATAATTCCACAGTGTGCAATATCTAGATAACTCCCAGCTCAGCTAGACCTAGATATGCGGCAAACTGCTCGAATCTGCCCGAATGATGCACAAACTGAGGCACGAAATCTGTCTGGACGGTCAAATTGAATTTTCGGTGTTTAATTTTGCCCTATATATTGCCAGCAATATGTAAGGATATCGGTTGAAAATTTTCGAATGGAATTTTGTATGGGTTATATTATTTTTGGAAAGGAGGCGTTGTTGTACCAGTTATTTGGGTATCAGAATCAGAATGGAAATCTAAAAGAAAGTTTGTTATTTTAGGTCATAGATAAGTAGAGACGTAAATTGAAAAAAAAAAACTAAATGTTTTTTTCACAATCTTGAAAAAAAACTTGGCACTGTCCTTTTTTATTCTACATTTGTTTCTTTTTTTATCAGAAAAAGTGAAACACTAAATTTGGTTGTTTTGTTTTAATTAAAGTCAAATTATGTTTAAATCAATGGGTACCTATTATTATGAACTTAGAAAATACTTAATTTGTTACATTCAGAATCATCTTTTCTTTGTAATTAGGAAAATCCCTGTCCGTAAACTAAAAAAAAAAAAACTTAAGTAAACTTCAGTGGGTGTTGGCAATTATTTTAAGACATTTATGTACTATTTAACAAAAAAAAACAGATGGTATTTTCATACTAAACAAAAACAAATGTAATATCTACTCATATACGATAACCGCCTTACCATATTTTTATTTACGAGCTCTTGAAAAAAAAACCTACTCCAGAAAAAAAAACTGTTTTTTTTACATTTACATTGGTTAAAAAATCGTCTTCTATTTTAATATTTGGGTCGTTATTAGCTATAACACTTGCTATTAATGTTTCTATGTAATTGTTTGGAAAATTGGCACGCAGTTCACCTGAAGTAGTCAACGCTCATCAGTCTCATACCAGAGGCAATATCTTATGAGAGGCTTATCATACTAGAAAAAAAAAACAGAAATATTGCATGTGCCTGTCATTAGGTACACCATACAATTCCACCTGATTTTGCCAGTTTGTGACAGAAATGTGTATGTTGATAATACTTCTTCGGATGAGCATCTTCAGAAATAACTACTATCTACTCTTCTTTTTTGTAGTCTAGTACAAGAATACCTTGAACCAGATAGCGCTAAAGCCAAAAAAACATGGTACAGTTTATTGTTTTAGGTCAGAATACAATCGCCCCGATGAACCAAGCTTGGATTTATATATTTAGAAAGAAAGACAAAAAATTTAATTGCCACAAAACGACATACAAACATTACATTTCAAGAACAAGAACAAAAAAGATTTTGAAAACTAAACACTTAACAATAGTGTTAGTAGTTCTTGTATATTAGAAATATACAAGAACTACTAACACTATGTTAGAAATGTAAAATAAAAGACAAAAAAAATAAATGCGAGTGTAAATAAAAGCAGGTGCATGTCGTGATTGTAGCAAGAAGGCTTCCATTCAGCATAATGCTGTGCTGTGGGGGACCCACAACACGGCGCTGTTTTTCAGTGGTCGCCTAGGACGTGACGTACGGATACCAAGGTCTGTAGTGCATGTAACAATAGGTACAAAAACATTGATTTACGATTTACTGAGAGAGTTACTCTATCCAGATAACAAACTGAGAATGATTCTGATTTAGTGTTGTTTTGTTTCTATATGGAATCATCCAAGTTTAATTATTTATGACGCAAGTTCTATGGACTTGCCTACGGGTTTAATTATTATTATACTTAGAGAGCTTCGGGCTATAGATGATCGTTTGCTCGGTTAAGACGTAGTTGGACTACTTAATGTAATTTATTTTGATTAACACGAACTTTGCAACCTTGACTTAGAGAATACTACCAAAAGTGTCAATAAAGGCTCCCAAAGATGTGAATAATCTTTTTCATAGAAATGGTTCCTTATGCAGAATAATTTACACACTTAATCACATCCTTGTTGCATTGTCACCTGTCACCTAACATAGCCTAAGGGAACAGTGAAAATATTTTTACATAAATAGCTGTTGTGTAGTATATTTTTAAGATAATCCCCCTCTTAGCATAATTCTTTTAGGCATAATGATGTTTGGCATACATTTTTGGCATAACTTCATGGCACACTATCAGCATAATAATACTGCAGCATAATAATACTTTGGCAAAATGCAAAAGTAAGCATAACTGACATTTCGCCTATTTTGTTTTGCCATAATTTGGAGTTGCATAAATATTTAAGGCATAATATTTATTCGTCATAATAATTTTATGGGTACATATTTGAAAGTCGAAAATTAAAATCCCATTACATCATCAGCCTATTAATGTTCCCACTGCTGGGACACAGGCCTCCTCTCTGTGAGAGGGGATGGGCCATAATCCACCACGCGGACCCAGTGCGGGTTGGTGGATGTCACATGCCTTCGAATTTTTGGTTCTAGGACATGCCGGTTTCCTCACGATGTTTTCCTTCACCGTTTTGAGAGCAGTGGTGATGAAATAATTTACACAAAGAAAGAAGAAGAAGCGCCTGCCTGGGTTCGAACCCACGACCTACAACGTGTAAGTCGCGGCCGATACCACTGGGCCACCACTGCTCTCTGAAAATTAAAATAACTACAGTTAAAATTAAAATTTTCAAAATATCGACAAAAATTATAACCATTTGAATTGAGTGAAAATTGTTTTACCTAAGCTTAAAATGTCTAATTAAATATATTTGATATAAGGACTCAAATTAATTAGGTCAAGGTGCGGCGGGGTGGCCCTCGGGCCACCTTTGAGCTGCGAACATGTTTGTTTTATCTCAAAGAATATTATGTGTAAATATCATTATGCGTTGATAAGATTAGGCATAATTATCTTTTGCCAACAGATGTATGGCAATATACATTATAGCAAAGCATTTATGCCTAATAACTAATAACATAACTTAATTTCGTTTTGCCAATGTAAATTATGGGAATATATTTTATGCTTATCATTAGTAAACCTATTTTAATATTTAAAAAATCCTTTTTTTTATTACAGTTCTACCTACTACGGCAATTGTAATCAGCACCTTGTGACTATTTTCACAATTTTTTTATCTCTTTCTTTTCGTGTGAGGAGTGGCCACCTCTGGTGACAGAGTTAATTAAGCCGCCTCTGGGAATCCCCACAGGCCTCTGACTTGGCTATTTCAGACTTACATTATCATTTTCATTTTTGACATTTCTTTTTTATCTGAAACACTGTAACTAAGTAACCAACCTATGCACAATTTTCACCGTTGCAAGCCAGGAGCATTTCCAAAAGTTTTGAATAATGTGTCTGGCAGTGCATCGAGATGGCTACCGATACCCGTCTTTCATTTCCGGTCGGTTCTCGTGGAAATTGCGAGTCCATCCGATGTCGATGTGTCCAATGGTTCGAATCGTCTGACATGTTTTGTGACCACCGTTTTATAAAGATCTAATTGTTTTCTTCTATGGCAAATTTTAATTAACTGTGCGACTGTTTGAATTAGATCTGATCGGTATTAACTCGTTGAGTGAACTGGTTATAAGCTTTAACCAGAGAGATACTTACCGTAATTTTGAAAAAACATTTTCATTTGCAGTCGCAATTTACCAAATTGTGTAAATTTGAGGTGTTTTGACATATTGCAAAATAGATGCGAATGCGAAAAATTACAGGAATTTAACGTCTGATATTGTTCCGTAAAGTAGAATTACATCAGACTAAAACAGTCACAACAGAATTACTTTATAAACGATGAGCATAACACTTCTGGAATCATTGATCAGCTGTTGTAAAAACAAAAATGGTTGCCAAACTATTGTAGCATCTAACGATATATGTATCGTATCGTAGACAGCCTATGGGCTATAACATAGGACCGGGTTGCAAACCAGGATAAAACAAACACCTACATACTAAAAGAATATCATAATTTAGAGGAAATATTAGAATAATTTTTGATATTGCTAAATTACCAGCAATATCAAAAATTATTCTTATTCCACGGAGCAAAAAAAAAATTCTGTTAAAAACTTCGACTCGCAATTTCGACGAAAGATCTGATTTAGGACTCCAGATCTGAAAATAGTTAGGTAATTTCAAAGTGCAGGCAGAATTGACAAACCGTTACATACTGCATAATGTGTATTATATAAAGGTCACGTTATTCCAGTCCTATCTGTATTAAATCCTTGAATCAGTCGAAGTAAATAAAATTATTTGCAGAAAACTTTTTACGTCAACTCGAAGATATAAGAATACTCTTGGAATTATCGATGAATACAGAATTTCAATTCATCCGGGTCGACATACATATGAAATTGAAATTACTGAAACGTGAGCGCGCACTCCTAAACTGTAATGAAATCTTATTATGAGAGTTAAGTCTAAGATTTTCCATCACTTTAGTGTGCGTTTCGATTAGGTATTTGCATGTAGTTATGGATGAGGAAAAATGAAACTATAGGAGATATGAGGAAGAAAAAAATATAATCAACCTTCGATCTTGGTAGCAGAAAAATGTGTAAATTTATTAGACCCATCATATCGAGGCAATTAAACTATCTCAATTTTTCCATAATATCGAAGCGTAGATCTTTTAATTAAAAATTAAAAGGACAGAAAAGATTTATCCCTCCCTTCATCACCTTACTTAAAAGTTGGCAGATAATCAAAGAAGTGAGAAATGAGACACGTGTGACGAAGATGACGTACGTGTTATTTGGGTCACGTTCCTTTGCGTTAAACATTTGCCTACACTACCATAAAAGCAACGAAGACACAAAACCTTACAGAGTCCCTCGCGAGGTACCTATTATTGTCACGGTCTGCCCCAGAGTGGGATTTTGTTTTATAAAACTTTTTGCTTGTTAGTGGCGGGAGCGAGTGCATTTTCCTGATTCCACGCCTAATGTTATGGAACTCTCTCTGGCGAATTTACGCTAGAGAACACTCGTAAATTCACAACGTACTTAGAATGCTTTTTGATTTTATTTCTACTTTCACGTTTCTAGAGCATGTTTAGGTACATCTGCAAATGAGCTAAAAGTGTGTCGATGACAGGTATAGAAATAAAATTAAAGGCTCCTACAAAACATATTTGGATTTTATAAGATGAAAAGTTAGAGGTGGAGTAGAAAGCAAGAGACCAATGAAATATTTGTATTCAAACCTTGTTCGCATTTGTCTAACATTCAATACAATGTTTAATCGAACGGAAAGATGAAAATCGCCTTCAAATCAACATACTAAAATGGCACTCGAAACTCAATATCGCCAGCAACACGTCGTATCCTGTCATAAACATTTATTTCCTTCCCAGAAAATTCACCTTATTTGAATGTCGAGTTCAAATCATATTAATGACAAAATGCTAGTGAAGCGTAGAATATCGAGTTCTCGATTGGAGTGAATTTTTGCACAATGTCTGCACTCTGGCAGATATTCGACGTTTAATATTCATGCCTAGTGCTACGGCAGCTTTGCTTCCTTACTCAGAAATTAGATATTCGTTTCTCAGTAGGAACTTCGGCATTAGCCACCGAATACCAAAGTTTGCTTTCGTAACGTATGTTTGTATGTACGTTTTGTTCATAAACATTGTTTGTCCGCCCATGTGTATTAAACTGTAGACATTACTCTTAAATTACTTTTGTGTTTTCTTTGTCCTTTGAATTTAATATTTCCAATTGTAGTATTAGTCTTTCTTCATTTCAAAGACAAACAAACGCCGATGCAATATTACGGTTCCTCGCGTCCAATCTTTTTATTTTACAAAATATATCCAAGGTTTAAAAGATGGTTCTCTTTGACATTAAAAGATCAGATGTAAACGTCCAGCCTGAGGCAATCAGATATAAAAAGGAATAAAAAAAAATATCGCTATTGGTCTGCAAAGCAAAAATCCAATTCACTTTAATATTCAGACATATTATAGGTAACACAGGTATGCTCTTTCTATAAGAAGCTACTGTAAAAAGAATTCAAGAGCGAACATTTACATATTCAGATTATACCAGCATTTGCTTTGACTACCTTTCAATATTATTTGACTACTTTATCTATTTTCTAACTCAAAGATTTGCATAAAATAGACGCTAAAATATTTTCAAATTTTTGATTCGGATATGTCTATTTGTTAAAGGTTAAAGAAAATAAAGAAAGAAAGTTCACTAACCTGTTCCTTGTGTTGACAGATTTTTATCTTTCAGGCAATTAATACTTTGATTATTAACTTTATCATTTTCTTATAAAGAAAAACAATCTTAACTCTCAAAAGTTATTTTTGAGAACAAGGTTCAAGGAAAAACATCGACATTAATAAGCAGCGTAATATGCAAACTTAACGAGGTTACAGCAATAATAATTAAAAAGCACTTAATTTATTCATCGCCATCGGGTTCAAGCCGCAGCGCTCCATTGTTTTACATTATATTTTATCATAAAACCATACCCAAAATAAGTTATCCATTCATGTTCCCACTTTGCGAGAATCTTTTACTGAAAGCACCACGTGTAATATAATTGATGATTAAACGAACTTACCTGTAAGTGAACTCATCATAATTATACGAAACGCCTCGCCCGAAGAGATTGTAAGTATAGCAACTGAGAACCAGCTTTTTTTAAAAAGCATCTTAGAGCATGGCTTATCGAAGGTTGTTTTATACTACTGAGGAATTTATGAACTCTAGGACAAATGGAAAATTGCATGAAATTAAAATTAAGTTTAATATGTTTATTTTAATCGATTAATTTGTTTGGTTCTCATGTTAAATTTGACATCTGTACAATTTGTAATTTAATTCTTTTTCTAAGACATTTGTAATTAGATTTTTATTGTATTGTGGATAATTTTTGATTTAGTATTATTTAATTTTTTGACATTGGAGTTTAATTGTTATTATGATCACAAAATTTGCATGCCAAATTTAGTAGGCGGAATATGAAGAACTATTATGTTTGTGTTATAAGATCTGTACAATACCATATTTCAGGCAAAAAAATGAATCTATCTATCTATCTATGGTCATCGTTTCCATAAGCTAACTAACACACACACATAGAACAACAAAGGGATTATTAATGCATGAAATAATCCTTTTCAGTAATGGAAAACGGCTTAAACACGAAAAATCAGCCATTAGTTTCCTATTGGCATACTGTTTCATGCGGCTAGTTTTTCATTATGTATCTACTTGTAGTTCAGTTATCTAGTGCCATTGTCGTTTTTAGTCCAAACGCACTATTAATACCTTTACCACTCGTAATTAGAGTGCAGCCCACATTTAACGTGAAAAGCTGGCTACCCTCGATATTTTGTTACCAAAATGTGTAATCGTTTTCAGTTAGGAGAAATAAGGATAGTTGCGAGTTTAAAAGTTAACTGAATGAATTGAAAATATTAATATACGTTATATTAAGTGAAATTTTCATTGCAATCAATTATTCAATTTCCCCATAACACGTTGGTTTTACCTAATTACTCTGGAAAGAGGGTAATGTATTTTGTATAATAACTAACGATATGTGTGTATATTCTGCCTAACCCTTCGGCTAGTAAAGGCATGATGTTATAATATATTTATATTTTATATATCTAACCGTCTGTTTCGAATACCTACACAATTTCAGGGGCTAATACAATTTTATACCTTTATAATTTTATTTTATTCTTATCTATAGCTATTTGTTTTGCACAAAATTACATTTCCAATTTTTTATGTATAGGTACCATAACAAAAGAAGCGGTAAAAGAAGTTACAGAATTCAGTAAATTAAAACTTGAGCAATTTTACTTTTTGTGGTTCCTCGATTCCTAAAGTTAGTTGGAGCTTAATCTTTAACAAGTTCATGGAAGGAATTTGTTTTAACACCTTGCTTGAAATAAACGAATCCACGCGTCAGATATATTTATTGACGTAGTGGGAAAACTTAAGGAAAAGAGTGAGATTATTTCGTATATTTTTTCTTCTGTTGTCGAAGCGTCACATTGAAAGTATTTTTTTAATAAATTGTGTTAGGTTTAGTAATATTTTTTCAGCAGTTTATACATAGATTCTGAACACCTACGGTTTCGTTAATATTTGCTGCTCTCTTTTTTTGCAATAAATAAGTAAGATTTACTTGTTTAATAAGCAAGTAGGTTTTGCTTCTTTAATTATTATTTTATTTTATATTCCTTATTTCCAATGCAGATCAAAGCATGAAAATGCATGACTAGATTTTGAAAGTGCATTTTCCATGCCTTTTCACGTTCTCGACAAAATTATTAACTTTCGGACTACAATTCGTCCACATAGAAATCAGTTGCCTAAAAGTCCTTCTCTATCCACCGAACTGTTGTCACAAACTGCATTATGCTACAGGTATACATGATTAACTTGTGCAAGTACATCCAGGCAGCGTGACAGTCAGTGTCATGTTAGACGTAATGGTTTCGACCCCGGTGATCGATGCTGGCTATATTTCAACGTCAATATTGTATTACCATTGGGCAGGAATCTTGTATTCAGATTGGTAATGTATACAATGATGTTAAGTTGGAGATAGAGCTATGTTTGTGTTAAGTTGGCATAAGCCGGCATTTAACAAAATGCTTGTAAGTCAGAACGCTTTCGCCGAGCGGGATCGTGAGAGGGCCTTTCAAAATATATATCGCCTTTCAAAATATGGCCGCTTCCATTTTTTTAATATCAATATAGCAAAATCAGCCTATCACGTTCTAACGTTCGCTGTGTCTACGACACGGGCTTGCTCTCTGTGAGAGGAAGTGGGTCATAATCTACCCGGCGTGGTTAGCGCGGGTTGGTGGATCCAAGAGGTTTTTTTATTGTCCTTATAAAAAACAGGTTATAGAAATTCTAGGTTGATTCAAACTTAATGATTTTAGCGAAGCTTCCTTTTCACGGCAACCCCATCCTTGCTATCACATGAATTTGCTACTGCAAAACAAAAACAAAAAATATTACAGAACATACCTCCTTATAAGAAATAACGAGGTATATTCTGTAATATTTACAAAAGTTCAAATCTTTTTAATTCACGTTTTAGTTGTTTTAAACTTTTAATTGTAATTAATCATTGGGTTGGAATAGAGTAATTGTAAATGGATTTCCAAAAAAAACGTAAAATGGAGATCGAATTAGTTAGTTGATGAGATGGGTCATTATCAGGACACTCATTATTTGGTTGACTTCGGTGGCAATGTTTTTTTTTAATTTAGGCCCTACTAACATGAAATATCAAATCTAGAGTTAATTTTAAACATTTTAATAATAGAGGGAATCGTATAGATCAAATGGATATGAAGGTATTTAATATTTTAAAAATGGTCTCCACCGAAATCAATATTCTTATCACCGAAATCAAATATAACAAATAATTTAAATTTCAAAGACAATTTTTTTTATGTATAATAACTGCCTAAGTACTACTATAAACATTTTTGGTCTGTAAGAAATTGCAAGTTAATTTTACAATAAAACATCTTATTTTATGAAGACTTATGTCCCGTTTATTACGTTATGGGAAAATTGTCAAAAACTCACCTTTAGAGGGAAACGTTACATTATAACATGTAAGTAATTAAAAATAATAGGTAGTCTTAAACTAACAATATAGGAACCTAAAAAATTCTGAAACATTAGTTGAGATCTAGCAACACAGACAATTTACTTATTGATAAAAAAAACACTACAAAAATCACTTAAAAATCAGTCTCTTCAAAAACAATTATAGAAGGCCCTTACTTAAATTATAACGCTTGTATTTTTATAAAAAATATGACTTTGTCTGTTGATTCTAACACAATTAAATAAACTTTTAGTATCTAGTACTTTTATTATACTATCAATGTAATAAAAACTTCTAAACCGATCTCCTTTTAAATCTGCCATAATCACAATACTTCTTCTTCTTAGCGTGTTGATAGCAAAAATAGTCTCTAAATATTATGTTTACCCCAGAAGTCTGCCACGGCAATACCAGCCGGTGACGCGGCCCTAAGGTCTTCACATGCACAGGTAACAGGGCAGGCCACGCAAGACGAATGGTGGACCAAGGTCTGCGGGGAGAACCCGCACAAACACTGAAGGTTGGAGCCATCCGAGAATCCCCACCTGTGGAAGTTGTCTTTGGTGCGGCCGATCTGCGTGTGGAGTCTATTAAGAGGTTTCCAGGTCGGCCTTGACAACGCGTGCCCAGGCAGCAGGCTCTCCGAAGGCTCGATGAAGTAGTCAGGAGGCTTTAGCTTCTCCCGCCAAAGATAGTATCTCTCCGAGGTGGCGTTGCCATCAGAAGGACTCACGCAGCCAAGAAAGCTTTTTCGGCTTTTCAGCCTTTGAGGTACCGGGCCGCATCCGTGCATTGGGTGGCGTGGGTTGTTTTCTAGTTTCACCCTCTCTGTGCGGCCCGCTATAGTTCTGCGAATTTCCGGGGGTGTAATTCCGATCAGTGGGTACAGCATTCGCACAGGAGTCGGTTTAAGGCAACCAGTGGCAATCCGGCACGTCTCATTTAGGGCTATAAACATTAATTCACCAGCGGTGAAATAGAGCGCTATACCAGTAGTTTGCAGGACATGAGGAGACGCCCCTCAATCAGTGGTCGTTAGGCGGCGTAGCAAGTTGTTTCTACTGTGCATTATCCGTTTGACATTCTCGCAGTTCTTTCTGCAATTGAGGGACCTATCCAGAGTAATGACGAGTTATTTTGGATGTAAACTATGATTGACTGGCACCCCCTGCCATGACATGTTAAGGGTTCGGCCAGCTTGTCTATTACAGAGATGAAAGGCGCACGACTGTGTTTTCGTGGGATTTGGCTTCAGCGCGTTGTCAGCATAGTAACGGCTAAGATGACAAAGGACGGTAGAAAGATTGGCCTCAATCTCCTCAAAATCAGCCACTTGGCAAGTCAGAGTCAGATCGTCGACGTAAAGAAATCACAATACTGAAACAAGATGATGAGAAAGTTAAATAATCGATATTTAAATGTAAATAAATAACACCTATTTCCACCGAAAACACCGAAATCAATGCCGCTGAAATCAAAATAATTAGCAAAATCCTAGATATTTTCAAAATTAACCAGTATTTTTAATATGTATCTCTTTTATTGAAATTGCATACATATAAGATATACTTTTATTATAATTTAAAAATATTAATTTAAATATTTGTGGATAAAATGGATTCACCGAAATAAATTTTAAGGGTATTTACGAAAACGATTACGTACCATAATAAAAGAGTAGCACGGAGACGCACAGACGTGTTAATCCTTACCACCGATGCGGCGCTATTGACAGTTTGTATTAAACGAACAACTATTCTCGCAGTCACTAGAACACAGGATAATGAACGGATTGGTGGACGCCACTGATATCAATTCGAAACGTCGGACGTGAAGACAACCAGTTGTAACTTGTCAACTGAGGCCTATTATGGCGTAGAAATATTATAAATGGAGTTAATAACTATCTAGTTGTTTGTGAAGACATACAAAATAGCGTCATGTATTGTAGTAAAAAAGATAAAAAAATAATTTCCGCTGCAAGACGGGGCCGGACTCGGCACCGAGGTCAATATTTTCGAGGTTTTTATTTTTTTTATCTAACTAATATTAAAATTATTCAAAAAACAACAAAGGCCCCTTGTAATGTTTTGATCGTATCTGTTATAGAATAAAATATCAAGTTGTTAGTTATCCATTTCGTACTGAATTTCGACCCGGATACGCGTATTTGAGCCGTCTGGGAATGACCCAGATATGCTAATGATGGCTTAAAGGTTAGTTATAAATAAAATGGTATGTCAACCTGGAGACAAAGTAATGTGAGATTTTTCCATAAAATATTTTATCAAAAGAGATATAGTTAAAAAATAATATCATCGTTGAATGCCTCTAAAAACCACTTCTAAGCTAGTGTAATACCTTCGTTTAAAGGAATAAATCCACAAATTTCTCTCTGATTTATTAACCGGAAAATACTGATTTATAGCGAACCTTTTCCTCTCAATACCATTCGATATTTTTCTTCTTTTAGCACTAGCCGCATAAATGATTGAATTCGAAATTTATCTCGCTGCGATTTTTCTATTAATAATTTTATATTTTTATTCATCATTGGAATTTATAAAAAAAAGATATCCTTTGAAGCAGGATAGACCTCTTCAAATTAGATCGCAGTGATCCTGCTAGGGGGTTCTCACTGCCCCACTTCATTTATCATTAATATTTTCTTGATCCAAGTCATCAATCTGATTATATTCTTGAAGCACGTAGTCACTATCAAAAATATACTTCTTCTGCTGAAATTAATTCATATTTAAATACATGCTGTTATATATGAACTAAAACATTATTTCTTGATAGCAGTATTATATTGAATGACATATATCCAGTCAACAACGGTAACCAAGCAACACGTATTTTATCTATGACACGCCTACGCCGTGATTCCCAGGAATCAGAGGCGCCGGGAGCAGCTGGTCGAGGTGGCGCATCCATGTGCGTCCGCTGTCAATCTCTATCTCATAGTGGAGATTTCCCAGTCGGCGGGTCACTGTACCAAACTCCCACTTTCTTCCTGATACAGAGTAATTGCGAGCTTGCACTCTGCTTCCGACTGCAAACTCTCTCAACCCTTCTCTTCTGCCCCTATGTAGTGCCTTTGGTGGAGCTCTAATCTTGGCTACCAATCTCGTTCTTACCTCTCTTCCGAACCTGAGCATATAGGGCGAGTCGCCTGAGATGACTGGCGTAGCCCGGAGAAGACTTCTAACTGTACGAACCTTGTGTAGTATTCCACCACTCTCCCCCTCTAATTTGTGCAGTGATTTCTTAACCATCTGAACAAATCTTTCAGCTTGTCCATTAGTTGCGGGATGGTAAGGTGCTATCGTTTTGTGAACAATGCCATTGCTAGTTAAGAACGTCTGGAATTCTTGAGAGACAAATTGTCTTCCATTATCCGACACCAGCGTGTAGGGTAATCCAAAGGTGTCAAATAAATCGTCTAGTTTCTGAATACAGAATGCGCTCGTCGTAGTTTTTGTAGGGATTATTTCTATCCATTTGGAAAATGCATCTACGACAATAAGAAGTTGATATTCCCGATATTGGACCTGCAAAATCGATGTGTATTCTTTGCCAAGGGCCAGTAGGGTCTTCCCAATGATGCAGAGGGGCTTTTGGCGGTTCATTCTGGTTTAATCGACCGGTTCTGCACGATTTTACTTTGTTTTCGATATCTTTATCAATGTTCTTCAGTATACGAAACTCCGCGCAAGAAGTTTCATTTTCAAGATCCCGACATGTCCCGCGTGAAGTTCATCTAAGGGCGTAGTTTATGTGGAATTAAAACTCTCATGCCTTTTAAGATGCAGTCATTCTGAAGAGTTAGTTCATTATCTTTATATCCGGACTTCCTAAGTGTAGTGCCTGAATAGAGTGTTTCAAGTAATTTCTGTAATTTCTCTTTCACACCGCGTAGGGTGGCTCGCGAACGTTTTGCTTTATTTACATCGAACGGCATCGTCGCCAGATGTTATATATGAATTAAAACATATTATTTCTTGATAGCAGTATTATATTGAATGACATATATCCAGTCAACAACGGTAACCAAGCAACACGTATTTTATCTATGACACATGCCATCGAAGATTTTCTTCTTGAACTAAATAATGGCAGCTGGAAACTGCTTGACATTCTACTTGTTTCAATAATGTAGGCATCGAACGTGGACAGTTTCCAGTGCGGTTACAGTTTTAATGAAATGGATCTTCTTCTTCTTCCTAGCACTATCCCACTTAAGGTGGGGTCGGCTCTCCTAATTTTCTGGCGCCAGGACAATCTGTCCTGGGTTGTCGGGTCGGGCAATTTTTCCTCCGATAGGAGTTTTGTCATGCTAGTCCACCATGTAGCCGGAGGTCGTCCTCTACCTCTCTTATGTTCAGGTAGTTGCAATGCTTTCTTTACTACGTGTTCCTCGTCTCTTCGCATCACGTGACCATACCATCTTAGACGGCTCTCGGTTAGTTTCTCCGATATAGGGGCGACCTTAAAGCTACCGCGGATATGCTCGTTTCTTACTTTATCCAGTCTCGACATACCCCCAGACCACCTTAGCATCTTCATCTCGGCAGTGTGAAGCTTTTGTACGTGCGTCGTTTTCACTGGCCAACATTCTGCTCCGTACATCATTGCCGGCCTCACCGCCGTTCTGTATATCTTGCCTTTGGTTCTTACTGGCATACGAGCGTCGCATAAGACTCCTGTTAGTGATCGCCACTTCAGCCATGCCACGTTTACCCTGTGTAGTACATCGGCGTCGACGTCTCCTTGGTCTGTGATTACTGAGCCTAGGTATTTGAACTTGTTTATTTTCGGCACAGGAGTACGATCTGGGTAATAGATTGTGGCTGGGCCACTGCTGTTGTTAAACTGGCACTGTAAATGTTCAGTCTTTGCTCTACTGACTTTAAGACCTGCAGACTCTAGAGCAGTCATCAAAGTGGTCAAGGTGTTCTGTAACTCGTTTGCTGATCTGGCCATTAGGACGATGTCGTCTGCGTACAGGAGGTTCCAGGGCAGTGGCGCTTGGATATGTTTAGTAACATAATCCATCACAATGTTGAAAAGTAACGGGCTAAGGGCCGAGCCCTGATGAACTCCCACCCCAACCTCGAACTCCTCTGTCAGACCTGCGGGACTTTTGACTCGTACGGACGTCAGTGTACATGTCTTGGACTAGTTTAATGTATATATCCGGCAGATGTTGTGCTCTCAATGCTTGCCAAACTAGTCTGCGTGGTACCCTATCGAACGCCTTTTCCAGATCTATAAAGATGACGTGCAGATCCTCTTTATTGAGCCGAAAAAATGAAATGGATATTGTTGCATTATTGCATCAGAAGTTGAAATCACAATATTTAAATGTACTTCGTTGACAGTGGTTACCGCAAATATTTTAAACGCTTTTTAATTCTTAGTTTTAGTTCAAGTTTGAGATTTGCTGTTGTTTTGGACTATTTTCTCGCTAAAGCAACGTACAAAAGGTATAAGATCCTGTGTCAATAAAAGAGACACATACGCGATTACTCTCTCACCACAAATTTGTTGCAGCGACAAGAACTACCAAAGCTATACTTGCTCAGCGATGCTCGCTTGCTCGCTTGGTAGTCAGAAATCACGCCGAGAGACCAACCAGCGGTTATTTTTACCTACAGTGCTGCCGCCCCGAGTGAGTGGTGCGAGTAATCGTCCGTCGCACTAAAACACTCCCTTATAGCCGAGCGACAAAATTATCGGAACTACACACTCGCTTCTCGCTGCTCGTCAACTCGTTTTTAGTTTCTAGCTTTACTCGCTACTCGCTGATCGTCGGCAGTGGGACCAGTGCCCGAGGAATACAAATGTGACGTTATTAAAATTGTCAACATAATCTAGAATCCCATCTTTAGAGCCATACTAAATAAATGCTCCCGTGGAATTAATTCACATCAACTTGAATTTATACAGTTTCGATCTAAAACTTCGCTTCAGTTTTAACTTTCCCATCATTCCTATTCATGTTAAATCCTTTATCCGCAGTAGCTTTATGGACACTAAAATCATCAACTGCCGGGCAGACGCCAGCACATAGTATCGTAAGCAGTAAATCCTTTAGCGATTTACTACCTTTCTAATAGACAGGTA
The DNA here is from genome assembly GCA_964057195.1 of Orthosia cruda. Taxonomy (NCBI): domain Eukaryota; kingdom Metazoa; phylum Arthropoda; class Insecta; order Lepidoptera; family Noctuidae; genus Orthosia; species Orthosia cruda. The sequence continues at coordinate 17,641,129 of OZ059830.1, forward strand.
AAGTGACAACACAAACATGGTCGAAGATTAGTGTCGACACTTAAAGGAAGTATTTGGAATTGCATGCTTTTATAACGAAACGAAAAAAAATAAGAAAAAGGAGTTAAAGACCCGTGGCGATAAACACGATAAAGAAAATATTTTAAATCGGATTGGATATTCGATCGTTGCTAAATGAAAATAAATAAAAGAGAGGTTCTCAGAATTCTTCAATATATCTAATGTCTTATATAGAACGAATTACTGATGGTTCATAAAATATAAAAAAGATCTTTGATTAAATACAATAATCATGTACAATGGTGGACCATCTGATTTTGTATTTTTATTACTTTTCAACGGCTCGAAAATAATTTTTATTTCAATTCAATTCTTTATTAAAAAAGAGTAATCATGGAGTTTCTTGCCAGTTCTTTTTCATAGGAAACGACCAACCCGAACCGTGCACCTTTTGTCGACGTTTTATAAGTGCCCATGTAGGCCTATGTAAAAAAGAAAAAATGGTTCATATTTTTTTTTATTGCGTATCACATGAGTGGAACAAACATATTATACACATTTACATATTACTATTAATAAGTAATAGTAATATGTAAATGTGTATAATATGTATGCATAGTGTTAGAAGTATCATTGCATCAAGCAGATCAACAAGAAAACAAGTGTAACTAAACTGAAGTGATGAGGTATATGATAAAAGCCACAAGTTCATTCCTAATGATTGCACAGTTTACCTACTAAAGTGCTTAGATACTGAAGACACTTTGCCAAATGCATTGAAGGAAATCGACTGCGAGTTTAGCGCCATCAAAGACAAGCTGCGTCTGTCTATACTATAATCTAGAGATGCTACCAATATTCGGCTACTATTCTGTATTTGACAGAATATTGCAGACCATTCAATCGTAAATCATGAAAAAAGGTTTAATAATCATTATTTTATTTTAGCATTTGTTGATAGAAAACGATTGAAAACGTTTTTCTCATAAATAATGCCTGCTTCCGAAAATAGTCACTCACTAAATATGTTACTTTAAAAGCCCAAAATACGGTAAAACTTTATTTACCATTAAAACTAAGATTTACCAAGTTGTACTGGTAAAGATCCGATATGATCCATAATAATCGCTAATACTTTTACTAGCAATCCCGTAAATTATTCGAAATGATGAGATCAATTAAGGAACGATTTATTAGCTTGACTTATTGATATTAACAGTAAAATACTAAAATGATTTTAAAACATTTTAAATGTTAAAAATTTGAAATGTTTTAAAATCACGTTGATTTTTTTAATCACTTTAGAAAATGAAACATCATGATATAAAGAGAAAGATATACAATCTTCGCTGGTGCGATTCTCTAAGGGAACTGTTTAAAGACATTAACATCATGACGGTACCTTGTCAATATATTAACGAAAACATCATGTACGTTAGAAAGAATTTACATCTTTTTAGTAAAAACAGCGATAGAAATAATTAAGCTAATAGAAATAGGGACCCATTAATTCAACCAGGTTTCAGGCTGACTAAAGTAGCGTCATCTTCTATGGGGTACTGTATAAAATGTTACAATGAAATACCTCCCCACATTTTAGAATTGAATGAGGCGAAATTCAAAACTTGTATAAAACGCGCACTATGCAGGCAGGCATATTATAAGTTGGGGGATTACATCGCTGATTAAAATGCTTGGCTAAACGCTAGTCCTACTCCACAGCCACTAGGGCACAAAAACAAGTGATAAGCAGAAAAGTCTGAAGTATTGTTGAACCTGCTGAATACTGTATATATTGAATATATTTATGTTGTATAAACTCATTTTTTTTAGTATTATATATATGTGAGTACTATGTACCAACTGTAAATCTACCATTTACTGTACCTATGTGTCGTTCGTTGACTTCAGTGTGCCCTGGCAGTTGATAGTGTGTAATGCTCTCTCTAATATCTCTCTGATGGATATGTGTTGGACCATTCGGTTCCCTTCATGATGGTTGAGCTGAGTGGTGCCCACAAGTGTTAACATGACACACCGATCCATGTGTCGTATTCGTGAATGGGCGCGATCAGTTGGGATAGGTCATAACTTGGCTGCCTCGGCGTGTTTTTAATTACCTATTTATTGTATTTTTATTGTTTGTTTTGCTTTAGACGCTGTTACGTGCACGATTTTTTTTTATTTACATCGTTCTCACATATACGTATTTTTACAATAAGAACAATGTAACCAAATATTTGTTAAACACTTTTTTTTAAAAGAGTATGTGTGGAGATACTTGTCCATTCTACTCCATAACAAGCTACATTTCCGAATGGACGGTAGAATCAATTATTATTACTTTTTAATTCATTTTTTTTTCGACGTTCAAAAGTGCCGCTTAATGGCCTAATTGAATAAAAAAATGTTGATTTGATTTTGATTTGATTTGAAAGACAATACAATTTTTCTGGGGGAAATCCTAAGATTTACATTGTGTTTGCTGGTAATAATCCAAAAAAAGCGATTATCTTAAATCATTTCGGACTTTTACCGGTAAGACTAGGTAAATTTTATGTTTTACCTGTAAAACCTAGGATTACAGGATTATAGGTACGGTAACTTACGGCTTTTACAGTAACATATACACTACTGGAAGGAGATAAATAAATCTTAGCAAATTCTGCTAGGCTTGGATACCGTTTTGCGTTTTCTGAACACAACTTGTTTGGATCTGTTATCCGATCTAGGCGAACAGTTAAATAAAGTGTCGAATATTCGGCTCCCGAATATTCAGCGCTTCGGCTGAGACTCTAGCCAAATATTCGGTATTCGGCAAAATCACTTTTCGTGCCTACTATAATCCTCTTAGCGCTACTTGATTAGTTCTATCTTCAAATTTTTTAATTATACTCTCCCACTACTGGGCAAAGGTATCACCTAGATCCGCTTCAAATCCAAACCCTGTTTTTATGGCGTGCGAAGCTACTACTGACCATCCCTTATGACTTTGTGCGTGCCTGGTTGCGTGTTCTGGTCAGTTTAACCGTTAAACCATTAAGTGCACGAAGTTGGAAAACATACACTGAGCTGTAAATTAGCAAATTACTGTCTTTGGTCATAGATGGTCGATTTTTCACCTGGTCTGATCGGTTTTTCAAGTAAACTTTAATTTATTAAGATGTTGAAATGAATTATGCTAAACAATCCTCGAATTACAGTTTGCATTCTACAGTTCCAAGATTTTCCCCAACATATGCATAGTAAAACGGTAATACTGGAGTCAGGAGGTTTGTTAGGTCTGTCGGACCCATTACCTCTGAGAAGATCACTTCCGAGCAGAACGGCTTCAGTGACACTGAAATTGGTGGAAACGAGGTCCGAAGCGCCGTGAAATAAGCGTCGCTTTCGTGTTCGAGTCAAACCAGTCCGCCATTGCCACAGCCGCTGAGATGGAACTGTTTTGACTAGAAAGCGTAAGTCATGCTTGATAACAAGTAAAGAGCGTGGACTGTACAAATGTGTATGAATGGTAAACACGTATAGATTTAAAACAGTTTTTTTTTTATTTCGTTGTCTTCTTTACACGTAAAGTGGGGATGTATTTTTTTTCTCGTTTATCCCAAGGTGTGCGGTATCGTACCAAAATATTACGGGTCTGTGCAAATCATTTTTCGATTTAAAGATCCATTTGCGTAAAATTAAGCTTTAAATTGCAAATTTTTGTTAAAGTCAAGTGTCAAGCCAGCTAAATGGTTATTTTGGATATGTGAAAATTATAATAACGAAATTAAAAGGAAAACTATCAGAGCTAAGTAGGCTTTACATTTTTACTAGTAATAGTCGACCAACTTATAAAATATTCGCCAAAGAAAAAAAATACAAATACCATTAAAAAAATACTTATGTAACGTTGTTAGTTGTGTAAAAAGGGTAATACGCCCTTAATAACAATGATTTCCAAATTATTAATGATTACGCTCGATTAACGCATTTCAGTGGGCGACGGCGTTTGGCGTGAGCCACCGAAACCGTTTAAATGTTCATGAAACAACAAAAAGTCCTCTCCTTAGTCCACTTTATTGTGCAACCACGGAATCCTAGTTACTGGGTTGTGGAGGTCAGATAGACAGTCGCTCCATGCTCCAACCTGGTACTCAGCTGAATCCGGTTAGACTGGAACCCGACCCCAATATAGTTGGGAAAAGGCTAGGCAGATGATGATGATGCTATGGCGACGCTTTCGTTGAAGAATGTCACTTGGCTAGAGCTTCAACTCGGAAGTGTCGCAAGCGGCGAGGCAAGTCGGCGATGTTTCATTAATCACGCCGAGTTAAATGCGCCAGTAATTCTGTGCCTCGTTCAGTCGTGTTACTTGTTATGGAACTTTGCGGTTTGCTGCACATTTGCAACGCAGACTTTTGAGTTTGACGTCTCGTTTAACTACTTTAAGAGTTTTAGTTATGGTTAACCAAGGATTTAAAGGTGTTTGTTTTTTTTATATATTGTCATATGGGTTTTCCAGATGTAGGTCATATTTTATCGAAGGATTTAAAGGTGTTTGGTTTATTTAAAATTAAATTACGTAAGAATTTATTTCATAATTCATTAACAATCGGCTTGCGGACGACAGTAGAAATCAAGCTCATTTAGGTGTCGCCTAGCGTTAGTGCAAAAACACAAATTAACCACATTTTTTTTATTGCAAAACACTATGCCAATGAAATAACTTAAATATAAAATAACTACTTATTTGACAACATGTAATATGCTTAAAGAAGTGTTATCTTTGACTTACCTAAAACCTAGACTGCTTTGTGAATTCTTATAGCACAAATACATATTGTATAAAATGAAGACTCAAAATAACAACAATTTACAGTCATTTAAGTTTTAAATAACTTTCTAGAATTCATACAATCTCCTTTGAATGATAATCCAGATATTTTATACTAAGGAATAAAAAGACGGTTCACGGAACTTGGTTACGGAACCCACATTCATCTTTGCGTGATATTACTAAAACAATAAAGGACAAAAGGTTCCATATCATAAAAACAAAGACGTATAAAAGTGCTGTCTTTTTGATTTGTTGCAGACTCAAGTTGGGCAGTGTATTTGGGTTTTAGTTTCATAATGGTTTGTTTTGATTTGAAAAAAATATATGCACATGTTGTCATATACTGCGACATACTGACATAAGTTCTTCCTCTACAAACATTTTGGATCTGAGTGAATGGGGATGAACATGACCTAAGATTATAGGATGCTTTTATCCCGGTACAACCTTCCCATGGGTAACGCCAGCAGCAAAAAGCCCGTTTTAATATAAAATCCAGATAGTTATGTCATTTAAATGATAATAATACTGCCAAAACATTAGTACTACACACCTATTCTTGAACCAAGATTCTTACAATACAAACAAAATGAGTTCAATCCGAGAGTTCAATTTACTTAAGTTCTCATTGGAGAATTACAGTCTTACCTACTCCATTTCACACGTAGGTGCCTAAGTACCATAACTCACCTCCTAAGCTTTTAACGTAAAGACGCTTATTATTTCAAAGTACAAGTTAGCACTTCAGGGGCTAAAAGCTACGTCGAATATAATCCTGAACATAAGTCAGAGTATGCATTATAATACATTTGTAAATGACACTTAGGACGGATCCAGAGTGTAGATGTGCGAAGCGAAAAGGAGAGGAAATGCTTAAAATCCACTGAAACTGTACGGAGATTTGTATTGACTAGAGCTTAGCTGCAGCTCTCCACGAATGACGTGCAGTGAACCTTGGATGTTGCGATGGATCGCCGGTCTTTGTTAGTCACTTACCGATCCTTGCTCATAACTGCTCTCGTCGTTGGTATGCACTGCCGCTTGCTTGCGAGACACAACTCACATCTTAGTTATAACTGCAGTACAAATATGAGACATATCCTGTATCAAATATGAGAGTTTGTCGACAAGGGTAACGTACCTTATACTCTCGAGATATTCGCTGAAAGTCGTACAGGTGTCGTGCCTCGACCTCGGCACACCCCGACGACGAGGTGAAGACCATGTATGAGGATATTTCTAGAGACATGCATTTTATCAAAATTTACTTCACCGTTGTCATGCGGGACTTCAATGCGAAACTGGGCAAACGAGACGATGATGAGCTGCAAGTGCGGCAATTTGGAGTTGGACTTCGGAAACACCGGGGCCAGTTTTATGGTAGAGCCCCGATTGTGCAAATGTTTAATTTTGTCTCTGTCATCGATTCCTAAATTCTTGTAAAGAGACCTCCGCTTTAATACCGAGTGTACTAAAGACGAGATTGACCGAATTAAAGGTTCTAAGGTGTTTTCTAGAGATCTAGCTATTGGGAAGAGCCAGATCATGAAACTGAAGACGGACGATGGCAGGATCGTATCCGCCAAACCGGAGCTTCTCTCAGCAGCACTTTGAAAGTGATCGAGACATTCTATGGACTGTTGAGCACTTGAATTAGCAAACCCGTTGCAAAACTAGCAAGCGACCCAAGAGCTAGATTGACCCAACACTACATCGAAGACATCCTGGACATCAGCCTGTATGAGATTGTGTGCGTGCGCCTTGCGTGTACACATCAAAAATGAGGGCATCCGCAGGATATCCAAAGTTACTGACATAGCTCGAAGAATTGCGAATCCTAAGTGGCAGTGGGCAGAGCACATTGTTTGCAGAATGGAAAGCCGATGAGGCCGAAAAGTTCTGGAATGGCGACTGCGAACCGAAAAATGATGCGTTGGAAGGCTTCCCACTAGGTGGAACGATGACCTGGTTAAGGTTGCGGGAATGCGCTGAATGCGAGACGCACGGGATCGGTCAAAGTGGCGACGCCTTGGGGAGGCCCATGTCCAGCAGTGGACGTCTATCGGCTGAAATTTATTTAATTTTTTATTTAAACTTCATGCACAAAGGTACAAAGGCGGACTTAATGCCTTAGGCATTCTCTACCAGTCAACCAAGGGTGGTGAAGAGATAACAAGGCAGGTGCATTTATATTTAAAACGTGGAATGCAAACAACAAAACAAAAAATAACAATAATAAGCCGTTTAAATACATTTATTTATTTAATTATTTATTGATAGGAACACCAACTACATGTTTACAGGAAAACTAACGCATAATTATACATAAAACATAATTCCGTGCAAACATGTCACTTATAGGTGAACACAACTTATACAAATTTGATTTTAGATAAATTCATTAAATTAGATGTAGGTATGACTGATAAATTATTAAAACAAACATATAACTTATTTAATTATGAATTATATATAAAATTACTATAAACATTTGATAAAAAAATGAATATAATAGTTAATAATTGAATATCATTGATAAAAAGATTGAAATGTATTTCATAAAAAGATTAATAATAACATTTGATTAAAAAAAATTGTAAAAGATTGATACTAGTTATTAATTGATTTAATTATAATTATAGATTAGGTAATATAAGTACATTATTGACAAAATTGGCTTGATTATTTTATTTTCTGAAATGACTAGCGAGGTGTTGTTGACCACAAATCAGTCTGTAACAGTTTTTGTCTGAGCTTTGCTAAACTGTCGCAAAAAATGTCAATCCCGGTATCAGTGGAGATTACCCTATTAGATATTGCCATAATTCGGTTCAAAGGAGCTGACCGACCAAGATTTGTGCGAGATGATTTGACAGCAAACGTTTCGAGTTTACGTACTGATCTGACTGGGCACTGGCGGTGCACACTAAGGAAAAGATTAGCAAGAAGTTGGGGTGAGGATATCTGACCTTTTAGAATTTTGCTAACAGTAGTGACATCAGCTAAAACACGACGCTGTTCAAGCGAATGCCAACCAAAATGAGTCAGTCGCTGTGGGTAGTCAGCCCTGTATGGGCAGCTGTGATCTTTATATCGAAGGTATCTGGTGAAATGTTTTTGAACTCGTTCGATGCGGTTGATGTGCACTCTGTACACCGGACTCCAAACTGGAGAAGCATATTCAAGGGTACTCCGCACGAAGGAATTAAAAAGTACCCTCAATGCATGTGTCCCCCTAAAGTCGTGACCAACTCTCTTGATGAAACCAATTATCTTGCCAGCTTTCGACAAGATGTTATCGATATGAGGAGTAAAAGATAGGTTACTACTAAGTAAGACCCCCAGATCCCTTATGACATCTACTTTCTGGAGTGCTATTCCATTAAGTGAAAAAGAAGATGTTACTTTCAGTTTTTTGCGGGCAAATGTTATGTGCTGGCATTTACTGACGTTGAGCACCATCTTGTTTGCAATACACCATTCTTGGAGGGAATCTAGATCTGACTGTAGCAGTGCGACGTCTGATTTGGATTCGATAATTCTATACATTTTCAGGTCGTCTGCAAAAAGTGAACATTGGCTGTGCTTGATATGGCTTACTATGTCGTTGATAAATATAATGAAGAGAATCGGCCCGGCAAGAGAACCCTGGGGCACACCGGAAGTAGCATAGTATTCGGGCGAATGGTAGCCATTTACCACTAACCTTAGTTTCCGGTCGCATAAGTATGACCTAAACCATTCCACAAGGTTCCCATGCACCCCATGTCTCTCCAGTTTGGCAAGTAGTATCTGGTGGTCAACTTTATCGAACGCGCTGCTGAAGTCAGTATACAAAGCATCAACTTGTAGACCCGCGTCGACATGACTGGAGATGTCATTGAGGTATAATGACAGGTTACTGACAGTTGATTTTTTACAACAGAAACCGTGCTGTTCTGAGGCTATCTGTATTGAGCCAAGTTTCTGTAGCTACAATCAGGTCATACTTGGTTATACTTGCTGCCATGCTTATATCTGAAAGTTTTGTTCTCATGCCTCTAAAATTCTGGTAATAAATGTTGAATTTTAATAGTTATCTCAGGGTTTTTTGCTAGATGTTGTCCAATATTGGATTCTACAAAAGGGAGATAGCTTGGATACTTTTTATCTGCCTGGGACGAGCACCGTCATCTTTGCGTACAAGTATGCGCCCGTCACGAACCCAGACGTATTTGTAACCCTTTTCTCGAGCTACTTTCCTAGTCTCCGCGTGGATTGCCTTATTCATAGGAGACAGGTGCTCAGAAACGAAAACAGGTGACCTGGTGCCGCCGTAACCCAAAAGGCTAGAGTTTAATTTCTTGTCCTTCTCCAGAGACTTGTTAAATTTCATAACTGAGGCCAAAACTTCATCACGCATTCTCGTGTTACGGAGTTTCACAACAATTGAACGCGGACGTTTACTATCCAAGTCAAGTTTCCTGATTCGGGTAATTGACAAGATGTCAGGTTCCTGAATGTTGCATGACACTACCTTGCCCTACTGTACCACAGTGCTGATGAGGTTCTCGTTACTGCTTTCAGGAAGCCCGTTAATTTCAACATTGTCTTGGCGTGTGTATTGTTCGAGCAGATTCAGTCTTGCTGACATGTCTGATACAGCAGTCCTTAGCCCTTCATTATCAGATTTCAATTGTTTTATAGTATCCTTATTTGTTTCACAAACTTGTTTCATTTCATCAAATTTAGCGCTCATGAATTTCACAGATTTTTCAAGTTCGTGCAGCGATTGAAGTGTTTCCTTAATATCTTGGAACTCCTGACTAAAATAACCTTTTAGAGATATTTTCAGTTGTGCCGATATTGACGATTCGATTTCACGGCGAATGGTGTCAATTAGACCCACATTAGGAATTTGATCACCTTGGACAAGATTATCGTCACTGCCGTCCGCACCAGTGGGAGAATAAATACATGTATAACAAATATATCTTATACGTATTATAATACATACCTATATAAATATATATACATACATATATTAAAAAGTAACGAAAATAAGTTATAGAGATGACTTCTCTCCCCGCTGAAAGTAAAACCGCAGTAACCGCTTGAAAGCATACCGACTGGTGGCTGTCCTGATTTTGAGAGGAAGCACGTTCCAGAGAAGAATAGACTGAATATGAAAGGAAGAATGAACAAAATCAGTAGTATGTGAAGGACAGAGTAGGAGAAGATTATTGGAGGAACGCAGATTTCTAGCGTGTGAAGAACTTAAATATTGAAAGTGAGACATAAGGTAAGAAGGTGGGGTGGGAGAGTTGAGTAGAGAGAAAAGCGTAGTTAGAGCGCGAAAAATTCTTCTCTGGCGAATGGGCATCCATTTGAGTTCAGACCTGTAGCTTGACACATGGTCATACTTTCTCAAGTTAAATATGAAACGAATACAGTGGTTGAGAAGCCTATCAAGCTTATCCAACAGAACCGCACTCAAGTCATAATAGCACACGTCACCATAGTCGATTATAGGGAAAATTTAAGTCTTAAAGAAAAAAATTCATAAATAAAAAAAACAAAAAAACTTAATTAATTAACTTTTTTTTTTTTTTTTTTTTTATTTCTTAGGGAAATGATGATGATTATGAAATTCTATTGATTGTTAACAACATATCACCGCTTCTCTCGTCTTATTTTGGTAGATTGCAGGCCTAAAATTGTAATACAATCCTTCGCAAAATGACTTGACGGATGACTTTTTCATACTATATGTTGTCCTGTCTCGAATTTCGTCTGTGTTTATATGCTAACACCATAAAGCAACTGAGTAGATTTTAGTGTTTTACAACATCACCTGAGGCTATAACTGGCTTACCACTGTGTTTAGAATGATGTAAGACCATGTCAGATATATCTGGCTTGAACTAAAATATGCTTTTAGGTATTAAGTGCAAATATGATAATGTTTTGGGTTACTAGTTTATGATAAATAGACAGTGAGGTAAGATTTATGTGTATATTACATTTTTTTCATTCTTTCTAATACAGTTCGGTTACATAACATATTTGTATTTTACGCCATTTTACCCACCACTCTGATTTAGATAATAATAATAATCAGGAACAAATTAAATATACTACAGGTAAATATTACACAAAACAAATGGCCATGAAACTTTGATGTCCGTGGCAGGTAATGAGAACCTGTATTACAGGTTACCAGATTTCCATCCCCCAGCAATTGAAACACATTATCAATTTGTGGTACCAATAAAATCAATATTCAAGGCAGGCAAGCATAGAAAAAAAACATAAGTATGTCAAAATTACAATGTATTTTAAATGTTTGTTTTCATTGAAAAAGTAACAAAATAATGGTAAAAAATACCTGTTCAGTCAATAAATATTTAATTACTTGTAATAAAATAGTTTCAGAAATAATAACATAATTTATGATTTATTCAGAACATTATTTACATATATTTTGGTATACACAGAAATACAAACAATTCAATAGAATTTTTGTCAATAGACGCCCAGTGAATTGAAAAGCTAAATAATACAGCATTGGCAAATATTGGAAATGTTGTAAATTTAACTATGTTTTAACGATAACTAATTAAATTCCTGGATATATGATTCAATTGGCTTTATAATTTATTGGCATTTAACTGTACATTTTGCTTTTCAGAGAAACGTTAACAAAATAGGTACTTAATTATTTTTGTGATTCTATTTTTTCTCATTTTAGTTTAAAGTAATCTCTTGCATCAATGACACTGTGTTGAGTGTGTTGCATACATACGTTTTTTTTAAATAAAATAAATAAGAATGGAGACACCATGAATCAAAAGAGCGCATAAACCAATTACACAAACACCAATCAAAGAGTATTACTTATAACATTTTTTTGCATACTAAGTCAAGGAGCCAATGACTTACCTACCAACACAATCTATCTAAAATCCTGGTCCATCCATCCATACGTACATCCATAAAGGTAATGTAACGTATGAAAATAAATAACATCATGTCTTATACGAGTCGCGCTATCGTAGTCATGCGAGAAAATGCAAACTATTCGGGATCTATTGTTAGTTGAAAAGTTCTGCCTATAGATCGACTGAGATTTTTTTGCTTATTATGATAGCATCAATAAACAAAAAAAAGAATATTCAAAATCGTTCCACAATTGAAGGAGAAATCGGTGAACATAGAACCTACTTCTTTTTGGAAAGTTGGATCGGATAATTGTCAGATAGCGGCACTGTAGCTTGAGGATGGCAGAACCGGTCTTATGTTGAATCTTGTCTTGTCGCGGCTTCATTCATGTGAGACGTTCGTTTTAAGAAATAAAAAGTTCCTAATACTACATATTTCTGTTCAACTATGTGTGCCAATTCTTGACAAATCCTTTGCAGTGTAACCAAATTTGCACAGCAGTTTACGACGTCGCATGCATATTCCAGCAGTTTCTTGCAATTTTTGTAAGCCTTAAACTATCTTTTAAATATTTATACCGCTACTGCTAATTCCATTGATTCCCGTAAAACCAATCAAAAGTAAACAAGCAAACATCTTTAGAGCGTACTCAATATTCCCGTGAGAAGAGTAAAGGCACGCTCCATCAACACACGCGCTATAAATACAGGGTGGTTCAACACCACTGATGACACATCGTAACGTAAATCGCCTCACAAACCGCTTCGGCGAAGGTAACCGAGAAAATTGCTATAGAAATACGTTACATATTTGAAATTGCCGTAATTTGTTAACGTTATGCCTCCCTAGAGTACTCTATAATCACATTTTTTAAATTTATTGTAGCATGTATTTTCTATCTACTCCACACTACCTGTACCGGATTTCGAGTAATGAGAAACGAAATGAGCTCCAACGATCTCCTGACGAGAAATTGTGCTGAATTTTTTTGTTTCGTATTTTAAACGGCTTATTAGGTACCTCGAAAGCTCGGGAAATGGCCAGTAGACAGTTGAAATTTATTCGAAATAGTTTCGTCTATACGTTACTGGGCTCTTATATTTTATCTAGGGGTTTTAGGTACTAACGAGTCACGACTGCAGTATTTTTCAGCGTGTCGATATAAAATTCTGAGATACACTTATATTTGTCAAAATCTGGATGGTAAGGAAAATATTGACTTAAGTTTGGTTGTAGCAAAAAAATATGTTATTTTTGAATTGGTTCTGTTCACAAAGTTTCTTTAATCGTCTTGATATTGAAAATACGCATATAAATCCTTAAGACATCCTACTTAGAAAGCTTTTCCTAAACAACCTTCAGGCTTCTCAGAAATAGAACTTATACAAGTTTTCTATTAACAGAAAATCTGATAAAAAGAAATCTGGAGCGATCAGTTAATATCACAGGGAACTTACTTATTACCACGAAGACATTTTCCGTCTCAAGGATTAACTTCTTTGGTGCTCGATTCTTGTAACAGATAGAGATTGGGTCTAATATATTAACGTCTCTTGTATATCCCGTTCTACAGAATCGTCAGTCTCTATTGGCGGAATTAGATATTAGCTTAAAACAAAATAGATTTTAGCTTGGTGATGGGCCTTTTTATATGAATTCAAAAAAGGGGGTTATCAATTCGATACGTATGTATGTAAAACTGTTGGCAATGCACAATATTGATCTAATTTGTTACACGATCTGTTGGTTTCTAAACATGTGTGCGATAATTCATAAGACTTTTTCTGTTCTGTTTTTTTTTTACACTGTACTTAAAGTTATTTGGCACTTTGTAGTGCTTTCCTTTGGAAGCCGGTTTATTTTTAGACCTTAAACAATACTAAGGTTCCCGAAGGAACATCCTATAAAATTATGTTAAAAGTAAGTCCACTAACCGTATAAAGGACGAATGACACACATTCTCCACAGTTTAAGGGAGATATCATATTTGTCCGAGCGTAGAATTGAATTTGGACCACGGCAGAATATAAATACATACTAGGCAATCAAAATTCGTAACAATATATGTTACAGTTTTCTAGGCACATACCATTATGCATGTAGGAAAAAAACCGGCCAAGTGCGTGTCGGACTTCGCACATTTGTGGTTTCGTACCAGACCGCAAAATTAATTTTGTTGTAACAGGAATAATTAGAGAATTTCAAAGAAAAATCTGATTTATCAATATATTGGTATTTGTCTAGTAGCGGACATTCGGAATTTTAATAAAGAAAAACTACAGTTTCTTAACAAAACAGCTTTAATCTTCGGATTTTGGTAATAGATCTGGACACAGCCGTGTACAAAATTACAATGGGAAAAAGTAAAAAACGTGTGGGCATAAGGTGTAGCATATAAATATTACAAACTAGTTATAGCAATACTTTAATGTGCAATTTAGTAGCATTACAAAAACATCAGACTTAGCTACAGCGGAGACATCTTCCCCCCCCCCCCTGTTTACTCCTTTTAACTTCTTCAGTCGTCATCCGGTGAAGAGGCAGGCAAGGGGCGAATCCGAGTGAGAGGCCTCCTGAAGCAGCATCTGGTAGTTTCGACGTCTGCGACTCGTGTGATGCCGTCGGGATCAGGGAACAGGCGGCTGACTCGTACCATTTGCCAGCTGAGTGTTGGGGCCTTATCCTCCTTGAGAAGAACTAAATCTCCAACTTGCAGGGATGCCGAATTTGTATGCCATTTGGAGCGCTGCTGTAGTTCTGCTACATATTCCCTTTGCCAGCGTTACCAAAAATGTTGATGAATTTGTTCAAGCTTCATGTATGTGTTGAAGGTTGTTCTGGCTCTCGAGCTCAAGCCAAGGACCAGGCAATGCATTAAGGACACGCCCTATCAGAAAGTGACCGGGAGTTAGGAAATGGTAATCGGGTAATGTTGAATATAGGCCTGCGGATCCCTCCGCATTAGACGCTCCATGGACAATAACCTTTTTTTTCCGCTAAGGCATAGGAATGACCAAGAGAAAGGTGCGCAGTCTGAAACGGTAATCGATTGACAAAATGACCATCCGTGAGGCGACCAGTATTATTCTGGTAAATCAATTCGCACTCTTGTTCAGCTGGATCGACTCTTGAAGCACGGGAAGCATAAAGCTAAAACCAAAAACTGTCGGTATAGCTATTAACCCATTCAACTGCAGAACCCGCTTGGTCCCAGACAAAATCAAACCTAAAACATCCGCACCTAAAAGCAAGTCTACGGGTCCGGGTACAAATCACATTGGGTCGGCAGGAGTTAGGTCCGACGTTAAATTGACCACTGCAGGGCGAATGGTTACCTGCGGGTGTCTGCCCATAATAGCATTCATAACAACGGCCTTTGCCAAGATTCTTGACCCACAATGAACAGGCGAAACACGAAATTTCAACTTCTCCCCGTTGACCACCCGCTTCAATACCACCTATCTATACCAATATTATAAAGAGGAAAGATTTTTTTGTTTGTTTGTTTGTTTGTACCGAATAGGCTCCAAAACTACTGGACCGATGTCAAAAATTCTTTCACCGTTGGGAAGGTACTCTATCCTTGGGTGACATAGGCTACTTTTTATCCCTGTATTCCCACGGGAACGGGAACTACGCGGGTGAAACCGCGAGGCGTCCTCTAATACCATATATAGCAGGAGGTTGAGGTCTACGTGGGAGACACAATCTCACCACTAAACAAAAGGATGCAAGACAGGCTTGAGAACCCAAATCTAAAAGAGCACGAACTAACAAACATTTACCCTTCGGGCCACAGATCCTTACAGAGACAGTTGGCAGAAAGACTGTCTCTGGCTGGGCGGCTGTAGTGGATGAGAGGGAGGCGACTACCTATTGTTGATAACCCCCCTGGGGTAGGTAGTAGTCCGGAAAAGCGGACGCTGACCATTTGAAGTATGGGTAGGTCCACCGGAGTAGCCCAGTCACCGGGGTCTGGTAACCACGTACACGTCCAAACAGGGGCGAGCGGTGCTCCAATCGCGGTCGCTCATGTAGCGGTGGTGAGAATCGCCGCGGCGCTGCCTGCCTCTCCATTCCCAAATACCTCTCCTCCAATTGAGGAGGGGTATCCCCACCCGTGCGAAGTGAACCCGTCGAGGATCCACGTGGGATTGGTGTGGTTGGTGGGGATGGAGACCCCCGCCTATGGGGTACAGCGTCCGGCATCATTTTGGTTCAGACACAGCACGTGGTGGTGCTTACATTGACAGTGCGGGCAAGGATCTGACCTCTAGCAGTCCCGCTGCAAATGCTGTCCTAGACAATTGTAGCACCACTTGCGGCTGTTAGAGATTCCACACCAGTCCTTAATATATTCCTTTCCAAGAACTTCGGACAGGAAGTGACCACGTGGCCATCCGTGCTGCAATATAAGCAGCGCATACTGCGAATCTGAGTCGCTATATATTGATAAGGAGGGCGTTTTAAGAAAACTGCCTATCTCTTTAGCTGCTGCAACAAAGTTGCGGCCATATTCACAAAATATCTCCGCTGGCTTGCCCCGTCGCGCACCTGCGTAACGTCCTAATGAACGCGTCTTTAGACAAATCACTGACGGCTTCCAGGTGCATGCATTTATACCGGAAACATACAAACAAACATAAATAGGTTTTCGTTAATCGTGCACCTCGACCCTTTCTATTCAGCGTGTGGAACGGACCAGCGAAGTCAACGCCAACAGCACGAAATGAAAAATCAGGTGTGATGTGCTTTGCAGGTAAGGTGCCCATCATGGGAATTAATGTTTTAACTTGTATACGTCTACATCTGACACAGATGCGTACTGTGCGGCGGGCCAAGTGCCTAGCGTTTGTAGTCCACACATGTCTCTCTTGCACAGGCTAGCAACAGCATGGGGCCCAGCATGCATGTTGTGTTCATATATAAAATATAATTTGGTGAGTGGATGAGAGGCGTGTAAAAGTATGGTATGCTTTGTAATTAAATAATTCTATTCTACCACCGACCTTGTCCTGTGATTGACTGTGACAAGAGTGTTGACTTCCTACTTAATGTTTTATATTTTAACAAACTATTGTACTCTAGAGCAAATGAAGTTTGCTGACCAATTTTAAATAAACTAATAAAAGATGATTTCAATTCACTAACTGTAAATTTACGAACTAACTTATCTTTAGGACATTTATGTAAATAATTTACGCAAATATGCGTCTCAATTTCAAAAATGATGAAACTTATCTATTTTTTGGATTTCTGTTTCTGGTTCCTGAACAACAGTGGAACTGGATTTTATCTCAGGTAAATCAGATAGAGATAAGATTCAGGCAGAATTAGAAATTTTGGACCTGACCACCACAAATTAAAATTGATGATTTGATCTGGACTTACGCCCCTTGAGATCACAGCCGGCACATAACGCAACTACGAACTATCGGTAAGTTCATTAATTATAGCTCAAACGTTTTCATCCTCGCAGAATTACCATTTAACCAACGGAGGCCAATCGCACCACTAGATGATGCGACTGGTATTGTCGTCGGATTCAACGGTGCAACCATAAACTTAGCACACAGTAAGTTTACCCTTACATCACCAGCTAAGTTGTGTGACCGCAGATACACTCACGCAGCGTAAGCGACTTGGAAAGCATTACTGAAGGTTTTTATTTCTATATAACCACGAGCTTCGCATAGCGTTAAACGTGTGATCTGTAAATCTGATAAAAATGTAAATTGTTTTTGAACTGGTGCCAGGATTTTGGAATATCAGAACTAACTGGCTCATCCCAGTCTCTTTTATCGAGCCATATGGACTGGATTAACATTTTAGGCATGAACACACATGGACTGGAAGAGAAGAGAAAATTCCAAGAAGATCAAAAATCTTGAATTATGCAGAGAGTATCGATCGCTTGGTAGCTATATCATTTTATTGGGCATCTCAATTGATATTTGAAGAGTAGGTATCGGATTTGGGGTTCCAATTTAATCCTAAAGTATTAGTAGACTCACTTAAACTAACCTCATCATTTTTATCAATGATTGCTGTTGATAAAATGCTTGGTAAATTCTATTTTAATTTACGTAGTTTAAACCCTAGAATATATAGTAACTCGGAATCATTGTTGGATCCGGTGACTAAATCATCTACATAATGTTCGTGTTTAATAATATTACCTATAAGCTCGTCATCGCAATCCTCTGCCAATACTGACAAACAATTGGTGCTCAAATATGTAGCATTTGCGAGACCATAAGTTACGGTTTTAAGTTTTGATAGGATTTGACTCGTCACTTCTCCATACAATTGTAAATTACGATCCTTTTCATCTAAACTCACCATTCTAACAGCGTAACAGTGTTTTTATTACAGATTTTTCTAGGCACATATTTAGGATAGTATTTACAGTTTTTTCTAGGCACACCATTATGCATGTAGGAAAAAAACCGGCCAAGTGCGTGTCGACTTCGCACATTTAGGGTTTCGTACCAGACCGCAAAATTAAATTTGTTGTAATAAGAATAATTAGAGAATTTCAAAGAAAAATCTGATTTATCAATAGATTGGTAATTGTCTAGTAGTGGACATTTGGAATTT
Source organism: Orthosia cruda (assembly GCA_964057195.1). Lineage (NCBI taxonomy): Eukaryota > Metazoa > Arthropoda > Insecta > Lepidoptera > Noctuidae > Orthosia > Orthosia cruda. The sequence goes on from OZ059830.1 coordinate 17,659,472, forward strand.
TATAATGAAAAACCTCAGTTTCTTAACAAAACAGCTTTAATCTTCGGATTTTGGAAATAGATCTCGACACAGCCGTGCACAAAATTATAATGTGAAAAAGACAAAAACGTGCGGGTGTAAGTAAAAATTACAAACTAGTTATATCACCACTTCAATGTGCAACTTCGCGGCGTTACAAAAACATCAGGCGTAGCTATGGCGCAATCAGTATTTCGATACCAGAAGTATCAATTAACGTACGGGACATTTTGGCGAAAATGAGTTATATAAATCATTGGATTCAGAATTTCACGCTCTATCGATTGGTATAATTAAAATTTCTCTATCGTTATAAAAATGTCCCTTACACTACAAATTTTTGGACTGTGTAAAACGATTTATGACAAAAAAAAAATTTACAGCCATTAACATTATTTTCTTCTCAGTAAATTAAAGTTATGGACGAGATACGATGACATCGACCCTTACCTTAAACCTCAAATCAGTAAATTTAAATAACATGTCCCTTACTTTAATTCATTAATATTAGAGTTTTTTTAAGAATTATTCACTTACATTATTATCTCACAAAACTACCTTTACTAAATGCTCCTTACTGTTTTATGCCTATTACGTAACAAGTAGAAATCAAATTTTATTTGCTTTTTTTTCATTTGTTTTTAAAGATCGTCGCTAAAATACTGAGTCCTTCCATTAAATTGATTCTTATATCGATACCAGAAGTATCAACTAATGTAAGGGACAAACCACAGTTTTTCATAAGAGCAAAAATCGATTTTATTTGTTTTAATCTGTCTATAACTTTTTACTGTCTGCTCCAATTTTGATTGTGTCTAGCGCAAAGTTTCTTAGAATTTCCTCTTCTTTCATGCTATAAACGAAAGATTTAGAAATGCCCACTGGGTTTCAAATATAGCATGTCCCTTACATTAAAAAATATGTTTTGTTGTGCCTTACGTTACTAACATTTGATGTGTAAACAGTTGAGCATAGTGTAAGCAGCAAGAGAAATATAATACTATACTTTCGAGATTGTTAGTGTTACTACAAATACCCGAAAACAAGAATCGATCCAAACAAAGTAGGCAAAATCCAAGGAGTATCAAAATACCTCCTCAAGATTCTCGAAGGCATCTTATCATATAAAGCTATTAGCTATAATAAAGCTGCTTAAGCGTCTCTAACACCAGTTTGCTGATGCAAGTGTCTTCTCTTAGTCACGTTTTTGCTTAGTCATAGAGCGTTGAAGACTCTACAAATTTTGCAGAGCATTGGAACAAAGCCAACTGTTTATGAATGCAGTGTTTCGCGTAACGAGCGAAATATCTCTCACTTAAATAATATATTTTTCAAGCAATTGTACCAACACTTCGTAAATATCGTTTTGTAATTAACTACTCGAGGAATGGTTGGTTGAAGATAGTTGTGCGAGTATTGGTTAATTTTTAATTAATTATGGACGCAAGTGTTCGTTATTGGTGGTAGCAACTGGAATAAGGTACCTTTTTTGGGATGTAGTTACTTTAATTCGATATTAAATACCATAACACCTGCTTGTGCTAGCCAAGGTTATCTTTATAACTCCGAGTTAGTTGCTAACACGAGCACGTTATTGTATGAGATAATTTGTAATTTAATCTCGTATTAACAACTGAGCTTAAGTTTTATAGTGTTCAAACACTTCATAAACCAAATACCTGTAGTAAAGCTCAAAACTACGGGTCGGTGGCATTTGGCAGAAACAACAGAGCGCCAACGGCTACAATTCTACATAGTTACACTTTCCATGTTCACATATTTGTGGTTCTAGACAAGTGTCATTCGATGACAGCGATGACGATGGTCGAAATGCCAAATGTAAGGAATTGATCACGTGACATTTCAAAACCGTTTGACATGCCCCAACTTTTTAGGGTTCCGTACCCAAAGGTTAAAAACGGGACCCTATTACTAAGACTCCACTGTCCGTCTGTTTGTCTGTCTCTCTGTCACCGGGCTGTACCTCATGACCCGTGATAGCTAGACAGTTGAAATCTTCACAGATGATGTATTTCTGTTGCCGCTATAGCAACAAATACTAAAAATAGAATAAAATAAATATTTAAGTGGAGCTCCTATGTGACAAACGTGACGTTTTTGTCTTTTTTTGCGATAATGGTACGGAACCCTTCGTGCGCGAGTCCGACTCGCACTTGGCCGGTATTTCCGCTATAGCCACGCTTCAATCGATAGTGTATCACTTGTCTAGGGCCTCTGGTCTATGTTATACGCGCATGTTGGTGCATGTTCTGTTATAAATACGCATTATAGGTACAAATCATAATCATCTTCATCAACATTTACAGCCCTACTTTGCCCTCCGCTAGGCACAAAACTCTCTTTTTTCATGCCAATCCCCACACTCCTGTGCCAACCGCATACCAATCGTGATAGCATCAATGTCGTCTGCCTATCTCACCGTGAGGAGACCAAAATTTCTTCTACACTGAGATTAGGGACTTTTTATAAACTATAAAGATGTATTGTATAGACTACAGTTTTATATATCTGATTTCAGAATAAAAGGCTTTATTATTCCGTTTATTTATTATTATATCTATTTTATTATATTTATTTTTTATTATTAAATCATTTTATTATTTGTCATTGTGTAATTGTATTCTTGTATTGTTTGATGCCATATCTCCGAAACTGTTCACCGCTGCACTGGAGGATGTCTTCAAGGCTCTGGACTGGAGAGGGCTTGGCATCAACGTCAATTGCGAGTACATCACTCACCTTCGGTTTGCCGACGATATAGTGTTCATGGCTGAGACTATGGAGGACCTCAATACAATACTCGATGAGGTCATCATCAGAGCTTCCGAAAGAGTGGGTCTTAGGATGAACATGGACAAAACCAAGGTGATGTTTAATGCCCATGTTACGCCCACTCCTATCAGGGTCGGAGATTCTACACTCAAATTTGTGGATGACTATGTCTACCTGGGACAAACGATCCAGTTGGGTAGGGCCAACTTCGAGAAAGAGGTCAACCGTCGAATCCAACTCGGCTGGGCAGCGTTTGAGAAGTTGCGCAACTTACCACAGTATCTCAAGACGAAAGTCTATGACCAGTGTGTGTTGCCAGTTATGACCTATGGCTCTGAGACGTGGTCGCTCACAATCGGCCACATCAGAAAGCTTACAGTCACCCAAAGGGCAATGGAGAGGGCTATGCTTGGAGTTTCCTTGCGTGATCGAATCAGAAATGTAGAGATCCGCAAGAGAACCAGGGTTACCGACATAGCCCGAAGAATTGCCAAACTTAAGTGGCAGTGGGCAGAGCACATTGCTCGCAGAACGGATGCCCGATGGGGCAGAAAGGTTCTGGAGTGGCGACCGCGAACCGGAAGACGTTGCGTTGGAAGGCCTCCCACCAGGTGGACCGATGACCTGGTGAAGGTTGCGGGGATCCGCTGGATGCGGGACGCACGGGACCAGTCAATGTGGCGACGCTTGGGGGAGGCCTATGTCCAGCAGTGGACGTCTGTCGGCTGATATGATGATGATGAATTGTATTCCAAATTATATACTACCAAATACGTTCAATCATTGAGGTGTGATTAACAAATATCATATATCAAATGTAGCAACGGCTCTCCGTACACTAGTTCTGCAGAAGACGATTGCAAGTTTTCCTTAAAGGCCGCTCTCACTCCTAAAAAAACCCACGACAGTGACTCCGTCCACCTGTCACTGGCATGGCATACTATCGCGGCCTTTAGTTGACGGTGGAAACGTTCCACTAACCCATTACAGGCTGGGTGATATGCTGTAGTCCTCTTATGCTCGAAACCGGCAAGCTTCGACAAGCATTGGGAGAGTGCAGACTCGAATTGACGACCATGGTCGGTTATGATATCCGTAGGACAACCGAACCGTGCTATTCATGTCGACTTAAATTATTATTAAGGTATACTAAAATAGTAGTATTTTACTATATGATACCTTTTTAGTAAGGAATTACGATCGAGGCTCTAGTAGAAGCCCGAAGTCGAAGACTGAGGGCTTTCTAAGTCGAGGTTCGTAATGCCCGTACCGCCCATGAAACATATAATGTTTTTCATCACATTTGCGAGTAATAATATGAATTATAGCTTTAATATATACACAAGTCAGCACAGCTATTATTACGAAATACGTGAACTTTTTTGAAGCGGATGGCGAGTTTTTGCCCACACCACAGATTATACAAATGTTTCGTTCGGAAACGTTAAAGGCAAATACTTACGTAGGTAGTCAGCCATGACGAGGAGTAAAATAATTAAAAGTAATTTTAAAGCAGCGCCTTTGCCACGGTTTCTGCCGTAATGTCTTGTAACGGTACTGCTTCCGGCCATCGAGTAAATCGAATTACGGCTGTTAAGCAATACCGATTACCTTCGGAGTAGGTTAACGGCCCGATCAAATCGATATGGATCTGCTTGAAGCGGGTCCGCGTTAGCTGATAAGTGCCGAGTGGAGAACTAACGTGACGAGTGACTTTGGCTCGCTGGCACTGAAGGCATGAGCGTGCCCATTCTCTGCAGTCCTTCCGGATTCCTGGCCATATGAATCGTTCGGCTTCCAAATTGGCCGAAGCGTTAGTGCCAGGATGACTTAATGAGTGCAGGCTATCAAACACCTGATTCCGACAAGGTTTCGGGACATAGGGCCTGGTAGTTGGTGCACTTGCGTCGCAGTACAAGGGTTGACAACTCCCAGGGACACTGAGTTTCATCAATTGTAACGTAGATCCATCGCGGATCCAAGCTTTTCAAGCTCGGGATCAGAGGCTTGACTTTCGGCCAATGTCTCGAGGCTAAGCGGTGTTCCCAGTTCTTCTATACGAGACAAGGCGTCTACGACAACATTATCCTTGCCGGATATATGCCTAATATCAGTCGTGAACATATGTCTAAAGTATTTGATTGCCTCATAAATGGCAAGCAATTCTCTATCATAAGGTGAGTATTTCGTCTGCGAGGGACTCAATTTACGAGAGAATAATCCCAATGGCTGCCAATCGCCGTCCTTGAATTGCTGCAAGACCGCACCGATAGCTTTATCAGAAGCATCTGTCACAACCGCGTGTTTAGCAGAACAATCAGGATGAGCTAAAAGGGCGGCGTTAGTAAGACTCTCCTTGCAAGCCGCAAACGCAGCTAAGGTGTCTCCCTGTTAACTAATTGGATGCGATCCCTTCACCGATCCTGTTAACAAGACATGCAATGGAGCTTGAATTTCTGCTGCCCGTGGAAGGAATCTCCTATAGAAATTCAGCATGCCCAGGAAGCCTCTCAGCTGCTGCATGGTCGTGGGTGCGGGAAAACCTTTCACAGCCTGCACCTTGGAATCCAAGGGCTTGCAACCGCTCTCGGAAATGAGATAACCTAAAAAATGGACTTCGCTGACCCCAAAAATACACTTTACAGATGTAACGTTTTTACAATTTACAATAGCGGCTATTGTTGTTACTGACGTGAGGTTGTCGATCAACCGCTTCTTGCGGCTATTTACAATAATATTATAGTGATTTAAAAAATCAACGCCAATTATTGGCTTTGTGACGTCAGCAACAACAAATCACCATACAAAAGTTCGGCGCAAGCCAAAATCTAAACTTAATTTAACATAACCATAAGTTAAAATATCAGAACCATTGGCAGCACAAAGTTTATAACAAGTTGGTGTACGACGTTCACGTAGAAGTGACTTGGGGAAAACGCAGCAAGCGCAAACGCGCAAGTCATCGGACAGCTCCTTTCCGGCGTTGTATTTGAGGTGGCGGAGAAATTGAGATGGTTTTCGGTCTCCTAGGTGTTCCTCGTACAGTACCTGCTTCATCTTGTTCTCGTTGGAGACGCTGAGGCGCTTTATTAGCTCGGCCTTAATCTTTTCATACTTGTCGGGGTCACCAATTTAGTCAATTATATTTTTCAGTAATTTATTAACTAACTGACGTATCCAATCAACAATCTTCTTTTTTTCTCCTAGCATCCTGACGGTTGCGCAAGCCTCAGCTGGCCAGTGTGAACAGTAGTTATAAATTCCATGCAGGAGAAGCCTACAGTTACAACGATGAAAATGTGTACAGAATTTGGCTTTTGCATGATACGATTTTGGTATCAGTACAATAAAGATGATAAAAACAACATGATAAGTCTCATTTATTTATTATTTTACAAAATAAGTAGGAGAATATTATATTGTTCGTAACACATATTAAAACTCATTCCTACTTCATAATATCCGACATATATCCAATAGCACCGACCCTGGGTAATATTGTTTTCCTTCGGAGACTCTTCTATGGCTAGCAAAGCCAGCCATCTTGAAAACTCAGGTCACTCATTAAAAATTTAATCACAAAAGTCCACATTTGTTGGTAAATCACAATTGCAATCAGATTCCAAAGTAGATGCATGAATTCTGTGTATGTGTCGGTTCTGTTCCCTCTTGAGAGATCTTGTGAAATTCTGAGTAAAGTATTCTGTAGTTCTATGAGGTATCACAAAAACCAGCAACTGCTCGCTCTGAACACATTCACTTCTAGTAATCATAAGCTGCATTTCTTGATTTTGGCAATAACCAATTATTTTAGATATTATTTTCTTTCGTTATGACATCATTGACAAAATAAATACGGTTGCCATGACAATCTTGCTGTAATTGACTAGTGCCCACGATCCATTTCATAGTTTCATAATAAGATTGTATACATTTCAAATAGGTATTGTATACATTTCAAATAGGTATCTAATAAATTGCTTATATATGAAAAAACTAGTTATTAAAGATTATAACATCTTTAATAACTGGATTTTTTAAATCTTGAATGAAGTATTATAATACTAACGTACTTTTTATAGCTGAATCAAACTTATATTAGTAAATTTTATGTAATCTTGTGATGTCCTAGATTTCTTTTGTAAAATGGAACGTAAGAGTGAAAGAGAAAGTGAATGGAACTAGGTAGATTCTCAATTGAGAAACGTAAAAAAAAAACAAACATAATGTCGAACATAGAACCTCCTCCTCTTTGAGAAGTCGGTTAAATACTCAAACGCTTCCTAAATTATTTGACAATACTCAACTGATTATTGCTGCTTTACTTAACTCAGAAATCGGCCCCTAGTCTCTAACAAATTAACTTTTCTTTCATTTAATTAGACGATTCTCATGATGATAACAACATTTGTGCCACATGTTAAATTTAGTCTGGTTATACATATGTTTTTTTTTTTTTAGCTTCGTATAGATTCTTTTACCGATTGTTTTGTGAATGTGTGAACATTGTAGGCCTTCTAGATGCTAGTTAACATTTGTTAACTTTTCTATATAATCTTTTTTTTTAATTCTTACGACTTACCCTCAGTTTCCCACCTTAAAATTATCGGAGAATTAATGTGACAAATTGTCAAACAAGCGTTATCTTCTTTTATTGGCTGTTTAAAATTCATTCAACCAATCACAGCAGATAACGCGTGCTTGACAATTTGTCACATTAATTCCTCGTTAATTTTAAGGTGGGAAACTGAAGGTTATTGTCTTATTTAGGCCCAACGCCTACGTTGTCCCCCCATATCTAAGTACTAATGCTGTAACATGGAAATATTGTAAAACCAAACCATTTTTAAAAGAGTAACCATGGAGTTTCTTGCCGGTTCTTCTCCATAGGTATCGACCAACCCGAACCGTGCACCATGTAGGCCTATGTGAAATAAAAAAAAATAAAAAAATATCCTTTCGGGTTTGTTCTACCGATCCCATAAAATCCTAACTGTACCACGCTTTTGGGTGCCTAACTTTTGGCATAAGTTCGGAAAATAAGTATGTTGGTGTATGTGGCATGTGACTCGGTATCTGTTGAAGTAAACAGTAAGAATAAAACTCTCCGTTTCACAGCATGCCATTATATTGTTGTAGTATTCATCATCATCAACTTACAGCTGTCTATCTGCTGGAAAAAGGCCTCCCCAATCGCACGCCAGCCATCGCATCCAGTCTGGTACTTATATGATAAATTAAAATAATATTATGTTATCAATTTATCTGGAAGGTAAGAGTAGACTCGTAACTCTTAATCTTCACCATACCTACATAAATTATAATATCAAAACGACACTGATGAAGGACGTTACGAAAATATCCAATAATAGTATTTATCAGAAAACTGTTCTAACTTTTCCTTCAATGAAAATCGCTTATTCAAAATCACTTACCTTTACATTTTCAAAGAAAAACCACTCCTCAACGCTATACGGTGAGAATGGCGCTGTTTTGAAGCGCAGCCTACCGGAAACAGGACGTGCTAGTGACGTTTGCCTGACTACACAATGCGGCCTGCACCGTGAAACAACTCTAGGCCGTACAATAGCTTCACATCTTTAAAGTGTCGCTATTCAGCGTGTTATGCGACGACTAGTGCTGGGACAAGAGAATGTGATGCAACGTGGTTAATAGTAGGCTAGGCTACATAATTTTTAACCGACTTCAAAAAGGAGAAGGTTCTCATTTCAAATGTATTTTTTTTTTGTGTGTCACCTTTAAACTCTTTACTAGAGGTACCGATTTTAATGGTTCTTTTGTATTTGAAAGTTGATGCTTCTCATGTGGTCCTATTTAAATTTAATGAAGTTCTGATGAAGAACTTCGGTGATATACAACAGAACTCTTCAATAAACAACGGCAAATCTCTCGGGATTGCTGCAATCGCATGTCTGTATAATGTTTACACCATTTTCATAACATCACGCCGGTACGCTCTAAAGGGAAACTCGGATGTGTGCAGTTCACCCTGTTACACTCTCATTTCACTGGTTATTTTCAAGTTTTATGTTATTCGGGTTATCTATTCTGGCATAACTTTGTTCAAGTGAAATGTTTTTATTTTTAATTTTTTTGATAAAAATGAAAAATAAAAACATTTCACTTTACCAATAAATACAACCGACTTCAAAAAATACACCACAAAGTTAAACATACATAGACTGATAAACACATTACCCTCCTTCGGCAGTCGGGTAAAAATAACTACAATTTCGGCACTCAGTGTACCTGTTTTTATTTCTTGGTTTTTTGACACCAACTTCCGAAATTGTAGTTATTTTAACTTTGTAGTGTTTTATTTGGAAGTTGGTTGTAAAAAAAGCTTTAACTTTTCACTTTCTAGTTGTAGGTACCTATAATGCACAAAGTTATGCCTGAATAGTTTTTTTTGTTTTGTCGTCTAACAAATGTTTGGTGCTGTCATTCAGCTCGCTGCAGAAAGGGTTGCGAAAAGACATGTCACGCTCAGACATTACGATTTACGACTTCGGAGAAAATCTTTGAATAATCAGTTTTCTTCATTATAAAATAACTGCTTAATAGCCCTCTTTGTTGGAATACAAAAGCACAGGATATATTCGAAAAGGAAACGATATATACCAATATCTGGAAATAAGAAATGAAGTGAGAAAGTTTGTCTTTTATTCATGCTATTTGTCTTCGCATGGGTAGATAATAAAACCATTTGACCAGCAGCTGCTTCTGGTCAGTTTAGGTCAAAAAAAATATAAAGAATAGTGTGCTAGAACCAAGTTTTGTTCCTTTTATATCTATGGATTTGGATCTGTAAAACTTATTATCAGCATAATCGTCCAACTTATTGAAAGTTAGATCTGGGATACGAACTTTTACAGCCGTTCGCAAGAAGTCCTAAGTTTTGAATTTACGTAATTGGAATCAACTTCGCACTTAGTATCAAGTGTTTATCATTCCGCGAAAATTGTAGGGAAAGCTTGTACAGTCTAATTGTGATATTCTAAGTTTGTGATTGAATTGTTTTGCTGGTCTGATGAATGTCTAGTTTTCATTTAATGAGGAAGCGTGTACTTCAGCCTTAAATTTATTCCTTGTTTCATGAAGGCTTTTCATTTAAATCTATTTTAAATGTTATACAAATTTCAATAAAACTACCAGTACATCTGATAACACAATGAAATAAGTCATAGCACACATGAAAAAAATAATATAACAGGTTTTTTTTTTAAAGCTATACATAATATTATAAAGTGCTACCATAATATTATTGCAAACGCTAGTGAGACCCTCATGTTTGGCCCATATTTTCTTAACTTTTCAAAATAACCTTGTAGGTACAGAGGTCAGGCAATACTTTTACATGTACCTTTATTTTTTCTATAAAAAGAAGAAAAACAACCAGTCGGGACAACAAGAAGATATACAGTTTCCTGTACCAAATCTTAAGGTAAAGGCTTACTTTGGACGATGATAAAGTATTTTGTTTTGATGACAAACCCGTACTTCATACAAAGCCAGAGTCCAGGGTATTTACATAAATATTCGCGTGTGACTCAGCAACTATGTGGGCGCGGCTAAGCTCCATATTTTCTGCTCTTTCCTCTTAATAGACATGAGTCCTCCTACATGGAATACAATTGTTTTTGTTTTATCTTTTTTTGAATTGGCCAATGGTGCAAAAAGCTTGAAAATAGGGAAGGCTTCTAAACTGTGTTCGAATATACTCTATGTCCCATGTTTTTATTTTTTATATAGCATGAGGATGAGTCAATGCGACCAATACGGTCAATACGGGCCTAAGTGTTGGGTAGTAGTTGTATAATTAGAGATTAAACGAACTTACCTGTAAGTGAAGTTCGATCCTAATTATATGAAGGCTTCGTACGAAGAGATTAGCATTTTATACACATGTAGTAACGCGTAGTACATACCATTCCACACTATTTTGAGAATATTTTGATTCCCTTTTTTTTTTTTTTTTGTGGGTAGATTATCACTTGATTCCTGCACCCGCAATCCGTGTCATATAGTTTAGAGTTTAGCCCATTCACTTCATATTTTACGATTGATAAGGGTAGTGACTGAACGAGTGGGTGGGAGGGAGCTAATCTCTTCGTACGAAGCCTTCATATAATTAGGATCGAACTTCACTTACAGGTAAGTTCGTTTAATCTCTAATTATACTTTAGGCTTCGTACTCGAGATTAGCATTTTATACACATGTAGACTTTTAGAGATAGGAATCGTAAAATTTAATTAAATGAAATACATGAGTACAAAGGTTACAAAGTATTTTATATTGTTATAACAAAAAACTAAAAATCACTTCATTTTTCAATGTTCTAATTAAGTAACTAAAAGGTTTACTTGTTAATTGAATCATTAATAATAGCCATACCAAAACCATCATTAGACACATTATTAACAGGTCTATTATAAAATTTTGCAAATGTTTGGGAGCTCGGGCTCCAACCAGCAGCTTTCCTTATTTGATCAATGTTAACTCCTAATTTTTGCGCAGCAGATGTGGCAGCATGCCGAGTGCTATGCGCAGTGAACGTGGAAGTATCAATTCCGCTTAAACTTAGGGTATGCTTTATCCATCTAGATAAAGTTTGTGCACCTACGGACTTATGAGGACTTTTAAAACTGATAAATAAAGTATCCGTATTGATACGAAGTCCTTCAGTAATTTCGAGGTAATCGAGTATAGCTTTTGCAGAACAAATCTCTGGTTTTTTATCAAAAAACGGAATAACGAGCATGGGTTGAGATGCCCCAATTCTAGATGTTTTTATAAGGTCGGGAATTTTAATTTTGAGTTCTTTTGGCAATTTTTCAATATTACATATTTTAATTTTTGATAATGTTTGCACCCTATGTGCAGTGACGAGAGCTAATAGAGTAATTAATTTTTTTGAAATTTTTTCAAGGCTTATGTCTCCATTAGGGTACCATTTTTCCAGAAAATGTAATACCAAAGATGTGTCCCAGGTTTCGTTATACTTTGGAAGAGGGGGTCTAGAACGAAATACTCCTTTAAAGAATCTTTTTATATCTTCATTTCCGGAAATGTTTTCTGTAGTAATTAGACTCAAAGCGGACCGATATGAATTTAATGTTCCGTATTGGGCACCACCATTATACGCAATTGTTAGGAAGTTCATAATATTTGGAACTGATACCTCATACATGTTCAATTTATTCTCATTACAATAAATGAACCACTTTTTATAGCATCCTTCATATTGTTTATACGAGTTCTCCGAGAGAGAGTTAAGCACTATATCCATAGATAAAAGTGGGATACCTCTTCTTATCATCGCCTCACGGATAAGATCCCTGCCACCAGGGTAATGCTGTTGCGCATGTGGAGGCGACTGAAATCAGTAGATAAAATTAAATTATTACTGGCCCTGAATACTATAATTTCTGACACTAAAAGCCTTTTAAATAATGGGTACCACGGCTGTGTTGGCCAGTGTGGGACAACCATAATACCCTTGGCGTTATCAGACTGAATTTTTCGTAATGATTTTAATATCATAGTAAACGGAGGAAACGCATAAAAATAAAATTCTGACCATGAAATTGTAAAAGCATTTACTGCGTACGCATCCGGATCTCTGTGCCAGGAGACGTATCTTGGGCATTTATTGTTTAACCGACTGGCGAAAAGATCTATGTTTGACGGACCAAATTTTGTAACAATTTTACAATAGGCATAGTCTGCAAGTTGCCACTCAATATCTGGATGTGTACGTCTTGACTCATGATCTGCTTCAAAATTCTCCGAAGAGCTAATATATGAAGCGAAAACATATAAGTTTCTCTGTTCGCACCATTGCCAAAGTTGCTTTGTAACTTCTGTCAAATGGGGGAACTGGATGCCTCCCATCCTGTTGACGTAGGAAATAGCGGTGGTATTGTCAATTCTAAGAAGAATCTGGGAGTCAGATTGATCTTTTGCAAATATTTTAAGGCCAATATAAGCAGTCATAATTTCTAAATAGTTGATATGCTGCCTGAGTTCATGGTCCCCCCACAGGCCACTAGCTCTCTGATCACCACACGCAATTCCCCACCCAGTTGTTGAGGCATCAGAGAAAATTTCAAGGTCATATTTATCCATCTTAATTTTACAAACAGGTTGATCGATAGCATGACTCCACCATTCGAAGTCTAATTTTAATGAATTAGGTACATTCATAACTGCTTCGTAATTATTGTTTGTATTTTTAAATTAAGGTATTTACATCTTTCAAATAGCTTGGTATAGAGCCAGCCATACTCCACAGCTGGGCAGGCAGACACCAAAAGACCAACAAAGCTAGCGAAAGCTCTGATTTTGCATTGATTTAAATTCGACATTCTTTTAATTTCTAATTTTATTCTATTAATTTTTTCTTTTGGTAATGTGACCTGAAATTTTCTTGTATCTACAACATATCCTAAATATCTGCAAGTGTGTGAAGGATTGAAATTACTTTTTTCCTTATTTATGATAAAACCAAGACTCGTAAGGAGGTTTTGAGTTTCCTGCAGGTTTTTATAACATGTTTGTTGATCATGACCAATAAGGCAGATGTCATCTAAATATATAGTAGATAAGTATCCACGTGTTCTCAATAATTTCATCACTGGTTTCATAACCTTTGTAAATACAAACGGAGCAGTATTCAAGCCGAAAGGTAAGATAGTAAATTCATAAATAGAATGCTCAAACTGGAACCTGAGATATTTTCGATCATCTTTATCAACCTTAATTAAATAATAAGCGTCTTTTAAGTCGATAGTGCATAAGTAACAATCTCGTGAAATCAGTTTTAGTACAGTTCTCAAGTCTTCCAGTTTGAAGTGATTAGTATCGATAAATTTATTTAAAGATTTTAAATTTAAGATAAAACGCATCTTTCCGTTTGGCTTGGGTATTAAAAACACATTTGACAAGTATTGGTCGGACCGAGCTTCACATTCCGAAATAGCTCCTATTGATAATAAATTATCAATGGCTTCCATGAAGTGAGCTCTTTCTGATTCAGAATGTTTCCGAATGCTAGGAGGTAATAATTGAATTGGTAACCGAAAAAAGGGAATTTTATAACCCTTTATATATGAAAGGATCATTTGATCATGAGTGATCATCGACCATTCTTTATAAAATAAGGACAATCGACCAGCAGGTTTTACCGTGTTTAGCGACGTCTGTAGTTCTGTCGCTGCTGCTGATGCTGATAATGCTTAGATGAGTTGGCTGGCCGATTGGGCGTTGGGGTCGTCGCAGACTCTTTCATCCTTGGTGGGCCCGTCGGCCTGCGTGGCGGACCCGGATGCCTCCAGTTTAAATTCCTTGATGGATTAGCTGTGTTCTGTGTAAACTTTTTGTTTGCCGGTTTAGGTGCCGGTTGTTTAAGATCTGTACCAGATTTATTTATGGCCTTTGCAGTTTTTATGGTTTCGGCTAAGTTCTCACCGAAAAGAAGTTTGAGTAAAGCGGTGTTTTTCTCCTTAGCAGACTATATAAGCGTGATAGCTTCTCCTAAGGAAGTAATGGCTAAGGTTAGTTGTTTTTGTTTACTTTCAATAGCTTTATCGCGTTTAGCGATAATATCCGAGACAGCTGCTTTTATTTCTGCGTTTATTTCTGGAGGATCAACCAACTTGGCATTTTCAGGAGTTACGCAGCTCTTTTGTTATACCCGCCGTAGTCCAATGTTGAAGTCTAACGGATAAATCTTTATGTATATTTTTTCCATATGTTTTATCTGTTGTAGGATCAGTGCCTAATATATCCAACAGTTCAATATCAAGTCCTGAGTCGTCTATTGCAGGTATTATCGCGTCTGCAAGCGGAATAGGCTCTGGGACTGCAGGCGGTGAAGGATCCGTGGGATCCGGCGCAAATATCACGACAGACTGAATTTGGGCAGAGTTTCCATCTCGTGATGTGCTAGGGAGTGGATCTGGTTCCAGATCCATCTCGGGCTGCGTTAGGTCTACATCTGTTTGTAGCTCGGGAGTAGGCTGATCTAGGTCTGATCTAACCGCTTCATTGTTAAATAACCCCATATAATCTCCGTCTGAAAAGAAGACGTAAAGTCCTATGTAGCCTGGCAATGCGAGTCAATATTATATTGTAAGTGACAGTCCCAAGTTATGATAACACGTACTGTCCACAAACAATTTCTTCTAGCACCATGAGACAGTCCCACTGTACTGCTCGGCGGGCCGGGAAATGACTGCATTATTATCGTAACAATAATAAATTAGAACAAGTTGTTCAATATATTAAAATCTTTAGTGTTTTCAATGTAAAACACTCGTTATTCACATAATAGTCTAAAAGACTTAACTGAGTGGTTTGAAATTATTAGTAAGAAACAGTCCCAATGCAAGCAAGTACTGTCCGCAAACTATTATTTCATAAAGAATAATTAAAACTTATATCTGGCTCGTATTAGTGAAAAAACAGTCCCACTGTACTGTCCGTAACAATAATTTCTCGAGCACTATGAAGTATGGTACCTACATTGTAGTTGGTAGGTTAGGTACAAAGTTAACAAGACGTGTAATTTCGTATACTTATACTTATTTTAATAACAGGTCGTTAAGCATTCAAATTAAAGACAAAATAATTGTGTAGTAGGTACTCGTACGTAGCTCAACACTGCTTAATATTAATATATTAAATTATTAATATATTAGTACGAAAATAAAACATACCTTGATCATCTAACTGAGAACGGTGGCACAAACTTGTAGTAGATAACTGTGAGCTATCTGAATCACGCGATCGACGCCGATGGCGTTTTAATTTTCTTTGTAATTTTCTAATTTTATGTTTTATACGGTCATTATCATCACCTTTTCGTTTAGGCATTATTTTTATTTTATGACAATAGCACTAGACTTTTTAAATAAGTACCTGTAATCGCGAGCGAATGTGGAACGGCGCAGCACTAAAAAGCGAATGACACGGATTGCGGGTGCAGGAATCAAGTGATAATCTACCCACAAAAAAAAAAAAAAAAAAAAACAAAATATTCTCAAAATAGTGTGGAATGGTATGTACTACGCGTTACTACATGTGTATAAAATGCTAATCTCGAGTACGAAGCCTAAAGTATAATACAAGGTAAGTAACAAGGTATTTTACATCAGTCAATTACATGAAACAGCATTTTTTTTTATTACAGACATGATACGTTCGGGCCCCAAATCTATTATGTCTGTACCATGCCATTTTGATTCTGTCGGAATCATGGCGGTTTTAAGACGCCATGGTATGGCCCTTGTATCTTAGAATGCAAATCTATACCAATATTATAAAGAGGAAAGATTTTTTTGTTTGTTAGTTTGTACCGAATAGGCTCCAAAACTACTGGACCGATTTCAAAAATTCTTTCACCGCATGGAAGCTACTCTATCCCCGGGTGACATAGGCTACTTTTTATCCCTGTATTCCCAAGGGAACGGGAACTACGCGGGTGAAACCGCGACGAGTAGTATATAAGGTTAACGAAAACATAATAACAAAGAAAGGTTACTAACCTGATCCTTGTGTTGACAGATTTTCTATCTTTCAGAAAATTAACACTTTGATTCTTCACTTCATCATTTTCTTATATAAAGAAAAACAGTCTGAACTCTCAAAAGTTATTCTTGAGAACAAAATTCAAGGAAAAACGTTGCATTAATAAGCAGAATAATATGCAAACTTAACGAGGTTACAGCAATATTAATTATAAAGCACTTAATTTATTCATCGCCATCGGGTTCAAGCCGCCGCGCTCCATTGTTTTATATTATCTTTTATCACACAACCATACCCAAAATGAGTTATCTATTCATGTTCCCACTTTGCGAGAATCTTTAACTGAAAGCACCACGTGTATATAATGTTGTTTACCTTTAAAATTGAATTTCCGTAACACAACCACTTTGCCATTTGTACTGTACTTTATAAACAAAGCCCTGATGAAAATTGGCCCTCAACGACTATGAAATGAATACACTTAATTATTCAAAAATTTGACACTGGTATGATCACTAAATGATATCAAATGGGAAACAAATGATCATTCGATGACACTGCGGAATGGCTTCGATATTGTCATATATATATTGTTGTATTGATTTCGTGATCAATCTTGCTCTCTCTTGCGAATTATCACTTGTTGATTGCGATGTAGAATGAAAACAAATGAATATTGCTCTTACAAACTTATCCTAATAATAATGCCACACAAAATAGGTCTCAAATGTCTTTCAACTCATAGTGGAATAAAACCTACTTGTCTTAATCTGTTGAGACCCTCTCCTCTCAACACCGTCGCGTGCCAGCAGCAGTGAACGAGGGACGCGGGGCAGTGGGGTGCTAGCCGGCCGACGGCCGAGCGAGCGCCACACCGCCATGACAGTCAGCTGTTGCACACCTCCACGCACAGCTGCGCTCGCGCTTATTATCATCTTTCTTTTGTTTACTTTACAACCGACCGTTGTTATAAAATATAATTTCTTCTTCAATATACTACATCATCTCTTTTTATACAGTCCACTCTCTTTTATTTCCTCTACCACGACCTAACGTCGCGTTCATTGGCCCTTCTACCGTTAACGTAAGCCAAACGAAGAAGACAGCGGAATTTTCAAATTCAAAATTTCAACGGATCGTCCGTTGAAGAACAAAGGACTTCATCTTCGGGTTCAAGGGATCTTCATTCTTCGCTTGTCATCGTCTGCTTTGGGCATCGTGAACGCCGGTACGGCAACAGCCGTCTTCATCGACTTCAAACCAATGGGCTGTGCAAGAAAAGATCGTCGAGACTTCGGGACAAGAAGACTTCAACATTCGGCCATAGTCGTCAACTCATCATCAGAGGTTGACAGCATAAAACCGTGACAACGTTCCAATTCCTTTTTTTCCATCATTTTGTCAAATTATTTATACTAATCTGAACTTATTTTAAATTTATGACATAATATACCATTTTTTTAATTTATGACATTGAATACGTTTTAATTTATGACATTTGTTTTCATTCATGACATTGAATATGTTTTAGATTTTATTTTTTTATTAATGACATATACGTTCAAATTGTAATTTTAGTTTAATTTATAACAATTTATTATTTAAATTATTATTGTAACTATAATTTTGCAAGCCTAAATTGGTGGAACACGGTTGACTGCGCATTCACCTGACATCTGGAAGTGTATTTTTATGTACTGTGTTGAGCAATAAATGAATTTGAATTTATTTAATAGTTAAATTCGATTAAAATTCAGTATATCCATAATCTTCAGCCTATCAACTTGTTTAAACAGTTTCCATTGCCTTATACAGTACCTACACTGGTTTAAAATATAAATAAACCGTTTACAAAAGTAACTTAAATAATTCATTAATAGGTACGTACCAATCACAATGCCGTTATTTGTAACGGTTTTTTAATCTAAATCTTACTTATATTAATCATTAATCGATATCTTTTGCATTATTCCAGTGGATTAAATTGAATTTACTTTGTTTTGGGTAAAGAAAACTCTGCATCATTCGCTTAGCATTACTTAGCAGATTCAGTCGGAAATTTCTTACACTTTTGTGATAGCAATCACATTTCTTACTGTTTATAGCTCTGTGTCCACTTCGCAACTTTTTGCTAA
Organism: Orthosia cruda; assembly: GCA_964057195.1. NCBI lineage: Eukaryota > Metazoa > Arthropoda > Insecta > Lepidoptera > Noctuidae > Orthosia > Orthosia cruda. The sequence goes on from OZ059830.1 coordinate 17,677,970, forward strand.
TCGTATAATATCAGTAAATTTCGTTTATCATAAAAAAATATCACTGAATAATATACCCTCCTTTCTTTTTTTCTTTTTTTTACTGCAACTGCTAATTGATTTTCATTGTCATGGCTGACATGAAAAGCTTTATTAAGGCCGTACCCTGACCAAAAAATCAGCATGAGATTTGAGCATTCCTATTGGCCTAGCGGCACTGAAGGCGCATGAATTACAGTAGTGAATACGCCCAGATTTTAGAATAACTTCTTTATAAAATCGAATATTGGTCTTATGAAAAAAAAAAAATCTACCAAAATGTTCGTTATCAAATTGTCTATCCATTAGTGTTAGTACAAAAAATTATTAATGAACACTTTACAAGGAGATGCATGCTATCAATCATTATTTCTCATTTTTATGGTTTTGTTGGAAGGAGATTAGTGAAACATATACTACATTAAAAAAAAAAGAATTCTACAATATTGGAATCAATAATATGTAGAAATTTAATGTATTTTTATTAGTTGATATTTCATTTTAAATAACGAGTAGATAGCTCCTAAAAATGCACGAAAAACGGCCAGCGCGGCGTTTTGCTCGGGGTAGCGCCTTAAGAAGCGAGCTTCAATTAAAGCCAAGCTTACGCAGTTTAATACGTATTTAACAATTTCTAAGACTTGCGAAAAGTTGAGTGAGGTGCAAGTCATCGAAATCGAATATCGACTTAATATATTTGAAAGTTTATACAAGAAATATGATGCATTGCAAGACGAATTGGAGGCAATGGTAGATGACCCCAGCGAGCAATATGCGGGAGTTTGAAAACCTGTACTACGGCTAGGTGGCTTCTGCACGCCAGCTGATCGCCAGCGCAAGAAAGCTGGAGGATGCCACAAGTGAGGTAGATTCTTGTAGTACTAGTGCACACAAGCACAATTCAATTCGTTTACCCAAAATTGATTTACCCAAGTTTTCAGGTAGCTATCATGATTGGCTGGAATTTAGAGACACTTTTATTTCTATAGTACATAACAACACATCCTTGGTTAAAATAAATAAAGTACACTATCTACGTGCTTCTTTAAAGGGTAGTGCTTCTCATGTTGTTGATAACCTTGACTTCAGATCAGAAAACTACGACGCTGCCCGGAAGTTACTCTGTGAGAGGTATGACAATAAAAGATTGCTTGTCAACAATCATGTACAAGCACTCTTTAACATTCAGCCTATAGAAAGAGAGTCAAGTAAGTCACTACGATACATAATTGACTCAACTAATAAAAACCTTAGGGCTTTAGCAACCATTGGTCAAACTGTTCAAAAAGCTTTTGTTGATGTTCTTATCATTTACATAATGACCAGTAAGCTCGACCACGTTACAAATCGTCAGTGGGAAGAACACAGAAACACTTTTTCTGAACCTCCAGCTTTATCCGCGTTCATTAACTTTATCAGTAGCAGGGCTGACTTACTAGAGACACTTAAGGAGTCTAAGCCTATAAGTAACAGCGAAGATTGAACCCAACACACCTGCGACCAAATCTAAGAGCAGTGCTGTGGCATCTGACAAGTCTTTAAAACCTTTGTCATGTCCCATGTGTCGTCAGGATCATTTTATTTATGCTTGCGAGCAGTTTGAGGGTCTCTCAGTACAAGCTCGTATTAAAAAAGCTCAGGGTTCAAATCTGTACATGAATTGTCTTCGTCCAGGTCATAATGTTTCCAGATGCAAATTTGGTAAAGGTAAATATTGTCATCAAAAACATAACACTCTGCTACACATCGATAGAGACAATGCTCTTCCTATTGCACACAACACTGCATTATCAGCTAGTCAATCGTTTACATCTCGTGTAATTTTACTTTCCACAGCGCTCGTGAGGGTGACCGACGCCGACGGTAACCACCACACATCACGAGTCTTGCTGGATAGTGGAAGCACAACAAATTTCATCTTCAACTTATTTCTCTTGAGGAATTTGTTCATAAGCTACACGTTCCTACGTACCTACATTCCCAAGTCCAAGGTAACAGGTATTGATTTACAAACTTCTAGTTGTACTCAGGGATGCTCACTGTCATTAAAATCAATTGATGACAGCGAGTACGAACTGAATATTGATTGCCTCTTATTGCCAAACCTATCAACATCGGTTACTCATACTTATGTTGATACTAGCAACATACGTATACCTACGAACGTCCGACTTGCCGAGCCCACTTATTACATTCCGTCTTCCATTGACATCCTTGTCGGTGCAGAAGTCTTTTGGGGTACCATAGGCACTGGCTTATCGCATTAGGTATTCAAATGCCCACTTTACTTGAGTCAAAATTAGGTTCATTTCGGGTGCATATAATCATTCAGATTTCTCTTCACACTAATAACATACAAGAAGATTCACATCGGTTTTGGGAGTAAGATTCAGTGTCATCCATACATAAACATTCTGGTGAAGAGAGATCCTGTGAATAACATTTTAGAGATACCACATATCGTACTTCTGATGGGCGATTTGTGGTAAGTATTACCTTTAAAGAGTCACTGGACGTATTGAGTGATTCATGTACTTCACCAAATCAATTAAAGACATTCGTTAGTCATCAAGTGTCTGAAATTCAGGGAACTGTAGGAGGAGAGGCTTGGCACTATGTTCCGTCACCTGAAAACCCCGCAGACCTCGCTTCGCCTAGACTTAGTACTGACATCATTGTCAGTACTAAGTCTATTGTTGTCGTCTTCATTGTGGTGGTCATGACCACAATTACTTAGCAAACATATGTCTTCATTGCCTCAGTTCCCTGAATCACATCGTAATCATTCTGGATTACCGAAAATAGTCACTTCTTGTCATGTTTCTAACCACATTATTGAAAATCCTCTTACTGTGTTATTTTCAAATTTCTCATTAATCACATTACAGCGTATCATGCGATTTATTTATAAATGCAATAAAAATAACTTGAGTCTGGTTCATTAACTTCTACTGAACCTCTAACTTCTAAAGAGCAAGCTATTATCTTTGCCACCTTTCTTTGATACTATTTCTAATTTAATTCCTGTTGCAGGATTAAGGCCAACACTATTCAGCCTATCATGGTTAATCTTCCAGAGCAGTATCTACATATAGAGCTTCCATTTTTAGACACAGGAGTAGACTACGCCGGTCCGATCGTGATAGCTTACCGGAAAGACAGAGGGTGTAGGTTCATCAAATGCCTAATTTGTGTGTTTGTGTGCGTAGCTACGAGAGCCATCCACTTCGAACTTGTGTCGGACCTTACAAAAGAAGCTTTCTTAGCCGCACTAAACCGCTTTATTGCTCGAAAGGGAAAACCCCTTTTCACCTTTTCCGACAACGTTGCAACCTATGTCGGTGCTTCAATGAACTCGCATTTTGGGTTTAACAAACCTGAAATTTGAAGAGATGGCGACTTGCTTAATTCAGGTTGAGGCTACTTTAAACTCAAGTGCCTTTACTCCACTATCCAACGAACCTTCCGACCTCGCACCATTAACCCCGGCACACTTTCTTATTGGTGGTTCTCTAATCGTGCTGCCTCATACACAGATCCAGGACGTTAACGTCAACAATGATGCAATGATCTTAAGATCGCCAGACGACCAGCATCATCCTTAAGGAAGGAAAATTGGTCTTCATAAAGGACAACAACTTACCTCCCCTTATGTGACTTCTAGGACTCATCATCATCGTCGTGAGGGTCGCCGACATCCACAAAAGAACGGGTGTCATCCGGCGCGCCTTCATCACATATATCCGCTGCCGGCTTCTACTGTTGAAGACTCTTCAACGGGGGAGCATGTTGAGACCCGCTCCTCTCAACACCGTCGCGCGCCAGCAGCAGAGAACGAGGGACGTAGGGCAGCGGGGTGCCAGCCGACCGACGGCCGAGCGAGCGCCTCAACGTCACGACAGTCAGCTGTTGAACACCTCCACGCACGGCTGCGCTCGCGCTTATTATCATCTTTCTTTTGTTTACTTTATAACCGACCGTTGTTATAAAATATAATTTCTTCTTCAATTACTACATCATCTCTTTTTATACAGTCCACTCTCTTTTATTTCCTCTACCACGACCTATCGTCACGATCATAATCACAATATCTTGAAATTTCTGAAAACCGGGTAGAAAGACATCAAAAGGCCATTACAAAATTTTAGTAAACTAATCAGGTAAGTAACATTTTGCAAATATGTATAAAAATGGTAACATGGATCTAAAAATCTACTTAGTTTTAACTATAACAAAAGATAATTACCTTCTCTGGTTAGCAACTCAAATCACAAAGCGACCTTTGAATTAATTCTTTAGTTAAGGATTTAATATTAATAAAAGTAAAATCCGGCTGGGTCCGTTTTCAAACTAAACCTATCTATTTCAGTAGTACAATTAACCTGGCATGGGTCGACGCTCGATCGCGTAAAGCAAGTGACGTGGGTCAGAGGAAAAAGGCCTTTAACAGGACTGTCAAGTCCTGCAAGGTGGTGTTACGAAGGGCTCGGTTTGACCACATTGGCCGAATAGGGACCAAACTTGCTTCTTACCCAGCAGGTAAAGCGTTTTGGTCCCTGGCTAAATCGGTTGAGTCGATCTTTAGCTGTCTCTCACTACCACTGCTGCTGAAACCCGACGGGTCGCTGGCCCACTCCGTTGAGGACAATGCAAATTGATTTGCCTCTCTTTTTGCGGAATCTACACGTCTGAATCCTGGCAACGCGCGGCTCCCTCCTTATCTTTATGGATGCGAAACGAGTATGTCAGACATTCACATCCACCAGGAAGACGTCCGTAGGGTACGGCGCAACCTCGACGGTAACAAGGCTAGCGGCCCTGACGGAATAGCAGTAAAGGTTCTCAGAACCTGTGCGCCTGAACTGTCTCCGATCTTGACACGCCTATTCCGCCTTTTGTATGAGACTGGAAAAGTGCCGAATGCTTGGAGGCTAGCAAACGTACAGCCTGTGCCCAAGAAGGGTAGTCGAGCTGAACCGGCCAACTACAGACCCATCTCTGTAACGTCCATACTCTGTAAGAGTATGGAGCGTGTACTTAACACGAAGCTCCTGGCATACCTAGAAACTAACGAGATCCTTAGTGACCGATAATACGGCTTCCGCCAAAATCGGTCTACTGGGGATCTTCTAGCGTATCAAAAACAAAGACAAAGATATTTTATTTCAACTAGGCCACCAAGCGGCACTTTTGAACGTTAGATACATTAAAATTTACAAGGAATAAAAATTGATTCTACCATGCATTTGGAAAGTAGCTTGTTATGGAGAAGAACGCACAAGAAACTCCATACTTACTCTTTTAAAAAAAATATGTTTTTGTAACAATATTTAGGTACATATATTAATAAATTTACATGTGTGAGGAAAATGCACCCAGAATCACTACACACTATACTACGTACAGGTACAAAGTATTAAAAGTACTCACACATGTACTGTGCAGTTACAGTTTGTTAGAAAAACATTAGCATCCGAAGCAGTTAAGTTAGTACCAATCCCAACTGACAGCGCCCGTTCACGAACATAACGCATGAATCGGCACCACCCAGCTCAACGATCATGAAGGGAACCGAATGATCCAACACACGCGCCACCATTGGATAGACATTTGAGAGAGCATGACACACTCAACTGCCAGGGCAAACACAAGTCAACGAAGGACAACACACCAAGACACCAAGGTACAGCAAATGTTAGTTTTACAGTTGGGTACATAGTAATCACACACGTGCTGCGCAGTTATACAATACTAAAAGAAATTGAGTCTATATATAATACAAATATATTCATACAGTCTTCAGCAGGTCCAACAATTCTACAAAACAATAATGTCCTGCATATCACTTGTTTTTGCGCCCTAGTGGTTGTGAAGCAAGACTAGCATTGAACCAGGCATTTTTAACAGTGATGTAATCCCCCAACTTATAATATGCCTGCCTGCATAGTGTGCGTTTTATACAAGTTTTAAATTTCGTCTCATTCAGTTCTAGAATGTGGAGAGGAATTTTATTGTAACATTTTGTACAGTACCCCATGAAAGAGGAGGCTACTTTAGCCAGTCTGAAACCTGGTTGAACTATATGTATGCCATTCACACATGGAGTGAGGCCATCGAGATCCACGGGGAAGCGCCTGCTGTTTCCCTCAACATCTCGAAGTCTTTTGATAGGGTCTAGCATGAAAGCGTTATTGGTAAGCTTCCTTCGTTCGGTCTGCCCGGGGGTCTATGTGACTGGAGAGCAGACCTCCTGAGAGATCGGTCCATTCGAGTGGTTATCGATGGTTGCTCATCGGACCAATTGGATATCAATGCCGCGGTCCCTCAGAGGTCGGTACTCTCAGCAACATTAATCTTGTTGCACATTAACAATCTGCTAAAACCTTAGGGTATGCACTGCATATGCAGTCGACAGCACTGTTGCTGACAGATACTTGTCCAACGCACGGGCTGCCGGGCCGCAGATCCAGTCTCTCCACTAGACCATGGTGGAGCGTTTAAACCTGTCCTGGCAGGCAGTCTCCGAATGGCGCGAAGCCAATCTGGTCAGGTTTAATGCTGCTAAAACCCAGGCGTGTCTTTTTTCCGCAAAAAAGAGCCAATTTCAACCAGCTCCAACTTCTCGAGATGTGATCGTGCCAATAACGGACCATCTTGAGATTCTTGGCTTTACAATGACATCGACTCTCAATTTTGGCCCATACATTGAGGCAAAGGCTCAGCTGGCAGCCAAAAAGCTTGGGATCCTTGCAAAGGTGAGAAGGTACTTCACGCCCGAACATCTCCTCAATTTGTATCAAGCGTAAGTTCGATCATGCATGGAGTACTGTTCTCATCTCTAGGATGAATCTGTCAAATACCAGCTTGATGCACTATACGATAGAAAAGCGGGCCAAGAGGCTCATCGGCGATGAGGCGCTGGTCAAGTCAAAACTCCAGAGCTTGAACATCGGTTACATTTCGGAGAGTGTGCGATGGAATTGCACGATCTAATTCCACCTTGCCCGTTTCATCATTGGACTACCAGACGTACGGTGATGCGCCATCGATACATGGTGGACATCCCACCTATATGCACCTATATGAAAACGTATATGGGAACACTTTTATTATGCGTACAGCTAAGGAGTGGAGTTCCCCGCCTTACTCTGTGTTTCCCGACAGCTACAATCTGGGGGTCTTTAAGTCAAAAGTGAATAGGTTATTTCTAGGCAAGCGTGTTTCACCCTCGACTGCATCATCGCTTACCATCAGGTGAGATAGTGCTCAAGCGCGAGTCTATAGGATATTTAAAAAAATGGGATTTACCCAATATCGTCTTTGTATTTTTTGTCGTCTTTTTTAGCTTTCTATACATGTACCACGCAATAATACATTTTCTCTTTTTAACACTCAATATTTTGTATGTCCACAATTCACAGAATAAAAAGAGCGAATGTAAGCTGCACCTCCGTGAAACCGGGTCGTGTACAAACCGTCTTGTGTGCAAACACGACCGGCAAAAAACCGGGCCGTGTTAAAACCGTCTCATGGGCAGGAGCCCTTAGAAGCTTGGCTCTACATGAGACCTGATAACCTTTGACAGTACAAGCAATATTGCTCTTGTCAGTGCAACATTTTGCATGAATATATATAGTGGGATTTCACGTCGTTTTGTAAGTTGCTAGTTTTGATCGTAGAAAAATGTAGATTCCCATGGGAAAACTTCCGACTTTCCCGCAGGTAAAGCCATTGGCAGAATCTAGTTAAAAATAAAAACAAATATATTTAATATGGAAACTGTAGTAACCTATTTATTAGCTCTTTTTTTCCAGGTATTAACCTACCACCCTTACCAATCCTTTCAATACCACAAAACATAATAGAAAAACCTTTATTAAAAACAGTTTCTATGTAGCACGTTTTCGTAATATACATTAGAATGGGCTCACCGAAGTTTGTTTGCTACTGGAATTGGTCCGGCAATAAAAACTGTATGTGGAATGCTGCACAACACACGTCTACGTGCACCGCATACGTTTGTGGACTCGAATAATTTAAACCTCCCTTTTTATACTTTGTATTTAACTGTGATTAGGTATGATGGGGTAGCCTACTAATAACAGTATATGTGTCGTAGGGATATGATTAAAAGAGGGATTTGGTCAATTGCCTAAGGGATTTGATCAAATCACGGAGGATGTTAAAATAACAACAAGATTTTATCTATTCGCTAAACAAATCTAGTGATTTGAACAAATCCCTAAATTGATGATTCAGTGAAATGATAAAAAATATGTCCAGTTCTTGTTTGCGTCGCGTTGCTTGTCAGTGACCGCGCCCTCTACTCGGCGCGGCCGGTAGGTGCAAGTACGATTACTATCTATTTCTGAATACAGGGTCTAAAGTACCCTAAGCTCCCGAGCTCGCTTCGCTCGCTCTTGGACTGATTCATTGACCAAATCACTAGATTTATTTAGGGAAATTATAAAATCATGTTGTTATTTTAACATTCTCCGTGATTTGATCAAATCTCTTAGGGAATTGACCAAATCCCTGTTTTTATCATTTCCCTGCGACATATACATACATACATAAACTCACGCCTTTTGCCCACAGGGGTAGGCAAAAACTACAAAACGCCACCTGCTACGATCCTTACATACCTCTTTTGCTTCACGTACGTTCACACATCTAGTTAACACGCACGCCGGTTATAAGTACTGCGCATCTGGCCTTTCTGAAGAACATCACCAATAAAGTCTATGTATGTCTTATTTATGTAATGTAACTTTAAATGATAGATTAAGGAATGATTTAATAAGACAACGTTGTGGTTTAAAAGAAGACGTAGTAACAAAAATTTAAAAAATTATGCTTAGATGGTTTGGTCATGTTGAGAGGCGACAATTGAAATTTAAGATATTTACAAGGCAGACGTGCATGGAAACGCCGGGAAGGGACGTCGTAGAAAGACATCCTAATAATAGTAAAATGGTCAATATTAATTCAAGGGACCTGTAAGAAGTAGGTCGGTCTTCTCCAAAATACGTATTTATAACAGGACTTGCACCAACCTGTACTTATAGCATAGATTAGAGGGATCTGACGCTGAATGCCCCATTCGCAAAATGTCACAGTGAAAACGAATGTACTATTCGCAAAACATCCTATTCGCAAAATGTCACATTCTCAAAAGGAGGTCCTTGACAAGTGACATTCTACAAACACAAGCGTGCCTATAGCAATCGGAAATCATCAAAAAATTCGAGGAATGTCAAACGCTATCAAAATGTCACGTGATCAATTTGGCATTTCGACCATTGCCATCGATGACGTCGAATGACACTTGTCTAGAACCACAAATGTGTGAACATGGAAAGTGTAACTATGTAGAATCGTAGCAGTTGGCGTTCTGTTGTTTCTGCCAAATGCCATCGTCCTGTAGTTTTGAGTTTTACTGGAGGTATGATAGGCTTTTTATGGAGTGTGTGAACACTATAAAGCTTAGGCTTAGTTGTTACTAAGAGATTAAATTACAAATGATGTCATTTATTAACGCGCCCGTGTTAGCAACTAACTCGGAGCTATACATATAACCCTGGCTGTCACAAGCGGGTGTTATGGTATTTAATGACTAATTAAAGGAACTACGAGTACATGCCAAGAAAAGTACCTTGTTCCAGTATGTACAACTAATAATGAACACTTGCGTCAATTAATAAACAAAAAAATAACCAATACTCGCACAGCTATCTTCGACCAACAATTCCCCGAGTCGTTAATAATTGACGATATTTACGAAGTGTTGGTACAATTGCTTGAAAAATATTTTATTTAAGTGAGAGATATTTTGCTCATTACGCGAAACACTGCATTCATAAACAGTTGGCTTTGTTCCAATGCTCTGCAAAATTTGTAGAGTCTTCAACGCTCTATGACGAAGCAAAAACGTGACTAAGAGAAGACACTTGCGTCAGCAAACTGATGTTAGAGACGCTTAAGCAGCTTAATTATAGCCAATAGCTTTATATGAAACTAGCTTTTGCCCGCGGCTTCGCACGCGTAGAATACATGCTTCTCCTTACCATATTTTAAAAGTAGGTATGTAGAGAAAAAGTAAAAAATTATGAATATAAAAATAATGTAATGTGAAAGTGTTTCTTAGGACAGACTTATACTTACCTACTTTATCATCAATACGCTCTATCCTTGTCCCGTCCCTATCCTTTCAATATTTCTGTGTGTATCCATGTCTAATGATAAGTAATCATAATCATAAGTAAGTAATTAAATTAAAATATTTCCTAATAAACAACATTTTTAACCATTTTGGATTTTGGCGCCAATATCACCAGACTATTTGATTAGCTAACACGTGAACACGCTACATAGAACTGTCCATGGGAAAAGCAATTCTTCCTCAAATCTAAACCAGCATACTTTAGAGTTTGTCCTTGAGCCTTATTCATTGTCATGGCGAAGCAGCAAAGGAAACTGCAGTCTCTTGAATTCAAAGGGAAGATCATTAGGAATCAATGGAATTCGTGGTATGAGCACAGTTTCGCCCTGAGAAGGGCCGGTCAAAATAGTTGCCACTACCATATTGTGCAACAAAGCTTTGACTTGTTGCCTAGTTTTCTTACAAAGTTTAGGGGGTTTTAAATTTCTCAGCAACATTACTGGTGTAGCAACACGCAGTAAAAGCATATAGTAAAGGAAACCTGATGGGTTTTGAGTGTTCAAGAACTCTAAAGGATAATGGATCGCGTCTCGAAATAACTTTGCCAGCTTTTACTGAGATCGGATTGATCTCCCCGTTGCAGCCGTGTGGATGGAACGTATACCTAATCCCCGTCACGTATCTTGACCATTGGCTTCCATACCGAAAGTATGACAATCAGGGCTCAAATTACCTGCCTGTCTGTCGATTCGAGTGATTATAGAATATTATTATATTATTTCTTTAATTATTGTTATCATGTACTCATCCTCTTTATTTATTTAACAGAATTAGGTACCTAATTCTGTTAAATAAATAAAGAGGATGAGTGCGCCTTATTAGTAGGTATTGCAATCATTTCAGTTCCTACCTAGCCTACCTGTAGTAAATTACCTACTGGAAATCAGTAGGCGGGATTAATGCGGGATGCTTGTAGGCTATGCATTGCATTGGTAGGTAGGTACCTTTCTTAGTGCTCACCTACACCACCAAAGGAACCTACGTGCCAAGTTTCATCATTGTAGCTTCAGCCGTTTGGGCTGTGCGTTGATGGTCAGTGAGTCAGTCAGTCAATTTCTTCTTTTATTTACCTATATGTTTGGATATGGATTATGGCTAGTAAAACTGCAAATAAGTAAGTTATAATATTAATATTTATTGTTGATATTTACAAACTTCGGCACAGTCAGCAACACGTCAAGCTATACACTTCGGACTTTGTACCGTTCTTATTACAATGACTGTAAAGTTTATAGCTGTACTGCAAGTGTATACCATGACGTGATGCTTACCTTACCTCCAAAAGAAAAATCCTCTACTATTATAAGTAAAATTATATACATTAATTTATTATGTACCTGATTTCACAGTAACAGATGCTCAAATGATGAGTGAAAACATTGTTAACAAACCTGCACATTCGATTAAAAATTGAATAATAATGTCAGGGAAAACAATGTGAGAGAACCTGCACATTTTTACTCTTTAGGTGGGAGCGGCGTCGTCATTCGTCAAAGGCTCTTCTGTAGGCGGAGATGGAGGTGCCGTGGGCATCGACGCCGATTCCTCCAAACTGTCTAGGTAGCTGAGGTCAACTTCGAGCTCCTGAAACACATCGGGAGATGTGACACGTGGAGCCACTTCCGGAGTGGTGATGACAGCAGACACTTTTGAGAACTTGGCACGACTCGATAGCATCTTCGCTCGTTTGAGCCGCTGTGCCCTTAGCGTCTCCTTCCCACACACTTCACAATAGCTCCATTTGGGAGCTAGGATGTGTTTGCACATGACATCTCTCTTGTTCTCCCAGGAGCTCGTCGTATGACTGACTACATAGCCTACATTTGTCTGAAAAAAACAAATAAACCGTATTTCGAATTGCCGTACTTACGATAATAATAATAACGAAAGAAAAACAAATAGGTTCTTATGACGTTTAAGCAGAGTTTCTTGTTGAATGTGGCCAATTTAGCATCTTGTACTTATATAACTTGATCATTTAGGTAACTGCTTTATAAAATTATAGGTATTTACCTAACCATAATAAGTTTATACTTAACTATCACAACATTTATACAGAGAAACCATCTTACCAGTTACTCTTAAACCATACTTCCCGCAAGACGGGCAAAATTTGGCTTTTTCCTAAATCAAATATGGTCTTCAGGCTGGAACATCATTAAAACATGATTTCAAAAAAATATATATGTTATCGGTAGTTTGAATATCAATGTAATGTATCAAATATATTAATGGTATGTACATATGCATAATTAAATTACAGTATTATTTATTACTTACGATTTTTTGCATGTTCCTAATAATGTCAATATTTATGTAGGTGCACTGCGTACTCCGTTATCCTTGTGGCGATATCATTACCGATTAACTGAAGCGGTCACAATTATCATCGCATCTAAGAGGAATGCATCCGCAATGCAATGCATCTAACTGATAGTATGGGTAGCCAGACCCCAAGTTAGGTGCCGTGGAATATACCTAGGTACACTTATTTCCTACCACTGATTCATTTATTATGTAGTTAGAAATTAATGACTTACCTACAGAAGTAATTATTAGGTACTACATTCCCCGTCCCTATTTAATTCCTATATTTATGCGTTGAGCCATTTTAGACTTTAAAGACTTGAAACTAATTTAATAATTTTTCCTTTGTAAAAGAAGGACTTTTGTATTTCATCCCCCATGAACCGCCCGCCAAGGACGGAATGCCCAAAAAAACTTTAATTTGCGTTAGTATTTAATCTTCAGCCCAAACCCAAAATTCGAAGATCCGAACTTCAAAACTGACCGACTTTCATACAAACTTTCATCCCCTATTTCACCCCCTTAGGGATGGAATTCATAAAAATCCTTTCTTAGTGAATGCCTGCACAGTATAAAGTATCTATGTGCAAAATTTCAAGTCTCTAGTCGATTTCATTATTCCCATGACTTCATCCCCCTTTTCACCCTCACGGGGGTGGAATTTACAAATTCGCTGAGACAGGTGTAAATTATTTTTTAATCTTCAGCCTAAACCCAAAATATGAAGATCCTGGCTTTAAAACTGACGGATTTTCATACAAACTTTCATCCCCTATTTCACGCCCTTGGGGGTGGAATTTCCAAAAATCCTTTCTTAGTGCTCACCTACACTACCAAAGGAACCTACATGCCAAGTTTCATGATTGAAGCTTCAGCCGTTTGTGCTGTGCGTTGATGGTCAGTGAGTGAGTCAGTCAGTCAGTCACTTTCTTCTTTTATATGTTTAGAAGATGCCTTCGAGAATCATGAGGAGGTATTTTGATACTCCTTGGCTTTTGCTTACGTTGGTAGGATCGATTCTTGTTTTCGGGCCTTTATAGTAACACTAACAATGTCGGAGGTATGTTCAGTAGGTATTAACGCAGCAGTATGCAAATATCATGTCCTAGAACCAAAAGTTCGAAGACGTGCGACATTTTCTTGCGAAGTATTTTCTAACTTTCCATTGACCTATGAACGTAAAATTTGGTGATAATGTTTATTATTACGTATGTTTAACTAACAAATACCAATATATTGATAAATCAGATTTTTACTATGAAATTCTCAAATTTATCTATTACAACCAACTTAATTTTGCGGTCTGGTACGAAACCCTAAATGTGCGAAATCCGACCCACACTTTGCCGGTTTATTTTCCTACATGCATAGTGGTATGTGTTTAGAAAAACTGTAAATCCCGTCCCATTTCTCCTTTACAAAGGAAAAATGTAGAAATAAAAATATGAAAAAAACATTGTTACGCGTTTTGGTTTCCTAGTGTTTACATTCTGCCGTGGTCCGAATTCAATTCTACGCTCGGACGAATATGATATCTCCTTTAAACTGTGGAGAATGTGTGTCATTCGTCCTTTATACGGTTAGTGGACTTACTTTAAACATAATTTTATAGGATGTTCCTTCGGGAACTTTAGTATTGTTCAAGGCCTATAAAATAAACCGGCTTCCAAAGCAAAGCACTACGAGTACAAAGTGCTAAATAACTTTAAGTTCAGTGTTACAAAAATCAGAACAGGAAAAATCTTATGAAATATGGCACACAAACATAAATAAAAAGAAACAAACAGTTTTACATACATACGTATCGAATTGATAATCCCCTGAATTCATATAAAAAGACTCTTCACCGAGCTAAAATCTACTTTGTTAATATAATTCCGTCAATAGAGACTGACAATTCTGTAGAAGGGATAAACAAGAGACGTTAACATATAAGACACAATCTCTTTCTGTTACAAGGATCGAGCACCAAAGAAGTTAATCCTTGAGACGAAAAATAACTTCGTGGTAATAAGTAATTTCCCTGTGACTATAACTGATCGCCCCAGATTTCTTTTTATCAGATTTTCTGTTAAAAGGATACTCACAGGTATAAGTTCTATTTCTGAGAAGCTTGAAGGTTGTTTAGGAAAAGCTTTCTAAGTGGGATGTCGTTCTGACGCATATGCGTATTCTCAATATTAAGACTATTGGAGTTACTTTGTGAATAGCAGCAATAAAATAGTAGATTGTTTACCTAGGAAGCAAACAACTATTTTAAAGGCGAGAGTGTTTTTTGAATCCAGAGCGAAGCGAAGGATTCTAGAGTAGGTTCTAAAGTAGAATCCTGAGTGCAGCGAGGGATTCAAAGTACGTCACTCGAGCTGAAAATAGTGTTACTCCCGAGGTGGACACTCTACTTTTTATCCCCCTCTATGAGAAAATATGTAAGTGCAACTTATGAACAAGAACGTTACGTTTATTTATTTATATAAAATTAGAACCCATGAGACATAAAATAAAATAATTAGACGCTTATGTTTATATTTGAACAATTATGGAAGTGCATCGTAATAATTTTATTAGTAACATCCGTTACAGTTGTAGATTTATTTACAGCTTGGGAATTATAAATAGTTTCGGAAAACTCTCAGGATTTAGTTTTTGAGAAACTTGATTATAATACTCTCACTTGAGGAAGACGCGCTCATTTATTATCATTCTAAAATCTGAATTTGAAACAACTACGAACGAAGGCAGAATGCATTTAATTTCGCGCGTTGTTTATTTTTCAACAACTTTTTTTTTAATTTGGTGCAATCGCTTTTTTTCAGCCAGTCACATATTCAATGCATTGTTCCTGCATGGTTTGTCCATTGATTTTTTTTTGATTGACCTCTTTGCTGATTGGAATATTTACTAACAATATCCACATTCCAAAATCAATTCTATTTTGGTCCCTAAGGGATTTATGAGCTATTTTGTTCCCTGTTTACGAGGAATAAACTAGCTCTTTTTGAATAGATGTGATAAAACATATTTTTTTGCTCCAACCAGGCTAAGTCAATATTTTCCTTACCATCCAGATTTTTCCAAACATAAACTGTATCTCAGATTTTTATATACACCCGCTGAAAATATTGCAGTCGTTACTCGTTAGTACCTAAAACCCCTAGATAAAATATAAGAGCCCAGTAACGTAGAAATACACGAAACTATTTCGAATAAATTGTAACTGTCTGCTGGCCATTTCCCGTGCTTTTGAGGTACCTAATAAGCCGTTTAAAATACGAAACAAAAAAAAACAATTTCTCGTCAGGAGAACGTTGGAGCTCATTTCGTTTCTCATTACTCGAAATCCGGTACAGGTAGTGTGGGGTAGATAGAAAATACATGCTGCAATAAATTTAAAAAATGTGAGTATGGAGTACTCTAGGGAGGCATAACGTTAACAAATTACGGCAATTTCCAATATGTAACGTATTTCGATAGCAATTTTCTCGGTAACCTTCGTTGAAGTGGTTTGTAAGGCGATGTGCGTTACGATGTGTCATCAGTGGTGTTGAACCACCCTGTATTTATAGCTAAACATCGCGCGTATGTTGATGGAGCGTGCCTTTACTTTTCTCACGGGAATAATGAGTACGCTCTAAAGATGTATGCTTGTTAACTTTTGAACGGTTGTACGGGAATCAATGCAATTAGCAGTAGCGGTATAAATATATTTAAGACTTACAAAAACTGGAAGAAACTGCTTGAATATGCATGCGACGTCGTACACTGCTGTGTTAATTTGGCTACACTACAAAGGATTTATAAAGGATTAGCACACATAGTTAAACAGAAATATGTAGTAGTAGGCACTTTTTTTTATAAGTTCGTTTTAAGAGAAAAAAAGTGCTTACTCTCAGTCTCACATATGTCTCTCTCTATGTCTCACAAAAATGAATCCGCGACAAGACGAGATTCAACATAAGACACGTTCTGCCATCCTCGAGCTATAATGCCGCTATCTGATAATTAAGCGCTCAAACTTTCCAAATAGGAGGAGGTTCTATGTTAAGCTGTATTTGTGTTTTATTTTCACCGATTTCTCCGTCAATTGCGGTACGATTTAAATTTTTTTTTTGTTCCTTGATGCCATCTTAATCAGCAAAAAAAAAAACTCAATCGAATCAAATTTTGCCTATAGATATAGGCAGATTTTTCTACTATCAATAGATACCGAATTAAAATAAAAAAAAACACCCGAAATAGATGTTTACAAACCTATTTTTAATAAGATTGAACTTACAATATGACTATTCGAAAGCTCGCCATGAGATCTATTTTTGACACAGAAAAAAAAATTAATTGATAAACAGGATCGATTTATATTAATTTGCGGTTTTTTGTTTTTCATCTATAAATCAAAATGTGATTTGGTCAGTTAGTGGCACTATTGCTTGAGGACGGCAGTGTTGCGGATTTAAGCAGAACTTGTGAATCGCCTTACGTCACTCAATCCAATGTGTTTAATTGCTCGACAAGTTTAATATTATCTCGCATGACTACGATATCATGACTCATATAAGACATGATAATATATTATTTATTTTCATACGTTACATTACCTTTATGTTGGGCCCTCTGGATGTATAGACCACAATTTTAGAAAGAATGTGTTGGTAGTTAAGTCATTGGCTCCTTGACTTAGTATGCAAAAAGTGTTATAATATACTTGCACTGTTTTTTGTTTACTTGTTTTTTTTTGCGTCGATTTGATGCATGGTGTCTCCACGAAGGTATATTTTATGAAAAAATTATCAACAACTAAACACAGTGTCATTGATGCAAGAGATTTACTTTAAACTTAAATGAGAAAAATAGAATCATATAAATAATTAAGTACCTATATACTGTGTTCATGTTTCCCTGATAAGTAAAATGTACTGCTGACAATAAATTATAAAGCCAATCAAATAATTTATCCAGGCATTTAATTAGTAATCGTTAAACATAGTTCTGTTGCCAACATTTCTATTTATTTATTAAAGCTGTATTATTTAGCTTTTCAATTCACTGGGTGTCTATTGACAAATTCTAGAGAATTGGTTGTATTTCTGTGTATACCAAAATATATGTAAATAATGATCTGAATAAATCATTAATTAGGTTATTATTTCTGAAACTATTTTATTACAAGTAATTAAATATTTATTGACCGAAAAGGTATTTTGACCATTATTTTTTTCAATAAACAGCTTTCTATTTGCAAGCCAGTTCGAATTTTTTCTCATCCATGATTGGAAATTTGAGCATTATTTTGACAACCTTCTTCAAGATAAATCGAAATTGCAGTACAGGCCGAATAAATGTGAGCAGCGGCCGGCAAAAGTTGTATGAAAATCCATATCTGTCGTTTGCAGCGGCCAAATAAATTACATAGTAAACTCATATCTGTCATGTAATTTAAAAATGGAACGATCTTTTACTCCAAATCATGGCAACCAAGGAGGTAACTCATCAAAGGTTTTATTTAAATTTCGAACTGGCTTAGAAATAGAACGCTGTTTATTGAAAAAAAAACAAATGAACACTTTAAGGCTTAGCACGCACTGCGATTTTTATTTGCGCAGATTTTGGAGTATTATTCCCGCATGTTTTCTTTACAGCAACGCGTGCGGCTGCATACAATTCCATAGGCCCCAGAATAGGCGGAAAACAATCGCGCGAATAAAAATCGCAGTGCGTGCTAAGCCTAACGCGGGAATAATTATTGTTGTTCTTTGTTCGTCATTGATTTTGAAAAGTTATAATTGTTTTTGATAAAATGAGTTCTAGGTACTACTTAGTTTTAATTTCCGCGCATTATTTGAGAAAAGCACTATACCAGCCTTGGCCACAACTAGGCATTGATGGACTTACGTATGTGTGCCTCGGCTTCGCCTCGGCCCACATTTACACGTTCGTCCATCAATGCCTCTTTTGCTGGCCGCTGCAGTAATGTACTATAAATAAAACCTTTGATAAGTTACCTCCTTGGTTGCCATGTTTCGGAGTAAAAGATCGTTCCATTTTTAAATTACACGACAGATATGAGTTTACTATGTAATTTATTTGGCCGCTACACACGACAGATATGGATTTTCATACAACTTTTGCCGGCCGCTACTCGCATGTATTTGGCCTGTACTGCAATTACGATTTATCTCTAAGAAGGTTGTCAAAATAATGCTCAAATTTCCAAGCATGCTTGAGAAAATAATAATGATTACTTTTACTGTGATAATTCCCTGTAATACATTTAATTTGTTCCTGTTATTATTATTATTATCTAAATCAGCGTGGTGGGCAAATTGGTGTAAAATACAAATACGTTATGTAACCGAACTGTATTAGAAAGAAAGAAAAAATATAATATAATTATATATATGGTTCACCTCCTACCTTCAGCAACGTCAGCAGTCTGTTCACGGTGGGGATTTTTCGTCTCGCTGGTGTGACTTGGAGGCTGGCGTTCCTCAAGGCGGCATTCTTTCTCCTCTTTTGTTTTCTATCTTTATTAATCTCATTACTTCCGAACTTAATTCAGTGTGCCTATCATCTGTATGTGATGACCTACAGTTGTACTGTCAAGGGAGGGCCGAAGAAATACCTGACGATATCGACAAATTAAATAGAGACTTGATGGCCATAAAAACTTGGTCTGATAGATTTTGTGTTGCAGTTGAATGGGCTCAATTGGGACTTTATAATAAAACAGTGGACTGTATTAACATAGGTATATTACTATAATTTACACTATCAACTCAGATAGAAATATGTACAAAGAAATGCCCGTAATGGATGGCGACTGTGAGCTGAGTGGAGCGGCGGGTGCGCAGACGGCCGTCGTGTCGCGGGTTCGGTCCCCCGACACCCCGCGCCTGCGCCGTGGACGCCCGCGCATAGTGATGCGCCAACATATTCCCCGGGTTGAAGGGAAGTCTTCAATTTTCGATTGGAAGGGGGCAGATGCAGTTGAAAGCACGACGAATGGTGCCTCGCTTCGTCTTCAGTTCGCATGTACAAGTTTTGAATGTTGCATTTGAAATATAAGTTTTGTAAGTATATGCTTACTGCATAAAACAATAGGATGTTTCACACTAAAATCGTAGGGGGAGTTATCGAGCCTTCCGCCCACGCGAATGAGGTTATGATTGTCAATGAACGGTGTCAGAGGGAGCAATCTACTTTTGCGTGGTAATTTTTGTCCAGACTTTAACAAATTATATTCTTCTGGGAACATTTCAAGCTGTGAATAATGTAGAATTATATTTAATGAGTTTTCTAGTTCTGTTGTTGAAAAATTACCATGCTATTTATTTTTATTTTTTGTGTTGTAAACAAAGCATTGTATATATGTAATTATATTTTGTATCTTTAACAAACTAGAATACTTTACTAATAAATTAGAAATGATTGATGAATGAATAGTTACGTCTGAATGATTACTACTTAATGAAATATGATTGTCACTATCACTATCAATGTAATGAGTCACTACTTCCGGCAGACTATCTTTCCCGTTGTTTGGCATGCTAGGCCACTCATTTTCACTATGCTATAAAAATGAGGGACCAGACCACCACAGAGGTGTGTGCATGATAACGTCGGCACTGAGACCACGGGAAACAAGATCCGCAGGGTTGTCCTTCGACGGTACGTAGCTCCAGGTATGACCACAAGTACTTTCCTGTATTTCGTTGACTCTGTTTCTGACGAAAGGTTTTAATTGATTAGTAGGAGTAGAGAGCCAACCCAGGACTATGGTTGAGTCGCACCAGAATCTACATTTATGAATGGGCATGGTAAGCGATTCCTGAACCTTAGTACACAGCCTTGCACCCAACAAAGCGCCACAAAGTTCAAGCCTCGGTATCGTCGTTGGTTTGATGGGCGCTACACAATTTCTAGAAACTAGAAGTTGTACGCCCATGCACCTACTGCCATTACAAGACCGAATGTACACACAAGCGCCATACGCCCTTTCGGACGCGTCGGTAAAGACGTGTACTTCATGCATAATAGAGTCTTCACGCAAAACCCAACGAGGAATTTTTAAATTATTTAATGCTGTTATTGCCTTCAAATGTAGATCAAAGATTTCTGACTTCATGCGATACTTCGTCATCCCAGTCATACTTATCTTGCCATAGACGCTGCATAATTAGCTTTGCTTCGACGACGCATGGACCTACGAGGCCTTATTGGTCAAAGATTTGACTGATGACAGAAAGGACATGTCGTTTGGTGACTTTAGTAGTGGAGGTGATATTTATAGTGTAAGTAAGTGAATCAGAGTCACAAACCCAGTTAAGACCTAAAGTTTTAGATTGAGAGTTTGGACTTTGCTCAGAAAAATTTAAAGTGTTATGTAACTCGTTACTATGTGTAATTTCTTTTAGAATTTGTGGATTGTTTGATCACCAATTTCCTAAATTGAATTTTGCAGATGATAGAACCAAATGTACCTTTTTTGACATATCTACCGTTTCAGCTATCGTATCCCTTCCACTAAGAAAGTCGTCGAAGTAAAAGTCACGTCGTATAGCGCATTTGGCACGACTGTCCTCAATGTCATCAGCCAGACTTACAAGACACTTAGTGGCTAAATAGGGCGCAGAAGCGGTACCATAGGTAACCGTATTTAAAGTGTAGGTTCTAAGAGGTTCTGAAGGTTCAAATCTGTAAACTATTTTTTGAAGAGTACGTTGGACTGGATTTAACTCTATGGCTCTGTACATTTTTTCCACGTCACTTGAGACCACGTACTTATGCTGACGAAAACGTGTTAAAATGGAAAACAGATCGTCTTGAACTACGGGACCGACCATCTGAATGTCGTTAAGTGACACCCCCGTACTGGTAGGAGCTGATGCGTCAAATACTACGCGTAGCTGTGTAGTGGTGCTAGAACTGCGAATAACTCCATGATGTGGAATGTAATAATTTTTCATGGAGTTTTCTGGTGAAGGAGTACAGTCTGAGTCTAACGTCATATGACCTAGGCGCTCATATTCTATGATGAACTCATTGTATTTTGTAAGAAATGATGGATCACGTTTAAATCGCCGTTCAAGGGAAAGAAAACGATTTCTAGCATTGGTGAAAAGAATGACCTAATGTACTAGGATCCCCTCTTAAAGGCATTGATACTACGAATCCCCCACCAGCATTACGAACGGTGGTTTGAACAAAAGACTGCTCACACATTCTCTCCTCAAGCGAAAGTGAATGTTTGAAGCGACGTTGTCAAGCTCCCAAAATTGAGTTAGGTCGGGAGTGACATTGGAAAGATGGCAAAAATGATTGACGAAAAAACATGATTGGCGCGAAATACTACCTGAAACTAACCAACCTAACTTGGTCTCGCATAATTTAGGTAGGTTTTTCCCTAAGTCTATCGTTTTGCTGCCTAAGACATTCCAGAAAACTTCAGCCCCTACCAGGAAGTCTACGACCGACGGAACATTAAAGTTCGGGTCTGCTAGTTTAAGACCTGCAGGAATAGGGACGTGATTGATATGTATGGATGAAGACGGTAGAAATTTTGTGATTTCAGGCAAAATGTGACACTCGATATCTACAGTAAAGGCACAGCATAAAGACTCCATTGAGAGGTGACAAGACTGTGTACTGGTGGATATGTGGTTATTAATACCCGTTACCTTGGTGCTCGTACCGTGTCGTATCAAACCCAGCTTCTCTGATAAGCTCTGCGTAAAAAAGTTCGCCGTACTGCCGTTGTCCAGCAGTAGGTGCGCAGTGTGCTTCTTACCCGTCACGCCAGTCACGTTCACCATAGCTGTGGACAGTAAAACATGCGCAGAAGTAGCAAGCTGCATGGAATTGGCTGAAAGCACAACATTTGAAGAAGGAGAAGCAGAAAGCAGTGCAGAAGGCGTGATAGAAGGCAATGGATTGGAAGCAAGTTTGGGCTCGTTACTTTCCAAATGCAAAAGCGTATTGTGCTTTGTTTTGCAATATTTGCAATGTTAAAATCTAAATTTTGTAGAATTATGTCCAAAGCGTAAGCAATTAATGCAAACAATAAATTGAGTTGCCTTTTGTATGCGATTTTCTATTGACAAGTTTCTAAAAGATTCACATTTAAATAATGTATGTAAATATTTTCCAATTTTTTATTTATTGTATGCTTAGAATCGGTTTTATTTGAATGACTATTATTTAAAGCGAATATAGCATTCGTTTGAGAAGAACTAAGATTTGTCTCCACTGACTCTAACCAGTCCGCTTTTCTGCTTAAAAAGGAACAAAACAGTGTTAAAGTAGGATCATCTTTATAAGTATTGTTTCTATGCTCTTCCCAGTCACGACTTGTTGTTATATCTAACTTTTTTATCATAAAATAAACAATAATGTCATCCCAATATTGAGTGGGCCTTTTTAATGAAGTTAGTGCCCTAATATTTTTATTAATAACATCAACAAGGTTTCTAATGAAAAGACTTGAATCTTTTGTAATAGGTTCAACGTCAAATAAAGCTTGTAAATGATTTTCACTAGAAGTTGGTTATTATTGTAACGTTCGCACAACAGGTCCCACGCTAAATTATAATGGTCAGCTTTAAAGTCAATGTTTTTTATTATTAAAGCTGCATTCCCCTGGAGTGAAGCTCGCAGGTAGTGGAACTTGTTTATGTCACTTATGCTGGAATTGTCGTGAATCAATGACCCAAAAGTATCCCTAAACTCAAGCCAGCATTGGTAGTTCCCATCGAAATGTGGCAAATCTATTTTTGGCAAACGAACTAAAGAATTCCTAAATTAAACATGTGCACCTGAGTTAGCATCTTTGAAGCCCGCCTCCGACGCAGCACCGTTGGCCGAGACACCGAGCAGGCTGCGCGTGAGTGTGAAAAACTTGAAAAACTGACGGTCAAAGTCCTCCCGCTCAGTCAATGCTGACTCGTTGTCTTCGGATATCACTTCGATGTGTGTCTGTAAGGCGTCAAATTCGGTGTGTAAGGTTTCAAATCTATTAAAACGCTCCTCTAAATCTAAACGTTGCATCTCAGATATTGCGGAACTACTTTTTACTAAATTTAATTAGTTGCTGTAAATAGTAAGCTTCGATTTTATTGAACTACGTTTTTTTATCAATGTTTTTAAGTTATCTGCCATTGTAAAGTTAAATAACAGCTGGACGCACTGATGCTAATGTACTCAATAGATAAGAAAACTGAAAACAGCTGTGCGTTAGTGAAAGGGATCGAGAATAAGTTTCAAGGTCAACCACTGAACACGTGTTATCGCGGTGCGAAGTAGCTAATGACCGAGCGTTTTCAATACAAAATATGGGTAATTAAACAAGCAGTGCCGTAAGAAACACTATGAAAGCACTAATGTTGAAACACTGTATATACACTGTAATATAGGAAGATGAATAACGATTTTCGGCAAGAAAATGAAAGCACAAAAATAACTAATTGGAACGGACTCACTCAAATACAGTATTATACTCCCAAAGTATGACGTCAGCTCCCACGTTGACTATGCAGGATGCCTCGGGAACGACTTCTTTGTTCTTTTCTTCGTGTTCGTACCGCGTGGTGCTCGCGAGCGGTCAAAGTCCGCACAGGTGAACACGACGACCGATGTTGTTGACGGCGTTAATTACAGCAAAACTGGTGTTTATTTTTGCGCAATCGAAGGACCATTGAAGACGTGGTGGAAGGCAATCGATTGTATGATAAATATGTGTAATACCAAGCGATACACAATCAACTTATAGGAAATATGTACGAAGAAATGCCCGTAATGGATGGCGTCTGTGAGCTTAGTGGAGCGGCGGGTGCGCAGACGGCCGTCGTGTCGCGGGTTCGGTCCCCCGACACCCCGCGCCTGCGCCGTGGACGCCCGCGCATAGTGATGCGCCAACACAGTAAACCCCAATAAGTTTACGATCGTCATTGGGAGTTCTCGAAACACAACTAAAGTAGATGGTGCATCTCTGCCACCTGTTTTGTTCGAGAGTACGATCTTCCCATTCAGCACTGACGTAAAAGATCTAGGCTTACGTATTGGTAGAACCCTGAGCTGTCACACTCAAGTCGCTAGTGTCAGTCAGAAGGTTACTGGAATGCTCCGGGCTTTGTATCGTCTGAAAAACTTCTTACCATCAAACACAAAGACAATGCTTGTGCAGACACTATTTTTTCCTATCATCGATTATGGTGACGTGTGCTACTATGACCTGAATGCAGATCTCCTCAACAAACTTGACCGTCTTCTAAATTACTGCATTCGATTTGTTTTCAATTTGCGTAAATATGATCATGTCTCTGCGCATCGGTCGCTTCTAAAGTGGTTCCCCATACGCCAGCGCAGAGAGCAAAGGGCTCTAACTACATTGTTCTCATTTCTTGACTCGCCCAATTCCCCTAGTTATCTGGCCCCTCATTTTCAATGGCTTATGTTTAATTTACCACCAGATATTACAAATAGCAGACAAAAGTAGTAAATGATCACCAAAATGAAACTCGCATTTTAATGTAAAATTATAACCAAAGTTTTAACACTTTGCTATCCTATTTAAGTAAACTGACTCCAAGTAAATCATGAGTAACCCAAAAATAGTAAATGATCACCAAAATTAAACCAACATTTTAAAGTAAAATTATAACCAAAGTTTTTAAATTCTGCTATCCTATTATAAAATGAGTTTTGCTTGGAAGTAGCGCTCGCCGGCCGCTGCCGCGGCACCGCTCGCTTCGCTCGCTCGGCTCGCGCGCGGTTGGTCACTGTTCTAACCTAACCTAACCTATTTCACCCGGTCAAAATAACCCATTTCACAACATTAATTTGGTGATCATTTACTAAATTTGGTGGTCGAATACTTATTTTTCTGGTGTTAAGTAGATATTTTTGGTTACAAAACTAAGGGTATCAAAGCATTTTATGGTGGTCATTATATTTATCCCCATTTTCAATACATCTGCGACAACCACAATAAAAATCTACGATCTTCCAATAACCGTCTTCTTCAATGTCCTACTCACCGCACTGACTTCATTCACCGTTCTTTCTTCGTTCAGTCTATTTATCTGTGGAATGCGCTCCCCCAGGAAATCAAATTAGGATGGCAACCAACCGACTAACCTTAAAAGTCAAAGTTTGCGAGCACATTCGCAAGAAGTTGGCAGCAGTGTCGTCACAGCGCTAATTTTTTCCAATTGTCTATTTTTACTAATTGTATACGTGTATTCTTATATTTCATTTATTATTTATTGTGTAAATTATATTGTATTTATTAATTATTTGTAGCTTATATTTATGTATTGTATATATTTAAATCCATTCATTATTGTGATTGCACCCACCACAATTTATCTCTGTATCACCCAAAAAGATCAGAAAAGTTGACTGGTAGAAAATGCCTAAGGCATTAAGTCCGCCTCTGTACATTTGTGTGCTTAAAGTATTAAATAAATAAAAGTACACATAAATCTTACCTCACTGTCTATTTATCAACTCTTCCAACGCTTCGGTTTTCGGTTCACGGTCGCCATTCCAGAACTCTTCGGCCTCATCGGCCATCCATTCTGCCCTGCCCACTGCCACTTAGGATTCGCAATTCTTCGAGCCATTTCGGTAACTTTTGATCTCTTGCGGATGTCCTCATTTCTGATGTGTACACGCAAGGCGCACGTACATAATCTCATACAGGCTGATGTCCAGGATGTCTTCGATGTAGTGTTGGGTCAATCTAGCTCTTAGGTCGTTTGTTAGTTTTGCAAAGGGTTTGCTAATTCATGTGTACGCCCATAGAATGTCTCGATCACCTTCGAACAGCCGCTGAGATAAGCTCTGGTTTGGAGGATACGATCCTGCTATCGTCAGTCTTCAGTTTCGTGATCTGGCTCTGACCAATAGCCAGATCACTAGAAAACATCTTAGAACTTTTAATTCGGTCAATCTCGTCTTTAAAACACTCTGTATTAAAGCGGAGGTATTACAAGAATTTAAGAATCGATCACAGAGACAACATTAAACATTTGCTTCCTGGCTTATATGATGAAATCGATCTCATTTTTTGTTGCACCATCGGGGCTCTACCATAATACTGGCCAGTAGGTGACTCCGATGGTTACGACGTCCAACTGCTGTTAAAATATTTTGTAAATTATGTCTAAGTTTCTTTAAATAAATAAATAAAATAAAAAAAACTCCAAATTGTCCCACTTGCAGTTCATCATCGTCTCGTTTGCCCAGTTTCACATTGAAGTCCCCCATGACAACGGTGAAGTAAGTTTTGATACCATGCATGGCTCTAGAAATATCCTCATACATAGTCTTCACTTCTGTGCCGAGGTCGAGGCGTAGACTTGTACGACTTGCAGCGAATATTTCGAGGATATTCTAAATATAAGGTACGCTACCCTTGTCGACAAACTCTCGATCTTCACCACGTTATTAACAAGGGACTTGTAGACGTTAAATCTGATACCACCCTGGGACTGCCGGTAACCCTCGCGGAAATAGAGCAAGTTACCGGATTCGAGGATCATCGAGTCCTCCCCCGCTCTTCGGACTTCAGATAACCCTATAATATTCCATCGTAACCTGTTCAATTCCGCATCAAGTTCGGTGATCTTCTCGTTGGTCCGAAGTGTGCGCGTGTTCTACGTTGCCAGGTCCAATCGTCGATGTTTGTTGGGGTAGCCGAATCTCGTGCAGAGATTCTTAGCACCTCTTGCCATGCCGTATCCTCGATCACTACCATAATCAAGGGTAGGCAGGCTGCCGGGAGTTATGGGCCATTTTTATTCGTGCTATTCATGGAAGGCCATATTATGGTTTTGCCATAATCGCCACACTTGGTAGGCGGGTTGGTGATCGCAGTATGGTTGTAACAAATGCACAGAAAACGCTGTTGCGCATTCTCTGGTTTGTCCCTAAGTCGCCTATTACGACACCCACCCATATTTATACCGCAGTTATAACTAAGATGTGAGCTGTGTCTCGCAAGCAAGCGGCAGTGCATACCAACGACGAGAGCAGTTATGAGCAACGATCGGTAAGTGACTAACAGCGACCGGCGATCCATCGCTACATCCAACGTTCACTGCACGTCATTCGGAGAGCTGCAGCTAAGCTCTAGCCAAAACAAATCTCCGTACAGTTTCAGTGTTTCTTTTCACAAAAGTTGGTAAGCATTTCCTCTCCTTTTCGCTTCGCACATCTACACTTTGGATCAGTCCTAAGTGTCATTTACAAATGTATTATAATACATACTCTGACTTATATTTAGGATTATATTCGACGTAGATTTAAGCCCCGGAAGTGCTAACTTGTACTTCGAGATAATAAGCTTCTTTACGTTAAAAGCTTAGGAGGTGGGTTATGGTACTTAGGCAACTACGTGTGAAATGGAGTAGGTAAGACTGTAATTCGCCAATAAGAACTAAAGTAAATTGAACTCTCGGATTGAACTCATTTTGTTTGTATTTTAAGAATCTTGGTTCAAGAATTGGTATGTAGTAATGTTTTGGCAGTATTATTATCATTTATATGAAATAACTATCTGGATTTTATATATAGCGGGCTTTTTGCTGCTGGCATTACCCATGGGAACGTTGAACCGGGGTACAAGAATCCTATATTCTTACATAATGTTCTACTTCTGTACCTATATAGTCATATACCCCCATCCACTCAGATCCATACATTTTGTAAGAGTAGAATTTATGTTAGTATGCCGCAGTCAGTGTACGGAAATAAACATTCCGTTCACTGGTCGCAGTATATGACAACATCTTAATTTTTTTGTCAATTCAAAACAAACCATTACGAAACTAAAGCCCAAACACAGTGCCTAAATTGAGTCTGCAACAAATCAAAAAGATAGCACTTTTATACGTCTTTGTTTTTATGATATGAAATCTTTTGCCCTTTATTGTTTTAGTAATATCACGCAAAGATAAATGCGGGTTTCGTACCCAAATGCCGTGAAACGTCTTTTTATTCTTTTGTATAAAATATCTGGATTATCATTCAAGGGAGATTGTATAATTTCTAGAGTTATTTAAAACATACATGACTGTAAATTGTTTATTATTATTATTATTTATTATTATCAACAATTATAACATCTTTACAGATTGCTCCAATATGATGCTACAAGTCACAAATAGACAAAATTACATAAAATTAAAATAACTTAGCAGCCAAATTGCACACATTAAAATAATAACAAGTATTCATACATCAATAAATTAAATTAACCATGACAAAGTCTATAGCTCCAGGCCTCTTTCAATAATTAATTGAGCCCTTTGGAGAAATCTCCGCAGGCTTTGCCCAAATATGTCTTCCGACACTGTAATAAGGTTAATAATACGCGCGGCTCGTGAGATAGGAGCAAACTTAAGGAGGTTGGTCCTAGCTGATGGCACGTCTAAGAGAGCGGGGCGGCGGCGCGCGCCCACACACCCGTCCGGTGCGCGCAGCCGCAGCTCTTCTAGCACCTCCGGGTGGTGCAGCAACCCTAATAGTATGCTCGTCACATATTTGACCAGCGCGACGTCCCTTCGTACTGCTAGTCTGGTGTACCCGACCATTTACTGTGCAATCATTAGGAATGAACTTGTGACCATTATCATATACCTCGTCACAGCTGTTTTGTTACACTGTTGATCTGCTTGACGCAATGAAACTTCTAACACTATACATACACATTTAAGTATTACTATTAATAAGCTCTTGTTGAGCACATGTGATTCGCAATAAAGAATTGAATTACATCTTTCGAACCTTTATTTAGACCGTCAGATGTTGTAATTTATTTTTACTTTGCGTATTGTATTCAATCAAAGATCTTTTTATTCTTTTATATGATTCTATATAAGACATTCGATATATTAAAGAATACTACGAACCTAAATGAAAGTATTTTCATTTAACAAAGATCGAATATCCAATCCGATTCAAAATATTTCCTGTATCATGTTTATCGCCATGGGTCTTTGACTCCTTTTTCTTCAATTTATTCGTTTCGTTATAAAAGCATGCAATTCCGAATACTTCCCGTAAGTGCCGACAGTCGACACTAATCTTCGACCATGTTTGTGTTGTCACTTTACCTGTCCATTAGAAAGATCGTAAATCTCTGAGGATTTACTGCTTACGATCCTACGCGATGGCTTCTGCCCGGCAGTTGATGATCTTAGTGTCCATAAAGCTACTGCGGATAAAGGATTGTATATGAATAGCAATGATGAGAAAGTTAAAACTAAAGCGAAGTTTTAGATCGAAATTGTATAAATTCAAGCTGATGCGAATGAATTCCACGGGAGCATTTATTTAGTATGGCTCTAAATATGGGATTCTAGATTATGTTGACATTAATAACGTCACATTTGTATTCCGCGGGCACTTGTCCCACTGCCGACGATCAGCGAGTAGCGAGTAAAGCTAGAAACTAAAAACGAGTTAACGAGCAGCGAGAAGCGAGTGTGTGGTTCCGATAATTTTGTCGCTCGGCTTTAAGAGAGTGTTCTTGTGCGACGGGCGATTACTCACATCACTCGAAATGACCGCTGGTTGGTCTTTCGGCGTGAATTCTGACCGCCAAGCGAGCAAACGAGCATCACTGAGTGAGTATAACTTTGATAGTTCTTGTCACTGCAATAAATTTGTGGTGATAGAATACTCGCCGGCAGTGTGAAAAGCTAGCGATCAACTATTACTATATGTGGCTACAAGGGAGTGTTCTTGTGCGCGACGGGCAATTACTCACACCACTCACTCGGGGCGGCCGCAATGTAGGTAGAAACGAGCGCTGGTTGGTCTCTCGGCGTGATTTCTGACTGCCAAGCGAGCAAGCAAGGATCGCTGAGCAAATATAACTTTGATAGTTCTTGTCGCTGCAACAATTTTTAAAAATAATAAGTTTATTCAACTTTAAATAATGATGGGCATAAACAAGGTTGGAAAGAAATAGATTGATTGTGAAACTGCATGGCAAAAGTCTCCCCTTTTCAGGGTTCCGTACCCAAAGGGTAAAAACGGGACCCTATTACTAAGACTCCGCGATCCGTCTGTCTGTCCGTCTGTCACCAGGCTGTATCTCACGAGAGTCGCAGATAAATTTGATAAAGAGTTACCGCGGCCCTAGCACAAGCAACTGAAGGAACACGGGTGGGTTTTAGTCAGTAAAAGTCTGACACACCCTTCCGCTTCACCCAGAGCGGGAGAAGTCTTTGGATGATTTCCCAACCAAAAAAAACAATAAAAAATGCTGTGTCTCATGAGCCATGATAGCTAGACAGTTGAAATTTTCACAGATGATGTTCTGTTGCCGCTATAACAACAAATACTAAAAACAGAATAAAATACAACACAAGAGATATTTTTATTTTTAGGGTTCCGTAGGCTAGGTTAGGTTAAAAACGGGACCCTATAACTAAGACTCCGCGATCCGTCTGTCTGTCTGTCCGTCTGTCACCAGGCTGTATCATGAACCGCGATAGCCAGACAGTTGAAATTTTCACAGATGATGTTCTGTTGCTGCTATAACAACAAATACTAAAAACAAAATAAAATTAATATTTAAGAGGGGATCCCGTACAAGAAACGTGATTTTTTGCCGTTTTTTGCGATAATGGTACGGAACCCTTCGTGCGCAAGTCCGACTTGCACTTGGCCGGTTTTTCTTTCCATTTCTACTAGTTTTAGGCAAGTGTGGTATACACTTCTTCTGTAGGCGTCAAGTTCTTCCCGTCATCTTCACCTGGGTCCGCTGTGATGTCACCGTTCATCTTCCGAGACCCACATCGTGGTAGCATTGGCCCTTGAATCTTTTGACCGGTCCAGTCCCATAAGCCGATAAGCTTGGCTGCTTTTTTGGATGAAGTCGGTGATTTTTGTTTTTGAGCGCAGCAGTGTATTCCTTATACCCCCAAAACAACCTAAAACTTGAACAAATACTAAGAATTAGAAAGCATATAAAATAATTGCTGTAACCACTCTCAAGTAAGTACATTTAAATATTGTGATTTCAGCTGCCGATGCATTACTACAAAAATATCGTATTTATTAAAAAATATTTTTACACTGGAAGCCGTCAACGTTCGATGGCTACATTATTTGTAAATTATTCAAACAAATATACTGCCAAGCAGTTTCCAACTGCCATTATTTATTTCAAGAAAATCATCGATGGCATGTTTGAAATATGAACAAATATCAGCAGCAGTAGTATATTTTTGATAATGATTACGTGCGTCAAGTTGGTAGAATATTGTCAGTTAGATCAATAAAATATTAATGGTAAATGAAGTGGGGCAGGCAGAACCGCCTAGCTAGATCACTGCGATCTTATTTGATGAAGTCCTAATCTTAATTCTAATGATGAATAATAATATAAAATAATTAATAGAAAAATCGCAGCGGTATATTTTTCGTATTCAATCAGTTATGCGGCTAATGCTAAAAGAAGAAAAATATTGAATGGTATTGAGAGGAAAAGGTTCGCTATAAATCAGTTTTGCCCGGTTAATAAATCAGACAGAAATTCGTGGATTTATTCCTTTAAACGAAGGTACTTCGCCAGCTTAAACGTGGTTTGTAGAGGCATTCAACGATGATAATATTTTTAAACTATAGGTATATTTTGATAAAATATTTTATGTAAAAAATCTCGCATTACTTTGTCTCGAGGTTGACAAACCATTTTATATATAACTAATCTTTAAGCCATTAGCATATCTCATTAACTAACTAATTCGATCTCCATTTTACATATTTTTTGGAAATCCATTTACAATTATTCTATTCCAACTCAATGATTTTTATAACAATTCAAAGTTTCGTGGAAATATAGTTATTTCAATGTATATTCAGCCAAGCTATAAAAACAACTAAAACGTTAAATAAAAAGTTTTAAACTTTTGTAAAATATGACAGAATATACCTCGTTATTTCTTATAACGAGGTATGTTCTCAAAATATTTTTTGTTTTTGTTTTGCAGTGGCAAACTCATGTGACAGCAAGGGTGGGGTTGCCGTGAAAATCAAACTACACTAAAATCATTAAGTTTGAATCGACCGACAATTTCTATAACCTGTTTTTTATAACGACAAAAAAGTTTAATACTTTTTGGATCTACCAACCCGCGCTGAACCCGCTTGGTAGATTAGGGCCCACTTCCTCCCTCAGAGAGCAAACCCGTGTCGAAGACACAGGGAACCTTAGAACGTGATAGGCTGATTTTGCTATATTGTTATTAGAAAAATCGCAGTGATATAAATTTCGAAAGGCGCCTTGTCTTTTGGGGAAAAAACCGGGGCGTGTGGGATTTTTACCTCACTAATACCACCCGGGGATCACGGCCCTGCGACCTCTTAAAGGTCCACCCAGGAACCCCCTCTGTGCAACGCCTGTTAGGGCAAATCCCTGAGGAGACCGAAAAGCGTCTCCCCTGAGACTCGCTGTGCAAGGCAGCACGTGTTCTCTGACACCGTCTTACCGGGAGTCACGTACAGGGCGATAAGTGTCCCCAATCTGAACGGCCGTGATCCTGGAGTTCCGTCTGCCTATGATGCAGACGGGATTCAGCGTTGTAGGCGCCGAGGCGGTTGCCTCCAAGGACGCCTTCTTCTTCGAGCGGGATAGGCTCTCCCACGATACCGCTCGGCGAAAGCGTTCTGACCTACAAGCATTTTTATTAAATGCCGGCTAATGCCACCTTAACACAAACATAACTCTATCTCCAACTTAACACCATTATATCCATTACCAAAATGAATACAAGATTCCTGCCCAAATCCAATATTGACGTTGAAATATAGCCAGCATCGATAACCGCGGTCGAAACCATTACGTCTAACATGACACCGGCTGTCACGCTGCCTGGATGTACTTGCACAAGTTAATCATGTATTCCTGTAGTAAAATGCAGTTTGTGACAACAGTTGGGTTGATAGAGAAGGAATTTTAGGTGACTGATTTCTATGTGGATGAATTGTAGTCCGGAAGTTAATAATTTTGTCGGAATCGTGAAAAGGCATGGAATCGTGCACTTTTAAGATCTCGTCATGCGTTTTCACGCTTTGATCTGCATTGGTAACAAGGACAATAAAATAAAATAATTAAAGAAGCAAAACCTACCTACTTATTAAACAAGTAAATCTTACTTATTTATTGCAAAAAAAGAGAGCAGCAAATATTAACGAAACCGTAGGTGTTCAGAATTTTTGCATAAACTGCTGAAAACATATTATTAAACCCAACACAATTTATTAAATTAAAACTTTTAATGTGACGCTTCGCCAACAGAAGAAAAAATATACGAAATAATCCCACACTTTTCCATGAGTTTTCCCACAATGTCAATACGTATGAGTTTTACCAGACGTGTAGATTCATTCATGTCAAGCAAGGTGTCAAAACAAATTCCTTCCATGAATTTGTTAAAGATTAAGCTCCAACTAACTTTAAGAATCGAGGAACCACAAAAAGTTAAATTACTCAAGGTTTAATTTACTGAACTCTGTAACTTCTTTTACCGTTTTGTTTGTTACGGTATACATAAAAATGTCATTTTGTGCATAGCATATAGACATGAATAAAATTATCAAGTTATGAAATTGAATAAGCCCCTGTACCTATTTGTGTAGGTATTTGAAACAGACGGTTAGGTACCTATATACAAAATATATATATCATATTAAAACATCATGCCTGTGCTTTCCGAAGGGTTAGGCAGAAGTATACACATATTTCGTTAGTTATTAATAGTAATACAAAAAATACATTACCCTCTTTCGAGAGTAATTAGGCAATAACCAACGGATTATGGGAAAATCAACTATTGCAATGAAAATTTCAATGAAAATAACGTATATAAATATTTTGTCAATTTCATTCAACTTTTAAACTCGCAACTATCCTTATTTCTCCTAACTGTGAAAACGAGTATACATTTTTGGTAACAAAATAACGAGTGTAGCCAGCTTTTCACGTGAAATGTGGGCTGCACTCTAATTACGACTGGTAGAGGTATTAATGGTGAACTCGTACTAAAGCGACAATGGAAATAGATAACTAGAATACATGTAAACTAAACTAAACTATTCGCAGATTTTTCATGTGACTAGTTTTATCAATAGAAATAGTGAGAATCGAGGAAGGTTTTTGTGTATAGTTTGCCACGGGCAAAGCCGGGGCGGGTCGCTAGTTAACTATATAAGTCCAGGATTCCTCACGATGTTTTCCTTCACCGTTGCCTGTGATGTCCAAGATAAACTTAGAAAGTACATAGGAGATTGAAAAGTCACATTGGTACTTGCCCAGATTTAAACCCACGACCTCAAGCACGATAAGTGAGGATTTAGCCACTGGGCCATCTAGGACATAATGAAACTGATGAGACATGAAAACCTTAATATTAACCGACCCGAAAGCAAAAGCAAAACTTCGTATGTCGCAATTTTGAACACAGAGGCAGTAAAAAAATGTTTACCAAAATATCATTTATCGTTGAGATACCGGTAATTATTTCTCCAGTGAAGAGAGTTTAATTATATTCATCATTGTTATAAACATACTTATTTTATTCTGATTTAAAATAATAATGATGGTTGTTTATGTTTATCACCTCATTTTGTTCAAGCCTTTGTTATGTAAAATTGTACATGACCCAGAAATTCTCTAAAGGGTCATAAACCCAACTTTTAGGCTCATTATAAATGTATTAAAATTCTTGGATGACACTGACAATTCCCATTTCAGTCTGTTAATTAGAATTTTTCCTTTGTCAAATTACGTAAAATTACGCGTTAAATGCAACATTTTCCGTTATGTTCAAGGTCACTAACTGTCCTACTGAAATTGACAGGTTTAGGTTGAAAACGGACCCAGACGGATATTACTTTTATTAATATTAAATCCCAAACTATGGTAATATTTTCAAAGGTCGCTTTTGTGTTTTGAGTTGCTAATCAGAAAGGGTTATTTTCTTTTGGTGTCGGTCAAACTAAGTAGTTTTCAGATCCATGCTACCTTTTTGATGTATATTGTCAAAATGTTACGAACCATGATGATTAGTTTACTAGTTTTTCTAACCGGCTTTCAGAAATTTCAAGATATTCTGCTTAAAACAAGTAGGTTTTATTCCACAATGCGTTGAAAGACCTAAGTGACCAATTTTATGTGGCCTTATTAGTAGGATAAGTTTATAAGAGCAATATTAATTTGTTTTCATTTCACAAGGCAATCAACAAGTGATGATTCGCAGGGATCAATATTGAGCAAGATTGATCACGAGATCTAATAGCTTTCCTGAACAATATCGAAGCCATTCCGCATTGTCATCGAATGATCATTTGTTTCCCATTCGATGTCATTTTGTGATCATACAGTGTCGAATTTTTGAATAATTAAGTGTATTCATTTCATAGTCGTTGAGGACCATTTTTCATCAGGGCTTTATATAAATTACAGTACAAATGGCAAAGTGGTTGTGTTACAGAAATTAAATTATAAAGTTAAACAACATTATATTACACGTGGTACTTTCAGTAAAAGATTCTCGCAAAGTGGGAACATGAATAGATAACTCATTTTGGGTATGCTTGTGTGATAAAAGATAATATAATATAAAGGAGCACGGGGTTTCAACCCGATGGCGATGAATATTTTAAGTGCTTTTTAATTATTATTGCTGTAACTTCGTTAAATTTTGCATATTACGCTGCTTATTAATGTCGATGTTTTTCTCTGAACTTTGTTCTCAAAAATAACTTTTGAGTGTTACGATTGTTTTTCTTTTTAACAAAACTATAAAGTTAAGAATCAAAGAGTTGATTGCCTTAAAAGATAGAAAATCTATCAACACAAAGAATAGGTTAGTGAACTTTCTTTGTTATTATATTTTCTTTAACATTTAACAAATAGACGTATCCAAATCTAGAATAAGAATATATTAGCTTATATTTTATGCAAATCTTTGAGTAAGAAAATAGATAAACTAGTCAAACAATATTGAAAGATAGCCAAAGCAAATGCAGGTATAATCTGACTATGTAAATGTTCGCTCTTAAATTCTTTTTACAGTAGCTTCTTATGGAAATAGCATACCTATGGAACGTATAACATGTCTGAATATTAAAGTGAATTGGATTTCTGTTTTGCGGAACAATAGCGAGTATTTTTTTATTCCTTTTTATATCTAATTGCCTCAGGCTGAAAGTTTTCATCTGATCTTTTTACGTGAAACAAAAACATCATTTTAAACCTTGGCTATAGTTTTACCCGACTGTCGAAGGAGGATAATGTGTTTATGTAAAATAAAAAGATTGCATGCGACGAACCGTAATATTGCATCGAAGAAGAGAGAATAATTTTAAATAGAAGAATTTTTGTCTTTGAAATGAAGAAATACTAGAATTTGCAATATTAAATTCAAAGGACAAAGAAAACACAAAAGTAATTTAAGAACAA
The DNA here is from genome assembly GCA_964057195.1 of Orthosia cruda. Taxonomy (NCBI): domain Eukaryota; kingdom Metazoa; phylum Arthropoda; class Insecta; order Lepidoptera; family Noctuidae; genus Orthosia; species Orthosia cruda. The sequence goes on from OZ059830.1 coordinate 17,714,986, forward strand.
TTTCTACAGTTTGATACACATGGGAGGACAAACAATGATTACGAACAAAGAACATACGTTATGAAAGCAAACTTTGGTATTCAGTGGCTAATGCCGAAGTGTCTACTGGAAACGAATATCTAATTTCTGAGTAAGGAAGCAAATTCTGCCGCAGCACTAGGCATGAATATTAAACGTTGAATATCTGCTAGAGTGCAGACATTGTATAAATTCACTCCGATCGACAGCTCGAAATTCTACGCTTCACTTGCGTTTTGTCATTAATATGATTTGAACTCGACATTCAAATAAGGTGAATTTTCTGGGAAGGAAAGGATATATATGACAGGATACGACGTTTTGCTGACGATATTGAGTTTCGATCGCCATTTCATTACGTTGATTTGAATGCGATTTTCATCTTTCTGTCCTATTAAACATTGTATTGATTGTTAGAAAAATGAGAACAAGGTTTGAATACGAATATTTCATTGGCCTCTTGTTTTCTACTCCACCCCTAACTTTGCTTCTTATAAAATACATATTGCCTTTTCAAGAGCTTTTAATTCTATTACATTACTTGTCATCAGCACACTTTTAGCTCATTCGCATATGAACCCAACCATGCTATTAAAACGTGAAAGTAGAAATAAAACCAAAAAGCATTCTAAGTACGTTGTGAATTTACGAGTGTTCTCTAGCGTAAATTCGCCAGAGAGAGTTCCATAACATTAGGCGTGGAATCAGGAAAATGCACTCACTCCCGCCGCTAACAAGCAAAAAGTTTTATAAAACAAAATCCCACTCTGGGGCAGGCCGTGACAATAATAGGTACCTCGCAAGGGACTCGCTAAGCTTTAGTGTCTTCGTTGCTTTTGCGTTGTTTAGTGTAAGTAAATGTTTTACGCAAGGAAACGTGACCCAAATAACACGCACGTCACCTTCGTCACACGAGTCTCATTTTGCACTTCTTTGGTAATCTGCCGATTTTCAAGTAAGGTGATGAAGGGAGGAATAAATCTTCTGTGTCCTTTTACTTTATAATTAAAAGATCTACGTTTCTCTATTAAGGAAAAATAGAGATGGTTTACTAAAGTTAAGTTTAATTTCCTCGATATAATAGGTCGAACAAACAACAAAACTTTTTCTCCTTCGAAAGTCGATTATATTTTTTCTTTTCCTTTTTTTCTCCAATGGTTTCTTTTTGTTTTCTCATCCATAACTACATGCAAAGACTTAATCGAACGAGACGTAACTATGCCATAATAAGATTTCATTATAGTTTAGGAGTGCGCGCTCACGTTTCAGTAATTTCAATTTCATATGTATGTCGACCTGGATGAATCTCAATTCTGTATTCATCGATAATTCCAAGAACTTTCTTATATATTATCTTCAAGTTGACATAAAAGCTTATTTGCAAATAATTTTGTTTACTTTGACAGATTCAAGGATTTAATTCAGATAGGACTGGAATAACGTGACCTTAATATAATACACATTTTACAGTGTGTAACGGTCTGTCGATTCTGCATGTGCTACTTTGAAATTGCCTTATTATTTACAGATCTGGTGTCCGAAATCAGATCTTTCGTCGAAATTGCGAGTCGAATTTTATTGTAGGTGCATAGGTAAAAACAGAAAAAAATTTTAGTTCCGTGGAAGTTACCAACAATATCAAAAATTATGCTAATATATTCTTTAAACCATTCGAATAATGATATCCTTTTATTATATAGGTGTTTGTCTTATCCTGGATTGCAACCCGGTCCAATGTTACAGCCTATGTATCGATAGATGCGACAATAGTTTAGCAACCATTTCTGTTTTTACAACTGCTGAACAAGCATGCCAGAAGTGCTCATCGTTTAAAAAGTAATTCTGTTGTGACTGTTTTAGTCTGAAGAATTACTTCAGACTAAAACAGTTTTAGTCTGAAGAATTACTTCAGACTAAAACAGTCACAACAGAATATTTAACTGAACAATATCAGAGATTAAATTTCTGTAATTTTTCGCATTCGCATCTTTGTTGCAATATGTCAAAACACCTCTAATTTACCCAGAATTTGATATATTGCGACTTTGTTTCTAAATTTATATGCGAATTACGGTAAGTATCTCTCTGGTTAAAGTATATAACAAGTTCACTCAACGAGATAATACCGATAAGATCCAATTTAAGCAGTCACAAAAATACCAGTTATTTAAAATTCCCCATAGAAGAAAAAAATTAGATTTTTAAAAAACGGTGGTCACAAAACATGTCAGACGACTTGAACCATTGGACACCTCGACATCGGGTGGACTCGCAATTTCCACGAGGGCCGTCCGGAAATGAAAGACGGTTATCGGTAGCCATCTCGATGCACTGCCAGACGCATTATTCAAAACTTTTGGAAATGCTCATGTCATGCAACGGTGAGAATTGTGCATAGTTTGGGTACAGTTTTTCAGATAAAAATGTGTAAAAATAGTGATTGGATGCTGATTACAATTACAGTTGTTGAAAGAACGGTAATAAAAAAAGGATATCTTTTTATGAAAAAATATACTACACAAGTCACAACAGAAGTCACAATGTCTAAGTAAAAATATTTTCTCTTAGGCTCCCGTAGAGAAATGCGAGGCAACAATGCAACAAAGATGTGACAAAGTGTGTAAATTATTCTACAGATGGAAAAATTCTATGAAAAATATTAATCACATCATAAAGGCACTAGAGCAAAGTATAGGGCTAGGCAAGGTATTGACACTTTTGGTAGTATTCTTATAGTCAAGCTTGCAAAGTTCGTGTTAATCACAATAAATTACATTAAGTAGTCCGACTACGTCTTATCCGAACAAACGATCATCTATAGCCCGAAGCTCTCTAAGTATAATAATAATTAAACCCGTAGGTAAGTCCATATAACTTGCGTCATAAAAAATGAAACTTGGATCATTCCATATAGGAACAAAACAACATTAAATCAAAATTTGTGTGTGAAGTACCTTCAGTTATTCATTCTTAGTTTGTTATCTGGATAAAGTAACTCTCTCAGTAAATATATAAATCCAAGCTTGGTTCATCGCGGCGATTGTTTTCTGACCTAAAACAATAAACTTTACCAGTTTGTTTAGCTTTAGCGATGTATGGTTCAAGGTATTATTGTTCTAGACTACAAAAAAGAAGAGTAGATATTATTTGTGAAGATGCTCAACCAGAGAAGCCAACTGGCGAAATCAAATAAATGGTGGAATCGTATGGTGTACCTAATGATAGGCATATAAAATATTTATGTTTTTCTCTAATGTGACAAGCACGAGCATTGCCTCTGGTACGAGAATGATAAGCGGTGACCACTTCAGGTGAACTGCGCGCTAATTTTCCATTCAATTACATGCAAAAATGATTAGCAAGTGATATACCTAATAACGACACAAAGTTTAAAATAAAAGACGAGTTTTTAAACAATGTAAATAATCTGGGTCAAGATATGACTTCCTATAATAACAACCTTTCCAAAATCCCTATTCCAAATAACTGTTACAATAACGCTTCCTTTCCCAAAATGATACAAAACCAAAACCCATACAAAATCCCATTCGATTTTTTTTTATCCGTTATCTTTACATATTAATGGCAATCCAAATTAAACACCAGTTATTCAATTTGACCGTCCAGACAGATTTCGTGCCTCAGTTTGCGCATCAATCGGGTGTGCAGATTCGAACAGTTTGCCGCATATCTAGGTCTAGCTGAGATACGAGTTATATAGATATTGCACACTGTGGAATAATAGTTGCAGGATTGCCCGGTCTTAGTTCCGTGTTACAAGATCTTAGTGGTTTGAGGGGTTTTAGGTGGCTATAATAAAGGATATTAAATTTTGGTTTAGTTTTGTTCGAAAGATCAGAGGACTAAACATAAGCTCTTAGAGCTAGGTTATTTTGAGTGTGCGAAAGGGACAGATTTTTTACAGTTGAACTATGATAGTTTTGACACGTAAGGGTACGGAGGCTGGCGTCTTTTATTAGTGTTCTCAAGCTCAAAGTGTAATTTTGCCAGCGATGGCAGCTGTCGAAATGCCAGAACGTGAGGGATTGATCACGTGACATTAAGATGGCGCTTGGCAATCTCATACCGAAATTTTTGTCATTTCACAAATTTGTTGGTGGAATGGCACTTGTCTAGAGCCTTTTTAACCGACTGCCGAAGGACGATAATGTTTTTACCAGTCTATGTATGTATTTTTGTTCCTGTATATGTTCTAGAGACCAAACGCGTAAGCCAATTTTGATAATTCTTTCGTCAATCGATTCCTCTTAAGCTTGTGAGTCACTCGCTACATAAAAATTGAAAAAACGAAAAATGACAGATTTTGGGCGCAATATTATTTCTCCAATTTTATTTTCTTCTAAATCCATAGTGTGAGGTATTAAAATGAAGGGTTTTAAGGTGATCCCAAAAATATATACCACTTATATGTTTAGAAGTAATTCGAAAAAAAAATGGTAACTAAAAAGTTATAAATAATAAAAGTTAATTTAAAATTCTGTAGGGTGGCTACTGTTTAAGAAGAACTAATAAGACGTAAACAAGAAAAAAAACATTCTTTGAATTTGGAGGACAAATACGGTTTTGGTCAGTCAACTCGTGATTATTTACTCGGTTATTTGGTTTATTATGTCAGTGAGCATCTTTCCTATTATGATAAAAAAATATTAGTTCATTAATTAATGCAATTAAAATTTGCATAAAAAACAAAGCAAAGCGCTAAAAGAAGAAACAACAAAATAAATGACTCGATTTCTCTTTGATTGCTTATAAATTCATTGATAGGCGGATAGGGTAACCAGGCAATGAAAAATCTCATTTGAATTTTAATTGATTTACGATGGAAATGAATCTGGGGAAGCATCATTTGCGTGAATATAGATCGCTGGTGCATGCAGCGGATAATAAAAGCAAGGAAAGAATATTTAATAAAAACAGGTTACGATAATTGGTTTTTAGGGTTCCGTACCCAAAGGGTAAAAACGGGACCTTATTACTAAGACTCCGCGATCCGTCTGTCTGTCTGTCCGTCTGTCGCCAGGCTGTATCTCATGAACCGTGATAGCTAGACAGTAGAAATTTTCACAGATGATGTATTTCTGTTGCCGCTATAACAACAATTACTAAAACCAGAATAAAATAAATATTTAAGTGGGGTTCCCATACAACAAACGTGTTTTCTTGCCGTTTTTTGCGATAATGGTACGGAACCCTTCGTGCGCGAGTCCGACTCGCACTTGGCCGGTTTTTTTTCCTACTGATAACAACATAACATCACGTCTGCATTCCCCGAAGTATTAGCCAGATATGCACTCTTAGTATACTTACATTTCACATGTTTAAGGCGCCGATTCCCTTAAGTAACTGATTTTAAATTGAGAATCACGTCTAAAGGGCGAGCCGTAATTTTTTTGAAAAATAGGTGTCATACTTATTAGACCATTTTCTTAATAATTTGATCTTTTTATTCGTATACTGTAATTAATTTGTAAAGTTATGTCTAAAACGGACAAAAACACGACAATCGCATCAAAACCGCCGGGCGTATTTTAATATCTCTCAAAGACAATTTAATTGTTGTAGATGTGTTGCAAGTGTGATGGTGGAGTAGGTGCCCAGTGCCTGTAACACAGGTTAATTCCTAGCGCAGGACTGGGTCTTGCTCAGCCTTCTGCTGGAACGCACCTCAATCATCTGTTATATTTAAATGGTAGTTTTAAGGATGATCATTGTACTCAAATTTTGTTGATGAATAAATTGAATTGAATTGAATTATCTACAATTTGATTTGAGGCTTTTTTTCTGAAGTCATAGAATAATAAGGAAATTACAAAAAGATACAAAATTTTGGGTCGCGCGGGCGTGAAACGGGTGTGCGTTTTGTTTCCTCAAGGTCTTCTTAGTGATCGTCTTAATATCTTATATATAAAACTCTCGTGTCACAATGTCACCATACTCCTCCGAAACGGTTTGACCGATTTTTATGAAATTTTATATGCATATTCAATAAGTCTGAGAATCGGCTATCTATTTTTAGGTAGGGTAGGGTAGGTAGGGTTGGGTAGGGTACGTAGGGTAGGTTAGGGTAGGTAGGGTAGATAAATGTTTGGTGTTTTTATGGCAAAACAATGTTTGCCGGGTCAGCTCCATGAATACTATTAAATTGATCATCTGCCTAGCCTTTATCCCAATTATTCTTGGGGTCGGCTTCCAGTCTTACCGGATTCAGCTGAGTAACAGTGTTCTACATGGAGCGACTGCCTATCTGACCTCCAAGACTGGTGTCAGATCTCAAGCTTCTTACTACTCGTAAAGACTGTCAAAGATCTTCAAATGACAGCCTGGACCAACGGATTAACGTGCTTGCCGAGGCACGGAGGAAACTCGGTATGTTGAAATAGTCAGCCCATCCACGGACCGACCTCGTTAAGCGTTGCTTAACCTTGAAGATCGACCCGTGCGGCTGTTATTATTTAGCCACGAGTTCCTCTGATATGTATTTACTCCATGAATACTAATAAATTAAATTATTTTATTTCATAATCAACAAATTTTACATAAAAATTGGGTGGGCCTCTTTTAGGTATGCATATACCTGTAACAGATATACACTCCATAGGTGTATTTTTCTATATCTACATTACATTACAATACAGAGCCTGTTAATAGCAAACACATAATTAAATTAGAATCAAAGTACCTACTCAAAGTTAAAATTCAATTGAAAAATTTAAATCCATTTCATAAAAATTAAAATTGAATAACTTAGATAACAAGTAAAATTTCAAAATTTAAAAAAACCCCGACACATTTATCTTGCGAAAACATCACGATTCAAACAGTAAAACGCCCATAACTTTTGAACGGCTGAACCAATTTTATTCAAATATAGCTAAGAACACTCTCGACACAATCACCTTTCAAACAAAAAACAAACAACATCAAACCACAATCAAACGAAATCAACATCGGTTTATCCGTTGAGGCGCTGTGAAGCCACAGACAGACACACAGATACACAGACACACAGATACACAGCAACACACGTCAAACTTATAAAACCCCTCTTTTTCCGTCGGGGTTTAAAAATAAAAACTTAATCAGTCAATAATTAAATTAAAATTAAATTGAAATATGTAAAATTCGGTATAGTGCCGGGTCAATCTAGCTCTTGGGTCGTTTGCTAGACTCGCAACGGGCTTGCTGATCGATGTGTACAACTGCCCATAGAATTTCTCGATTTCCCTGAGAAGCTCCGGTTTGGCAGATACGATCCTGCCATCGTCGGTCTTCAGTTTCGTGAGTTGGCTCTGTCCAATAGCCAGAGCCCTTGCAAACACCTTGGAGCCTTTATTTCGCTCGATCGCGTCTTTAATACGCTCGGTATTGAAGCGGCGGAGGTCTCTTTTCAAGGATTTAGAGATCTGTCTATTGAGCTGCCGGTATTTGCACGCCTCATCTGAAGACTGCAGGATCATCTCACGCCTCTCCTTCATAAGCTTGAGGGTATAATCAGAGAGCTTTTTGTTTCTATCTGTACGATGGGTCTTGAAAAACTTAGACCCGACCGTATGGACAGCTTCCACGAACCCGTTGCTGTATTCATCCACGGAGCTCCCTAGGCACTCGAAACGATTCTGGAGTTCGAGCTGAAAGCTCTCGGGGTTTGGACCTGGATCTGTGCTGGCCGGAGCGTGGACTTCATCAGTCGAGACCTTTCAAGCTTAATATTAATGTTCAATGTGCCTCTTACCATGCGGTGATCGCTCCCGGTTTTTACCGAATTGATCACAGAGACATCATTGAACATTTGCTTCTTGGTTGACATGATGAAGTCGATCTCATTTTTTGTTGCACCATCGGGGCTTTGCCAGGTCCACTTCTTGTGTTCACGCTTTTTGAAGAAGGAGTTCATCATATAGAGGCCCTTCTTCTCAATAAAACTGGCCAGTAGGTGACCCCGGTGGTTCCGTTGTCCAACTCCAAATTGCCCCACTTGCAGCTCATCCTCGTCTCGTTTGTCCAGTTTCGCGTTGAAGTCCCCCATGACAACGGTGAAGTGAGTTTTGAAACCATGCATGGCTCTGGAGATATCCTCATACATGGTCTCTACCTCATCGTCGGGGTGTGCCGAGTTTGGGGCGTAGACCTGTATGACCTTCAGCGAATATCTTGAGGATATTATGAGTATAAGGTACGCCACCCTGGTCGACACACTCTCGATTCACAAGGGACTTGTGGACGATAAACCCGACACCACCCTGGGACTGCCGGTCACCCTCTCGGAAATAGAGCAGGTTACCGGATTTGAGGATTATCGAGTCCTCCCCCTCTCTTCGGACTTCAGATAACCCTATAATACTCCATCGCAACCTGCTCAATTCCTCCTCGAGTTCGGTGACCTTCTCGTCGGTCCGAAGTTTTTGCATGTTGTACGTTGCCAGGTCCAGTCATCGGTGATTGTTGGGGTAGCCGGATCTCGTCCGGAGATTCTTAGCACCCCTTGCCATGCCGTAGCCTCGACCGCTACCGTAGTCGAGGGTAGGCAAGCTGCCGGGTACTAGGGGCCATTTTTTATTTGTGCTATTCATTGGGGGGGGTTTGCCATAATCGCCACGCTTGGCAGGCGGGTTGGCGATCGCAGTATGGTTGTTATAGAAGCATAGAGAACGCTGCTGCCCATTCTCTGGTTTGTCCCTTAGTCGCCTCTTACGACACCCACGGGAAGACATGGGATGGTGAAATTCTTTACGTCCGGCACCATACGGAACAAGATATCCCGGACGTCAGCCTGTACGAGATTAGGATGGCTCTGAAACAGCTCAAAAACAACAAGGCGCCGGGTGATGACGGAATTACGGCCGAACTCCTGAAGGCGGGTGGCACACCGGTCCTTAGGGCCCTTCAGAAGCTGTTTAATTCCGTCATACTCGAGGGCAAAACGCCACAGGCATGGTGCAGGGGTGTGGTGGTACTCTTCTTCAAGAAGGGCGACAATGCCCGGCTGAAGAACTATAGGCCCATCTCACTTCTTAGCCATGTCTACAAGTTGTTTTCAAGAGTCATCACGAATCGTCTCGCGCGCAGGTTTGACGATTTCCAGCCCCCCGAACAAGCCGGATTCCGAAAAGGCTTTAGCACCGTAGACCACATACATACGCTGCGGCAGGTTATACAGAAGACCGAAGAGTATAACCTGCCTCTCTGTTTAGCGTTTGTGGACTACGAGAAAGCCTTCGATTCGATCAAGACTTGGGCTGTACTGCAGTCTCTCCAACGATGCCAGATCGACTACCGGTATATTGAGGTGTTGAAGTGTTTGTACAAAAACGCCACCATGTCAGTCCGTCTTCAGGATCAGACCTCGAAACCAATCCTTCTCCAGCGCGGCGTGAGACAGGGAGACGTCATTTCTCCGAAACTGTTCACTGCTGCGCTGGAGGATGTCTTGAAGGTTCTGAACTGGAGGGGGCTGGGCATCAACGTTAATGGCGAGTACATTACTCACCTTCGGATTGCCGACGACATAGTGGTCATGGCTGAGACCATGGAGAGCCTCAGTAAAATGCTCGATGACCTCAGTAGAGCTTCCGGAAGAGTGGGTCTTAAAATAAACATGGACAAAACCAAGATCATGGTGAATGCCCATGTAACACCCACTCCTATCAAGGTCGGAGACTCTACACTCGAAGTTGTAGACGATTATGTCTACCTGGGACAAACGGCCCAGTTGGGTAGGTCCAATTTCAAGAAAGAGATTAACCGTCGAATCCGACTCGGCTGGGCGGCGTTCGGGAAGTTGCGTGGTATCTTCTCGTCCAATTTACCGCAGTGTCTCAAGACAAAAGTCTATGACCAGTGTGTGTTGCCAGTGATCACCTATGGGACCGAGACGTGGTCGCTCACAATGGGTCTTATCAGAAAGCTCAAAGTCACCCAAAGGGCAATGGAGAGGGCTATGCTCGGAATTTCCTTGCGTGATCACGTCAGAAATGATGATATCCGCAGGAGAACAAAAGTTACCGACATAGCCCGAAGAATTGCCAAACTTAAGTGGCAGTGGGCAGGGCACATTGCTCGCAGAACGGATGGTCGATGGGGCCGAAAAGTTCTGGAATGGCGACCGCGAACCGGAAGACGATACGTTGGAAGGCCTCCCACTAGGAGGACTGATGACCTGGTTAAGTTTGCGGGAAGGCGCTGGATGCGAGACACACGGGATCGGTCAATGCGGTGACGCATTGGGGAGGCCTATGTCCAGCAGTGGACGTCTTTCGGCTGAAATGATAATGATGATGTAAAATTAAAATGAAATCAAAATTAAATCAAAACCAAATCAAAATAAAATTATAAATTAAAAACGAATAAAAACGGAATAAATAAAATCTATATAAAAATAAAATTATACAATCAATAAAATAAAATATAAAAAAGTAGGTGCAGATAAAAGTGTGTCCCATGTATATTTTGCCATAGTATATTTTTAATTTTTTCTTTACTGGGTAGCCCGTAATTAGGTGACCCACTTAGCCTATATTATACCAATAAACGGGAAGCCGTTAAGGCATTGCAATCCCGAAGACTGAAGCTAAAAAATAAAGACAATTCTTATTACCCTGGAACTTTTCTTTCATCATCATTTCACTCGAAAGATGTCGAATGCTAACAGCAACTTGAGAGAGGCCTCGACTTCAAACATAGTTCTACCCGAAGCGCCACTGGTCCAGTGCCTCTTGCATCCAGAGAATACCCACGGCCCTCATAAAGTCATCGGTCCATCTGGTGGGACACCTTCCAATACCGTGTCTTTCGAGACGCGGTTGCCACTTTAGACCTTGAACTTTTGGCCCAGCAGCCATCACTTTTGCAAATATTATGTCCTGCCCACTGCCACTTAAAATAGAATCATTTTTTTGGCTGGCAGAAATGAGCTAAATAAAATTTTAAAAGCGAAATTACAACATACGAATTACTTAACTACTCATTTCATTGATATGAAATCATTTTACCAATTAAAATCCGTTGTCTTTGTTTTGCATAAGCCAAAGGATAATACCATATTCAAGTTATTCATTAATATTGAATGCATAAGGCATATTGTTAGTAACAATCGGTTTACTCAAATTACTTATTAGATGCTGATTAATATCAAGAATAATCGTGATTAATTATTGAAGAGCCTGCCATGTTGAGTGCGAATTAATGATAATATCCGTATTGTTACATAATACTAAGACCGTTGATTGTTTTCTTGTGCGTTTCCAGGGATTAATACGTTAGAGATTGATAAGAGGCTCAAGACGAATAGTAATTTGATATCAACCATGACGGTGTTCAAAATGTCAAATGTAAGGGATTGATCACGTGACATTTCGATAGCGCTTGACAGTGCCACTCATTTTTGATATTTTACGTGTAGCTAACAGAGATGCGATGGTGATGGCCGATATGCCAAAATGTAATGTATAGACATTTTGATAGCGCTTAGCAAATCCATAAATTTTTGAGATTTTTCCAATTGCGGTCACGACGCTTTAATAGATTGTACCTGGGCCACCAAGCTCTGTTCGGAAAAAATAGAGAAAACGACGAGCTTGTTAAAAATTAAACTTACCTAGATCGATTTATCGCCTCCGAAACCCCCTGTATACAAAATTTCATGAAAATCGTTGAAGCCATTTCCGAGATTCAGATTATGTATACAAGAATTACTCGTTTAAAGGTATTAGATAATATTACTTGTTAATAGCCTCACACCGCGCCCCTTGGTACTTCATCACTCCGGCAGAGCATCTGCCCCCTGATCACGATCTGAAATGGCAAATCTGGCAAACCCTAAACCGATTGCGGGCCCAGGTTGGTCGCTGTAGAAAAAATCTGGCCAAATGGAGAGTCACAGACCCATCTCAAACACAGTGCCAGTGCGGGGCCCCCTCGCAGGATATGCCCCACCTCCTTGTCTGCCCTTCGAACCCAGCCGCCAGCCTTTAAGGAACTGAACGTGGCGAATTTATTGATACGAGAAGAAGAAGATCATTACTATCAGACAATGACCAGTGACGGCGTTGGGTACACTTGCTATTAATATTTCACGATAAGATTAATTTCTTTTTTTGGGATGGTTATTAAAAAGTAGTAGGTAACATAGCAGCATCCTAAGGCTAGACTACAAGCAATATAATACAAAGCTTTAGTATTATTATTGTGAGCTAAAGTAAGCAAACAGAATACATCATTTCAACTACGGAATATAACAACATGAATATAATATGTTCTTGTTAACTGAAGATAGTTCAAGCGTTGGACTAAAGTGTCTCGTACACCAAATGCGAGTACGAAACTGTAACGTAGCCAGCGAGAGTTTTTGATGTGAACTTTTTATTTAAAAGCTGACCAACTTAAATGCCGATGAGTACACATTCTGAAAATGCACGCCTTGAATCTTTCGGTGAAAAGTGTTATTGCAGAATCTCTGCGTTGAGAGTTTAAAATAAATAATATTTAGGTGTCAATTGATGTTTCCTAACAACACTTTCTATGGTAGAAGGCTAGGAGCTAAGCCACTTCATCGTTTACCAGAGTACTACAAAGAACTTTAAATGCAGTGTTTAGATTTATAATTTAAACTATAGCTTAGTTATCAGTGTAATCTGCGCTTATGGGCGAAGTACCGCTTAAGTTTTGAATTTCTTATTGTAGTACCAGGTTTCAGCATTGTGATACCAATTACTAGTTGACTTTTATCCAGTATCAATAAAGTGTCCAAGTTTTTCTTTCTTACTATTGGTTTCTATTCTTCTTTCTGGATTATGGGAATCTTAACAATAATTAAAACGGTAACTGATGATTTGAAATATAACGGATTTGTATTTTAAGATACAACGTATTCCAGCCGCAATGAATCATCGTCATGCTATACAAAAAATAAAAACATGGAATATTTTGTTTTTCGGATAAATATGTAGAGTAAATTCAAACACAGTTTAGAAGCCTTCCGTTTTTTCTAGATTTTTGCACCATTGGCTGATTCAAAAAAAGATAATACAAAAAAAATTGTTGTAGGAGGACCACATGTCTATTAAGAGGAAAGAGCAAAAAATATGGAGCTTAGCCGCGCCCACATAGTTGCTGAGCCACACGCGAATACTTATGTAAATACCCTGGACTCTGGCTGTGTATGAAGTACGGGCTTGTCGTCAAAACAAAATACTTTATCATCTTCCACCTTAAGTTTTGGTAAAGGAAACTGTATATCTTTTTGTTGTCCTGACTGGTTGTTTTTCTTTTTTTATAGTTAAAAATATACATGTGAAAGTATTGCCTGTCATATATACCTACAAGTTTATTTTTAAAAGTTAGTAAAATATGGGCTAACCATGAGGGTCTCACTAGCGTTTGCAATATTATGGTAGCACTTTACAATTAAGTAAAGCTTTAAAAAAAAACCTACGACGACCTACCCCACCCACCTATAACGACCTATGACGTATTTTATTGTGTTATCACTTGTGCTGGTAGTTTTATTGAAATTTGTATAACATTTAAAATAGATTATAATGAAAAGGCTTCCTAAAACAAGGCAATAATCTAAGGCTGAAGTAAAAGAATCCTCAATAAATGAAAACTGGACATTAATCAGACCAGCAAAACAATGCAATGACAAACTTAGAATATCACAATTACACTATACAAGCTTTCCCTACAAATTTTTGCAGAATGATAAACACTTGATACTAAGAGCGAAGTTGATTCCAATTACGTAAATTGAAAACTTAGGACTTCTTGCGAACGGCTGTTAAAGTTTGTATCCCAGATCTAACTTTCAGGAAGTTAGGCGATTAAGCTGATAATAAGTTTTACAGATCCGAATCCGTAGATATAATAAAAAGAACAAAACATATTTCTAGCAGTTTTATCTTTTTTATTTTATTTGACCTAAACTGACCAGCTGCAGCTGCTGCTCAAATGGTTTTATTTAAAGACGATATTTCACACTTCATTTCTTATTTACAGATATTGGTATTGATCGTTTCCTTTTCCAATATATCCTGTGCTTTTGTATTCCAACATAGAGATTATAAAATAACTGCATAATCGCCATGCAGTTATTTTATAATGAAGGAAACTGATTCTTCAAAGATTTTCTCCTAAGTCGTAAATCGTATTGTCTGAGCGTGACATGTCTTTGCGCAACCCTTTCTGCAGCGAGCTGAATGACAGCTCCAAACGTCTTTTAGAAGACAAAACAAAAAAAAACTATACTGGCATAACTTTGTGCATTATAGGTATGGGTAACAACAACAAAAAAGTGAAAAATAAAATCTTGTTTCTAATAAATACAACAAACTATCAAAAAAACACTACAAAGTTAAAAACAACTACAATTTCGGAAGTCGGTGTCAAAAAACCAATAAACAAAAACAGGTACACCGAGTGCCGAAACCTGTAATTAACAAAGTTATGCCAGAATAGATTACTAGAATAACATACAATTTGATAACCAGTGAAATGAGAGTGTACCAGGGCACAGTTAATATAATACTAGACCAGGGTAAACTGTACACATCTGCGTTTCCCTTTAGAGCATACCGGCGTGATGTTATGTTATGAAAAGGCGTAAACAATAAACATACAAACGATTGCAGCAATCCCGAGAGATTTGCTGTTGTTTATTAAAGAGTTTTGTTGTATATCTCTGAAGTTATTCATCAGATCTACATTAAATTTAAATGGGTCCACATGAGAAGCTCCAACTTTCAAATAAAAAAGAATCTTTAAAATCGGTACACCTAGTATGGAGTTTTGAGGTGACACACAAAAAAAAACAAAGTAAATTGAAATGAGAAACTTCTCCTTTTTGAAGTCGTTTATAAAATGATGTAGCCTAGCTTACTATAAACCAGTTGCATCACATACTATTGTCTCTGCACTAGTCGTCGCATAACACGATGAATAGCGACACTTTAAAGATGTGAAGCTATTGTACGGCCTGTAGTTGTTTCACGGTACCGCGGCCGCGTGTAGTCAGGCAAACGTCACTAGCACGTCCTGTTTCCGGTAGGCTACATTTCAAAACTGCGCCATTCTCACCGTATAGGGTTGAGGAGCAATTTTCTTTGAAAATGCTATGGTAAGTGATTTGAACAGGCAATTTTCATTGAAGGACAAGTTAGAACAGTTCTTCTGATAAATATTATGATTGGATATTTTCGTAACGTGCTTGGGTCATTTTGTTACTAAAATTTCTGAAGATATGCTGAAGATTAAGAATAACGAGTCTATTATTACCTTCCAGATAAATTGATAACATAATATTATTGTAATTTTAACTTGAATTTATCATAAAGGTACGATGTTGGATGGGATACTAAGAATCGAGATGGCTGTGTGAAATTGAGAGTTAAATTCATAACATTTACTTCAACAGCTCCCGAGTCACATATCACATACACCAACATACTTATTTTCCGAACTTATGCCAACAGTTACCCAAAAGCGTTATACAATTAGGATATTATGGGATCGGCAGACCCAAAAGGATCATCGTCTAATTAAATGAAAGAAAAGTTAATTTGTTAGAGACTAGGTTACGAAACTAGGTTTTCCCTATTGGATGGAATGTGCCAAAACTTCTGCAAAACGACGCAAGTGGATTGTTCGAATGGTTGAAATGGGAACAAAAAGTTCTGGCTTTTGCTTTCCCAGCGTATGATTTTGGAGAAGTGTTTATAATGGTCTTTGGTCCAGTAGGTAATCGGTAGGTTTAAGATGATTTACTCGTAATTACGTTTTTATATCACAACTAAATTAAATAAAAACCTTTTTATTATGCTTACTGGTGGTAACTTTTTATCTTGGAGAATTGGACGATTTCTGTAGGATAGGCCACGGGACCGATGTTATAGAAATAGGTAATTTAATCATGTTTTAAAATGTCAAAATTTGGTACGTAGTCTTACGTAAAGCACTTTTGCTTCATGAGTTAAGGCGTATATATTCCCCAATGTTAACGCAGTACTGGCTGTGCGGCCACTTGGTACCAGAATATCAATATATGACCTCTTTTAGGACAATTTTGTTTGCAAAATATAATATATACATATAAGTCCTACAAAAATACCATGTTTCACAAATAATGAACACGAATAAAAAAATAAAAAGGAAAAAATAAAATCAAACCTTTTAACCTAGTTACTAAGGAGTATGATTTAGAAATTAACCATTTTACGGCACTAAAGTGGAGCTAGGGCATTCATCATGTTTTAAAATATAAAAATTAAAAAGTTTTGTAAAACCAAATATGCCTTAAGCGCTCGTGTATTTTATTTAGAGGGTCACGATAATATCAGCTTTTCACCAAAACGCCTCTTTTTTTTATTTTAAAATACTTTTATAGTAAAATCGAATCGAAAAGATAGGTGATTTTATACCTAATAGAGATCATAATGCAACAAATATACAGCTTCACATAAAAAGGTAATTATTACCAATAAAAATTTCATAATTATAGTGGAGAAACTTTGGTAAAGATAAAATATATTTTTATTTATGTTTTGTCAATACGTCGTCGGACTCATCAGTAAAGCATTTTGACGTAGATGGCAACAGACGGTCTTTGAGTCTGAAAATATTTGATTAGAAAAAAAGGAAAAAAAAGTTTTAAAGATGGACAATTTTTTTTGATTGCCAAAACAAGGCGTATTAGAATAATGTATAAAGTTGAGAATTTTAATATTAAAAAAAAAAAACAGAACAAAGTCAGCAAAACGCAGTTATCTAAAATAACATCACCAAGACTAAGAAATTTACATCATATACTGAACATTAATTTCGGAATAAATTAAAAAAATAAATTGATTCAAAGTATTGAATTCAATTCGAGTTCATTTGAATTTTTCCGCGTAAATCGGTGAACAATAAATCAGATACTGCATTACCGACGTTCAGTATACTATAAGTTACCTTCAAGTTGAATTTAGAAAAGAAATATAACATATGGCTGCTACAAACACAACAAATCTCTCTCACGTCTAACCGAAAAAAATATATAATTAAACGGAACGGTATCAAGCTACAATTTTAGATTCCTTGTGGTCGCAAATAAATAGTAAATTATTGATTAGAAAAAAAAGAATACATATTTTTTTTTTTATTAAAGTTGTAGTGATTACCCCTACACGAACTTTATTAAGATCAATTAAAATTCCTTTTTCTATGTAAAAATGGTTTTTCAAAATTGAAAAGAAAATTTTAGGAGGGTAAGTGATTAATTTTTCACCTAAAAGTATACTTTTCGTAGCATTAATATGTGATATTATGTCTGTCAGGTACAAATTTTGTGATGAAACACGGGATCTGAATTTTTAGCCGAGAGTAGAGCATACCTACGCTCGCGCTTAAGGCATGCAATATAGTACGTAGTCTTACGTAAAGCACTTTTACTTGCAAGTTTTAAAGCTTCTTTATATGAATAGTTGTTATTTTCTTTCTTTTAACCAACTTTAAAGCAACCGCTAAAGTCTTTCCATTCAAAGAAACTAAACAGCTTCAGTGACACAAAAGTATTTGGTTTTAAAGAATGTACCAAGTTAAAGTTTGTTTCTTCTTGTGCCTGCTTTGAGCTGCGTGTCGAAGTTCAGTTAAGATTCGCCGTCTAACACGAAACAATAGACTATTGTTTCTCTAGTTTAAAAACCTTTTCCAGTAGTTGGTCAAACTAGTGCTTGTAGTTTTCGAAAAGAAGGAGTAATTACTTAAATGTCAATTTCATTACCCGTACTGTGACGAACATCTTTATTTATATTTTTTTAATTTCATTACTTCTATAATTTTTACGGCACAAATATGTGGATGTCTCTAACTATTCTCAATCTCATTTTTTCTTTCCTTTTTTTAAATTAGACTTTTTACAGTGGTTTTCAATCATCTTTATAGCCCTTTGCTAAGAATAGTTACAGCACTGATAACAAAATTTGTGCCACATGTTAAATTTAGTCTTGTTATACTTATTTTATTTATTTTTTACCTTTGTATAGATTCTTTTACCGATTGTTTTGTGAATGTGTGAACATTGTAGACCTTCTAGATGCTAGTTAACATTTGTTAACTTTTTTATATAATATATAATCTTTTTATTTTATTTTTTTAGTTTCTTACGACTTATTGTCATAAGTCGGGCCTACGTTGTCCCCCCATATCTAAGTGCTAATGCTGTAACATGGAAATATTGTAAAACTAAACCATTTTTAAAAGAGTAACCATGGAGTTTCTTGCCGGTTCTTCTCCATAGGAAACGACCAACCCGAACCGTGCACCTTTTGTCGACGTTTTATAAGTGCCCATGTAGGCCTAGATGAAATAAAAAAAAATGATTTTGATTTTGATTTTGATCTGTGATGCTGTAATAGTCAGAAATTTCAAATTAAATCGGCAATCTAAATTGAAAATTAACCGTTTGTGAATTTGTGTCGTATTAATTCGGATTCTTGTTGAAATACTGACTGATAGAACTACAGACAGACATGTGCCGACTTCAAATGAATAAGGATACAAAAAAATACGAATAAGACAATTAATTCTATATTTTTTTATAAATTTGAGCACATTTCTAAACATGAGTTAATAAACGTAAAAATCCGTGGGTAGGGAGATGTTTGGTTATTCGAATTTCGATTCAGTTTACACACAAAATAGGAACGGTCATGGCCTGACATAGAACAAAGGATACTTTTTATCCGCCTTTTAGATACATTTCACTATCATTTTCGCAATACACGCAGGCAAGGCCGCTGGCCAGTGCTAGTTGAGAATAAAACTTTTAAGTTTTAACTATATTGTGACAAATAAGTCCGATGACGTTTCTCATTTTACATGCCGCGATAACTTTGTACGTACGCTTGGCCGTTTCGTTACCGTCACATGCCTCGTTACTAGAAGTCGTCGCTTATAGGTTTCACATATTTCGTATGCACAACTCCTCATCGCCTTGATTCGTTACTACAAGAATTATTTTATAATAGAAAAGAAACAAATAAAAAACGAATAAAAACAAATAGATTTAATATGGTAACTGTAGTAATCTACTTATTAGCTCCTTTTTTTTAGGTATCAACCTACCACCCTTACCGATACTTTCTATACCACAAAACATAATAGAAAACCTTTATTAATAAAAACAGCTTCTATGTAGCACGTATTCGTAATATACATTAGAATGGGCACACAGAAGTTTGTTTGCTACTGGAATTGGTCCGGAAATAAAAACTGTGTGTGGGACGCTGCACAACACCCGTCTACGTGCACCGAATACGTTTCTAGACTCGAATAATTTAAACCTCCCTTTTTATACTTTGTATGTAACTGTGATTAGGTATGATGGGGTAGCCTACTAATAATAGTATATACATACATACATAAACTCACGCCTTTTGCCAATGTGGTAGGCAAAAACTACAGAACGCCACTTGCTTCGATCCTTACTTACCTCTTTTGCGTCACGTACGTTCACACATCTAGCCAACACGCACGCCGGATACAAGAATAAAAAATATAAAAAAACAAAGTCTATGTATGTCTTATATATATTATGTGGTGTAACTTTAAATGATAGATTAAGAAATGATGTAATAAGACAACGTTGTGGTTTAAAACAAGATATAGTGAGTAAAATTGAAAAAAGTATGCTTAGTTGGTTTGGCCATGTTGAGAGGATGAATGAAAGGCGACAATCGAAATATATTATATAAAGATATTTACAAGGAAGACGTGAATGGAAACGCCGTGAAGAGACGCCACAGAAAGTCATCCTAATATTAGTAAAATGATGAAAATTAATTCGAGGGACCTGTAAAAAGAAGTGTCGGTCTTATCCACTGTTGAATACTGGCTTGCGGATCACAAGCCAAGAGGCAAACACTGAGGCCCATGAGCAATGCTGCGACTCTTGGATCCTGCAAGGTCTATACCCGCGAAACAGTGATACGCAGCAGCGGTAAACTAGTGGTTTGTTCTTTGAGATACCGATTCCTGTCAGACAGGTGGAAAGTGTATGTATGCATGCACAACTTACAACTACTACTCACATTTGTTCCCGTGGTGGTTCTCTTGGGCTCGTTCAATCCCGTGTTTTTGGGGGTTATAGGGGAACATGTATATAAGAATTAGGGATAACCGAAGTAGTCTAGCCTGAGATTCCTGGCAGACATCTTCGTCATCTTCTGGTTCGATAACGTCGGTCAATTTCGGATAACGATTGGCTGGGTATTTATCAATTACATTAAAACCAGATCTAAACCAACATTTTCTCCATCATAGTCTCGCGCTATCAATGACTATTTTACAAGTAAGTGTCAACGTCAACTCAATCAAAAGCTGTCAAATTTATGACAGCGAGGTGACACAGTGTTGCAACAAAATATCAAAAAAGGAACGGAACGTTTGATTTTGAACATCCACAATACGTATTTATAACAGCACCAACCTGCGCGTATAGCATATCGCCATCGCTGACATCGAATGACACTTGTTGGCGTTAGCAGTTGGCGTTTTGTTGTTTCTGGCAAATGCCATCATCCCGTAGTTTTGAACTTTACTCTAGGTATTAGGTTTTATGGAGTGTTTGAACACTATAAAACTTAAGCGCAGTTTTAATATGAGATTAAATTACAAATTATGTCGTACAATAACACGCCCGTGTTAGCAACTAACTTGGAGTTATAAAGATAACCCTGGCTGGTACAAGCGGGTGTTATGGTATTTAATACGTAATTAGATTAACTACATTAAAAAAAAATATCTTTTTCCTGCTGCTACCACCAATAACGAGCATTTACGTCCATTAATAAATAAAAATTAACCAATACTCCCACAACAATCTTCGAACAACCATTCCTCGAGTCGTTAATTACAAAACGATATTTACGAAGTGTTGGTACGATTGCTTGAAAAATATATTATTTAAGTGAGAGATATTTCGCTCGTTACGCGAAACATTGCATTCATAAACTTTGGCTTTGTTCCAATGCTCTGCAAAATTTGTAGAGTCTTCAACGCTCTATGACGAAGCAAAAACGTGACTAAGAGAAGACACTTGCGTCAGCAAACTGGTGTTAGAGACGCTTAAGCAGCTTAATTATAGCCAATAGCTTTATATGATAAGATGCCTTTGAGAATCTTGAGGTTGGTATTTTGATACTCCTAGGATTTTGCTTACGTTGGTAAGATCGATTCTTGTTTTCGGGCCTTTGTAGTAACACTAACAATGTCGGAAGTATTATATGTTCAGTAGGTATTAACGTAGCAGTATGCAAATATCACGTCCTAGAACCAAAAGTTCGAAGACGTGTGACATTTTCTTGCGTAGTATTTATTTTCTAACTTCCCATTGACCAATGAACTTCAATTTTGGTGAAAATGTTTATTATTATGTATATTTTACTGACAAACAACAATGTATTGATAAATCCGATATTTTCTATGAAATTCTCTATTTTTCCCTATTACAACCGCCTTAATTTAGCGGTCTGGTACGAAACCCTAAATGTGTGAAGTCCGACCCACACTTGCCCGGTTTTTTCCTACATACAAAATTGTATGTCCCAAGATCAAATATAGAAAGAAAAATATGAAACAAACATTGTTACGCCTTTTGATTTCCTTGTGTTTACATTCTGCCGTGGTCCGAAATTCAATTCGATGCTCGGACGAGTATGATATCTTCTTTAAACTGAGGATGTGAGTGTGATGTTAATGTGATGTGAATGTGTGTCATTCGTCCTTTATACGGTTGGGACTTACTAAAAGTAAGTCCACAGGTTATATTTATAGGATGTTCCTTCGGCAAATTTTGTATTATTCAAGGTCTAAAAATTAAACCGGTTTCCAAAGCAAAATACTACAAAATGCTAAATAATTTTAAGTTCAGTGTAAAAATCAAAAAATCATAAAAAGAAAAATCTTTTGAAATTTGGCACACATGTTTAAAAAACTACATAGATAGTGTAACAAATTATGTGAATATTGTGTAATTCAACAGTTTTATATACATACGTATCGAATTGATAACCCACTTTTTTGAAGTCAGTTAAAAAGACCCATGACCAGGCTGAAATCTACGTATTTTGATAAATTATTTCGTCAACAGAGACTGACGATTCTGTAGAAGGAGATACACAAGTGACGTTAATATATTAGACGCAATCTCTTCCTGTTACAATAATCGAGCACCAGAGAAGTTAATCCTAGAGAAAATTACTTCGTGGTAATAAGTAAATTCAATGTGATATTAAGTGATCGCTCCAGATTTCTTTTTATCAGATTTTCTGTTAATAGGATACTTCTATAAGTTCTATTTCTGAGAAGCCTGAAGGTCACTCTTCGCCTGCCATCGCCGCCGAGCGGACGTCTCGCTGCCGCCCGCCGCTCTCGCCGCCCCCACCGCGCGCCCCGCCGCGCCCCTCTCTCCGACTCGTCGCGCCACTGCGTGACGTCACTGCGGTCGCCGCGTCTCCGCGCGCCGCTCACAGGTGTCGCTACTAGTAACTTCGGTTACTAGTAGGGACATCTTTTTTGGCCCCTTCCGGGTTAAAACCACGACTTAGTGGTCCTTGGTGGAAACCTAACGGTGTTAACTAAGCCAAGTGAAGTGGTGACCCGCCCACTTGCCAAGTCCCGTCTGGACACGGCAGTCAGAAGGAGTCGGGAGCAGGGTAGTTGGCCTTGGTAGATAGCCTAGTCAACCCCTGTCTCTGCCCCACAGCGATTCACCTGGCACGGTCGGGTGTCTCAACCCCGACGTGCCAGACTTTTCGGTACACAGGAGGAGGGTGGCCCACCTTCGGTGGGTTCACCGGTACCCTAGGGCCCCTGCCACCCAATAAGATTGGTGGCAGGATTACAAGCTTAGGGCTCACCAGTTACTCACCTCCCAGTCTAACCCGGCTGGGAGGGTAGGATTCACACATCCCCGGGCCCATCCACCCGGGGAATAAGGTTATCAGCCCCTTAGTTTTAGTCTTTTTTCTCTTCTCCTTGTTCCGACTCTATCGACAACGATGCATCCCGTAGAGGTGTTGATAGAGCTTGTAAAGGACTTGATGTCGGAAAATCCCAGTCCGCGTCATGAAAACCAGGCCCGATTTAAGATCATTCTTTCATCTCTTGCCAGATGTGAACCTTACCCCCCGCCCTATTCTGACTTTAGTCAGCTCCCCGAAAATGCGCAATATGCCATTAAAACAATTAAGGAGAGGTTCGCTCAGGACTTTCATCTCCGAGCTAGACTCGCCACTCTGTTTGGCACAGTGTTAGATACACTAGTACCAAACAGGGTTCCGGTCGTGGATGATCCGATACTGGAACCTGAACCTAGCATGGCCCCCGTGCCATGTGAGGAGAAGGACTCTCCCAGATCACCCACCCCACCCGTCAGGCCCACTTCCGGGCCTAGATCACCCACCCTTTCCCAGGGTGAGGTTAGTAAGTCAGACAAAATTCCCTCTGAGAGAGACCGTAGCCCTTTAAAGCCCCAGACTTCGGCTACTAAGCCTCCTCCTCGTAGGAAGTCCGATCGCCTCCAGTACAAAAAGTACAAGGAGCGCATAGCCGCTTTTCACGCGGACTCCAAGTCCAAATCCAAATCTTGGGTCGATGAGGAAGGTGACTCTCCCAACGATATGGACGTAGCCCTTAGTACCGACGACGAATGGGCAGCAGTAGCTGTCCACGTCGATCAGGTTTTAGATAATCCCCCAGTCGACCCTAATAACCCCGATTTATCAGAGGACTATGCCACCATGTCCTCTTCTTCTGACTCTGATGACAGAGAATTCACTGTCCACTCTGGTGGAAAGAGGAAGATGAGGAAAAGTCCCCCTCACGCTACCAAGGCCAAAAAGCCAGTAGCTAAGACCTCTCCCCAGCCAGTTCTGCCGCCGGCCTTGCCCGACAGGCAACCCTCCCCCGCCCCCGCCCCCGCTAGTCCTTCTCAGCGGTCAAACCGCTCGCCTAGCCCTATGGTAGTAGTAAATAATACTACCACTAGGAAGCCTCCTCCTCCACCACCCATTTATCTTCAAGATAAAGGGAAATGGAGCGACATTTCAAGCGCCTGTGTAGCGCGGAAAATCAATTTCACCAAGGCCACTGCATGCCAACAAGGCATCAGAATTCAGGTCCCCACTCCCAATGATTATCGAGCTTTGACTCGTTTTCTAAAAGACAGGAAAGTATCTTTCCATACTTACTCCCTTCCGGAGGAAAAGTATACTAGAGTCGTCATTAAGCGCGTTCCGAAGGAAATCCCGACGGAAGCAATCCGAGAGGATTTGTTAGCGCAAAAAGTCCCCGTTTCAGAGGTCCACCGATTGCATAAAGCAAGAGGCGGAGATCTCTACGACATGGTCCTAGTCGTGTGTTTCCCCTTCCAGGGCCACAATCCCATATTTAATGTCCGGACCGTATGTAACTTATCAGGCATTTCTATTGAAAAGCCATACCGTCCCCATCTCGTTGGTCAGTGTCACAACTGCCAACTCTACGGTCACTCTCAGACCAATTGTTTCGCTCCTCCCAGGTGCGTTAAGTGCTTGGGAGAGCACAATACCAAGGACTGTTCCCGTCCTAAAGACCGATCACAATGCACGGAGCCTCCCAGCTGCGTGCTTTGTGGACAAGTCGGGCACCCGGCTAATTACCGTGGTTGCCCAAGAGCCCCTAAGCTTGCGCCTAAAATGGCCAGGCGTAATGACGCGCGCCAAGCGCGTCAAGCCCCTACCACTCAACTCCCCCCCAGACTAGCCCCTCAGAGGCCTTCACCCTGGGGCAAGCTGAACCACCAAAGTGTGGCTCCTCAGTCTTGCTCCCAGCCGATTCCAGCGCTGATGGCTACTCCCATCGCAGCGCCAATTATTATCCCCGACTCAATGCCCCCCGCCGCCCCTATGGCCGCCCCTATGACCGCACAAAGCCAGAAGGTGGCTTCCACCACCCCTGCTGCTAAGTGCCAGCCCCCTGTCGCCCCCTCCGGGCAAAAGCCATATATATGCGTTGGTATAAATATAATTAGCGCTTACTCCATTTTTATGACCCCTCAAGCCCGTGCTCTGGATGCTGAAATCCGGAATGCGGGCTCTCTCCTTCCCGCTGAATGCGCCAACCTCTTTAAGAGGTATGAGTCCATCACTGAGGAGCTCGATAGCCTTATCTACAAGGACGGTCAGTGGGTTCGTAAATAGTACGAACCCGCCGTTCATACAAAATTATCATACATATTCGTTCCGTCCTCACCGCAGAGGCTCGTCGCGTAATCCTATTCGATTCTATAAGCTAGCCCGCGTGCTGAGCCATAGTTAAATGCCAGTCAGATATTATGGAGTTTCTTGTCCGTTCTTCTCCACGTAGGCTTTTCCGAACGGATGGTAGAATCACTTTATCAGATCCGGCCTTTGCCATCCCCCAAGCGACGCCCTGAGCCGAGGTCCGACCCCAACTGGGGTAGCCCTTAGTGCTGTCGCTTTAGGTTTAGAAACTTTAAGCCTGGCCGGAGGCTACTTAGCTTAGTCTCCACAGGTTAGTCCGGTTAAGCAGAGGACGGCTACTTTGGCCGAACTGCGAGACGCCACGCATTAAAAAAAAAAAAAAAGCCTGAAGGTTGTTTAGGAAAAGCTTTCTAAGTAGGAGGGAAAATTAAGACTATTGGAGAGACTATGTGAACAGAACCAATTAAAAAAACATATCTTTTTTTGCTACAACCAGACTTAAGCCAATTTTTTCTTAACCATCCAGATTTTTGCAAAATATAAGTTGTATCACAGAATTTATATTTTATTACCTAAAACCCCTAGATAAAATGGACATAGTTACACAAAAAGGATCCAACCCGCAAAATGTCACTTTTGAGATAATGAAGTTTGAAGTTTAAGTTGTATTTGCTCTTTGATATTCTATTTTGTGATTTTGTTGATTTGGGATATAGTTGTAAAAAATATTGTCCTTTTTATTTAAATGGGGGAGTAAGGGGGAGAGCGGACATAACATCATTCCGGCCCCAAATGTCATCCTCACCCACACGCGCTGCAAAGCGGCGGCTGTCTTCTAACAGCTGTAGTGCTCCCTGCTAGATAACGAATGAGGCTATGGCGACCGAGCAATAGCGGGATAACTATACACCCGTCCGGGCAACTGGTTTGGAAGAAGCTGCAGTGGCCTTAGGGTCTAAATAACCTTTAAAATGTCTGGTGCAGAAGGCAACGGGAAACCACTACACTATTTCCCACGAGAGTCACAATGGATTTAAGGTATAGCGATTTAGATCTGTTGAGGGATCCGGCTGACGCCCGGCGCCACCAAACCGGGGATGGTGGTGTGAAATGTGCTACCGGCCATGTGATTGTGTCAGATCAGGCAACAAATGGAAACTATGTTACTGATAAACCGAAATCAGTTAGACAGCCTCACCACCTTGGCACCTGGAATGGACGCGGCCTAAACCAACCGGGCAAACACCAGATAGTAGAGAGTGAAATGCAAAGGAAGGGAATCACTATCCTCGGACTGAGCGATACACACTGGAGAAATTCTGGTTACTTTTCGACTGACCAGTCGAATAAAGTCTTCTTTTCAGGACCTGAGAATGAGAGCTCGAAAGGTGTTGCCTTTGTGGTACCACTTAGCATAGATAAATATGTCAGTGGTTACAAGCCGATTTACAACCGCATAATTGCCATAAAAGTTAACACAACTGCCTGTAAGCTGAACATCATACAGGTATATGCGCCTACCGCACAATCTAGCGAGGATTTCGTCCTCGAGAACTTTTATAGTGCTTTGGCAAAATTTCTCCAGGAAATACCTAAAAGGGAGATAACGGTAGTTTTGGGAGATTTTAATGCCAAAATCGGTAAAACAGATAGCGACGAACATCTTCGGCGGGTAGTCGGGAAGTATGGTATCGGTAATAGAAAAGAGGGAGGCGAACGTATGCTTCAGTTCTGTACTGAGGAAAATTTTACCGTGACGAACACCTGTTTTAAACAACATATCCGACGATTATATACCTGGATTTCTCCTGGCGACTGTTTTAGAAACCAGATAGACTATAGACTACATCCTCATCCAGAGCCGATGGAAATCATCTGTCATGAATACCACAACATACCCGGGGGCGGACTGTGGCTCTGATCACCAGCTTTTAGTCACCACAATCCGACTTCGGCTGAGAAAACTCCTCAATCAAGAACGCACACTGAACATGCGCCATGTTGACCTACAAGCCTTCAGAAAGGCGACTGAACATAAAGTGCCTGAATGTTCTCTAAGTGACGTTACTGACCCAAACGTCAACTGGAAAGCTGTGCAAAAAATTATTGTGCAAACTGCCAAAGAAAATATGCTACCTAAACCTACCATGAAGCCTTTTATATCTTCGGGAACCGCTGACCTAAGACGTGAATTAAAGGGAAAGGGTCTATCCTCACAGGAAAACAGAAGGTTATATAACCAACTCAGCACAGAGGTCCAGAGAAGTTACCGCAAAGATTATGACCAGTGCATCAATAACATCTGTGCTGATCTCGAACAGAAATCTGCGAAACACGAGACTAGAGATCTTTTCCGCAGGGTCAAGGAGCTGTCTAAATCTCGTAGTACGAGAACCTGCACGATCGCAGATGAAGCAGGTAACGTATACACTGAAAAGGATCAGGTTCTGGAACGCTGGAAACAGTATTGCGCAACACTTTATGACACTGGTCAACCTGTCACAAGCAGCGAGAAAACAGTCTTATCACCACAAGAGCCCGAAATTCTGCAGTCAGAGATCGAACATGCCATTGAATGTCTCAAGGTTAGAAAATCTCCAGGTAAAGATGGTATTCCAGCCGAATTACTCAAAAACCTAGATTCCAAAGGTGTGAAACATATTCTAAGCATCTACAACTCCATCTGGAAGACCAGGACATGGCCAGAAGAGTGGACAGAGTCCGTGTTCGTTCCGCTTTATAAAAAAGGCTCTACGAAAGACTGCAGCAACTACAGGACACTGGCACTTATCCCACATGTCAGCAAGATATTCCTATACGTCATTAACAACAGGATAAAACACTTTCTCGGACCACAAATTCCAGAAGAACAGGCCGGGTTTGTTAAAGGCACGCGGGAACAAATCCTGAACGTTCGCCAAATTATTGAAAAACGCCGAGAATTTAACAGCCCTGTTTTGTTGTGTTTCATTGACTACAGCAAGGCCTTTGATTGTGTGCAGTGGGATAAGCTGTGGGAGGTTCTGGGCGATATGGGTACGCCTAAATACCTTTTTGACCTAGTCCAATGCCTCTACATCAACAATCGCTCTTTCGTCAAAATAGACACCGACTGTTCAAATGTGTTCTCCATCAAGAAAGGCGTTAGACAGGGATGCATCCTCTCACCTATGCTCTTCAATATATATGGAGAGTATATAATCCGGTAAACTCTTGAGGGCTGGGAAAAGGGGTTTGCTGTTGGTGGAAAGCGCATCTCCAATCTGCGATATGCAGACGACACCGTTCTCCTTGCTACAACTTTTGACGACATGAAGGAGATACTGCACAGACTGGAGGTGGAGAGCGGCAAATTAGGGCTTGCAATAAATAGGCAGAAAACCAAGCTTATGGTGATAGATCGTGCGGGCAAGCTAGCGGGCGCCAATATCATCCAGAGTATCGATACCGTGGACAGGTTTATTTATTTGGGCTCTAGTATTAATAATGAAGGCAGCTGCGTCCCGGAAATAAAGCGACGGATAGCCATGGCTAAAGATGATATGACGCGTCTCCAGAACATCTGCAAAAATCGCGGTGTAAGCTTCAAATCAAAGCCCGTTTGGTCAGAGCACTGGTTTCCCCGATTTTTCTCTACGTGGACAATCAGAGCAAGAGAAAGACGCATTCGAGCATCACGCTGGAGGCGGATGCTCCGAATCCCATGGACACAACTCAATATCAAAACCCGATTGTCTACGGTTTGCTTACAGCGTATTTTGACTTAGTTTGGCGACATAATGCGAAGAGGAGATAGGAGCCTTGAAAAGCTAGTCATTGTTGGCAATACCGAAGGAAAGAGACCACGAAGCCGGTCGCCAACACGATGGTCTGACCAAGTGAAGAAAGCTACGTCCTCAAGCAAATTCCAGCAGGTGGTGATGGCAACTTTGGACCGGAGTCGATGGAGGCAGATTGTCCGCTTAAAGGGGTCCAGTGACCACGATCCTCAGTAATGAGGGACCGACTGAAGAAGAAAGACTTAAGCCAATTTTTTCTTTACCATCCAGATTTTTGCCAAATATAAATTGTATCACAGAATTTATATCCACACGCTGAAAAATACTGCATTCGTTACTCGTTACTACCTAAAAACCCCTAGATAAAATATAAGAGCTCAGTAACGTAGAAATACATAAAACTATTTTGAATAAATTGTAACTGTCTGCTGGCCATTTCCCGAGCTTTCGAGGTACCTAATAAGCCGTTTAAACTACGAAACAAAAAAAAACTCAGCACAATTTCTCGTCAGGAGAACGTTGGAGCTCATTTTATTTCTCATTACTCGAAAACCGGTGCAGGTAGTGTGGGGTAGATAGAAAATACATGCTGCAATAAATTTAAAAAATGTGAGTATGGAGTACTGTAGGAAGGCATAATGTTAACAAATTACGGCAATTTCCAATATGTTACGTATTTCGATGGCAATTTTCTCGGTAACCTTCGCCGAAGTCGTTTGTGATGCGATGTGCGTTACGATGTGTCATCAGTGGTGTTGAACCACCCTGTATTTATAGCTACACATCGCGCGTGTGTTGATGGAGCGTGCCTTTTACTTTTATCACGGGAATATTGAGTACGCTCTAAATATGTATGCTTGTTTACTTTTGATTGGTTGTAAAGGACAGTTACAAGAGTTTAAGGCTGAGAAAAACTGCAAGAAACTTATTGCATGCGATGTCCTAAACTGCTGTGTAAAGGCTACACTACAAAGGATTTATCAAGGATTAGCACACAAGGTTGTGGTATTCATTTCACATCTTTGAGTCTATTTACGTTGTATAACACTATGCAAACCACACTTTCACATCTTGTGATATTGTATTGATCAACTCATGTAACTCATTTTTATGTATTCTTAAATGCTGGTTAGCATAAAGCATATTAAAAGCATAATTTTTAGTTATCTCTGATTGATTTAATATCTTCAACTTAATTTATATTGCTAATTTGTAAAATCTGGTTTTTTTATACTCTGACATTTTCATCTGATATGACGTCTGTCTGTCTTTTTTATTTTCTTAAGCGATAAAAATAACATACCATTGACTAGACCTTCCTTAGGCTAGTTGTACATTATTATAAGAGCAGCGGCAGAATGCCCCAAAAACGGTTTATTTTAGGGTTCCGTAGCCAAAGGGTAAAAACGGGACCCAATTACTAAGACGCCGCAATCCGTCTGTCTGTCTGTCTCTCATCAGGCTGTATCTCATGAACCGTGATAGCTAGACCCCTAAGACGATCCATTGACCAGAAAGTTGAAAGTTTCACAGATGATGTATTTCTGTTGCCGCTATAACAAGAAATACTAAAAACAGAATAAAATAAATATTTAAGTGGGGCTCCTATATATTTAAGTATGGCTCCATGGGCTCTCATACAACAAACGTGATTTATTGGCCGTTTTTTGCGATGATGGTACGGAACCCTTCGTGTGCGAGTCCGACTCGCACCTGGCCGGTTTTTTTATTCGTTCTGATCTTGATTTCTTAATTGAGATTTGAATTTGAAATTTAGAAGATATGACAGAACGAGGAAAAATGGGCGTCAGCTTTTTTAGTTTGGTTTTGGTTGCGAAATTTGATGGACATATCGCCTCGATCTTTAAAGTATATTTCTATTCTTCAGACTCTCTAAACTGTAATATTCAGTATGTGAATGTGGTTAATAATCTTTTAAATATATTAATAGATTAATAGCCTGGACTCTTAAATGCACGTTTACTGCTAATTTAATCGATGTGCCAGTCTGGTACGTAGTGCATGAGCTGCAAGCCTACAGCGTTACGCGCGGCCACAGCGCGCCCGCCAGCAGCATGCGCGGGTTCTCAACCCACCTTCTTGTCCGTCTGCCTGAGACGCCACAGCCCAGCTCATTCTTGATTACCTGGTTACCTGCCTGTTTTGCCTGCTTGTCCGTCGTGGTGCCCGCTCACCTGCCTACCTTGGGCATACCACGTTTTCCTGCCCATCCTGCTGCCTGCCTAGCAGACCACCTTATACCACCCACGACGTGCGAAGCCGGCACTAATTTTATCTTTAATATTAACGTGGCTTACGTTTAGCTCGTCTAAGCTTACGTAACGTTACAAGGTAGGACATACATATGTAGTAGATGGAACTTTTTATTTCATAAAATGAATGTCTTACATGAATGAAGCCGCGACAAGACAAGATTCAACATAAGCCAGTTTTGCCATCCTCAAGCTATATTGCCGCTATCTGACAATTAACTGACCCGACTTTCCAAAAAGAAGGATGTTTTATGTTCGGATGTAGTGTTTTATTTTCACCGATTTCTCCGTATAGTGGAACGAACTTGAAAATTCTTTTTAGTTTTTTGATGCCATCAAAATCAGCAAAATTAGCTTAATCGATCAATAGATATCGAATAAAAATTAAAAACCACCCTAAATTGCTATATTTACAAACGAATTTTTGATAAGATCTTGCTCTTACTCCTTGAACTAACAATATTCCTATTCAAAGGCTTACAATGAGATCTATTTTTTGACACAGAAAAGTCTCGTTTATGATTTATAATTGATAAATAGGATCGATTTATATTATTTCGCAGTTTTTTGTTTTTTTCATCTATAAATCACTTTTTCCGCATTCAGTAAAAGATTGTTAGCTGTGAACCATTTTGAGAGAATAATTAGACATCCGTATCTTTCCTATCAATTTTAAAAATTAGCGAAGTATCATCAGCAAATAGAATTATATCCGATAATTTGGAATTTATGCAATGCTTTTCAATTTTTTAGCAATGTTATTCAATTATTAACAATTTTTTTTTTTATCAAATGTTTATAATAATGTTTAATATATAATCCATAATTAAATACGTCGTAAGTTTGTTTTTATTAATTTATCAGTGATACCTATGTGAAATTTAATGAATTTACCGAAAATCAAATTTGTATATGTTGTGTTCACCTATAAGTGACATGTTTGCACGGATGATATTTTATGTATAATTAAGTGTAAGTTTTTTTAATTTGTAATCGTGTAGTTTGTGTTCCTATCAAGAAATAAATAAATAAACATCGGCCACTAATCCATCGCAAACGCCAACGTTCACCGCACGTCTTTCGCGGAGAGCTGCATATAAGCTCTAGTTAATAAACATCTCCGCACAGTTTCAGTGGATACACCAAACCTGGTAAGCATTTCCTCTTCTCTTCGCTTCGCACATCTTCACTTTGGATCCGTCCTAAGTGTCATTTACAAATGTATTATAATGCATACTGTGACTTATGTTCAGGATTATATTCGACGTAGCTTTTAGCCCCTGAAGTTCTTACTTGTATTTCGGGATAATAAGCTTCTTTACGTTAAAAGCTTAGGAGGCGGGTAATAGTACTTACCTACGTGTGAAATGGAATACGTAAGACTGTAATTCTCCAATGAGAACTTAAGTAAATTGAACTCTCGGATTGAACTCATTTTGTTTGTATTGTAAGAATCTTGGTTCAAGAATTGGTATGTAGTAATGTTCTGGCAGTATTATAATCATTTAAATGAAATAACTATCTGGATTTTACATATAGCGGGCTTTTTGCTGCTGGCATTACCCATGGGAGCGTTGTACCGGGATAAAAGAATCCTATATTATTACGTCATGTTCTACTTCTGTGCCTATATAGTCATATAGCCATCCACTCAGATCCAAAAATTTTGTAGGAGTAGAATTTATTTTAGTATGTCACAGTATATGACAACATCTACATTTTTTTTATTGGAAACAAACCACTACGAAACTAAAGCCCAAACACACTGCCCGACTTGAGTCTGCAACAAATCAAAAAGATAGCACTTTTATACGTCTTTGTTTTTGTGATATGGACCTTTTGCCCTTTATTGTTTTAGTAATATCACGCAAAGATAAATGCGGGTTCCGTACCCAAGTTCCGTGAAACGTCTTTTTATTCCTTTGTATAAAATATCTGGATTATCATTCAAGGGAGATTGTATAATTTCTAGAGAGTTATTTAAAACATACATGACTGTAAATTGTTGTTATTTTGAGTCTTCATTTTATACAATATGAATTTTACATGCTAAAATAATGGAAGGCTGATTTTACTATTTATTTGTGTTATACGAATTCACAAAGCAAGCTCTATTTTAGGTAAGTCAAAGATAACATTTCTTTAAGCATATTAAATGTTTAAAAAAAAGTAGTTATTTTACTCTATTTAAATTATTTATTATACACGATATTTTGCAAATGAAAATTAAGATTTTTCAAACGTGTTTTTGCACTAACGCTAGGCGGCACTTAAACGAGTTCAGTTCAGTATTTATTTTGTCAAAGATGTCTTATCGAAAGAAAATAATATCTATTATAATTTGTTATTGCCAAAATCAAGAATTTAAGCTTATAATTACTAAAAGTGAATGTGTTCAGATCGAGCAGTTGCTGGTTCTTGTGATACCTCATAGAACTACAGAATATTTTACTCAGAATTTCTTAAGATCTCTCAAGAGGGAAGAGAACCGACACATACACAGAATTCGTGCATCTGCATTGGAATCTGATTGCAATTGTGATTTACCAACAAATATGGACTTTTGTGATAAAAAAATTATGAGTGACCTGGGTTTTCAATTCAAGACCAAAGGCTTTGCTAGCTATCGAAGAGCCTCCGAAAGAAAACAATATTAGCCAGGGTCGGTGCCATTGGATATGTGCCGATGAAGGAGGACTGTGTTTTAATATATGTTAACGAACAATATATTATCTGCCTACTTATTTTTTAAAATAATAAATAAAAGAGACTTATCATACTGTTTTTATCATCTTTATTGTAGGTACTGATACCAAAATCGTATCATACAAAAGCCAAATTCTATACACATTTTCATCGTTGTAGCCTTTTCTTATCATAAGGATCCTACTAATATTCTATAAAGGTATGAAAGTCTGTATGTTTAGATATTGGTTAATTGGTTGAAAGTAAATGAATACAATTACACAATGACTAATAATAAAATGATTTAATAATAAAAAAAATATATAATAATAAATAAACGGAATAACAAAGCCTTTTATTCTGAAATCAGAGATATAAAACTGTAGTCTAGGAACATTTTATAAACTATAAAGATGTATAATCTCAGTGAGCCTCTTGGCTTAGGCCTCCACTAACAGTTTCCACTGGGCTCTCTCATGAACTACTCGCCAATACCACAGCGTGCCATCGCTTACACTTTGTGCCTACATCGTTGTGCTTTTCTCCATTTCCTTTGGTAATCGCGAATCATATGACCGGTCCATCTTCACTTTTCACATAGTTCCTGTAGGATAACTCTCGGTTTTCGCGCAGAAAAAGCCACTGGTAACCACAAACACAAAAACTGGCACTTTTAAATATTTTTGTTGAGGATCTCACTCATAATAATAATCATTTCTGCCGAAAGACTGCTGGATACAGGCCTTCCCGGCACTCCGCATTCAGAGTCATCACATCAATCGGTGCTGTGCGTCTTTCATACATTGGATGCCCGCGACCTCAATCTGGTTATCGGTCTGTAGAGGGAGGCTATTCAGCCCCATCGACCACCCGTTCTTCGAGCAACTGAGATCTATCAGGCGTGAAATATTTGCATCCAATCTAATGTTTTCGATAATTCAGGTTGAACTCTCTTCTGCCACGCATCGGTCTTCGTTGAGGCATCTCTAAGGAAGACAAGGATGTATCTTCATCATTCGTTTTATAAGTTTTATATATTATTTTGTATTTATTCTGCTTGAATAACGTTTAAGCAATGGCTTGTCAACTATCAATTACTGCCAAATGTAACCAGTGTAGCCAGATTTGACGAGCCCCAAGTCGCCGAAAATTTCGTTTTTCCATTTATAAAAAACTCGAGACGACCACTATTCACTAAAACCACGAAACATTCTACGAAACGTAAATTTCCATTGGTGCCTTGAACACCCTAGAAGCTAATATCAACTTTAATGCGTTTGACACAATAATCATTATTGGTTCCGCATAAAACATTTTTCAGCATTTCTTTATTTTCCCTGTGTTGTCACGACTGAAGTATAATGAAAAAAGAGATGAACTGTTAAAAGCATTTTGATTTCCTGTTATTTTCATCATTCCTGGGGATTGGACATTCTTATTCCGAAATCGCCTAAAATAGTCCCATGTTTTTAGGTTTCCGTGCCCAAAGGGAAAACGGGACCCTATTACTAAGACTCAACGATCCGTCTGTCTGTCCATCTGTCACCAGGCTGTATCTCATGAACCGTTATAGCTAGAAAGTTGAAATTTTCACAGATGATGTATTTCTGTTGCCGCTATAACAACAAATACTAAAAACAGAATAATATAAATATTTAAGTGGGGCTCCCATACAACAATTTTGATTTTTTTGCCGTTATTTAAGTAATGGTATGGAACCCTTCGTGCGTGAGTCCGACTCGCACTTGGTCAGTTTTTTTTAAGGTAGCCTAATTGGCGATCAGTCGCCGATCGTAAAAATTGGTCTAAGCCTAAATGGCGAAAAGTCGCCCAATCTGGGTACACTGATAATGTAACGTTGACAACGGTTCACGGCTCGGACAACGGAGAATTTGAGAATGATCAAATGTGTTTTTCTCAGTTGTGAAACCCAATTGAACGTCAATGTAGGTTTTTTTATGACATAAGGTATACTTTGGCATGATTTGACTACGTATACTCAAACCTTGCTCAGTATCGCAGAAAACTTAAAGTGGCAGATGATCAAGAGTGACAGATGCTTAAATCGAGATAAGCACATACTTACTTACCTCAGAAACCGGCCAACTCTTAAAATAGTTAAATAAGACGTCAAGTCAAACTCAAAAATGTAAGTATATTATGTGCAGGAAACCGCAAAGTTCCTTAACGAGTAGCACGTCTAAACGAGGCACCGAATTACTGGCGCATTGAACTCGGCGTGATTAATGAAACATCGCCGACTTGCCTCGCCAGCGTCACTTCCGAGATGACGCTCTAGCCAAGTGACATTCTTCAACGAAAGCGTCGCCATAGCATCATCGTCATCTGCCTAGCCTTTTCCCAACTTTATTGGGGTCTGCTTCCAGTCTAACTGGATTGAGCTGAGTACCAATGTTTTACATGTAGTGACTTCCTATTTGACCTCCACGACCCAGTAACCGGGTAACACGATACCACATGGCTAGACTGGTGTCAGATCTCAGCCTTCTGACTATTCAAAGGACAGCCAGGACCAATGGCTTAACGCTATGTAAAGATGGTCACCCATCCACGGACCGACCTCGGCAAGAGTTGCCGAGGTCGGTCCCGGTCGGTTCCGGTCGGAACCTTTTAGATCGACCCGTGCGGCTGTTATTATTTAGCCACGAGCTGTCACATGTCTTCAAATTTTTGGTTCTAAATATTGTGTGTGTGAAAGCTGTGAAAGCTATAGTGCATAATGTGGACTAAGAAGAGGGCTTTTTGTTGTTTCATGAACATTTCGGTTTCGGCGACTCAGGCCAAACGCCACATTATTATGAACTCCATATTTTTGTATATTGTTACATGGTTAATAAATTAATTTTTATTACCTGTTTTACACAATTAACAATGTTACATAAGTAATTTTTCGATGGAATTTGTTTTTTTTTTTACTTTTTTTAATATTTCTCGTAAATAGCTCTGATAGTATTCCTTTTAATTTCATTATAATATATACTACTGCCGTGAATTTTCTCATATCCAATAGCAACCATTTAGCTGGCATGGGGGGGGGGACCAAACACACACTAGATTCTTACAAGAAAATTGCAATTTAAAGATTAATTTTACGTAAACGTCTGAATCGAAAAATGGTTTCCGCAGACCCGTAATATGTTCGAATGGCCTATCCAACGATACCGCACACCTTGGGATAGACGAGAAAAAATACATCACCACTTTACGTGTACAGGAGATAAAAAAAAAAAAAAAAGTGTTTTAAATCTATACGTGTTTATTACATTCATACCCATTTGTACAGTCCACGTTTATCACTAGTTATCAAGCGTCGCATACGCTTTCCACTCAGAACAGTTCCATCTCAGCGGCTGTGGCAGTGGCGGATTGGTTTGACTCGGACGCAAAAACGACGCGTATTTCACGACGCTTCGGACCTCCGTGCCGCGAATTTCAGTGTCACCGAAGCCGTTCTGCTCGGAAGTGAACTTCTCAGAGGATTGGGTCCGACAGACCTAACAAACCGCCTGACTCCGGTATACTGTGCATGCGTAGGGGAAATTCTTACGACTGTGAGAGTGCAAACTATAATTCGGGGATTGTTATCATAATTCATGTCAACATCTTTATAAATTAAAGTTTACTTG